>CM019149.1:112922015-114314459 GCA_009733165.1 Naja naja | reverse complement strand
AGCTCCAACAATTGGGTCCAGGGGACATCACTGAGAAAGTTGAAAAACTACTCAGCATCCAACACATCACTCCTAACCCATCCACTAATTTAACTCCAGCCGAGCTTTTGATGGGTAGAAAACTCAGGTCTACCCTGGACCGACTTCACCCCACTTACGCACCCAATGCACCATTAGATTCCACTAGCAAAATTCGCCAATTCTCTGTGGGTGATTTTGTTTATGCTAAAAACCTTGTAGGTGAACCATTGTGGATCCCTGTAGAGATAACCCAGGTTACAGGCCCCAGGTCTTACAGGGTTCAAACTGAGGATGGTGCCTTGTGGAGTAGGCACATAGACCAGTTACGGTCCAGATTGCCTCTGGAGCATCGCCCTTGCTCCTCTCTGGACTTCATCCCCACAGCCTTTTCTAGGGGGGAAGGGGGAGATAATGGAGGTAATGAGCAAGTAAGAATCAACCCCATGTGTAACGAGCTAACACGACAGGAACCATCCCAAACCCTGTCACAGTCCCAACAACCATTTTTACAAGTGGAGGATTGCACATCATTACCAGACTTGGAGGATACCACTGGGTTGGAAATGGATTGGGAGGAGAGACCAGGTTGTAGTAACCAAACAGGTTCTACCAGTACAAGAAATCTTAATAAGGGAATGTTGGTAGATACATTTCCTTCCTCACAAGGTGAGATTCCCAAAACACCTGAACCACGCAGGTCTCAACGTACCTGTAAGAGCCCCACCTATTTACAAGAGTATGTCAGATAGATGGGGTTTGAGTATGGACCAAACCTAGTGGGGAGGGGTGTTATGTATGCAGAGTTTGAAATGATTGGTTGTTGTTGTAAAGTGTTTGAAATCATTGGTTGTAAAAGTGCGGGAAAACCCTGCACTCTGATTGGCTGGCAGCCGCGGCAGCCGGCTATAAATAGCTGCCGTGGCTGAGCCATTCGGGTCCATTCTGAGCTGAAGTCACAATAAATAAGAGCTGAAGCACTCCGCGTCTCGTCTCTCTATGCAAACGTAACAAAAAGAACAGGTGTAAAAGGACACAAGCAGACATTATAAAGTAGTGATTATATTACTATGTATTTATTGGCTGGTTTGTGCATATGAAGCTACCTTTGAAGATTTTGGAAAGCCAAGCTAATTGTTATTTATTGAACAAATCATGCTTAAACCAAAGATAGGCAGGGATATGGCGCCCCTAAGTCTTGAATATCTTCTAATCTCCAGTAGTTTTTGTATCACTTGTGAAGTTAATGTCCATGTTTCACTGGCATATATTAGAGCAGGTAGCACATACTGATTGAAAACTTTTCTCTCAGGTGTAGGGGGAGAAATTATTAGAAATAATTCAATCTAAATTGTTGTGCAATAACCCAGATTCCTCATTGCATCCTTAAACTGAACCTTATTTAGGACACATCTGAGGTTATGCATTCTTTGAGAAACATTTTTCACCTTACATTATCAGATAGGCTTGAGTCCCCTTTAAGAAGACTGTCTTCATTATAGCCATTATAGCACTAGTTTGTTCTCACAAACCCATGGTTACTCTTAAATAGAAATCAAACAGATAGTATCAGAGTTTTCCACTTGTCTTACATCTCAATTTTCATCACTCTTTGATCAATTCCCAATTGTTAGAAACTGTCATTGTCAGTCTAAGCAGGAGATCATTGCTTTCCTCCTACAAAATCAAACCTCAGATGTTCCCAAAAAGGTTGCCAATTTTCCAACAATAGCTATTGCGTGTAGAAGCCACCTGGAGCTTCCTTCACGTTACTAATTGTTTCAGGTTTCAGTGTAACAAGTTTATTATTTTATATTTGATAGCTGATATATTGCCATACTTTTCATTTAAAATTTATCTTGAATCATAAATAAATAAATATTTCATGCCTCAACTTGTTCATTCCTCAAATCTACAAGATCTTGACAGTTTGCATAGACAGATGGTAACAGAATGTATATGTCCTCCAATAAAGTTTATAGCTTGCCATTTTTTCTTGATTTCAATATGCATTTAACAAATACAAAGGCATTTGTATTTCAGTAGGTAGGAAATCATTGAAGGTACAAATAATGAATGAAGGGACTAGGCAATAGTCCAGGAAATCAAAGTATCCTGATAGATTTGTGAGCCAATATGAGCCAACAGTGTAATACAAACTAATTATATGAAATCCTAGGCTTAGCAACAGAATTATGCAATCACTGTGAAGAGAAGGCATTTGTCATGCCCTTGGTGGAGACTGACTCCGAGGAAGAGGAGGAACAGCCAACAGGGAGTGGGAGTGTGGCTCCAGAGGTGGTGGAGGAAGCTGGGGAAGGGCAGAGGCCGGCTGAGCAATCAGAGGAGGATCCAGGCCCATCTCCTATCCATCCCAGGGCACGCAGAGAAGAGAGGATCAGGGAAAAGCGTGGACTACTCAGGAGGAGAGGGCCATGATCCTCCTCAGGGCTTACAGCTGGGAGCTATGTATATAAGTTTGTAAATGCATAGTTAGAATTGCTGGAGTCAAAGTTAGTGTTTTAGTTCTAAAGAAGGTTTATCTTGGTTGGTGTTCTTCCAACAGATTGTCCCTGGTTATCTTCCTGCAGCTGGAAATTATCTATCCTGGTCTGTCGAGGAACTTTATTCAATACGGTTTGTTTTTGGCTTTTGCTTCGTTATGTGTTTCTTGCCTTTGAAATGTTATTTTGACTCCTCCACTGTGAACAATTAAACAGTGAAGCCAAGTTGAAGGCATTAAAGGACTTTTACTTATGTTTTGGATTTTGTAATATTTCTGAGATACTCTGGGTCATCACAGCATTGTTCCCCTCAACTCTGCATTAATCAGACCACATATAACTACTATATTCAATTCTGAGTACCACATTTATGGGAGAATATTGACAAAATGGAGTACACCCAGAAGAGGGGATCAAACATGGAAGAAAACAAAATGAGAAAAGTTGGAAGTATTGGGCATATTTAATTTAGAGAAAGAAAAACTGCAGGGAAGCAGGATGAGAGGACAGATTGTTTAGAGTTTTTCCAGAAGACAGGATAAGAAACAACAGCTTTAAATTACTAAGAAGTATATTTCATCTGGACATAGGAAAACTGTCCTAATGGTAAGAATTGCTCTGTTACAGATCATACTCTGAGAACTGTTACACTGATAGTTCAGTTGATAGAAGGAAGAAAACACCGGAGCAGATGGTACAACAAACAGGAGCAGATACATCTATTGGGTGGTCCAGTTCACACATTACTGATTGATTGACTATGCACCATTGATTCTATGTTGACTCTTAGCCACCATACAGACAGATTTCTTCTACAACAATCTGCCTCTAACCTGATCTTTTGAGTTTTTAATAGTGTATTATTTGCCATTGTAACCAAGTCTATCCACCTTGCTGCTATTCATCCTCTTTGATTTCCTTCCACTTTCCTCAAAATTGGACTCTTTTCCAGAGAACTAGGTATTCATATAATGGGTCAGGATAATTTTGAGTCTCTTCAATAAATACTACAAAAAAACATCCCAAATAAATATATACAGTAGGCAAGATACTTGGCCAGTTTACATTAAAGCCAGGAGCATAAGTACATTCAGTACTAAGAAACAAAGGAGCTCAGCCAAGTTTTTAGAGCTTTATAAAAGGCTAACAGGGTTGGGACCATTCTAATCTCTGAAGGAAGGACATTCCACAAAACAGGTGTTACTTCAGAAAACGCCAATTTCTTCTAAAGAAAATTGGACAGGTACAGACATTTGGAAAAAGGAAGTCCCGTCAGGAAACCCAGTACCAAGCCATGTAGGGTTTTAAAGGTGACAACCAGTACCTTGAATTGTATTCAGAAACATGCTGTAAATCTGGCATCATTTACTATCTGCTCAGTCACATTTTTTAAAAATTCATATTTATATGCCTCCCTTCTCCGGAGACTCAGGGTGGCTTATAATTTTTTGGAGCACAACCCAATGCGCTCAGCAATAGCCTTCATTCCATTGTATATGCCTGCTTCTTACTAAGCGGCATTTTTACAAAGTCAGCTTATTGCCCCCAACAATCTTGGGTCCTCAATTTACCTACCCCAAGAGGATGGAAGGCTGAGTCAACTTTGACCCTAGTGGGATTCGAGCCTGCACTAATTGCAGGCAGCTGGAACTAAGTGCTAGGCGTTTAACAGCCTGCACCACCAAGGCTCTGCACCAGTTGAAGTCTCTGAATGCTCTTCAGAAGCAGCCCCATATAGAATGTGTTGTAGTAGTCTACCAGACTACAAGGGCACGAGTCACTGTGAGAACTTGCCCTTTCCCTGTTATTTCTTAGCAGTGGAGGTTTTGGTGCTTTCTGAGCTTGGTGGTTTGGCTTGGTCAACTGGATACTATTAACATCTTAGACTAAGCCAGAAAAACACTAGGAAATTCCTGGAAGCTTGGCATTCAGACAAATCAGCCATCAATTGACAGATAGAGATAAATCACATATACAAAAGAGACAATATAAATGTAGAAAAGAAATAAGGAATAGAACACATGCCTTCCAAATGTCAACGCTTAAATAAACAGGGTTCATCAGCAGACTATAAATAAGACAGATAACAATACTCTAACCAAGGAGAAAACCACACTTCCACAAAACTGGCAGGACAAGCTACTATGCATAAATAGGCAAACCCCATATCAATCACACTCATGCTGTTACCTAGTTGGGTAGCAAAATGTCTGCAAGAAAACAACCAAGCTCAGAGAGCGCTAAGAACCCCACTCTTCAGTCCTCTAAGTCCTACATATATTTTCTTCTTTTTTTAAAGAATATTTTTCTGGTACAAAGTTGGGGCTATATATGCAGCAGCCACTTATGTATTAGATACACAAGTGATAACCTGAAGAAATCTATTGGTTGTGGACTTCCGGGTTGAGCCTTCTCGAGAACAGGCGGCGGTTGTGATCGCCCACGCAGCCTGGCTCTTGCTGGAGCCCCGATCCTGCAAGGTTCGGGGCTGAAGCGGCCTCGTAGAAGCGGCGGAGAAATCTGCCAGCCAGAGTGAGGGGAGCCGCATCTCCCCTTTGGTCTGGTCTCTTCCCTCCGACGCGTCAAGCGGTGGTCAAAAATGGCCACCTCGAAGAAAGGTCTCAACGGACTAAGATTGGTGCAGGAGGAAAGAGAGAAGTTGACAGCAGAGGAACCGGGAGTATCGGATGGTAAGATCAAGGCACCCGGGATTAAGATAAAGATGAGTTTTTGAAAAAGAGAAACAGAAGCGGCGCAGTTCCAAGTGAAGAAAAATAAGTAAAATATTTCTGACAGCTATAAGGGGCTTCAACCGGAAAGGAAGAAGCCAGCGTAAGAACTTAAGTTTGGGGCTGGAAAACTTGATTATCAAAATAAAAGGAAAGGGTTAAGACTCTGTGCAGAAAGTGCCACTTTGTGGAGAAAAATTGGAAGCTAAAGAAGTAAGAAACTATCTTGTTCCTTTGTGGATTGAGTTGCTACATTTTAAAGAGACGAGGACTTATAGAAAGTGAAAGCTTGAATACACAAAGACGGATTGCCGACTAATTGGTAATATTGATATAGATTCTGGACCTGGGTTAGGATCATAGAAAATTTAAAGAAGAAGAAACAAGGAAAATTAAAATTTTGGTGGTCATCCAAAGAATTAAAATGGAGTTTAAAAGTATGAAAGAATTGTTACAGGAAGTGACTGAACTAACGGCATGTTGCAGAAAATATGGGCATTCGGGTGCTGAATAAAGAAGAAGAAGCCGTGGAAAGGGTGGAGCCAGCAGGAGAAAGCCATTTTAAAAGACATAATAAAGATTAATACAAATAAAAGGAAAGGAAGGGTGGCTAAAAAAGGAACCTAAGAAAGTATCTAAAAGGGGAACATTTAAAATTAAGCATGCCAGAAAGGTTCAGAAGGAAAGGAACAGAAAGGTAAAGAGAGAGAGAGGATTTAAACTGGATAGAAAGGGGGAGAACAGGATAATAGGGAGGAGAAGGGAGCCAGCACTAAGCGAAAAGCTATTTTAGAAGACAATTAACACAAAGATTATAAAATAAAAGGAAGGAGGATGGTCAAAAAAATGAAACTTAAGAAGGTAATTAAAAAGGAACATTTATGAAACTAGGCATGTTAGAAAGGTCCAGAAGGATAGAGCAGAAAGGTAAAGAGAGAGAGAGGATTCAAACTGATAGAGAAGGGGATAGGGATAAAAGAGAGGAGAAAAGAACAAGAAACAAGAACAAAAGATAGAGAGATAATGGAATTACATAACAAAGAAAGAAACTTGTTTGCATAGAGACAATGGCTGACGTATTTAAAAGGGGTTCTGCATGAAGAAATGGTAATAAGAATCTATTGTAATTATAAAAGTGTAAAACAATAGGGTTACTGACAATTTTCACTGGTAAAGGTCACATTCTTTCATTTCTTATCCACAAAAGAAAGCTAAATGATGATTAGATGAATTGAATTAATTGAAATGATTTTAGAAAGTGCTTAAATGGGATTTGTCAATAACCAAGATTAGTTATTTTATTTATTATTTTGGAACCATAAATTAATTTTAGGGGGATATGTGTTGCAGAACCCAACCGATTAGAGATATATTGTAAGAGCTTTTTCCATTTTCTTTTTCTTTTTTCTCTATCTTTCGTTTTGAAGGGAATGACTATGATTATGTTACTATATTAACCACTGAGGCGTCACTTTCAAAGTAGTAAAAGGGTGCAAGTCTAGGTTTTTTTTTCATTCTTTTTAGTGTTAACATGGGTTTGGATTTAGAATTATGGTGAGAATATGTGATGAAAGGGCAAATCTGACGGACAAAAGAATTCTGTAAATGATAAAAGAGTATTAACAATGTGAAGATAATTAAAGGTTAGACATGGATGAACTTTATCTTTAATATGATGGGCTAATATATTGTTATTTGTAAGATTTATACATGAAGTTTTTAAAATATATATGTATATTTGCAATTAACTCGAAATGAACTGGGGGCTATACAGAATGAGATTAAGATTAGGATTAATTTTTGACCCTTTGTCCGCTAAAATGGAATAGAAGTGAAGTCAAATGTTTAAAAGGAATATAGATCTACTGTCACATTTGCATGTAAAAGTGATGACTCGGGAACATGCTGTCTACTGAAAAGAGCTGTTTTAAAAAATTGTTAAAAATTGAATAAAATTTGGTTAAAAAAAAAAAAAAGAAATCTATTGGTTGTATTTGCTTTCTATATACAGAGGCAAAAACATGCTAACTATATTTAAAGCTAATTGTGGTATATGCCCAGCCTATGTGGTTAATTCAATGCATGAGTAACTACAACAAACTGAGATTACATCAAAATGGCAAGGGCACGATGACATAATGATGCAGATCTCATTCTTTTGTGTTTATACCCCAATATCTGACACAAGCACATTAGTTGTGGGAGTTGCATCCTGGCATCATGATGCATGTTTCATCACTTTCCCACCCTTAGGAAATCTGTGATTCAGTGGATTAATTCAGTTGGATTAACTGAGAAAAAAACAATTCAATTAATCATTGGTATAAATATGTTAGTCAAGCAGCCATTCTTTTCAAATTTTAGTCAAATTAATAGCTCTGATTTTCCCACAGCCACACAAGGAGAATGATGAATAAAATGTCAGAACATTTGCTCTCTTTTATCCTTTCTTAAGCCAGGTTGCCACTAGTGATGTACAGTCTCTGATAATATCACCCAACCATTTTTGTGCTGATTAGAGTTAATTTCTCACACTGATAAGAAATCTAAACAGTCAACAGATGCAGATTGACTTCCCTTCCCATTACAGAGAAATCTCTTCCACTTTGCACTGAAAAAGCATAAGAAAAGAAAGCATAATTTATTATCACTAATGAGGAAATAGCCTTAACTTTGAATCAAATGCAGTGCAGTGATATCTGGCAAATCTTAAAAGCTGGAGTTTTATTTTACAACTTAGTCCTGTCAGACCATAATCATAATTTAAATCTGCTGTCTCCTTGGAAATCTATTGCGAACTAATGACTGATCTTGCAGAACCTATGTTTGTCATCTGGCTGGGAAAAAAATGAGTTTTGTCCAATATTCCTGAAAAGAAGGTTCCTTAAAGCTATTTAGCACTTCTTAACCTTTCCATCTTGGAAGGCATACACAACAGGTGAGAGAAAGAGGATGGCACATGCTCTCAAACCAGAGAGCCCATGGTTTTCTTTCTAGTAATACAGAGTTTCTTTGTCACTGTCTTCCTCCAAGATGGTAACTTCCAAGTTCAGCTGAGAGTTTTAAAAATTTCTTGATGATCTTCCACCTCAGAACTATTTTGGGTTGACCCTGCTTAGTAGATCAACTAAGGTCAACTAGGCACTACTACACACCAGGGGGAAAAGTCAATGGAATGCAATTATTTTAGCCAGAAACATAAACACAGAGTGACAGAGAATGTCTACTTAAGATAAATGCCAATCATGTGACTTCAGAACTGTCTGTGATTTTGAAGGAAATTTGGCCTATAAGTGTGCTGCAAAACTCATTCATTATGAAGGATATTTAATAAAAATGTAGTCTATTCTTTTTGTTAAAAATGTAGCATTTTTTTTCCAAACAGGAATGTTATTGGCATGTGAGCCAATTCTGGTGGAAAAACAGGCCTGAATCTGTTTAAGCACTCCATTCTGCTGTAAGTAATTACATCAACCAATGCCACTCACCGGAACGTAGTTGATCTTTCTCCGTTCCAACACTAGCTTTAACAAAGGCTTAACAATAGCATGGATTATTTGGGGCAAGGGTTAACATGGCAAAATAAATTACTTTTCATCCTTACTGATTCTGAACTATTCAAAAACTTCAAAATCAATTTTATCTCCCTCATTTCCTCCTATTGTTTAATGATTTATCATATCAAGATGGCTGTGTTTCATCATACTTTATTTTTTTTCTTTTCTCTTCTGTTGCTTTAAAATTATTTCTTGTGCTCATTTTCAAATAAACATTTTCAAATACTCCCTGCTGCCTTCATTCTCCAAGAGAAAGGAAAACTTTCCCACTGGCAAAGAGGGATTAACAGTTGCCAGCAATTCAGATTCCTGATTCTAGGGATCTCGTCATCTTATCTGCAGATTATTATGCTAACGTAATTATGCTTCTGTATAATGAATTAATTGTAGGGTGTTTCACCATACCTACTGTTAAAGTGTCTTAAGACAAGCTCTATATGTTGCTCTATTTCCTCTGAAAATGAAGCACACCCAACATACTTTGTGCTTTTAATCTTCTCTGCTTTAGATGTCTTGATATTTAAGCAGCATTTGGCTATAACTTTAAAGAAAAACATTGTTGTTTTGAATTCTTCTATGCCTTGATCTGCCCATCTTTCCTCTATGTGGACTTGTGTAGCCCAGAGTTCTCAAGCAGAGCTTCTTAAGTTTTATGGCTTGGTCTCTATGGAAGCCATGGAATTCTTTCAAGCATGACTCCAGGACTTCATGTTGTTTTATAATATTTAAAACCTTGAGTACAAATTTCCAGGATATCATAGCAATAAAAATCACTCAAATGCTGCCATGGCCACAGGTCAAAATGCATTATCTTATCCAATTTTCTTGGATCAATTTCAGGAAAATGCTTGTGATTCATCCTACTGCTTGAATTTTGTCTTACTAGAGTTTGCTATGGCTTGATAAAGTAGGTCCAGGAAATGGTGAATTTATCACTGCGGGAGGAAGAGGTACTAATGAACAAAATCAAAGGAATTATAATAACTATTATCGAACATGTGTAATGATTCCTTTTTGATCAAGATGATTGAGAGCATGGTAACAATCAGCAATTAGAATGCCTGCAGCAAATGTAACATTAGTTCAATTTAATTTGTGATCACTCATTTGTAGTAATTTCACAGAATTTGGAAAATAACCAAGATAGCATGACATACTATTGTAATGCTTCCTTGCTGGAAAATTTGAAATTTGTGGAACAGCAATAAAAAAATATACCGATTTTTTTTCTAAATAGTGATTTTATTAATTAGCAAATCATTTGGGATATATTTAAATACTAGCTCGATACCCGTGCTTCGCTACAAAACTATGTGGTCAGGCTTAGTTTTTGGGAAGGAAAATAAGGGGGGGGGGAATTCTGCCTCTGCCTACCAGCATCCATCAGTATTCATCTGGCTAGCGTCCTGTCAATGTGTGAGAGTTGAAAAACTGAAACAGTATTTGCTGTGTGAGCAAGAAGGAGACAGCAAGGAGCCTGTGTGTGGCTTTGCTCAACTATTCTGTACTAAAGCTGCTTGATGCTATGAAAGTAAAACTGAAACTGAAACTCCTCTCCTCTGCTTGAGTTTTGCATTTGGAAGAGATTTCTTTTCAGATGGGGAGGGGGAGTAGAACTCCTTAGCATCAGAGCATGTTAATAATGATATATGAAATACTAATGCTCTGATGGTCATTTTGAAAAATCCTTTCTTAGTGAGCGCCTGGTAGCCAAGAGGAATATACGTGCCAAATTTCAAGTTTGTAGGCTTTACGGTTCTGGGGATTTTGTGATGATGCAAGAATGGTATTTCACTTTTATATATATATATATATATATATATATATATATATATATATATATATATGTATATGTATATATGTATATATATGTATGATTTATTTATTAGATTTGTATGCCACCCACTCTCCCTAAGGACTCAGGGCGGCTAACAATAAAAAACTCAGTACAAAAAATTTACATTAAAAAACAATTAACAATTACAAGCCTAATAGTAATAAAATAATAAAATTAAAATTAATTAAAATAACTCTAAAACACCCCCCCGGTCAGTCCAGACCGGCCTGTTGAAAGAGCCAGGTCTTCAGGTCATGGCAGAAGGAGCAGAGACCAGGGGCCAAATGAAGGCTCAAGGGGAGCTGGTTCCACAGGGTGGGTGCTCCTACAGAGAAGGCCCTACCCCTGGGCACCACCAATCAACAATGTCTAGCCGACAGTACCCCAAGGAGGCCCTGCCTGTGGCAGCATACCGGGCAATCGGAGCGTGATGCCGGCAGGAGACGCTCCCGCAAGTACCCCGGATCCAAGCCATATAGAACTTTGTATGTTGTTACTTGTACCTTGAATCTCACCCGGAAGGCAACCAGCAACCAATGCAGGTCGTGCAGGAGGGGTGTAACATGGGAGTATCGGGACACCCCCATCACAGCCCGCATGGCCGCATTCTATACCAGCTGCAACCTCCGGGTGGTCCGCAAGGGCAGTCCCATGTAGAGAGCGTTGCAGTAGTCGATTTGGGAAATGACGAGTGCATGAGTAACTGTCTGCAGGGCATCTCGGCTCAGGTAAGGGTGCGGCTGGTGAACCAGCCGCACCTGGGCAAATGCCCCCCTGGCCACAGCTCCCATCTGGTCCTCCAAATTGAGCTGTGTATTCAGGAGGACACCCAGGTTGTACACCCTGTCCACGGAGGGCAACACCTCTCCTCCCATGACCAAAGATGGTATATCCTGAGTAATCCGAGATGCCAGTATGCACAGCCACTCAGTCTTAGCTGGGTTGAGTTGAAGCCTGTTCCTCCCCATCCAGATCCACACCACATCCAGACAACGGGACATCATGGGGAGGGCATCACTGATATGGTTCGGGGTGGAGATGTAGAGCTGGGTATCATCCGTGTATTGGTGATACCTCACCCCGAAACCATGGATGATCTCACCCAGCGGCTTCATGTAGATGTTGAACAGGAGAGGCGAGAGGACTGACCCCTGGGGCACCCACAAATGAGGGGCCTCGGACTCGACCTCTGCCCCCCTGCCAACACCGATTGCGAGCAGCCCGAGAGGTAGGAGGAGAACCACCGTAAAACGGTGCCTCCCACTCCCAACCCCCCGAGCCGCCGCAATAGGATACCATGGTCGATGGTATCAAAAGCCACCAAGAGATCTAATAGGACTAGGACAGAGGAAAAACCCATCCTGAGCCCTCCAGAGATCATCCAACAGCGCGACCAATGCCATCTCCATGCTGTGCCCGAGTCGGAAGCCCAATTGGTACGGATCCAGGTAATCAGCTTCCTTCAGGAACATCGGTAGCTGTTGAACCACCATGCTCTCAACAACCTTCGCTAAAAAGCAAAGGTTGGAGACAGGACGATAGTTATTCAAAATGGCTGGATCCAAGGCAGGCTTCTTGAGGAGGGGCCTCACCACTGCCTCTTTCAAGGTGGTAGGAAAGGAAACCCGCCCCCCCCAATGAAGCATTGACAACTGCCTGGAGCCAGCCAAGTGTAACCTCCCTGGAGGCATAAACCAACCAGGAAGGACATAGGTCCAATAAACACGTGGTGGAGCACAGCCTCCGCATGATCCTGTCCACTTCACCCAGAGAAACAGGCTCAAACTCAACCCAGATGGTATCGGCCAGACTCATCATCACCCCGTCCTCTGACCCCTGCCAGTCTGAGTCCAAGCCAGCCCGAATCTGAGTGACCTTATCTGACAGATGTTGACTAAACTCCTCCGCTCTACCCTGCAAAGGGTCCTCCTTCACCTCTCGATGTAGGAGGGAACGAGTAACCCCAAACAGGGAAGCCGGGTGATCATCTGTGGACGCAATGAGAGTGGAGAAGTAAGCACACCTCACCGCTCTCATCACCACAAGATAAGTTCTAAAATAGGCTCTTAGCTGGGCACAGTCAGCTTCGGAGCGGCTGTCCTCCACCTGCTCTCTAGATGTCACTTATGCCATTTGGTAAAAATACTTGAAGAAGTAGTAGTAGTAGTAGTAGTAGTAGTAGTAAGCAACTTAGAACTAAGGAGACAGTTCCTGACAGAACAATTAAGCAGTGGAACAACTTGCCTCCAGAAGTTGTAAATGTTCCAACACTGGAAGTTTTTAAGAAGATATTAGATAACCATTTGTCTGAAGTGGTGTAGGGTTTCCCGCCTAGTCCAGGGGGCTGGATCTCCAAGGTCCCTTCTAACTCTGTTATTCTAAATTCTATTAAAGGAAATATTGAAGAAATAGTCTGCCACGAAACAGATAAAAGAAGAACATCACACTTTCAGATTTACTGATCTGGAGTTAGATTTTATATGCCTTAAACTCACACTATGTTTAAAAAGCAAATTAAACAGAAGCATTTCTGAGTAATTGAATTATTCTTTCAAAAAAAACTTTCTTTCAGAATTTTTTGACATACTCTCAGGTGAGCTTTGTCCTTTCCTTTAGATTTATGATACTATCAGTTTGATAGAAACTGGAAAGGCTCCTGGACCAGATGGAATGACTATCAAATAGTATAAAAATCCCCAAATAGCTACACTGAAAACATTTTGTAAAATTTGAAAGCATCATACTATGAGGCTTATATCAGTTTAGTGGTATAAATTAGTGGTAATCACTAATTTGAAAGGCTGGAAAGATCCTACCCAGAGCACACAATATTGATCAAGTTGTCTGTTAAATGGAGGTTAATACATTTAGTATGTTTAGTATATTTAGTACATTTAGTATATTTAGCACTTTGTTGGGAAGATTACAGAAGGTATTACCCACAATAATTTGTCCTGCACAATCTGATTTTATTAAAGGACATCAGCAAAAGGACATCATAATATAAGAATCCTGGTCAATATAAAAACCTTGTAAACTGATATCAGCAGAGTTAGCATCACAGAACGCAGAAAGGTTATAATTCAAATCAAGTTTTTTAGTTCATGTGTTACAGAAATTTAGATTTCCTATATAATTTATATCTTTGCTTAAAATTTATTATTTTAATTTCCCCCTACCAATGGGATTATTTCACCAGTTACTAGAACACTGTGGAGGTCATCAAGTATGTTCTGTTAAGTTTGCATGGAGAGGCAGGACGTGGAGTGCTACAGCTCCAAGTTTATTGTGACTTCAGCTCAGAATGGACCCAACTGGCTCAGCCGTGGCAGCTATTTATAGCTGGCTGCCGTGGCTGCCAGCCAATCAGAGTGCAGGGTTTTCCCGCACTTTTACAACCAATGAATTCAAACACTTTACAACACAACCAGTCATTTTAAACTCTGCATACGTAACACCCCTCCCCACTAGGTTTGGTCCATACTCAAACCCCATCTATCTAATATACTCTTGTAAATAGGTGGGGCTCTTACGGTGCGTTGAGACCTCGTGGTTCAGGTGTTTTGTGAATCTCACTTTGTGAGGAAGGAAATGTATCTGCCAACATTCCCTCATCAGGACTTTTTGTACTAGTAGAACCTGTTTGGTTACTACAACCTGGTCTCTCCTCTCAATCCATCTCCAAACCAATGTCACCCCTTAAATCTGGTAGTGAATCGCAATCCTCCATTTGTAAATTTGGATGTTGGCACCCTGGCAGGTTTTGGGATGGTTCCTGTTGAGTTAGCTCATTACACATGGGGTTGATTCTTACTTGCTCATTACCTCCATTATCTCCCCCTTCCCCCCTAGAAGAGGCTGAGGGCCTGGACTCCAGAGAGAAGCAAGGGTGATGCTCCAGGGGTAGTCTGGACCGTAACTGGTCTATGTGCCTACTCCACAAGACACCATCCTCAGTTTGAACCCTGTAAGACCTGGGGCCTGTGACCTGGGTTATCTCAGCAGAAATCCATAATGGTTCACCCACAAGGTTTTTAGCATAGACAGAATCCCCCACAGTGAATGTGCGAGTTTTGCTGGTGGAATCTACTGGAGCGTTGGGTGTGTAAGTGGGGTGAAGGCAGTCCAGGTTAGACCTGAGTTTTCTACCCATCAAAAGCTCAGCTGGGGTTAAGTTAGTGGATGGACTAGGAGTGATGTGTTGAATACTGAGGAGTCTTTCAACTTTCTCAATGATGTCCCCTGGGCCCAATTGTTGGAGTTTCTCTTTTGTAAATCGTACCATGCGTTCAGCCCGGCCGTTACCCGAAGGGTGCCCAGGGGCAGTAAGGGCATGTCTGATACCCTGCTGTGCTAAATATGATTCAAAAAGGTTAGCAGTAAATTGAGGACCATTGTCAGAAACAATCACATCAGGTAACCCATGAGTTATAAAAAGTTTCTTAAGCTGTTTGATAACAGCATCTGCTGTGGTGGAACCCATAGGGATAACCTCTAACCATCTGGAATATGCATCAACTACAATAAGGAAAGTGTGCCCTCTGGTAGGGCCAGCAAAATCAATGTGAATCCTGGACCATGGACCCCTAGGACATTCCCATTCATGTTTGGGGGTGAGGGATGGAGCAGGCCTTACTTGCTGACAGTTTGGGCAGGATGCAACCCAGTTTTCAACCATTTTGTCTATACCCGGCCACCACACATAACTCCTGGCCAATCCCTTCATTCTGACAATACCCGGATGACCCTCATGTAACATTTCCAAAACATCTTTCTGCAATTTTGGAAGAATAACCACCCTGTTACCCCACAAAATACATCCCCTCAAGACAGATAATTCAGTTTGTCTGGATTTAAAAGGTTGGGAAACTTGAGGTAGATCATGTAGTGGCCAACCCTTTTTAATCCAGCCCACAATAGGAGCCAATAAAGTGTCTTTGGCAGTTTCTCTAGCAATTTCAGCAGCATGAACTGGAAGTTTGGCAACAGTTTCTAGAAAGAAGGTGTAAGTTTCAGGAGCAGGGTCCTCAGTGTGCAAAGGAAGTGGGCAGCAACTCAAAGCATCAGCGTGCCCAATGTCTTTTCGGTCTGTGGATGAGTTTATATGAATAAGCAGCAAGAAATTCAGTCCATCTCAGCATTCTTGGTGACAGGATGGTGGGCGTTGGTCTGTCCCCTGCCATAATGCCTAAAAGAGGTTTGTGATCTGTAACAATGGTGAACCTTCTCCCATATACGTACTCATGGAACTTCTTGACTGCTGCCATGATAGCCAATGCTTCCTTGTCCAGTTGACTGTAGTTTCTCTCTGCTTTGGTCAAAGTGTGAGAGTAAAATGCAATAGGGGCTTCCCTTCCACTGGGAAGCATGTGGCTCAACACTCCCCCCCCCACTCCAAAAGGGGATGCATCACAAGTCAATACTACAGGTAAATTCTCAGAAAACTGTATCAGGACACAATCAGAAGTGATTTGTCTCTTAATGTTGTTAAGATCTAAGGGTCGAATTTTAAAATTTTTAATTCGTTGTTTTAAAGGGTTAGGGAGGAGGAGGGGGGTGCAGGGGTCACTTTGCAGCCCGGGGGCGGTGGGAGCGTGTGGGGTTGGGGGCGGCGGGCTCTGGGCCCTGAGGTGGGGGCAGCGATTCCCAGGGTGGTCGGGATTGGAAGAGGACGACGAGGCATAGGGCCATATCAGGTTATGGGAACGCGCACCCGACATTTAAGGCGGTTGCGCTTCGACCCTATGGCCTCCTCCCAAGGGGCAATGGAACCAGGATCCCTGGGCTTAGGCTGGTGTATTTTAATGCCAGGTCTGTGGCTAACAAATCGTCCCTCCTCCGGGAGATCATCGAGGAGGAGGCTGCGGACCTGGCTTGCATCACTGAGACCTGGTTGGGCCCAGAGGGGGTGTTCCTCTGGTTGAGTTATGCCCACCAGGTTTTCGGGTCTTGCACCGCCACGAGCTCAGGGTAGGGGTGGTGGGGTGGCCGTGGTTATTCGGGAGACCTTGTTTCCGAGGGAGGTCTCTGTTGCAGAGATAGGCGGGAGTGAGATCCTCCTCCTGAGATGGGGGCCAAATGGCGGGTGGGCTTGCTGCTAGCATACCTTTCCCCAGCTGTGTGGCAGCGGCTCTGCCTGGGCTCCTCGATCTCCTCTCTGGGGTGGCGGTGGAGCTCCCGGACCTTATGGTCTTGGGGACTTCAACTTGCCTTCCTTGGGGGGTCGGGTGTGGCCCAGGAATTCATGGCTTCTATGGAGGCCATGGGCCTGACCCAGTTGATTCAAGGTCCTACTCATGGAGGGGAAATACTCTTGACCTAGTTTTTATCTCTGAGCAGTGGCGGAGTGACAGAGGGCAGGTCGCTATTACGACTCTGCCTGTTCCATGGTCTGATCACTATCTCCTAAGGCTGGTCTTCCAACAGGCCGCCCCCACTGCTGGGATGAGGAGCCACCTAGATGGTTCGCCCCAGGCGCCTAATGGACCCTGAGAGGTTCCAGGCAGAACTGGGGTTCTTTCCTTCTTCCCTTGCTCACAGCTCTGCCGAGGATCTGGCAATAGCCTGGCAACGGGCTGCGTCGGAGGCCCTCGACAGGGTTGTCCCCATCGTCCCCTTGTGCGTCGTGGATCTCGGCTGTCTCCTTGGTATACTGAGGAGCTCCGGGAGATGAAGCGCATCGAAGGGGTTTAGAGAGCAGGTGGAGGTTTACCCGTTCCCAATCCGACCGAGCCCAGCTGAGAGCCTTTATTAGGACTTACCTGGTAGCTATGAGAGGCGAGAAGATCTTATCTCTCCACCCTCATAGCGTCCAGATAATCGCCCGGCCGCCCTGTTTGGGTTACTCGTTCCCTCCTTCAGCCAGAGGGGGGCTGGACCCGTTGGGGTAGGGCGAGGAATTTGTTCAATATCTGTCGGATAAGATTGCTCGTATGTGACGGGTTGTCCTCCGATTTGCAGTGGTCTGAGGAAGGGGTGCAGGAGTCTGGTTATTTGGGATGGGTTTGATCCGGTTTCCGAGGATGAAGTGGACAGGATTATGCGGCGTATGAGTTCCACCACATGTTTATTGGACCTGTGTCCCTCCTGGCTGGCTTATGCCGCCAGGGAGGCCACTGCGGTTGGCTCGGGCAGTTATCAGCGCTTCTTTAAGGGAGGGTGTCTTTCCCGCGCCTTGAAAGAGGCGGTGGTGAGGCCCCTCCTGAAGAAGCCTGCCCTGGACCCGACTGTGTTAGACAACTTTCGTCCAGTCTCCAACCTTCGTTTTTGGCGAAGGTTGTTGAGAGTGTGGTGGCTCAACAGGTTCCGCTTTTCCTGGATGAAGCGGACTACCTAGATCCGTATCAATCGGGCTTCCGACCTGGGTATAGCACGGAGGCGGCATTGGTGCGCTGATGGATGATCTCTGGAGGGCTCGGGATAGGGGTTTTCCTCTGTCCTGGTCCTATTAGACCTCTCAGCGGCTTTCGATACCATCGACCATGGTATCCTTTGCGTCGCCTTGGGGGTTGGGAGTGGGGGCACCGTTCTTGGTGGTTCTCCTCCTACCTCTCGGGCGGTGCATCGGTGTTGGCAGGGGGTCAGGTCGTCCCCTAGGGCCCTCACTTGTGGGGTCCCTCAGGGTCGGTCCTTTCCCCCTTTTGTTTAACATCTACATGAAGCCGCTGGGTGAGATCATCCGTGGTTTGGGGTGAAATTCCATCAGTGCGCTGATGATACTCAGCTGTACATTTCCACCCCAGGCCAGATCAGTGATGCCCTCTCCTGATGACCCGTGTCTGGATGCGGCGGAACTGGATGGCGGAAACATGCTTCGACTCAACCCGGCCAAGACTGAGTGGCTGTGCATACCGGCGTCCCGACCCAGTCAAGATTATCCATCTTTGGCCATAGGGGAGAGGTGCTGCCCCTGTGGATAGGGCGGAATCTGGGGGTCCTCCTGGATGTACGGCTCCGGTTGGAGGAGCAGGTGGGGGCCGTTGCCAGGGGCCTTTGCCCAGCTCCGTCTTGTTCGTCAACTTAGCCCTTTTCTGGATCGGGACGCCCTGCGCACGATCACTCATGCCCTTGTTACCTCCAGGCTTGACTACTGCAACGCTCTCTATTTGGGACTGCCCTTGCATACCATCCGGAGATTGCAGCTGGTGCAAAATGCGGCGGCGGGTGGTGATGGGAGTTACCCGGTTCTCCCATGTGACCCCCCCGCGCGGCCTGCATTGGTTGCCGGTTGCGCTCGGGTGAGATTCAAGGTTTTAGTGTTAACATACAAAGTCCTTCACGACATGGGTCCTCAATATTTAAGGGAGCGCCTTCTTCCGATGTCAAACACCGATCGCCCTGTTCGAGCTCATAGGCAAGGACTCCTCGGGGTTCCGTCGGCGGCCAATGCCGGCTGGCGGTTCCTCGACGACGAGCCTTTTCTGTTGCTGCCCCTGACCTCTGGAATCAACTGCCTTTGGAGCTCCGCCTGGCCCCTGACCTCCGCACCTTCCGCCGAGTTGAAGACCTGGCTATTTGACCAACCCGGGCTGTGACCCTTTGGGGAGGGTTATTTTTAAATTTTTAACTCATTTTATAAATATTTGGGCTTATAATTTTGATTTAATTGTTTTTTAATGTATTTATTGTTCTTTGCTTTTTAGTTGTAAGCCGAGTCTTCGAGATGGGGCGCATATAAGTTCAAATAATAAATAAATAAATAAATAAATAAATAAATAAATAAATAAATAAATGCAGCTTCTTCTTTTGTGCCCCAGACCCATGCAGATTTTTTATCCAGTAATCTGTGTAAGGGTTCTGCAGTGGTTGCTTTCTGAGGTAGAAACATATGATAGAAATTAATAAGTCCCAGGAATGCTTGCAAGTCAGTTTTGCATCTAGGCCTGGGGGCTTCTTTGATTGCCTGAACTTTGGCTTCTGTGGGGTGGATGCCATGTTTATCAATCATATAACCCAAGAATTCTACTTTGTCAGTTCTTAGTGTGCATTTCTCTTTTTTGACCTTTAACCCCGCTTTTTTGAACCTGGTTAGAACTTCTCTGAGTTTCTCGTGTAACTGAGTGTCATTTTCATCAGAGATTAAAACGTCATCAAAATAAGGCACCACCCCTGGTAACCCTTGTAGCATCCTTTCCATGAGGCTTTGGAAAATGCCTGGTGCCACACTTACTCCAAATTGTAACCTTTTGCATTTATATGCACCCCGATGGGTTACAATGGTTTGCGCTTCTGCAGTTAGATCGTCTACTGTTAACTTCTGGTATGCTTGGGCCAGGTCCAGCTTGGCTAAGACTGTGCCCCCGCCAAGAGAGTGTAATAAGTGATGAATCACTGGAACTGGATATGTGCTCTGTTGTAGCGCATGGTTCAATGTCCCCTTGTAATCCCTGCAGATTCTCACCAAGCCATCCAGCTTGACCGGTGTGACTATGGGTGTCTCCCACCTGGAGTGGTCTGTGGGCTCTAATACCCCTTGGGCTATCAGTTTATCTAATTGTTCATCAATTTTTTCCTTCAATGCAAAAGGTACCCTTCTGGGTTTTAAGCAGATTGGTTGTACCTTGGGATCTAGGGCAAAAGTGATAGGGGTCCCCAAGTACTTGCCTAATCCGTCACTGAAGACCTCTGGAAACTCAGACTTCAAAGACTCTTCCCACTCAGGGTTGCTCACGTGATTGATGCCAGTCACTTCGATGCCCAGCGAGTTGAACCATTCCAGTCCCAGCAAACTTGGGTGATCTTTATCCACGATGGTCAGGGGTAGGCGTTTGATGTGACCTTTGAACTTCACATTGAATTCTCTTGTTCCAACTACTGGAATCTTGTTCCCTTGGTAGTCTTTAAGAGTTAATGCCTACTTCTTGAAGTGGGTCTTCTGAATGTCTGGTATCAGTCTTTGAATAGTGTCCCATGACACCATGGATAAATATGAACCTGAGTCCACTTTCATTTGGCAAGGCCTTCCTTCAATGAATACCTTGACATGCACTTTCCTGTTATTTAAGGGGGATGAATGACCAATAGTTACTGTTTGATGAGTTTCATTCCTTCCATTTGCTTCTGTGTTGCCCCATTTTCTCACTGATGTTGTTTGGCTTGACTTCTCTGTCTTTGTTGTTTGCAGCAAACTTCCTTCTGTTGGGTGGAGTTCTGGATGATTTGCAGACTCTTGCAATGTGCCCTCTTTTTCACAACGGAGGCAAATGGTGTCCAGGAACTTGCATTCAGTGTGGGGGTGGTTCCCCCCACAACCAATGCAGTGGAAATCACGCCCCTTCCTTCTCAGGTCGTTTCGTTTCTGCTCCATTCTGAGTCTATTAATTCCTTCTTCTTCTTCACTGTGTTCTGACTCAGATTGCAGTTCATCAAAATGAGTTGTGGTGGTCTTCTCCCCCTCAGAATGGCCCATAGTCTTGTTCATCTTTCTCATGGCTGCTGCTGAGAATTTTGTGGCCACTGCTGAAGACGCTTCTTCTATGGCTTCTTTCAGCGTGATCTTGGGTTTCATCAGTAATTTGCTCTGCAAAACCTTGTCTTTAAGGCCCAAAACAAAACGATCGCGCATGGCCTCCTCTAAGCTGCTGAATTCGCATGCACCCCCAATGTCTCTTAAACTTGCCACAAAGTCATTGACGCTTTCGTCTTCCCCCTGATCGTGGCAATAAAACTCATGTCTCTTAATGAGGCACGATACTTGGGGCGTGTAGTGTGCCCTTAAAAGCCTCTCCAGTTCAGGCTATGCCATTACCTTCACGTCTGCTGCGCCAGCTAATGCCTTTGCCATCTTGAAAACTGCCAAACCGCAATACGTGAGAAAAACTGCCCTCTTCCGCTGCTCAGAAATGGCGGCCAGATCGTTTCCTTCCAAAAACATCTGAAACCGATCTGCATACAACTCCCAGTCTTCATTCTTCGGGTCGAATGAGGCTGGGGGGGTGTTCAGCGCAGCCATCTTGCTCTTCTCTGTTCAGCGTTACCTTCTCTTCAGGGAGAGCCCACCTTCGTCACCAGTGTTAAGTTTGCATAGAGAGGCAGGACGTGGAGTGCTACAGCTCAAAGTTTATTGTGACTTCAGCTCAGAATGGACCCAACTGGCTCAGCCGTGGCAGCTATTTATAGCCGGCTGCCGCGGCTGCCAGCCAATCAGAGTGCAGGGTTTTCCCGCACTTTTACAACCAATGAATTCAAACACTTTACAACACAACCAGTCATTTTAAACTCTGCATACATAACATGTTCCTTATTGCTTTTAATTTTAAATTGATGCGGGTACCATTGCCATGCCTAGTAAGACAAACTCATGAAATCAAAGCATTTTTTAGTTGCATTTGCTAAATATGGTACTGGTTTTTTTTAATATATATATATATATATTTCTAAATTAGCACAAATTACACAGTTATATGATTTTTGGTATCAATATGTTGGAATAAATTAAATATCTCAACTGGTAAGAAAGGATGTAGAAAAACAATAGATTTGATATACTTTCCAGAAGTTATTAATAACATTTAAAATAATTTCCTCAGATTAAAGAGCATTGCTAAATGGTGGTTGACAATCCATTTATGTTTTGTCCACTTGGTAGACTAGTGGGTTCAAATCAACTCCACAGAAAAGGTAAAACTACTTTTATTGAGTTTTGTAATAACAACAGAATCTGAATTACTGAGGTGCCTATCTTGCAGTGGTGGGTTTCCAATTTTTTTCCTACCAGTTCTGAGAGCGTGCTTTGTGTGCGTGCATGAGCAGGGCTCAAAGACTGCCTTCTGTATCAACGCTGGTGAGCTGTGCTCTTTTTTAGCTCAGCTGAGGCGCGGCAATCCGCTCTGCCGCACGAATCAGCTAAGCTAAAAATAAAGGGAATTTAGGAGGGGTAACAGCAGGGGCTGGTGGGAGGGGCCAACCAGAGGTGGTATTTGTCAGTTCTTCAAACTACTCAAAATTCCCACTATCAGTACACCAGAACTGGTCTGAACCAGCTGAATAACACCTCTGCCTATCTGAGACACTTCCAAATGTTATCTGGACATTCTGGAACATTAAAAGGCTTTACAACTTGTCTTGGTAACAGAGCTCATCCATCTCCATCCAGATCATTTTCCATAGTCTCTGCAGTGGGCATGAATTAATACTGTGAATTTTGCATCGAAATTGAAAGACACAGAGGAGAACCAATAGTTATGTTGGTTCCATTGCAATATTTTAAATAGCTTAGTAAATAAATGATTAAACTTTATAGAAGGACCAAATATTCAAGAAATACGTAAAATATTTTTGATGACCTTGATAGGTTTTTTTTCAGGTTAAAGTAGTGATTTAATGGTTTAAACAATGTCATTGGCCTCATTTATTAATCTCAATCATGTATTGGTATGGAAACATTGAATTTGGCCACTGGGAGTTCAAACAGAGGGTTAATATCTAGTAGCGATGGTCCTTGCTTAATAGCCATTTGTTCAGTGACCATTCAAAAGTATGATTGTGCTAAACGAAGGAACATATAAAATGTGCAACTATTGCAGCCCCCTGCAGTCACATGATCAAAGTTCAGATTTTCGATAGCCTACCCACATTTATCACAGTGGTACTGCATATCATTCCATCTGCCTATTCCTCCATCCCATTTATGCCCTTAAATACTCAGGACATTCCAACAGCACAGCCTGGAAGGCATAAAGCAGTGTCCACATGGGAAGTTCCAAGTACCAAAGAGACTCCAAGGGCATACTGTAGTACAAAGTAGCCATTCCCATACACACAATTACCCAAATGCCTAGGAAGCTCCAGTCCAGCTGACCTCACTGCTTTGTGCTCCATCCTGTCAGATGACCGTCACCATTTTCTTCCTCCTGTAAGGTCATCCACTGGCCCATTATGAAGAAGAAAAATGCTAATGGAGGCCGCTGACCTGCAACATCTTAAAATGCACATTTTCCCAAGTTCCTGGTCAAGCCTGGTGCACTGGAACTGGCTTTGTGACTGCCCTCACTTTCCCAAGGCTACATGGATCATCCTCAGTTCCAAAGGAAAAAAATTGGGCTCCCATTAGCATTTTTTCTTTCTTCTTTTTTTGCAAAAGACCATTCTGGGCACATCTCTTAAGCTCAGTGGTTCAGCTTGACTTTTCTGGGTTAAAACCATCAAGCACACATTCCTAGAGAAGATCCTAGATGAATTTCACAAGGCAGTCACTAAAGGAAGACTATCTTTACCTCTTCCCATCAAAAGTCAAGTATTACTGTTTGGCATTTTTCCTTTCAGGCATCAATCAAGAATTAAATTGTATACCTGGACTTGGACCAACTGGACAAGTTTCATCTGATTAGACTGATCCAGAAAATGATCTCCTTTTTCTGCAGAAGACTGTGACAGCCATTGCAGATCTTTTTTTTCCTGATTTGGTAATCATTTAGACCTACAACGTTTTTAAATTGTGAGTGTTCTGAACATGCTGAACATTTTTTTTCCAAGCTCAGACAAGCTTCTGATTATGTAGTAAGGAACCACTATAGGAAGAAGATGAAAAATTATGAAAAGCTTCTTAATTAAGGTCAGCAGTTTGTTGACTTCCAAATTGTTCTAATAAGAACCAGAACTACCGTTGTGGATGCCAGGAGAATATGAGGACACTTAAATTCCCACCCATCCATCCAGATGCATTCTCATGTTAATATTTTCCCATTAGCTTTTCAAATCCCACTTGCACTGTTTTTATTATATTGCTGTTTCAACATATTTGTGCCATTAAGCAATATTAAGCGTACTGCTCTCAACCATTCTTCTTGAGGGCTTGGCACTGGGTTACAGTGCATCTTTTGTTTCATATAATAGCTATTTCCTGAAACTTGCATGGTGGGCCTAAGCAAGCTTCAATCAGCATTAAAATATTCTTCTAACTTCTTTCAGAATAGGTTAGAAAACAAAGGTTTAAATGTGAATCACTACATCTACATTAAACTCCAGTAAACAGCTCGATAAAAATAATTTATCAAGGTTAGATGTTGATGGAGCTTTGGATAGTGAGGACTCTTAGCTAAAAAAAGTCCTTTGTCTCAAATGAAAGGCCTTTACAAGAAGATTATGCTAGATGCACCCACTTGAGCCATTATTATCAACATGATTTGCCAACCATGTAAAGACATCTCCAACAAAATAAATAGAAAATAATCAGGATTTTAACCACTGTCTGATAACAGTTTAGCAGGGGGTTTTTATGTTTCCCACTCCCTTGATGGAATCTCATTAGATAGCAAGAGGCAAAAACATAAATTGCTTCATTTTACAATTTTGTAACAAATTAAACCTCCAAAGGTAGTCTCTGGGCTGTCAACCTCCATAACCCAGAGAATGGTCATAAGAACAAAGCCCCCAGACAACTTTTTATTTTCGAGTACAAAGCAGTTCTGCTAAGATATCCAAACACTGCATGAGTGAATAGAGATTTAACTCCAATCCACTGTACTAATCCTAATATTAATTGGTGGCTTGTCACACAGTCAGCCAGATGTACAGAATGGATTGACATTTTTATCCATCTCTCGAGTCCTTCCCAAGGACCTGGGATAGGCAGATGTTGAGGTTTTATGGTGTTAGAGGAATTGTCAGAGGATGTAAGCTGTTCCAAGTAAAGCTGCCTTTTGCAATTGACTGATGGTATATTTGTCAGTGTTGAAATTTATTTATATGTACATTTACATTTTTAGGAATGGCCACTTATCAATGGTTCCATAACAATTAAATAATCAATCATGCTTTAATATCTCTAGCAGAGGTGGTATTCAGCAGGTTCTGACCAGTTCTGGAGAACTGGTAGTGGAAATTTTGAGTAGTTCAGAGAACCAGCAAATACTACCTCTGAATGGCCCTGCCCCCATCTATTTTCTGCGACCCAAGTCCCAGCTGGGTCTTCTTTTGTTGCCCTGCACAGGAGAACCGAGCTGGAAAGCAGGTTAGTGGGGTGGGGAGGAAATGGGATTTTGCAATAACCTTCCCCCAGGAGTGCGGAGGGAATGGGGATTTTACAGTATCCTTCCTCTGCCACGCCCACCAAGCCACGCCCACCAAGCCACGCCCACAGAACTGGTAGTAAATTTTTTGAATCCCACCACTGATCTCTAGTAAAAACTGTCATGTCCAGGGAAGAAATAGTCTGAAATGTAAATACAAAAAAGCACCTTTGACAGAGATGTACACACTGTGCTAACCTAGGGCATGGAAGAAAGCCAAGATTTCAAAGTTCTATGGAAGAACAACAGGGCCACTGCCAGTGCGGTCTCAAGAGGAATGCTGATTAAGAGGTGCTGCAATAAGGAAGGAACACTGCTTGGGTCAATTATATGGCAGTGCTTAATAGAGGGGACCTTAGACATAACAATGCTGTTATGTCTCCTTTCCCCTTATCCCAGTAGATGAGGTCATATCGAGAAGAATCTATGTTTTATGATTATGACTGTTAAGATCTGCTTAGGTTTGACTGTGATCAACAAGTGCCAAAGTAGTCCAGGAGCTAACATTTAAATTAGTAAATATTCAAATTTCATTTATCCTCTTCTGCTATACTGTTAGCTGCAATTTAGCAATAGTTGGGCATGGCAAATAACATTTAGTAGTAGCATTACTCTCTCATTTCAGCCAAGATACTGTAATAATGGTTTGGTCACAAGACGAAGCAGGACCCCAGGAGGAATGATATGAATCAATTAGACTTGCTCGAAGTCATTGTTGTTCGCATAGCTGCCCATCTCAATCAATGTCAATTGATGATGATGATGATGATGATGATGATGATGATGATGATGATGATTCCTGTGCAGGCTGTATTTATTTTATCTAATTTTATTTCTGTTTTATTTTTGTGTTATTTTTTAACTAAAATAAAATCACCTCATTTTATTCCTGTGTTCTATCAATTCCTGGGAAGAATTCCTAATGGCCAATAAAAGCAGGTTGAAGCATTCCCCAAGATAGCAGAAGCATGTTGAAGGCTGGTGTAATTCCAGCAGAAGTTACTATGGAAAAAAATGCATAATATTTTATTTTGCATTAGCCAACGTCCACAGAAAGAAGAGAAATATAATCCAAAAATCTCTTCATTGAACCTGTCTGCCAGCTTGGCTATTGAAACTAGCAGAAGTGAAAATGCTAGAGACTGCTGTGGTGGATCATTACAGGCAGAAGAAGGTTTTTTCAAAGTTTTAGTTGCTAAAATGAAAAAGAAAACCCACAATTATCTGCCTATCCTTCTGGTTTCTTCCTACTTGGAAGCATCTCATGCCCACAGAGGAAGTAACCCTTGGCATCCATTGTGTCAATATTTCTAGCTCTGACCAGATTTTCCTCTAAACCAATTATTTATCCTCTAAGTTAAGCAGCAGCCAGATAATTGATACCATTCTCTGTAAAGACTTAATAGCATACTGGTTGAGGTTATCCATGTTTAGCTTGAGTTGTCCTTCTGTAGTAATTTATCTTCAGCAAGTTTGAATGCTGTTATCATATATTTTCAAAATAGCCTCAATAAGTTATGTTTAGATCCAATGGTAGGGAAAAGGATAGGATTTATATATAAGAAGGATATTTCAGCGATTTCAGATTTGCGGAGGTACAAAATAGATTCTGGAAGGAAAATGTAAAGATGAGAACTCTCCAAACATCTCATTACAAAAAAGAATGCTGAGTGAGGAAACAAAACTAAACTATGGATGAGCCGTCCAAACTGCACACTTTCTAATGTGATACTAACCCTGATGTAACATGTAACAAACATATGTTCTACAGAGCTGCAGGTAAAATTAGACTTAAAATAACCAAAAGTAGCTGAACCTGTTTGATTATGGTCTGCTAATTATGGCTTACCCCAGTACTAACTTCAGAACTGACTTTTCTTCTTCATCTTCATCATCATCTTTATCCATTTCAAAAGAATAAAGGAATGATACTACAGTACAAATGCAAGTTTAAAGGAATATAAAATGGATGTATAGTGGGTGGATGGGTGGATGGGTGGACATCCACACTGAGTAAAATACAGGCCGATAGCCAGAAAATCTGAAATAATATATAATTAAATAATAATATATAATATATAATTAAATAATAATATATAATTAAAAGCTTATAATGAACAATTTCATATCCATTTTCCTAAATAAAACATGTCCTATAAATTTAAAAGGTATTTAACAAAACTGAAGCCATTGAAAAACAGAAACAAAAATTATGGTTCTTAATATATTAAGGCATAAGGCAATACTGTAAATAATATCTAAATTATAAGACAAAGTTGTTTATTTCTTTATTAATCTAATTTATATAACAGAAGGAAACTCTGGGCAGTGAATAATAATAAGATAAAAACAAAATAATAGACTTTTGTTATCTATTATGGCCTTGGTCAGTTGAAACTTTTAGGCAATGTTTAGAAAGATATATAACAATTTCTGACTGAAAAATCACCACCAGTTAATTGCAAAAAAGCAATTTTACTTGGAACAGTTTATATATACTCTGCAACAATACCTTTAATAACATCAAACATTGTCTGCCTATTTCTGATCCTGAGGAAGGATTCAATAGATGGATAAAATATATATCTGTCTGGTTTGGTTCTGCAACCCAACAGGACAGACACAGACTTCAGAGGATAATTAGGACTGCAGAAAAAACAATTACTACCCACCTGCCTTCAATCGAGGACCTGTATACCGCACGAGTCAAAAAGAGGGCTGTGAAAATATTTACAGACCCCTCACATGCTGCACATAAACTGTTTCAACTCCTTCCCTCAAAACGACGCTATAGAGCACTGTATACCAGAACAACTAGACACAAGAACAGTTTTTCCCCAAAAGCCATCACTCTGCTAAACAAATAATTCCATCAACACTGTCCAACTATTTACAAAGTCTGCACTACTATTACTGTTAATGTGCTCATCACTCCTTATCACCCATCCCCTGCCACTTGTGATTGTAGGAATGTAACTTTGTCGCTTGTATCCTTACGATTTATATTGACTGTTTCCTAGTATGATTTGATTGCTGATTGTACCCTATCATTAAGTGTTGTACGTTATGATTCTTGATTCTTAACGAATGTATCTTTTCTTTTATGTATTCTGAGAGTATTTACACCAAGACAAATTCCTTGTGTGTCCAATCACACTTGGCCAATAAAGTATTCTATTCTGTTCTGTTCTGTTCTGTTCTGTTCTGTTCTATTCTAATCTATTCTATAAATGCCAAATACTGAAGTTAATATAGTCTAAAGATTTGGCTGACTGTGCAACCAACCATAATAATAAAGTATCAAGTTGTCCTTTCTGTGAAGGGTTATGCATTTAAATGCCAATATCGAATACCAATCGCCCTGTGCGCGCGCACAGACGGGGACTCCTTGGGGTGCCATCAGCTAGACAATGTCGGCTGACGGTGCCTCGGGAAAGGGCCTACTCTGTTGCGGCTCCCGCCTTGTGGAACCAACTCTCTTTGGAGCTCCGTCTGGCTTCTGATCTTCGCTCTTTCCGCCGCGATTTGAAGACCTGGTTGTTTGAAGAGGCTGGGCTGGACTGACCTCCTGGGGGGGAGTTAAATTTATTTTAAATTGTTTTTAGTGATTGGGCTTGTTTTGTTTAATTCGTTTTTAAATATTTATTGCTGTCTTTTTAATTGTGAGCCACCCTGAGTCCTCTCGGAGAGGGGGCAGCATACAAGTGCAATTATAAATAAAAATAAAATAAATAAATAAATTGACACTTTTTTTTCCTCCTAAGGATACAGAATCATGACTTCTCTCATAACAATTTAAGAAGAAATATGCAGCATCAAAATCTTACTGATTCAATAGTCTGTTTCTGCTGTATGCAATAGTGGACATCCCAAATGTCCAAACAACCAAACAACCAAATCTAATGAAACAAAGCTTCATTCAAAAATAAATAAACACATTCCAAAGCACTTTCATATTTACAACTGCAAGTCAGGAGTGTACTTCCTGCAATCCTGGGAGTTAATAGAATCAAAGCCTTTTAATTCAGTGGTTCTTAACTCATGATATCGCCTCCCAAGGGATTTTGTTTTCAGGGGGTGATGGAATGAAAAGGGGCGATGGAAGGAACAGAAGGGGGCGATATGGGGATGATGGAGCAAGATATATTGGGAGAGAGAGACAGAGAGAGAGAGACAGAGGGGGGGAGAGAGATCTATATTGGTACATAGGTAGGTAGGTAGACAAAAAGACAGACAGGTAGGTAGATAGGCAGGAAGGCAGGCAGGCAAACAGACAGACCTTTTGGATGGATGGATGGACGGACAGATGGATGGACAGACAGAAAGAATACGAGAGTGGCAGCACTTTGGGAAAGCAGTGGTGGTGGCTTTTCCCAACATGCTGCTGCATTCGAGGCGCCGGTTCAGGTGCGGTACAACAGTCAATGGGGTGAGCCTGCAGGGCGCACCTCGAACGCCCTGCGCCTCTTAGCATCCCCAAGGGGGATGGCAGAGGGGCGCTAAGAGACAACAGAGGGGGTGTTCGAGGTGCCGGCCGGCCCTGCAGGTTTACCCATTGACTAGTACTGCTCCGGAGCCAGTGCCTCCAATGCAGAAGCAGTGGTACATTACCTGCCGCCATGGCCACGTTCAATGCGCCACCCCCCTGCCGCCTCTTAGCGCCCCTCTGCTGGCCCCCTTTGGGATGCTAAGAGGTGGCAGGGGGGGCGGTTATGTTGGGGGAGGGAGGCGATGACAACTTCCTCAATGGCTCAAGGGGGCAATTCTTTCAAAAAGGTTAAGAACCACTGTTTTAATTTTCAGCAACTTATATTACTCTGTATTCTGCAGTTTAATTCCACAGAAGCATTTTCTTTGGTTTGCTATGCCCCTTCCAATAATCAGCTTCACAGAATAATACCAGATTGTAATATTAAGGAATAGGAATGAAACAACTGAGTTAGATGGAGTGGACATTTAAGTATCAATTTCATCTCTTATAGGAGCATAAGGAGGATAAATTGAGATTCCTGATAGGAGTAACCTCTGGAAAACAATCACTGATCACTGCTTTCCTAATTGCAAGTGGCATATTACCAGCAGCCTACAATGTTGGATTGGGCCTTGGTAGAATGGGTGGAATAGGAATGTTGCATTAAAAGTAACCTGAATTAAGATACCAAATCCTTGAAATGTCACAGCTAGTAAGGAATCCATGTTGTACATTGGGATGAAAGCCTTGTTAGCCTGTTGCCCATATCATATATTCAGGGCAGTGGTGGGATTCAAATTTTTTTTTTACCACCAGTTCTGTGGGCATGGCTTGGTGGGCGTGGCAGGAGAAGGATACTGTAAAATCTCCAGTCAGAGATGATATTTGCCAGTTCTCTGAACTACTCAAAATTTCCTCTACCACTTCTCCAGAACTGGTCAGAACCTGCTGAATACCACCTCTGATTCAGGGGTGTCAAACTGGTGGCCTACAGGCTGGATGCATCATGTGTAGGCCCAGCTCCGCAAAGGAAAAAAATGTTGCAATACATCACGATACATCATATGATGCAATCGAGTTTGACACCCGTGATATATGTATTTGAGTTTAAACTCAGTGCCTCTTCCCACCTTTTGCTTGCAGAAAAAGAATGAAAAACATGACTTTGCACTATTACCAAATGCCTGTGCAAGCTTTCTCATTGTATAGAAGATTGCAATTCCCTTTGATCGAACATGGTTGTAATCTCCCTTCATTCTTGTCTCATCAATTCTAGAGAGATCAGAGAAAGTAAAGTTAGGTTACACATCCTTTCGTGTCCGAAGTCTTCACTCCAGTCTGGAGCAGACAGAGAACTCTATTCTGAGAGTTGATTGGCTGCCTGGCCGAAGCAGCTAGTATATAAGAGCTGTCAAACTCCCTATTTGTTGTTGCCATACGGTCAGTTGAGCTGTTCACTGTTAGCATTAATAAACCGTTGGCAACCGATTAGCTTGTCTCGCCTCGTTATTCCCTGCCGATATCTCCAGAATTTATTACATCCCATATCCCAATTGTGTATATTGGTCATAGATCAGCATGTTCCATTTCTTTACACTTTGAACTTCATAATGTTTAAGAAGAGCCTTCATAATGTTTAAAAGAGCCTTGGTGGCTCAGGCTGTTAATTGCCTGCACTTAAGTTCCAGCTGCCTACAACTGCTGTAGGCTCAAATCCCACCAGGCTCAAGGTTGACTCAGCCTTCCATCATCTCGGGGTAGGTAAATTGAGGACCCAAGATTGTTGGGGGCAATTAGCTGACCTTGTAAAAATGCCGCTTAGTAATAAGCAGGCATATACAATGGAATGAAGGCTATTGCTGAGCACACTGGGTTGTATCCCAAAAATTGTAAGCCGCCCTGGGTCTCCGGAGAAGGGCGGCATATAAATGTAATTAAAAAAAAAAAAAGAAGGACTTCAGTCATGGAGCTTATTTGTTGTCCCCAAGCCAGGATAGGTGAAGTCTGGACATATGTATCTCAACTTATTAAGCTAAGATATGCTTGAATCTTGGGCCTGCCCACTGCATCAACTTTAAGATACCCACTTTGCAAAATCAGTATATTGATCTGGTATCTTTTGGACCTAATAAGTAGAATTGGTAAAACTTCTCATTGCTTTTGGATCAGAAAAAAAGGTCACTGCCTTTTTTTTAGGGAAGTATTAATTAGGGAATTTTTGTTATCAACTGACCTGGTCAAAGGGTTTCTTATGTGCAAAATGGGAAAACCTTTGCGAAAATCACGGTCACTCAGGCACTTGTCACCTCTCGGCTCGACTACTGCAATGCTCTCTATTTAGGACTGCCCTAGCATACCATCCGGAGCCTTCAGCTGGTGCAGAATGTGGCCGCGCGGGTTGTGATGGGAGCCTCCCGGTACTCCCATGTTACACCCCTCCTGTGTGGCCTGCATTGGCTACCGGTTGCCCTCTGAATGAGATTCCTCCTCAGCATGCCGTCTGCGACCCAGTGTCATTTGGCAGTATCACAGGGAGGGCCTCTGTGGCAGCTCCCACTCTGTGGAACCAACTACCTCTGGGGCTCCGCCTGGCCCCTGACCTCCGCACCTTCCGCCACGATTTAAAAACCTGGTTGTTTGAACAGGCTGTGCTGTGCTGACTCCCCAGGGGGGTGGGTTGATTTTACAACATAAATTATAAATGAGTTTTTAGCTTAATTTGGCTTGGTTAATTTAATTCTATTTTATTGTGTCTATTTATCTATTTATTGTGTTGGTTTTAGTTGTGAGCCGCCCCGAGTCCTTTTTGGAGAGGGGGTGGCATACAAGTCAAATAAATAAATAAATAAATAAATAAATAAATAAATAAATAAATAAACAAACAAACAAACAAACAAATAAATAAAAAAATGTGTGCTAATCCAGAAGAGTACAAGTAATAGTTTTCTTAGGCAAAGTTGACTGTGGAATTCTGTCACGGTTCCGATACGATAGCAATTTTTTTCCAGTTTGAATGCAAAAAGATAATTTAATTAATTAACCCTTCATTTGTGGTACACCAAGATTGCAAGAAGGAAGAACAACAGAAGGATGGCCACATTGGAAGCATGGCTTTACTGTATCGTGGTTTAATAAAATGTAGATACATCTGAAGTGAATCTGACTTGCATATTAACTTACACAATGGTTGGTAAATAACACTGAGGGAGTTTGAGAACCATGTGTGCTGCCTTCAGCTCCTTGGAGGAATGGTGGATTATAATGGTAAATAATAATCACAAATGTACCATGTATAGCCTGTTGAATTCATTGAATTTTAATGATGGAGAACAATAAAAGCCCATATAAACCCTTAAGCATCTGCAGATCTGTTCCACTACTGCAGAAAACACCCTTAAGTATATTAGAATGCCATATCTATAGTACTGATTACATCCATATGCATTTTCTATGTTTTAAAATTGTTACCAAGCCAAAGATGACTGTATTCTTGCCTAACTGTCAAAATGAAAACCAGGAGTTTCCTTACATTTTTTAAATAACAGCACAGAAGGATAACAATTTATGCAAAAAAAAAAATCAAATCTCAACTAAGAAGCTGTTAGGAAACAAGAGTGTCAGCTACAGTCAGAAATGAGCCACAAATGATTAACATCCACCTTCATCTGCAGCAACACTTAATTTTTAATTTGCCTAATAATAAAACATGATACTGCAACACTTTCGAATAAGCAATTTTTTTAAAAAAAAACCTGCCAATTTACCACAGTAGAAACATTTCAGTTACTAATTTACCAGGTTGGCCTTTATAAAGAGACTAATGGATTTTATCAATCAATCAGTTTAAACAGGACATAAAGGAAAACCACAGACTGTTCAAGCACATCATCTTTTTTATCAATTGTGGTGATTTTGTATCATGCAAAAAACTTCAGCTTATTTTAGCTGACAATGCTAGGAATAACCAACAAAATGGGGAAAAAGTGATACCTAGCTATCTTACAACTATTTCTGGTTCCATTCACTATTGTGTGTATATAATAATAGCAATAGCACTTAGACTTATTTATCACTTCACAGTGCTTTACAGCCCTCTCTAAGTGGTTTACAGAGTCAGCATATTTCCCCCAACAATCTGGGTCCTCATTTTACCCACCTCAGAAGGATGAAAGGCTAAGTCAACCTTGAGCCTGGTGGGATTCAAACTGCTAAGCTGCTGGTAGCTGGCAGTCAGCAGAAGTAATCTGCAGTACTCCATTCTAACCACTATATCACCATGGATTTCTAATGATCCCACAGAAGCTTCTATTGACTTAAGAAGCATCTCTCTACTACAGTAATTCCCCAAAGTTCCTGCCACATCATTTTCAAAACCTCAGAGAAAACTTGCAGCACAAGAAAATTGATAACGAAGTCTCTTGCCATGTCTATTCAGAGTGCTTTCTGATAGTCCAACAGGACAGACACAGACTTCAGAGGATAAGTAGGACTGCAGAAAAAACAATTACTACCCACCTGCCTTCAATCGAGGACCAGTATACCACAGAGTCAAAAAGAGGGCTGTGAAAATATTTACAGACTCCTCACATCCCGGACATAAACTGTTTCAAATTCTTCCCTCAAAACGATGCTATAGAGCACTGCACACCAGAACAACTAGACACAAGAACAGTTTTTTTTCCGAATGCCATCACTCTGCTAAACAAATAATTCCCTCAACACTGTCCAACTATTTACAAAGTCTGCAGTACTAATTAATCTTCTCATCACTCCTTATCACCCATCCCCTCCACTTGTGACTGTAACTTTGTCACTTGTATCCTTACGATTTATATTGACTGTTTCCTAGTATGATTTGATTGCTTATGTACCCTATGACTATTATTAAGTGTTGTACCTGATGATTCTTGACGAATGTATCTTTTCTTTTATGTACATGGAGAGCATTCGCACCAAGACAAATTCCCTGTGTGTCCAATCACACTTGGCCAATAAAAGAAGTCTATTCTATTCTAAATGCAAGATGAGCAAAGAAGAGCAGCAAATGCACCATTTTTCACTGCTCAATCCTTTCTCTAGCAATCTTCAGACTTCTTGGCTCTCCGCACTTCATTTAAATCCCAAGGAGAGACATTACGACTTCAGTCATTCATTCATGAGAAAACTCTTTCCATGTGATTTCTTCAGTCTAGCAGCAAAGGCAGCCAAGCAGGCTTCACAGTGATAAAAAGACATTTAATGTAGGGCGTGTGTATGTGCACGCACACACACACGCATTATCAACAAACTCCTCTAAGTCACAACAGTAAGACAAGCTCTAAATTTCACCTGGAGAAATTCAAAATAAATTTAAAAAGCACTCCAGGAATGGGGTAGGAGAAAAAAAAGGAACCTCTGTCACAGGTAAAGAAAACTTTCAAGTAACTGGAAATATCCAATTACCTGAATATAATGATGCTGGTACAAAGGGCTATTCTATTTTTGACTAAAGCACTCTTCTATGTCTGGCAGAACTATATCATAGCAGGAAAGTTCTCTTCACAGAATCAGTCCTCAGAGGCTTCCTACAGGTGTCAGTGGCATGTATTTGTGATTCAGCCCTCTGATTTTTTTTCTCTCTACTTAGCTCCATATCTTACAACACACAATTTATTTGTTCTACACAATTCATTAAATAATTTCTCTTCTTCTTCTTTCTCAATACTCCTTTAAAAGGTGTATAAGCCTATGTGTAACTTCATGCATCAACTAACACTTCTATCAAATACACATTCAGCTCACTGTCAAAGTTCTAGTCCAGCATTATAATGAAATAAAACAAATCAGTCTGCAATATGACATTTTCCCAGAGTCAAAAGAACTTCATTCAGTTGATTCAAGAATGCATTTCAGTATTTATGTAACCTCACACTCCAAACCACATAAAACAGTCAGTATGCCTAAATCCAACTGTTCAAAACTTAACAAGTTCAGAATCTAAGTTGAAAGAGAGGTTCTGTAAAAAGGCGGCACAAGGGATAATCAGTTGTAAAATCATTATTTATTTCCATTCTCAAACTCACACCATTCTAAAAGAAATGTCATGTATGCATATATTATTGACATTAGGGAATTCATACAAAAAAGCCAAATGAAAGCTAAAATGCTCTAAAATCCAGAAATTTCCAACAGAAATATCTCTTTACAGAATTATAAAGAACATTTAAGCATTTTGCAATGGTCCCTAAACTTATGCATTCCATTGTGACTGTAATCAAATTATAATGCTGTCTGAGATCACCAACAGTTCTGAAAATTGGCAGAAATGATGCCTTTATTTATTGGCCAATAGAAGTGAGCAAAATGGAACAATGTTTTTATGTCTGCTGGGAAGGAACACTGCTGCTGCCAATACATTTCTCTGAGTCTTCAGAGTATTCTTCTCCTGTGTCCACCACAACTTCAAAGACTGCACCAGTCAGGCTGCACTACAATTCTATTTGAAGACCTAAAAATCACTACAGATCAATGTTTAACAAGCTGAGGCTAAAGATTCATAATACACCAAAAGGCACCATGTTAACAAGAATCTATTTAATAACTTTTAAAAACACATAACGGAAATTCTATAAAAATTCTTTCTTGAAGAGTCCGTATCAAAATAGCCATATATAGCAAACCATATATGCTTGCTTGGGGAAACAAACATTATTCACATTCAATCAGAAATGTCCAGAATTCTGGCTGGTTGCGAAAAAGCTGCATGCTGATCCACAAAGTCTTCATTCTTCAAACAAATTAGGAAAATTTTGTTTAGCATGTCACCAAAGTAGGAGTCACAATTTATCAATCTCTTCATTAGTCAAAACCATATTCACAGACCCAGGCACATCACAGTCTGTACCAATCCTAACTTTTTTTTTTATTCAGGTTTGTCTTTATTTAGAATCAAGAACAAACACACTAGGCTCCTACTGTCATCTTTTCTTTTCTGGAAGAATGTGAGAAATAAGATCACAAAAAGCAACAGCAATAGTACTGCATGCTGCAGTGGCAGAAATAGCAGGGGAAAACTACTTAAAACTGATGTTAAATATGAATTCTTCCACACTTCAGCAGCACAGCTTGTTTCCTTGGGGAAATGGAGGGAGAATGAACCAACAAATCCCGGCTGAGCAACAGTCATGATTCACAGTCAAAAAGAAAGAGGCAACTTTATTCCCATATATTCATAACAGCTTAATTTGCATGTGCAGAAACTCTAAATGAGCTCATTTCACAGTTATCCTATAGCGACAGTCCTGACCCTAAGTACTGTGTGTGTGTATAGCAAATCATACTTCATGTCTGAGAATAGAAAATAAGCCTTCCCTAAAAAGGAAGCTATGTGACTGTTTTCCCAAGACTTTTAGAAAATTCTACAGCCCTGGAAGGGAAGAAAAGGAATGAACTGATGGGCAATGCTTTGGTTTGCCAGGGTTAGTTTTTGGTCAAAAGGATGTTAAGCTTTTTGAGGCTTCTCCTGGCATGTCCAGAAATTCTCCTTTAATCTACGTCAGCAAGAGCTGGCATGGATTATTTTTTTTCCTATTGGTTTTACGAGAAGAAAAGGTGGTGACCCAAAATAAGGATTGGACAAAAACAACTGCACTTTTGACTTGCCATTCTGCTGTCACTGAGGCTTTGGCTTTATGAGAAACTCCAAGATTGGAGCAGTGGGGGCAGTTCTAGGAAGAATTATTCTTTCAGTGCCGAAAATATGTTAGAAATACCGTGTTTCCCCGAAAATAAGACCTACCCCGAAAGTAAGACCTAGCACTATTTTCTAAACCTGCCCTAATATAAGACCTACCCCAAAAATAAGACCTAGTGTAAATCTCCAGTTCCAGGAAGACTTTTCAGGGAGCAACCGTGCACTCGCGAAACACCCCCCCTACACACTCACACCCACTATTTGGCACCATAAATATATAAGACCTACCCCGAAAATAAGACCTAGTGTGTTTTTGGGAGCCAAAAAAAATATAAGACAGTGTCTTATTTTCAGGGAAACACGGTAAAAGAAATATAAGTCAGATTTTTCTATCAAAGTGTGCAACGAAGTCAGATGTAATGCTGGGTTTTTTTCTGTTCCAATTGAAACTGGTATTCAAAGGCCCTTTCTGTTTCAAAATTACAGTATTGGGGGGGGGGAAAGCAAACATTGTTTTATGAACGATTGGATGTTTCAGTTTTATCAGTATCTCAACTAACTTGCATTAGTCTGTCTACAATTTTAGGAGAGAAGCAAAAGTCAAGTTTACAGGTAGTCTTCAACTTACAACCATAATTGAGCCCAAAATTTATGTTACTAAGTAAGATGTTTGTTAAGTGCAGTGGTGTGATTCAACCGGTGTAACAACTGGTTCGGTGAGTGCATGCTTCATTTGCTCCATTTTATGGCCTTTCTTGCAACAGTTGTTAAATGAATCACTGATGAAAAACATTGCCAAGAAAACTGCATATAATAATGTACATATTATTATCAGAGCAACTCATAATATCAGAGTAAATGAGTCATCTGCCTTCAAGAAACTTCAACAATTCCTGGCTAACATTGTTTGGATTTGGAAACTAAACTCACCTGGAACTGGTTAGTACTTTAATGGAAGACTATCATGGAATACAAGATCTGTATACTATACTAAGAAGTTGAAACACATCCTTGATGAAGTCATTGGGAAGATATTTCCCTAAATTCACCAGAACTTGAGATCAAATAAAAGTAAAGTTTGTTTTCTATACTTCTTTATTCTTCTATTTTCTTTTTATTAGCAGCACTACCTGTTTAAATTTATTTTAATAGGCTATAGCAGCAAGCAGTTCCCCATTATTACCGATGCTTTGAAAGTTGCCACACTCTGTGAGCAAAAATATCTAAAGATTGTAGCTTTTAGCAGCACATCTTAATCCAACTAAGAAAATGAAGACGATATATGCGGCAGTCGGTAGCAGCAGAACCTGGTCATGTGCAAGATATTTGTGAACATCCTAGGGGGTGGGATAGAGCACAGAGAGGCCAGGAAGCTAAATTCTTTATACATTGAAGGTATTCTTTCTGTCTGACTGTTTTTTTCTTTTTTAGGGCTGAGAAAGAAAATATTTTTGTGGGTTTGTGAAATGCAAATAATAGATTCTCTGTGTGTGTTCACAATATGAATCATCATAAGGGTTTTTTCTTTCTTTTTTGTTGTTTTAAACATCATTTATGCCCTCTGTATTTAGTCTCCCCTAATGCTAGAGAGATGTATCATTGAGGAATTTCTGCATTGTTTATTTAGTCTTACATGTGACATTGCAACCATCCCCATCCTTCTGGACAAATTATGGCCGAATTTAATGGCAAGCTTAAAGTAGGCCATGTAATGTTAGGGGCAGAACTCTTCCCCTTTCTGCCAGTGATTTTGTTTTATAATAATTACTAGCAGATTTCATTCCTGGGGAACCCACACTACTTACTACATGCATGGCAAGCATTTTACATCAGCAGATTACAGTGGAGTTGATTGTACTACATTTAGGGTAGAATATGCAGGGTATAACTAAGTCAGTAAAGAAACATGATAAATGTTTTATGTTTCTTCCTCAGTCATGTTTGTATTGAACAATGAGTAGGAAGTTCCACCCGCCAAACTAAAATCTTTGCTACTTAGTAGAGTCTACCATCTTCAACTTGCCAAGAACAGTTTTGCTCACATAAATAAACTACTGCAGATAATGAGTGTTATGTATGTAGGTTTGAATGTTATTGGTTTAGTTTGAATTGTTCTTGTAAAATGTCAAATATGATTGGTTTGAAAAGTGCGGGAAAACCCTGCACTCTGATTGGCTGGCAACTGCGGCTGCTGGCTATAAGTAGCAGCCGTAGCCCAGCCAAGACGGGTCCATTCGAGCTGTAGTCACTAATAAACTCTTCACTGAAGCTCTTCGCGTCTGACTCTTCATGCAAACTTAACAATGAGAACACCTAAGCTGGCTGAGGAATTCTGGGAGTTGAAGTCCTCCAGGCTTTAAAGGTAGCAAGGTTGGAGACCCCTCGTCTAAATGATGGCTTTAAAGGTGGAGAAGAATTAGACTGAATTTCAGGCCAGAAAATTTCTCAGGCCAACACTTCAATTTAGAGCCTGGGAGGTGAAACTCCATTGCTGAGGGAAATATCACCATACCTAATACATATCCCTGTTTTTTTCTTCCTCCACTCCTCTACCCATGCCTGGTTCACCCACTGTATATTCCAAACATGCCAGAAAACAGGTGAATGGACCACAAATAACAAGAGTAAGGAGGCAATAAATAAGCAAAAACTCCAACAGCTTCTTTTCACTCAACACTGAGTTATTTAAGGGTAAGCATCTGGTGTCCAGATTGCAAGGTAGCAACCTACCCACAATTTATAAAGATTTCACTTTTTATCTTGTGCATAATTTCTTTGAGGCAGTTAAGCAGAATACTGCTTTGCATCTTTAGGTACACTGTAATGTATGCATTCATTTGTATTCCCATTTCGCAGCTTGGAAAACAGAGGTAGTCATTTGTAACCACAGAATAGTCCACAGCTTTCTAAAAAGAAACCTTTTGGAATCTGTGGATATTTTCAATAGAAGTTAGAAAGTAAAATAACAAGGCACAGACACACACACCACAGAAAGAGAGAATTAAAGGTATATGCAGTTCAAAGATAATGTGTGGATTAGTACCATAGTTATTATGTTACAGAATTTCAGTTAGCGCTATCTAATAAAAGAAAATTTCTTTGTTTGACTTATTGAATATTTAACTCCTAGTCCAAGTACAGATTTTTTTTAATATGCAGCTATGTCAGTCCAAAAATTTTTCATGCTGGAAGGTAAAGTAGGAAGCTGACCTAGTATTTTTCCCCTATACTGTTTTCCACAACATTCCTGCTTGTTTACTGAGAAGCAAATTTTACTAAACTCGGTGGGCATAATATGTATTAGTGAATGCATTTTTTATCTTTTATTACTGTAAGCCAACCAGAGTTACCATGAGCAGTCTATAAATTTTATGAATAAATACATTTTCAACATGAATCAGAAATAGCCAATTTGCAACAAATCACAATGAGGGCTGATTAGGAATGAATGTTGTGTCCAATCCAATTTTAACTAGCAAACATTAGCAATCAATAACTGCATTTCAAAAGAGAAACCTTGGGATCCAGACTTGAAGTCTCAGCTCTGATAGACACTTTCAAGCTCTCCCAACATCTGTTCCTGCCCAGGAAAAAGGCAAAGAGGATCCAAGTGACAAAAGCAGTGTTGTGATGAAGCCAATTCCTTTTCTGCAGGGATCCACAAGACTATGCCCATACGCAAATGGGCAGAGCTTCTGGAATGATACTACTTTCATCATTCACACAAAAACCACAAGAATTTGCAGATGCCACTGTTTTTGCACAATACATATTCTATAAGCAGAAAACCCCCAAAGACAAACCTTACATATTTGCAGCACCAGTAGTCCTCAGCTTAGTTCGTTTAGTTACTGTTTGAAGTTACGATGGCAGTGAAAAAAGTGACTTATGACTGTTTTTCACACTTACGATCATTGCAGCAACCCCATGCCTTTATAATCAAAATTTGGTTACTTGGCAACTGGTTCATGTTTATGGTGACTTCAGTGTCCCACGTCATGTGAACACCTTTTGCGACCTTTGCACATCTGTGTTACTAACTTAACAACTCCCGTGAGTCTCTTAACAATTGTGGCAAGAAAGGTGGTAAAAAGTGTCTCACTTATCAACAGAAATTTTGGACATTAATGTGGTCATTAAATCGAGGACTACCTATAGAAAACTTTTTGACTGCGAATAGGTACAATAGGTTGACGTACAGCCACAATTAGGACTCGATTTCAGTCATTAATGTGATTGTTAAGCAAGGCATCACGACAATGTTTTATGACCATTTTTACTGGAGTTGTTAAGTAAATCATGTAATTGTTAAGTAAAGGTAGCTTTCCCTGTTGATTTTGCTTGTTGGAAGCAGGCTGGGAAAGTCACAAATTGTGATCTCATGGCATTGCAACCATCATTATGTGAACTGGTTGCCAAGCACCCAAATCGTAATCACATGACCACAGGGGTGGTGCAACCATCATGACTTCAAGGATGGGTCATAAGTCACTTTTGTAACTTCACTGCTGTTGTAACATCAAACTGTTGTTAAACATTTGGTCGCAAGTCAAGGACTATCCGTATTGGTTTCATCTTTTAAAATGATAAAGTAGCCAAAAATGAAATATTTGCATTACACAAGAGTGTATAGAAGCCTAATTAAGATTTGTAATGACCAAATCAACAAGTAGGGCTAATGCATCTCCTAGTTTGCAAGTAGCCTCTTTAAAAACTCTCAAATACAATTATTGTTCGGAAAGATTAAAAAAATGACAATAACAGATCAGCTAGAATGGATACAGTTTGTTTAACTACTAAATGACATTCAAAGATATACTTGAGTACTACGATGGTTATGATTTCCAGATTCCTTCTGAACATGCTGAAAATCTCTAGGCAAAGTGCATTAGCCTCACATCGACAGGTAGTCCTTAAGATACAACTGTAATAGCCTGCCCATTACAGTTACATATCACAATGATTGTTCAGTAAAGTATCTCACCTAATGACCCCCCCCCACATCTCTGCTTCCCCCAATGAATCATTAAATGAACACCCAGGTTGTTAAGTGTACTATGGGGCACGTCAGAAGTAGGTGAGGCCTTGGAAACCTAGCACTGACCCAGGCCTGCCAGTCCTGGCACTCCCAAAGCCTCCATCACTGAGATGCCCTGTGCTCTGCTTCCTGACCCTTGGATTCCCACAGGCCTTTTCCCATGAGTCCCCCCATGATATAGCCTTATTCCATCCCACAGGCCAAATACTGTCCTTCTCACTTACCTCTTGAACACTTCAGAGGCCTTCCAGAGCATTGGATGGATTGCTTCTTTATGCAGCCATATGGCGTGGTTTCCAAAGCAACAACCATTTTGTCTTACCCACAAAATGATAGCCACATTTGGGTCACTACGGCACAGCCAGGGACAAATTGCTTTGTTTTTCTACAGCATTCAGAAGCTTATGCAATGCTTTGGAGACCTTGTCAAGGTAGCAAAATGAAACAGTTTGTCTGGTGACCACCATTTTGTTCCAGTCCACAAGTCAGTGGAATATAATGGCGGCTGTATTTCGGTTGCCGCTACATAGCCAGGCGACAATTGCTTCATTTTACTGCCTTAATGAGGTCTGCAGTGTTGTAGAAGCTTTCTGCAGCTTTCAGAGGTTTCTGCAGCACTATACCTATCTCATTAAGGCAGCAAAGTGAAACACTTTATATGGTAGCCGCCATTTTGTCCCAGCCCACGAGCAGGCAGGAGAAAATAGCAGAGGTGTTCAGGTCACCCCTGCAAAGCCCAGGGACATGTGGGCTAACCTCCTTCCCCAACATGAGGTCCAGAGAGCTTCAAGTGGAATTGCGATGGTGATGGGTATGTAGGGAGCAGACCCAAGTGCTACAGGGTCCTGGCAGGGTAGGACGGGTGAGAGTCAGTGAGGTACTGCAGCGTACTGTAGTTGGTCATAAGGGTAAATGGCCACAGGGCTGCTGCAGCCATCATAACTTTGAAACAAGGTCCTATGTAATTTTGGGGTGTCTGTTGTAACTTTGAACATTCATTAAGTGACCTGTCATACCTCAATGGTTACCTGTACATGCAATAAGTAAATGTTTATTTCAAAGATAAGTTCCACTCAGCTTAGTATAACTGATTCAAAAGTAAGCCTGAAAAAAAGTAACCTAATACAAGTTTGTTTCTAAGCAAGAATGGATTTTTTCAACCATAAGCAATATGCTAAATTGTAGGTCACAACACAATCATACATAGCACTTAAGTTAGTTCAGACAAGCCTAAATCTGAAATATATTTATATTTCTTGCTTCAGTTAAGGAAAAACAGAATCATAATGATATTTAGAGTTTTAAATGCAATTTCCAAAACACAAACTTATATACATTAACGCAGCAGTAAAAACCTGGCTCATATTAAGTTCTTCCAATAAAAATCCTTCTCATTTTGTTAGTGAAAGCTATGGGCCATGTAAAACTTTTCACATGATGTGCTGACACCAAACATTATCGGATTTGTTTTCACATGTCTGAGACTGGTAAAATCTTGATTGCTCTTAAGTGATTGTACACAAAGGAACCCATGGGTGACTGAAAATCTGTGGACATGATTTTTCCATTGGCAATACTTTCAGCTAATTACAATCCAAATTTATGCATTTACTTAGAAGCAATGCACAACAGAATTTACTTCCATGTATGAGTTTATTAGATTTCCTGACTTACGTATAATACTGTAACAGAACAACTAAACTCTCATTTCAATTAGCATTTCAACAGTTTTTTATATAAAAGTGTATATTAAGCCATTAGACAATTCCATTTTTTTAAAATCTCTCCTAGATCATCTAAAGTCACTCTCAATTAACAGAAAGCTTAGCGTATATAAGGTATGAAATATTAACAGTAATACCGTGAACTTCCAATAAATTATTACCCTTTAAAGGCATTAAATTTTCTCTAGCCTCTATAATTTGAGAATGGGCATTCTTTCAATTAAGTAATCATCCAAACTCACAAGTATGAAAACAAGGCTTGTCAATACCATTGAGTTTTATTCAATCCCTAATTAATTAATAGACTGGTAGCCTTCTCATTTGAGAGACAGTCAGATGTAGTGGATACAGTACCATGCTAGAAACTGGAAGATTGTGAGTTCTAGACCTCCTTTAGGCACAAAGCCAGCTGGATGACCTTGGACCAGTCACTCTCTCTCTCTCTTAACCATAGGAAGGAGGCAGTGGCAAACCACTTCTGGAAATTTTGCCATGAAAACAGCCGGGACTACTCAAGACAGTTGCTAGGAGTAAGCAAAGGCACAAAAACTCCTAAGTATTTCTATAGCTTCACAAGAAAGGAGGGGGGAGAAAGAAAGAAAGAAAGAAAGAAAGAAAGAAAGAAAGAAAGAAAGAAAGAAAGAAAGAAAGGGAAAGAAAGAGAGAGAAGAATTAAGAAAACAGACCAATTACCTTTTTTTTAAATTACATTTATATGCCGCCCTTCTCCAGAGGCTCAGGGCAGCTTACAATTGTTGGGATACAACCCAATGCGCTCAGCAATAGCCTTCATTCCATTGTATATGCCTGCTTATTACTAAGTGGCATTTTTACAAAGTCAATTTATTGCCCCCAACAATCTTGGGTCCTCAATTTACCTACCCTGAGAGGGTGGAAGGCTGAGTCAACTTTGAGCCTGGTGGGATTCGAGCCTGCAATAATTGCAGGCAGCTGGAACTTAAGTGCTAGGCATTTAACAGCCTGCACCACCAAGGCTCTATTTTCTATCTAACATGGGATAGAAGTTTGGAATTAAAAGGTAAAGCTCAAGTGCTAGGTATTCATTTCTTATTGATCTTTTTGTAAGGCAAGGAACAACATGAACAAATGCTTTCAGAAGATGTTTCTTCCTTCATACCTCAAACTATGACCTGGATGAATGCTACATTAGCAAAAGTCCAAGTTCTAATAGGATATTAGGGTAGAGTGCTAGGCTAAAGTATGCCCAGCTACTTTGTGGCCTCTGCGTTTTTGTGTGAACATAGCAAAGCATGGTTCAGATAACTATCAACGCACCCATTTCCTTTATTATTTAACCTTGAAATGCATATGCAAAATCTAGTATTTTACAATATAATTCAGATTTTTTGAGTATGAACACTGAGTGGACATTCATAAGTTTACAATCCACATGGAACTATAACTTTCTATTTTAGCCATCTTTTCAACAGCATTTTGAATCTATACCCTCAACTGAACTTTAAAATTTTGCACCAAAAGTATCTCACACTGAAGGAATATTTTGACTTGCATTTTAATTGTTTGAAAGCAGGGGAGGGAATTAAGGGCCACTGTGCAATTATGATGAAATTAAACCATCCACTAGCCTTTCTTTTCCTTGTACCATACTTGGGCATTCAATATAAGCTTGAAAAATCTCTGCCATTCCATGTAAATAAGACTTATTTGATTGATACTCCTGGCTGCAACTGACCCTGTTAAACACTAGGAAAGTGGTTTCAAGTGCATTGCATTTCTACCTGCAATGTGCACTGAGTTCAATATTTTAAATTATGCGATTGGAGCATGTAATTATGATCTGTATACCTGTTGTGGTAATTGAAAGCTAAGTCATAAGGACATGTATTGGAAGTAAATCCATGTAATTCCCAATGGAATTTATTTAGATGGATTAGACAAGTGAGTTACAGAATACATTTCCTAGGACCAACCAATATTCATCATGAAAGCAAGACCTCAGGCTTAATCTTAATAAAGGCAGAAATGCATATTTTACTGACACTATGGATTTAGTTATAATTGATTAACTTGGCAGTTAATCTAGGAGCACAATACAGTAGAGCAATGTGTACAATATATACAAACTTCATGTTTGTCTATTAAAGACGTCAAAGGCATTCATAACACACCATAATATATCCTACTTCATTGCATGGATGAAGTATGAACATTTATTTTCAGTCAGCAGAGTATATATATTCATACGTATATAAGTACAAAGGAAGACCTATTTTGTAAATTGTGTATGGCCAACATTCTAACTACTGACCAATAAGTAAATCACAGAACTGAGTGGTAGTCTAGTTACAGTGTAAGTACTTGCATATTCACAAGGTAAGTTGTTTTGTAAATAGAAGTATATTTCCTTCTTTTTTAAAACTTTTGGCACTTTTTTAAAAAATGTATATCGCTATACACTTCAAAGATCAGGTAAAACCTTTGACAGTCAATGCCACAATGGTGGCAAGCATCTCTTCTATTGACAATAAAATATACAGTATATTCCCAGATGAAAGTAGTCATTCTGATTTCTGATATTAACTCATTAAATTCTAAAGGAAAACTGATCCCAAATAAGAAATTCCTTTTTTTTTCTTCCTGAGGTACTACAGCTTCAGGAAGGCTGAAGGGCACACTTTTACCACAACACATCAACTACTAGCAATAACTCTCCACAGGACCTATTGTTAGGTAGGTGTGCATGGATAAACACATACACATATAGAGCAATATGGAGCTCATAAAAAAGCCACCTGTGGAGACTAGAAAGGCTGAGCAAGTCCCAGGGTGTTCTTGTTAATCATTCTAGCCAGCAAAAGCAGCCCTGCTTTGAAGTACCCCCTTTGCAATTGCTGTGGCAAACTCCTCTGGGTAGCCCTGAGAATGGGTTGTCTTCCCAGCTGCAGTTTCCTGGATGCGTCTTAAGAGGCTGTGGAGTGTTGAGGTGGAAATGCAAGTAAACTAGCCCAGGATTCTAACCAGACATTCCAGGGAGCATCATGTGAGGAAAATGCCAAGCATACTTGTTGCATGTGCTCCACTGCCCCGGCTCTTCTCTTTCCCTTAACATTTACCCACAAGGGCTATGCGATTAAACCTCAAACCCACAGATATAAATACAACAAAGGCTCTTTAACGGGCACTCTCTTCCTTGCCAGGAAGCTGATGAGCAGCCCTATGGATCACCATCCCAAGATATACTTCAGGGCCGGGTCGATTTGGGCAAACACGGGATCAAGCGTAGAATCAACCCCAAATCTCGATTTCCTTCAGTTTAACCAGCGGCGTTGTCAAATGCCCCTCAGGGGAAAAGAAAGTCTTTTCAGGCAACCTGCCGGTGTTTAACCCGCCGCTTCCTGCTCTTCCTCCTCCCCACCTCCGACCGGTACTCACACTCTCTCCGCGTTCCTGGGAATGCCTCGGGGCACCGTCTTAAGTCCCAATCCGTGACAATCCACGCCGGATCCCGAGCAGGTACATTTACTAGGACACGCTTCCGTGCCAGGCAGCCAAAGCGCCACGCTCCACAGAGCCCAAAACAAACAGAGGCGCCCTGAACTCTCGTTCCCTGCGCCCAGCATGATCGCCGCCTCTTCGGGATAGAAAGGGAGGGGGCAGAAGCGAATTCAGAAGAAAAAGGGAAAACTTGAATCCGATCCCGAAACCGACGCGGGAGCCCCAACAGCCAAGCTCAGCACCGCCGGGGGAAACGGGATGATGCTACGGAAGACATCTCTTTCAAACTCGCGGACGGGGCTCCGCTTTGCTCCTCCTACCCCCTCAGGAAAAGCTCCGAAGGACGTCCCGGTCCCCCTCTTCGCAACCGAAGGCACAACCTGCCCGGCTCAGCTCTGCTCTGGTCTTCCTTTGCAAGTCCAGGTAATCGTCCGGTTGGGAAAGGCGGGGGAGCTCAACAGCCCCAGACCGCCCAAGCCCGCCGCGCACAGCCCAGCATGGCCCTTGCAAAACCAACGGCGGCCGCAGCTGGATCCAAATCCCAAGAACGGAGCCTGCAGAGCTTGAGGAGACCCGGGGGCGCTCGCAACCGGCCGCCTCTCCATGGACTGGGCACGGCAAAACAGGCGGACCCGGGAGATGCGGGAGACGCCCCCTCCCCTCCCCAAAATATAACCTTCGGCGCGGATTGGCGGCCGCCCTTACTGACGTCACGCAACTTCGGAACTTTGGCAGGGTAGGTAGGGCAAAAGTTTGAAGAGCGGCGGCGGCTGCCGAGGGGAGTGGTGATGGGAGAAGTGGAGGTGGCTGGCTTCTTCGCGAGGTGCCTGAGCTTCACCGAGGCATTGGCAGGGCTGCTCGATCGGCTTAAAACGAGAGAAGCTAGTGGAACCTGAAAAACTAACCAGTGGGTGCTAACGTAACTCTTAGCGGTGAAAAACAAAAACGCGTTGAGTATGCACAAAAGTACCTTTCCCTTACTGCTGCGAGACGTAACTGTGATTGATCATCGTTCACCTAGCTCTTGATAGCCTGGCTGATTTGGGCCCCTTTTTTTTCATTTTAGAAATGATCGCTGGTACTACGGTATCAGACCTGGGCTGCCAAAATCTCAACCATCACTAGTGTGCAGGAAGCATTGACTGTCGCTGGCTGTGGTTTTTGCGTTTTTTTGTGTTCGTGTGTGTGTGTGTATGAAGCAGGTCTGGTAACCCTATTCTTCTATAAATTCCTTCATAAGGCTTTCTTACTATAATTATTGCTTACATTGAAACAGGATTCAGACACCAGATATTTTTGGCTAAAGAACAAGTTTCCAGACTGTGACTCAAGCCTTGTGTTCTATAGGTAGTATTTACTGGATCTTTATCAAACGTTGCCATTCACGTTCAAGATCATTACCCTAGCCAGAAGCAGTGAAGCTTGTTCTGTTAGAAATTACACTCATTTGCCAATGAATATACATTTTAATTTGCAGTATTAATATAAGTCATTCATTCATTCATTCATTCATTCTGGCAATCTCGTTTCAAATGGGTTTGAGCAGCTTACATCACAGATCCTGGTTCAAAATTCAACCAAACCCTAATCTTATTTACACTTTGATTCCAAGTATTTTATTTCGGAACTGATTCCCTGTACTAAAACTTCATGGCCTGAAAGTTTGACCCTGTGTATGTCTTGAGTGTGTGCTCTAACTTTCTGCCAGGCCATGTGACATGCACACCTGCACAGGGACACACACAAAAAGATCTTTTTACACTCTACTTTTGCCCATCATTATCAGCATCATGTCATCGTGTTACCTTTTGGGAAACCCTGCTAGATAGTGACTGTTTTCACATGACGTGTTTACCCCAAGTTAAAAACATGGTTTGCTCAACTAAAGCAATTTTCTGGATTTGTAAAATTGTACAGATGGAATTTTCACAACACATTAGGCTGAAACGTAATTGGCTAGTTTTGGTTCACAGTGTCATGTCGATACACCCAACTAATTCTACAGAAAACATACTTCCAGATAGGGATCTATAGGAATAGAAGATCTGTGCTAATGAGGTCTGATAAGTTTTAACATCTGAACTTCTTTTTTGCTGAGCCTAGACTTGTTTTCCCTAAACATTTTGTTGATAGACAAGCTGCAGTGCCTCCAGCTTAGTTCTTTATCTGTAATATAAATAATAATACAGTACCTATATATTGCAGCAATTAATAGGATCTATCCAACCTTGACTTACAGTATTTGGAAAAGCTATGTAAGGTTGGCCTTAATTAGCTCTTGGATGGAAGATAGCCAGGAAATTCCTAGGCTGTCAACTAGACCAGGAAGTTGAACAAATTCAATATTGCAGAAGAAGGAGCAAACCACCTTTGTATTAATGCCAAGAAAATCGGAACTAAAACTTCATCTCACAGAGAACCTTATCTTTAGCAGTATTGACCTGGTGAACAAACTTAGCCTAAGGATAAACCTGGATAATATTCTTGATGTGATTGTGGACCTAGGAAAAAGAATTATAGTAGTGTGTGTTATGTGGCCTTTCCCACATTAAATTCCAGATTGCAATGGCCAATGATGGAAGTTATAGGAACAAAATGTGAGGTACAAATTCATTGTCCTTCCATGAATTAGATATTTCTTTTCTCTCTCCACATTCTTTGTTCTTTTCCTTATATGTAGCACCTTCCGGGTTCCAAGAGTTTGCAATATCTTTGTTCTGTCCAAGCTTTCATAATGTTCTTGGAGCAAAGTAGACAAAAATCTCAAAATCTTTCTGAAAGAAATGAGTTCCAAGTCTAGCACACAGAATTAAGTAGAAGCTTGTTCGATGGAGTGCAAGAAATTTAGCCCAACTTTCTCCTGTCAGGGTGCATATTTTCTCAGACACTACAAGGCTTTTCAGACACACGTTTATAGTTAACAGTGCTGAGGGAAACCACCCAACATGTTAGCTTGTTCCATAAAATTCTCAGGTTTCAGAACTTTCATGAAAATCACATTTTACTTATTTTTTTCCCCACTCTTGTACTACCCTCTGGTGGTAGAAATGCTTTACATTTTTAACCAGACATAACTTTCCCAGTTGGAAAGTCATTTCTCCAAGAGAAGCACAATGACTTTCAATTCATTTAGATAATTTTCTTACTTTCTTTTTCCTGCTCCATTGCTTGGAATTATATCAAGACAAGCTACATTTCGGATCATGCAATTCATGCCATTAGGTTTGCATTAATGGATATATTTATACAGTTTCCCTGGGGATAACTCTATTGATCTAGAACAGCAAAAACACTTCTGACTGTTCGTGGAAAATGATGCCCACCTATGGCATTAAATACAAAACAAGGGTGTGAAATCCTTGTTGATATGGCATATTTCCAGATAGGATGTTTAAGAAATACACTAAGGCTCAAAGGAGCATACTTCTAAGAAGAATAAAAGGGAAATTATAATGCAAACTCTTTCAGGAAAAGTACTTCCAGTTCATCTTGAAAGTTCACTTATTGAATTAAAAAAAATGCAATGATGATAAGGGAAGATACCTTTAGATTCCATTATTTAAAGGACTGCCTAAAAATAAGAATCTTTTTTATCATAGAATTTATGGTGCAAAATGGCACTGCTTACTGAAACTTTCCTTCAGAAATGTGCTTCATAGCTGCTTGCTTCAATTAGATTTAGCAAAGGCATTTTTATGGCGACTTCTGCACTAAGGATGCATCCGTTCCCTGCCCTTCCCTCCTATGACCTCTTCCCTTCATTTACCACCCCACTCCACAAGCATCATTTGGCCATTTTAAGACTCTCTATTTGTCTCCACTCTAACAATTTACAGCATCTTCTACACTCATCCAATTATTGTGCCAAAATAATAATAAAGGTGGACAAACTTTACACTGCTTCAACAAAGGATGGCAATGCTATCAACAAGATGCTTTAAGTCACTTATAGTCCCCATTCAACCTTTTTCTGCATCCTAGAACAATGTAATTTTTTCTCCCCTGCTTTTTGTCCCAAGTCCAATAATCAAGCAGGTTGATTTTTAGACTAGGTGTATGGAGGTGTATGGAGAAAAACTTGAAATAACTCTTGGCACTATATTATAATTCATAATCTTATTGTTTTGAATGAAAAAATGTGGTTTCATTGGATCCTTTCAAATGCTTATGTAGTTGGATGTTACCTCTCTATATGCGGAGACTGGGCAATTGTCCATAGAACCTGTCTTTTAAAACACCTTGCATGAAAATGTACACACAGAATGCTTGAGATATGCTTTAGTGTCACTGTCATTTCTGCTCTTTTGATTTGTTTGGAAGGAAAGAGATAGAGGAAGGAAAAAGATTTGGAAGGAAAGAGATCACCTTCCAAGTTCTGTATTTCCAGGCAAGACTCAATTTTGCCCATATCAGTAAGACTATTAAAATCAAAACCAAAGTATGATTGCTACATATTAACATGGCAATCCTGGCTCGGAATTTCATTTAGGTGAAAAGGTGTAAATAATTGATATTAATCCTGCACATAATGCTCTGCAGCATGGTGTAAACCGTAAGGGGGAGGGAGTCAGAGTTTAAATTTAAAGAGGTCTTCTCAAACGGGTGTTCTTCATATCTGTGGAAAAACAATACCTCTCACAGCCAACATGGGATTATGGATGTTAGTGTTGGAGGGAAAGGGTAATTAGAAAAAACAGATTGGAGAAACAGCATTAGAGTATTACAGAGATAAGAGTAGAACAGGACGACAATGAGTTTCATGATGTTTCTCATACAGGTAGTCCTCCACTTACAACAATTCATTGAGTGACCTTTCAAAGTCACAATAGCACTGAAAAAAGTGACTTATGATCATTTTTCTCACTTACGACCATTGCAGCATATAGTCACATGATCAAAATTCAGATGCTTGGCAACTGGCTCATATTGATGACGGTTGCAGTGTCCTGAAGTCGTATGATCACCTTTTACAAGCTTCTGACAAGCAAAGTCAATGGAGAAATAGATTCACTTAACAACCATGTTATTAACGTAACAAATTCACTTAACAACTGTGGCAAGAAAGATCATAAAAAGGGGCAAAACTCACTTAAGAAATGTCTCATGTACCAACAGAAATTTTGGGCTCAATTGTGGTCGTAAGTTGAGAACTTCCTGTCCTCTAATTATACATACCTTTACATTGAGGTTGAAAATTGTTCTGATAATGGCGATGAGAAGGGTGCAGTTTTTCATAACTTGAAATTACGCCCTGTTATTTTGTTGCATTTATTCTGAATTTGTCCAGATAAACTGATCCAACATGTCCTATATTTGTTAGTTAATAGTACATAACATCTGTAAATAGATAGATAACATAAATTATTTTTAATTGAAATGGTTTAAGTGGAAAATGCAGAAATGTGATTCCATAAGCAAAATTTGGTGAAAAAAAATCTAAGGCTTGACAAAAATCGGACCACAAGTACTGTATATAATTCAACATCTTCTGTATATCGTTGGCTGATTTTGGAAGCTAAATAACATCGTACCTGATTAGTGTTTGTATGGGACATTAGGAACAACAGGACTATAGTTAGAGTGGGAAGTTGTTTAATCCTGGCATGAGTCCAGGTTATCTGAGGCACTGTGTCACTCCAATGTGATTTGCTTGCACCATCATGCCCTCAGAAGAGGCCTTCCCCAGACCCCATTTTCAATTTCAGGTAGCAGCTCAGAGAGAAGAACCTTCTTTTCCATGTGCTCCAACCCTCTGAAACAGTGGTGGGATTCAAACATTTTTACTACCGGTTCTGTGGGTGTGGCTTGGTGGGTGTGGTGTGGTTTGGTGGGCATGACAGGGGAAGGATACTGCAAAATCCCATTCCCTCCCCACCCCCCTAACCTGCTTTCCAGCTCTGTTCTTCTGTGCAGGGAAACCAAAGAAGACCTAGCCAATCAACTGGGACTTGGGAGGCAAACAATAGATGAGGACTAGGCCAGTCAGAGGTGGTATTTGCCAGTTCTCCGAACTACTCAAAATTTCTGCTACCATTTCTCCAGAACTGGTCAGAACCTGCTGAATATCACCTCTGCTCTGGAATATCCTACCTGCTGAGGTGAGAGCTGCCTCCACCTTTCTGGGCTCCTCAAAGAGCATTAAAAGTTGGCTTTGCCATTTGCCTTGAGGTGTTGCCTTGAGATGGGGGTGCACTATGCTGGAGATAGTTGAACGAATGAAACACTATCATCCATTTCTATGTACTGTCCATGGTCTTGGTTTTAACCTTTTATTTATTAATTGTTATTAAATTTAATTTTAATGTTTTTGATGCTTCTGTGCCTATGCATTTATTTTATTGTAAACCACACAGTCAATGAAATAGTGAAATGGGCAGCATATCATTTTAATTAATAAATAAAATCACTAAAACAACTAAGAAGGCAATGACAAAACATTTTATATTGTTATTAATAAAAATAATATATAGACATTTTTTTAAAATTGCATTTATATGCCGCCCTTCTCCGAAGACTCAGGGCGGCTTACAATTTTTGGGATACAACCCAATGCGCTCAGCAATAGCCTTCATTCCATTGTATATGCCTGCTTATTACTAAGTGGCATTTTTACAAAGTCAGCTTATTGCCCCCAACAATCTTGGGTCCTCAGTTTACTTACCCGAGAGGATGGAAGGCTGAGTCAACCTTGAGCCTGGTGGGATTCGAGCCTGCACTAATTGCAGGCAGCTGGAACTTAGGTGCTAGGCATTTAACAGCCTGCACCACCAAGGCTCTTTTTATATTTATATAATCAAGAGGTTTTTTTTTTATTCATATTTATATCCCACCCTTCTCCGGAGACTCAGGGCGGCTTACAGTTTTTGGGATACAACCCAATGCGCTCAGCAATAGCCTTCATTCCATTGTATATGCCTGCTTATTATTACTAAGTGGCATTTTTTACAAAGTCAGCTTATTGCCCCCAACAATCTTGGGTCCTCAAGAGTTGAGTTCAGCCTGAAAGAAACTTTACCTTTAACTTTCTGTATGGAACATTCAATGCTGCTGCTTAATTCCCCCCCTCCCCACATTATCTTTTGTATCCATATTATCCAAATACTGCAACTTGAATTTTGAGGTCTTTTATATAAATGTGACATTTTTATCACCTGAATACTGAACTTTTCTACCCAGGACAGTGCTATATTATCACTCATAGCAAATATCAAAATCACATCTAAGTAGAATGAACTAGACAAGTGTTACTTTAACATTTTTGAAATACAAGTGAGAAAAGTTCTTTCTGCCACATCTGAACAGTTTAATTGTGACTGCATGCTGTGTCCTACATTTGTGGCTCAGATTTAAACTCATTTACTTCACTTTATGTGATCATTCAATGACATAAGGGAAAGGGAGGGATATAAGGTCAAAGTACATCAGAAAGCAAACCGATTAGTGACTTATGAAACTATTAAGTAACTATGCAGATGATTGTAAACCAATTTTGTCCAGTTATATGGGCTGGGTTCACACTGGTTAATCCCATGGAAATGGTTAGGGTCTTTGGAAGGTTGAGATTTGCTAAGTATTACATACACAGCTGGTTCAGAATGTAGCAACATGGATGGTATTGAAAATACCATGTTTCATAACATTGTTGCTGTGTGAGATGGAGAGGAACCTTGTAGGCTCAGGTGAATTCTGGAAGCTGGTTCTCCTTTAATCTGGTGAAGGACCAGGTTATTTTTGGTATTGCCTAGCCCTGATGATTTCTACTGCCTCATTACATCTGGAAGAGATGGTGTGTATCCCTTGGGGAAATAATATTATGTACATGGTCTGAGGAAAAATACTTTCTCTATAATGGTGCCTGCTTTGTAGAGTAACTTTCTCCAGGAGATATGGACATCCCTGATCCTGCTGCTGTTTCAGAGGACTTTTAAGATCTGACTGTTTTCCCCAAAACATTAAGGCCAAATTGATAATTTATTAGACCTCTGGCCCTGTGTGTATGTGATTCTGGAAAGGAGATTTTGATAAGAGCTTTGACATTGTTCTTCTTCCAATAGATTAGATATCTGTCATCCAGAATTCCACTGGATTGAATGGGCAGCCATATAAATCTGATTAATAAATAAAATAAATAAGCCTTCACCAAATCACTGACAGAAGAAAAAGAACGATCACATTTTTCATTCTCCTTCTTTTCCCACTCAGATACTATTACCAATACTAGGTTTTAAATATCATTATTTTATTTCTATTTATAATCATGATATTGTTTGTAAGCTACTTTGAATAATATTTATTAAACTATGTTGTAATATTTCCAATGCCAACTTTAAAACTTCATTATTCTTAATATCAATGTTCTTCTCATAGTGTGATGTTCACAACAAAAGTGTTATGCTTCTGCCATGTTAGCATACGTGCATAGTGATTGGTCCTTGCTTTTACATTACTAATACAGTATAGCTTTTTTGTTAACTGTTTAGAGATCTGGACTTTTCTAAAAGTAATAATTCATGTTCTGATGACTAAATTACTCCCTACAATATTCATTCTTTATTTAACAATGTAACATGAGCCAAGATTTAGCTACCTGTTTAAATCTTGAGAGAAGTTTATTTATTTATTCAATTATTTAAAAGATTTGTATGACTGCCAAAGTCCCCCCAAAATCTCTGAAGATAGGTAGTTCTCATGAGATTTTAATGATAGGAATTTCATGTTGAGATCTGAGGTGAAAACACCAGAATTTCATGAGATCTCATTTACAGAAAGCTTGTGAGACTTGACAATATTGCCAAACATTGGCCATTTTAAATTTAATTTGGGAAGCACAGATGCTGTTTGAGTGGAACGACAAGTTCACTCTCTATCCTGAGATTTAGTTTATAAATGTATATCCCAGATTGACATGAAGAAAATACAGTAACATTTCCCTTTGTAGATGTATCCTTCAGGCAAGTAGCATTTGAAAATCATTTATGTCTGTGTCATGTTTGCACTAGCCAGCACTGGGCATTGTGAAGAAAAAGCATGCTTTAAATTTCATCTTAGAAAGCAACTTTTTCATAGATTGTAATATCAGGACAGAGTCTTTTGAAACACAGCCTGTTTTTCATGAAATCAAATTTGCTGTTCAAACATGGTTTTAACTACAAAGGCTAGGCTCAGGAATTGCTCCACATTCTTATAACATCTCTTTTGACCTTGCAAGCTTATGAATAGATCCAATATAACTGAAAATAAAAAAGAGCAGAGCCCCCAGCAGGCAGTTTGTATCAGTTAACTAATAGTGCTTGATCTCTGAAACACTGGACTTCCTTTGGACCTTCGGTATTCCCTTCCCCTTTCAGGAAAATCTAGCTTTAGACCTGGAGAGAGAATAGGTTTGGATGTTATTCCAAGTGGGTCATGGCCTCGGCCATAATAAGAAGCATTAAAGGATCAGTTAGCTGCTTAAAAAAAACTTGTTTTGGGTAGTTGTCCATTGATGGTCTTTCAAAACGAAGCATTTTCTTTTATTTGTCCCTCACAGATCATGAGCTTCTTAATGTAAGATGACCATGAGGCACATCGAACGTTGTTTTCTGCAGATAGCCAAAGGCCTGTGCCAGGAAATAAATTTTTGCTAGCTTTTAAATTTAGTTGTCTTTAAGCTCAACTTAGGTGCATTCATGTTCCATTTATCTAAGTGCAACCTGAGACATTTTCCGGAAGCAATTAAATTGCATTTAAGAGGTTCCACTGAATCACTTATTTGTCTTTGAGTCCAAATCTTGACCATTTATTAGTACATGTAGGATTTTTCCTGTATTTTCCTGTTCAGTTAATTGCATTTCAGTAGCTTTAAAGCTGAGGTGATGAACTGGGAAACCAAAGTTAAGCAAACAGGTAAAATATTAAAGACTAATCACATCTTCCTGTTTAAATCTAACTTAAATCAGCTTCCATTTGTGTATTTAAGGATAAAGGTAATACATCTGGGTTCATCTGGTCTGCAAGTTACATTTACATTACTTAACACTCTGCGTATTTGCATAGTTGGAGGCAGTGAAGTACCTGTAAGTTAATAATGTGAAGTTTCAGCCTCAGGATATGATAAGCACAAGTGGTGCTTCATTTCTGAAATAATCAGGAACATTGAACTGAGCATTGAACTATTTCTGTCCATCTTTTTCTGGTCAAGATCCATGCATAGGAAACATTATTTTTCAGAGATGTGCCAGAAAAATATCATGGGTTTCTGCAAGTTATATACAAATAGAAACACAACAGTTTGTTTTTAAAAGCAGTTACACTTTAGCGATGTTTTCTAAAAGTTTCTATTAAAAATTTCATGTAACAAAACATGAAGAAAAATTTGTGTTGCAAAGAAGTTCTTTAGGAATTTATACTACAAATATTTGCATTACTTTACACACAAAAGCTTCATATAGAAAATATCAAATGAAAATGGAACAGCTTTTAAAACTAAATTGAAGAAAAAGCATAAGAAAAGCCGGAGAGGCCTTATAACATGAAAATGAATTGGAGTTACAATGATGCATGCTTTCCTAACTGTGCTCATATAACAGAGGGAAGCAAAGCATTAGTCATCCATCAAACCTTATGCATTTCTGATTATAGTATATAAGAAATTATATTAAAGCCCAAGTGATCCTTCATGTAAAATTTTGTGAGACTAAGTGTGTGTGTGTGTTTGTGGTTGTGGAGATAGACAGAAGAAAAAGGGAGGGAGGGAGGGAGGGAGGGAGGGAGGGAGATGATGGTTGTAGAGATATGACTGTAAAACAGGTAACTAAACTAAACATAAGAGGATTTTTTTAGATTGTTAAGATAGTGAAGCTTCCATGCTGATACTGATGGTACCATACAAGAGAAATAATTCAAATATGGTTTTGTTGTTATAATGTCTGTCTGACCATGAATGCTTTAGATGTATGGGTACAATTCAATACTTCTACCATCATGTTCAAACTGCTGCCTTTGACTAATTTCTTGCCCTTATGTAGAGCACTGCACAGCAAGACCATGCCTTAAGGCATGAAGAAACCTTGCACTTGGGTTCTGTTGTGATGTAATGTTTTCCTTTCTTTCAGTGGCTCAATAAGAAAATTGACTGGATATATTTTGGACACACGTTTCTCATACTTTTCCTTGACATATTCTTTTTCAAAAGACTTCTGCTTTTTCAAGATTGATTGTCAAGATACCAATTGAACCTTTCATACAATTATGTATGGCAATTCTACTCTTAATAAGTACCTTTCCTTCTTTCCCTGATAACCTCTATTGGACCCTATGTTTCTTGCACTGCTTGTCATGTCTGATTGTGTATGTTTTAACCCTCGGGTATAGTGCTCTGTCTCTCTCTTTCGCTTTCTCTCTCTCTCTCTCTCTCCCCCTCCCTCCTTCTCTCTCTCTCTCTCTGTTTGTGTGTTTGTACAGTATATGGGAGTAAGTTTTTTGGGTTGATATGGAAGAAAACATTTTTTCTTCCTATATTCAAAAAACTGAAATAATCTTTTGTTCTCAGTGCATTACTTTCAATCCTTAAATCTTCAAAAGTTTTATTATATAGAATATTCATGTTATCATATTGGAGTGGTTTTGCACATTAAGTTCAAATACCGAAAGTATGCATGAATCATACCCCGCAGACAATGTAGTTAGGTCAATGTTTAAAGAAGAAGCAGGACAAAATAGGCCACAGAATTTGTTTGTTAATGTTTACCTACCAAGGCACCATTGTAATTATCATCTGAGGGAAAGCTTTTCTGAAGTAAAAATTATAGTTTTTTTTAAATGCAGTAGTGTACTTGATCATTAGCAGTTAACTTGCACAAAACAAGCTTACTTGAGTGTTCTGTCCAGCATTTCAAGGACTTAAACATTTCATTCAAATGAAATGCAGACCTGACTTGAGGCAAGAGACCCTTACCTTGGTTTTTAGTAGAACCACATTTGTCTCTCATTCACACTGGATATTTTTGCTTTTATGCTTGAAAAACAGAAAGAGATCCGATTTAAATCATTCCTGGGCCCATGGTGATGTTTGAATCTTTATTTGTACGGGGTCCCATAGATTGAGAAAATATTTTCTTTGGCTTTCAGAGCTGACCTGCGTTATACATTCTGGACCTGCACTTTGGCTTGCTAACCTGCACTGAGTTATATTCCCATTAAGAGAGCTGCTGCAGTGTGCTCAACTGGATAAGAACTACATCCCCTATCCTTTTCTGTGGGCTAATTTCTATTTAAGGACACACATACCTCTGTGTTTAAAATTTCTTCAAAGTTAATAATTTTTTTTTGTGATATCACTAGCAGCAAGTTTACGTAAGCTGATGCCCTGCCTGTGCAACTGATTTTTTATATTAATATTTATATATTAATATTTTAGAATTAAAACTAACTTATAATGAATAGCATAAGCAATAATCTAGCAGTGGGCAGCAGTAAAACAATGACTAAAAGCATAATTTAGCCATTCTGAAAATTCATGCTAGAATGCGAAGAGCTCAGGCAATTCCTGAAAGGCAGAACTGCTAAAGCTTAGAACAAAAATATGGACCCATTGTTAATCTAATTAACTTTTCATTGATAATAATAGTGCAATTTACTTACTTATTTATGAAATGCATATCCAACTTTTCCTCTGAACTGCTTTTGTTGCTCTGGGTTATTTTCCCAAGACATTTATGAAGTTCAGAGAAGATGATATTTTGCATGGTTATACATTTGAACTGATATTTAAACTAAATAAAAATAAGGGAAAGGATAGTTATGGTGTTATCTGTTACTATTGTATATGTGGGCGAGGTTTTGTATTGTGTATGTGTTTAGATTTTGAAGTGGTCCTCTAACTGAGGTAGAGAAGTTGATATTTACCAATTGTTGAACCAGCTCATATTATGGAAAGTAAAAGTATATTTCTTTGTTAAGCTTTATTCCAGAGCAGAATCTTTCTAAGAGCCTGAATCTCATCAATGCAGCAGGCATCCGGTTGCTGTTCTTCTATTAAGCTAAGAAGCTATAGATAAACAGGTGGCCAACTCTTATGTTGAGGCACTGTCACATCTTGAGCCAAACCCCCTTAGCTTACCACTGGTAGGCAAGACCTCTAACAGAGGCAGTGTGATGTATTGGAGAGCAGACATTTTTACCTGCTGCCTGCCCAGCTTCATATTCCTCCCTCCATGGAGGTCAACAGAATGGATGAAATAAGGCTGGCATCGTTCAGTGCCTGTACCTATTTATCAAAAACAATATCAGAAAGGGATGCTTGAAGGAGGGAGGAACATCTGAGTACAATCTCTCACCAAACCATAGCAAATTTGGCAGGGTGTGGACAGCACCTCCTGATGCAATCCAAACAGCAGAAATAAAAAGGGGTACCTGGTTATGTTTTTGTCAGCTTTACTCTGCTTGCATTTTTGCCTGTGGGACAGAACATACATTTGGTTTGTTTCCATTAAAGGCAATTTGAAGTAGAGCTAAATTTTCAGGAATCAGTCAGTGTTGACTACTGGTGACTGTTCTGACTACAATAATCTCTGCAGTTTTCTTTTTCAGAAGTGGTTCACATTGCTTCTTTCCTAGGGCTGTAGAGAGGGACTGGCCCAAGGACATCCAGCTGCCTTTGTGCCTAAGGCAAGACTAGAACTCATAATCTCCTGGTTTCTAGCCTGGTGCCCTAACCATTACATAATACTGGCTCTCTGGTTTCTTATGAGAGGGTTATATATACCAAATTGAAGACAAAATTTGAAATCCTTTCTTCCTTTTAAAGAGAAATGGCAATACCCTTTTTAGTTCTTGGAAGAATAATTTTGAGTCACTGTTGAAATTTCTGAGAGGGATACAATTTGCCAAATTTCAGACTGAGTGCATGGAATTTAAGATGTTATTCTTATTTTTCTCATTTCTCAGACCTGGCTGCAAAGAATAAAGAACAAAGACTCTCCCACCAACAGAGATAAAGTTGTGGGGAACTCTATTCTTCAACTTTCTGCTAAAGTAAGTATTTCTTCTGAATCAATTGTTTTCCTTGTGAATGAATGCCAGTTGGTATCACAACAGTTTTGCAAAAAAGTTTTATTATTTAATAAATGTATCTATAATGGTACACCATGAAAGTCTTCATTTTATTCATTTTTATCTGTCTAGAGAATTAGATAATAAAGGACTTCAATGCTATTGTTTTACGGTTAATGAACTAGTCCTCAAACAGCTTTTATAATAATCTGAATTTGGCATCCCTGGTATAATTGAATGAGAATGAATGTCCTTCCAGCCTTGTAGTATCAACCACTTTGCAATTGTAAGCCCATGAAATGTCTGCTTTGCTTGGACTCTTCTTAATTTCCAGATCAGTGATATGTAATTCAAAAGAATATGAGTATCTATAAAAACCAATTTTTCATTCCGAATATTGAATAACATTTATTTAAATGGGACAAACTTGACCCTATTTTAAAAAATATTTTAAAAGCACCATCATTCTATAAATTACTTTATAGAAACCCACCAATTTCTTCTTTAAAAGAACATACCTCCAATGCAAACAAAAACTTTTCTTCCTTATTGTAATCATAAATCTATAGAAATATGCCACATCATTATCTATATACATCATATTAATGTAAGGCAAGAAACAGAACAAGTCAAAATTTGTGATATGGGTATAATAGAAAAGATGTTAGGCAAAGGCACCAGTTGACTTGTTTCTAGCAGATGTTTAAAATATATCATGCTGAGGAATTTGGGGAATTGGAGTCCACACATCTCAAAGTCTCAAAGGTTGAGCAGCACTGCATTATATTATCAAACCAACAGTTCTTTCAGTACTCTTACCTTGATCTAGTCTTGATTTAGTCTTACCAAAGCTTTCTTGTGATAAATGCTTACTTGCTCTTATCTGACAATGAGATTGTCTTTGAGCCATCCCAAAAATTGAAATTTTTGGAAGATGGGGGAGGAAAAGTAGGACTAAGATTTGTATAATCTTAGTAATATCTTGCTTCATGTCAATCAACTTGCTGTCTATTGGTAGCATGTTATTAGTTGCCTATCTCCTATGTTGTGAGTTTAAGGCATTCTACGCATACTATGACAACTTACAATAACTATGTACTGTAAGGGACAGATTTGTTGATATATGAATGGAAGAATAAGAAAAGTTGAAATTAATCTCATGCTATGAAGAATATAGACAATCAGATGAACATCCTGAAACACCAGAATATGGAAAGATGCAGCCTATTCTATTTCTCATTACTATCTGAAGGATAGTAATATATACTTCAGAGGCTAACCTTTGGGATTGGTAGGCCTATAGTCCATAGAGCAATACCTGATGTAGATAGCTAAAAATAGGTGAGGATTGTCTTTATATTTATTTATTTATTTATTTATTTATTTATTATTTGAACTTATATGCCGCCCCATCTCCGAAGACTCAGGGCGGCTTACAACTAAAAACAAGAGACAATAAATACATTAAAAAACAATTAAATTAAATTATAAGTTCAAACATTTATAAAATAATTAAAACAATAAGGTGTTATGTATGTAGGTTTGAATGTCATTGGTTTAGTTTGAACTGTTCTTGTAAAATGTCAAATAAGATTGGTTTAAAAAGTGCGGGAAAACCCTGCACTCTGATTGGCTGGCAACTAAGGCTGCTGGCTATAAGAAGCAGCCGTAGCCCAGCCAAGACGGGTCCATTCAAGCTGTAGTCACTTAATAAACTCTTCACTGAAGCTCTTCACGTCTGACTCTTCATGCAAACTTAACACTGGCGACGAGGATGGGATTCCCCTGAAGAAGAGACGACGTGGAAGACAAGCAGAAGAACGAGATGGCTGCGCTGAACACCCCCCCCCCCCCCAGCCCCGTTCGATCCGGCAGCAGAAGACTGGGAATCGTATGCAGATCGCTTCCAAATGTATTTGGAAGGAAACGACCTTGCCGACATCCCCGAGAAGCGGAAGAGGGCGGTATTTCTCACGCACTGCCGTCCGGCAGTCTTCAAGATGGCGAAGGCATTGGCGGGAGCTGCAGACTTGAAGGTAATGGAATGGCCTGATTTAGAAAACCTTTTGAGAGCCCATTGCGCCCCACAAGTATCATGCCTCATTAAGAGACACGAGTTTTATCGTCGGGATCAAGGGGAAAGCGAAAATGTTAACGACTTCGTGGCAAGTTTAAGGGACATTGGGGGTGCTTGTGAGTTTACCAACTTAGAAGAGGCCATGCGTGATCGGTTTGTTCTAGGCCTTAAAGATAAGGTCTTACAGAGCAAATTACTAATGAAACCTAAGATCACGTTTAAGGAGTCCATAGAGGAAGCTGTTTCAGCAGAAGCAACCAAGTCCTCAGCAGCAGCCATGAAGAAAATTAACAAGGCCTCAAGCCATTCTGATGTGGAAAAGTCCACAACAACCTATTGCGAGCAAAGATTCTGATTCAGACTGTAGCGAGGTGGAGGAAGGAATTTATAGACTCAGAATGGAGAAGAAAAGGAAAGACCTTGGAAAAAAGAGGCAAGAATTTTATTGCAGAGGCTGTGGGGGGGGCCACCCCCGCACTGAATGCAAGTTTTTAGACACCATCCGCCTACGTTGTGAGAAAAGAGGTTACCTAGCAAGAGTCTGCAAATCATCCAGAACTCCACCTAGTAGGAAGAAATTTCCTGAGAAAGAATTCAAGTCCAACAACTTCAGTGAGAAAATGGGGCGCAACTCAGAAGCAATGGGAAGAATGAAACTCATCAAACAATCACCATTGGTCATTCTTCACCCTTGAGAAGCAGAAAAGTACATGTGAAGGTACTCATTGAAGGAAGGCCTTGCCAAATGGAAGTGGACTCAGGCTCCTATTTATCTATGGTGTCATGGGACACTATTCACAGGCTACTTCCCAACATTCAGAAAAAACATTTCCAGAAGCAAGCACTGACTCTTAAAGACTACCAAGGGAACAAGATTCCAGTAGTTGGAACAAGAGAATTCAACGTGAAGTTTAAAGGCCACACCAAACGTTTGCCCCTGACCATCGTGGACAAAGATGGCCCAAGCTTGCTGGGACTTGAGTGGTTCAATCCACTAGGCATCGAGGTGACTGGCATCAATCACGTGAGCAACTCTGAATGGGAAGAGGCCTTGAAGTCTGAGTTTCCAGAGGTCTTCAGCGAAGGATTTGGCAAGTATATGGGGACCTCTATCACTTTCAACCTAGACCCCAAGGTGCCCCCAATTTGTTTAAAGCCCAGAAGAGTCCCATTTGCTTTAAAGGAAAAAATTGATGCACAATTAGACAAATTAATAGCTCAAGGGGTTTTAGAGCCCACTGACGACTCCAGATGGGAGACACCCATAGTCACACTAGTCAAGACTGATGGGTCAGTAAGAATCTGTGGAGACTATAAGGGGACACTGAACCAAGCGCTGCAGCAGAGCACATATCCAGTTCCAGTGGTGCATCATCTGTTGCATTCACTTGGCAGGGGTACAGTTTTTGCCAAATTGGATCTGGCCCAGGCATATCAACAACTAACAGTTGATGATGCCACTGCAGAGGCCCAAACCATTGTGACTCATAGAGGTGCTTTCAAATGTAAAAGGTTACAATTTGGAGTAAGCGTGGCACCAGGCATCTTTCAAAGCCTTATGGAAAGAATGCTCCAAGGACTGCCAGGGGTAGTGCCTTACTTTGATGATGTGTTAATCTCTGCTGAAAATGACACTCAGTTACAAGAAAGACTCAGAGAAGTCCTTACCAGATTCAGGAAAGCGGGGTTAAAAGTCAAGGAAGAAAAATGCACTCTTAAAACTGACAAGGTTGAGTTCCTGGGCTACATGATTGACAAACATGGCATCCACCCTACCGATGCCAAGGTTAAAGCAATCAAAGAAGCCCCTAGACCTAAATGCAAAACAGATTTGCAAGCTTTCCTTAGACTCATTAACTTTTATCACATGTTCCTACCTCAGAAGGCAACCATTGCAGAACCATTGCACAGATTACTTGATAAAAAGTCTGTTTGGGTCTGGGGCAGGAAGGAACAATCAGCATTTAACAGTATTAAAAGACTAATCACGTCTGATGCTGTACTCATACAGTTCTCTGAGAATTTCCCTGTTGTACTGACTTGTGATGCATCCCCTTTTGGAGTGCGGGAGAGAAGCCCTATTGCATTTTACTCTCCCACTTTGACCAAAGCAGAGAGGAATTACAGCCAATTGGACAAGGAAGCATTGGCAATTGTTGCAGCTGTTAAGAAATTTCATGAATATCTGTATGGGAGAACATTTACCATTGTTACAGATCACAAACCTTTGTTAGGCATTGTGGCAGGAGACAAGCCTACACCTACTATCCTGTCACCAAGAATGCTGAGGTGGACTGAATTTCTTGCTGCTTATTCATACAACCTTATCCACAAGCCTGGCAAGGACATTGGACATGCTGATGCACTGAGTCATTGCCCACTTCCTGCCACAAGGAGGACTTTGAACCTGAAACACACACCTTTTTCCTAGAAACTGTTGCCAAGCTTCCAGTTCATGCTGCTGAAATTGCCAGAGAGACTGCCAAAGACACTGTGTTGGCTCCTGTTATAGGCTGGATTAAGAAAGGTTGGCCTCTTTAAGATCTACCTCACCTTGCCCAACCTTTTAAGTCCAGGCAAACTGAATTATCTGTATTAAGAGGATGTATTTTGTGGGGTAACAGGGTGGTTATTCCTGCAAAACTGCAAAAAGAGGTTTTGGAAATGTTACATGAGGGTCATCCTGGTATTGTAAGGATGAAGGGATTGGCCAGGAGTTATGTATGGTGGCCAGGTATTGACAAAATGGTTGAAAACTGGGTTGCATCATGTCCCAACTGTCAGGTAGTCAGGCCTGCACCACCTCTTGCCCCCACACAGGAATGGGAATGTCCTAGGGGCCCGTGGTCCAGGATTCACATTGATTTTGCTGGACCTACCAGAGGGCACATCTTTCTTATTATAGTAGATGCATATTCCAAATGGCTAGAGGTAATCCCCATGGCATCCACCACAACTGATGCTGTCATCAAACAGCTCAAAAAACTTTTTGTAACCCACAGGTTACCTGATGTTCTTGTCTCTGACAATGGCCCTCAATTTACATCCAACCTTTTTGAATCCTATTTAGCACAACAGGGTATCAGACATGCCCTTACTGCCCCTGGGCACCCTTCGGCTAACGACTGGGCTGAACGCATGATACATTTTACCAAGGAGAAGCTTCAACAACTGGGTCCTGGGGACATCACTGAGAAAGTTGAAAAACTTCTCAGTGTTCAGCACATCACTCCTAACCCATCTAATAACTTATCCCCAGCAGAGTTGTTGATGGGTAGGAAACTTAGGTCTTCCCTTGACCGCCTTCATCCCACTTACGCACCCAACGCACCACTAGATTCCACTTCCAAAGTTCGCACATTCACTGTGGGTGATTCTGTTTATGCTAAGAACCTTATAGGTGAACCTTTGTGGATTCCTGCTGAGATAACTCAGATCACAGGCCCTCGTTCTTACAGGGTGCAAACAGAGGATGGACTCCTCTGGAGCAGGCACATTGATCAACTTAGATCCAGGTTCTCTCAGAACATCGCACTTGTTCCTCTCTAGTTCCCTCACCTGATGTCAATTCTAGGGGAAGGGGAGGAACAGGAGGAAAATCAGCAAGCAAGAATCAACCCCATGTGTAATGAGCCATTACGACAGGAACCATCCCAAAACCTGTCACAATGCCAAAATCCATCCTTAGAAGTGGAAGATTGTACATCACTACCTGACTTGGGTGCTGACATTGGGCTGGAGATGGGTTGGGAGGAGAGACCAGATTCTAACAATCAAACAGGGTCTTCTTTCACAGGAAGTCCCAGTGGGGAAATGTCAGCAGACACATTTCCTCTCTCACTGGGTGAGAATGTTAAAACTTCTGAACCACGAAGGTCTCAACGTACACGCAAGAGCCCCACCTATTTAAAAGAATAGATAGGTTGGGGTTTGGTATGGATTGAACCTAGTGGGGAGGGGTGTTATGTATGTAGGTTTGAATGTCATTGGTTTAGTTCGAATTGTTCTTGTAAAATGTCAAATAAGATTGGTTTAAAAAGTGCGGGAAAACCCTGCACTCTGATTGGCTGGCAACTACGGCTGCTGGCTATAAGAAGCAGCCGTAGCACAGCCAAGTTGGATCCAATCGAGCTGTAGTCACTTAATAAACTCTTCACTGAAGCTCTTCGTGTCTGACTCTTCGTGCAAACTTAACAGATATGATACAAAGTTAAATAATTAAAACATTTAAAAGCTTTACTAGTTTAAGAGGCAGCTGATATAAAAACTCAGTGGCCACACATTTGCTTATATCCAGGCATGGAAATTCACAAGTCCTGCTGCTTTTGTCAAACAGGTGAAAGAGTCTCATCCCATTATGCTACAAACTCCATCCCTTTGGGACAGGTATATGGTGTCACAATACATGTACAATGGGGCAGGGTTTGCAATGTGATGGCAGGAAGCTTTTTTTATCAGAGTGATCAATTTAACCAACCTGCAGGCATCTGGGGGCTCAGATTAATGTAATACAGTTATGTACTCAGACTTCTACAGATCCAAATAAACAAATGATTTAAAAAAAAACTTGGAATAAATTTTAATCATTTTTTTAAATATCTTTTCATAATTTTTTTTCAAATGACTGGAATGATCAATCGCAAAGCAGATTAAAAAACAATTTAATCATTTCCAATGTAACCAGAGAACCTTCAATTTTATTTTATTTTATTTTATTGGTACATTTTCTGCTGATTGGCTTATCTGTAACTAGAGCAAATTTATTCAACTATATTATGAGAATACAGCCCTAGGGGGGCTACAAGGTATCTATCTCAGCCCTACAGAATTTTTATTTCCCACTACCCACAAACACAGATACTATTAGTTTTGCTCTCTTGAAGATAACAGCTGTATTCTATGTGTTATTGTCTACCCACAAATGTCTCCAATACTATCAATGTAACCATTTTGTTTGGCCTCAAAGTGGTTCATCATCCACAACCTAATTGTAAGTGCCTTGTGAGTTCTGAAGTAATTCTGATGTAATGATACGAAGCAGAAAGCTGAAAGTCAACCAGAAAGATTCCCATGAAACAGGGAAACCTGATGTAGTCTCCCTGATGTAGTTTATCAGATATTTTCTATTATTGTGCCTTCTTACAACTAGTCCCTGTACTTTCCTGGAAGTAGAATGAGGCATCTGGCTAGCATTATGAAATGCCTTAAAACTTCTAAGCTTGCCAAAGATATTCTGCCATCCAGATTTCCTTCATTAATGCCAGTTATCCATTTGGTGAGTGGGTGAGTACATGGCTGTTTAGAAGGGAAATTCTCCCTCCATCAACATGTTAGTCTATGAGCATAAAAAGAGGTCGTGTTTTTGAGCCAATGTTAAAGCAACTTTTACTACTTCAATTACTTCAACCCTTTTATTTTTTTTAATTCACGATTTTCAGTAAAAGACTAAAATTTTGTAAACACTTTGTTTCCTAATATGTCCATTTTGTAAAGTCATCCCATTCATCCTCTACTATTTCTACAATGCTAGAAAAGCATTGTAATCTGAAATCTGTCTGCTAAATTTAATTGATTTTTGAAGAGGCATGTAATCGGAAAGGAGCATTGCTTCTAAATCAGCCTTCCCCCATCTGGCATCTCCTGTCCAAGGCTGGCTGAAGAGTCCAGGAATTGCAACTTGAATATATCTGAAGGGACAAATGGAGAGGCTGTTCCAAACTGATGAAATTACTTCACCTTCAAGAGATTCTTTTTGTACACAAGGTTACAAATCTATTTGCTGAGCCCTTCTGGACACTTATGGTGGAAGCAATTCTTTAACTCTGGCTTCTTTCCCAGATGCCATATACTGTAAAATACTTGTCGTGAGTTTTATGTTAACCCAATCTCAAGTGACAACTTGCTTTTAGAACACAATTGTTCTCTGATGAGAAAAGAGAAATCACACTTTAATTACAGGCCATATACTCTCACACCACAATATTACTTCTTACATTCAAAAAAGGACAAGTAGGAATAGAAATCCCAATAATTTATTTGCTTTGGCTTCATCCCCCTGACAAAGGCACCACCATTTTTATATGGCAGGAACCCATGAAGTTGTTTTTGTGTTACCCTCAGCTCACATCTGTGGCAGCTTAAAGTCATCCTTAACCATTTCAATTTTAAAGCCATATACTGCCTCTTCTCCCAGTATAAGCATTGCTTTATACACAATCTATTATGCTTTATCAGTGAGGATGGTGAGGATGCAGGCAAAGCATATAGTCTATCGAGACCCTATTGGCCATTTTATGTGCTGTTCAGACATGGCCCATCCTCCAGTCACTGGGTGTTGCTCTCCATGGTCATTTTATTTGGGGCTCAAAACAATCTGGATGGTGATCCGGATGCTGAACAGAACTGCCCATTTGTTGCTCAGCAATCACTTTTTGAAGTATTTGTGAAATATTAACATAGGTTTTATCTTACATTTTAATGGGCTTAGTGCTTTTTCTTTGAAAAACCGAGAGTGTGCTAGTCCTTGGACTATTGTCTTTTCCTACACCATTTTGGATATTTCACATGCTCCCATGTGCTGGCAATACTGCCATTCCCCTTGCAGCACTATTCAAGGTTGGAACCCTTCATTATTGATTATTACTTTTCACTTCACCCTACATCTCCTCCTCTGTGTCTGTTTACTTGACAGGTCATAGAAGTGAAGGAGAAGAGTGTCAGCTCCAAAGAACTAAGAACATCATGTGGAATTTTTCTGAGTAGTTTTGTATTGTTGTTCACCTATAACAAGGCTGTCAAACTCCTGGCCTGCAGGCCGGGTGTGTCACATGCTGGCCATATCTACGCCAGTTTAGTGAAGGGGGAAAAAATGTCCTGATATGTCACGTGACACTCCCATGACTCCCCAAAGAAGACAAACGCTCTGACATGAACTCAAAAGATTCCTTTATTAGGAATGTCGGCAGCCCCAGCAAAAAGTTTCTCTCACAGGCTACAAGTCCGGCCGGCTGGAAGATGAATAGTTGTCTGGCACATCTATTCATCTCTGCTCTGCCTTTTATCTTCAGAGCTAGGGTGAGGCCTCATTAGCGACAGTGGTTCTTTCTTCCCCAGGACTGGCCCACCACTTTCCACTGGTCTCCTCTTCTCTGCCTTCTGCACAGCCGCGCATCAGGCACTGGACCCAGCTGTTGCTTCTCTTCTTCATCAACCACCTCCAGACCTGGGAGCTGTTGACTCTCCATCTGAGGGCTGACAGATGTCCCAGGCTCCACCTCCCTCTCCCTCTCCCTCTCTCCCTCCCTCCCTCTCCCTCTCTCTCTCTCTGCCAGCTCCATTCCCTCTCCCCCCTTGGAGCTCCCAGTTGCCCTGATGCTGACACTGATTCCCACGCATGCTCCTCCTGTTCTGATTCGGCTGCTGGAGGGGCCGGCGGCTGACAGGCCACAACACCCTGATCTATAATGTAATCTTGCTAAATGAAAGCAATTATCTCAATTACTATTAGATATTTTCCTGTGAATTGGTAGGAAGGGTCCACCTCTCCTCTTTTCCTGCCTACCGGACATTCCAAACTCCGCTGTCTCTTTGTCCTCTAAAAAAAAATTATTCCCTCCTGCAACTCCTGACTGCATTCCACCATAGGGAGTGGGTTAAAGATGGACAATACCCCTGGCAGCTTGGCAACTTTGGGGCACAGGTTTACTGTTCTTTCATGAAAACACTAGACCCATGTAAGAAATAGCTCAGTTAGTAAATCTCAGGAGATGAGTACCACGCCTGCAACCAATTCACTGACAGACGGCTAAACCCAAGTTTTAAAGCACTCACATACATCTGCATTCTGTACTTTGCCTATTTTCTATAACTTTATCTCTAAATCTTCAATTCTCATTAATGAGTAAAGATCCAATAAAAATTAAGAAAAATAATTATAATGCTTATAATGCTTAAAAATTGTGTGTGTGTGTGTGTGTGTGTGTGTGTGTGTGTAAAATCCCCCTTTCCATTTAGTCTTAGTTCCCCTCATCTCTCCTAACAATTAAACATTGGGATAAAAAGAATTAAAAATGATTAAACATTACCAGAAATAATAACGCTTATTTCAATATCAAAAAATAATAATGTAAATATTACAAACTAATCCATTACATGTTAAACATTTCAAAAAGAAGAACTATCTAGACCAGATAACCATTAAGTATAATCAGAAATTGCAACTTGCTACTTAATCATAATCAAATAAACCAGTTTTATATTTTATTTCCTCCTTCCTCCTGGCCATCCTTAACTCTCATAAAGAAAATTCAAATTCCTGTCTTTTTCTATTTTTCATTCTTCTCTCAAAATTATTATAAACTTTATTCAAGTCCACATGTAATTTCCATGATGTAGTTCCAGTAAATCTCACATTTCAATTTAAAAGGGTAGTCCATGTTGTACTTTTGATACATTATTTGTATGCCCTCTTTAATTTTTAAATGATCATCCAATTGCTTTTGTAAATCCAATATTTCCATCTCTTTCTTATAAATTGGTAATTTTAAATCCATCTTGAAATCCCTTTCAGTTATCTTCTGAATAATTTGTTCCTCTTCAGTAGTAACTTTTGGTTCCAGTAAAGATTTAAAAAGCTCAAGCACTTCACAAGTCCACATATCAAACATTTCCTTTAAAGTAGCCATCTTGTGCTCTAGTAATCAACCTTCAAAGTCTTTTTTGTGATTGATATGTAAACAAGACAGTTTTTCCCCACATGAGGGGTTCTTTCTAATTAACTTCAAAGTCCTTCTTTAAGTCAGTTTCACAAAGCCTTACATTTATAAAGCTTTCCAGAAACAACTCTGAAATCATTTATTTTCTGTATATGACAAGAAATTGCAAAAATTAAGGACCTAACAAAGCTAAAAAGGCATGATTTTCCTTCTTGATAAAAAGATTGAAGAGAATTCCACTGAGTGACTGGTGGAGTTGAAATTCCAAAGGTTTTTCAATGTTAAAGGAGCAATAAGAAAAGTTATTATAAAAGGAGCCTTTGGACAAACCTTGAGTCCATGAAAAGCTGCATTTACAGCTCAGAACAAGATGGACTCCCATCTGATTCAAATGGCTGCAGAAATGTTGATTTTTGCCACCTACTCATAAAAGTCAGCTGTTCAGAGTACATCTCTAGATCTCTCTTTCTTGATCTTCATCTTTAGCATTTCAAATGAAGTCCTGGAACTTGATTTCTTTTCATTTTTTTCTTTGACCCTTCTCATAAAATTTTTAAAACCTTATCAAGCCTCTTTTGTAAATCCAGTATAGCAAAATTGTCTTTGTTATTTGTATATCCCTTTTAATTATTAAGACATCAGCTTGTTTCTTCTGTATGTACTTTGTAGCCCCTTTTGCTATATCATTGTTGTAGTCTGGTATTTTTAAATATATTTTCAGATCAGTTTCCATTATGTCAAATAATACTTGACAATAACTTTCTTTCCATGCTGTCAAACTTTCCATTATGTCGAATAATAGAAGAAATCCCCTTTCCATGCTAAAGGAAACGAGAACTGGCAGATGACATGAATATGTTTTACTTTAGGTTTGAGAGGAAACCACTGTCAACTATTGCCACCCTCTCCATCTCAGATACACCAAAATAGCTAAGTTTCCTACAACTGGCTCTATCCCTCTGGGCACATCACCTCTGGTGATCACAGGAAAAGACATGCTAGATCTATTCCATGGACAAAAGCCTGGAAAAGCATCCAGCCCAGACAAGTTAATTTCTTCTTGCTTGAAAATTTGTGCTGACCAATTGAACTCCATCTTCACCAGCACCTTTAATAAATCACTGGAGATGTGTCGTGTTCCTTCCTGCTTCAAATGCTCTACTATAATCCCAGTGCCTAAGAAACCCTCCATCAAGGAAATGAAGGAGTACAGACTGGTTGTTCTGACATCAGTAGTTACAAAAACCTGAAAACTACAACAGATCCACTGTTAGACCCCTTGCAATTTGTTACTCTGCAAATAGATTGGTAGATGATGCTGTTAATATGGCACTGCACGAGTAGTGGGCTTCAATTTTTTTTTACTACTGGTTCTGTGGGTGTGGCTTGGTGGGCGTAGCAGGGGAAGGATACTGTAAAATCTCCAGTCAGAGGTGGTATCTGCCGGTTCTCTGAACTACTTAAAATTTCCGCTACTGGTTCTTCAGAACTGGTCAGAACCTGCTGAATACCACCTCTGCACTGCACTACATCTTACAACATTTTCAATTTTCAGGGACCTATGCAATGGTCCTTTTTGTAGCTCAGTGTTCAATACCATAATTCCAGATATTCTTCTCACTAAACTGCCTCATCTAACTGTGCCTGACAACACTTGTGATTCATATGCCTTTTCACAGATAGGAAGCAGCAGGTGATACTAGGTAAAATCACATCAGATACCTGAATATTAGCACAGAAGCCCCCGGGCTGTGTGCTCTCTCTATTACTTTTTTCTCTATATATTAACTGCATCTCAAAGGATCCCTCTGTTAATGTACTGAAATTTGCAGATGATACAACAGTAATTGGTCTCATTCAAGATGATGACAAATCTGTGAACAGATGAGAAGTTGAACAACTAGCTCTATGGTGTTGCTGGAACAATCTTGAACTGAACACACTCAAAACTGTAGAGTTGATAGTGGATTTTAGCAGATGCACTGCTATTCTACCACTTCTTACAATACTAGACAACACGGTATCAGGAGAAGAGACCTTCAGGTTTCTAGGTTCTATAATATCTTATAGGACACCTAACATCAAAATGGACACCTAACTTAAAATAGACTTAAAATGGACACCTAACATCAAAAAGAGCCTTGGTGGCTCAGGCTGTTAATTGCCTGCACTTAAGTTCCAGCTGCCTACAACTGCTGTAGGCTCGAATCCCACCAGGCTCAAGGTTGATTCAGCCTTCCATCCTCTCGGGGTAGGTAAATTGAGGACCCAAGATTGTTGGGGGCAATTAGCTGACCTTGTAAAAATGCTGCTTAGTAATAAGCAGGCATATACAATGGAATGAAGGCTATTGCTGAGCACACTGGGTTGCATCCCAAAAATTGTAAGCCGCCCTGAGTCTCCGGAGAAGGGCGGCATATAAATGTAATTAAAAAAAATAAAAAATATATATATCATCAACAAAGCACAACAAAGAATATTCTTCTTGTACCAACTCAGAAAGTTCAGACTGTCCAAGGAGCTGCTTATACAGTTCTATGAACTGTCTGGTTTGGCATAGCAACCAAACAAGACAGATACAGACTTCAACTGATAGTTAAGATTGCAGAAAAAAACAATTGCAGCTAGCCTGCCTTCCATTGAGGACCTGTATACTGCACAAGCCAAAAAGAGGGCTGTGAAAATATCTTCAGACCCTCATATCCTGGACATAAACCATTTCAACTTCTTCCTTCAAAACAATGCTTTAGGGCATTGGATGCCAAAACTATTAGACACAAGAACAGTTTTTCTCCCATGCCATCACTCTGCTAAACAACTAATTCCTACACCATCTTATGCCCTGGGACATCAAACCACCTAGTAGGATTGTATTACTATTATCCTTATCATCTTTCCTATTATCTGTTTCCTTATCTTCTTATGACTATAACTTTGTTGTTTGTGTCTTATGATTTATGATGATTGCTTATTTAGTATGCTATGACTATCACTGAGTATTGTATCTTATGATTTCTGATGATTATGATCATGATTTATCACTTGTTGCTTGTATGTACACTGATGCTCATGCATTGGAGGTAAATTCCTTGTGTCCAATCACTTGGTCAATAAAGAATTCTATTCTATTCTATTCTATTCTATTCTATTCTATTCTTTTAAACCCAGTTTATCTATAGATGCAGACATTCTTAAAATTACTTCTGAATCCAGTGTCCAAAAATATTTTTAGTATGTTAAATATTAAATATTTTGCTTCATTTTGTATTAGAAAGTCAAGTCTGAGTGCTCTTCTCCTTTGATTATAATATTTAGTTCCTTCTAGTTCCTTTTGTGTCCATCTTTTAAAATCTTTACAGTCTTATTATTTTATAATAATTACAGTAGAGGGAGGGAGGGAGGGAGGGAGAGAGGGAGGAAGGAAGGAAGGAAGAAAGGAAGGAAGGAAGGAAGGAATTAATTTTTTTATAATCTCTGCCAGCTTCCCATAAAAAAAACTCAATGAGAAACCCAGCATGAAGTTGGAAGTTGTTCCCACTTCCACTGTTTTTCCATTCTATTTAGGTAAGTAAATATTTATAAAACAATGACTCAATGACTCAATAGGATATGGTGTGTGTGTGTGTGTGTGTGTGTATATACACACACACTGCAATTATGCATATTCATAATTCTTGTCTCTTCTATTGCCTAAAATAAAAGTAAACTTATGACAGGGGTTGTTTTGCATATGTTAGCAAAATGCAAGTGCATCATTAGTACTGTATGCATATATTTATATAGAAATATAGGGTTGCTTGGGAACAATCCCATAAATATTATTATTTTGCCACTGTTTCATTTAATTTTAGCAAAAAAATTATTAACCCATGAATCAGAATCAAAACTTGCTCTCATAGAATACAGAAGACTATATCTGACTTTCCACTGTCCAACTGCATCAGACAGAAACTAGAAGCCTCAATTGAGAAAGGGACAAACTGTACAGTTTTAAAGTCATAGATTTGAATTCAATGGAAGGATACAGTTATATTGTCCCTAATGTGACTATTGTCCACATGTACAAGTCAACGCCATCACGTATTTCAAAGAAGGAAGGGAAAGGTGAGAAGGGCTGAATGTGTTGCTATAACAATAATATTTCTGTCTATGGTTCCTCTGACAGCTTGATCTCTGCATGTTTCAGAGAAGCTCCGAAGGTTGCCAATACATTCATTTCATTGTTTGGAGTTATTGTGCAAGAGCTTCACTTAGCTCTACATCTATTTTTCTCACCACTTATTGTTGAGTCCTGGAAGCAAACATCAGAAAGGGTTTTGAATATTACAATCCTCAAAAGACAAACCTGTACAGGTAGTCCTTGACTTACAACCACAATTGAGCCCAAAATTTCTGTTGTTCAATGAGACATTTCTTAAGTGAGTTTTGCCCCATTTTAGGACCTTTCTTGCCACAGTTGTTAAGTGAATCACTGCAGGTGTTGAGTTAGAAGCATAGTTATTAAGTGAATCTGGTTTTGTTTACTTGTCAGAAGGTCGCAAAAGGTGATCACATGATCTGGGGACACTGCTACCGTCAAGCATCTGAATTTTGATCACATGACCATGGGGATGCTGCAAAGGTCATAAGTGTGAAAAACATAAGTCACTTTTTTCAGTGCCGTTGTAACTTTGAATGGTCACTAAATGAACTGTTGTAAGTTGAGGATTACCTGTACTGCCAACTGCTGTTTCAACAGTTATCGTTGTGCAAGATGATTTTATCTTGATGTTCTGGGTGCCATTAATAAAATAGGAAACTTTTAAGTAAGCACAGAAATAAAAACCTGGAGTTCGTTTCCTTTTACTATGGAATGAAATTACAATGGAACTTGTAAACAGAGTACTATCATATTTGATGGCCTTGCCTCTTTTAGTTGATAAGATGACCTAAACGAATAATCTCCAACTTCCTTTCCCAAGTTCTTTCAAATCAGAAAGTATGGCTTTATCTACCTTATCAGAGGCTTGGAACTATCTTCTGGGTCAGCCCTATCACTTCCTTCTCTTAACAGCTAACAGTTGAGATCTTGGATCATTTTCCTCTGTAGGCAAGATTACCAGGCTGGCAAATCTTTTAACTCTGAAAGACTCCAAAGTCCCGATAAAGCTACCCTTATTATTAATCCTGGTCTTCAGCTGAACTTTTGTCAGTCTCTTAAACCCTCTGTTCTATTTAAATCAAGTTTATTTATCTGTTAATCACTTTAACCAATTTCATTTACAATCCAAGAGTCTACAAAACAAGTTACAAATATAATTCAAACTTAGTAATGAGTAAAATTGTTTAGCAAATAAATTATTTAATGAAAATACACAACAGACTTAAAAATCTCATGCCATTGAATTTTAAGTGAAAGCCTTGTTTTGATCATCATAGTTAAAAATCTGGCTGTTGCCATTGTAATTTTAGGATTTTCATCTGCAAGTTAAATTTTAAGATGTGTTCCAAGCAGTGTTCCAAATTTAGCTATTCCCTTGGAAATTGGACAATGCCCTTTGATAACAAATGCCTGGTTAAACACTCTTTAATTTTGCTTATACCTATATGTTTTTAAAACTAGGAAGGACTGCTTCAGGAATTCCCAGATGAAGCCGTTGTAGATTGTGGTTTAAACGGGTGACTCAAAAGATCAGCCAGGTTGGCATTGATCCTGATTATTTATTCCCCAAGGGTATGTCATCAGCAAATCATTGTATCAATTTAATCAACTATTTATAAGTGAGATATTATAACCATAATTCACTTACTTGAGTGCTTAGTGTTTAATTCTGGAAACCCAGGACAAGTTCAAAACATGTTTGCCTTCTTATCATTTAAATCTTATGAATTTAGCTTTTCTATTAACCCGTAGGATATGATTAGCTCATCTAGAAAACCAGGTTCCACAAATATATTTCCATTACAAAAGTTCCTGCATGAAATGTTGCAAAGGGATATGCAAAAATGATAATTATATGTGAAATTCCTAAGCAAAAATGTATTCCGACATCAAAATTGAATTTTTGTTTATAATAGACTTGGAGAAACCTGGCAGTCATTCTGTTTTCCAACAGTTGCAAGACATCTATGATTTATACCCAAGTCATTAGAATAGATTATGTGTGGTGGTTTAAGTATGATGCTACTGTGGCTGCTATATTACTCATCTACGACCTTATTTATATGGCTAAATCTACCTTTATTTGTTTGTTACTGCTGCTATGGTTTTACAGGTAGGCATTTAAAATTATTAGCTACTCTTAGAGTTCTTTTGTCATACATAGGATACAAATGAAAAATACATAAAGCAAATAAAATTCATATGAAAGAATACTGTAAGTCTAGCTTAATGAAAGTTGAAGACGATTGTATGCAGTCTTAGTGATGCATGCAATTAATTTATAGAATATAAATTAAAATTGGGGAAAGAATCCTCCAAAGCAGTCCCATAAGGTATAATCATAATCAATCATAATCTAGGAGAAAACAATGCCAGGAAAAGTTGTTCCCAGGAAAAATGTATGAATGTGTCCATGACATCATCACGAGTGAAACTTAACTAAAGGGAGATGCTGAAAAGTGCAGTGTGGGACAAATAATTCTCAAGTAGAGAAGAAAATGAAAAAAGTGAAAGAAATTAAAGTAAAAGTAGGATGACTGCAGGTGGAAAAGTATGGCTTGTATGAAAAAGCATTAGAAAATAGATCCCCTAACAGATTGTATAGAAAGATTACATAATTAAAGATAATGTTGAAGTTGTTTTGAACAGTATAAAAAGATCTCATCATAGATTTTGTTGGATGCATGGCTGAAAGGTGAAGTAACAAAAGTTTGGATGAAGGAAAATGTATCAATGGGAGTGATTCTTGAAGGTGAAAGAAAGATGTTATATAATGTACTTTGAGAGACTGTAATCAGAGAAAACAAGTAATTTTCAATTAAGTGGATAAAAGTGGACAAGATGCTGCCTGGAAAGTGAGTGGAATTTGCTGAAAGAAATATCCTTCTGGGTTCAGTTCCAAGTGGGGAAAAAGACACTGGAAACATGGCGGCTGCTTGGAAAGTTTAATGGTGAACAGGACCACATGGCCTGGAGCTCCAGAGAAGGATGATCACATGCTTCAAGGCAAGAAGAAACCAAGAAAAAGGGCTGTGGTGCTGAGAGTGCCTGGTTGTATACCCTCTGTTGGGCCCCACCTTAGTGTTTCCTGTTCCTGTGTAAGAAATGTATCCCATTGGCTGTCAGATTCCCAGGGGTGGGAGTCTTAGCTAACTTTGTAGACTTTGTCCGGACCACATGGCTTTACCTGAGTGCTGGCTAATGCAATCTTCCCAGATGCCATGTAGTGAGATGGGTAATCCTATCATGTCCTGAGGGCCATGTCTTAATCCCATCACCCTGGAGCTGAAGCGGGGTGCAGGAGCTGCAGGAAGCTGCTTTGTCTTTAAAACATGTTTCTCCTTTTCTCATCCAGGGAAATATAATATTCTGCCTTTTTAATATTTACTAGAATATTTCATTTTTCTAGGAGGGGTGGGTGCTAACTTCCTACAAATTAAAAATAAAAGTGATGGAATGATTTCAGTTGAAAGTCAAGTGAGGAAGTGCTAGCATATTGTTAGTATTTTGCAGATTTGCAAAGGGGAGGCTAGTGAAATAATGAAGAGTAGAAATGAAATAAATGTTAGTGTTAATCTCACGGGAAAAAGAACTTATCTCCCCAGGTTAATATTGGAAGCCTCCTGTTTTAACATTGATAGAATGTCTGGTCTCAGCAGCACCAATTCCCAAATTGTCAGCTTCAATCCTTACTAAACAAAAAAGGGCTTTAATTTCATTTACTTATTCATTTACTGCACCTTGGTGGTGCAGGCTGTTAAATGCCTAGCACTTAAGTTCCAGCTGTCTGCAATTAGTGCAAGCTCGAATCCCACCAGGCTCAAGGTTGACTCAGCCTTCCATTCTCTCGGGGTAGGTAAACTGAGGACCCAAGGTTGTTGGGGGCAATAAGCTGACTTTGTAAAATTGCTGCTTAGTAATAAGCAGGCATATACAATGGAATGAAGGCTATTGCTGAGCTCATTGGGTTGTGCTCCACAAATTGTAAGCCGCCCTGAGTCTCCAGAGAAGGGCGGCATATAAATATGAATAAATTTAAAAAAATTAAAATTAAATTTCTTACTCTGTTTCTGTATTTTGCACAATGTTGCTTACCTTGAAAGGGGAATTGTGGCTTGTGGGTGTAAACATCATTGATTTATCACATGATTTCCTTAAGAAATAAGTACACTGAAAACTCTGACATGTTATAAATCTAATGCAGTTACTATAGGTTTACTGATTCACACAACTTTAAAATCAATCAACACATCAAAACTTCTAGCTTATCTGCTGGCTGATGCTGAAAACCCCCCTGCTCAAATTGCAATTGATTGTCCCAAGAGGAAAAGCAGGTTGCCAAAATCTTAATTTTAGAGGCTTCCAGATTTGTACTGCAAAGGTTGATGGTGAGTATTATAGAAAATCACATGAAACTTATTCAAGCAATCTGAATCTGACAATTTTATCTGAATTGTCTAATCTTAAAAGCAATGAAGTTATTTTTGTCTTCCAGGTCCAAGTTTGCAGAGTGACAAAGAAAATTCTGGGCATGTATTTTAACATTAATAAAGATTCAATTTTGGAAGAGGATGAAGGAGGGAGGGAGGGAAGGAAGGAAGGAAGGAAGGAAGGAAGGAAGGAAGGAAGGAAGGAAGGAAGGAAGGAAGGAAGGAAGGAAGGATAGTTGTGATATCCAGTTTGATTTGGACTTCTGCACAGTGGATATGTGTAACACCTGCAAATTTTACTTTCTAGGCTGAATGGCTTAAACCTAATAAAGTTGTGGGCAATGACTTTATCACAGTTATTGCATTAACCTAGAGTGGCAGACATCTGTGCTAGCCTCTCTTTTTACTTAACGAAATTTCAGCCTGAGACAGCTTTTCAGGGGAAGATGGCAGACTTAAGACAGCTCCATGGAAAGGTAGAGTCAATGTTTGCAGATTTTCTAAGAATCCAGTTAACAGATAATCAGAATTGGAAGGTACCTTGTAGGTCATCTAGTCCAACCCTCCACCCAAGTGGGGGACCCTACACCATTTCTGACAAATGGCAGCCCATTCTCTTCTTGAAGGTCTCAAGTTAGTAGGTCTGCTCCTATGATTCTCTCTGGACAAAAGAGAGAAACATGAGATCACCCAAGCTGTTTCTCCTTATGGTTGCCCCTTACAAAGAAACTGCAAGATGGTAGTTTTTGAAGAAGGAAAACTTGGGAGATAGTGGAATTTGCCATAATTGCTCTAGTCACACACAAAAAATTTTAAAGGATAGTAAGTTTATTCACTTCCCTTGCTAATTAAGTATGGAAATTGTCTATTAAATCTTCATAACAGTTAGACTTTTATGTTAGATCTGGGGTGTGACAAGGCTGGAAATACCAGTGAAATATCTTCAATTCCTAATATAAGAACATGGAGATCTGGTTTTATAATCCTTAAGAACTTTAAAAAAACAACAGCAAGGTTTTGGCTACAGAAAGTTAAGGGCTTAGAAAATGTTGAACTGTTGGATTTTGAATATTAAGAGTGTGAAATTATTTTTTAAAAATAAATGTATGTTTATGAAAACAAAAAATTTTCATTTTGGAGACAAAATAAGACAAGCAATTTATTATGGCACTCAGACAATCTTTGAGTAACTTCACCAAGGTCTGAATCAGGAATTTGATTCAATTATGTCAGCTATATTTTGTCTTCTTGAGAACAATCTGTTATCAAAAGAAGATGTTACAGAACAAGATATGCAGCAAAATCTACCTGTGAAAATATGAATGAGATTCTGAATAAGAATTTGTCATTAGATATAAAGAAAAAATTGGATGGGGGAAAAATTATGAGGGAGATAAAAATGATTATCGCAATTGGAAAAAAATTTTTTTTTGCTGGATTCAGAAAAGAGACTGATTGAAGTACTGAAAAAATTTTCAACACAGATTAATAAGTATCTGAATAGATACTTGAATGGCTATTGCTGAGCACACTGGGTTGCATCCCAAAAATTGTAAGCCACCCTGAGTCTCCGGAAAAGGGCGGCATATAAATGTAATTAAAAAAAAAAATAACAGAGAAAGAGTGTTCAGTGTAGAGGAAACAAAGATACAAAATCAGTTTATTTGACAGGGATAAATTGATATGATGTTAGTTTAGGTAGCTGGTTTTGGATTTAGCGACACTTTAACTGAAAAAATGTGATATATTGGATTTGCTGCCATTATTAACTTTATAGTACTTAAATTGGCTTTGCATTTAGCTATCTTTTTATTCAAAGTTAGGAATTGATTATTTTTTATCTTTAAAAGAGAAACTGTTTTTCTTAGTTATGCTAAATTTTAGTATTTTATTTACTGTATATTAAAATACTAGAATTATTTTATATTTTGAAACAGATTTATTTATAGTTTAGAGATACAGATAATTTATTTTATTTATTTATTTTATTATTTGGTCTTATATGCCACCCTCTCTCCCGAAGGACTCAGGGCGGCTCACATAAAAACAACCATACAAATACAAAAGTTAAAAAGGAATTAAATCAAATTCGACCAAATAATCATTAAAACCCATTTACAAACATTTAAAATTTTAAAACAACCCCCCCTCCCTTAGTCCAGGCCAGCCTGTTCGAATAACCAAGTCTTTAGGCTGCGACGAAAGGAGCAAAGGTTGGGGGCCAGTTGTAGCTCCAGGGGAAGCTGGTTCCACAAAGTGGGTGTCCCCACAGAGAAGGCCCTCCCCCTAGGGACCGCCAGCTGACTTTGTCTAGCTGACGGTACCCCAAGGAGGCCCTGTCTGTGGGCGCGCACCGGGTGATTGGTATTTGATGCTGGCAGGAGACGTTCCCGCAAGTACCCCGGCCCCAAGCCATGGAGAGCTTTGTAGGTAAGCACCAACACCTTGAATCTCACACGGAGGGACATCCCCATCACAACCCACACGGCCGCCTTCTGCACCAGCTGAAGCCTCCGCATGGTCCTCAAGGGAAGCCCCATGTAGAGTGCATTGCAGTAGTTGATCCGGGACATAACAAATGCATGAGTGACCATGTGTAGCGCATCTCGGTCCAGGTAGGGATGCAACTGGCACACCAGGTGGACCTGGGTGAATGCCCCCCTGGCCACGGCTCCCACCTGCTCCTCCAAACTAAGCTGTGAGTCCAGGAGGACACCCAAGTTGCGAGCCCTGTCTACGGGGGGCAACACCTCTCCCCTCAAAACCAATGATGGAACACTCTGGATCACCTGAGATGTCGGTATGCACAGCCATTCAGTCTTGGCAGGGTTGAGCTGGAGCCTGTTCCTCCCCATCCAGATCCGCTTCCAGGCAACAGGACATCACGGGGAGGGCATCACTGATTTGGTTTGGGGTGGAGATGTAAAGTTGAGTATCATCAGCATACTGATGATACCTCACCCCAAAACCATGGATGATCTCACCAGCTTCATATAAATGTTGAACAGGAGGGGAGAGAGGACCGATCCCTGAGGCACCCCGCAAGTGAGGGGCTGTGGGGCTGACCTCTGCCCTCCTGCCAACACTGATTGCGAGCGCCCCGAGAGGTAGGAAGAGAACCACCGAAGAATGGTGCCTCCCACCCGCAAAATTTATTTGAATGGGATAAGTTGCAATTTGAGATAGAGACATTTTTTTTTGAATTTTTGGTATTTGGAATGGGAAAAATATTGTGCTTTGGAGCTTGTCTTTTGCGATGACAAATTGATCTCTTTTTAATATGAGAAACTTTATTTTCTGTTTATTTCTTTGTGTTCTTTTTATTTACATTAGAATATTGGACATTTGTTTTATTTTTTTTTACATTAGGATATTTGGACCATCTTATGCCTTTAGAATGGGATTTTGATATAGGTAAGGGTTGAGAGTTGGATTGTTGAGTTTTATATGTGATAATTAGATAATCAAAACAGATCTGCGAACGTCTAGAAATCAGTAAAGTAATAACTAGAAGTCAGCATGGGTTTGTTAAAAACAGGTCATGCCAAACCAATCTTATTTCATTCTTTGTGATAGTGACTAAATTAGTACACCACCCAAATGCATAAGATGGATTTGTAACTGGCTGACAAACTACTCAACGAGTAGTCCTTAATAGTAATACATGGATGGAAGTAAGCAGTGGGGTACCACAAGGTTTCATCTTAGGCCCAGTATTCTTCAATATCTTAATAAATGACTTAGATGAGTGAATAGAAAGGGAACTTATCAAATTTGCAGATGATACTAAGCTGGCAGGAATAGCCAACACCCTAGATGATAGGCTCAAAATCCAGAGGCATCTTGACAAACTTGAACACTGGGCCATAACTAACAAAATGAGAGGAGGGAGTCAAACTATTTTCCAAAGCATCTGAAGGCCAGACAAAGAACAATGGATGGAAACTGATCAAGGAGAGATTCAACCTAGAAATAAGGACAAATGTTCTGACAGTGAGAGCAATCAACCAATGAAACAGCTTGCCTTCAGAAATTGCGGGAGCTTCACCACTGGAAGCTTTGAAAAAGAGACTGGTTTGCCATCTGTCAAAAATGGTGTAGGGTCTCCTACTTGGGCGGGTGGTGGTGGTGGACTAGATAACCTACAAGGTCCTTTCCAACTTTGTTATTCTATTATTCTGTTAATGTTAATATTTTGGCACTGACCAAAAAATAGCCAACATCTTAAGAAACCCCAAAGAGAAGATCCAGCTAGAAAACCAAGGAGTTTATGAAATACCATGCAAAATTTGCCCAGCCACATACATTGGACAAACCAACAGGAGAATAAATGCTCGCATCACAGAACACAAGAACGCAGTCAGAAAAGAAGAAAAAACTTCCTCCCTTTTCCAGCACCTTAAAGCCACAGGACATGAAATTGATTTTGAGGGATCCAAACTTATCTCCAACACTGAACACTTCAACAAGAGAATAATTAGGAAGCCATCAAATAGAGAAACACCCCATAACATGAATAAACGGGATGATACTTCCCGCCTACCAGACATCTGGAAACTAACCCTCATCAACAAACGAGTCCCAGCCACAAAAACCAACACCGGACCCAAAATAACACATGATGCCATCACCAATCTCCCTCACCAGACTCAAACCCAAGCCCACCCCACAGACAAAAGGCAACCACCATCCAGAAACCAGACCATAGCTGCAACTCCAGCTGCTACACCCCCCCTCCGACCCCCAAACTAAGCAAACTGACACACGCTATAAACACATAGCCAGACCTCAAACTTGGAGCCAAACCAAGGCCCGGAATGTCACATCACAGCCTTCCACCCAGGATACTACATCATATATATTGCTGAGCGCATTGGGTTGTGCTCCAAAAATTGTAAGCTGCCCTGAGTCTTCGGAGAAGGGCGGCATATAAATGTAATTAAAAAAATTATATATATATATATATATATATATATATATATATATATATATATATAGATTTTCATGGGTAAAGGTATGTAGGTCTTGGTATATATGATTGAGATATTGCAGAATATCATCTTCAGGCTGGTGTCTTCAGCTTCTCCCAGGGAACAAAGCTGAAGACACCAGCCTGAAGATGACGGATGAGATTTCGGCCTCAATCATACGGACAAGACCCATCAATCATAGGACAAGACCGAATCATAAGACCTACATATATATATATATATATATGTTTGAGATTTTCACAGGTAAAGGTATGTAGGTCTTGGTGTATTACAACACAAACATCAGGAGGTTGCAACACAGACAACGACCCAGGAGATTACAGCACCACACCCAGGATGTCACAGCAATAGAACTCAGAAGGTCATCACACAGCCCATTACCCAGGTCGTTACAACACAAAAGGCTGAGAGACACACAGCCAGCACCTCAGCCACACAGGGTCTCAGGAAAAAGCCATCCAATCTGCATACATCAACTCCATCAACCAATCAAAAGTAACAACACAGCCAACTCTGGAGTTTAAAAGGGAAAAACAGCCACGATCACGCACTTCTCCCAGAAGAACAAAGCTGAAGACATCAGCCTGAAGATGACGGATGAGATTTCGTCGAAACGTTGCCAAGGTATTTTCAATCTTACACGGGACAAGACCCGAATACACCAAGACCTACATATATATATTGAGAATACCTTGGTGACGTTTTGACGAGATCCCACTCGCCATCTTCAGGCTGGTGTCTTCGGCTTTGTGCTTGTGCCAGCAAAGCGTGATCTGGGCTGCCTTCTCTCTATAAATACTGGAGGGGAGGTGTGGTGTGCTGGCTCTGCTGTAAGCGGGTTGGTTGGCTGTGTTGTTGGCTGTGTTGTCGCTTCTTGATTGGTTGATGGAAATTGTGTTTGCTGATTGGTTGGCTGTGTTGTTGGCTGTGTTGTTGCTTCTTGATTGGTTGATGGAGTTGATGTTTGCTGATTGGTTGGCTTTTTCATAAGAGCCTGTGTGGCTGAGGTAGTGGCTGTGTGTCCTTCAGCCTTTTGTGTTGTAGACAAAATCTACGAAAACAAATACACACACACACACACACACACAAATACATACTCACACACACACACACATTAGCTGCAGATGGGAACCATAAACATTTAATAATAAATAAATAAATTTAATAAATACATATTTGCTTTCTTGCACTTCTTTTCTTTCTTTTTTCTTTTACTTTGCATTGTTCCTTATCACTGTTTCAAAACTTTTAATAAAATTATTATTGGAAAGATTATACCTTGGCCACCATTATTATTTAATGCTTTTATTATGTCATTTGCATAACCTGTCCTCCACTCTACAAAATTGGCCAAAAGTATATTGCTATCTTATCTATGGATGACAGTTTTGTTCTGGAATCCACTTGGCTTGAGATGAATGTTGTACTCTGTGCATTTACCGTATATTGCAAAGAAAATGCTTTAGAGGTTAATAATGCCAAGAGCGGGAAACTTACTTTTGACAAATACCCCAAAACAAGGAATGGCCACAGGTTTAAAATGTTGGGTGTAGGTGTTCAGACCTCCAGAAAGCTGAATTCTCATACAGAGTACATTCTGCAAAATGTAATCTAGAGCACATTTTGCAATATTCCCAGAAATCAGCATCAGCCATACAATTTTACTGCTGCTGTAATGAAGCTTTATTTATTCCTGTGGTGATAAATTTTCTTGCTAAAACATGCAAACTTTGAAGTATATAAAATTTTGCTGAGGTGGAGCTGGTAAAAATTACAGTCTAAATCAGAAGCATTTTTCCAAGTAGTCTGATGGTTCTCCAGTGTAGTTCTCTGCATGGAATCAAATGTAACCAAGGTGAAGACATGCTTATTAATAACCATCTTTATTATTTGGTAAGGTATTTTTTCCCTTATCCCAATGGGAAATAACTCATTGACATTAGTTTACAGCATTGACACAAGGTAAAAAATAACCCTCTCCAATAGAGCATTGTAAAAGTTTAGTTGATACTTAAGCAATTGACATTGAAGGACAGTTAGAATTTTGCCTTCCAAAAATGTAGATTGGGAACACAATCTAACTCATGGTGTCCAAATATAGAAATGATTTAATACTACCTGTTTCAATAGTTTAGTCACAGCTGGACTAGCAGAAAAATTCAAGAAAATTCCATATACATCAGTGCTATCCATGTGACAGAAGCATTACTGAATTAGCAGCTCACTTTTTAAAAATAATGTACTTTCTTCTAAATTACTTTTTTTTTAAATTCATATTTATATCCCGCCCTTCTCCGGAGACTCAGGGCGGCTTACAATTTTTGGGATACAACCCAAAATTGCCCATGCCCAATGTATAAATTTCCTCCAAATTAGTTTTCAGGACACACCGATTCATTTCCCCGCCACTTCTTACTATCCAAGCAGAATAATTTAATCCATTTATGGTATATTTTGCAAGTTGTTGTTTTATTACATGCAAAACTTATCATGCATACAATTTCATCTTATTTTGGTTTTACTGTTACTCTGCCTTTCTCCTACCTTTTATTGCTTTTATTATTTTATAATTTTATTAAAGGTTTTATAGACACTTTTTTGTTTCTAACTATATTAAAGATTCAGTTATGCATTCCCATCAACACTTGGGTTTTATAAAGTCATTTTATTAGGTCCAATGCACTTTCATGAAACAGATTTTGACCAGATTGAGCAAGAGCAATATTTGGTAATTTCTGTTTTGTATTAAAAAATTTCAAGTTTCAAGACTAGTCTAATTTATTAGATGTTAGACTAATATACTTGGCAACTCATCTTTTCAACTAATATATTTTCAGTTATATATTGTACAGTCTTTTTTTAAAATAATTTTTATTAAAGTTTTACAAATTTGAAAAAAACCCACAAATCATGTTTACAATTTTTGCAATTCGTTGTAGCATCGGTTTCTCCCATCTTCCATTATTCATATCTATATATATATATACATTGTTCATATTTACCTTATACATTAGCTATTATTCCTGTTACCTATCCAAGCATAAGTTTCTCCCAGACCATATAGAATTCTCTTTTTTCCTTCTCTTGCAACTCCATAGTAAACTTATTCATTTCCGCACAATCTATAATTTTTTTAGTTAACATATTATCTGTGGGATTATCCTCCACTTTCCAATTTTGAGCATAGGCTATTCTCGCTGCTGTCAGAATATGTATTATAAGATATTCAATTTCTTTTTAATATTCACATCTAATTATCCCTAATAAAAACATTTCCAGTTTGAGTTCTATTTTTTCATTTGTTATTTCTTGCAGCCAAATTTTAATTTTATTCCAGAATTGTTTGGCATTGGGGCACAACCACCACATATGAAAGAAGATACCAGTTGTTAGTTTATACTTCCAACATATTGGACTCAAATTTGGATATATCTTGGCCAATCTCGATGGTGCTAGATACCAATGATAAAACATTTTGTAAAGATTTTCCCTATATGTAGCTGCCATTGATAATTTATAATTTCTCTTCCAAAGTCTTTCCCAATCCTCTAATTGAATGTTATATCTGAATTTTTTTCATCCATGCAATCATTGTCTGTTTTACTACCTACTTTTCTGTATCAAATTTTAGAAGCTAATTGTAAATTTTGGATATATACATTTTTCTTCTGGTCCTAATAAGATTTTATCGAGCTGTTGAGGGCTTAATACCAAATTCTTCCATACCAAATTCTTCCATTTGGTAATTTCTGTTTTGTATTTAAAATTTTCAAGTTTCAAGACTAGTCTAATTTTATTAGATGTTAGACTCTTGGCAACTCATCTTTTCAACTAATATATTTTCAGTTGTCTATTGTACAGTCTTTTTGAAGGACTCAGTAATTCAAATTCATAGGCGGACTATATCACAGAAATATTTGCTTCATGTACTTACCCACTAGAAGGCCTTCTCCAAGTCAAAACATAAGCTTCAATCCTGACAGTGAATTCAAAGACAGGATTCCTTGGAGCAAGAAACATGGCTTTGAAGCTGATTAGTATACTCCCTGAAAGAATTTCAGGCAACTTGTAAAACAGGCAAAATATTATATGTCAAACTGAATTCTGACAGTGCCAAAAAGCTGAGACTTTATCCATGGTGAGCTAAGGGAAAATGATGGACCATTTAGGAGGCATGAAAATGGTTCATGAGCTTACAGTCAGGGGTACTTTTAAGCCTTCATGGTTTACTCCATGCTGAGGTGTTGATACGCTCTGATGGCTTTTATACAGATTGATCCTCTGTGGTTTCTCCAGTTATTTGGCAACAAACAACAAGCAGAATGGATGCCTTAAAGCAAAAAGTTTTTCTAGAAGTTAGTTGTCACATCTGAAGCAGCACAGAACTGAGAATCCGGAAGGTAAATAAATTCTGAGTGATTTTCTCCACCTCTCACTTAAATTTATTTATTTATTTATTTATTTATTTATTTGATTTGATTTGTCAATCACTTACAAGATAATAGGTATAAGTATAAACATGAGTAAGAATACAGGAAATAGGTACGAATAAATGGGGAGAATAGGACAGGGATGGTAGCCATGATTGTGCACACCCCTTACAGATCTCTTAGGAATGGGGTGAGATCAATAGTGGTTAGTTTAAGGTTAAACGAGTGGGGGTTTGAGGATGTACCAACAGAGTCAGGTAGTGCATTCCAGGCATTGATCACTCTGTTGCTGAAGTCATACTTTCTGCAATCAAGTTTGGAGCAGTTAACATTGAGTTTGTATATGTTGTGTGCTCTTGTATTGTTGCAGTTGAAGCTGAAGTAGTCATTGACTGGTAGGACATTGTAGCAGATAATTTTATATACTACTCTTAAGTCCAACCATAGTTCAGGGTTGTCCAAGCCCAAAATTTGAAGCCTGGTGATATAGGGTATTCTGTTGTGAGCAGAGGAGTGTAGTACTCTTCTTGTGAAGTACTTCTGGACTCGCTCAATTGTATTAATGTCTGATATACAGTGTGGATTCCAGGCAGATGAGCTGTATTCGAGTGTTGGTCTAGCAAAGGTTTTGTATGCCCTAGTTAGCAATTCTATATTTCCAGAGGAGAAGCTTCTTAAGATTAGATTTACAACTCTTAATGCCTTTTCAGCAATGCTGTTACAGTGAGCACTGGTGCTTAGGTCATTAGATATGAGTACTCCGAGGTCCTTGACAGAGTGAGGGTCAACAAGGTCATATCTGCCTAGTTTGTATTTGGTATACTGATTTTTTTACCAATGTGTAGGACAGAGCATTTGTTGATCAAGATTTGGAGTTGCCAATTGTTTGACCATTCAGACATAATAATCAAGGTCACTTTGCAGGACAGTAGTATTGTTGGTGGTGTATTGTATGCAGAATCTTTCTAGTATGCCTGATTTTACTCCAATGTGCTAAATTCTGTTGGCATAACCTGCCATTCATTCCATTCTCTACTGTTAAAAGAAATGTTCAATTTATAGTTTCATTATTATGATTTCACTTTTAGAAAAACTTTTCTTTTCCATCTTAATTCTCAGTTTTGTCTCCTATACAGAGGTGGTATTCAGCAGGTTCTGACCAGTTCTGGAGAACTGGTAATGGAAATTTTGAGTAGTTCAGAGAATGGCAAATACCACCTCTGACTAGAGTTTTACAGTATCCTTCCCCTGCCACACCCACCAAGCCACGCCCACAGAACCGGTAGTAAAAAAATTTGAATCCCACCACTGCTGCTATGGTATTGCTTCCTGCCTGAGCAGGAGTTTCAACTAGAAGACTTCCAAGGTCCCTTCCAACTCTGTTCTTCTGTTCTCCATGATTACAATTACTATTTTCTTCTATTTTGCTCCTTCATTAGTTCAAATTTCATTTCCAGCTTGAAATCTTATCTAAAAGAGGCAGCAGCTATTTATTTATTATATTTATATTTAACTTAATTAACTGTGTTAATTGATATTAACACAGTTGAGAAAGTCCAGAAATATTTCACAAGAAGAGTTCTACACTCCTCTGCTCATTGCAGAATACCTTATGCTACCAGACTTGAGGTTCTAGACCTAGAAAACCTAGAACAACGCCATCTTCGGGCCGATCTAAGTATAGTATATAAAATCATACATTGCAATGTCCTACCTGTCAATGAATATTTCAGCTTCAACCATAACAATACAAGAGCACACAATAGATACAAACTCAAGGTTAACCGCACCAAACTTGATTGCAGGAAATACGACTTCAGCAACAGAGTGGTCAATGTCTGGAATACTCTAGCTAACTCTGTGGTTTCTTCCCCAAACCCCAAAAACTTTAACCTTAGACTGTCTACTATTGACCTCACCCCTTTCCTAAGAGGTCTGTAGGGGCATGCATAAGAGCACCAACGTGCCTACCGTCCCTGTCCTATTGATTCTTTTTATTTTTATTTTTCTTATATGTATCCATTCCATGTATTCATAACTATGTTTCTACTTATACCGACTATCTTGTAAGCAATTGACAAATCAAATAAATAAATAAATAAAACTTTTTTCAGACCAGTTAAAGACTCAGTGGACTAGCCAAGACTTAACATTTATTTAAAATGCAGTTAGGAATTAGCTGTGCATCCTCTGGAGAAAAGGATCCTTGGGAATCACCAGCAGACAATAGCAGGGACATGATCAGGACATTCATAATCAATTTCAGGAATAAAAGAGGTTCTTATATGTCAGGTATGTCCATCCTAATTCTGTGGATTATAAATAGTCATGATATTCCTTTGGCAATTCCTGCAGCACCCTAAATCTCTACACTTATCAGCTAACACATGTTATGATGGTGTAATTTCCTGCCAATTTTCTTCCAGAACTATAAGGGGGAAAGTGTCTCGTGTCTTTGATAGGAGAAGCCCATTTATTACTAGGCTATGTTTTGAGTTCAGTTCCAAAATGTTCTTTGGAATGCACCAACAATACAAATGTAATACTTGTCTGCAATTGTTAGGAGCAGTATTTCTTAATCTTGGCAACTTTAAGGCCGGTGTACTTCATCTCCCAGAACTCCCCAGCCAGAGTTTAAATCCATTCATCCCAAAATTGCCAAGGCTGAGGAACATTCCTGTAAAGGGAAGTTCGTACTCTTTGGGAAATGATGCAAGTGGCTTCTCCTTTTTTACTGTAAAAATTATTTCACATTCTCCTGCGAGTTGAAATAAGACTGAAAATGGCAATCTAAGCCCCCCCCCAGGGCTGTCTTTATATTTAATAGCTCATATAATCATTTTTTTTCTTCCATTCAGCCCTTGGCTACCAAAAATATGCTTTTTTAATGCAGTCCCTAACTACAAGAAGAGTTTTGTAAACAATCTAACCCAAAGCATTTTGGATGTTAATGAGAACTCAATTAAAACTAAAAATATGCTTAAACCCATGTTCCCATATACAGCAAACTACCTTTAAAGGCAGGATTGCCTTATATAATGTAATTAGAATGTAACCAGTAGAGAAACTGTTGAAGCCAGGTTGTTCCCTTGTCCTCTTATAGCAGGAATGTTAAACTCATGGCCCATGGGCTGGATAAGTCATGTGCTGGCCATGCCCACACCTGGTTTAGTGAAGGGGGGGAAAGTTGTGATACATCATGTGATGACGCCATGATGACCCCTGTCTTATAGGTCATATTGATGATATCCCTGGAAAAAATATCCTCTACATATAGCTTTTCATTCTTTGTTCCTTCTTAATATTCCTCTCCCATGTATTCCAAATCAGTGGTTCTTAACCTTTTTTAAAAGAATCGCCCCCTTGAGCCATTGAGGAAGTTGTCATCGCCCCCTCCCCCAACATAACCACCCCCCTGCCACCTCTTAGCATCCCCATGGGGACAAGCAGAGGGGCGCTAAGAGGGGGCAGGGGGGCATTCGAGGCGCTGGCCTTGCAGGTTCACCCACTGACTGTAGTAACGCTCCAGAGCTGGCGCCTCCAATGTGAAAGCGGTGGCGCATTATGTGCCACCACGGCCTCATTCGACGCGCCGCCCCCCTTACCACCTCTTAGCGTTCCCAAGGCCAAGAGGGCCAGCAGAGGGGCACTAAGAGGCGGCAGGGGGGCATTCGAGGTGCCGGCTGGCCCTGCAGTTTCACCCAATTTGGCACCAGCTCTGGATCGGTGCTACAGTCAATGGGTGAGCCTGCAGGGCCGACACCTTGAACGCCCCCCTGCTGCCTCTTAGCATCCGCAAGGGGCCAGCATAGGGTGCTAAGAGGCGCAGGGGCGGCGATTGAACGTGGCAGCGCGGCACATAATGCGCCACTGCTTCCACATTGGAGGTGCCAGCTCTGGAGCAGTGCTAGTCAATGGGTGAACCAGCAGGGCTGGCCGGCACCTCAAACGCCCCTGTCGCCTCTTAGCACCCTCTGCCAGCCCCCTTGGGGACGCTAAGAGGTGGCAGGGGCGTGTTCGAGGCGCCGGCCCTGCAGCCTCACCCCATTGACTGTTGTACCGCACCTGAACCGGCGCCACGCGGCAGCATGTTGGGAAAAGCCGCCACCACCGCTTTCCCAAAGTGCTGCCACTCTCGCATTCTGTCTGTCCATCCGTCCGTCCACTTATCCATCCATCCAAAAGGTCTGTCTGTTTGCCTGCCTGCCTACCTACCTATCTATCTACCAATATAGATATATAGATATATATATCTCCCAATATATCTCGTTCCATTGCCCCCATATCACCCCCCTTCTGTTCCTTCCCCGCCGCCTTTTCATTCCATCGCCTCCTGAAAACAAAATCGCCCTTGTGGGGCAATATCGCCCAGGTTAAGAACCACTGTTCCAAATCACTTAACTTGCATCTGCCACCCAGTTCAACTCCCTAAATTCCTGAATTCTCCTTCAAACTCAGACCAGGTTCCATTCACATTTAGAATATGACCTTCAACGTATCACATAAAACTGAGCTGACAGAAGTTGTGTGTTTCTGCTCTGAATTATCATTTGTTTAACCAGTCATCACTGTTTGCACATTACACTATATTAGCCATGTCTGGGTTTACTAGCCACAACAACTGGGCCAGTCTAGTATTTTATGCCAAAATCAAATCACACAATGATTTAGTTTACTGTTTGAACCCAAGGAAGCTCTGAGAATTTAATAAAGGTCTTCAATTAATGTTGCAGGATAAGAAAGGTGAGGAAACATTGCATAGAGGTGACAAGTGGACAGACTGACTGGAGACTAATCAAAGTATAGTATAGACCAGTGATGACTAACCTTTTGTCGCTGCATGCTGTGCGATGCATGCGCAGAGCACACACGTGCCTGTACCCATAATGCAATGCATGCGCGCCCCCTGTGCTCTCCCACCCCTGCACATGTGCATGGGACCCCCATGCCCCCATTGCCCCAGTGCATGCTCACGGTCTCGTGATGCACCCCACCCCCAAGCATGTGCGGCAGATACCCAAAAATCAGTTGGCTGGCAGGAGATGCACGCCATGCACAGTGGAACTGAGCTAGGATGATGGCTCACATGCCCACAGAAATGGCTCTGCATGCCACTTCCGGCACACATGCCATAGGTTCGCCATCATGGGTATAGACTCTTACTAGTTCCTTAATAATAAGTACTATAACTGTTGTTCTGCAGCAGGCCTTGAAAATAGTAACATGAAACATGTGTCAACTCATAAAACATTTTGTACACATGTTTTATAGTTGTCAACAGAAAAAAGGGGGGAGTTTCAAAGAGCAGGCAGCAGTGTGGAATCAAAAGTACATTCCATTCATATTTTTTTCAGAGACTGATTAGATGACTGAAGCTTCTGCCACACAAAAAATCTAATTGGACAGCATGATTGATGACTCTTGGCTATGGACATGTTTTGTTGGATGATACACCCAGAGGGGTGGGGGGGAAAGCAGGATCAAGGGTGACAGTGAATTACGTATCTCAGAGTTGGCTGTGCCCAGTCTACTGCTGGCATGTTAACTTCTAATAAATCCTTTGCAGTTTTGGGAGTGTGGCTTGAGGCTCATGATTTAATTGGAGTAACTGCCAGAATCCTGACAGATAGCTGACTCTGAGATACGTAATCTCCTTTGCAGTTTTGGGAGTGTGGCTCAAGGCTCATGATTTAATTGGAGTAACTGCATGAATCTTGACACTATGGAGCTTGTTGGATGCATCCTGGCCTATTTTATTTTAGCAGGAATCATCTACCTTCATTCTGATCAATTTGCTATATCATTTCCATCTTCATTCTAGATTCTGTCTATCCATTGCAGGTTGAAGGCCTCTTCTGCATGTTTCCAACCAATGCAGTCTTGAGGTTTCTTGGGCCTGCAATACTTGCTGGTGTCATTGCTTCATCTTGTTTTAGGTCTCTTTTGTGGACATTTTTAATCATGTGGAATCCATTCTAAGACTGCCTTAGTCTACCTGCCATCAGTTTTTCTTTCCATATGACCAGCCCATTTCCATTTCAATTCTTTTTTTCTCTTGATGATACTGTATACTTTAGTTTGTTCTCTAATCCATATGCAGGTCTTTCTATATTGTCTTGTGATGCCGAGCATGTATCTTTCCATGGCACTTCATGCCACTTGTAGCTTTTGTATCAGTAGTGAGGTTAGTGTCCGTGTTTCGCTAGCATATGTTAGAGCAGATAGCACACATGGATCAAAAACTTTTCAGCATAGAGGGAGGTTGTTCTTGAAAATTATGCTCAACATGTCGAATGCCCGCCAGCCACATTTAACATGCTCTTCAATTTCCTTTATTGTATCATCTTCCATTGAGATCCATTGACTATGGTATACAGTTTATTCATGTTTATAATGGTCTACTATGTCTAGTTCTTCTCCAGATAATGTTCTTTCTTTCTTTGGTGAATTTATTAACATAACCTGGTTCTTTTTCAGGTTCCCTGCTTTGTGCAACTTTCATATATGTCTTTTAACTTTTCTGGGTCTTGTGAGAAGAGAACAACGTCATCTGCAAATCTTGAGTGATTTAAATAGGTGCCATTGATTTTTATTCCATCTTTTGCCCAGTCTACTTTGTGAAATACTTCTTCAAGGTAGACTGAGAAAATAGATATTGTGTCACCCTGTTGTACACCTATGTATATATGTCCTAGATATGTTCCGCAAAAATATTTACCACCATTTAGCCATCTTAATATGTTAGCTGTGGAGCTAAACACATAAAATAACAATGTACTCCTCTTAGTTGAATCTTGACCAATTTTAGCTGACTGAAAGTAAACAAGTATTTATGCATGATATTTGTATTCTCTCCAAAGGTTGCTATGGCAACTCTTCTTTGGAATTGGATCTAAGAGGTTTCTCACTTGGGTTAAATGCGCACATTGTGTGCATGCAACACAAACCTTGCTGAGCTTATTAAACTGTTTACTTGGGAAAATTCCAAGGTCTCTAAATGGACTCTAAGATCTGGTATGCATCAAGGAGCTTCCATTACTTCAGTGAAGTTAATGTATGTCATGAACATAAAACTTCCTTGAATAACAGCATGCAGCCCACCTAATTATCATTGTCTCTCCTGATTGAATAATATAACACATACTTACACACGCTCTCATACATGGTTATCCCATAGACTTGTTTCTCCCACGCACATCACTATAAAAGATGCAATACTTCTCTATTGTATAAAATATCACAGGTTATAGTTCGTGCATCATCTTGGTTTAAAGTTTTGCAGGTACACATCAGGAAACTAAAGGTATAATCCTGCAGGCTTATCAGGGAATAAGTTCAATTTAATGTTGGAGAAGTTATTTCTGAGTTAGGGATCATGTTGCCCTTAAAAGCATGGCACTATTTATTTATACTTTGTGAGAATTATCATAAATCTTGCATGAACAGAAGACTGATTTCACACCACAGGGCAAATGGGATTGTGTTCTTCCTCTTCAACTTTCCCTTGAGTCCAATGTCTGGGACTAATTAGCCTGAGAACTATAGCTGACTCCTGTTGTGATTATCTGACCAATGGAAAGCAGGCAGTGGCACTATTAAAGAACCAAAGTTGTTGTGACTATGACTACAGCATATGAGAGAGTTTTTCCTATGTAGAGTCTCTCCAGGAAGACTAATTCCACTTCACTATAATTAGGGACTGGCTAATTCAATACAACTGTGTACAAAGGTTGGCATCATGTTGGTGTTTTGAAATGTGGGAGGATGTTTACTCAGGATCAGCACAGACCTGAAGCTAAAAGTTTTCAATGGACAAGACCCAATGAGGAATCAAGTATTTTCATTTTTCATAGTTTGATTCATTTCCATTGGAGTAATAAATCTTGAGCTATGCAGCCAGCTTAGTTAGAGATACCACCTGGTCAAAGTTACAGGTTCTTCTAAAGACAAAATATATATTTCCACCCAACCTAGTCCTGTTCTGAATGCAATGTTACCTGGAGAAGGATTCTTGTGCTCAAAGCAAAAGTATAATTGGCTTGGAAATGACAGACTCATTTAGACAATGATTTCCCACACTCCTAATTAGATGATGAGGCACAACATTGGGATGTGAACTTTCCCTAAGGAAAGATAGATAACCATTCATCTAATGAGCAAGCCTATCACAAAGATCACACCCTACATCCAGGTCCAACAAAACTAAAACTGGAACAGTAATTTCGTAATCATGTTCCTTTTTAAAATTCATTTTATTTTTTTATTCTGCTGGTTGATTGTTTCTTCTTTCTTTGGCCTGATTCAGGTGTGCAAATTGGTAATTTCCTGTTACACGAATATGCTTGCAAAAAAACCTTCAAGCTTACATATTTCCTTTTGTTTCTCTTTGAAATATTGCACTTACTCAGACACCCAAGCTTCCTTCATAAAACAAAGTGAAGTTTATCATTATGTCCAAACTCACAGAATTATGATTTGTTGGAATCATCAATGGGATTTAAGATGTTAGTTTATTTTGAAACCATAATTTAAATAAACAACATTCCAGAATCTAGCAAAATGGCAAACAAACACTGCTTAACACAATGAATGAATCAAATCATTATGCACGAATTATTATTTTAAAAACTGTGTGTTGGAATGCGACTGTTTTACATTGTTTTTGTTATCTTCCTGTTTATTTTTATTTAATGATACAATTTACAAACTGCCCAACTTCCAACAATTCTGTGTGACTTACAATTAAAAGTAGAAACCAAAAAGTATAAAACCAACATTTGTGGCTTTTTTACATATTCACTGATGGTGGTCTCTTTTCTTCATGTTTTCTGAAGATCTTCAGTTGTCCTGAACCCACTACTTAAAGTGTATTTTTTAAACTCCTGACACTGAGAACAAGTTCATTTTCTGTTTCTACTTTGTCAATTACTTTCACAACCCTTCTGAGTTTCAGTCAAAATATATATATATATATATATATATATATATATATATATATATATATATATATATATATGTAGGTCTTGGTGTATTCGGGTCTTGTCCCGTGTAAGATTGAGAATACCTTGGCGACGTTTCACTCATCATCTTCAGGCTGGTGTCTTCGGCTTTGTGCTTCTGCCAGCAAAGCGTGATCTGAGCTGCCTTCTCTCTATAAATACTGGAGGGGAGGTGTGGTATAATGGCTTTGCTGTAAGCGGGTTGGTTGGCTGTGTTTTTGGCTGTGTTGTCGCTTCTTGATTGGTTGATGGAATTGGTGTTTGCTGATTGGTTGGCTTTTTTGTAAGAGCCTGTGTGGCTGAGGTAATGGCTGTGTGTCCTTCAGCCTTTTGTGTTTTAGCTACCTGGGTAGTGGGCTGTGTGATGACTTTCTGAGTTTTATTGTTGTGACATCCTGGATCTTGTGCTGTTATCTCCTGGGTCGTTGTCTGTGTTGCAACCTCCTGAGGTTTTGTGTTGTAATCTCCTGAGTTCCATAATGTAGTATCCTGGGTGGAAGGCTGTGATGTGACATTCCGGGCCTTGGTTTGGCTCCAAGTTTGAGGTCTGGCTATGTGTTTATAGCATGTGTCAGTTTGCTTAGTTTGGGGTCGGAGGGGGGTGTTGCAGCTGGAGTTGCAGCTATGGTCTGGTTTCTGGATGGTGGTTGCCTTTCATCTGTGGCATGGGCTTGGGTTTGAGTCTGGTGAGGGAGATTTGTGGTGGCATCATGTGTTGGTTTTCGTGGCTGGGACTCATTTGTTGATTAGGGCTAGTTTCCAGATGTCTGGTAGGCGGAAGTATCTCAATGTTCATGTCCCTGTTGGCTTTAAGGTGCTGAAAAGGGAGGAAGTTTTTCTTCTTTTCTGACTGCGTTCTTGTGTTCTATGCGACATTTATTCTCCTGTTGGTTTGTCCAATGTATGTGGCTGGGCAAATTTTGCATGGTATTTCATAAACTCCTTGGTTTTCTAGCTGGATCTTCTCTTTGGGGTTTCTTAAGATGTTGGCTATTTTTTGGTCAGTGCCAAAGGCTGTCCTGATATTGTGTTTGTGGAGAATTTTACTGATTTTATCTGTGGTGCCTTTGATGTAAGGGAGGAGGGTGATGCCATTGTCCTGTTCTGTGTCTTGGTTTTTGGGGGGAGTCTCCCTTAGGAGACTCCCTGAAGGACACACAGCCACTACCTCAGCCACACAGGCTTTTACAAAAAAGCCAACCAATCAGCAAACACCAATTCCATCAACCAATCAAGAAGTGACAACACAGCCAAAAACACAGCCAACCAACCCGCTTACAGCAGAGCCAGCACACCACACCTCCCCTCCAGTATTTATAGAGAGAAGGCAGCTCAGATCACGCTTTGCTGGAAGAAGCACAAAGCCGAAGACACCAGCCTGAAGATGGCAAGTGGGATCTCGTCGAAACGTCGCCAAGGTATTCTCAATCTTACACATATATATATGTAGGTCTTGGTGTATTCGTCTTGTATTGAGAATACCTTGGCAGCGTTGACAAATCTCATCCGTCATCTTCAGGCTGGTGTCTTCAGCTTCTCCTGGGAGAAGTGTGTGATGTGGCTGTTTTTCCCTTTTAAACTCTAGAGTTGGCTGTGTTGTTACTTCTTGAGGAAAAAGCCATCCAATCTGCATACATCAACTCCACAAACCAATCAAGAAATAACAACACAGCCAACTCTAGAGTTTAAAAGGGAAAAACAGCCACGATCACACACTTCTCCCAGAAGAACGAAGCTGAAGACACCAGCCTGAAGATGACGGATGAGATTTCATCGAAACGTTGCCAAGGTATTCTCAATCTTACATGGGACAAGACCAAAATACACCAAGACCTACATACCTTTACCCGTGAAAATCTACGAATATATATATGTATGTATATATATATATATATATATATATATATATATATATATATATTTGTTAACTGCATTTACATCACTCTTCACATGTCTTCTCTTCTTCATCTGTGAAATAGGCTCCTTGATAATCAACGGACTAAATTCCCCTGTTGTATTAGAACAGGGGTGTCAAACAGGGGGGCATGTAGGATGAATCCAACCCTCAATAGGCTGTGGAGTTGGCCCGTGGGGCATCCTGGAGGTGGCAAGGGACCAGCCCCTGCTGCCCCAGACCTGGCCACACCCACCTAGTCACCCATCTACAAGTAATGCCCACCCTGCCTCAACGGTAAACAAAATGAAGCTACGGCTCACCGCGGGATTGAGTTTCACATCCCTGTATTAGAATAACAGTCTATAACTTTTTCAGACTTCTTTTATTTTCTTTGGCCACAAAGATGTTCAGAAATTCTGTCATCTAGTTCAAAGCTAAGGCCCATCCAGCATCAGCAGCAGGGCCCTTTTGCACTAACTAGAAAATCCCTGTGACAATTTAAATTTGTCAGTCTTCTGTTGATTTTGCTGCTGTTCCTTCTGCTGTTTTGATGAATTGCTATTCCTCCCATTATGATATTTGTCAAAGTGTTCTGCTGCGAAGTGTCTGTGGAATTTACCTTAAAAGAACCAAAATAACAATCAAGGATGCTTTGGATGGCAGCTAACCAGAACTTAAAAAGAAAGAAAGAAAGAAAAACTTCTGTGATTTGTTTTACTTTAGGTTGAACTTTGTTATTGTTTGTCACAAAGCTCCGCTTGAATTTATGTTGGCATGCTACCATTTCATGTTTTATAAAATGATATATTTGCATAGTTTCTAGTTTAGATTTCTTTATTTCCACAGCATAATCAGCATATTAATGCCTGAAAAGAAACATTTTGTGAAAGCATAATTGTCTCATGCATTTGGGATGCTCTGACAGTATTTATGTATCTAGGCCAGCCACCAGATTTGGGTTCAAAACTTTAGTTGAACAAGAAATGGCACCAGACAGTTAGTATTTTGATATTTCTTTGCTATCATTTAATGATAATTTAAACTTTTGCAGCCAAGATATCATAGCACTAATATATGGATTCCTTAATCCAACTGTAGTTTTATAGCAGGCTTTCATCAACAAGTATGTGATGGAATGTAATCTGCATTCCCAGGTAGAGGGAGGGCATTCCAGAGAACCAAAAGACAGCCAAATTTAATAGTTTTGTTGGGAGAAAGAGAGTTAAGATAGCTCCACTCTAGAAATTCTTAGAGCATATATTCAATGAGCCAAGTAGTTGCTTTAGTTTGGCAAGATTCTCTCTATAGGTGAAGAACAATGCAGGAAAATACACAGAAGTTTACATGTCTTTCTTGGACCTCATAAAGAAGCAATATCTCATATGGCCTGTTTACCTCTTGTATATCTCATGTGACCTATTCTCCTTCTGCTCCTGTTCTAAATTATCTTGCTGTCCCTGAATATGATAATAGCAATAGCACTTAAGACTTATATACGGCTTCATGGTGGTTTACAGACTCAGTATAGTGCTGCCAACAATCTGGGTTCTCATTTTACTGACCTTGGAAGGATGGAAGGCTGTCAACCTTGAGCCAGTCAGAATCAAACTCCTGGCAGTGAACAGTGAGTTAGACTGCAATACTGAACAGTCTAACCACTGTGCAACTATAACTCTAAAACATAGTGACTGCACTAAGTCTATTAATATGAGGATGACAGTAGGCTTAAGTGGCAAAGGATTGCTGTGCTTCCAAAATTCACAGGCTTACTACTCCATGGCATAGAGTACACAGTGTGATACATGGTCAATTCTCATCTCCTTCCAGTGTTCAGATAAGATCCAAGCTGATAATGCAACAGTCTTCTATACTTGAACTGGAAAAAGATACCATCTTTTGCTAGGTCTTAATCTTGGACCAATTATTGAGCAGAGAGAAAAGGGAAAAATTGAGAAATGACTACATAAGATTGAGGAATCCACATTACCCAGAAATTTCTAAACTATAACTCCCAATATTTTTCAACATGGACCATCAGTTCCACATTGTCCATGCTCTTGGTTTTATTTATTTTATTTATTTAACTGCTGTAAATTTTAATTTCAATGCTTTTAAGGTTTTATATTTGTGTTTTTATACTATTGTAAACTAAATTACTCAAGATGGCATATAAATTAATTAAATAAATAAATTGGACTGCAGTGTATGGAGGATCAAAGAACCACCAAAAGATACCCCTTTAAGTGAGACTAAATTATCATTACTTTTATCACTTACATTCTACAATTGCCTCACACAAACCTTTTCTTAAGTATTCAGAGAAGAGATAGATGTAAAGAAAAGACTCAGTAGTCAAAGAGAGGACAATGTGTGTTAAGTTGGTCTGGAATTTCTGCAGTAAATCAAAGACAGGGAGATTTACTGTACTTTTCTACATAGAGACCATTCTTCTGTCCATCTTCCCCTGTTTAGGAAGCTGAAAACTGATGCCTTTTAACTGTTTCCTTAAACAATCCAGAAACACAAGTTGGTGTGGCAAAAAAGTGGGTATTCTGATCTCAAACTTCCATTAGAATATCCCCACATGGCTTGACACCAAAACTATAGGTCTATCAGATCAAAGGCTAGTCTCTGAGTCTAAGAAATCTTAATATGCACATTGCATCATGGAGACAATAAAGTACATGGAAAATTTTAAGTGATTGTGTTCCTTGCTATCACTACTTAACACTAAACCTTTTTAGAAAGTGTTTCAACTGAATAATGAAGCACAACTAAAAACATTTGTACCATCATGACATTGCCTAAAACCTGGATACATTCAGTGGCACAAGATTGTATTAAAACACTGATGCCTTGCAAGAACTTGACCATGATTCATTGCTTCTTTTTCAACAGTTCCAATACAATTTGACATTAATTGTAAATAGTGTGACAGCCCAATTTCTTTATCCTCTTTCTCAGCTTCATATAGCAAGTGGAAGAAATGTTACATTGATAGATAGATCAGAAAGACAAGAAATAGGATTATTGCAACAGTCATAGATCATAGAATCCTAAGAAGAATTAGCCATGGAGTCCAACTTCCTACAGTGCAGGAGAAAGTATTACATTCTTACTTTAAAATAATATAAGCTGCAATTGTTGTTTTATTAAACCGCTTCTTAATTATAGTTTAGAACTGAACAACAAACTTGAAGCTCACCACTCAAGGTTTATTAAGCCTTTAGACTGCCTCATAAAATAGTATTTTCATAGATTATAATCATAAAATGTAAAGCAAAATTCAAATAGATGAAAATCATAAAAGGAAAAACATGAAATCCAAAGTGCCAACTAATAAAAAGACATTTTAAAAAAGTCTGAGGTAAAACCAGCTTGGGAGGGGGAGATGAATACATAAAACAAAAACAGCAAGAAAACATAAAATCAGGCAAACTAGTTCTTCAGATACCTACGAAAATTAAAACACCTTCCTTCCTGAAAAGATATTTGTGGGCCCCAAGTTGGTTTCTCTGGGAACGGCCATTTTACAATAATGGGATGTTACTACTGGCATGGAAGTACAGATAGTCCTCAACTTACAACCACAATTGAGTCCAAAATTTCTGTTGCTAAGCGAGATAGTTGTTAAGTGAGTTTTGCCCCATTTTACAACCTTCCTTGCCATCGATTTTAAGTGAAACACTGCATTTGTTAAGTTAGTAACATGGCTTCCACATTGATTTTGCTTATCAGAAAGTCGCAAAAGTGTCCCATGATCTCAGGATGTTGCAACTGTCATAAATATGAGTCAGTTGCCAAGAACCTGAATTTTGATCACATCACCATGGAGATGCTGAAACGGTCCTGAGTGTGAAAAATGGTCAGAAGTCACTGTTTTCAGTACCATTATAACTTCAAATGGTCACTAAATGAACTGTTGTGAGTTGAGGACTACCTGTACCCACCTGGTATTATTTAACTAGAGTGTATCTGCTTGTAAGGAAACCTAGAACATGATCATGGAATGAAGAAAAATATGGAAAGAGACTAACTTTCTGTTAATTTGGTTTTATAGCTATCAAGCAGAGAAGGACAAGTATAACAGCCTGAGAATACTAGCATTATTGTAGACATTTAAGCCATCAAATCTACTGTTTTGGTCAGTACAGGTATCCAAATTAAAGCAATCTAGCCTCCACTTCTCCAGTGAAAGGGAGTTCTAGCTTCTCTGGGAATCAACTTCGCTTTCAAACTGTTTGTATTGTGATGAAGCATTTTCCCTCTACCATTCAGTTGGAGTCTGCTTTCCTGTAATGATTTAGCCTGTATCTTATATTTTGAATGAGAGAAAACAGATCTTGATCTTCTGTGTGATCTTCTGTCAGATATTTGGAATGCACTACCCTGGATTCCCTCTGCTGTTAGAAAATGTAATAGAAATATAAGGCAGTCAGATTCCAAGAAGCACACTCAGGAATGAGCAAACAGGAACAATTAACAGGATTTTATCTGGTAGTTTGATACAGATTCTCTAACAATATTTCCTTCTGGGTTAAAAGTATATAAGGAGTCTGAGAAACTGAAAAGGGATAAAAATAAAAGATGTAGAAGATATTCTGCACCATTTAAATTTGAAAGCAGTTTTTACATCTGTAATATAAGATCTATAAGACATTTGCATGGATTATTTCTCCAGAAGTGGTTTATGGTGGTTTCTAAAGTCATCCAACCATAACTGGGCCAAAATAACAATATATCATTTCAATGGCGGCTGGGTGTGTTATCAAGACGATAAAAGCCAATAGTCATAATGAAAAAAGCAATTAAAAATTTAAGTCTATGCACACATATCACCAATTATTGCCCCTAAATCTCAGAAAATACCACCATATGTGACACAGCCACAGTAACTTTGCACATTTACCTATTTTTGAGTCTCTCTACCTTCTAATAACAGCAAATGCAGTTCTGGCCACCAAAAGTTGCCCATCCTTATTCCTTACTTTTATTTTTAAAAAATGGTGGCAACATATTGTATCAGCTAGCAGATAACTCAGGTTCTGTTCCTGATTTAAAAAGTCAACTTAAAAGAAGCATTACCTCTGATTGTCTCTGAAAACACACTAGAGAAATCTCATTTGAGTGAAAGGGCATCTCCCGAATACTGTAGCCCAGCAGAGTGACAGCAACAAGTGACAGAATAAGATTGCTGGTACTATATGTATGCAGCAATATAGTTAAAAACTATATTAATGCCAGCATTAAAATATAAGAAACTCATGATTACCACCGAAGACATCCCACATAAATTACAAATGAGCAGAATATTCCACATTTTTATACTGTATATGATATTTACTATACTATACTCAGAAAAGAGGCTTTTGGTTAAAATATTGCATGCAACTTCTCTCTCTCTCTCTCTCTCTCTCTCTCTCTCTCTGTGTGTGTGTGTGTGTGTGCATGTGTGTAAAGAGAAAAGGAAAAGGAAAAGGAAAGAACATCATGAGAAACAAGTGAGAAGGAGAAAGAACATTCCCTAACATTTGTTTCCCATACTATAGTTGTGGTAAGGCATGATGTGGTTTACTTGATATTGACATAGCACGTGCCATGCCCAGCAGCGAGATAAAGAGTCTTTCCCTATGCCAAGTGAAAATGCTCTTCTCCCCTCCTTGAATTGGCAGAAAACCATGGTGACAGTAGTCATAGGAACATAGCAGAAACACACAGAAGAGCATATGTATATGCTGTGGTTAGGTGCAAGTTGGAACATGGCCATCATTAGGCATGCGAGATAAGATTAGCAATGGGAGCAACAGGAAGAAGAGTCATGACATTTATTAATAAATATTTTATTATCAGATGTATAATCTTATCTATATTTCATATAACTCAAGGTGGTGTCCATAATGCTCCTGCCTATTTTTCCCACAGCAACAAGCCTGTGAAGTGGTTGGGCTGAGAATGAATCACACTGGCCCAAAATCAGCACCATGGCTAAGGGAGGACTAGAACTCTTCTGGGTTTTTCTGGCATCTTAATCACTAGGTCAAACTGGTTGTGGTTCATATAAGCATTTATTTTAAAAGAAGGGGATTGACATTAAAACCTGCCACTTCTACTGTAGGTGAGACCCTCTGCTACATCTTGATTATATTTGCTGCAGGCCTACAATGAAATCAAATTCACCCTCAGATTGTCCCAAAGGTATTTTTTTCAAAAGGCAACGGGACTTTCTTTGTTTTTTGTTTGAAAAAATTTTACATCTCATCCAAGAATGTTCTTCAGTTCAGAAGTGAAGAAACTTCTTGGATGAGAAGCAAAATGTCTTCAAGCCAAAAACAAAGGAAGTCCAGTTGCCCTTTGAAAAAAGCACTTTTGGGACTATAATGACCTGGATGACTGACCATCTCCATAATAGTCCTTAGGCTGTTATTTGCCTCAAATGTAAATGTGAAGAGCTAGGCAAGTTAAATTATTCTTGTAATTTTAAACTACAGCATCCAGAGTACATTGTCATTGGCAAAAAAAGGTTGGGGGTTATGGGAACTGAAATCTAAAACACTTGGAGGGCATCATATGCTTATTCCTGTGGCAATATTTGAATATCCATGTCCATTTGGCAAAATGCAACTACAAATCCCTGGTAGGTAATTGGTACATGATTGTACCAGTTGTGGTACATAATTTTTGGACCAGTGTAAATATTTACTAAAATCAAAAATTCTCAAAATATAAAATAATGAAAGTATGTCATTAGAAGCATCAAGAAAAAGGCTGGTGCCTGATCGTATTGCAAATCTCACTGAATCCAGACCAAATAAAAGTAGGTTTGGGCATAGTACAAAGTGTGAACTCAGTCATTGTCTTTCAGCCTAGCCTGTTCTATAGGATCTTTGGGATTTAAAATATAGGTTATTTTAAGTTTCTTGGAGGAAAAATGAGCCACAAATGAATAAATTGATGAAGATTCCTGAGTGATCATAACAGCATCTGTAAATGGGCACACATTTTCAGCTGAAATCTGAAGTATATCTCAGATAAACTACTATTTCTTTTCACTGTTTTTGTAAAAGAAAGAATCAAGCAATCAGTTATTTCAAAGAACCATCTCAGGATCGTTGTGGTAGGTAGAACAATGTAAAGTCTTGATTCAAAAATTACGTTAGAAAGGTTCCTGTGTATAATGGAATTTGGACAGAACAGTTCAATAGGTTTAACTGTGATCCACTTTTAAGAAACTCAATACTGAGAAGGGTTGCATAAGAGCTGTAGGCAAAACTAGGCAACTCGTACTGGCATGAATAAATGCACTTGGCAAACCATGGGACTAGACAAGTTTACTTTAAAAAAATAAACAAAACCACTTTTGTTTATAGGAGGATAACGCAAAACTTTAAATGAAAAGTTTTAAAGACTTTGCTTCAGCAATTGGAAAACCACTTCCTGCTTTCAAGCTGAGAGCAAGCCAATGTAGCTATTTCTGTACTGTTTCAATCACACATAGATTGATGTACTGTCAAGTAAGATTTCCTTTGAAGAAATGTCGCCTAGAAAAACTTGCGTGCCGGAAAAAAGTGATGGAAAACAGGAAGGGTAAAAAATAAACAAAACACTTTGTTTATAGAGGATAACCAAATTAAATGAAAAGTTTTAGACTTTGCTCAGCAATTGGAAAACACTTCCTTCCGAGTCTAGAGCCACAGCAACTGATTATTTGCAGTTGTTTGCTAAGTAGAGTTCACATATTAAGCTAGGACTTGCTGTGTGTGTAAGGTTATCAAAATGTGCTGTGTGAATGCAAATACTAGGGGTTCAGAAACTATGATTTATGGCTTAGCATACCGTTTACTTAGTTCTTATGGATTATTTAATATCTATGGTTTGACAATTACGGTCTCCGTACGGTATGAAGACAATCAGTGTCTTATGTTGTTTTTCAGAAACACGTTTTCTTTTGTTGGAAGATTTTTTTCTATATACTTCAGATTAGGTGGGAGACCTACTAAAGACACTAACATTGGCTGAAATACATACAATGACAAAACTTCTAAATAGTCCATTGAAACACACTTCTAATACTGCAAAACCATCATACACAATTTGTCCTTGTTTAGTGATTACAATTAGGACCAGCAACTCAGTCATTTAGTGAAAGAGTCATTAATTGAAGTCACAACTGACCTTACAATCTTACTTCAACTTTCCTTTGCTTTACAGACCTGCAAAGACCACAAAGGCAACGACTGATTGCTAAATGAAAACTCTGCAAATCCACACTGAATAATAATAAGCCTGGACTTTATTTGGGTTTTTCCCTGGTTCAGGCCAGCCCTTGAGCAGCTTCAAAACTGAACTGTTTGAACAAACTTTTCTATATTATAAAGTTGAACCTTTAAAACAAAGGGGAGGGGGACAAAATGAGAAAGGCGAATACTGCATTTATAAGAATGCCATTACTTGAGAACACATTGTCCTAAAGGGGAAAACATGTCTGTCAACACATTGCTGTGTTTTAGCAAGCAAAGTAAAATGATTGCTAAAGCTATAAATTACTCAAATGACATAATAGGCCACAGGCAGATGAGAAGAGATATTCTCAGATTAAGTAATATTCATTTTCAATAAAAGTTGTTTTGTGGTCTTTTTTTAAGCAGTCAACTGCTCTAAGCCAAGACAATTGAAAAGCCACCATCTGCTGCTAATCCAATTAGACAGTTCAAAGCCACTTTCACAAAGCACACTGTTACTGATTTATTCCATAAACGTATTTTTCAATTAAGCAACATGGAGGTCTGAATTCCTTCTAATTATGTTTTACTCAGAAATTATAATGATCCATGGATCGAGAAATTGAGTGCTACAAGAAACAAACAAACATAAAATGAATTTGCAGTAACATTCCCTCAGACATGCATCCAGTCACTTATCACGACATCCACCCATTGTGCTCTGTATCTTGGTAATTTATCAGCTCTAACATGTTTTTCATAAAAAGAGAAGGTCATTCTTGAAGGTATGAAAGTCATCATTCTAGCCTTTGTCTATCCACTTCAGATTAAGTAATTTCATTTTCAATAAAGTTGTTTGTTTTTTTTTTTTTTAGGTCAACCTCTGCAAACAATTGAAAAGCCACCTCTCTCTAATCCAATTAGACAGTTAACCACTTTCCAAAGCAACTTTACTGATTTATCCATAAGTATTTCAATTAAGCAACATGGAGGTCTGAATTCCTTCTAATTATGTTTTACTCAGAAATTATAATGATCCATGGATCGAGAAATTGAGTGCTACAAGAAACAAACAAACATAAAATGAATTTGCAGTAACATTCCCTCAGACATGCATCCAGTCACTTATCACGACATCCACCCATTGTGCTCTGTATCTTGGTAATTATCAGCTCTACATGTTTTTCATAAAAAGAGAAGGTCATTCTTGAAGGTATGAAAGTCATCATTCTAGCCTTTGTCTATCCACTGCAGGATGAAGGCCTCTTCTGCATGTTTCCAACCATATAGTCTTGAGCATTTTTTTTTTTTTTGCCAATTGGGTCTGCAATACTTGCTGATAACTTCGCTATCTTGTTTTAGGTTAACCCTTCCTGGCATAATATATTCATATATTGTCTTCTCTCTCTCTCTCTCTCCCTACCTCCCTCCCTCCCTCTCACACACAGAACATGAATATAACCACTGGAAAAACATATTTTTGCCAGGAAGGCTTAACTTTGGAATGGGGTGCAACTCACCCACCATTAAGTGAAACACAAAAGATTGTGTTTGGCCCAAATTTGTGGGATTCTGTGGGGTGGTGAGGGACTAGGTCATTTTCCAGAGGCCTTTGCTGCCAACTATACCTTAACATGAAGGAACAGGAAAGTGGGGAAAATGAATTTTCTCCAACCGCCAGAATATGTAATCCAAAGATCCCCAACCTTTGTAACAGAGGTGGGAATATTTGGAAAGCATGTTGTGGGCATCCTCACAAATGAGTGCAAGTGACCTCAGCATGCATCCATTAGCTACTGCCCATAATTGTGATATTTCTTTTCCAGACGGCAGATTTGTGGGTTGTATGCTTTACAATTTCCTTCTTGCTTTCCTGCCTTTTTCTATTTTTCTATCATTTTCAGCTTAGTGGTTTTATTTTATGCACAAGTGGGGCATTCTTCTAAACCACTCATCCTTTCCTTTCAGGAAAACTGCAGTCTATATGGGAGCACAGAGACATTCTGGAAATATAAAATGTATCTGACATTGATGCTTTCCCTTTATAAAATGACAGATTGTTTCTTTTAATGAAAGCATTCTTAAAACAATAACATCAGTTGATTAAGGAGACATATCCATGGGTACATTAATGGCTGCAGGTGATACATTAAGGGTTACATTAGGTTATAAAATCATTCCACTGAAAAGATGATACAGCACTGATCATTGGAATTTTAAGTTATTAACTTCATTATATTTAATATGCTACTGCACATTGGATTTGTAGGCTTCTTTACAATACTTTATTTCAAATATACTTCTATTTTTCCTGGCCAGCACAATCTATTGAATGAAGCCAGCATAAAGGAAGAGCTGTATTCATCTATGAAGCCTGTGGATCCAACTGGAGACATCTGTTGGCAGAATTGGAGAAGACCAGTGGCAGATGAAGGCTCCTGGTGCCCTACACTACTGTACAAACGAAGCCAAGTTTAGTCTACATAAAAGTTTTTGTGGTGCCCCCTTTGAGCCTGGTGCTCTAAGCACATGCTTAGTCTGCTTAATGGTTAATACACCACTGGAGACCTCTTTGACAATTTCTGGATCATTCTGCCATTTTCTATGACTGTGATGACCCAGGGTGGAATACAAAATAAACACAGTCACAAAAAACAGGTAAAGCACCTTTTATTCCTTCACTTTGCTTCCAAGCTCCAAATATCCTTGAATGGAGACAAAAATCTCCCACACAAGCAGTTACAAGAAAGAGGAAATGCCATTTAAATTATAAAGAGTAAAAAACAACACAAACCAGGCAAGATAAGGGCTTGAAGATATCCACATATATCAGAACACACACTGGGTAGGATGCCAAACTCAGAGAAGAACAATAAACTGGAGATATTTCCATGCTTTCTTTCCAGCACTCCCATACACATGTCCGTCCTGTTATCCAGTTGTCACAGCTGCAGCCCATGAAGTGGATCAAGGCCCTCTCCTCCCCAGTAGACCACGTCTCTCCCTTATCCTCTCCTCCCTGAGTGCCTTGGATGAAGAGGGGATGGGCCTGGGTCCTCCTCTGACTGCCCAGTTGGCCTCTGCCCTTACCCAGCCTCCTCCACAACCTCCGGAGCCACACTTCCATTCTCTGTCAGCGTTCCTCTTCTCCCTCAGAATCAGTCTCCACCAGGGGCATGAAAATGACCCTACATCCACACATCTATATGCATTGGGATGTCCTCTATCTCTCCCATCTATCTGTCAAAAACATGTGATTCAACAGGACCCATCTTTCAAACTCTTGCTCTTTCTGCAATTTAGTATTCCCTATCTAAAATCCGTTCCAAAGTGTCCTGTTAAAGTCTGGAGTGAATTAGCTCTTTGATTCTAACTGCTTTAATTAGTTTAACTATAAATCAGCTCAGTAGGTAAACACAGGCTGTACATCAAACAGAAGCTTACACACAATGTAACACTCCTGAGTCTTTGCTTGTAGACTGGAGCAGAACACAAGCTGGTTGAAGCTGATATCATTACTTTTCTAGGAGTTCCACAGATTTCTATAGCCCAGCTCTTTTTTTTAAACTTTTTTATTTTAGGGATTGGCATTTATCCAATATTGGGATCTAACTCCTCATTATCAGGATCAGCTTCCTTCTGTGCCAAGACTAAGCCAGTGGTTTCAGGAACAGTCTCAGATGGTTGACAATCCATGACTAACATGCCATTAGTTCTTTCAGAGTCTGATGAGTTTATAACACCAAAGGCTGGGGAAGATAGCATGGTAGTTTCAGAGGAAGAGAGTCCGATAAGGCTGCTGAAGATCATCTTCCTTTTCTATCACTGGGACCACTGAGAATTCCACTCAGAATTTTCCTTGTGTGTGGGAAAACAGTTGAGAAAAACAGAGCTTCATCTAGGCAGAGGTGGAAAGATCCCACCACTGTTTTCCAGGATTAGGTGTCCCCCCCCCAAGATTGAACATATTTTCTTGAAATGTGGCCTGCAATCCATGAAAAAAAAAGTTTGGTGAGGAAAGGGTGGTCACTTTTTAAAATGAGAGGCCCCTTTCTGCCTTTCTCCACTTGTATAAGGATTGTGACTGATGCAGAGGAAGTATATTTTGAAGGTGCCATCAATTCCTCTAGCAGATAGAAATAAATGTTGTCGTTTGCCAGCATTTTGCTCTCTGTGATTCCAGAGTCCCTTTTAAGCATCTGAGGGCTGTATTGTATTTTATCATGGGTATGCGGGTTTATTTATTTTGGAGGATGGAAACTCTGATAGTTAATAGCTTTGTCTGTCCAATGTTCTGAGCTGAATATGCTCTGGCTGTAATCCTACAAAATGTAAGACCTAACAGCATATTTTCCATTACTTCCTCCAGATTGTTTTTCAGAAAAATAGTTTTGTTAAAGTAAAAAATGCTAGGATAAGATCATTTGAACAGAAGTTTGTATTATATATCCATCAGAAACACTTTTAAATTTATTCTTCATAGAAAATGCACACTAAATCTTGTTATTGGGAAATTAAAGGGCAAGCACTGAAAGAGTGTAGGGGTGATTGATGTTAACTTAATATTTTCTCAGGATGAATACCAAGGGGAAAAAATTGCAATACTGATAATCTAATGGGTTGTAGCCTAAGCAATATACACAATTCAGCTATAATCTTTCCAGTAAAATATTTGTTTGCTCTCAGAAAGAAATGGAAGCAAACTTTATAGATACTAAATGACGGTGGATAGAGTGTCACAAGCGTGTGTAGCCTGAACTTTAAAATTCTATAAAGCAAGCTCCATTAGTTTGTGCATGCGTAAGCCTGCTTAACATCAGGGAAGTGGATGAGAGAGTTCAGGAATCCTGGCTCAGAAAAGAGGAGTACAAGTTACGTTGGCAATGCTTCACATGGTATTGCATAAAAGTGTGAAAAAATTAGATCAAGCTCTTGGCATCCCAGAACAATGAAGCAACCCACAGTGACAAGAATGTGCTGTAGCATCCTGTTCCAATAAGATACGTGGATGTTTTCCAAGATCCTGTGCTTTTGATCAGAAAGGGATTTACAGAAATGATACCCAAGCAGAAAGGATGATGAGATGGGAAAGATCGGAATAGCAGCAATGCTCTCTTGTGGCTGAGAGCTGCCAGAGCTGCCTCCATCATATGCTTACAAATACAATATACTGAATAGAGTTCCTGATCTGGCTGTTGATACTTCATCCCACATTCCCGTCCATTATCTTGCTTTCAAGTGAGAAAGCCTTAACCTATGAGTCATGAAATAGTGTTCCTATTGTTCAGCCTTAAGTGCAAAAGTTTCCAAGGAACAGTGAATATCTCTGTTAATAAATGTGTCCAGAATCAAGAAAGTCTGTAAAGGCCTGGATCATTCAACAACATATTAAGCAATACTGGTTACTTTCACATGACACAATAAACCAGATAATTTAAGGATGTAGTATTTTATTCAAGTCTGAAACAAGGGAAAAAAGCAATAAATGGTACATCTGTTTGGCCCTTTGATTTAGTCCAATGTTCTTTCCCTACAATAGCTAGAGTAGGTTGTAAGCATCAGAGTTGTCCATATTTTTCTGGCAAAATGCTACAGATGTGGCAACAGATCAGGGAGAACTTCTGGTAAAGTTCTATGGAGCTATTGCACACTTCTACTAAGATTTTTTTTTAATTTGGCGTATAAGTTCAAATAAAGCATCCACAGGTAGATATAGATATTGATAGATGATAGACCAACAGTCTAACAGACATAATGTGGAGAATACAATATGTCAGACAAAATATTAAATTAACATAAAACCATAAGAAAATCCATAATATGGCACCATAGAGTCGCAATGGGATAGATATTCTACTGAGATAACAGTTAGAGAATGTAGACAGCTGCAGCTTGACAATTTTCAGGCACCTCCACATCCAGCAGTTCTTGGCTGATCTGATCTCACAAGGTCAGTTAATTGGTAAAATAAGTCCATTTATTTCTGGCTCTTACCAATTCACTTGAAAACAGAACAAAGCTGGGTTCACCAGTTACAGTGTTCCATCTCTGCAGTTATTGATCACTATGATGAGTTCTTGTCCATCTCTTATCATTAGTTCCTTAACTCGTGATAACTTTCCTTGGTGCCTGTTTATAGGCATTATTTAGAATATAGCTTCACCCTTATGATTCCAGCTTTGAGGGAAAAATCTTGTTGCCCTTTTGATGCCACACTATCTTCCTTATTTGTAAGAGATTTTTTTTAACCTGATAGAAGAATTGTGACTCTACAACCAGTAAGTTATTTCAGACGGCAATCAATTAGGTAATATTTTTGTTGATGCCCAAGTAAAAACAACAGGCAATGAAAATGGGCATGTGGGAGCAGGACCTATCATTTTTTTTGTTTCTCTTTTTCATGGAATAATTTACTTTCTGTGGTAGGGATTTCTGTTTTGTTTTTTTTAGAACTTCCAGTAACTTGGAGCTGGTTCTGACTGACTTTTTTGCCATGTTCTATTAGCCAGTTGGCGAGACATGGGGTTATGATGCTTTCAGCATTTCTAAGCACAGAGGAAGATAATGACAAGTTAGTTTTAAACCCTCCTCCTATTTTACAAGCTACAATAAATATGAAATTTCCACATGAACAGATGTGCATATGCAAAATAAGAATCATGATGACAATATTTATTGGCAGTCTTACTATCTCTGCTTACCTTACAAAGCCCAACAAGGTTAACTAGATCCTGCCACTTGCTGAGATACAACTCTATATATCCAATAAATAAGATTAAGATTTAATTTTAACCAGAGTAACTTCTGAATTGCCTTGGAGAGGACTGCCTCCAGTAACTTGGAGCTAAATTAAGAAAAGAGAGACTCATAAGGACCCCACCCTTAGCAGTATAGTTTCTTTTATATATACACTCCTTTTTATGAATAGAGATGACCATCTACAACCATAAAGGCAGATGCAATTTTTAATATTTTAATACATTCCTTAGGAAAATTGAACTGTAGCTGGACTTTAAAATATGTTTAGTGAATTTTCTAATAGATGATATTGTTGTCTCTTTGGGTTTTACAAAGGGTGACTGGATTCATGCATAATGCTTTCTTGACTATAATATATCATACTTTGAAGCCATTCAATCAGGGATGTACAGCCTTATGGTTGCCAGGGTGCCTAGATTTAGATTTAGATTTATATCCCGCCTCACTTCCCCCAAAGGGGAACTCGAAGCGGCGTACAAAAAGATAAAAAACAATTTCTGTACAATATAAAACAAGAAACTCATTCATACCGATCCAAAGCATACACAGGGGAAAACAAGATCTCAATGCCATGCCCTCTGACAAAGCCAGGTCTTAACAGCTTTGCGGAAGGCAAATAGATTTGGGATGGTTCTAATCTCCACGGGGAGCATATTCCAGAGGGACGGCGCCGCTACAGAGAAGGCCCTAGCCCGTGGACCCGTCAGCCGACATTGCCTGGCCGATGGTATCTGGAGCAAGCCCTCCCTGTGAGATCTAACCGGGCGCTGGGAGACATAAGGTCGCAGAAGGCGGTCTCACAGGTATCCCGCTCCTAAGCCATGAAGGGCTTTAAAAGTTGTCACTAGCACCCTGAATTGCACCCGGAAGACCATTGGTAACCAGTGCAGCTCGCGGAGGATAGATGTTATATGGGCACATCTAGGTGCACCCATAATCACTCGCGCAGCCGCATTCTGCACCAGCTGAAGTCTCCGAGTGCTCTTCAAGGGCAGCCCCATGTAGAGTGCAGGAAGCCAAGTGGGTACGGCTGATGTGGCAATGTTGTTCTCTCTGAGTTTAAGGGAAAGTTTATATGTTCAGCTTATTTTAGAATATAATCCATAGTTTTGTATGTCTTGTGCTGATTGACATGTACCATCAAGTTGGCAGCTCATAGCAGCCAGAGATAGCTTTTCTCCATGACAATCTATTTCTCACTTTTCTGTTTTTCCGTGCTTTGGGTGGGAATTGAGGGTTGATTTGTTTCATGATCCTTTTGTTTGTAATCTTGGCTATCCATGATATCCCCAGGAGTATTCCACAACCCCAAAGTTTAAAAACACTCTTCTTATTTTGCCTTCTCAAAGTATAACTTTCACTTCATAGAATATCACAGGGAAAAATATGGCTTGCAAGATTACTTCTTCTAAATAGAGAAAAATGCTGAAGTTCAGTGGGTTCTGAGAAATATAAAATGATGGCTCAGAAGAGCCATGTTACTTCTTATTTCAATAGTTCTGAAAAGTCTACAATTGGCTCACATGTTCTGTCTTTGCTCTTACAATGCAGCCCTTTATCTTTAAGTTTCATCCAGAAAAAAAAACCCTTTTTCTAGACGTCCATATGTGTATAATATATATCCCATACCTTCACAGTTTTACAAAATCTCTGTTTTACTAAAGCTCATACTGCAGTAAATCATTTTGACTTTAAAATTCCATACAGCTCTTTTCTCTGTTGGAATTAACAAGTTTTCAAAACATCCTTTTTGTTTTTTGATTATATAGCATAACACACCATTTGTCAATATGCATCAGCATAAACCTTAAAATAAATTATGTACAGACAGATTTCAATATATCTTGGCTCCAAATACAATTGAAAGAATTTTTTTTTTGAAAAAAGATAATACTATGCAACTAAACCCAAAAAACTGCACTCTGGAAAAATCAATTTAAAATAAACAGATCTTTGCTCCATCACAGTCTGGTCTGTGATCTGTTTCCATGCTTACATTGTAAATCATATGAGTGTTGCTGTTCGTTACCACTTTAATGATTGCTTTTGGGTCTTGATGGACTGAAGACTTCCATTCTTTTGCAAGCTCTCTTTTGGCGAGCTCCAAGAATGTAGAATTTTTGCCAGGAATGTCTCTCCTCAGTTCCAAGGTTGCTTGCATAACTCACGCTTGTCACATGCAAGCACTACTCTGTGGGTGTTCATACTAGAGGGCAAAATGCTGTGTGTTCCAAAAGAATTCCTTCACTTCTTCTAAAGTAAGGCTGAAGAGCAATTGGTGATAAGGACTCACACCAAACCATTTGTGAGTCCTCAGATAAATTGGTAAATAGGTTTGCACTGGGCGGACAGTGACTGGAGATCCAGATTTTTGGAAGGAATCAAGGAAGCTTTCCTTCATTTTATGAAAAAAATATTAGGGCAGGAAGTTGAAATTTAACAATGGTGGGGGAGGGATTTGAGGAACTGTAATGAAGAGTTGGAAGGCTCTAGTGCAGGGATCTGCAACTTTAAACTAACTTACTTACTTACTTACTTACTTAACTTTCTTTCTTTCTTTCTTTCTTTCTTTCTTTCTTTCTTTCTTTCTTTCTTTCTTTCTTTCTTTATTTATTTATGAGATTATATGCCGCCCTATCTCCCAAAGGACTCAGGGCGGCTTACAAAGTAAAACAATCCAATATAAATATACAAATATTAAAAAAACAATTAAACCAAAGGTCTCATAAATATGCCAATTAAAATACATTTACACCACCCCCCATCAGTCCAGGTAGGCTAGTTGGAACAGCCAAGTTTTTAGGTCACAGCAGAAGGAGCGGAGGTCAGGGGCCACCCGGAGGTCCAGGGGAAGCTGGTTCCATAGGGTGGGTGCTCCCACCAAGAAGGCCCTACCCCTGGGAACTTAAACAGCCATTTGGACAAGTTTCCCACAGAAAACACCAGGAACCAATAATTTAACAACCGGTGTGACTGGGTGGGCATGGCAACTTGACATCAGTCACTCCCACCCAGTCACCTCCTGCTCTGGAATATGGAGCGAGTCTCCATCCCCTGCCATAACCCTTACCTCCTCAGGCTAGGTGAGGAGTGATGGGGAGGGGAGAGGTGGGGCCAGCCAGTGTAGGATCAGCCAACAGGGAACCGCAGCAGAGGGCCAAAAGAGCCGCATGTGGCTCCAGAGCATAGTTGCAGACCCTTGCTCTAGTGGCTACAGTAATTAAAGACATTAACTCCAGTATTTTAGTGGTATAAGTTATGGTGTCATATCCCAGAGTATTGAAATATGTGACAAAAGTAACATGTTCAGTATGTTTTGAAAACTGGAAGAATAGCAAGACTTGAGTAGAATAAACCCAATATTCAGATAGAAAAAAGAAAAAGCTGGAACGCAGCCACTAGCCTATTCATCCGTGTTTAAAAGCTAAGTTTATTTATTTATTTATTTATTTAATTAATTTGACTTGTATGCTGCCCCCTCTCCAAAGGAACTCGGGGCAGCTAACAACTAAAAACCAACATTAATTACCTAAAAATAACATTAAACATTACAAGCCAAATTGGACTAAAACCCACCAATCCTAACTAAATTTAACACCCCTACCAGAGGAAAGCATAGCCCAGCCTGTTCAAGTTGTAGTTATTAACATGGTATTGTGGTAATAGCACACGTTAATATGAATTCCACATATTAAGTATGCTCTGTTGAAAAAGCACTTTCTATTTAAATTTCCTTCCAATCATCTCTCTCCAGTCTGCTCTAACCAGTATCTCATCAGGAATGCTTATCAGATTGAGATTTGGTCTGCTAGGACCCGGTGTTAGAAGGATTTCTTTTAGGGCTTCTAGTTGGCTACTATTCTACATGAGTAAATAATGTCATGCAGTAGCCAAATAGTTGCATCACCATTTTTGGAGGTTTCATTGCACTGATACTGTACTTGGAGTACTGTGTCCAGTTTTGGGCATCACACTTTAAAAGCAAGATGGAAAACGGCTTGGGTTATGAGGATGATAGAGCCTATAAACCATGTCTTGTAAGTAAAATTTAAATGAGCTGACATATCTATTATAGCTTGGAAAACAGAAGAGAGATCATTGTGTCTTACAAATATTTAAAAGTATTTTGATCTCATGAGATACAAATTTGAAGTCTGACTTATCAGACAGCATTGAATTTGTGTCATCCTGGTGCTTTGTTTTTACGATTCACATATTTTTTTGTTTTGTTTTATAGCAAGGACAAGGAAAGGAGAATGACCCATGGTACAGTGGAAATGCAAATGGGATGTTTTAATTCAGAGAAGATGCTGGCTGCTGAGAGAGATTAGATTATAAGAAGATAGATAGTGAGGAATGCTTAAAGTTAAAAATGATAGCTTAACTGGTGTAATTTTTGATGTACGATATCTTAATGAAGGATTCCCTGAATGTTGATCCCTGCAAAAGCACCCTAGGATCTCTCTAAATTTGGCTGCACACAGGCTTAACTAAAATCCAGAACATTTTAGGATTTAAGAGATTTCAGCTATTAATATGAATTAAGCAGATGATGGGAGAATAAGAGTTAGACTGATATGCAGAATAACACAAGACATTGGGTGTGAAGTTAAACAAAGGAAATTCAAACTGTATCTTAGGAGGAAATTTATCATAGTAGAATGATTAAAGATTGGAATGCTCTGCATAAAAAAGTGAGAAACTCCCTTTTGCTGCAGGTTTTCAAATGGGGACTGATTTAACTGATTCTTGCACTGAGCAGGAGGTTGACCTATATACTGTTTTTTAAAAACTCATACAATTCTGATTCTGAAATTCCTACAGGCTGAATTCATACCTTGAACAACACCATAATGTACTTTTCTTGCTTGGTACACTTGCTTGCTACTTGCTTGGTACACTTTGTGAATCCATCCATGGAGGATAGTAAACTTTATTTTATGGTGTAGTGTTCACGTTCAAAGTGATAATCAAGCTATTCTAAGTTCAAGTCTAAGTCTAGTGTTTCATGAATCCAGTTAACTAATGAACAATCCAGGATTTAGAGATTTCACATTAATTGAATTAAGCAGATGATGGGAGATTTAGTTAGACTGATATGCAGCTATTAATATGATTAACACAAGACATTGGGTGTAAGTTAACTGATATGCAAAGGAAATTCAAAGACAGAAATTTAGGGTTGTAGAAATGATTAAAGAAATTTCTGCTAAAAAAGGAAAAATGCAGGTTTTCAAATGGGGACTGATTTAACTGATTCTTGCACTGAGCAGGAGGTTGACCTATATACTGTTTTTTAAAAACTCATACAATTCTATGATTCTGAAATTCCTACAGGCTGAATTCATACCTTGAACAACACCATAATGTACTTTTCTTGCTTGGTACACTTGCTTGCTACTTGCTTGGTACACTTTGTGAATCCATCCATGGAGGATAGTAAACTTTATTTTATGGTGTAGTGTTCACGTTCAAAGTGATAATCAAGCTATTCTAAGTTCAAGTCTAAGTCTAGTGTTTCATGAATCCAGTTATCTGCAATGTAAGCAACTATGGGTTAGTGCACAACATTAACACTGTGGGGATTGTATGTCCATCCTCGCTCTGTGCAGCCTTTGATACCATTAACCATGACATTATTCTGAACAGGCTTTGGGAATTGGGAACACCAAGTTAAGATAGTTCTTTTCCTTCTTCCAAAGTCAGTTCCAGTCAAGTGTTTTTGCAGACTGCTTCAGGGTTCTGTCCTATGCTCCTTTCCCACTTTTAATATCTCCATAAAACCACTGGTCATTCACTGCTATGAAGTAAGCCAAGGTATCATTCATTTATTACTGATATGCATGTGTACTTTGCATCATGCATCCAAGTGAACCTGCCCTATGTCTGCAGGCTTTGAGGGTATGGCTGAGGAAGAACAAGTTATGACTGTTGGATTGAAGAAACCAAGTTTAGTAATGACTCAACCTTGTGAAACTGAACAGGATTTGCATCCTTAACTTTTAGATTAAATGTTGTATGTCAAGATATGGAACTCAACTGCCACAAGGTGGAGCCAGTGGCATGATGCTTGAGTAGAGGATCTTATTCAAAGATAACACTGAAGGAAAAAGGTAATGCAATTTGGCTGCAGTTCTGATATAGGGCCAGAGTACACACAACTATCTAACAGCAAGTGCTGCTCTAATGCTATGTTGAGTTTACCTCATGATCAAGAAACAATTAGTTGTTTAGGCTTCACCAATAAAGGGAAGACAGGATGCAATTCCCAACTTTAATATACGCAGAATCCCATGAAAAATGTTTTGGGCAATTTAAGCATGAGTAATAAACCAAAATCCTAAATTTTTGTAATTATGTTGCACTTTGATGCATGCAGGGATATTGTTACCTTTTTCTTCAAGGACTCAAAGAGCCCTTTATTACACTTTATGCCCCACAACCATATGTGGGGAGTCTGGGCTTAAAGAGTGTGACTAACCTAAGTGATCCAATGAAAATCCACGGCGACACCAGCTGCACTGAATGGAATTTGAGGGCTTAAAGGATAAAACCACTATGATGCAAAATTATGAATCCTGATAAGATTTCATATGAAATCATATGAAATAATTGAGTGTTTCTTAAACTTTCTTCTTCCAGGACACCTTTCTACTTTTAAAAAATTATGAGGGATCCCCAAATAGCTTTTGTTTTGTTTGTAATATGCATTTACCATATTAAACATTTAAAGTGATTCATTCACTGATATTACCGCTACTCAAAAATTATTTCATGGGATCTTAATATTGTATTATTTTGCAACACATGCTTGCAAATAATTTTGATTTCAGAGATTCCCCAGTGGTCCCAAGACCCACACTTTAAGAAACATTGAAATAGTCACAAAAGGCCACTTTCCTAGAAGGCTGCATTCTGTTAATGTCACCAGTATGTTTATTTATTTATTTATTTTGTCAATCGATTACTTATCTCAATCCAGATAATCAATTATAAGACTACATTATTATATATCTATATCTTTATATCTATATTTATATCGGTTTCCCTTCCCCAATTCCTTGGATATCACTGGTTATAATAGCTCTTTCTATGCAGACGAATATAATCAGTATTTTGAATTGTCATGTCAGGTGGATCCTACTAAGTACGGGGATCTACGAAGATCCGACTTCTCCTTTTTCCTTGCAGCAAAGCAGTTTGCAAAATTGGCAACGAGGTCCACGGCCTTCTCCCTACTCCACCTCGAAATCCCGTCGTTATCCTGGCGGCGCTCACGGAGTATGCTCAATTTCCATATCACCGCTGCCCGAAGGGAAGCTAAAGCCTTTGAAAAACCTACCTCGTCCGCCCCCAGCGCGCATTCTCTACCCCGCATGCGCAGCGTCTTTCTAAGCCGGAGTCGTTAAATATCGCGAGATCAAATCCGCTGGGCGCGGGTTTTGAGCTAAAATTCAAATGCAGGTTCGCCGAGGTTTTTGCACTTCTTAGGTAAAGGCGAAGCAGGTAAGTGCCAGCCGGTTTTCCCGGCACGAATCCTCGCATAGTGGGCGTACATCTTAAAAAGTAACAGCCAGAATATGCAGGAGCAGCAATAACTACAAAAGAAGAGGACCTTTTCTTTTTGTCCAGATTTGTCTTTGCTACTAGCACTCAGTAAGACTGCACTAACCATTTTTTAAAGAAAAAAAACTTAATTTTTTAAAAATTAAACTTATGGAGAAAGTGCCACAGTGGCACTTTCCTAAGAATAGTTTCCTCCCCAAAGCGAAATTAGTTGCTCTCAACTTGAGCCGTTACCTGCTTCCTCTTTCCTCCGCCTCTTCCTGTTTTCAGTCCGTGTAGCTGAAAGGCAGACCCCCTGTCCATGTGTTGGGCTCCATTTGCCTTTCAGGGAATAGTACAAAGCAGGTTCAGCCTGATCGATCTGGAGGGCTGGGATGAAGAAAGGAGAAAAAAGGGGGGAGAACCTTCTTTATGCTTTGGAGCAGCCTTTCCTAAATAAGATCCAGTTATTCAACCCTGCACTCACATAGATTATTTCATGATCCTCTTTAATGGTTTAGGGCAAGAATCAGAAAATGGTTTTACTATAATTGCCTGTTTTATGCTGGCATACAGTTAGACTTAATCCTACCACTGAAACAAATGTTCTGCTCATTCTGATTAATTTTACTTACAGTGTTTAACTCTTAAAATATCCACAACTCCAATACCCTAAAGGTAGTTAAATTCTACCTCATATGCAAAAGCACAGCCTGCCAATTGATAAACTAAGCTAGTTTTATGGTTTTGTATGTAACCTATTTTTTACTATTGTTTTATTTTAGCTTAATTTTGTACTTGTACTATAAAAATGTCTATAATAGAAGAGAACAGGGATTTTAAACAATTCTATATACATATAATTATATATTTGTTCATATACAGAAAAATTATGCATACAGACATTCTGAAAATCATTTGGTTTGGAACTATGACTATAAATGATCCATTTCCTTTTGGTTTGCATAATACTGTTTCTCACAATCCTAACCTTTTCACTTTTTCTTCCTGTCCAGAGATATTTTACATGGCTGATGCTCAAGTTTCTTTTGAATTGGAGATGCAGATTTAGATTTTGATTATTTTGATCTAAGGCAGTGGTGTCAAACTCAAGGCCTGCGGGCCGGATCCGGCCTGCAGGGTGCTTAGATCTGGCCTGTGGGGCCTCTCTGGAAACTGCGAAGGACCAGCCTGCATGTGTGGCCCTCCCAAGCTCCATTTTCCCTGGCAGAGGGTTGCAGGAGGCCATCTCAACCGAAAACGGAACTTACGGAGGATGTGCACGGCCCTCCCAAGCTCCATTTTCTCTGGCAGAGGGTTGCAAGAGGCCGTCCCAGCTCAGGAGCCTGTTTTCTCTGGCAGAGCGCTGGGGCCACCACAGGCATCTCCGACATGAGTGCCCATCATGGCCACACCCACCATGCCCCCGAAGTCAAACACAGCCCTGATGTGGCCCTTAATGAAATCGAGTTTGACACCCCTGATCTAAAGCATATACTCTGTAACTGAGATTTTGCTACCATATTTTTTTAATTTAAAAATTCTTAACCTTGAAACTCAAGGTTGCAGTCCTTGAGACATCTTTTCTTTTTGCTTTATATTGGCTGGAGTGCTAGAGTACCAGTTGGTTGAAAGGAAGAATTGCTTTCTTTCAGTCTTTTGCTAAAGCAATTAGAGAAAGAGAATGGAACAGAGGAGATTCTTTCATTACGAAGAGTGATTAGCTCTAACCTTTTCCCCAGACTTGAACCTAGAAAGGGATAAAAGGACATAACCAACTTGTGCTGCCTTTCTGCAGCATAAGACCTTTAAATGGGCCTTTCCCCTTCTGGTAAATGGTTAAATGAGCTGAACGTATCTGGAAAGATATTGTAAGGACAGAGGTGGAACCTTTACATTTTGGGATAGGGGCCTAGTAACCTAAGCAGCACAATTTTAGGTTAGTTAACAAAATTTCCTGTAAGCATATGTACATAAATGTGACACAGTTATTCAAAATCTGAATTTTTCACCTGAATACTGATTTAAGATATACATGTGCTATATTTATGACATCTTGTTGGCACATGAAAATTCAATCCAAAATTGTACAATTGTCTATTACGTTTTATATTTTTATTAGTTAGTCTGGACTATGACTTACAAATAAAATATGACTTGACAGCCAATGTGGTGATATGGAGAAACATGACAATTAGAACTGTGAGTTGTTATTGGTCTCTGCTCTGTATTTTTTTAAGGTGCTGAATACTGTTATATAGCAGAAAGGGATCAAACATAATTGCAGTGTGTTCATGTAATGTCAAGAGCAAGCAGCCAGATTCACCGGTGAAAGCTTCAAGTCAGCTATTTTATTGCATTCTACCTATATTGCAGAATCTTCCCTTACCTTCCCTTGGGAACAAACATGTGACCCCATGGACTTAGGGTCAGGTTTACGGTATGTCTCTTGTGACTATGCAAGGACTCAAGGCTACTTTCTTGCTTGATTTCTCTTTGCCTGGCCCGGAGTTTCCTATTGCGTACTAAGCAAATTGTGTGGTTTTTTTCTTCTTTAGAGTGTTTTAAAGAATACACCATAAGTACTTACAAAAAGCGAATAATTAGAATAAGATGCTATAATAGAAGTGGGAAATACAGTGGCAAAGTTGGGTGAATATTTTTCATGATAATTTTTATAATAGAAATGTAACTAAGAAGCCTTACATGATGGACATGATGCTAAGGACAGATAATAAATGTGACTAGAGGAAACCATAATTTTGCAGTAAAGTATTTGCATTGTTTCAGGTTTGAAGGCACATTGGAAGGAAATTGGGGACGTCTTCAAAATGGATGCAGTGAAGATGTTACAGACTAGGCCTGAGCAAGTTTAAATAGATTAAATTTCATAAAATGCAGTTTTGAGTTTGTGTAAGAAATTATTAAATACAGGTGTAACTGTAAAATATATTCTTCTCCCCATTCTCATAAAATATTGAATTTTTAATCTGACGCTAATAATAGGAATAGCATATTTCCTTCTCCTAACTCTTAAAATGAAATTATTTCCAAACTATACTTATAAATCAACTTTAACCACCTATAATTCACTAAACTCAATTAACATAAATGTTATTTTCCTAGTCCTCCATCCTTACTGAGAATGAGAAGAAAAGTATTTTGAGTGGGAAGAGATTTCCCCTCACGTTTCTACTATCCACAAAATCCCTATGAAAGGGCTGCAGTATTCCAATTACTAAATAAGAATCCACAATCCCAACAACCCTCTCCTGCTCTTCCAATCATTTTAAAATGTATTTTCACTTCATGTCAAAGGAGGGACCACAGGGACTTTCCAGCAATTTTCATCTTTCATATCCCTGCCTCTTCTATCCAGAGGCAAGAATATGAAAAGTATGCAAGCCATTGATTTCTGCCCTCAGCCGGGTCCAAAGTACAATGGATATGTTAGTGGGCAAGACTGACTGACTATAAGTGTAATAAATCCAGTAAATGTTAAGGAAGCTATTGTTGCTGCTTGCCTGCATGAGCTATGTTGCCCTTTCTCCTGACTGTTCCAGGAACCCTGTATTGTTTCTCTTTTTTTCATTGTCTTTATTTTTATTTTAAACTAAGTAAGAAACTTTTAATATTTTTAAAAGAAAAATAGAAATAAAATGATGAGAGAAAAAGGGAAAAGCTTTCTGGCAATGGGTTGTAAAGTAGCAAAAACCCAAAATAGTGAATGGAGAGCTATAGTTCCGGGGGTAAAAAAAGCATAATCACCTTTCAGTAGCTGCCCTACTGAATTGTTATTGTCCTTTCATATATCTCTTGCTTAGTGAGATCTTCATTACTCTTGGTAAATATTGTAGAAACAATAATAGTGGCAGTGAAGGACGTTAACAAGCTGCTTCATACTTAATGCAAAGCAATAAAGGTCCACAAACTGGGTTAGCCCAACAGAATAAACTCGATCTGTTACCGTACTATTTACCACTGGTATGGTGGCAGATAACTAAATAAATACTGGGTTTCCCAGCTAAGTAAACACATGTAGGGGAATATTTTAGTCCTGTGGCTAATGGATTCTGGATTTTTATTAAAAAAAATACACAATTAAAAGTTAAAGAAAGGTTGACAAGGGAGAATATTTAGCCAATTTTACCCTAAAAAAACATCTTCCATGCACCCATGCAGGATGAAAAATTAAACAAAAAGCATAGAGATGGAGTGCCTGTTTTGCGAGGTGAAACAAATCTTTTGAAATCTCCAAGACCGGAATCTTCTGGGTTTGGTCATCAGAGTTTGATCATTCAGCACAGGTAGCTAATACAAATCTAAAGAAATAAATAACTTGTACCCAAGAAATGATCAGCTTTCTTAATCGAGGCAGCATTCTAGGCCTTAAAATGATTCAATTAGCAGATGAATATAAAGTGTTCCCATGGTTATCATTGTTGATCCAAGACCTGAAGCATCATAAAGTCTCATTGCTATACGTTTTGGTACATGTACTAAATTTGAAAAAGGTTCAATAGGAAAGTCCTATTCATGTTTGCTTAGAAGTAAATCTCACTGAATTAAGTAGTTCTTATTGTCTGGTAAATGGATCTAGGATTATAGCCTTAGAGTTCTTTGGCTTAGCTCTAAAATAGTCCTTAGTAAATTTCCTATGCAAATTCGAGAGTTGTGATTTTCTGGTTGTGTATGATTTTTAAAATAACCGATTTAGTGTAAAAAGATTTGTTAGTGAATTAGTGTAACAGGTTTGTTAAAACTCAGCAAAAATAACTGAAGTATAACTGAACAGTATAAATAGTGCTGGCTTGATAAGTATTGGAAGAAATGAGACTGGAACTCTTTGGCCTTAGTTACAGAGAACCACTGTTCTTACAACCTTGTAGGGTTTGGCAACCATGGAAATAGTGAAGGAACAGATTGAAAAGGATTTGCATTTCAATTATCTCCCCTTGTGGTTTAAGAAAAGCTATTCTGAGAGCCTGCAGTGACGGTGACAAAATCAGGGATCTTCAAGATAAAAGTAAACATTTTCCAGTTAAAAAGGCATAATTTGGTTTAAATTTATACTTTCATAAGATGGAATGTACTTGAAGGTCAGTTTCTTGTTTTTTCTTCACAAAATGTTATTGGACTGAAAAGATTTCGTTGTTTTAGTTTTCGGCATTCATTTGAATATAGTTTTAATGCTTACTTATGGCCAAGTGTTACTTTGCATGTAGTTTTCAAATATTTTCTATTTTAGCACCCTGCAGCAGCTAGTTCTGTATGTGAAGTTGTAAAATGTTGTAAAAGTTCTTATTAGAGTCTTATTTAGTTTATTATGACTCAGTATTATTTGATTTCTAGTTTAAAATGCTGACACATTGCTGAAGACTTAAAATATACTGTTTAATGTTGTTATTATGCAGCTACATAGCTTAATCAGGAGAAGGAGGAAGATAAACTTCTTGCCACAATAGCCATTAAGTTCTGCTAATCCTGATTGGGTTTCATTATAATAATGAAATATTGAATAATGTTGAAAATAAAACATTCAGAGTCTTGAAGTTCATAAAACCATTGATCACATTTATGATACAACTATTCATTTACAGTTTTAATGGATAAAAAGTGATGAAAGATATATTCGTTATTGACAGGATAGGTGTGATGTTTTTGTTTTACCAGATCATGCCTCTGATGATTGAACGGGCATAGTTTTTTAAAATTAAAGTCTACCGGTCAGAGTCTGATCCAAACTTAGTCTGTTAGCTTGGAATAAAATTTGGTTAGGAAGCAATATAACTAGAGGATACTTGCATATTAAATATTTTAAAAGAAGAACATGAAGAATTTCAGGAATGCTTAAATTTTGGTTATTGATGTGAGGACATGTTCTATTGCTGTTTCTGGAAAACCAATAATACTTTCAGGATAAAAGTGATTTGTTTTCTATTAACATGCTTTGGGTTTGTATTAGTTTTACAGTTTACTTGGTATTTCCTTTGAGAAGTTACTATTATAAACTTCATAAATAAGCTTTTCAAAGCTACTAGGAAGGTGTGCCTCAAATTAGTTTCAACCAGCAGTATTGTTTGGGCAATTTATATGGCAATCTAACCTCTATTCTGTATGGATTTGTGTACAGTTTTGTTTCCCCTTCTACCTTTCCACTGGCTTGTTTTTAAACGTTTTATATCTATTGGCGGTTTAGCAACTAAAGTAAGCATTTTCCTTGTCTTTCATTTTGTTAAAAGGGCAGGTGACTTTTAATGTGAATTGGTGAAATGGGATTCAAGTATAAACCTAAGCCATAAATGTTTGGCTTTGCACGCAATGTGAGCCAAGCTGATTTTATATTATCTAATAAACTATGGTTAAACAAACCATGGCATTTCATATCAGGCTTCTTCCCACTTAATTAATATATTTGAGTCCCCAGATATAAGAGACCCTTTGTCTTTCATGCTGACTACGGAAGAATAGCAATACTTATATATGATACATTAATGGACTGGTGATTTGTTTGGCAAAAAACTGTAGATATCCTGTATTTTAAAGATTCAGTCATATAGCCTACCTATGATTAAATATGGCACTGAGGGAAATCAGTTCTTTGAGGATGAGCTGTGGAAATGATTGATTGGTGAATATTGGCTTGTTTATGAAAATACAGTTGGTCTGCATATGAGGATGAAGATTTTTAGATTGCTGATTTTTTTCCTATGGCACAATAATGACCCACAATGCGTTGAACCAATCAGTAGTGTTTGCAAAACAATGTTCTGTTAGTTAAGAAGGTGCTGTGATTTTTGGTCTAGGCACCTTCTAAACATAGGATTTGTCCAAGGTGACAGACCAGCTGAGTGAACTGGCAGTAGTAGCAGGATGGGTGGCTTTGAAGCTGAAAATCATCTGGCTGTCACAGAGCTGCCCAAAGTTGGACACATTTCTGCTTAACCTTTCAGGGAAGATTGTAAAAAGAGTTGTTGGACTGAAGATTCAAAGGGCCCTGGAGGAAATGGATTAACTGGACCCCTTTCAGTATGGCTTCAAACTGGGATACAGTACTGAGAGAGCACTGGTCACATTTTTAATAACCTGAGACAATTTTCAGATGGGGAAGTGCATCTCTCCTGACTCTCAGTCTCTCAACAATCTTTGATATCATCAACCTTGGTGTTCTTTTGGACCAGCTCAAGGTCCAAAGTGAGTGGGAGATATGGTGTTATGGTGGTTCTCCTTTCACCAGGGCTAGCTCCAGTCAGTGTTGGGTGTGTGTGTCTGTAGGTCATCCATAGGTTAAATACTATGAGTATATAATTTATGAAGGGGGGCTCTTCTAAATCCCATCAATAAATAGATATATGGATTTTACTCATAGTAGATTGATATTTAAAAGAGTTGTACATCATATATAGTTTCAGTGTTAAAAGAAAATGGAGACAGATGGAGACATAATTTCACATCTTCGGTATCAACTGAAAGAAGCTGAAGAAGAAAGAAGAAAAGCGGCACAGTATGGCTTAAAGCTGGTGGAAAGCGAAAACTTGCTTCAGAATCAGCTAGATGAATTGCAAAATGACATGGTTACCATAACAGAGGTGAAATTTTAACATTGTATAAGAATGTTTTCATAGATTCTACTCGCTGACATAGAAGCATTATTGTTATTGCTGTGAAATAACATTAACATGTTAACATTAAAAAATGCAGTTCTTTATATAGTTTTCTACACCAATTTTAAAGGTTGTGAATGGAGTATTGTAATGGTATTGCATACATTAATAATGAGGTTAATAGTTATTGTTACAGGTAATTCTCAAATTACAACATTCATTTGTTGACAGTTCAAAGTTATGCCACTAAAAAGGTGACAACCAGTCCTCGCACTTAAAACCAACGCATTATCTCCACAACCACATGATAAAAATTTGGTTGCTTGGCATCCTAACATGTATTTGCAGTGGTTGCAAAGTACTGGAGTCATGTGATCATCATTTGCAACCTTCCCAGCTCCCTTCCAGCAAACAAAGTCAATGGGGAAATCTGAATTCACTTAAAGACAACATGATTCACTTAACTGCATTGATTTGCTTAACAACCATGGCAAAATAATAGGTGCAATTTACTTAATCACTTTGCTTAACAATGGAAATTCTGGTCTCAATTGTGGTCATACGTTGAGGACTACCTTCCTATACGGTAGGAAAGCATTCTGCATACTTCTCTTACTAACAGTGGGTTTTGTCTTCTTCCAATGACTGTGGAAATAATTAAATTTACAATTAGAAGGAAGTTCTTGACTTATAATGGATATTCTGGTCCCAGTTGGGGCTGTAAATTGAGTTACCACTTGACTCGACACAAATTTTGACCATTTTTACTATTGTCATTAAGCAATTCACATGATGGTTAAGCAATTCCAGCTTCCCCATAGGTTTTTGGTTTTGTTTTGGCCAGAAACCATGTCACAAATTGTAATCATGTCATTGCAGGATGATGTAACCAGTCATAAATGTGAGCTATTTGCCAAATGCCTAAATTGCAATCATGTAACTGAAGGATGGTACAATGGTTTGCAATGGATGTTAAGTGCAAAACAGTTTATAGGTGACTTTTTCCCCAGGCTGTGGTAAATTAATGGTTATAAGTCAAACAACTACCTTTACCATCATGAAGAAAACCATTGCTATCCTACATGGTCAGCATCTCTAAATATAAATTGTGAATTGTTTACCAACTATTAGTATAACCAATCTATTATTCATTATATGAATAATTGAATATTTATTGAATTTTCCCCATGAGCAAGGAGGTAGAATTTAAACTTCCCCTCTGTGCTGATCCAGTAGCTCATGCATCTAAATCTTCTTCTTTGATGCGGTTAAGAAATGTGCACAAAATATATTTGCAGGTTTTTAGTCTTTGCCAGAGTGAACACTTTTTGCTCACCACTCTGCTTCTATAGCAGATGCCTTTCTTTGTTATAACTCTGTGATACTTCTTTTTCAGAATTTTGAACAAGAAAAATATACTCTCCAGAGAGAAGTAGAATTGAAGAATCGAATGTTGGGAAGTTTAAACACTGAATATGAGACTCTTAAGCAGCAGCAAACTGTACAGCTGGATGCATTGCGTAGGCAATTGGAAACATTACATGGGCAAGAAATAAAGGAGCTTAAAAATAAGGTGCATTATACAAAGAATAAGATGAATCTGTTGTTTACAGTAATTGCTCCCTTCTAATAATGCTAAACTGTCTTTAAAATGTTTTGACTTAATACATCTATTGAGAAATCAATTGTGAATTGGAGTATCTTTTTGCTATGCTAAATTATTACTATACATTAATTTTGATTATATGCAGCTTAATAGAATAGCAAGAACTGGGCATGTGCTTTGTGTGTGAGTGAGAGAGAGAGAACAAGAACATGAGTGTGTATATAACATGTCTTCCATTTTTAAAAGACTGCTTTGGAGCAGAAAGGAGGGATGGGATGGAAATAATGCCACTGTTTCAAAGTACATGGTGTGTTTAAAAACTTAAGGGAGATAGGCAATCTAGAAACATGAAATGTAATAAATAAATAAACCACCCAACTGCATGTTTATTTTTTCAGCCTTCTTCCTTAACGAATGTGATAGGAAATTCCAGCAAATACAGTGTTGTTGTTGTTTTAAAAAAATATTGCTTTATATTGTCTGACCAGTCAAGTTAGTTAAAAAAATGTTGACCCTAGTTAATGTATTTTTAAATTTTTAGAATGGAATAAAAATGAAGTATATAGTAGAGCAATAGTTAATGAGGATATGCTGGTAAATTTGAAGAAGAATGTGTGTAAATGAAAGTTAAATGTAAAAGTTATTTTGCCCTTTGGAAAACCATTGTTTTACAGGTTGAAAAATTAAAATCAGAGTTAGAGGAAGCATTACTTAGTGAGAAACAACTGAAGCATAAAGTGGATCATTTGAAAGATGTGATTGCTTCAAAATCAGAAGAACTACACATAATGTCAGAACGTGTACAAGAAACTATGTCTTCAGAAATGCTCAGTCTTGAGCTTCAGCTGCAATCCCTTGAGCAAGGAAAGGTATGCCTGGGATTCATTCTGAAACTCTTTTAAGTGTCCCGTAAATGTATAGATAATTTGAAATTCTTCCTGTTGGCTTCTGATCTATAGTTGATCATTTTTAAATATCATGGAAAGTAATTGAAATTAAACATTGTGAATTGGGCTTTTATCCCTATAATTGTTTACTTGACATGACATGATTTAATAGACAGTTAAATCATTTATGTGTTTATTAATTTTGTAATAGACAGATCTTGAGGAAAGGTTACATGATCTGCAATACAGTAAAGAACAGCTGGAACTTGGAAATAGCAATTTGACGAATCGAGTGGCTCGGCTTGAAGAAGAGAAGGAAGAGAGAGAAAGAGATCTCTTTTCATTTTGCAATTCATTAGAGGTGCTGTATTACACTGGTATTTATAATGACAAAAGGATCTTGGCTATATAGTGAAGAATTTAATAAAGGGTTGCTTGTTTAAATGGAATATTTTTTTCAAATTGTTAGAAGTTTGAATAAAAACAATAAAAGGATAATAAAAACTAAGTGAGAAATTTTAAAAAAATTATAATACCCTCCCCTCAAGAAAGCTTGTTTGTTTAAATAGAATTGATTTACTGAAATTCCTTGGGCTGTGTTCAGGTTCTATAACATAAATATTTTTAGCAATGAGAAGTAAATTGGCTTTGCTGGATTTGTTTCTTTTACAGATTTCACCTGAAAGGACATATGCTTAGTTATTATTTATTGTGTTAGGGATATGTTTGTTTGAATCTGTAGATAGTATAAATTAAGCTAAACCTCTATTTGATTTTTATCCTTCCAGATTGTTTTAAGCATCAAAAGCAATTCTCTAGATCTACTATTCTGAACAATTACTGGATTGTCTTAAATCAGGGGTTCCCAAACTTGGCAACTTTAAGACTTGTGGACTTCAACTCCCAGAAGTTGAAACCACAAGTCTTAAAGTTGCCAAAAAAAATTTTTTTAAAAAAAGAAATTTAGGTGGCTTATAGGAAACTTTATTAGAAATGTTACCAAGTCATATTATTGGGTGTAGGACAAAATGACAGCCTGGAGGATTGTCTATGGTGATTCTCAGTCATCCGGGTCATGGTTGTCCCAAAGGTGCTTTTTTCAAGAGGCAACTGGATGTTCTGGTTTTTCTTTGAAGTTATTTTCCTCCTCATCCAAGGAGCTTTTTCAGCTCTGATGTCTTCAGCTGAAGAAGGTTCTTGGATGAGAAGCAAAACGTCTTCAAAGAAAAAACAGAAAGTTCAGTTGCCTCTTGAAAAAAGCACCTTTGGCACAACCTGGAGGATTGCATTTTTCTTTTTTTACAAGAATGTTTCTGTACCTACCCTGGTCTTGTCTTGGGAAATAAAATGATAGGGAGCTACAGTCCAGCACTGCCTCCTTGCTCTGAAAAAGGATTAAAATAAGTTGAAGCATAAGACAGCAGCCTGGGAAAGTATTAGAGAGCAATTTTAGCAGATTGACAAGGAGATTGCTTCTAGACATTTATCTATGGAGCTGTGGTGGCACAATGGATTGAGTGCAGTATTGCAGGCTAGTTCTGCCTACTGCAGACCGATCCTGACCACCTCAAGGTTGATTCAGCCTTTTGAGGTCAGTAAAGCTCAGATTGCTGGGGGAAATATGCTGACTCTAAACTGCTTAGTGAGGACTGTAAAGCACTATAAAGTGGTATATAAGTTTAAGTGCTGGTGCTATTACTATTTATATCATGCCTTTATTATTTTTACATGTAACTCCAGGCGCTGAACATATCCAACACTTTTCTCATCCTATTTTCCCCACAGGAACAATCTTGTGAGGTGGGTTGGGACGAGAGAAAGTGACTGGTCAAATAATCACCCAAATGGCTTTCATGGTCTCCTGCTTTCTAAGCAGGTGCCTTAACTACTAGATCAAACTGGCTGTGGCTGATGTTTTGTGACATGTAATGCCATTATCATGTGTTTTCAAAATTTTGAATATTTAAGGGATTGGAGAGTTGTGTAGATAAGATGCATTTAGTTTGGGTCAATTTAGTTTAGTTTGGGTAAATTAACAATGTTTTACGCAAATTCAGGAAGCCCGTGAGATGAACCGAGATCTTCAAGTTCAGCTTGACCATGCACTGCAGCAGGCCCAGGATTTTCCTAGTCAAGGCAATTCTCTATTTGCTGAGGTACTGATTTTCATAAAATAATATGTTACTTTCAATAAAGCCATTGTTAGTTTCAAAGCCTTCTTATATTGAGTCACTTCTCAGTATCAATTCTCTTGAATTATTTTTTCATTCAAAGCTGATGCCAGATATTCTGAAAAAGCATTTTAACCAAACTCTTAATATATTTGTAGTAAGTTACTACATGTTTGGAAACAATATAGCACTGTTGAATCCTCTAAGCAGTGTTTCCCAACCTTGGCAACTTTAAGATGTATGGACTGCAAATCCCAGAATTCCCATCACTATGCTGGCTGGAGGATTCTGGGAGTTAAAGTCCATACATCTTAAAGTTGCTAAGGTTGAGAAACACCGCTCTAGACTCAGTAACAAAAGTTTCTCAGTCCTATTATTCATTATTAAGTTTGGGTAGGAACTAAAGTATATGAAATTCCCCATCTTGATAGCCTCCAGTTGTGTTGAAGGCAAGATTAAATGCTGAAAAAGCTGTGAGTTATCACAGGTTGGGAGGTTTTTATTTTCTTGCTTTAGGGCAATATTTTATTCAAAACAATTTAGCTGTATAATTGTATGTAGCATTTGAATATATAGGGACTTGCTTAATTTTTAATACTAATCCTTATAGTGATAACAGTAATGGTCATGTAATCTCACAGATTCTTTCAAACTTGTGGAAATAATTGTGTTTGGCAATTGTTTTTAAAATAAGTTAGTAATTACCTAGAAGCTACATGTCTTTGATTTGGTGCATAATATGGCGAAGTTATTAACTTTCATTATTTACCTTTCTAAGCATCTTATATAATTTCTCTTGCATTTATAGCTTTCCTGAGGGACTGTATAACTTGCTATAAATATTAAACACATTAGAATGTGAACCAATTTTAAGTGGATATTTTTTTTGCCATAGGTAGAGGATCGTAGAGTAGAAATGGAGCGTCAATTAATTAGCATGAAAGTAAAGTATCAGTTATTGCAAAAACAGCATAATTTCACCAGAGAACAGTTGCAAAGAGTCAAGGTATGATTAATTTAGAATTTATTTTGTTAGAGGGGAAAAATCTTTATTTTTATTTTTATTACATTTATATGCCGCCCTTCTCTGAAGACTCAGGGAGGCTTATAATTTTTGGGATACAACCCTATGCGCTCAGCAATAGCCTTCATTCCATTTTATACGCCTGCTTATTACTAAGATCATTTATCCTGGAATTTTATTCTTTCTAATAGCTAAGCATTTCTGTTTTGTACATATATAAAATTGTTATGGGATTAAGATGAGATACAGCAATGGAATTAAGAAAGACAAGTTTAGGTAACAAAGCTGTTTCATCTGTAATCTCAATGTTACTTGCTACTTTTCTAGAAACAAGTTGCCTTCTAGCTCAAATTATTTTTGAATCCCTGAAACAAACCCGAAACGGTACCTTCTTTAATCATGATTCAGCAAAATGTGTCATTTTTAAAAAGTGAGTTTTGCCCCAGTTTATGACATTTCTTGCCACAGTTAAGTGAATTGCTGCAGTTGTTAAGTTAGTCATATGATTATTAAATCATATGATTATTAAATGGCTTCCCCATTGACTTTGCTTGTCAGAAGGTCGCAAAAGGGGATCACATGACCCTGGGACTTTGCTGCCATCATAGGTATGAACCAGTGGCCAAGCATCTGAATTTTGATCACATGATGATAGGGATGCTGCAAAGATTGTAACTGAAATACGGTCATAAATCACTTTTTTCAGTGCTGTTGTAACTTTGTACATTCACTAAATAAACTGTTGTAAGTCAAGGACCACCTGCATACTTTATAAGAAGTTGTTTTTAAGTTGTTTTGGTCATTTAAAAATGACCAAAATTTGGTTTGATTTGTAGCTGCAGATGGCTACACTTCTAAGAATGAAAGGTTCACAGGGAGAGCATGACCAGCTGGAACGTTTACAAAACATGCTTCAACAAAAGAATGGTGAAATAGAAGAACTGCTCATGAAACTGAAACAATTAGAAAAATCAATGGTATGTACATGATTAAATTATCAAATCCTTTATTGGCAGTTGGTGAAGGAATGATATAGAACTAGACTGGAAAGCATTATATAGAATAAGCCCCACGCAGCACAAAGAATCATGAAATCAGAGCAAGTGACTTAATAGATCTCCCATACAAGAATTTATGCAGAAAATAACATGGGGCCCTTCCCCTCTGACACACAGAGATTAGTGGGGAGTCCTCCAAGTGAGAAGTCCCCAGGTAGGTAGATGATGACAGCAAGAACTGACAAATCATACACCTAAGGCAAGAGGCACAAGCAAGATGTTTAAACCAAGAAGGTTTCAGGAAAGGAGTGTCAGGGAGCTTCCCAATGCATAATTTATTTATTTTATTTTTAATTACATTTATATGCCGCCATTCTCCAGAGACTCAGGGCGGCTTACAATTTTTGGGATACAACCCAGTGTGCTCAGCAATAGCCTTCATTCCATTGTATATGCCTGCTTATTACTAAGCAGCATTTTTACAAGGTCAGCTAATTGCCCCCAACAATCTTGGGTCCTCAATTTACCTACCCTGAGAGGATGGAAGGCTGAGTCAACCTTGAGCCTGGTGGGATTCGAGCCTACAGCAGTTGTAGGCAGCTGGAACTTAAGTGCAGGCAATTAACAGCCTGAGCCACCCAAGGCATCACGGATATTCAGTGGCAAAATGACTAAATTATAACCATGCAATTTCTGTTTCTCAGCTTATAATGTGGTTTTAAGAATGGCATAGGAGCAATTTGCTTTAAAGAAGCCCAAATTTGGGATAAAAATGAAATGTGGCCATGCTTCTTCCAATGATACAGAAGAATTACTTTGGGTGGTTTTTATCCCTATCCCAAGCATCGTTCATCCTGATTGTAGATGATACTGAAAGACTTGAAGAATTCCATTTACTGAGGAATAGTACACATTAGTGTGCTCTGTTAATCTCAGTTCCAGGAAGTACAATAAAGAAGAAAAGTGGTGTTACAACTTTGCATTTATATAAGCTTTAATATTCAATGAGCAAGCCATTTTGGGATTAGATCCCAAAATGTTTTTTCATAGTTTCATTTGTCTAGGCTGATTTCAAGAAGCATAAAAGCAATAAAATACCACAGATACCTATTTGGTGTGTAAGTTGTTAATTTCATTAATCATTTGATAATTTTCCTCTATTAGATAGCTGAATTTATATATTCTCTTATACAGTCATATTTTTTGCCTCAAAAATTAATTTTGTTACATTTGAATGGGATGATTTTTCTTCAAATATATTTTTATTTGTTGCCATACCTTTTTGCCACTAACAAATAACTGAAATTACCAAAGGCCAGTAGTGTATTAGTTTTAATTTTTAAATAATTGTTTACCCAGAAGGTATCTGAGAACTCAAGAGAGCTGAAACTGTCTAATGCCTCAGAAGATGCTGAATTTGAAAATGGCTATTATATTGATTTGCTTCAAATGAAACTTGAAAATTCAGAGTGAGTCTTGTGAATTCTAATTGTGGAAATTGACAGCCTGATGAACCATGACATATCCGTTTAGATTAGAGTATTAGTTCCTTCTTCCCTAAATGCTAAATTGTTAGATTTTCTTGATTTTTTTAACTTTCTTGGTTAAAATAACTATTGCTAAAGTTAACTATTACCTATTTTAGTAAAATAAGCCTTGGTTATATGTTACATAATGTCAACATTTTAAATTGAAACCAAGTAATACTATGGAGCATATTGTGTGAAATCAGCCACCATTGCTTACAAGTGGTGACTTATGGTATAGCGTGTTCTGTGAATTTAGCAAAAACATAATACATTAGGACCTGTATTCAGCCTTAGTATCTTAGATGAATCACCCCAGGGTCACCAAGTAAGATATAGTTCGTTGAATAAGCTATAGGTATAATGGCTGGGCACAATATGGATTTCAAACAAAAGAGCTGAGTTCATGTATAGGTCAACTTAAATTATGACACACACACACCCTTCTCAAAAAGTACTTATGACATGGATTCCAAGTGGTCCCAGTGGGCACGTGATCAGATTTTGGGTATTCGCAACCCACTCACATTTACAATTTTCAGTTTCCCAAAGTCACATGACCATAATTTATGATTTTTGTTACTGGAAACTGGATTTTTATTTTTTGGAAAAAGTTCCCATTGGGGACAATGGGTTTGCTTGACACCTATGGCACCTGCTTAATGCCATGATAATTTGCTTAATGACTGCAGCAAAAAAAATGTAGAATTAAGACCGTTACTTGAAGTTTAGCAACCAGCACTATTTATTATCGTAATTTCAGGCTCAATTACAGCCATAAGTTGTAACCTACCTATGATATGCTAAACATCATATTTTGATTACCTTCTTGTATATGAACCCAATAATCACGTGCAAATGTTTTACCTGGAAGAGTGCATTAGAAGAGTGCATATAGCATGAAATGTAGTTTCTCTTCTTTAACCTGCCTCTGATTCAACTTTCAGAGGATGAAAAAAATAAATAGGAAAAAAAGCACACCTGCCTGTAACAAAAAAGACCGAACTTTAATGTTGGTAGATATTTCAGAAATTTAAAAAAAAACAATGCCCTTTAGAATATTAACATGAGTTCAGCATTCTGGATGTTTCTTCCCTGTTTCTCTTCATCTACCATACACAGTAGAGCTAGGCTGAGACAAAGGCACTCATTGATTTTCCCTATCTGAAGGTGGACTCAAAACTGATTCTCCCTGGTCTTAGTCCAATCATACACGATATTGTCCATTTTCAAAGTTCTTAATGTTACTTTATAAGCCAGACTCAATTATATTTTTACTGGGTGAAATTCTTTAATTTTGTCTGATTTTTTTCCCCCTGTATTCTCTCCTGTAAACGATAGATTTTCACAGGCTAGAAAATCCATTACTGTTCTGTATTGAGAGCACTATAAATCTTTTTGAATGGTTTTGGCTGCTAATGTTACTTCACGTACTACACATTTTTAATCCTAATGCGGTGTGTATATGGGGATTAAGTGAAAAAGATGGAAGGAATTGAGACCTGCAATGTGGATATTGACTTTATTCAATTGTATGTTTTCTAGTACTTACTTTTTTGTTTCCTTATTGTTAGTAAGGAGAAAGAAAATTTGAAGAATGAATTATCTTTACAGCGGATGAAAGCTTTATTTGAAAGTCAACGAGTCTTAGAGATGGAGCGAAAGCTTTCTGTAACTGAAAAGCAACTTGAAGCTTGTCAGAGTAAGAACATAAATTTGCGTGTGCTGCTAGATGAACTGAAAATCAAATATGAACCACAAGGTAATTATCCCTGCTCCCTAGTAAATCACCACTTTCATCCATATATTGCCTTTTAGTGTGGGAACTGGCCGAGGTTCTTAAAGGCTTTTAGAGTTTTACATTCACTGCTCAGTCTCAACTGGGAGTTGCTTAATATTGTTTGTGCATAGCTGAGAATTCAGAAGCCTGGGAGAGACCTTGGAACAATATAGGTTATTCACTGAGGCAAGTAGACATAGAACAGACTGCACAAACTTCTGTTTTCTTACAATGGAGAAGTGTATCTTGAAAACGTATTGCTTCTTTGTCTTGATTAGGGGCATAGGAGATTCTTAGTTTAGCTGAGATTCCAGATTCCAGTTTGTGGAGTGTTGTTGAGATCTGTGTGTTGCTTTTTCATTCTTTTATTTTTAATCTTTTATTACTTTCTCCAGCAATTGGAAATGTAGAAAGCCCAGTGTTGTAATTCCACACTTTAGGGGGATCTCTCTGAAACATAGGAGAAATATTACTACTAGCACTTTTAGAAAGCGAAGCTCCCTGCCAGAGTAGATCTCCTTTTTCTCAGTAGCAATAAACTTCATTTGTATAGGGAATGTCATCTGTGAGTTATGCACTAGTTCAAGCTGCAGTTTTAACATTATTGAGAACATTTTATTTCACATGGAGTTCTGGATGTGGACACCATACTTGTTGCCAACTTCTTTCATTCACTATCCCTTGTTTTTCCTGCCATCTAAAGAAGAATACGCACTTGATCCATGTAGCTTGTTCTTCTAGTTCTTCTTATTAATGGACTCTTGATGCCCCAACAAAGGGCCCATTATGTAGGAGGGATAGTCCACAGCTTGTTAACATAAGTAACTCAGATTGTAATCTTCACTTGAGGTTTTGTCCTATAGGAGGAAAGAAGAGGAAATGTCAATAGCTGATGAAGCAAACCAATTTTATACATGAGCCGGATTGCTGCAAAAACAGATTTCCTAGGCAATTGAAAAAAGTTTATAAGATTCTTTTTTCAACACTCACACATTAAGGAAAAAGTGGTTTTTTTTAAAATTCATATTTATATCCCGCCCTTCTCCCGAGACTCAGGGCGGCTTGCAATTTTTTGGAGCACAACCCAATGCGCTCAGCAATAGCCTTCATTTCATTGTATATGCCTGCTTATTATTAGGGCTTTTTTTTGGCCCCCCCAAGCAGCATTTTTACAAAGTCGGCTTATTGCACCCAACAATCTTGGGTCCTCAATTTACCTACCCTGAGAGGATGGAAGGCTGAGTCAACCTTGAGCCTGGTGGGATTTGAGCCTGCACTAATTGCAGGCAGCTGGAACTAAGTGCTAGGCATTTAACAGCCTGCACCACCAAGGCTCTTTTTCTTGATAACACATCATAAAAATTATAAAGTCTGTAATGCAGAAGACTCTGACAAAGACTCTGAAAATTGCTCAGATTGTAGTAATTTTCCCTTGATAAATTGAGAGGCTAACGTCCAGATTTCTCTTGTATGGAAACTGGATTCAGAGCTATTTATTTATTTTATTAGATTTAAAGGCAGCTTGACTAGAATGATTCTGGGCAGCTTTGGCTTTAAAAAAAAGAGCTAGAAATTACAAGCATTGTAATTGGTGCAGAATAGACAATAAATAGGCAATAAATTCTCATTGAGGAGAATTTTCAGTCTTTTTGGCCAAATTCTGAGTGATCTGATGAGATTACTAACTCACAATTTTTCCATGCAGCAGTAAGAGCCTGAACAGAGTTCCATCATTCAGAAGGATTGTTCCTCTGAAATTTAGGAGTGGCCTGTTCAGGTTTAAACCCAGAGTTGCTTCTGCCTTCCTCCCAGGCCTGAGAACAGTAGCAGAAGAGCCTGCCAGGCCCTGTAGCTGACTGCAGTGAAGAAGCTAATAAATCACTAAGGATAAGTCCTCATTTCCTTCTCCTTTGATTCTTTTCAACCAGGTTGAATGTTGGAGTCATGTAAATGGGTTTAGAACTTGGTATGTCTGTCGATACAACTCTTGAAAAATAGAATGGACTGACATTAAACCAGGGATTGAGGGGAAAGTTGACCCCCCCCCCCAAAGATGAACCTCAAAAGTGGTGTGGATCCACTTGGGGCTGTAGAGAAAAAAAATCCTGTAGTGCATTCATTGTGGGGAAGACAAACTGGCAGCATCTGAAATTATTGTCAGCTGCTCCATTCTAAGCCTGTCTCCCTCCTCTTTCCGATGGAAATTTGTATTAAGGTTTGCAATGGATTCCAGAAGCCATGCCCTGCATGCTTTCCATACCATGTTATTCTTGCTAACCCAATGAAATATTAGAAAGAAATCAGATGTACCATTTTGAGATTGTGCTCATCCATCGGAGGGATTGAACAGAATATGGCTAAATTTGTGTTTTGGATATAAGACAAAAAACAAGAGATCAAGCTATAACTTTTTATTAACCAGTAAACACATGAAGAATTTTAAGATGTGAGATGCTAGTAAAAAGATAGCTGGTAGTATGTTGTAAGGAATGCATGTATGTTGAGAGAAGTGATAAAGACTATGGTTCAGACCACATTGTTATATGGAAGTGAGAATTGGGTGTTGAGAAGGAAAAATGTTACATTCAGCAGGAGCTCTTGTTGGAGGATATGGTTTTAAATATAATTGGAGTGTTACAAGAATAAAATGTGTAAGTGTCATGGATCCATCCCTGGACCCCTCTCTAGATGCAAGTTTAGAGGAGAAGGGTGAGTTTAAGTCTGCAGAGGAAAGTACAGAGCCAAGAGTTGGTCAGGATTGGGCCCCGGAGAGTGCTAGCACGATGGAGCAGCCTCAGCTAGGTCAATGGATATGTTAGATGTTTTTGTGCCAGCCGTGACAGTTTCTTAAAAGGCCACCAGATGGGAGCAAAGAGTCACCTTTGCTTCCACTGGTGGGTTAGGGGCCTCTGGCCCCTGCAGCCCCATTGGGGGGACTTAATGGCCCTCCGGCCCCCTCACTTCCATTGGTAAGGGTGGGGTCAAGGGCCCCCATAAGAACCCCTGCACAGGAGCTGCACTTTAGCTGCACTTTAGCTCTTGTTCAAGCTCCCTTTGGAACTGATCCATGGGCTCAATCCAGGCATGGACGTCTCCATGTCAGGAAACTCTTTTTCTCTGCTTTATCTTTAAATAAAGCTTCACCTGATTTTATCCCTGCGTGCTGCCTCTTTCACTTGGAAGCGCCTCAACAAACCATCGACCTTGTGAGGGCTCTCACAGGATGAGCAACAGGCTCAGGGAGGCAAGCCACAGCTACAGCAATTTGGCCAGGAGGCTCCAGGCAAGGACCCAGAGAAGCTGCCGCCCATTAGCAATGAGGAGAAGGTGGAGTCCATACCTCCTCCTGATCCAAAACCAAGTAGATTAGACAGGGACAATGCCAATCTGCTAGATTACTCGTGAGGAGACAGTCTTGTCTCTCATAAAGAGCTGCACTGGTGTTGCCTACTTGAACGTTGCTGGAACAATGTGTCCACTTCTGTGTCTTGGATGCTCATGCCGTGCATTCTGACATGTTTGATATGGACTGCTTTCCTGGATTTTGGACTCGGTTACCCAGTGACTCTTGCCATGCTGAGCTCAGAATCAGGACCTGAGCAACAGAGGTGCTTTCAGAGGATATGTTTAGGGGGTTTAAATAAAAAGACTCTTGCTGTATGTGTGTGTGTGTGGGGGAGCGGGACAGCACAATAATTTGAGTTGTTCAGTGTTGATTAAAAAGAAAAATGTGCATAATAGCCATCTTGGAAGCAAAATATGGGCTCAGCCTAGCTGTCATGAATGCTAACAGGCATTCATTATATCTAGAGTAAAAGGTAGATTTATTAAGAGACACAGGAGGATAGAAAAACCTCGCTTCTACCTAAACTACAGCTTGAAGAAAGGAAAGCACAACAAAAGAAGGGGAATTGGAGACTTTTAAACATTGAGACCTACTTAACTAATTATAGGCCAGGTGAGGAAATTCAGTCCAGGAACAAATAGGATTGAACCACAAAACAAATATATGAGAAAGAGGGAATAAGTTGAGGTGACTGAGAAAGTGGTGATTGGATGGAGTTAATGGATAAGAAGTTAAAGAACAAGAAGCAATATTTCATTCTATGGGTGTGATGAAAATAAGAACAGTTCTGAAGGCAAAAAAGACATGGCGCAGTTCATGGAAACTATTTAATTAGATTTCTTGTTTTTAAGCTTCTACCTTTAAATTCCTTTTCTTACTACTTCCTCTTCTTTCTGCACTTTGCATAATATTACTTAGCCTAAAAGAGAATAACACAATTGGTGAACAAACAATGAATGAGCTCTTATAAATATTATCATCTTAGGGAATATTTAGTGAAATCAGTGACTCATTGTGAAAACTATTCTAAAAAGAATTCTTGTGTGCAATTTTCTTCCCATCAATTGTTAAGTTTGTGAAATGGTATGTCACTAAGGAATACATACATACATACATACATACATACATACATACATACATACATATTAACAAACACCCCTATATAAATTGTGTTCAAGAAATTAATCTGATGTAATATTGTATTCTCTTTCCTAGATTTAATGGGTGAACTGATCAGCCTCAAGAAGGATGCAAGGGATGGGTCTTCAGACAGCTTCAATATCAGTAATTCTTTGTGTGAATCTTCTTGTTTGCCATTTCAAAACAAGGAACTGGCTAATGAAACTAAGGCTGATCTCAAAACTACCCTTCAAATTAAGTCCATGAATGTTGTTCCTCTTCCACCAATAGAACAAAGAGGAAAGAAGACCGTGAAAATTGAGGTGAAAGACTTTGACAGAACAGCTATGCATAGGAAAATTGGGAATGATGCAGGATTGCTTCAGACCACCAGGTCAGTGTCCACTAATATGTATGTGCAAGACAATCAGCACAGACCTGCATCTCTGTTTTTTCGCTGCATGCATTATGCTATACATTTCTTCATCTACTTTCTCAGTATTGCATGCAGTGTGCTACCCCAGCTTCAGTTGCCTAGCCTGAAACTCTCAACGTTCTTTAAAAAGTCAAAATGATAGCAAATGGAAAGGACGCTTATCTTATGGACTTCACTATTCCTTACTGTTTTTTTTAAATCACCTTAATGTGCTCATGCTAGATTTCATTTGCATTAGTAATTGTGCCATCCTGGCATTTATATTCTGAATTTATATTCTAGTTCAGAATGGAAATCTGACCCGCAGTTATTTCGTATTGACTTGATAATATTAGTCTCTAGGATTTTTCTTTTCTTTATGATTGAATGAATGATGCATTAAGGCTGTACAAATGTATATAATATGTGAAAGTAGAGGTGCTGAAGCAGTGGGTAGAACATGATAGCTATCAGAACATCTGGATGTGTAACCTGGTAATGAGAGCTTTCATATGAATTGACAGACATTTAGGATTTCTTTAGGGCTCTAAAATGCTTTTAGAAGAGCTACTCTCGAAAATATTTGGGCAGTAACAAGCAGCTCCTTTTGATCTGTTACATTGTGCCTCTTCCTAGATTCACATGAATATTTGTACCTGTCCTATGAGTATGAAATCATGCCAATTTGGGAAGAGGCTAGGCCGCTTTAAAGGTTTGTAAAATGGTATTTCACGTATGTTTCCTTGCATTCCAAAGCACTTACAAGGATTTGTATTAATCATAGCAAGTATGAGCAATTAAGCATATGTTCATATGCTCTACTGCTGGATGAGCATCATACCTTAATAAATTGTGCAATAGCTTATTGGGCAATGAGCTTTCATAGGTTCTGCCTCTGTTGTGATATATTTAAAAATACTTTGGAGGATTCTGCAGAGCTTCATGGTAGTTACCCATTGGTTGCCAGTTACCATTGGCTAGCATTTTCATTTTGTCCTAACTCCTTGTCTCATTCCCTATATTGTTAAGATTGCAATACAGTGGTGTTATGTTACCTTTCGGCCGCATGGTTGTCTTAAAACTGGTCATAATAACCAGACTGCTTGCCCCGACATCATCAAAGAAATGGAGGATGCTAATATTGGCCAGCTGGACAGTCGTTTTATTTCATTTGACTTTTTCACTTTTGGAGGTGGGTAGGAGTGAGAACAACTTGCAAGGTTTTGAAAATATGTGAGCAGCATCTTTGTAAATATTATTGCCAACCTAGCAATGGAATTCAGCAACTCAGGCAGAAAAGCTGCTGAGAAGCAGGAAGGGTGATACACCCGCAGCAATCCCTGATGTTCCCATAAACCCAACTTCAACCAGAGCACCTTATAGCTGAACACAAATAGGTACAGACAGCAACACAAAACAGATTTGCTGATCGATTGTTCAGTCACTTACAAACCTTTTTATTTTTATGTAACTTTTATTAAATACTTTTAAAACAATACAAATTTTGAAAGAGAAGAATAAGGAAAGTGAACTAATAAGTAGAAAAAGTACAAAGGAAGAAATAGAGAAGAGAAAGGAAAAAAGACAGATAATTTTATAAACAAATGGCTCCCAATCTTAACAGCAATTACAAATATATTTTACCCTCTCTAATATTGCAACATAATTTCCTTTTTTCCATTCTTTCTAATCATCAAATCCATAAAGCACAAGTTAATTTTTTTTAGTTTTCAGCAAAAAGTCCATAAGGTGCCTCCTGTTACCATAGTAATGAATATACTTTTTGTCCTTTCTCTAATTAGACAATTTTGCCATCTCTCTGCTAATTCTGTTACCTTTACCATTTCTTTCTCCATCATAGGTATTTGAGAATCTTTCCATTTTTAGCATATAATCCTGCAGCAATTATATATAACAATAGTCTTCCCTAACTCTTTTTTAGCTGTCTATTCATTAGTCTCAGATTTCTGCCTTCAATTGAATATATTACTCTTTAAAATTCTTTGTATCACTATATATATTCAACCCCAAGATTTTCTAGCTTTTGTGCATGTCTACCAGGCACAATAAAATGACCTTTCATGTTTTTTGCCACATTTCCAACATAATGCAGTATCTTTATACATTTTAGATAATTTTTCTGGAGGCATGTGCCAGTGATACATTATTTTATAAAATTTAAATTATAATGTATCTTTCAGTTATTTCAATTACATATTTTCCCATTGTTGTCTCACCAATTTGGTCTAGTGGTTAAGGCACTAGTCCAGAAAGGAAGGGATTTTGAGTTTAAGTCCTGCCTTAGCCATGAAAGTCAGCTGGATGACCTTGGGTCAGTCACACACTGTCAGCCCAATTCACTTCACAGGATTGTTGTTTTGGGGAAAATAGGAGGAATGTATTGCCTTGAGTTATTTATGAAAATAGGATAGGCAGGATATAAATAAATGATTAAATAAAATAATAAAGTTCTTTGCTCACTTTCTTATACTCTTCCACTTGTTCTTCCATTTCAAATTTTAACAGAAGTTTATGCATTTTAACAATTAAATAGTCATCTTTTGTACATAGTTTAATTTCAAATACTGTCTTGTGATGCTAAATTCCAAATATTCCTTTATCTACCTTAAATATTAACCATATATACAAAAACCATTGAAAACTAAATCAACAGTCAATTTATCTCCTGATTTCATCTTACAATTGTTTGGTCACTTCTAAACTTTACTGAATGCAAATCCTTCGACATGATTGTCTGTTAGTAACTGCTTCTTTGACTTCTTTTAAGGTCATATTGTGTCATCACTGATGCCATCTAGTCTTTTTTTTTCTTATCTTTTTTGCACTTTCCAAGTGTCGGGATATTGTCCAATGACTATAGATTTCATTTTATGTGACCACAATATTTAAACTAGCTTCATTATCTGTGCTTCCAGCAAGCATTCTATTTTTACCATATCTATTGATTAACTATTTGTTCTTTCAGTATAAGGTATTCGTAGCAATTTGCTCCTACACTACCATTCAAAGGTGTTGATTTTTCTTCAGCTTTTCTAGTGTTCCAGTTTTCAGAGCTATTTGTTGCAACTGAGAAAATAATAGTCTTGATAATATATACCTTTATTGCCATTATGATATCTCTGCACCTCAGTAGTTTGTATAAAATTGTCTTAGATTTTCTTTCAAGTAACAGGCATCTTCGTTTTACTAAGTCACCATATCTGTGAATGCTTGAATATGGAAATTTGAAGACTTGAACAGCTTATCCATCTGTTTATTTATGTTGGCATTGCCTTTTAACATATGCAATTTTAATAAATAGTAGCAGAAACTCTTTTGTACCAGCATCTTTCACTTTTAACAAGGATTTCCTCAATTTTTCCTTCTAGCAGACTCACTATTTGCATATCTGAGGCTGTCAATGTTTCTTCCAACACTTTTAATTACAGTTTCTATTTCTAGTCTATCATTTCTCTGCATGTATGTTAAAGAAAGTAGCCGTGTGCAAAATTAATTTTAAACAATTTAATTGCACCATATTTTACTGTAACTGTTGTTCCCTAGTAATCATGCAAATTTATGCAATAAGGAGAAGAAATCGCTTAGGTACACTGGTCTACACAGAAAAAAGCTTTGGCATAATCCATAAAGCAATTATCAATTTCTTGTAGATAACATAGCTCTTTCCATTGTCTATTGAACCTTAGTAATGTGATCTTGTGTGCCTCTGCTTTTTTTGAATCTAGCTTATACATCTAGCACTTCCTGTTCATGTACTGTTGAAGACTAGATTGTGAAATCCTAAACATCTCTTACCAGCATTTGAGACAAATGCGGTTGTGCAGTAATTTGAGCATTCTTAAGCCATGTTGTTTGATTTTTGGAATATAAATTGATGTTTGCCAGTCTCTTGGCTACTGCTGAATTTTCCCTATCTATATATTAAGAAGTAAAAGTTTAACTCAATTGTTAAACTTTTGGAAGATTTTAAACAGTACCTTTTTATTTAATCAAACCCTGCAACTATTGTTAGCAATAGGAGACATTTGACTTCATTCGCCAGAAACCTTTGGCTTAGTTCTGAACCAGTGATTCAGTATTCATATGTATCAAAATTTTGGTCAAAGGTTGAGGCTATTGCAGTGCCTCCCCGGTCACATGATCAAAATTTTGGCACATGATAAGAGCTTGGTGGGGTTGGAATGCTATACTAAAAAAAAAGTACCTTTATTTTCCTGTAGAAATCTGCTCAGTGGTTTTAAGGAAAATTTGGCCTCGACTTCCATGGATTAAAAACATTGAGCAGATTCCTAGAGGAGAAGTGCGCAATCACCGAGCCAGTTGTTATACCGGTGGATCCCATCCCTGCAGTGCAGGATTCATAAAGTTGGTGTTCATGGTGCTGAGCATTAGTCAGCAAACAGGAAGTTGTAGTTTGCACCTATATAAGCTAGCTGATTTCCAAAGGCAATCCATGTAGAGTGCATTGTGGTGATAAGGATTTTTGTTACTCTACTGAGTTTCTTCAGTTCCATTTAGCTATAAGTAGCACAGTAGCTAAAGATAAGAAAAGGCCATCTTGCCTTCATACATGAATCCATCAGTATTCATGAGTCCAGGAAAAGCTCTTCCATTCCCCATATAGTCTGAAATGGTCTCCCAGTACAGGACCAAGAATGCCCTTTCTCTTGTCAAACAACTTCTGTCTCTGGAAAGTGGAACTTTTTCTAATCAATGTCTTGATCAATTTTGTGTGCTAATAGTTTCCTTTCAATTCAGCTTTCCATAGCATTCTGCATTATCTCAGCTGCTAACCTCTTTCTTCAGTATATCTGCAACCACTGCTTCCACTGTGATTATCTCACTCTACTCCTGTCTCTCAGGATATAAACGATAAATCCTCACAATCAAAACTATCAAATCTATCTATCAAAACTTGCCTTTCTTAGGAGCAGCTGGAAAAATCCTGAATCCAAAGAAGGCGCTGAAATAGAGTGTTTTAAGCTGGTGTAATAATTTCTTGGCTGCAGAAACTGATTCAAGCTAGTTCAAGTTCCAGAATCTAACATGGTTAAGGATAGGATTCAACTCATGTTGTTATTTTTAAGACCTTTAAAAGAATCCTGATTTTTTTTTTAAGGGGGGAGTTGATTACTGGAGAAGTCGCACTTGGTGTGTTGTTTTTACTACACTTTTATGACTAGAATATTTATAATAAGTTAAACTTTCTAAAAATGTCATTGCTTAACTCTTGCATGAAATCGAATCATGTTTAAAGCAATCCTTCACAAAATCAGTGTGTTGCTATGGTGTTTGCTAAGCTTTACAAACCAGCATTCACAATGGACATTGAGCTTCTAACAATGAAGAAGGCACTCTAGTGTGGAATGACTTAAAGCGTTATATGGAAAATCCATGCTAAACTGTCTATACTCATTAAAACATGCAGGTCCTCAAGGACGTGAAATAATATTTCACTCTGGGAATATTTAAGCATCATCCATCCATTTTTGTGACTGTTAAAAATCCAGACTGATGACTAATGACAAACTACCTGCTCCAAAGCAGAACAAGGTGCCAATGTACTAGGTAAATCATCTGTCACTCTGCTAATAGCAAGGTAATCCAAAGATGTCAGGTGTGACATATGCTATCATACCAGTGATGGTTTGAATGAATGTTCTTCAGCATGGTAAAGAACTCTGGCTTCTAGCACTTCTCTTAGTTCTTACCTCTGGCCTCATGATCTCCCTCTATACCATTTTCAATCAGGATGTGGTAATCTTCCTGTATCACTAATACAAGGAGGAATACTGAGTGTTCAGTGAGCAGGAACTCTTATCTGGAGAGAATGTAACTGGTTCTGAGTGAACGATAGGTGTTTCTTTGGGCAGTCAGGTCCATACCTGGCAGTAATTTCTTGGGTGATATTGGTTGTTCACACCTGAATGCTGATTTGGTGAAACTGCCTGCTATTCTTAAAATGGGCCTTCTATTCCTTAATCCTCCTTCAGTCCTTCAGAGAGAACTCTAGCTAGCTGTCTTCAGTTGGCTGAAGGAGATCAGTGAATGATGTCCCTGAGATATCATTTTATCTGAGTCCCATTTAGCTACTCAGTAACTCCTTTGAGATGCCTAAGCATTGCCTTATATCCTGGGAAGACACATTAGAAATTTGTGTAATGTGTAATTTCTCCTCTCTCCCCTATGGGAAGTAGCAGAATAACAGAATTGGAAGGGACCTTGAAGGTCTTCTAGTCCAACCCCCTGGCCAAGCAGGAGACTCTACCATTCCGGACAAAGGACTGTCCACTCTCTTCTTAAAAACCTCCAGTGATAAAGCACACACAACTTCTTAAGGCAAGCTGTTCTGAAGGCAAGCAATGCCTGTAAGATATTCCAGTGGTGGAGGGTCTTTCTTGCAATTAGACACCAAGATAGTTGATGGATTAAGTACAAGAAGAACTTGCATACTTATCAGTTTTATTATCTTTAGATACTGCAGCTTCTTTAGCCACCCCTAGCCCCCAATTCCCAGTTACAAAACTATGCAGCAAGTAAACTTGAAAAGATCATGACTGATAGGAAGGAATAAAATCACAGAATTACTGAGCTAAATAGAGCAGCTTATTTTTCATTCACTGAAATGATTTTTTTTATTTAGTTAAATATAAATATATATTTCTATTTTGAGACATAACTTAAGCAGTAGTAGTTAGATATAGAAATTCTCTTAATGTGTTGTAGAGGGCACCAATTCTGTTTGGAGATCTACTCTAGAATTAACCTATATTTAAGATGATTGAATGTTTAAATTACAGGGCTGTAATTATGAAAATATTTCTTTAAAAATGTAAATACCATCCATTTTGCTAAGTGAATGGAACTGTGGGGTTAAGTCAACACTATGCCAAGAATCCTTTTAAAGAATATGTTGCAGTTTAAAAATAAGTTGAAGCAGATGGGCAGCTGTGTCCATATTAATGGTCAAAACAGACAAAATGACACACATGGGTTGTTAATTATGACAATGACACCATTGCTTCTTGCCTGTTTTGATGCACATACATACTATCAGGAGACCATCATGGACATTGTTGCAAGTAGATGCGGGTTCAGGGTGTGAATAGAGTAAGAATTGAATGCATATAAGTGATATGTGAAGTGGGTATATGGGAATGGAAAGATTGATCTGTAAAGCAGAAAGACCCTAAGTGGTTAGAGAAGGCAGAATAGATAATGGGATTACAGAGGAAGGATAGTAAATTTAGAGGAGGTCTATGGAATGGCATTTAATGTTTTATGGAAAAAGTTAGTCTTAAGTGTTGAGGTTGGTTTGCCCCCAAATGTGGGTAAAATCTCCCTGAAGGTGGATTAAAGTTATTTGGAAGGCATGTAAGAGTTCTCATTTAGCTGCAACTCATCTTTTTTCACTACATTCTATGCATGTGTTTACTAATTATTAAAAATTTGCTTACGTCTTTATAGTATTGTCAATGTAAATTGCAAAAATTAGTACAGATTTTAATTTATCTAAAGCTTTAAAGAAAGAACCAGACAAAAATTAAAATAGGAAAATAAATACATGAAAAACTATTTAAAAAATTTAGCTACGCAGCATAACTAGAATAGAAGAACATAAAACAAAAGTGGGAAATCATATATATATATATATATATATATATGTATGTGTGTATGTATGTATGTAGGTAGGTCTTGGTGTATTCGGGTCTTGTCCCGTGTAAGATTGAGAATATCTTGGCGACGTTTCGACGAGATGTTGAAACGTCGCCAAGGTATTCTCAATCTTACACAGGACAAGACCCGAATACACCAAGACCTACATATATATAGACCTACATACCTATATATAGACCTACACACCAAGACCTACATATCTATAGACCTACATATAGACTGTTGAAATATGACATTTAATATCTGATATATATATATATATATATCAGATATTAAATGTCATATTTCAACAGTTGACCAAATTAAAATGAAGAACTTCTTAACAAAAATCAATGATTCTCCATTATTGCAAAATATATATAATGCATTTACATGTGTCTGAAGTGGCTGGCTCAGCACAAATCAACCTCCCAATTAGAAAAATATTTAACTACTTACATGCGTCAACATCCCAGAACAGCTTTTTCAAGAGCTTGCTTTGAACAACTGGCCTCCATGATAGGACATGGGAGGTTTAATGGAGTGTCAACTGAAGAAAGACTGTATTTGTGGAGCATCAGCCATTGAAGACATAGGACACCTTGTTGATGGTAAATTATATTCACCAGAAAGGGCTGCTTATGTAGACCCTTATTTAAAAAACTAAAAAAATTTTTTTTTAAAAGACTAAGAACAGTCTTAACTATTGCAGGGAATGAACCTGCATATCATCAGCATAAGACTGAACTCTTCATTTTGAAAGCCACCTCAAAGAGGACAGAATATCGCTACCTAGATCAGATTGGGCTTTTCTGTAGGGGTGACTATTATCAATATTTTTTGTGTCTATTTGCATTTTTGAACATTTTTTACAGTCAATTGTCTTAATAAACTTCTCTTTTTCTCATTTTTGATTAGTGATGAACTTGCCCTTTCAAAAATGAACAATTCACAGATCTCTTTAATTCAATCCTTAATATATCAGGAATATTACTATTTTTCCAGTGATTTTTTTTTTTAGCAAAACTCAGGCCAATGCAACCATAACTCCTGAACAATAATCAAATTCCAAAATTTGGAGACATAATTTAACTTGATATGAATAACTTTAGATTTAGAACATTGTCAAGAACTATATCCATATCCATAGTCATTTATAAATAGTAATATTGTATATCATTCCTGCATATCCATAATTATTTAATAATAATACATCAATAAACTGAACCCGCTTCTCACACACAAAGTGATAACTATTTTCCGTTTTCTAACCCATTTATTTAGTTCTTGTGTTAAAAGGTGCATGGTTGTTCAAAAAGTTTAACTTACACAACAGATTCTTTTGGTATCTTGTTTGAAACAGTATAAGCTTAATCTTTGATGCACTTTTTATACTAGCTCAGTTCAAACGGATCTCAGATGTTATCCATCAAATGTGAATCTGATGTGAAACATCAGCTATAATAAATCTGGTATACTATTAAGTTTCCAACTATATTTGTATGTAATGTAATTTATTAGCTAAATTGTTTGCTTTGTTGTTTTTAATATTTGCGTGTTTGCTTTTTTCTATCCACTTTTTCCTTTTTTGGTATGAACTAAGAATAGCATTCAAAAGCAAAGTAATATGGGAACTAGGAACTAATGGCATGCTTAATGTAGTTTGAAGTCAGGTTAATGTTTATATTTAATGTGAAACTCGAATGGTTGCTTTAACTGTAGGTTAACCTCTGACCCTGGTTTAAAGATTGAAGAAAATCATCTTGGTGCAGCTGAAGATATACCCAAGTACAAGAAGAAAACCAAAAAGAATGTTTTTCCCATAACATATGTATCTTCCAAGCAAAACCTTGAAAATCAATGCACTCAACAATGAATGTTTTTGCCACTTTTGTGGGTCCTTTCAAATGTATCTGAAATAGCCTGCCACAGTCTGCAAGGTTCCTGATATGTGGTCAGTATGACCAATAGTTGTATTGACTGGGCATGATAAAAATTCAAGTCCAATTCGTCTAGAGAGTTCCAGATTGGGCAAAACGGGTTGCAGAATAAGTGATGATAAATTATTTTGTTCAGTGCTTTTTAATAATATCAGCTGAACGTAATACCTGAACAGTTTGAAGTTAATACTTCAGTTGTAAGTCTCATGTAATACATTTTGAAAACTGCAAATCTATAACAAAAAAATAAGTATGCCACTTACCAACAGTCTATTCATACTAGCATATCATCCACTCTTTTTATCTGAATCCCAAGTGAACATAGAAGACTAGATATAGATAAATGTATGTAAAATATAGTAATGAGACTGTAACATACTGTTTTTGCTCTACTTGTATGTATGTATTTAAATAAATTTTTCAAATGGTTTTATTCATTTCTAATAAATATTACATGAAATGTCAGTTTTATGCATTACATTTTTCTGATTGCTTCTTAGCAAAATTGTAGTTTTCTATTAAAAAGAGAATTCATATACCTTTATGTCAAATTGAAATATGTTTAATTTTATAACTATTTGAATTATATAATTATTTAAAGAAATGATTCATTTTGAATGAAAGTTGGTTGATACTGTAAAATCAGAGTGGGGCTCCTACCTTGCCTTATGCAGATAAAATGCAGGGGCTGAGCCTGGCAGGGCAGGAAACAACATGTTGCCAGGCTACAGAGAAATATATAAATAAAACCTAGATGTCCCTTGAGGGCATCAAAAGGCTAGCTAAGCATCTATTAACTTGGAAGGATAGACGTAAGAGGGGTTTAGAGAGCAGGTGGAGGTCGACCCGTTCTGAATCCGACTGAGCCCAGTTAAGAGCCTATATTAGGACTTGCGGGTAGCTATGGAGTGGCGAGGAGGGCTTACCTCTCCACTCTCATAGCGTCCGCAGAAGACCGCCCGGCCACCCTATTCAGGGTCACCCGTTCCCTCTTACATCGAGGGACGGAGGTAGACCCTTTGCAGGGTAGGGCTGAGGAATTTGGTCAATATCTGCTGGATAAGATCGCTTGGATCCAGGAGGGGCTGAACTCTAATTTGCAGTGGTTGGAAGAGGGGGGTACAGGGAGTCTAGCCAATATCATCTGGGCTGAGTTTGATCCTGTTTCTGAGGATGAAGTGGACAGGATTATGCGACGGCTGAGTTCCACCACATGTTTGTTGGACCCGTGCCCTTTCTGGATGGTATATGCCTCCAGGGAGGTCACGTGCGGCTGGCTCCAGGCAGTGGTTAATGCTTCGCTGAGGGAGGGTTCTTTCCCCTCCGCCTTGAAAGAGGCGGTGGTGAAACCCCCTCCTGAAGAAGCCTGTTCTGGACCCAGCCGTTTTAAACAACTTTCGTCCAGTCTCCAACCTTCGCTTTTTTTCTATCTAGATCCGTATCAATTGGGCTTCCGGCCTGGGTACATCACGGAGACGGCATTGGTCGCGCTGGTGGATGATCTCTGGAGGGCATGAGACAGGGGATTTTCTTCTGTCCTGGTCCTATTAGATCTCTCAGCGGCTTTTGATACCATCGACCATGGTATCCTATTGTGGCACCTCGAGGGGTTGGGAGTGGAAGGCACTGTTTTTCAGTGGTTCTCCTACCTTTCAGGGCGTTCGCAGTCGGTGTTGGGGGGGTAGAGGTCGACCCTGAGGGCTCTTACTTGTGGGATCCCGCAGGGGTCGGTCCTCTCACCCCTCTTCAACATTTATATGAAGCTGCTGGGTGAGATCATCCGTGGTTTGGGGGTGAGGTATCATCAGTACGCTGATGATACCCAGCTGTACATCTCCACCCCAAACCAAATCAGTGATGCCCTCTCCGTGATATCCCGTTGTCTGGATGCGGTACGGATCTGGATGGGCAGGAACAAGCTACAGCTCAACCTGGCTAAGACAGCGTGGCTGTGCATACAGGCATCTCAGACCAGTCAACAGATTCTGCCTTTGGTCATAAGGGGAGAGGTGTTGCCCCCTGTGGATAGGGCACAAAACCTGGGGGTCCTCCTGGATTCACGGCTCGGTTTGGAGGAGCAGGTGGGGGCCGTGGCCAGGGGAGCCTTTGCCCAGGTTCGGCTGGTACGCCAGCTACGCCCGTATCTGGACCGAGATGCCCTTCGCACGGTCACTCATGCACTTGTCACTTCCCGACTCGACTACTGCAACACTCTCTATTTAGGAATGCCCTTGCATACCATCTGGAGGTTTCAGAGCTGGTGCAGAATGCGGCCGCGCAGGTTGTGATGAGGGTTTCCTGGTACTCCCATGTTAAGCCCCTCCTGCGCGAGCTGCCGGTTGCCCTCCGGGTGAGATTCAAGGTGTTGGTATTAACTTACAAAGTCCTTCATGGCTTGGGTCTGGGGTATTTGCGGGAGCATCTCCTGCCAACATCGAATGTTGACCGCCCTGTGTGAGCGCACAGACTGGGACTCCTCGGGGTGCCGTCTGCAAGACAATGTCGGCTGGCGGTGCCCAGGGGAAGGGCCTACTCTAGCGGCTCCTGCCTTGTGGAACCAACTCCCTGTGGGCTCCATTTGGCTCCGGATCTTCGCTCTTTCTGCCATGATCTGAAAACTTGGCTGTTTGAACAGGCCGGGCTGGACTGACCTTGGGCAGGGGTGCTTTAAATTGATTTTATGTGGGCTTGTAGTGTTTAATTTGTTTTTAATGTATTGTTATTTTTAGTTGTGAGCCGCCCCGAGTCCTTTCGGAGAGGGGGCGGCATACAAGTCCAATTATTAAATTAAATTAAATAGAGAAGAGGGAAAGCCTAGATATTTTAACTTAGTTGCCTCAGATAAACTATACCAAGTAATGCCAAGTGATGAATAAGGAATTAGGTGTCTGTGGAGCTGAGGAAGGAGCTGTGATTTCTTTTTAATTATTTGTATGGTTTTTGTATACATTGTGTATACCAAATTGAGATAGCCAATCAAGGTGGAGCAGACATACCGGTGAGCATATCTACAAGGCAAAGGTACTCCACAATGAAGGTAGAGTATAATCAGGAATATTCATGTAATGGAAACAATGTCACACCCTAGTCACTTCACCATCCGGACTTTTTGAAATTCCCATTTAATTTTTAAACTTGATTTTTGCACCTTCAAACTTATTGACCACTAGGACCAAGAGATTTAGCTATCAAGGTTGACTCAGCCTTCCCTCCTTCCAAGGTGGGTAAAATGAGGACCCAAATTGTTGGGGGCAATATGCTGACTCTGTAAACCGCTTAGAGAGGGCTGTAAAGCACTGTAAAGCGGTATATAGATCTAAGTGCTATTGCTATGTAGTAAAGAGCTGCTGTGGGTTTACATCTTTTCCTTCCTTAAAACAGTTATCTCCAAAGTGAGATACATCTGTAAAAGGTTTGCAAGCAATCCATTGGAGTATGGGAAGAAAATACAGATAGTATTTGGTTAATGAGCACTTGTTCAGAGACCATTCAAAATTACGCTGATGCTTAATCATATTTATGAACCTCTCTGAAGTTCCAGCAGCCTTCTGGTCACATGATCACAATCTAGACACTTTGCAACTGGCTTGCATTTAAGACAATTGCAGTATCCACACCACAGTATCACCATCTGCAACCTTCCCTGTGGGCATTCCATAAGCTAAGTCAATGCAGAAGCAGCAGGCAAGCTCTCAAGTTCTTCTGGTAAGTCACTCACACTCCAGCAGCTTTTCTGTCCAAGGTGTCTGGCTATGGCATGCCTAGCACTCCCTCTCATGGCACCCCCTTGCATGTCATACCCTACCTAGCAGCAGCCACCCTGGATGCACTGTGCTTGTGCCATGCCCTGACTGCCACTTAATATACAACAGCAGCCTGTTCTGACCTGGCTCCCCAACAGGACAAACTAGTTAAATCAATGATTCCTTTATAAGGAGTTCCAGCAGCCCTGGCAAAAAGTCTCTCACAGCAGGCTAATAAGTGTCTGGCAGGGAGATGAATAGTTGTCTGCCACACCTATTCATCTCTGCCCCCTGCCTTTTATCACCAGAGCTAGGGTGGGGCTTCACTAGCAGCGGTGGCTCTTCCGTCCCAAGGATTGGGCCATAGATTTCCACTGCTCTCCTCTCTTCTGCCTTCTGTGCATCCATACATCAGAAACTGCACCCAGCTGTTTGTCCTTTTCCTCATCAGCCACTTCCAGACTTGGGGGTTGTTGACTCAGGGCTGATGGACGGCCCAGGCTCTGCCTCTGTATCTCTGACAGCTCCATTCCCTCTTCCCCTTTGGAGCTCTGAAGTTGCCTTGATGCTGGCCCTGACCCCCACGCCGCCGCCTCATTTGATTTGGCTGCTGGAAGAGCTGGTGGCCAACAGGCCACAGTACAGCCATGCTGCATTTGTGATATGCTCCTACAGCCCCTCATGTATTCAGCAACTGTTGGCCATGTGAGCACTACAATAGTCTCGTGTAAGTGACAGCAGCCACCTGCTGCACCAGAGTCATACCCTGATAACCAATTGTACCCCATGGGACAGGCATCAACCAATCCTGTCACAATAGCCATCCATGCACTCCTGCACACATGTATCACACCAGCGCAGTGGTTGGAATGCAGTAGTACAGGCTACTTCTGACTGCTGGCTGCCTGCAGTTTGGCAGTTTTGATTCTCATCTGCTCAAGGTTGATTCAGCCTTCCGAGGTCAGTAAATGGCGACCCAGATTGTTGGGGCAATATGCTGACTCTAAACTGCTTAGAGAGCTGTAAAATTATTGTGAAGCTGTATACAAGTCTTTGATATTGCTAAGCAATTTCACCTATAATGTTAGTTAATGCATTATCCAAAACCATGTCTTAGCATGTTGCAAGACTCTTTGCTATCTATCAAAAGAATCTTAATTTCAGGGTAGCTGGGTTTATATGAATCCAATTTTATTGTGGCCACACAGCTTCTCTTTAGTTGTGCTCTTTAATTATAACAACTGTTTCTGAGGGAAGATATACTTGGTAGGGCTGAATTTGTGCTGTAATCCATAATACCTATTGATTATGTTGGTTCAGGTATATTGGTACAAAATTAAGTCACAACCACTTAACTGTAAAACAATCCATGCAGAATTTTTCCGTAGCACTTGTAATTTTTCAAATATTTGGAAAATTTAGCTGAAGCTGTACAATTTCCGTGGAAGAGGAAGCATCTTCTTGTGTGAACTTACATTACAACCTCTATATTGCTAAGTTATATCTTTAAAACATAAGATGACTGCTGTAGCATGTCCTGATAGATCTGCCATTTCCAGATAAAATTAATTTGATGACCCCAAATGATTGACTGAAGAATTGACCTCTGATAGGTTTTGTATGTGCTGTAATGCTGCGTGATTTGCTTAGACTAGAACATGACTCTTCCTCCGCTCTCTTCTGTCAAGCAAGGCATGCCTGCCTAAGTATCACTTTCATTTAGTGTAAGAACCTTACACTGGGGGAGAGTGCGCAAACAAAAAGAGGAAGGAAGAAGAAGGACAGGGAAAGCCAGACAGCTCAAACCTGCTGTTTTTCAGCAAAGTTACCTTCAGATTCATTTGTAATAATCAGAACAGTCCACCCCAGCATCCTGAATCCCGGCTTATTGCTGGACTCCCTAGGAATGACTCCTTGGCATAAAAGTGAAAAGAAGACTGGAGTGGGTATGTATCATGCACCTTCTTTTCTGAGCATGTCTTTCTGCAGAGGGTGGGTAACAATGCCAAAATGGCTGAAAAACATTTCTTAAAAAAACAACAACCACCCAGAAGCGAGCAGGATTTTCTAACTTGGGAATCCCATTATGCACCGAAGTAAAATTCTCAGAATTTCTCTTCAGAATGGCCATCAGTGGCTGAGATTTCTGCATCTGTAGTCCAAAAGGTTTCAGAAAGACTAGGAGAGATATTTTGACCTGATTGATTCATGGTAATTAAAAATAAGTTTGTTTCCAAGCAACTCCTCAGTCTGAGCTGTTCTTTAAGACTCACAAATACCTTTTTGTGAAAATTATTCAGTTGTCATTAACTGTGAAATTTAAGCTATCAAAATTAAATGGGAGAGCTCAGTAACTTTTTCTGAAGTTTCAGCTTAATTATACAGGAAATAACAGGTGTTTTTTTTAGAAATGAGTTCTGTAAATTGGTAGAGACTTCTTAAAAACTGCAATCTATTCTTTGTAGGAGATTTGACTCTGCTTAACTGACAGTTATTTAGAAGATATAGACTACTTTCTACAAAGTCTCCTTATTTGCTGACATTGTGCATTTTCCAGTGGTAATGTGAAATTATATTCTATGCTAAACTACCAATGTGGCAGTGGCATTAAGAGGATTTGCATCTGAGAAAGAAGGAAGAGAACACATCTGTATGTTGAACTTTTTAAAAAAAAGAATGATCTCACCTTACTTTTATAAAATAATTGAAGACAGCAAACATACCTAACATTCCTTCTTCTTCCTATTTCCCCCCCAACAACAACCCTGAGAGGTGGATTGGTTGAGATACTGACATACCAAACATACCAAAGTCACCCAGCCGACTCTCATGCCTAAGGTAGAACTAGAACTCACAGTCTTCTAGTTTCTAGTTTGAAGCACTCAACCAAAATGGCTTTGTTTTGAAAGCCAGCTTAGTATCTGCAAAAGATCTGAGTTTCATTCTAAAGCACTGCCATGTTGCAACTCTAGAGCAGGGCTGTCAAACTCCTGACCTGCAGGCCAGATGCGTCACGTGCTGGCCACGCTTCCGCCCAGCAAAGGGGCAAAAAGTCCAGATACGTCATGTAATGCCGCCGTGACGATGTGAGTCTGACACCCCTGCTCTGGAGAGTTGCTGCAAGTCAGGGAACTGATTTTTGGGATAAATCTCCATGAATCAGAAATGGAGAATCATTTCATTTGGACAAGACATAGTTATAACTCACAGTGTTTTAAGGTGGCTTTCTCACAGATAAAGCAATAAAAGTTAGATTTGAAAATTTCAAAACCATTGTTGGGTGAGGTAATATTTTGTGGACATAGCAATGATATTTTCAAATCCTTTGGAAAGGAAGAAGCAAATTGTCCCTCTTGTTCTGTGAAACATTTCAGTCCCAGTATGGGTTTTCAATCCATACAAGCTCTACCCCAGCAACACTTTATTATCATGGCTGAGATAACATCAAGAACCTCATTCTGGGAATCTGGATATTTATGCCTTATTCCCTAAAAGCAGGAAGAGAAGAGTGTCATCTCAGGAGCCTTGAGAACTATGTGATCATAATAATAGACTGGATCTTTCAAAATATCACAAAGCAAAATATTTGTTAAGCTACAGTAAAGCATTAAGAAAAAGATATTTAATTCTCTATGTTGCAAGGAAACAATGGGGTACTTGGTACTATGTAGCACTTTGTACTATGTAGCACTACAATAAATTTGACTATTGTAAAATCTAAATTATATAATTCAGTTTAATTCATTACTTGGGAAAATCAGTCCCTTTTAGTTCTGAAAGTTAAAACACATGAATTTAAATTAGCTGTCCTGAAAATCTTCACCTGTAGTAGTAGCAGTAATAAAAAATATTATTATGATTGTTCGCAGTTGGCCAAAAATTTAGATTGGATATGGCATTTTTATCAGCCTATCAACTTTTCCCAAGGACTTGGAATATGCAGATGTTGATGTTGGATGGTGTTAAAGATAGTGTTGCAGGATGTAAGCTGTTGCAAGTAAAACTTTCTTTTGCAATTGATAGGTGGTGATTTTGTCAATGCTGATGGGGTTCAAGTGGTGTTCCAGTTATTTTGGGATTGCACTAGGTTGCCTATCATTATTGATACTGTCTTTGCTTTCTTTTATCCCAGCTGTCTTATTTCTGTTTGCAGGTCTTTGTGTTTTATTATTTTCTTCAATTCTTTCCCTTCTTTTTTTGCTGCCTTCAGCAAATGTATTACATTGTCCATTATAGCAATAGCAATAGCACTTAGACTTATATACCATTTTATAGTGCTTTATAGCCCTCTCTAAGCTTTTTTTTCAGAGTCAGCATATTGCTCCCAACAATCTGGGTCCTCATTTTACTCACCTCGGAAGGCTGAGTCAGTCTTGAGCCTGGTGGGATTTGAATAGCCGATAATCAGCAGAAGTGGCCTGTAGTACAGCACTCTAACCATTGCGCCACAGAGACTCTATTATGTCCCAAAGGTGCTTTTCAAAAGGCAAACTGGACTTTTTTTGTTTTTTCCTTGAATACATTTCACTTCTCATCCAAAAGAAGCGTCTTCAGTTTGGACTGAATGGTGGGGAAAGGAAGCAGGGGTGGGCTGCTGGGGGTGGGCAGGGTTTGGGAGATCCCCTAGCTAAGATTCTGCACAATTCAGAGAGCCCCCAAATCCCACTCTTGGCTGGCCCCACCCACCCTGCCCCTCCTCTCCCAGGAGTCCCCATGCTGTCCCCATGTGGATGCAGGTAAATTCAGGGCACGCATGGAGGCTCGGGGAGGGCAAAAAATGGATCTCCTGGAAGTTTGGGAAGGCTGGAAACAAGCCTCTGGAGCCCACCGTGGTACAGGAGGCTAACTAGGCCATGCCCCACCATGGCCGTGGCCACCCAGCAACCAGGCAGAGAACCTGTTGCTAAAATCTTTTGAAGCCCACCCCTGAATGGAAGGATATATATTTGCAGTCATCTGGTTGTTAGCACTTCAAAGATCAGTTGTTAGCTCTCCGGGAGTTGTTGAGGCCACTTGAGGGTCTATCAGTCACCTGAATCAGAGTGTAAATGGGTGTGGACTCTTTTTGTGATTGCTGAAAGGATTATGTTGTAGACAGGACATAAGTGGCATTGTATCCCTCCCCCTCTGTTAAGAGAGGGTTGTTCAATTTTAATACGGATGGCCTCTTTTACTCTTTTTTCAGAGCAATAATATCAATAAATAGTGTCCATTATTCAGCCTTTTTTTGTCTTGCTTATCAAAAGTTATTAAGCCTGGGGTTTTAGTTGGCAGATGCTAGTCTGATTGAATTCTAAGGTCCAGGAACACCTTAGCTTTTTCATTTTCTATTACTTTGTTTAGTTCTTGTTTATGGTCAAATGATACTTACTGTCTTGCAAATATTCCATTGCACCATTGTTGCTACTTTATCATGACATTGTTTTTAGCCATTCTGTATGATTTTCTTGCAGCAGTTAATTAGGTGTTTCTTCAACTTCTTTGCAGAGGTGGCACTTTATTGCTGTCTTCTCAATTCTGGCTTTGTATGCATTTGTTTGAAAGACGTCGTCTTGTGCCTCCAGAATTATCTCTGTCTTCAATTTTCCTGTTCCTAGCTATTGCTAGATCTTATTATTATTTGGTTTTCCTGCTATTTTATATGTGCTGGCCACGTAATAGTTTGTCCTGCCATGTCTCTTTTCCATTATGCATTTGATATTTCTCTGTAAGCCACTTTGGTCTCTCCAGTATTCTGTAAGCCTTCATAGTATATTAGTCTTAGTGCATCTTTTTCACTGTCCTTTAGATATTGTTCCAATGCCCATTTTTAGTTATTCAACTGTCTGGTTTATTTGCAACATTCAACATCCACTTATTTTCCTTGGTAAATAGTTCTCATATCAATATAGGGTTTGATGATGATGAGAATTTATGGTTCAATATACTTAGTTTTCAAAAGCCAACTTGAAAAAAAGCCAAGACTAAAGTTGTGGTATCTTTGCTGCAGTCTAGGGTGGCACTGAAAACTTCAGAATGCTGGTGGCTTTTCTTAAGACCTTGTCTAGTGGCTCCTATTCCTCATTTCTAAGCAGTCAATTATCTGAACAGGCAAGAAAAGAGAAGTTTATCTTGTAAAGAAGGCCATGTGTTCTACAAAGAAAATTTATGTTGCTTCTCCACTAACTCTTTCAGTAAGTCCTTATCTAAATGCATGAATTAGGGCTGATATTGAATGACTCTTAGGGACACAACACTTAATGTATGATACTTCTTTTGTGAATTGAATCCCTACTTTTGAGTAAGCAAATGAATCAATACTAAGCAAGGTTTCAAGACATACAGGAATATGTGTTGGTGAACCATTCTGTTTGGCTATATTGAATCTGTTTATTTTATACACTAATAAAATTCTACAATAGCATAGCAACACACTTTATTTAGTTCAATCAATAGAGTAGGTCCAAAATCTCCAGTGCAGTTGAATTCAGTTAATTCTTCCTTGCTTCCCATTTTCTCCTTCCAGTATTTATTCCTATACCATTATCAAAAGCCATTTGCTGAGAAGAAACAGAGCTCCTATTTCCCAGATACTGTACAGCTAGATATAAAATGCTAGTAAGACAATATTGCAGCAGAGATTAATATATTTGATTCAAGCTAAACAAAAGCCAGAACACACAATGCTATTGACAAATGGGCATAACAACTCCATGTTATTGCCTAGAATTCACTTTAAGCTTCATGCATTTCCCACACTTTGTTTTTTCATAGTGCAGTATTGCTATATTTGTAATTTATTTATGTTCTTATATGGCTTCCCAGTACATAAAATAATTCTAGGCAGCTCACAACAATCAATAAAAACACAACTACACTTCCCCCACAGGTGCCAGACCAAACCATCTTCCAACTCAACCTCCATCCTAGCCCAACACCTGGAGGAAGAGCCAAGTCACATTCTATGTTCTGGAGTCTTGAAAGCATACAACCAAGTGGCTTGCACACTCATTTACAGTAATTCTGTTGATAAATGCTACACAGGTAATCCTTGACTTATGACCACAATTGAGCCCAAAATTTCTGTTGCTAAGTGAGTCATTTGTTAAGTGAATTTTGCCTCACTTTACACCCTTTCTTGCCATAGTTGTTAAGTGAGTCAATGCAGTGGTCAAGTTAGTAACACAGTTGCTAAGTGAATCTGGTTTTGCCATTGACTTTGCTTGTCAGTAGGCCACAGAAGGTGATAACATGTCCTCAGGGCACTGCAACTGTCATAAATATGAGTCCGTTGCCAAGCATTTGAATTTTGATCACATGACAGTGGGAATGCTTCAGTGTGAAACAAGTCTTCAGTGTGAAAAATGGTTATAGGGCACTTTTTCAGTGCCATTATAACTTTGAACTGTCACTAAGTGAAATGTTGTAATCTGTATAATCTTAGACTAATACATAAAACTTATTCATTTAAAAAACTGTATTCCACACGTTTAAAAAAAAGGAAAAGGGTTTGTAATTATGTAAGCACAAAGAAGATATTCACTGATATAGATTTTTTTAAAAAAATTATTTGGCCTCCTGAATTCATACACAGAAATTCACAATGTTCAATCAGCCTGAATCTCTTTCCTCCCTGTGTAAAAAAATTATCATTTTTTAAGAATCACATTCGTAGTATTAAATGACGTGGCAGAACTTAGCTGTAAATTTCCACTTGTTCAAAAAATATAAAGACGGCAAAACCACTTCCTTTGTCAGTTATTTGGATGTCATCATGCCAAAGCCCTTTCCCAAGGTACCATCAGCGACCAAATAATGTTATTCTTTTGAGGCAAAATTGCTAAATACTGAATATTAAGTTCTATGCTGCTCTCTTCCTGACACAAGCAGAACCAATCCAGTGACTACAGGGTAGAATGTACATTTACTTCCTCACACCTGCTTCATGAAATTGTTTTCTTTAAGAACAAAAATGGAAACAAAATACATGAAATAAAATGAGTACAAGGTTAAGAATGAGACAGATTTCAACACTGAATGCCAGACTGAATTCTATATTTGTAGTAAATTAATACTATCCAGTGGTGGGATTCAAATTTTTTACTACCAGTTCTGTGGGCATGGCTTGGTGTGCATGGCAAGGGAAGAATACTGTAAAATCTCCAGTCAGGGGTGGTATTTGCTGGTTCTCCGAACTACTCAAAATTTCCACTACCGGTTCTCCAGAACTGGTCAGAACCTACTGAATATCACCTCTGCAGTTATATAGGTGCTAGCATTCTCAACCTGGTGCCTTCCAACCATGTTAACCAGCTGATTGGAAAAGTCTGTGCTCCATTTTCTGAAGCTGTAATGTGATCCATTCATTTAAGCATATTCTCTTTATTTATTTTTTAAGTGAGTTGACAAATGAAGTTTTTATGGCTGCACATTTAAAGGTCCACTTAATTATGAAAGCATTACCAAGGCCCTTCTGCATGTGATGGAAGTAATGGATTTCCAGGAGGGAGGGAGTCCAGAGGAATAAGAAACAACTCAGTTCAGATAATTTGTGTGAGCCTCTCCCTAATAGTTCCCAAGCATATACTTTCTGTGATAGGTAGTCTGCTTTAGTTTGGCAAGATTCTGCCTTTAGATGTAGAACAATTTGCTTGGAAGAATCACAATGTGCCTTTCTTGTTTTTGGAGGTGACGTAATAATTCAAATTTTTCTACAAGAAAAAAACAAAGTCTCTGGGTTTTGGTTACTCTATTCCAGGGGTGTCAAACTGGATTTCTTCAAGGGCTGGATCAGCATTGTAGTTATCCACAGGCCAGCAGGGTGGGGTGGGGTGGCGGGGACCGAGGGAGGGGAACAGGATGGATACCTCCTGCAGCACTTTGGCAGCCAAAACAGGGCATGGGGGGCCACGGGCAGCCCCTGTGCCTTGTTTCCAGCCTCCATGGCCTGCTGCAGCATTCTCCTGACTGAAGATGGACTGTGTGGAGGTCCTGTGAAACCCATTTTTGGCCTCCCTGTCCTCCAGCAGCACTCTGCTGGCCAAAAACAGGCCATGTGGGGACCTCATGGGGCCTCCTCACAGCCCATTTTTGGCTGGCAGAGAGCTGCTGGAGGCCAGGGAGGCCGAGAAAGGGTGTGCAGGGGCCTTGGGAGGCCTCTGCGCAATCCATTTTTGGATGGCAGAGTGCTGCAGGAGGCTGTGGATGCTGAAAACAGGCTGCGAGGGGCCACACAACCCCCCATGGCCCGTTTTGCCAGCAGAGGCCCTGCAGGCTGGACCTTTGATATTTCCAGACTGGCCAGATTTAAGCACCCTGCAGGCTGGATGCAGCCTGCAGGCCTTGAGTTTGACACCTCTGCTCTATTCCATCCTTCCAATCCTTGATTTTTAAGTATTAAGACTACAACAGTTTGAAAGGCCCTAGTACCATGATAACGAACCTATGGCATATGTGCCACAAGTGGCACGCAGAGCCATTTGTGCTGGCACACAAGCCGCAGGCAAACTTGCCTCATTGTGTATTCAATGTAATACCGTAAGTGATGAAACCAGCCTATTATTCAACCTGAAAAGCCTTGCAGATGCTTTTTTCAAGCCTCTGGGAGTCCGAAAAAGACCTCAAACCAGCTGAACAATCAGCTGTGAGGCGCAGTGCAGCTAAGGGGATGGATGGGGGGATTGTGCGTGCATGCTCAGGGGGCATGCGGGCGTGTACACATTGCCTTCTGGGTGCTGGTGCACATGTGCATGCGTGCAATTTTTGGCACAGGAGCCCAAAAAGATTAGCCACCACTGCTCTAGTAGGTTGGAGGTGATTTAAGATTCCATAGACCTGCATAGGTATTTTATTGTTTGTCCAATTCTTAGCAAATACAATTCTAGATGCTGTTAAAACATTTACAATCAAGTACTTCAACTCTTTATTGTAAATATCTGGTGTAATTCCCAATAAAAATATTTGTGGTTTCAAGTCTATATGTTGTTGTATCATTTTTTCCAACCACGTGTGGATTTTAGTCCAATATCTTTTTGCATCCGAACACGTCCACCACATATGGTAATATGAGCCAGGTATCTGATGACATTTCCAACATTTATCCGATTTATTCTTAAACATTCTTGCAATTCTCGTCAGGGGTAAGTGCCACCTGTAAAACATCTTATACAAATTTTCTTTATAAGCAGTTGACATTGTTATTTTATAATTCTGAGACCATAATTTTTGCCATTTCTCTAAATCAATCCCATATCCAAAATTCCCACCCCCAAGCAATCATTGTTTCTTTAACTTGTTCTTCTTCTATTTTAAATTCTAATAAATATCCATAAAGTTTTTTAATTACCTTTTCATCAGTACCCATCAAAATTTTATCCAGCTCAGTCAACTTATCATAAATACCTTCTATTTTAAAATCTTTATCAAATCTAGATTGTACTTGCAAATATGAAAACCAATTCATTTTTATACCTTCTTCTTCCAACGCTTACATAGATTTAAGTTCACCCTTTTCATTCAATATCTCACCATATCTAATTGTTTGTTCCTTTTTGTATATTACTGGATATGAAAAAGCTTCAATAGTAGATATCCATGATGGAATTTTCAAATAGTATTGTTTTTTAATCTTCTCCCAATTTAAAAACAAAGCCTCTCGAATATAATGTCTTCTAAAACAGAAGGAGGAAGTTATTAAGAAAATTATGGATTGTGCTGAAATGAGCAGATTGACATTTGAAATTAGAGATCAAGAAGATAAACAATTTTATGAGATATGGAAATTGTTTTACCAATGGTTGGATAAAAAGACTTGGCAATGTAATGGACTATATAATTTTGTAATAGAAACAAAATAGATTGAATACAATATAGTAAATATTGTAAAATACAATATAGACATATATAACCATTGGATGGAAGTATAATATAAACCTTATAATAAAATTGAGAATATCTCATATAAGTGATGAAATAGATAGTTCAGTCGTGTATATAATTATAATTGATAAATGTATAAGAATGTTTTATATTGATAATATGAGAATCTTTTTATAAATTGTGAGTGTTGACTATGAAAGGATAACACAAAGGATTTGTAACCAACCGATACACTGTAAAATGGAAGATGGTTTTTGTTTTTATGTTTTGTCTGTATGTTCGTCTTAAAAAAAAACTTAAAAAAAAAGATTCCACAGACAAAGGAATGGACTAGAGTTTAATCCAATAATTAAGAAAATAATGTTTGGTAAATCGTATTACAATAAAATTCTTATTGAACAAAAGATAAAGAAAGAAAGCATTAGGAATGAAAAGGGATGTCAGTATCTATATGTGACTGACAGAGTGATTAAAGAGTCAGGCTAGAACTGGGAGCCACAGTTATGAAGTTTACTAGCCTTCGGTCCCTATGTCTCAGCCTGATATATTTCATAGACTTATTATGAAGATAAATCCCTTTTTGCATTACTTGGAGAATTCAAGACAGAATTGCAACAAATGAATTCAAAAAGATATGCTTGCCATGTTTCATAACTGAACATCTTCCCTTAAATTATTTGTTTCAATTTTTTAAAAAGTGCTTTATATATATATATATATATATATATATATATATATATATATATATTTTTGAGATTTTCACGGGTAAAGGTATGTAGGTCTTGGTGTATTCCCGTGTATGATTGAGAATACCTTGGCAACGTTTCGACGAAATCTCATCCGTCATCTTCAGGCTGGTGTCTTCAGCTTCGTTCTCCTGGGAGAAGTGTGTGATCGTGGCTGTTTTTCCCTTTTAAACTCTAGAGTTGGATGTGTTGTTACTTTGGTTTGTGGAGTTGATGTATGCAGATTGGATGGCTTTTTCCTGAGACCCTGTGTGGCTGAGGTGCTGGCTGTGTGTCTCTCAGCCTTTTGTGTTGTAACGACCTGGGTAATGGGCTGTATGATGACCTTCTGAGTTCTATTGTTGTGATGTCCTGGGTGTGGTGCTGTAATCTCCTGGGTCATTGTCTGTGCTGCAACCTCCTGATGTTTTGTGTTGTGATCTCCTGAGTTCTGTGATGTAGTATCCTGGGTGGAAGGCTGTGATGTGGCATTCTGGGCCTTGGTTTGGCTCGAGTTTGAGGTCTGGCTATGTGTTTATAGCGGTGTCAGTTTGCTTAGTTTGGGGGTTGGAGGGGTGTGGCAGCTGGTGTTGCAGCCATGGTCTGGTTTCTGGATGGTGGTTGCCTTTCATCTGTGGCGTGGGCTTGGGTTTGAGTCTGGTGAAGGAGATTGGTGGTGGCATCATAACACACAGATGAAAGGCAACCACCATCCAGAAACCAGACCATGGCTGCAACACCAGCTGCTACACCCCCCTCCAACCCCCAAACTAAGCAAACTGACACACGCTATAAACACATAGCCAGACCTCAAACTGAGCCAAACCAAGGCCCAGAATGCCACATCACAGCCTTCCACCCAGGATACTACATCACAGAACTCAGGAGATCACAACACAAAACATCAGGAGGTTGCAGCACAGACAACGACCCAGGAGATTACAGCACCACACCCAGGACATCACAACAATAGAACTCAGAAGGTCATCACACAGCCCATTACCCAGGTCGTTATAACACAAAAGGCTGAGAGACACACAGCCAGCACCTCAGCCACACAGGGTCTCAGGAAAAGCCATCCAATCTGCATACATCAACTCCACAAACCAATCAAAAGTAACAACACATCCAACTCTAGAGTTTAAAAGGGAAAACAGCCACGATCACACACTTCTCCCAGGAGAACGCTGAAGACACCAGCCTGAAGATGACGGATGAGATTTCGTCAAAACGTTGCCAAGGTATTCTCAATCTACATGGGACAAGACCCGAATACACCAAGACCTACATATATATATATATATATATATATATATATATATATATATATATATAAAACCATCATATTTTCCCAGTTAGGGCAAATCCCATCCATTGAGGCAGAGAGGTTCAAGGTGAAAGCAATAGTGAGGTCCATTTCCATCTATCTAGGACCTTTTGCACACACACTTTGAAAAAGCAAAAGGCATGTTTGAGCATGGAATTCCAAGATCCATTTGGTGAGCCAGCTTCATCTTGAAACAGTAGTTTGGATTAGTTTCTAAAAAATGAGAGAAATGAAAAGAATGGGTTCTTTGAAGTAAATCTAATTCTATATGGAAGGAAGAAATCTGGAGAAGGATTGAAACAACAGTAGGCTTATTGAATCAGGACTGCAAATATCAATACTATATCTAAATGTCTATGAAGATTCTCGGTCATCCAGGTCATGGTTATCCCAAAGATGTTTTTTCAAGAGGCAACTGGACTTTCTGGTTTTTCTCTGCAGACGTTCCGCTTCTTATCCAAGAAGCTTCTTCAGCTGAAGAAGTCCAGTTGCCTCTTGAAAAAGCACCTTTGGGATAATACAATGTCCAGATGGCAGAATCTTACTGAGACAGAGAATTAATTCTTGGCTGGCTGACTTATGGTTGTCTGGATGTTTGCAACCCAGGTTTGATAGCCCTAGTAAAAGAGAAATAGAAACTATACACTAGAGTTGACCCTGTGCAGTCACTTCAATTGAAACTATAAACCACTGTGCTGCTGATTTTCAGTGGTATGATTTTTCATCCTAATTTGCCTCCACAAGTTCTTTTAAGACTTTTGTCCCCATCCTGGGTATTGACAGTGTCATCTTTGGGGCCTTTGAAGTTTCATTTAAAATAAACGTATCACCTCCTTCCTGCAATAATGTAATATGCAATGTAAATATAATGCAAACAGCCCCCGAACTATCTTTGAGGCTTTTAGGGTATTGTTGATTTTATAATCGATTGGGTGCCGGCATAGGAAAGGCTTTTAATTTATTCATTCAATTTGATTAATGCTACTGATTAGTAGTAAGCAGGCTGTCTTTTCCTCTCTAACAGTTAATTTTCTTTAAAAAAAAGAAACTAAAAAAAGAAAGATGTAGAAAAAAAGGAAGATAATGTTATCTGGACACAGATATGTAATATTGTGAATAAGTCAAGGCAACAGTAAAATAAAAGTCTCCTTTAAAAAATATCCTGATCATTGAACATTTAGTATTTTAATGTAAAAATAGTGAAAATTATTCTCATTGTCATGTAGGAAACAGCTTGTTGCAATCTGGCTGTAAATACATTTTGGTTGGAAAGCTGATTAACAAAGAGAGTCAAATCTGAGAACAAAATGTACTAACACGATGGTCTTAATTGTTGTTACAAGGTAATTATTGTCATTGAATTGTCTTGGCTATCTCTTGAAACTGCTTTCTATGCAATTGGCTAGTGTGCTGGAAAGAATGCCAAGACAAATTTTGAATGAAATACCATGTTTTTCAGTCTATAAGATGCACTTCCCCCCACAAAAAAGTGGGTGAAAATGTCTGTGCATCTTATACAGTGAATGTTACTGAAGCTCCACCTACCCGCTGGCTCCCACCCTTCGGCCTCTGCTTCCCAGCAATTTGCCTCCCTGCAGCAAACAGCAAACAGCCTGGTCAGCTTCAGCACAGCCTGGTTTAGCACAAGCAGTTGATTAGTGGTTGGATCAGCCTTACAGAATACAGCCCATCAGCTGTTCCAGGCTGTGGAGATTGCCACCACCCATTTTCACGTGCCCCATTTTTGGCCTCCGTGCACCCCATTTTCAGCCTCCACGCATCCTGTTTTTGGACCATTTCAGTTGCGGAATTGCTGCTGCTACCTATCACCACTGAATGGCAGTGACAATTGGCGGTGATAGGTGGCAGTGATTTCCACCACCTGGAACAAGCCAAAAATAGGACACATGGAGGCTGAAAATGGGGCACGTGGAGGCCCCAGTAGGCGTTGGTGGCGTTGGGCAGTGGCAGCAGCATTGGGTGGTGGCGATCCCCACAGCCTATAACAGCTGATGGTGGTATTCCGGGAGGCCGATCCAACCGCCAATCAGCTGCTCATGCTAAATCAGGCTGTGCTGAAGCTGACCAGGCTGTTTGCTGTTTGCTGCAAGGAGGCAAATTGCTGGGAGGCAGCGACAGATTTTTTCCCCTTATTTTCCTCCTCTAAAGCTAATATGTGTCTTATAGTCCAGAGTGTCTTATAGTCTGAAAAATATGGTAAGTGGTAAAGAGAAGAATTTGGAACAACCATTTAATATGTGGATAGGATTCAAGTGTCTGGATTCTTTTGGAGAACGCAGCACAAATACATTTATTTCAAACCGAAAGCCCAATTTACACTTGGTAATGAATCTAATTCTTGTTTTTGCCCTTGGCTGCTTTAATAGAACTCATAGCGAAATTGTTTCACAAGTGGTACAGTTATGCCCCAAACATAGTACATCACCTAAATTGTTTTGTACTAGCTAAAAACACTTTTGTTAATGAAAGTTGGATCCCTGAATTCTCACGACACATTTTTCATCATCTAAGTGCAGGTTTTATTTCCTAAGTAGCACAAGAGTGCCTAAGCACACAGCTCTCTAATATCATTCTGAGCACTGATTTCCTTGTATTTGTATTTTCCACATGTATTTCTTATGTTCGGCAGCAGCTTTCCAAACTGCAGTACAACCAAATAACCTTGGTTTCTGAATCAAACTTTTTCATGCGACTGGTTCCTTTTGAGATGGAGCTGACATGATTTGACTGAAAATCAAAGTGACTTTCAAATCATTCTATCTCTCATTAGTCTGTTTCATTCCATGAACTGGGGTTTCATACAGTGTCACAAAGTTCAGAGCACTCCTTTTCTTTCTGCTCTGTGGTGTTATACTAAGGACAAGAAAAGGGTTTTTCTCCCTTTCATGGGAAGCTGAGAGTAATTACTGTTATGCCCAAATCCAAAATCAACCCATCATTCACCAAAATTCAAGGCATATTTATTTCTCTCATCCAGATGCAAGAGTTTTTTCTTCTTGTTTCAGAGGGTGAAGATGGTGGTGGAGGCAATGATGATTTATTCTGCAGAGCTGCAGAGAATCTGGCTAGTGTGATAATAAAATCTCCAGAGGACGCAGTGGCAAACTACTTGTTATTTTTGAGAGATGGTTGGAGGTTTACTCATTGACCTCTTCAAGCATTAGGGAGAAAGGGTTGCTAAAATTATTGAACTGCTGCTCACTTTGAGGGCATGATCTTGGAGGGTTCTTAGCAGCATATGTCAGACACAGTTTGTTTACTCCTGTCCAAAGTGATTAGCTAACACTAATCACAATTCTCAGTTGGATAAAAACAACTAAAGGGTTTGGGAAGAGAAGTGAGATCTTGCAAACTCTTACTTACAATTAATTCAGAGAAGAGAGGTGGTGGTGCAAGAAGCTTATGGCTTATTCAAGCTCTTTCTCATAATATTAAACTGAATGCTGCATCTGAACCTAATCCATTTAAAATATAAAGTTGTTTAATGACATTGTGTTCTTTTTTTCACAGCAATATACAATTTCAAAGCTACCCAAGTGCCCCAGATATCACTACAGATTGGGGATGTGGTTCATATATCGGAAGACCATGAAGGTAAAAATGAAAAATATACAATACTTTTCATAGTGTTACACCTTTGCTTCATCAACTTGAGTTTGGGGTTGTATATAAGATGGCATATGACTTTTTCTCCTCAAACCATGGCTTTCTTGTTGTTAAATACTGTACATGTGAGGTGAATTAACATAGTCTCACTATTCTTTAAGCTAAAATTGTAGTGTGACTCTTCTAATGTAGAGTATAAGTAAAGCTAACTCATATAGGGCCATTTAATGGAGATTTATTGGAATTGCAAATGTATATGTCACACTCAAAGGATTTTGAGTAGGGTGGACACTATTCAGGTGAAGTCCAGCTAATATCCCAAAGTCTATGATGAAGAATATAACTTACAGGTAATCTTTGATGTATGACCATTCAGCAACTGTTCAAAATTAAGATGATGTTGAACAAAGAGGATTACAACTTGTTCCTGAAGTTACAGCCATTTCAGCAATCCTACAGTCACATGATAAAAAAGTAGGTGCTTGGCAGCCTGCACATACTTACAACTCTCCCTACCCACCTACTTCTCCCCCCCGCACCTCAGCCACCCATCCAGCTTACTGGTGTAAACAAAACTTCGCAACCCAGAGAAAATCACTGTACAAGCAAAGCTGCTGGGGCCTGGGAAGACTCACATCTCACCTGGCCTGCCAAGCCACACAAAGCATCTGACTTACCTTTGCCTTGTGAAAATCACCACTAACAATCCGAACTTTCATATTGCATAAGTGTAATGTTATATTGTGATTACAAATCTGAACTTTCATATTACATGCATGTTACATTGTGATAATTACAAATTTAGAATTAGAATTCAAAAGAGAAGTTCTGGAACAGTGTTGCTACTGAAAATTATCAAAATAGCACAGCATAGATATAGATGATAGATAGATAGATAGATAGATAGATAGATAGATAGATAGATAGATAGAATAAAGTGGCTTATCTATTTTTTTACCAGAAGAGGTCTCTCTTGAACTACAACATTGATCTAAATCATTAGAAAATTAAATTCTCACAAAGGGTTAGATACCTTAATAAGTGCAAAATGACCGTCTACAGGCAACATTACTATATCTGCATCTTTACCTGTAGGTCTCCCTATCCCTTGCCTGTATGTAATGTATGCAATATAGGCTGGAGAAGAGCACTGATTATGCAAACATACCATTGTCTGATCTGCTACAGAAATTATTTCAAACTGTTCTAATTTAGTATTCCTTTCCTATCTTATCCAAAATCTTGACAGGCTTCACCAATGGCAGAAGTCTCTTTAATTCCTGCTTTTCATGATTTCGTCTCTATTGTGATAAATGCATATGACCCTCAAAATTAGGAAACTACAAAGAACTGATGCTGAGAACCCGGTTGAATGGGCTGAGGGCTGCAATTATGTCAGCTATACTACAACTTCTTAACTTATAATGTTAGTCATTAATGCTTGAATAATTGGCTCTTGCCTCACAATCAGGAGGCTGTCAGTTCGATCCTAGGTAGACGCTAATATTTGGAATAGACTCTTCTGCTGGAGCATGGGGATTGGACTAGATGACCTCCAAGGTCCCTTCCAACTCTGTTATTCTACCGTGTTTCCCCGAAAATAAGACCTACCCTGAAAGTAAGACCTAGCACTATTTTCTAAACCTGCCCTAATATAAGACCTACCCCGAAAATAAGACCTAGTGTAAATCTCCAGTTCCAGGAAGACTTTTCAGGGAGCAACCGTGCACCATAAAACACCCCCACACACACTCACACCCACTATTTGGCACCATAAATATATAAGACCTACCCCGAAAATAAGACCTAGTGTGTTTTTGGGAGCCAAAAAAAATATAAGACAGTGTCTTATTTTCGGGGAAACACGGTATGTCTAATTTCAGATATCAATTATTAATGCTCAGATATCAATTATTAATGCTCCTCATTGTAATCATACAGCCATGGAGCAACTGGGAGGCTGTTTCATAATTTGAAAATGTTTAGAAAGTTTTCTTTCCCTTCTTCCTGTGAAGAGCAGTGGGAATTCAAGTCAGCTATAAATAAAGATGCTTGAAGCAGATAGGTGAACAATGGAATCGACATTCATGAAATGCAGCCACCACTGCAAACTTAAATCTCTTTGGAAGGAAAGAAGAGTCATGGAAGCCAGGGCTATCAGTAACTAGTGAGAAAGATATTGATGGATCAGGACATCTAAGATCAGCAATATCAAGCTTCACATTACTAGTGGAGGAGAGAGAGAGAGAGAATGAATTACTGTCTTCAAACTTCCCATCGGTGCTTCTGCTAGGCATCTGGCTGTCCATGTGGGCTGGGGAAAGGGAAAAGATGCAGGATTGCATAACTTTTTATTTAATTCAGCTTTGAGGTTCTTCTGATCATTTTATGTGTCAAGAAATCACATTCAGCATTCTGCAACTGGACACTGTCCAGATGTACTGATTTGCAACTCCCAGAACTTCCAGCTACCGGGCTCAGGGATATAGGAATTTCTGGAAGCTCCATGAAACATTTTCCAGTGTTTTTTGATTATAACTCTCCATGATCTTCCATAGCTTTAGAACAAGTACAATTTAGTGTCCATATACTTGAAAAAAATAGAAATGATTTTTCCTTGCTTTAACAAAGCAAAAACCAAACAAAATTAGCATGATTATTATTAGCATATGGTGTTGTTACATTAGTCAGGAGACTACAATGCTAATGCAGAATAGCAGTTTGACTCCCAATGACACATCTTTCCATATGGATAAATGCAATAGTCCAGTTGGATAACTGGGAAACATGGCTTCCACAAACATAAATCTGTGCTAGTTATTGAATTCTTTTGAATGCCAGAGGTAAAATCTAACCTTTATTTCTGGTTTTCAACAACCCTGAAATATGACATCCAATCTTGGAGAATTACTACTCATTTAAATTCAGGATAGTCATATAAACCAGATTTGGATGTAGCTATAGATCATTGCAATCTTTATCATTTTCCTGCAACTTTTCTAGGAAAGGAATGTTAGGGGAAATGTATAAGTTAAACCATTCATTTGGTCCACAAAGCAGTGCCATAGGCAATCATGGGTACATTTCACTTTTTTCATGTTACACGTTTGGTCAGCAAGCTACACTGTCTTCCAGTTTGTTTCTTGGTGCAATTCAAGATGCTATTTATTACTAAGAAAGCTGTACGTGGCATGGAGCCAGAATATTTGAAGGACAGTTTTGATCCCATTGTATCTACTCCTCACATAGGCTGGACCAAAGGAGCATTCTTCAATTCATCTATTAGGGATTGTCATTGAATGAGACCTAGGAAATGGTTCTTTTCTGTAGATGCCCCTGCCCCCTGGAAAACCATATTGTACTGCCTGTGGTTCAGCTCAGCCTGACTCAGAGGAATGATCAAGCCATGCTATTGGCATATGGTTGTCTTTGGAAGTCACTTTATGTTGATCAGTTAACCAATTAGGAAGGATGTTTTTAATTTTTATTTATTAAAATATGCATGTATTTATATTGTATTCCTGTTAGACACCTAGAACTGCATTGGTAAGATGAGTGGCTGAATCAATGAAAGAATGAGTGAAAGAAGGAAGGAAGGAAGGGATGAATGAATAGATTTGTAACCATAGCAAGGAGGAATCATCAAGTATTTTAATAGATAGGCTAGGTTTTTTCTCAACTATATAGGGGGAATGTACTGTTTTCAGTGACACTTAGTCCCATGGTGGTGCTTGTAGAATAACTGTTATATTTATTTATTTATTATTTATTTATTAATTCGACTTATATGCCACCCCCTCTCCAAAAAGGACTCGGGGCGGCTCACAGCTAAAAATACAACAATAAATAAATTAATTAAAAGTATATTAAACAAGTTAAGCCGAATATATATAGCAGAAACTGTGTTGAGAGGACACAATCTAATATAATGATATGGTTCTGTTTTGAATTATAGATTGGTACAGGGGATACTTGGTCAGGCATAAAGAAACTGAGGTGAGTTTGTCCTATTATCATCATCATTATTATTACTGAAGTGTTAGTGTTGCAATTTCCTTTTTCTCTTTTGTACAGAGGCAAATAGTAAGGAGTGAATTACCTACTGTATAGAACAATTTTATATATTGATGCTCTAAAACAAACCCCACTGATTTTGTCCCATGTGGGCATGTACAGGATTACAATCTTCATGGGTTTTGACTGGGCAATATTTAAATAAGCAATTAATTTATTTGACTTTTTTTTGCTTTCCTTCAGGGAGCTTAAGTTTTTCAATATTAACAATATTTAATTTATTTTAACCAAGATTAATATTAATTTAGGAAGTCTTTACACTTTACCTATCAAGATATTAAGTCTGGATTGGAATGAAATTCAGGTTTTTAGATTGACTCCTGATTACAGGAAATACATTGATTGGAAATATTATATGCTATACCTAAATACATGGCTTTCAAATGACTAGGAAAGAATAAAGAATGGAAAGAACTTGACTTAAGCTAAATTACTTTGCATAACATCAACAATCTTTCTAAGATCAATTTTGGATGTGAGATATCAACGGAGGCTGAAAAGAGTGGACTTACTTCACATCCTAGTCCATCTACATTATATTATAGTAGGCTCTTGAACTTAGTAAAAACGATCCATTATCCAGTATTATTTACTATCATTGGCAGACATTCCTCTTATCACATCCTTGATCTTTTCAAAACAAAAAATCAGAGAATGCATTTGGGATGTTCAGCATGTGTTGTTGGGGAGGAACTGCTGTATCATTTGGCCAGGCATGATCAAAGATCAGTGGCAAAATAAGATAGGTACTATGGGCAGATCTCAATGGGTAGTGATCTTTTGTAAATCTGGCAAAGTATGGAACATTTTTATAATAATACTTTAATTCAATCTTGTAGTTCAATTACTAAAGTATCATAGCTTCACCAGAGTTGCCTTTTAAATGTCTACTTGCATAGCATTGACTTTTCAACTGTTCAAGAAATATGTATTTTGAGAAGTATAACAGCTGTGTTTTTCCCTTCAATTCCAACAGGGAATATTTCCAAAATCTTTTATCCACATCAAAGAAATTGCTGCTGAGAAGAAAAGGTATTATAGATAACATACATTTACTAGATACCTTATTTTGGGAAACTAAGAACACGATGTCTTTCAGTTGTTGTAAAGCATGGTAGCAAAACTGGAAAGGCTCTTCCTATTGTTTAATACTGAATGTTCAGATTAAAACTATTGGGAGGCCTATTGTCTTTGAAAGACCTACAAAAGTCTATCTGAAGAGTAGCTGGAGTAGTGCTGTATTATGTGAATTTTCCATCTAACCCAAATACATAATTTTTATATGAATTCCACTTTTAGATGTAGATAAAATGTCATACCTTAATTGTGATAAAAAAACCCACACAATTAAAAATGACCCTCAATGAAACAGACTTTTATCATGAAATATATTTACCCATGGTTAGCAAGCCACATATCATGCTCATTCAATATGTCAAGTGAAAACAAACCACATTTTTATCTAATAGGAGGTCTTGGTTCATACAAGTTGTTAAGATATAAAGGGATTTGATTAACATTTTCTTACTCATTGTTTGTTTTTAAACCATGTTTTATAGTTTAGCTTATTGACTGCATAGAGCCTATGTCTGCAGAACAGTAATTAGTAGACAGTCGTTTATCCATCCTGACCATGTTTGGCAGACATGGTCCATTCTGACTGTGTTTGGAAGTCCAAAAAGCATGAGAAAGTATCTGAAAATCTTGTGGTTAGGTATAGGTAATCAGTAGTCCAGAATTACAATGTTTTCATTTAGACCTATCTCTTCTACATCTTTTCTGATCTCATTCTTTCATCTCCTTCTGCTACTGCTCATCACTGCATTTATAAGCAAATATTCATGAGATGTATGGAGCATCTAGTATAGAATGGCCTAAAAACCAGACAAGCCTGTCTGAGAGTCAATTTAGGATTGTCTGTCTCAAATATCTATATGTGAGATGTTTAATTATGGACTCAGTAATCATAGCCGACAGTTCCATTGCTAATTCTCCACTTGGCCTGCTGATCACATGTATAATGTTAAATTGTATTATAATACAGTATTTGTCCTTTGGCTCAGAAATGCAGAAAATGTAATACCTGCTGAGATTCCATTGGTACAAGAGGTTACCAGCACATTATGGGAATGGGGTAACATTTGGAAGCAATTGTACGTGGTGAGTTATTTTTCCTTTCTTACAGGGAAATTTTATGACTGCTGGGAAGAAGCTTTAGTTGCATTAAGTGCCATGTCAGTAGGCTTAGTTATCCACCAAGCCAATGTATTTTGCATTTAATTTTATGAATATATAATTGCTCTGAAAGTGCTGGTAAAGAAGAAATCCCTTCATTGCAAAATTTAGCTTCAATTATTTAAGAGGCTGTTGTGTAATTCCACTTTTGAATGTTATGTGATTTCAACCTTTGAATGATCTTTAATGCACCATGCACAAATGCACTGCTAAGAGAAAGTGAAAGCTCTGGGTGATTTAGAACCTATGGCTTTTGCTTATGCAGAAAAACTGCTCTTATATTATTTCTAAACAGCTGACCGGCTTTTTTTTTTAATGCACTGCATAACCTGTCCAATTTAAAGAAAATGAATTTTGGGCACCCAAAGGTCACACCAGTATAAAGTTTATTTTGGATAAAGGAGAGACCATTTCAAAAAAGAAGAAAACTTCTAGTGTATTTGCTATTGAGCTCCCATGTTCAATATATGGATTAGAATAATGAGAATAGGTCAAAGTAAACAACAGTTAAGCTGAAAAGCAAAAACCTGGAATATATCTTTTGAACTCATCCTGAAAGGGTCCAGAACATTTTGGCAATCCCTACTGTTTCTTCAACATAAGCAACCGATTGGTAATTGATTATACTTCAACAAAAGGTTCCAGAGGTAGTAGATTAATTTAAAAAGCACCCAACTAGCTTTTTAGTAGATCTCCAAGGAAGCAGAAGAGCCAGGTGGATCAGAAGGAATTATTGGAAAGCTGTCACAACTTAGAGCAGTTGCTTCATTTTCTCTGTAGTAGAGCTGGAGGCATGCAAACAATTTTTTAATTAGGGGAACAAATGTCATTGCTGTGAAAGGAAGGATATTCTAAAATGCCTAGAGAGGTAGGTTCCTATGTCATGTTCAGAAAACAATAATCCTTCTGCTGGACTGCTGAGTTTTGGTTTATGCCAGCTTTTTCTGTTATGTGATCATGCTTGTGGTTTTACCTCTGGTTTGCAATAGTCCACCCTACCTTCAGTCACAATAATGCACTAAGCATTTTCAACATAAATGGAATTTTGTGTTTTAAATATCTATTATATTTTGATACCCAGGATTTTTGTAGATTGGGAAAAATAGGATCACTTCCACTTAGAGAAAATATACTGGTTCTGCTGTCATACAGGGGTTGCTTGACCACAGTGAGAAAGGGCAACTGAAATCTTAAATAAGCTGAAGTCTGAATTGTTTTCTCTTTCAGGCAAACAAAAAGGAACACTTCCGGCAGGTACAAGGGATGATGTGCGAGTTAATGGAGTGGAGATCACAGCTCCTCTCGGGGACATTGCCCAAAGATGAACTAAAAGAACTGAAACAAAAGGTCACTTCCAAAATTGATTATGGCAACAAGTAAGTTCTGATGTTACTATCAATGTATTTTAGAAAGGGAATTCCTTGGGCATATTGCAAACTGAGATTCCTTAGCATTGCTTTTAAGAACACTATAATACAATATATTATATGCACAGGTACAGTATAGGTGGTACCTAGTTCAATAGTAGTAACTATGAGAGGGATCTTGGAGTCCTAGTAGACAATCACTTAAATATGAACCAGCAGTGTGTTGCCGCTGCTAAAAAAGCCAACACAGTTCTAGGCTGCATTAACAGAGGGATAGAATCAATATCACATAAAGTGTTAATACCACTTTATAATCCCTTGGTAAGACACACTTGGAATACTGCATCCAGTTTTGGTTGCCATGATGTAAAAAAAATGTTGAGACTCTGGGAAATAGTGCAGAGAAGAGCAACAAAGATGATTAGGGGACTGGAGGCTAAAACATATAAAGAACAGTTGCTGGAATTGGGTATGTCTACTTTGATGAAAAGAAGGACTAGGGATAACATGATAGTAGTGTTCCAATATCTCGGGGGTTGCCACAAAGAAGAGGGAGTCAAGCTATTCTCCACAGCATCTGAGGGTAGGACAAGAAGCAATGGATGGAAACTAATCAAAGAGAGAAGCAACCTAGAACTAAGAAGAAATTTCCCAATAGTTAGAAATTAATCAATGGAACAACTTGCCTCCAGAAGCTGTGGGTGCTCCATCATTGGAGGTTTTTAAGAAGGGATTGGACAACCATTTGTCTGAAATGGTGTAGGGGGTTGGACTAGAACACCTCTATTCTATTCTATTCTATTCTATTCTATTCTATTCTATTCTATTCTATTCTATTCTATTCATTCCATTCCATTCCATTCCATTTTCTAGCCAGGAATATTAGTAGAATGCTTAAAAGACATTCTAAATGTCTGGTTGTCATAACTGTCACTTACAAGTTACCTTTGTTACAGACCTAACATAAAGTCTCTCTCAGGTCAAACTTAACTTCTGATGACCTTATCGATCCGTTTGTGTACTTTTCTTCACAAAGACACAAAAGTCATTTGTCACTGCCTTCTTCTGAGATTTTTTTTTCCAATTTCCCATTCTGGTCTAATTTTTGGATTTTCTGGTGTTCTCCCACTCATATACTAAGCAACTCTACTTAGCTTGTCTAAGATCAGATGTTTTCTGCTGCCTGTTCTATATTGCATATCATTATTTTCTTCTAAGACAAGTTGCTTAAAAAGAGCTATCAAAGTGCTCAGTAGAAAAACTGATTTTATGATTTTATGGTGCTTATTTGTTACATCATCTTCTTCTCCTTACCGATTTGGCTTTTTAGGGTATTAATACTTGGGTTTTTTTTTTTTGTGGATCTTGATCTTCTTTTACTTTTTTATTATTTCTTTGCCACCACAAGTCACAACTTGTATATGGGATGTAATATGCATGTAGGAAAAATATTACATCTGTTAGACTGCATTCCAAAACAACCATGGAGAAAAAGATAGTGTGGCTGATAATTATTTCATATTCAAAGCTTATCTAAAAGAGAAGCAAAATAAAGTGCTTGGGTTTGGATGTATAATAAGATAGGCTATTGAAAGGAAAGGGGATCTTAGATTTTTAATTTGCATTTCATCTAAACAAAAAAAATCAGAAAACACACAAGTATCCTTATTTTATTAGGCACATTTGGAACAAGTTTTCAAAAAGTATTCTAGGGCAGGGGTCGCCAACCTTTTGGACCTCAGGGACCACCAAACTCATAATTTTAAATCCTAGGGACCACTAACCGGTTCTGTGGGTATGGCCTAATTTATGGGTGTGGCTTGGTGGTCATGTGACTGGCTGGGCATGGCTTGTATGTAAATATTATAAATATTTATATAAATATTGAATTTTTTATAAAAAAAGATCAACTTTTACCCAAAATCAGGCAAAGCAGGCAGGCAGATTGAGTTGCTCACAGAATCACAGATTCATTCAGAAATCTATCTGCCATTGGCTAGCTCAGTCTGTCACATAAAATTTGCTTGCAAGCAAACTCATAAAATTTGCTAGCAAGCAAACTCACAAAATTAACTGACAATACACCATGTATGTAAATATTGATTTTTTTATTAAAAAGAAAAGCAACTTTTACCCAAAATCAGGCAAAGCAGGCAGGCAGATTGAGTTGCTCACAGAATCATTCAGTGATCTATCTATCTGCCATCGGCTAGCTCAGTCTCTCAAATTTGCTTGCGTGAATCTGCACTGATTAACAGAACCTTCAGTCCTAAGGGAGGTTGGGCTGTGCTTAAAAGCAGAGCTGAAGATCTAAAGACTAGCTAGAAAGCAAGAAATTCAACCATTTCCTGCTTCCTAGCTAATCTAACTCTCCCGGCACAGCAGAACACCTGATGGTCGGAAAAAGGAAAAATAGCAATTTAGCAGGCAAGTTTGCCGGGTGAGGAGTGAGTGGGCGGGGAGGGTTCCCACTGGCCATGTAGGCAGTGCAGCCTTGTGTTTCTGTGCAGCCTGGGTGAATTGCTTTGGGGGGGGTACTCTGGGGGTGAGATTTCTCTGTGGCCCACCAAAATTTTCTGGTGCGGCCCACCGGTTGGCAACCACTATTTTAGGGCATTTTTTAAAGTGGCTTTTGCAAAGTGCAGGGTTTTTTTACATCTACCATTTCAGATTTGTGCATATCATTGTTTAAGTGTTGTTTAAGATTTAAAAGATGAGAAATGTTTGAAGCAGTAAGTCATATAAAAAGTAGGAAGATACACAAAGTACAGGCAGATTCTGAAAGGATCTCAAAGAAATGAAAGTATGATTCTACTTCACCAAATGGAAACAATGAATACAAATATAGAAAGGCAAAAAACCCCAGCCTTTGATCAAAAAGAACAAGCTGACAACTCCATCAGCCACTAGGAACTCCTGACAGGACTTAAATGGCTCAGCAACAAAGAGAACCCCATGCAGTCATACACAGTATCTTTCCAGCTTAAGTCTTTGCAGCAGTTCTTATACCTTACAGAGCATGCTATCATGTTGTCATTCCACATGTTCAGGTGCAAAGTGAAGAGTATAAACAAAGCTAAGGTAAACAGAAGGCAAATAAATATCATCTGGACTCTCAATATGCTGCCCCTTAATCAGGTCTGAGTGATGCCAGTCAAAAATTAATATCTTAATAAAAATACTTGTTTGGAGATAGAGGAAAGTTTGAAGAGAAACAGGCTAGATTATTGATCATTTTATCTTGTTTTGTCTTAATTTCAAGGGAAACACCTAAAGGCACAAGGCATAGCTTCTCTTCAGATGCAAATAATAACTCCACAGAAGTAGGAAGAGAAAGATTTATCAATCTAGTTTTGGAATTTCCATGACACATTGCACCATCAGTAAAAACGTTGGCTGGTTCCAACCAAACAAAATGGGATTTGTGACTCAGCATATTGTATTCACTCAGCTAAAGGATTGAAAGTTCTTCATTTCGTCTTTGCAAGCTACAATTAGACTTCTCAAAAATTGTTTCTTTCATTGCAAAATCATAGGTGTTTATCATATTCATGGTTCATCCAGGCAGTGGTGGGATTCAAATTTTTTTTACTACCAGTTCTGTGGGCATGGCTTGGTGGGTGTGGCAGAGGAAGGATACTGTAAAATCTCCAATCAGAAGTGGTATTTGGCTTCAGAACTGGTCAGAACCTGCTGAATACCACCTCTGATCCAGGTACCATTATGTGAATTGTGTTTTCAAAGGAGATTGTATCCTCATGAGTATTATATGATCTGTTAACATACTGTTTGGTTTTGCAGAATGTCTTAATTTTTAAATCACACCTCAGAGATAAAAAAACTTCAACAAGATTTCAAGCAACTTGAATGAAACCTAAGATATTTGTAGTGTGATGTCCATTTGAAACTGAAGAATGGCCTTTAATGTTGCAGATGACACTTTCTATTTGTATCTACAGGATTCTAGAGCTGGACCTGATTGTTAGAGATGAAGATGGCAATATTTTGGATCCTGACAAAACCAGTGTCATCAGTCTCTTCCATGCACATACAGAAGCTACAAAAAAAATCACAGAAAGAATTAAAGAAGAAATGGTATGGAATTTGCAGTCCATCTTTCTACTTTCAAACAGAGCTTTCCTTGTTTATTCCCATGAAGGATTAATCTGTAAAAGCATCAGGAGCAGCTTAGCAATTACTTCCCCTGCCTGATTCAGTATGCATATTAAAAATATCTCCTCACACCAAGTATTCATTCTGAATTCCCAGCTTTTTTAAAATGTTGATTTCAATCCATCAATAAACCAATAACATAATTTAGACTTCCAATTAACACACATATTGGTGCAGACCAAAAAGCCTAGAGCAAGCTTTTTTTTAAAAAAAGTCAGATATACCTTACCTGGTCTTTAAAAACAATGTGCATTGGTAAATCTTTGTAAAAATGACAAGGGGAGATTAAATTTAAAAGGAAGGACAAGGTCTTTCTTATTATCCATGTCTATAAGCTTTAAGTCAAACAATGTTTGTATGAGGAAAGTGAGCAGTGCACTGATTCAGATTTTCTAAAAGCTAGTAACTTATACTACATCCTGTGCTAGCAAAGTAGTTGCTCTTGATGTTTGTAGATACAACTCTGTTTTTCTGTATTCCTATTGAAGCACCAGGTTCCTAATACTGTGTTTCCCCGAAAATAAGACCTACCCCGAAAGTAAGACCTAGCACTATTTTCTAAACCTGCCCTAATATAAGACCTACCCCGAAAATAAGACCTAGTGTAAATCTCCAGTTCCAGGAGGACTTTTCAGGGAGCAACTGTGCACCCGCGAAACACCCCCCCCTACACACTCACACCCACTATTTGGCACCATAAATATATAAGACCTACCCCGAAAATAAGACCTAGTGTGTTTTTGGGAGCCAAAAAAAATATAAGACAGTGTCTTATTTTCGGGGAAACACGGTAGTATCATGATGGTAATAACAATTGTGCATAGTGAGCAATTCCAGACTTTTTTCAGGTAACCAGGTCTGCTAGGACATGATATGTTTAAGCACACTATTTCCTGAACAGACCTTTTATTTTTATTTTTTGTGTGAGATCTTCTTGATCTAATTTCTAGCTGAATGGAAAAGAGTATCTGTCCTTTGTAAAGAGTCAGTTTTCCCTGCAAATTAATGCTAAATTTGCTTAAATCTATAACCAGCAAACAAAGCTACAAATTTAAAAATCAGTAGCACATAAAAAGTCACAATGGCAGTATGTCATAACCACTGTGTGACCAAGATCTACATTACAAAGTAGGGATGAAGAAGACCAGTTTATACCAGTTTCCTTTTTGCTATCTTTCACAATCTTTACATACATGACTCCCCTAAAAATCCAAAAAAACAAAATGAACACAAATGAACAATGAAAGCAATACAATGAAAAATATATATTTGTTAAATTTATAAAAAATAAAAAGGATCACCACTAGGATATTCAGATGAAGGTCATATTTTGGGAAATGTGAATGTGAATGTATTGTAATAGTTTGACAACTATACATTTTTCACACTTCCCCTGGACTCTGTAGAGATATACCTCACAGTTTGGGAAAGCCTGCCTTGTACCTACACAAAGATGTTTGATTTCAAAAGTAGAGAGGACTTTGTACATATTTGTAGCAGTTTACTTAATTTTGCACCTCAGGTATTTAAAATGACCAAACATTATGGGAATTATATTTCAGCACAACTGGACAGGAAGGTTGGGAAAAGTGTGATAAATGTTGTGGTTTAAATGTGACTGACCACAAAGATGTGATGTATAATTAACATATTTTTTTTAAAAAAGTAAACCTGTTTATCAAGTTCTTTTGCTGTTTTTCTAATAACATCTCTTTCTCTTATTTGTTGTTGGTTCTCAGTCAAAAGATGAGCCTATATATGGAACTTTCTGCCGAAATACTTCATCGCCCACTCACAGCCTTTATGTCTTTGTAAGAAATTTTGTCTGCAAAATAGGAGAAGATGCTGAACTTTTCATGTCCCTCTATGATCCTCATAAGCATATAGTGATAAGGTATGCCAATTTTTTTTCCACTGATGCACAGTGTCTATTTTCCTAAGAAACTTAAACCTGTGTGTGAGATTATAAATGTGTGGATTATGGCAATCTCTTGTGGTTTGGATGAATTTAAGATTAAACATACACCGTTTATGAACAGGCATATTTATATTAATGACTCATTTGGTAAGACATCAGAATGACTTATAGGTAGCCTAGGTTTGCATCAAAGCCTGAACTATTTTAATAGGTTAATTGAGCTGCTTGTCTCTTTACATAATTATTAACCATTGTCTCAGACTTTCCCCATTGCTCTGGGTTTAGTCAAGCATAATGACTGAAATTGCAGGAGCTGAAGTTGAAACTTAGTTGTCAGAATTATTAATTAATTAATTATTTATTGTATTACCAAAATTATTGTTTCTCTTGCAAAACGCCCCCATAAAATTGGAAAAAAATTCTTTGATGATTTGGATAAATTAGTACTGCAATTTATATGGCAAAAGAAAAAAACCTAGAATCAAACTAAAATTGTTGCAGGATGCTATGGAAAGGGGAGGATTTGGCCTACCTGACTGGGAATTGTATTACAGAGCGGCAATCTTGACTTGGGTTAAATATTGGATAAATGTTAAAAATAAAAGAATGTTAACACTAGAAGGATATAATCTAGAGGCAGGTGGCATGCTTTTCTGTGGCAGGATAAACAACAGGTTCATGGATACTTCCAGAGGCATAAAATCAGGCAGACCTTGTTAAACGCATGGAATAAAACCAAACAACAAATTTATGTTGAAGTACCAATTTGGCTATCCACATTAGAAGCATTGATGTATCCACATCTACTTCGCCAAGAGGAAGTTATTACATACGAGGACATCTTAAATGAGAAAGGAGAATTAAGAATGAGGCAAGAGCTGAAAGATCAGGGATTAGAGATAGAATGTTGGGCTTACTTACAATTATAATCGATACTGAAAAGAATGGGGAATTAGTAGGCAGAAAATAGAATTAGATGAAATACTATTGGGAACAGACGAGAAATTGATTTAAAAAATTTATAAAATGTTATTGGAATGTAAATTAGAAGAAGAAAAGTTAAATGAAACAATGCTGGCCTGGATGAATGATTTTGGGCATTGTATAAATTTGGATGATTGGCAAATCTCATGGGATAGAAATAAAAAATAACTTTGGCAGTACCATTTAAAGAAAACTTATATAAAATGTTTTATTGGTGGCATATCCCACCATCAAAATTGGCAAAAATGTATCCGAAGCTATCCCCCAAATGTTGGAAGTGTAATAAGGAAATTGGAACATACTATCATTTGTGGTGGAATTGTAAGAAAGCCCAAAATTATTGGCAGAAAATTCAGAAATGGATAGAAGAGATGTGTGAAATTAAAATAGAATACAGACCCGAAATTTTTCTATTGGGAATTAATGTGGGAAAGTACAAGGATGTAATATGCTTAATAGTCCATATCATCACAGCCACAAGGTTAACTTATGCCCAAAATTGGAAATGTAATGAAACGCCAGATGAGATGGAAATAATTAGGAAAATTTGGATGTGCGCTGAAATGGACAAATTAACTCAAGAATTAAAAAATAAGGCTGAATCTGATTATTATAAAATTTGGGAGAAGTTTTACCACTGGTTGAATAAAAGGAAGGAACAAGATTATTAAAAATGACCAAAGTTTATGTATATATGTAAATTTGTATCATTCTTTATACTTATTAACTAATGATGTAAGACAATCAGGTGTGTCGGGATGTATGCATCACGTTCCCTGTTGTTTTTAAATGTCTTTTCTTTTTTATATGTCTAATAAAAAAATTTTTAAAAAAGAAACTTAGTTGGCAGAATTTTCAAGGATGCACTTAATATAATTTAAAATTTCATGTCAATATATCATACAGCGCTATTTCATTGTGATAATCTGAGTTTATATAATGTTTATTTTTCCACAGTGAAAATTATTTGGTGAGATGGGGGAGTAAAGGTTTTGTGAAAGAAGTTGACAATTTTAACAATCTGAAAGTGGTTTTCACTGTGAGTAGTTTTTTTTGTTTGTTAAATAATCCTTTCACTTCAACCACCTATACTACCTGTACATTTTTTGGAAAACTTGCAAAATAAGTATTCCTCATCTGTCCACAGGAAACAGAATTAGCAGAATTCTGCTATGTGATCTCACTTCATTCATTCTCTCTCTATGGCTAACTGTGCATTTAATACAAAGGCATTATGTGTTTTTGACTTGTGCAAACTCAGCTATTGTGTCTTATGTAACTAACCATGGTTAAGGATTGCATGATGGTTAAGGATTGAATGATGGTTAAAGATTGCATGATAGGTGAAAAGATAACTTATTTTTACAAAGGATTTTGTTTTTAATGTTTTGAGTAGTATTGTGAAATAAAGATGGTCCCTCTCTTTGAAAAATTACTGAATGAATCATAAAACTAACTTTTTCAAATAAATTATATGGGGGAGAAATATAGCCGTAAGACTAAATCTAGTGTTTGGCTAGACTGACTTAATTCTGAAACCGTGAGGATAGATTGTGGTTGTCATCTTGAAATAACTGATCCATATGGTTATGGCTTTTATCTAGCTATATTTGAGAAACATTAATATTGTGGTACAAGAGAAATTATCATATTGTACACAGATGTTATGCTAAATACAACAGATGACTAAGTCAGTAAGTCACTGAAACATATAAATTATATTCTAATTACCTGGGAACTTCTGGGGAAGAAATGCCAAAATGAAGACAACTCCACTAAAAGCAGAGCTGAATAGATCAGGAATTTGCTGATTGACTCAACTAAAAGAAGAACTGGTGATGGATCAGCAATTTGCAGTTCCCCAGAAAAAGGAAGAGAACAGAGATGGTCCCAAGTGTTCCAGACAGTTGTTTCTAGCATGGAGAAAAAAAAAATTAAGTGCAATACTAAAAGTATTATTTTTTTGGAATAAACTTTGGCATGGGAAAGTTAAAAAAAATGAACTAAGAGTTCAGATGGCTTGGAAATAAGATTTCAAACTAATTGTAAATTTTTCACAGGGTGAAATAATTTTGTTTTGAATTTTTTTTAACAACACATGATAGAATATGATTTTGAAGGTTGGACACTACAGAGAACCAGAAGGAACTAAAGATAACAAGTAAAAGAGATTTAAATTTGACTTATTAATACAGAACAGAGCAAAATATTTTAATGCTGGAGATATTGAAGGATATATTTGGACCGAGAAGTTAATTTTAAGAGTGTCTACCGTATCTCTATAGATAGACAGTGTATAAAAGAAGTTATGGAAGAGCAACAAATTTTATTGGGACAAGACTGAGACTGCATGGATTTAAAAATGACAGGCTACAAGAATAATATAGAAAAAGATGCTTCATTGGAAAACAAATAAAACTGGATGATGTCTTAATAATGAAAAGGATACACAAATAATGTAAAAGAGTGACCTAAATAATTTTCCTATATATTACTAAAAAGTCTTATTAAAGCTTTGAAGAATTTTGTGAGAAGAAACAAAGAAAAATTAAAAGAAATCAAGTTCAAGAACATTATTTGAAAGAAATAAAGTTCAAAATTCTTAAAAGGAGGGAATATAAAGTTGGTTTGTTTGACCAAAGTTAATAGATATATCTGAGATGCTGATTATTTGGGTTTTTTAACTGTTAGTCTGTCAATTGAATTTTGCTGTTATTTATCTCAGGATCTTGGAAACAAAGATCTTGGAAGAGACCGAATTTATTTGATCTGTCAAATTGTACGAATTGGAAAAATGGAGCTCAAAGATACCAACACCAAAAAATATACTCAGGGCATAAGAAGGCCTTTTGGAGTGGCAGGTAAGGCAAAGAATGGACAGGATCCAAAAAGCCTTCACAGTCTTTAATACAATTCCACCTGTGCCTATGTGTGTTTAGCCACACTTGCTTATTAAAGCCCCATCACCCTCCACATTACCATTGTCCTTGAATATTGAAGTCCCAGCCAATGTGAGCTGATGTTACGTGATATCAGTTTTTACCAAAATCATGGCATTTATAACATTTTCACTGCTAACAAGCATGTAAGGATAAGCTTTGGCACTGGATACATAGGATTCTGGTTGTGTAATTGGACTTGGCCTTTTGTTCTCTCACCCTCAGCACTGACATCTTTTGTATATTGATATATCCATAGAGATTTATGAAGCTATATTGGCATTTCAACCTTTAATGATATCAGTTAGACATTACTGAAAGAATTCTGAAGAAAATGTTGAACATGTAGCTTAGGAGTGTTCTTTTTATTGTGTGATCACAAGAGAAGTCAAGACATGAAAGTGACTGTCAAAGTAAAGATCCCTTCCTAAATTTGCTCCAAATGACATTACTAAGTGAGATGTTCTTTAAGATGTCCTTGAAAAAAACATCAATGAAAAAGGTGGCTGATCAAAGAATGGTGGATTTTATTTTACGTTAGCAGCATGAGAAAACAAGACACAGTATTTCATGTGATGCAGAAGATATACAATAATATTTTCTTTCCCAGTGAGATCCAGATATGCTAAGTTTAAAATTTCAATCATGATAACCAGCAAGTTCTAATGATCATTCTGGTTGAGAAAGTTGAAGAAATTTATAATCCAGATCATCTGGAAAGCAGCAGGTTAAGGAAGAATGGTAGGACAAGATAAGAACTCCAAATAATCTGCTCACCTTTGCATTATCGCATTAATATTTTAAATGGGGAATAAAAAATAATAATACCAGAGCGCAGGGAAGCAAAATTGGAATACTAATGCATTATTAAGCAAGCATATCAAATCAGCTGTGTCAGCTCCAGCTCTAAATTAATTGCTGTTTACTTAGGGCTTTTATAGTTATCGACAGTTTTTCACTGATGTGTAAATAAGTAATGGATGATGCTGAAAGTTGGGAGCAAATCATTGAATTTTTCCATATACTGTTTTCTCAGGTAGATATTAGTTTTCTAATAGGAGCAACACTTCCTCACATATATGCTATCCACACAGCAAAGTTCATTGTGGTGTATTTGTGTGCCTTTATTTTATTAGATTTAAAATTTGCTTTGGAGAAAAACAATTAAAAAAAATTCATATATATATATATATATATACACACATACATACATACATACATACATACATACATACATATATAGTTTTATATATATATAGTTATATATATTTGTTTTCGTAGATTTTCACGGGTAAAGGTATGTAGGTCTTGGTGTATTCGGGTCTTGTCCCGAGTAAGATTGAGAATACCTTGGCAACGTTTCGACGAAATCTCATCCGTCATCTTCAGGCTGGTGTCTTCAGCTTCATTCTTCTGGGAGAAGTGTGTGATAGTGGCTGTTTTTCCCTTTTAAACTCCAGAGTTGGCTGTGTTGTTACTTCTTGATTGGTTGATGGAGTTGATGTATGCAAATTGGATGGCTTTTTCCTGTGTGGCTGAGGTGCTGGCTGTGTGTCTCTCAGCCTTTTGTGTTGTAACACCTGGGTAATGGGCTGTGTGATGACCTTCTGAGTTCTATTGTTGTGACGTCCTGGGTGTGGTGCTGTAATCTCCTGGGTCGTTGTCTGTGTTGCAACCTCCTGATGTTTTGTGTTGTAATCTCCTGAGTTCTGTGATGTAGTATCCTGGGTGGAAGGCTGTGATGTGACATTCGGGCCTTGGTTTGGCTCGAGTTTGAGGTCTGGCTATGTGTTTATAGCGTGTGTCAGTTTGCTTAGTTTGGGGGTTGGAGGGGGGTGTAGCAGCTGGTGTTGCAGCCATGGTCTGGTTTCTGGATGGTGGTTGCCTTTCATCTGTGGTGTGGGCTTGGGTTTGAGTCTGGTGAAGGAGATTGGTGGTGGCATCATGTGTTATTTTGGGTCCGGTGTTGGTTGGTTTTCGTGGCTGGGACTCGTTTGTTGATTAGGGCTAGTTTCCAGATGTCTGGTAGGTGGGAAGTATCATCCCGTTTATTCATGTTATGGGGGTGTTTCTCTATTTCGATGGCTTCCTTAATTATTCTCTTCTTGAAGTGTTCAGTATTGGAGGTAAGTTTGGATCCCTCAAAATCAATTTCATGTCCTGTGGCTTTAAGGTGCTGGAAAAGGGAGGAAGTTTTTTCTTCTTTTCTGACTGCGTTCTTGTGTTCTGCGATGCGTGCAGTTATTCTCCTGTTGGTTTGTCCAATGTATGTGGCTGGGCAAATTTTGCACGGTATTTTATAAGGAGTTTATTAGAATTTTTTTGTCTTGATTGGCTGGCAATCTGGAAGCCTGCAGTCACAAACAAAAAAATCTCCACACCACAAGCCAAGGAAACACCTGGGCACAAACAGACCCCCCTGATACCTCCAGCTCAAACACACCCCAACCAACCACCCAGATGAAACCTAGCTTCCTAATAAATGATAGCCGGCCATTCACCTGAAGGCAAGCCGCACTAAAAAACCCCAATACAGGAAACACAATGTTGCCAGCCAATCAAGACAAAAAATGCTACAAAACAGACAAAAGATATTAGAAACACCAATCAAGCAGAACACAGCAAACTCCAAGACCAATAAACACAGACCAAGAATCCCAACCAATCAGGATGAAGAAAAAACCATTCTAACACAGCACGAGGCTAGCACCAAATTTAAAACTGAAACGGCTGTGAAAGCCTGACACACAGACGAACCCAATACACAAGCCTGATGATGGCAGATGAAATGTCGCTACAACTTTAAAAGCACAACTATAATGACGTGGGAAAATATCCGAACAAAGCTGAATACCATACATATAAATACCTGTGAAAGCTTAAGAAAACAGTTATATAGTTATATATATTATTCTAAGTGGGACAGAAGTTATACTTGTCTGTTTTCAAGCCTTGATAGTTTTTTGTTTTCTTCCTTTAGTAATGGACATCTCAGATATTATAAAAAGAAAAATAGAAAGTGATGAAGAGAAACAATATTTCATCCCATTTCATCCGTAAGACAATTTTGTTGTTTAATGTTTTTAATGTGTAAAAAAAGTTATTCAGTAGGATCAAAAAATATTGTAAGTCATTATAAACATAAATCAAAATGGGCTGTATCTAAAGGTACTTTTCATATATAGGAATCTTCTGCATACTGAAAGCACATTTAGAGATAATCTAAATCCATATATGTTCTTACTGTTGCATCCTGTTCACTAATTATTGTGCAGTATCTGTAGATAAGCTCTAGAAGGTCTTGTCCTGAATCTCGATGTTGAAGCAACAATGTGTTGTTTCCCTTTGCCATTTGTGAATTGCTGGATTTTCCACTATTTTCTTCTTATTAACCTTAGAAGCATTTGTTGTTTTACGTTTAAGAATTCTTCCCTTATCACATATTCAATAACTCTGCTTAATACTCTAAACATACTGCTTCACATTCAAGTACTGATGAAAAAGTTGTCTCAACTGACTTTGATTCATTATATGCCTTTGGTTTGCAGTAATATTATTCTTTTTATTTCAGAGTGCCAGAGAATGAGTTTTTGCACAACCTCTTAAGCAAGGTTACCACATTCAAAAGTGACAGTGGCGGGCAAGGTGAAGTACATGCCTGTTCTTACTCCCCCCTCCCGTATCTATATCCTTAAAGTGATGGCATGATTGGAAGCCTTTAAGCCAGTTGGAAGAAGTACTAGAAACCAGCAATATTATATAGGGATAGACATGTACTTTCTAATATGTTTACTTATATGAGCTTTAAATGGAGCCCATTCTTCATACTACAAAAACTTCAACAGTGTAGACATTGAGCCTGCTGCTACTTGCTTATGTGAACGTGTTTTACAATGGAACTTCTCAATTAGGCTTTGTTATCTATATATTTTTGAATCCTTAGTTCCCATTTCATGATAAGCCTTCTTTATCTTTGTATGTCATACAGGATTATGGGTAACTATGAAGATGCTTGTTGGAGACATTACTCATATTAGAAAGGACCATCCTCACCTTGTTGATAGGACAACAGTTGTTGCTCGGAAGCTTGGATTCCCTGAAATAATCATGCCAGGTATGATACCAATCCTTTTTCTTTTGAATTGAAAGGCCTTCCTTCCTTCCTTCCTTCCTTCCTTCCTTCCTTCCTTCCTTCCTTCCTTCCTTCCTTCCCTCCCTCCCTCCCTCCCTGACATCAAGGGAAAAGATAAAAGCATCATTACTTAGATTTATAATTTTCTTATAACTCTTCATTAAATCAAAATTAAATTGATCCAAGCATATCTACATCAATTACTGTAATAAGCAAATTTTATTTCCTAAGGTCCAGAATGGATTGTGTTGAAACTAAATATGATAATAATGCATAAAGTGACCAAACTACAATATAACTTTTCTTTAAATAAACTTAAATCCTCTACTTTAATCCCTCTGGCCATTAACTATTATATTTTTATTTCTTTGTCATACCAAGTGTTTACATAAAAAGAATAGATTTATGAGTAGTTACTCTTCAATTATTTTTTTCATCTTCAGTGGGAAATTAATGGTACCCAGATAATTACATGGCACCCAAATAGCCTTTCTCCTCCTCCTCTTCCTCCCCCTCCCCCTCCTCCTCCTCCCACTCTCACTCTGTCTCTTCCTCCTTCCTCCTCTTTCTCTTCCTCCTCCACTTCTCCATCCTCTTCCCCTCCTTCCCCTAGTATAAAGGCATGTTTTACTTGTATGTGTGTGTACTTTTAATCTATTTGCCTATGCATGTCTTTATGCTGTTATTTGACATATAATAGTTTAGGAAACAAAGAACTTAATATTGCTGACCATTCAAAATCTGGTGAAAAAGATGCATCTTCCATAGATTCAAGACCAAGCAAACAAAAACCTCATCTTAAAAGAAGAGTGGAGTTTGTCTGCTTTTCATATGCATGTGTTTTTAGGTAAAGATGAAAGAGACTTGTTTTCAAGTGAAATTTGCCCTTCCCAGTTTTTGTCTCCCCACCCTACCCTCTATTTTTGCTCATTCACTATGTAGCCTTCATGGCACAATTCTCTGAATTCTGTGTTATCCTTGCCACTTTCTCAGTTAGGTGATTTGACCAAAGTTCACCAGAAGGTGTCACTGCAGAATGAGGATTATCCATTGACGATGGAGCTACAATCATCCTTTCCCTGAAGAGACAATGAAGTCAGCATTAAGATTGACTTCATTTTCCTCTTTAATCTCCTAGTATAACCCAGGGTATGGAAGAAATAGCTTTTAATGTGCTTTGTCACTATAGCGACTTACTTCTAACTTTTTGTGTTTCTTTCACAGGCGATGTAAGAAATGACATCTATATTACCTTGCTATGTGGAGATTTAGATAAATTTAATAAAACTACTCAGAGAAATGTAGAAGTCAACATGTGTGTCTGTGATGAAGATGGAAAAGTGATACCTGTAAGTGCTATTCTGCTCTTAATGTATGTATTTTTAAAAACATGGTTAAAGGCTAGTGGTATTTTCCTCGGTAGAGTTTCTGAATATAAATCTAGTGGCTTTGGTCCAGAACTTCTGTTTGCAGAAATGTGTATTTCTAAGCTAATTTTTGCAACTTATCTTATCCAACTCATGAAACAAAGACTGGAATCACAGAATCTAATTTTTGTGAGAAGCTCTAGCATAGTTGATTTGTTTATAGTGTAACCCAGCATTATAATTCCTACAGCCTAGTTTATGGTTTAGTGTGCTGTAGGGCATATAAGAAATATGAGGTATATATCACAAAAGTATACCAAGTGTGAACTGAGAAGAATAAAAGAGGAATTTTAAAACTTGAGATGTTTGTTTGATAATGGAAGACCAAAGCAAAATGCTAGTTAGTCAGATTAAGCAAGCACTCCTTTAAAATGCTTAGTGTTTGTCTTTTGGTCCATTTCACAGCATTTGTTCCACGCTTCAACCTGCAAATTTTTTTATGAGTGTGAACTTATTCAATTTCCATGTATAATTTACAGGTACAAGAAATGAGAATCTAATCTGGCAATTAAAAAGTGGCAAATATCAGATTTTTCTTTGTTAATAAACACTTACCAAAGAGATTGTTGAAAATTTCAGAACACTGGAATATTGGGAAACAAATTACAGGTAGTCCTCGGCTTATGACCACAATTGTGCCCAAACTTTCTGTTATTAAATGAGACATTTATTAAGTGCCCCATTTTATGAACTCTCTTGCCATAGTTGTTAAGTGAATCACTGCAGTTGATAAGTTAGTAACTTGATTGTTAAGTGACCGTGGCTTCCCCACTGACTTTGTCAAAAGATTGCAGAAGGCGTTGGGAAACAGCAATGGCCATAAGTATGAACCAGTTGCTAAGTATCTGAATTTTGATCATGGGGATGCTACAAAGGTTGGAACTGTGAAAAATGGTCATAAGTTACATTTTCAGTGCCGTTGTAACTTTGAACGGTCACTAAATGAACTGTTTTAAGTCAAGGACTACCTGTATTGCTTGGTTAATAAGCTAAGCGAAAATATTAAAAATAAAATCTAAGAACCACAAGGTCCAAGTTATCTCCAAACTAACTGGACCAATCAAAAAACCTGCCTTGTTACTATCTTTTAGATTGTTTAACATGGTTCTCTCTTTGGGGGGAAGAGACCAATTAAAATTAGCCTGTAAAATGGTATCATTACCTCCAACTGAGGCAATTACTACTTCAGCATCTGTGTCTAAAAATAAAGTATTTGTAATATAGTTGTCAAGAAGGTCTTACAGATGTCTATGTCTACAAAGTGGAGGGAGGTAAATGTTAATAAAGAGAATATTACCAGGACCTAAACTGGAGGAAACCATGCTGGCACATCGGTCTAGTAATCACATGACTATCAAATTTAGAGGAAACCTTTACAAAGCAGCTTCGAGAGGGTGTACTGTTGAAAGCTTTGTCAAAATGTAGTACCTCTTTGAAGTTTTGCATAGGCTTAATAGTAAAAAAGTCTATGTTGCATTATTATTTTGAAAGACCTCCACATCAGATAATAGTTTTCTAATCTTCCCTACATGTTAATGAAAGGAAGATCATGCCTTCCTTTTTTCACACTGGTGACATGCAGACAAAAGTGACTGTGTCAGAAAACATTTTCCATGAGAGAAAAAGTGATGAAAAATGTTGAAGGATCAAGCTGTATAATTTTTTGTCCTTTCACTTACTGGGGTGTTCCTTGGGTTACCTTTTTTTGTGATGTCTGAAGATTAAATGTGTAAATATGTTGCAAAATCCCTGTTTTTGCTTAAGTAGCAACTGCTAAAGAGCATATTCAAATTATTAAAGCATAGGCACCATTATAAATATGCCTACTTACTTATGAGTATGTTTATTGAACATATTTATATGGCTCCCTATTTACCAGAACAAACTCTAAATAAGAATAAAAACACAATGGAATTATAAAATAAGGCATTATACAAAATAAAACAAAAATGCTGAGTCCCCAAAAATACTACAGATCAAACATACTATGTCAATGATGCACATTTTTCTTGATCCACTACTTTTATTTTCTTTGTTTTTTGGCACTAGTTTTTTGCTAATTGCTTAAATCTGTTAAAAAATTTAGACCATGGGAAGAAGAATGTGTATAAATTGAAAGATTCCTTCTGAAAACCAATGAGGATTCATGACTGTATCTCAAATCCAATATTTGCTTTAAAGTATGGTTGGCCAATCTTTTGGCTTGCTTGGGCCACATTGAGTGAGAAGGAATCTTCTTGGACCAGATGAAAAATATATAATATAGTTACTGTATATAAATATCAAACTAGGTGTCCAGGACTGCATGTGGCCTGCATATTGCATGTTGGACACGCCTAGTTTCAAGTATAATAAGATGATATTTAAGGGTAATTTATTAAATGCAATGCATTTATTATTTCCTTTGCTGTCCCTTCAAATTAATACAAACTTATTTCATGTATTTTTGGTGTGCAGTGTTGGCTCAGTTACAGATGCTTCTGATGTGATAAAAAAAATTAATTTAACAAAAAATTGTAAAGTGAGAGGAGGTGCAAAAATAACACACATAATCAGTGAACAATTCTTTTCACAGGAAAGTTTGAAAATAATTACCTTCTTGCATTGTTAAATTTCCAGGGAATTTTGTGTGGAATGAATAGAATTGATTGAAATGAGAAGGAAGAAATTAAGAGGGTATTTGAAGAAAATAATAGCTACATGATGCAAACATAAAAAAGAAATACCATTGAGTTTATTTATCCCAAAAAACAAATCTGGGTTTAAATAATACCAACACAAGTTATCAACATATATAAAAATCCTGCCCAATTGAAAATAATTCTGGAGATTCCTCCCTCCCCAAATCCATATGCATATGTTTATTTATGTATTTAGAATGTTATGTGGTTGCCCATCTTCAATGAGATATGAGACGGGGATGTGTACAAAATAATACAAATCCAAAACACACAAAAAATAATACCATCTAAAAATAATATGTTGGGAAAATTCTGTCTGCCTGTCCTAATGTCCATCCAGACACATACACAAACACATACACACACACACACACACACACACAAACCCAAACACATTTTGAAGCATTGTTAAAAGAAGAGGAAGAAAGAATAGGATGTTAATTATGTAACTGGCAGGACGTTTACACATTATAGTGTTTAATTTTTCTTACGTCTTAATATCTGCCTTGTCTGCATGTCCATGCTACCATTCTGGCCATTTCCATTACTGTTGAATAAGTCTGGTAGCAGGTTTGAGAGAATTTTGGGAATTATAGGTGTTTTTTTTCCCTCTTTGTTATGATAGGTTAGTTATTCTTCCAAGACAGTAGGCCCATTTTACTAGATAGCAGGAATAGAAGAAATAGGTTCTTTGGCTTCTTTTTCTTCTATTTGTTGAAATCCTCTATTTTCTCTAAACTGGACTTAACAGGATTGATAACTTTTGTGAAAGGCTATTCGTTCTTTCCTGGACATTTTTTTCAACTTTGTATTTTATTTATTTATTTGCAAAGTTGGTGCTGAAGCTGCCACTAATCAAAATTTCCAAATAGTTGTGCCTGTCACATTAACTTTTCAGAATTCCTGAGCACAGAAAGAAATAGGAGAATTCCACAGAGCTTGGGAATATCATTTAGGCTATCCTCCACTGCCTGTTCCATATAAAAATTCAAACAGAAGTACCATAACAGACAACTGTCTAAATCTTTGCTTAAATACCTATGTGAAGGTATTTATTTTATTTTTATTATTTTATTATTTTATTTTTAATTACATGTATATGCCACCCTTCTCCAGAGACTCAGGGCGTCTTACAATTTTTGGGATACAACCCAGTGTGCTCAGCAATAGCCTTCATTCCATTGTATATGCCTGCTTATTACTAAGCGGCATTTTTACAAGGTCAGCTAATTGCCCCCAACAATCTTGGGTCCTCAATTTACCTACCCCGAGAGGATGGAAGGCTGAGTCAACCTTGAGCCTGGTGGGATTCGAGCCTACAGCAGTTGTAGGCAGCTGGAACTTAAGTGCAGGCAATTAACAGCCTGAGCCACCAAGGCCCATTTAACTCACTGCACCTCTGACTAAATCCTTCCATTGTCGATTTAATACTTTCTTGTAACATTAAAGCACTATCTGCCTTCTTGTAACTTGAATCTATTATTCTGCATCCTGTCCTCTGACAAGGAAGAACAATTCCTGGCTGTTGTCGACGTATCATCCTTGAATATTTGAACAGTGCTATAATTTCCTTCCAGCACCTTTTGTTCTCCAGGCTAAACATTCGCAGGTCATTCAATTTATTTTCATGGGATTTAATTTAATCATCTTCATCGTCCTTCTTTGAACATGTTCCCATTGCTCTCCACCCTTCCTAAAATGTCACATCTAGCTCAAGATCCAACATTCAAGGAAGTGGAGTGGTCAGCAGGTGGAGCAGAAGTGGGATTATTATTTTAGAAACTGTACTCCTATTCATGCAGCCTAAAACCGCAGCTGCATTATGCTTCAGACTCATATTCATTTTATACTCAAAACTCATTCCTCAAATTCCCCCCCCAAAATTTTATTGCTTAGCTAGGTATTCCCCATTTGATACAGGTAGTCTTTGAGTTACGACCACAATTGAGCCCATCATTTATGTTGCTAAGTGAAACATTTGTTAAGTTATCCCCATTTTATGAACTTTCTTACCACAGTTGTTAAGTGAATCATTGCAGTTAAGTTAATGACATGGTTGTTAAGTGAAAATGGCTTCCCAGTTGATTATGCAGAAGGTTGCAAAACATGACCCCATGACACTACAACATGAATCAATTGCCAAATTTTTGAATTTTGATCACCTGACCATGGGGATTCTGCAATGGTCATAAGTGTGAAAAAATAAGTCATTTTTTTCAGTGCCATTGTAACTTTGAACAGTCACTAAATGAACTGTTGTAAGTCGAGGACTACCTGTGGCTGTGTGCTTGATGCTTGTCTTTTAAATGAAGAGTTCTGGAATTGCCTGGTTAAATTCCATTTTATGATTTTCAGTCCGTTTCTCTAACTTATTGTGACAGTTTATTTCTGCCTTCTGGTGTTACCTCTCTCACTCACTGTCATCTCATTTGCCATTATTTATTTAATTAATTAAAAATGCTGAAGCACAGTGGCAGCAGCACTGAACCATGCAGCACTCCACTCTGTGTTTCCCTCCAGGATGGTGGACAAACTCTTAGGGAATACTCCATGTATGATTCTCAAGTCAGCAATGTCTCCACTTAATTGTCATGCCATCCAGCTCACACCTAATTAGGTTGCTAATCAGCATATCATGGGCCACTTCGTTAAATATGTCTTGCGGAACATGTGTATTTTTTTCAGAGAGAGGACTGAGACAAAATAGGAGCTGAGTTATCTTACTGTATCTAGTGCTTATTGCCTGATAGCATTTTGGACATCTGGCAGACCAATTCTGTTTTTTTTTCCTTTTCAAAAACATCTTTTTGGAAGGAATGGGGATGTATTTTGATATTCTTTGCCAATCCCAATTCATTTTGAGGTTTAGTTCTTCTCACACCATCATTAGACTTAATGGTCTTGATGTATTTTGGGAACTGTCTCTCTTTCTACCTCCTATATTGGTTCTTTGGGTGGGATGGCAGTAGGGGAATACCCAGTTTTATTTTACTACCTTCTATTCCCCGAATAGTTGGCAATAGTGTTTTAGTATTTTCTTTTTTAGGAAATACTTTTTTCCTCACACAGACACACATAGTTGTATAATACAGATAATTATTGACTTACAATAATTCATTTGTGCCCATTTAGAATTACAGTGGCACGGAAAAAAGTGACTTATAACTGTTTTTCCACACCATTGCAGCATCAAAATTTGGGCACTTGTCACCTGGTTCATATTTATGATGGTTGCAGTGTCCGGGAGTCATGTGATTACCTTTTGTGACCTTCTGACAAGCAAAGTCAATGGGCAAGCCAGATCCACATAATAACTGTGTTACTAACTTAATAAATGCAGTGATTCACTTAACAACTATGGCAAGAAAGTTCATTAAATGGGTCAAAACTCACTTAACAAATGCCTCACATAGCAAGAGAGGTTTGGGGCTCAATTGTGGTCATAAGTTGAGGTCTATCTGTATGGACATCTAAATTTTCTGAAACGAACAAATAAGCGCAAGTATGTATATCACATAGCAATTGCTTCAGTTTTAAACAAACAGTTATGCCTTTATCAAGGATCAGGGTAAGCCTGCTTTTATGGGATCTTCAGCACCCAATTCTATGTCCTAGAATGGGAGGAGTAATTTTAATTAGTCACCTTTTAAAACTTTCCCCATATACCCTGACAAAGCATATGAAACACTAGGAGAGTCACATCAGAGTTACTCACTAACAAATTTACTCACTTACTAAGTTACTCACTAACAAATAAAAAGTAAACTAGAAGATCAAAGGCAGTTAGGTGGTCTTATAAAAGTGCATCTGGAATGGGTTCTGAGTACCTGAATATTTTTAGTTAATCTCATCCCTTTCAGTTATCTACTCTCTAGACAAGATTTCCCAACTTCGACAACTTCCAGGTTGTGTGGACTAAGTCCTAGAATTTTCATCAATGGCCGTGCTGGCAATAGAATACTGAGCTTTGAAGTCCACCCATCCAGAAGTTGCTATGGTTGGAAAATAATGCTATAGACCAGGGGTGTCAAACTGGATTTCTTTGAGGGTCAGATCAGCATTGTAGTTGTCCTCCATGGACTGGCTGGGGTGTGTGTGTAAATGGAATGGATGCCTTTTGCAACACCCTGCTGGCCAAAATGAAGTGCAGGAACCACATGCCCCCCCGCCATGCCTCATTTTGGCCTGCAGAGTGCTTCAGGAGGTCGTCCAGGCTGAAAATGGGTTTGGGGGAACTGTGTCCACCATCCTGCACCCCATTTTTGCTAGCAGAAGCAAAGGCCAGTTGCTATTTCCAGGCCACGCCATGGGCCTTGAGTTTGACATTCCTGCTATAGACTGTACAGTACATGTTTAAATTATATACCTCTCCCTTTCTGGAACAAGAAACTAATCTCAAGGATTATAACAGATATGAATGAAAAAAATGTATTTGTGATGAAAATGGTACAATCATAAGAACTAGGAAGTAGCATCTCCTTTTATTTTTGTGTTTTGGACAGAATGTGATTTGCTTAGGGGCTGGAGACAAGCCTGTAAATGAGTACAAGTCAGTTGTCTACTATCAAGTCAAACAACCCCGTTGGATGGAGACATTAAAGGTACGACAAGGACCAGAGATCTGTCTACTGAAAATCTTAAGACAACTTATTAATATTGCTTATTTTGCTAAATGATGACCTCTGAGAAACAGAGCTAAAAAAATCCAAACTTCAGAATGTAATTTAATGTATGCATTAAAATTCAGAATTTAATGTATGCATTAAAATGATTTTAGTTAAGAACTATTCAGTTAACTTGTTGGAATCCTACAAGACGGACTACATGGAAATGAAAGCAATAATTATAATTCTATAGTTTTCCATAAATATATTTTATTTAAGTAGGGCAGTACAATATAATATAATATAAAAATATGGATGTGATATAAAAAGTTGAAAAAATTAATAAAATGCAGAACTGATTCTAATTTCAAGTGAATAAATATCCTAATTTCAGATGAATAAATTAGTGGACATTACTGTAGTTTTATATTTAATGGGTAATAAATAAATTGTAGGAAACATGTGATGCAAATAACTCCAGATGGCTGTAAGCTATTCAGAAAGTGTAATGGAAACCTGTTTTTGTTAATGACATAACACTATAGAGAACATATTAAAATATCTTCAAGAAGAGTAAAGCCAATCCATTTCCTGTGACTTCAAAGACTTCTGGGTCCCGAGTAAGAATAAATGTAAATGATCCCATATAATAGAAATTTAAGTTAAGTTTATAGTGAAACATTTATATTCTCCTTAAATAGCTTTTGGATCATCTAGTGTGATCTAGTTTTCAGCCCGGCTCAGTCATCCTCTGGTAAAAAGAGCAGCAAATGTAATATTTGTATTAGAAGGTAATACATGGTGTTGGAACAATGCAAAAATCATGAGTTATATGGTCATTTCCAGTGGCAAATCTGAGATGGAGATATATAATCACAAATGCAACACAACTTACAATCATTTATTTAGTGACTATTCAAAGTTACAATGGCACTGAAAAAAGTGATTTATGACTGATCCTCACACTTATGACTGTCTCAGTGTCTGAGCAGTCACATGATCAAAGTCCAGGTGCATGGAAAGCAGCATGTTCATATGATGTGTTGCAGTGTCCTGGGATCATGTGGTCACCATTTGTGACTTTTCCAGCCAGCTGCCGACAAGCAAAGTTGGCGGGGGAAGACCGGATTCACTTAACAACCTTGTGATTCACTTAATGAATCAGCAAGAAAATGGTTATAAAATTGGGCCAACTCACTTAATGACTGACTTCTTTAACAATGGAAATCCGGTCCAAATTGTGATAATAAATTTAAGACTACATTAGTTATTTCCAAGATATGAGTCATTACAAAATGTAAAAATCCTTCCAAGCCATATTCAGATAAGTAGTGATTTATACTTACTAAAAAAATCTAAGATATATGATAAAATACAAGCATTGAAAAATCATTGTACCCAAGAGTTTTCACTGATAAAAATAACAAGTCAGTTATTTTAGCAAATTTATTTTTGCATCAGTCACATGGTCCAATCAGCACACAGTCCAGATGTGGGATGAACTTATTCTTCACCTCCCAGCCACCTGCACACATGACCTTGGTTCCCAGGGGAAAGAATGTTGTTTGGTTGGAGCATCCCAGGTATCTCTACACCCCCTCCCTATCCCTCAGCTCCAATCTGTGTCAGCACTGAAGCTTTGAAAAAAGAAAAAGCCCAGTAGAATAGTAAGATGGCCACCATCTAGCCAGCTTCAGGATTGACATCTATTTCTATGGATTAATATTGACAGTCCTGTTTCAAAACTGTAACATTTTCCTCCATCCTTCTTACATTGATGTTATTATTTAACTTGAGTTGCCATTTATTTCAAATGCCATTTCTTTAAATAGGTAGCCTTACCCATTGAGGATATGCAAAGAATTCATTTGCGTTTTATGTTTAGACATCGGTCATCTTTGGAGTGTAAGTAACTCTTTTGTTCCTTGATTTCAATATGTAAAATTAAATAAGTAGGTAAAAAATATTAACACCAAATTCTGGGTTATTCAGCTAAAGACAAAGGAGAAAAGAACTTTGCAATGGCCTATGTAAAATTAATGAAGGAAGATGGGACAACTCTGCTTGATGGCATTCATGAACTGGTGGTTTTAAAGGTACACTCTTACTATCTTATCTTATTGAACTGATTTGGTGTTGCTGAATCCAGTGGCAACTTCTTATTAGGCTATCAAAATATCGTAGTGCGCTTTAAGAAAAGTTGCTTTGACATAATATGCTTTGTCTGAATTTTGTTTGTTGTATGGTACAGTGTCAAACAATGTGCAGTGTATGATCTTATTTTTACTCCCAAAGTTCTTCAGACTTCTCTGGCTTATACTGTATTTAGAGCAGAGGTGGTATTCAGCAGGTTCTGACCAGTTCTGGAGAACCAGTAGTGGAAATTTTGAGTAGTTTGGAGAACCGGCAAATACCACCTCTGACTGGTGATTTTACAGTATCCTTCCCCTGCCACGCCCACCAAGCCACACCCACAGAACCAGTAGTAAAAAAAATTGAATCCCACCACTGATTTAGAGTACCATAATGTTCCAGTATTCAAATATTTACAAGCCTTCTCCTAAACTCAGTGGCTTACTGTTTTTGAAATGATGTTCTCTTAAGTCAGCAGAATATCATATTTAGCTGGTTGATATACTTGGCAAAGAGAATTGATATGGAAGTATGAGAGAAAAGTTCACCTTTGCAGCTTACAGTAGATCAATTTACCTATTTTGTCTTTTTCCTTCTCCTTTAAGTGACCTCTTCCTGTTTTAATATAGCATAGCTTACAGAGGAAGCATGTATATATATGAACTTCTACGCTTGCATACAGGATTTATTTATTTATAGAATATTATATGCAGAGGCCACAAAAATAAACATCACTTTATTTATTTAAAATACTTGTTAAATGCCCAACTCAAAACCACAATCATAATATAAAAACAACATTATACCAAAAAAGAAAAAAAAAGCAAACAGCAATAAAAACAACAAAACCTGGTGCCATAGCCAGATTTCCTTGATGCAACCACAACATTCCCTTTCAACTCTGGCTTCACCCTATCCCAATATTTGGGAGAAAAGCCACATTTTTACAACTTTCTTGAAAGTTAAAATTGTTGGGCCAACTGGATCTCAAGGGAAAGATCTCCCACAGGGTATTCCATTATAGACTTTAATTATAGGAATAGGAAACCTAGTTTTATTTTGGAAAAAATATCATGGCAAAATAGTTTTATTGAGGAAGCCAATAATAAATGGTGATCATTCATTACTGAAAGTCTTGAAAAATAAAATACTGACCAGCAGAGTTAGTGCTAGCAGTGCTTTTTAGGGAATATTCCATAATTTTCATTCAATTGTTGGAAAAGCCTCTTTAATATCCACTTTCTGTCTAAATGCTAAAGATGGGATTTAAATCACTGGCTTTGATTTCTCCCTCCATGAGAAGATAATTCAGAGTGCAATTCAGAGTGCATTCATCCCATGGCTTAGTATGAGAGATTGAATTTGTTTGTCTGTAAATGGCAAGCACATGCAAGGCAGGAGCAAACATGGCCGCTGATGTTTATTCTGGAAAAAAAGAATTCCAGCTATCCTCAAACACAGCTAACAACTAGCTCAATTTTCTGATGCTTGCACCATTTATCCCTTCAGAGGAACTGTGCAGACAATCATGCCTTTGGCTTCAGTGGTTTGGCAACTGATTACTTTCTACACACCATGTAAAAAAAGGAGAGAAGTGTTTCACTTTGAGCAAAGTGGTGTCCAGTTTCTGCGTGTCACAAGGAAGGCTGCGCTGAATCAGCTCTTTGCTTTTGACTGACTTTTCTTCGAAGCAAAATGCCCTGCCTTGATGCTTTTAATAGAGGGTATAAAGGCAGAACATGCTGAGGCATTGATCTGAAGTAGCTTACTCCAGCAGCTAGAGTGGAGTCAACCATACTAAGTAAAATATTGCTGCTCCACATAGCCCTAGAGTCTATTGCCCATAAACATGCATGTAAGCAGAGTGGTTTGGCTTTGGAAAATAATGTATTAATGGGCATTTTCAAGGTTTCCTTGAAGAGAAGGAAACTTACCTGGGGAAAACAGATCCCACAACAATGCTATATATATGATCAAGCAGAACACAGCAAACTCCAAGACCAATAAGCACAGACCAAAACTCCCAACCAATCAGGATGAAGAAAAAAACTATTCTAACAAAGTACGAGGCTAGCACCAAATTTAAAACAGAAACGGCTGCGAAAGCCTGACACACAGATGAACCCAATACACAAGCCTGATGATGGCAGACGAGATTCTGCCGAAACGTTGCTACAACTTTAAAAGCACAACTATAATGACGTGGGAAAATATCCGAACAAAGCTGAATACCATACATATAAATACCCGTGAAAAACTACGAAAACAAATATATATATATATATTTGTTTTTGTAGATTTTCACGGGTAAAGGTATGTAGGTCTTGGTGTATTCGGGTCTTGTCCCGTGTAAGATTGAGAATACCTTGGCGACGTTTCAACGAGATCCCACTCGCCATCTTCAGGCTGGTGTCTTCGGCTTTGTGCTTCTGCCAGCACTGGATTATGGCACTGAGCGATTGTTAAAGAGGGATCAAAAAAGGTGAACATGCTAACAGGAGTAATTATATACTACTTACATGTGCTGCCTATTGATTCTCTCGTCCAATTTTAAGTATGATCCTGGCATTAAAGGCCAATTTGGGCATTTTAAAAGAAAGTGATAATTTAGATTAATTAATTGCTTTACCTTAATCTACACAGTATGACTTTATTTTATTTTATGATTGCTTAATCCCTTTTGTACGGAAGGCTTACTTTGAGTCAAATGCAGAAGGGATATGCCAGTGGAATAGTTTAATGCATGGTTTTTCATTTAACCTGGCTGTAATCTATTTAGGCCTTTAAATAGAAACCTTGCAGCTTCTCACTTTTTTCAGAGTAATTCCACTTTAATATAGTAAAACATTGAAAATCCATTACAGAAAAGCCCCTTTATCTACATAACTTGACTATGTTAAAATGTATAATTTTATTTATTTAAATCATTTATATTGAGCCCATTTCTCAACGGTGATGTTGGGCAACCTCATGTAGAGTGAATTTCAATAATCCAAATGGTATACAATATGAGTTACCATGAACAAGTTCTCCTGATCCAGAAAGAAGCATAATTAGTGTATAGGCTGAACTTGCACAAAGTGCACCCCACCATTCCCACCACAGCTGCCACCTGTTATTCAAGCAGAGCTGTGAATTGAGGAGGACTCTCTCTCACTCACACACCAATTAGCACACCAATTTTGATTTGGAAAGTGCACACCCAGAAAGGATTAGGGATAGAACTAAGGGCAGGGGGTGGAGTTAAAATCCACAGCTACCAAGTTTTGCCAGGGTTCAGATAAAGGCTACCCCCTCTCCCCAATTCCTAATAGCATCCAGGTTCCTGGAAAGAATCCTGTTGATATTGCTTGATTAGTCCAGGATGAAGATATACAAGTGGGTATCATTAGCCTACTGTTCCAATATGTGCAAGGACTTGGTACTTTCACTTTCTTTATCAACTGCAGACCTATGCTTGCTCATGTCTCATTTCAGATTTTTAAACATGTGGCTTATCATATAGAAATGTGTGGTTTTGTGGAAGCAGGGTTTTGTATTGGAAGAGTACAGCAAAATCATAGAAGTTCTGCTTAATATCATCTGAAGTCAGTGAATCTCATTAATGCTTTGTTTTCAAGGGTGATAGTAAGAAAATGGAAGATGTCAACATGTACTTGAATCTCCCTTCAACCCGCAGCCAAGTAGAGCCTAAACTCTCAACCTTAAGTCGGAGTGCAAGCATTGTTGGAGGGCTCTCTATAAGCTCAAGAGATTCCTTTGCCATTTCAACTCTCATTTGCTCAACTAAGCTAACTCAAAATGGTAAAAAAAAAAGCTAACTATTCTATATTATACTTGAAAGGTATTCTCTGTCTTTTTGAACATGAATATATTCCTCCTCTTTTCTGTAGTGGGTTTACTGGGCCTTTTGAAGTGGCGAATGAAACCTGAGCTCTTGAAGGAAAACTTAGAAAAATTGAAGATCGTAGATGGTGAAGAAATTGTAAAGGTATATCTTCTTTCAGCAAGGTCTTTCTGCGAAAATAGATGCTATGAATCAGCAGGAAAGTTTTACAACTTTCATGATTGTAACTTTGATTCGTAAGGGTTGTCATTTTTATGCAGGATCTGAAGTATTGCTCTTCTTCAAATATTATTGTATCACGGTTTGGTGAAAACTTCAAGATATTTGTGTGTTTTTATTGTTTTCTGTAGGTGCCAAGAACTGAATACACGATTTTCAGAGGTGATTTCATTGTTAGCTGAGTTAAAAAAGCTACTTCAGGCAGCAGATGTGGAATAGGTTGAATTATACGGTGTTTCTATTCTATCATGCTCAAGTGTCCACTTTCAAGTTCAGTGGAGAAAATGCCTTTTCATCTGTGCCAGATTTAAGAGTTAAAGCCATGTTTTTTAATGTACCATGCATAGGATAAATATCTGAGCACTATTTCTTCTTAGTCTTGTCTAAGACTAAGATAGATTATCCCATGTACCAGAATAGTTTCCAGTTGCAGTCAAAAACTCATCCTTTTGTAACTGCTGGTGTTAATTCTTCACAGTGTTGTTTCAAGGGTCTCTGTATCTTTTGATAGAATGGATAGAGATAGGTAGCTAGATAGGTAGCTAGCCAGCTACATAGCTAGGTAAATAGCTAGATAGCTAGCTCAATAGATAGAGAGCTAATGATCTAAAGAGCTAGAAAGATGATAGAGATAGATGATAGAGAGATAGAGAGATGATAGAGATAGAGAGAAAGAGAAGTTATATACATTCTTCTTTGTTGTTCATGTCTTTCTTTTTCCCTGTTTTTTCCCTGCCTTTTATTCTGTTTGGGGCAGTTAACTATTTGTTTAGGTTTGTTGATTATTGAAAAAATATGTAGCTGTAATTTTGTAGATGTATTGAATGGTGCATGTGTTTGCTCTAATCTCGATGTATAGATTTATGGGAAGTATGCTGAATACCAACTAAGAAATTACCCACAATAGTTTTCCAATGCAGCTGCGGGAGCAAAATACTATTTCCTGGACCCAAGGATTTGTATTATTCACATTAGACACTAGACTGGTTTTAAAAACATGGTTTATTTAATATATTGCAACAATATACTGTATATTGATTCTCACAATAAGCCATGATAATTAAATGTCAGTTATATTACCACAATATACTAAGCTAAAACCAAAGAAAGTAAGTTGTGAAGTAACATGTTGTATAAACCCAACCACTGTGTTGTCCCTTGCTTCCTTACTGAATAAAGAAGTTACATTTCCCTAATTCCTTCCAAAATTCATGCAAGTAATACTAGAACTGTCACTTAGAAATTAAGGTGACCTTGGATCAGTCACTTTCTCTCAGCCCTAGCAAGGAGGCAGTGGCAAACCAGTTTTGAAAAGACCGTTGCCAACAAAACTGCCAGGACTTTTTTCTGAGAATTGGACAGAAACATTGTATGAAAAAAAAGTCTTTTTTGTTATTTATGTATTTATATTTCATATTTCTAAACTGCCCATATCTCTCTAATATAGTTTGGGAATAGCAGGAAACAATACAAGATGTCCCCATCCAGTGTTTGCAGAGCAAGAATTGGGAGGGGGAGAGAGAGGGGGGGAAATTAATTACATATGTCTACGTATGAAGATTGGATTCCTACTTCCTTTTTTTCAAGAAAGTGTTCCTGTCTGTGATTGGTTTAGCACATCAGTGTTAATCAGGTTTAACCATGATTAATTCTTTCCTTCTTTCTTTCCATTTTTGCAAAATCTGGACAGGTGGCGTCTCTCTAACTAGTTTTACTCTTGTTCTCAGGACACTTCATTTTTTTCAGGCCTTATCCCTCTTTACAAATCATAGTTATAATATGCACATATACAGAATTCTGAGTTTGGCATGCTTCCTATAATGTAATATGAAAATGCTGGCCTAAAACATTTTCAAGAGAGCTTTTGAAGGTGGGCACTGTTAAGTTTGCATGAAGAGACAGACGCGGAGTGCTTCAAGCTCTTAGTTTATTAGTGACTACAGCTCAGAACGGACCCAATTTGGCTGGGTTGCGGCTGCTACTTATAGCCAGCAGCCACAATTGCCAGCCAATCAGAGTGCAAGGTTTTCCTGCACTTTTTAAACCAATCATTTCCAACATTTTACAAGAACAGTTCAAACTAAACCAATGACTTCAAACCTACATACATAACACCCCTCCCCACTAGGTTCAGTCCATACTCAAACCCCAACCTATCTAATGTATTCTTTTAAATAGGTGGTGCTCTTACGTGTACGTTGAGACCTCGTGGTTCAGATGTTTTAAGGTTCTCACCTTGTGAGAGAGGAAATGTGTCTGCTGACATTTCCTTACTTGGACTTGTAGTAATGGTAGAACCTGTTTGGTTACTACAACCTGGTCTCTCCTCCCAATCCATCTCCAACCCAATGTCAGCACCTAAATCAGGTAGTGATGTGCAATCTTCCATTTGTGAAAATGGTTGTTGGTATTTGACAGGTTTTGGGATGGTTCCTGTCGTGTTAGCTCGTTACACATGGGGTTGATTCTTACTTGCTGATTACTCTCATAATCCTCCCTTCCCCTAGAAGAGGCAGTAGGTATGGGAACCAGAGAGGAGCAAAAGCGATGCTCCTGAGGCAATCTGGATCTTAACTGATCAATGTGCCTGCTCCAGAGGACACCATCCTCCGTTTGTACCCTGTAAGACCTGGGGCCTGTGATTTGGGTTATCTCAGCAGGAATCCATAATGGTTCACCCATGAGGTTCTTAGCATAAACAGAATCACCCACAGTGAAAGTGCGAATTTTACTAGTGGAATCTAGTGGTGCGTTGGGTGCGTAAGTGGGATGGAGGCGGTCAAGGGGAGACCTGAGTTTCCTACCCATCAACAATTCAGCTGGGGTTAAATTAGTTGAGGGGTTGGGAGTGATATGCTGAACACTGAGAAGTTTTCAACTCTCTCAGTGATATCCCCTGGACCCAATTGCTGAAGTTTTTCCTTGGTAAATCGTACCATACGTTCAGCCCGGCCGTTAGCGAAGGATGCCCAGGGGCTGTCAGGGCATGTCTGATACCCTGTTGTGCTAGATATGATTCAAAAAGGTTGGATGTAAATTGAGGGCCATTGTCAGAAACAAGCACATCAGGTAACCCGTGAGTTACAAAAGCTTTTTAAGCTGTTTGATGACAGCTTCAGTTGTGGTGGATGCCATAGGGATAACCTCCAGCCATTTGGAATATGCATCAACTATAATAAGGAAAGTGTGCCCTCTGGTAGGGCCAGCAAAATCAATGTGAATCCTGGACCATGGGCCCCTAGGACATTCCCATTCCTGTGTGGGGCGAGAGGTGGGGCAGGCCTGACTACCTGACAGTTGGGACAAGATGCAACCCAGTTTTCAACCATTTTGTCAATACCTGGCCACCATACATAACTCCTGGCCAATCCCTTCATTCTGACAATTCCCGGATGACCCTCATGTAACATTTCCAAAACCTCTTTTTGTAGTTTTGCAGGAATAACCACCCTGTTACCCCACAAAATACATCCTCTTAATACAGATAATTCAGTTTGCCTGGATTTAAAAGGTTGGGCAAGTTGAGGTAGATCTTGAAGTGGCCAACCTTTCTTAATCCAGCCTATGACAGGAGCCAATAAAGTGTCTTTGGCAGTCTCTCTGGCAATTTGAGCAGCATGTACTGGAAGTTTGGCAACAGTTTCTAGAAAAAAGGTGTGAGTCTCAGGGTCCTCAATGTGTGAAGGAAGTGGGCAGCGACTCAAAGCATCTGCATGCCCAATGTCTTTACCAGGTCTGTGGATCAGTTTGTATGAATAAGCAGCAAGAAATTCGGTCCATTTCAGCATTCTTGGTGACAGGATCGTGGGTGTTGGTTTGTCCCCTGCCACAATGCCTAAAAGAGGTTTGTGATCTGTGACAACAGTAAATGTTCTCCCATATAAATACTCATGGAATTTTTGACAGCTGCTACAATTGCCAAGGCTTCCTTGTCCAGTTGGCTGTAGTTCCTCTCTGCTTTAGTCAAGGTGCGAGTAAAATGCAATAGGAGCTTCCCTCCCTGGGAAGCATGTGGCTCAAACCCCCACTCCAAAGGGAGGCATCACAAGTCAGAACAACAGGAAAGTTCTCAGAGAACTGTATCAGCACAGCATCAGACGTGATTAGTCTCTTGATATTGTTAAATGCAGCTTGTTCCTTCCTCCCCAGACCCAAGCAGATTTTTGTCCAGCAACCTATGTAGGGGTTCTGCAATGGTTGCCTTCTGAGGTAGAAACATATGATAGAAGTTAATGAGTCCCAAGAATGCTTGCAAATCTGTTTTGCATTTTGGCCTGGGGGCTTCTTTGATTGCCTGAACCTTTGCCTCTGTGGGGTGGATGCCATGTTTATCAATCATGTAACCCAAGAATTCCACTTTATCTGTTCTAAGTGTGCATTTTTCTTCTTTGACTTTTAACCCTGCTTTTTGAATCTAGTTAAGACTTCCCTGAGTCTCTCGTGTAATTGAGTGTCATTTTCAGCAGAAATTAAAACATCATCAAAATAGGGCACCACCCTGGCAACCCTTGTAACATTCTTTCCATAAGGCTTTGGAAGATGCCTGGTGCCACGCTTACTCCAAATTGCAATCTTTTGCATTTGAAGGCACCTCTATGGGTCACAATGGTTTGGGCTTCAGCAGTGGCATCATCAACTGTTAATTGTTGATATGCCTGTGCCAGGTCCAACTTGGCAAAAACTGTGCCCCTCCAAGAGAGTGTAATAAATGATGCACTACTGGAACTGGATATGCGCTCTGTTGTAGCGCATGGTTCAATGTCCCCTTGTAGTCTCCGCAGATTCTCACAGACCCATCAGCCTTGACTGGTGTGACTATGGGTGTCTCCCACCTGGAGTGATCAGTGGGCTCTAAAACCCCTTGGGCTATTAGTTTATCTAATTGTGCATCAATTTTTCCTTTAAGGCAAATGGGACCCTTCTGGGTTTTAAACGGATTGGTTGTACCTTGGGATCTAGGTTAAATGTGATGGGGTCCCCAAGTACTTGCCTAATCCGTCTGAAGACCTCTGGAAACTCAGACTTCAAGGCCTCTTCCCACTCAGTGTTGCTCACGTGATTGATGCCAGTCACCTCGATGCCCAGGGTTGAACCACTCAAGGCCCAGCAGACTTGGGCGGTCCTTGTCCACGATGGTCAGTGGTAGGCGTTTGGTGTGGCCCTTGAATTTCACGTTGAATTCTCTTGTTCCAACTACTGGAATCTTGTTCCCTTGGTAGTCTTTAAGAGTCAATGCTTGCTTCTTGAAGTGCTTCTTCTGGATGTTGGGAAGAAGTCTGTGAATAGTGTCCCATGACACCATAGATAGGTATGAGCCTGAGTCCACTTCCATTTGGCAAGGCCTTCCTTCAATAAGTACCTTGACATGCACTTTTCTGCTTCTTAAAGGTGATGAATGACCAATAGTTACTGTTTGATGAGTTTCATTCTTCCCATTTGCTTCTGTGCTGTGCCCCATTTTCTCACTGAGATTGTTGGGCCTGAATTCTTTGTCTTTGCTTGTAGCAAACTTTCTTCTGTTGGGTGGAGTTCTGGATGATTTGCAGACTCTTGCTAGGTGTCCTCTTTTATCACAACGGAGGCAAATGGTGTCTAAAACTTGCATTCAGTGCGGGGTGGCTTCCCCACAACCTCTGCAGTAGAAATCTTGCCTCTTTCTTCCCAGGTCTTTCTTTTTCCGCTCCATTCTGAGTCTGTAAATTCCTTCCTCCACCTCACTACAGTCTGACTCAGAATCTATTTGCTCACAATGAGTTGTTGTGGACTTTTCCACATCAGGATGGCTTGTGGCCTTGTTGATTTTCTTCATGGCTGCTGCTGAGGACTTGGTAGCTTCTGCTGAAGAGGCCTCTTCTATTGCTTCCTTCAGCGTGATCTTAGGTTTCAGTAATAACTTGCTCTGTAGCACCTTGTCTTTAAGGCCCAGAACAAATCGATCGTGCATGGCCTCTTCTAAATTGTTAAATTCGCATGCACCCCAATGTCTCTTAAACTTGCCACGAAGTCGTTTACGTTTTCGCTTTCCCCTTGATCATGACGGTAAAACTCGTGTCTCTTAATGAGGCACGATACTTGTGGTACGTAATGGGCTCTTAACAGTTTTTCTAAGTCAGGCCAGTCCATTACCTTCCGTCTGCAGCTCCGCCAATGCCTTCGCCATCTTGAAAACTGCCGGACCGCAGTGCGTGAGAAAGACCGCCCTCTTCCGCTTCTCGGAAATGTCGGCAAGATCGTTTCCCTCCAGATACATTTGGAAACGATCTGCATCGACTCCCAGTCTTCTGCCGTCGGATCGAGCGGGGCTGGGGGTGTTCAGCGCAGCCATCTCGCTCTCCTTCTGTTCCGCGTTGCATTCTTCTTCAGGGAAATCCCACCTTCGTCGCCAGTGTTAAGTTTGCATGAAGAGACAGGCGGAGTGCTTCAAGCTCTTAGTTTATTAGTGACTACAGCTCAGAACGGACCCAATTTGGCTGGGCTGTGACTGCTACTTATAGCCAGCAGCTGCAGTTGCCACCCAATCAGAGTGCAGGGCTTTCCCGCACTTTTTAAACCAATCATTTCCAACATTTTACAAGAACAGTTCAAACTAAACCAATGACTTCAAACCTACATACATAACAGGCACTATATTTCAGCCAGGCCTGATGAAGGCCCCATAGCATCTGAAGAGGCAACAGTCTAAATTGTGAGGGGGAAAGTAATCAGTAATGCTAGAAAAGGTTATATTAATTCCACTAGATTCTCCCATCATGCTTTCAATAACTAAAGAAAATCACTGAAGAGCCATCTGTCTGGCAGCATGTGAAATTTTTCCCAAACCAGGAACAGCAAGGGGCAATTATTTAAATTACCATGCATATATTCATAGGTATGGTATGCATATTTTTGAAAGAGTAGAGGGGTCTTATTCAATAGGTAGGAAAATGTCTGTAAATATATGCTTGCATTATATGTCTGGTACCTCAAATTTATCACCTAGGACTTGAGATAAATTTTACCCACCTATTAGCCTCTAAGAATTTTTTTTTACAGTTTCTATTGGATCTTTAGTTTTAACTTTTAATGCTGATTCTGTTTCTCAGTATGGAGTACTTGAATCCAGGAATATTAACTTGCATTTTAACAATTGGAATTCACTGTGAATGATTATAGCTCAGAGCACTTTAGCCATGAGTTCCTTTTAAGCTGAGTAAAAAGGTGCTTAGAAATTGGTTTTATATTAAGAGATGGTGGGAGAAAGAGAGCAGTACATCTATATCAGTTTAGGTTAAGGAATGTATGATATATATCATTGCAGATTAAATGAGGGATTAGACTTATTTTCCCATCCTTTGCTCCAATCGCAATGTTCTCTTAAGTCTCTTGCCCCGCTCCCTTCTTTTTGATATTGTTAGAGAATGTCAGATAGGCCAATAAATGGATGGAGAATAAGAGACTAGTCTAACTTTTATTACCAAGATTGGATTGGTTGAGCCAGATGCAATTTATTTTTCTTAACTGTTATCTGTTGGATCTTTGCAATTGATCAAATGAAATAGACATGACTTTTTCTGCTGCTTGCTTTATGAAACTTCTAAAAGAACTAAATTCAGTGACTCTGGAAGAATTACAACACACACAGGCAGCTCAAAGGTAATAGAGTAGCATTGCAAGATCACAAGTTGGTTTAAATAATAACACCAACAACCCAAACTTCTACAGTATTCACTTGCTTACTCAATCTAGTACTAACCAAACCAGAACTGGAACAATTTTATAAAATTGCATAATCCACTGCAGATAACCTGCCTTGTAAAGTCCTAGACAGGGGTGGGATTCAACCGGCGTTACAACCAGTTTGGTGATTACGTTTTGCTCTATAGAACCGGGTAGAACCAGTAGCATCCTACCCCTGGTCCTAGATCAGAATGTTTATATCTCATGTTGGGCAATAGAACCACAACTATCCAGATACATTCTGCAGTCAGATGCATACTTTAAGAATGAGCGATTCTGCAATTTTCTTACTCCAACGTATTGCACCTCCATGCTTTCTGCTTTCTAAAGCCTTCATGCTGAATTGGGCCCCCCCAGTTATTGCAAGTGAAGGTTATGTGCTTAAACTTGATTTAGTAAACTGGAAAGTGAGCCATACTTTACCTCGAAAGAGCCATCTCCATGCTCCTTGTCCTCATTTTGAGCACCATTTTCCCAGTGAAGAAGGTAACTGTGTGCAAAATACTGTTTGGAGAAGCAGTAGCATTAATGCGATAAAGCAAACATAACTCATTTTCTCTTGATCAGAAGCTTTATGCAAGTATTCTTTGGGGACATTCACCTTGATTAAAGTAGAATCAGTGAGCTGCTGTTTTAGCATTCCCCAAACTTATAAAAATGCTAGGCATGCCCATTTGTAACAATCACAGATCCCCTGATTCAAGACTTTAGTCTTTAATGCATGATTAACTCATAGTAAGCACAATATCAAGGCCGGGTGGAAAGACAGCTTGCCTTTGTTCGTACAAATAAAACAAAAAACAAACAGAAAATGTTCTCATGGTTGCAAGGATAATAAAAGCCATTCAGTGATCATTCCCTTCTCTGTTACAGTTGGAGGAGCAGGTGGGGGCCGTCGCCAGGGGGGCCTTTGCCCAGCTCCGTCTTGTTCGACAACTTCGCCCTTTTCTGGACCGGGACGCCCTACGCACAGTTACTCATGCCCTTGTTACCTCGAGACTCGACTACTGCAATGCTCTCTATCTAGGACTGCCCTTGCATACCATCCGGAGATTGCAGTTGGTACAGAATGCGCCGCGGATGGTGATGGGAGTTACCCGGTTCTCTCATGTTACCCCCCTCCTGCGTGGCCTGCATTGGTTGCCGATTGCGCTCGGTGAGATTCAAGGTTTTAGTTTTGACATTCAAAGTCCTACACATGGGTCCCCAATATCTGAGGGGCGTCTTCTTCCAATAGCTAGTGCCGCCACCCTGTGCGGCTCATAGGCAAGGACTCTCGGGTTCCATCGGCGAGTCAATGCCGTTGGTACTTCCCGGCAAGAGCCTTCTCTGTCGGCCCCCCCTCTGTCAACTGCCGGTTGGTACTTCCCGATGAGAGCCTTCTCACCTCTGGAATCAACTGCCTCTGGAGCTCCATCTGGCCCCTGATCTCCGCACCTTCCGCCGCGAATTAAAGACCTGGTTGTTTGACCAACCCGGGCTGTGACCCTTCCTTGGGGGGAGGGATGTTTTAATGTATTTTATTGTTGTGTTTCATATTTGGGCTTGTTGGTTTAATGTCTTTTTAAATATTTATTGTTCTATGTTTTTAGTGTGAGCCGCCCTGAGTCTTCGGAGATGGGGCGGCATACAAGTTCAAATATAAATAAATAAATAAATAAATAAATATCATAGCTTTGTTTGGAAAATATTTGAGTCAGTGGTAAAATCTGTCACTGTCATGGTTGAATTCTTTATGTGAAATTAAAGCAAAAGTTATAATGCTGCAAAGAATTTAAAAATTCAGGCTCTTAATGGATAGTTCCTTTCAAAGAGGAGAAACTATGATTTCCAAGGAACAGAACAAGGTGATTAATCTCTGTTTTTCTTTATGCAGTCTGCCAGGCGACAACGAACTAAATTGGGCCAGATTATTCTACAGTGGCTCTTATATTTGTGCACTTAAATGCTTATTTCTGACCCTAAAATTAATATTTGAAACATTTAACATTTTAATGAATGTTTAAAAATATTAGGTAGTATAAATGCTTTTGTTTAGGTAGCAAGTTTGGACTTCATAAATTACTCACAATGTCTTATTTGAAACAAACATCAATTTACCTCAAGGCCTTCTTGAGAGGGACAACAGGCAGTCCCCAAAATTCATAAACTCAACAGATCATGGAGTTGAACAGGATCTTAGAGGCTACCTATTTTAACCCCCTGCTCAGTGCAGGATCCCTGAGAATATTTTTTGACAAATAACCATCCAGCCCCTGAAAATGTCCACAAAGGAGAACCTAATTACTTTGTGGCAGTTGTCCAAGGACTGAAAGCTGTTTTATTTTATTTTATTTTATTATGAGACTTCTATGCCGCCCTATCTCCCAAAGGACTCAGGGCGGCTTACATTAAAAGAAGAATACAAAAATTACAAAAATTAAAACCGAATTAAATTAAGTAAGAAATCTCATAAGCTCAAAACAAAACTAACAACTAAAAATCCCCATCCCTCCATCAGTTCAGGTAGGCGAGCTGGAAAAGCCAAGTCTTTGGGTCACGGCAGAAAGATCTATGATCAGGGGCCACCCGTAGCTCCAGGGGAAGTTGATTCCAGAGGGTGGGTGCTCCCACAGAGAAGGCCCTACCCCTAGGGGCCACCAGCAACATTGCCTGACCGACGGCACCCCAAGGAGACCCTGCCTATGGGAGCGCACGGGACGTTGGGAAGCCGTTGCTGGCCACAGGGCTCCCTGCAAATACCCTGAATTTTCTTCTGATACCAGTCCTAAACATGCCCCTTGGAGTTGCAACCCATTGGTTTGGGTTCTGGCCTCTTGGATAATAGAGAATAAATCAATTTGTCTTTTGTTAGACAACTTTTCAGGTATTCGGTGACTATTTTCATATTTCTACCCACTCCATTCTTCTGTTTTGTAGGTTAAATATATTAACATCTTTTACTCTTGCTAAGGTTTTAGTTTCCAGACTTCTTAATTTCTTGGTAGCTATCCCCAAATGTGGTTGAGTCCTTCCTTTATAATGTGGAACAACCTAATTTAATTAAGTTTTAAGTCACTTCCATCTTCTATATATTGGGATGAGTCCCCAAGCTAGTGCTGACCAGATAAATATTCTGCAGTTGCCATAAACCACACTTCCTAGGAATTTTGTAAAAAAAAATCCTGCTAGATTAAAAACCCACTTTATCCAGCACAAAATGGCTGAACAGATGCAGCTGTTCATAAGGCTCATAAGGACAAGAATACCCTCTATCCCCATGTTCTTAAGGATTGATGTTTAATCCTAATTCCATAGGTAGCAAAAGGTCAACAGGATTGACAGTGACAGATTGATCATTCATGATTTTCTCTTGTTTAAGAAGTCGTTCACACTGACAACCATTTTTTTTCTGAATTTGGTCTAGTTTGTCACTGTCCTTTATAAGTGGTACAGTGGTATTTTTTCCAGCTATGGCATTAAAATTAATCAGTTAAGAAAAAAATACAAATTATTTTGGGTTTTCCCAAACACCTTACTTATTTGGCCATTGTTTTCAATGGAAAGACAAATAACTATTCTGCTTGGGACACTCACAACATTTGAAAAAGGCGAGGGGTATATTAAAGTTTCTAAGCAGTACAAATGACACCTGTTTTCCCATGCAGAATATTCAAGTGGATCCAGGATGTATAGTAGAATAAAGCACCTATATCCCATCATAGATTCCCAGATATTATCAGATTTAAATTAAATTATATGCCCTATTGATGGACCTAAGGGATAATGATAAATGACATCAAGCAAATTTGTCCCTAACATTGAAGCTTCTTATAACCAGGTGAAGAAAATAACTGAACTTTTATTTTCATTTTTCTTTCCCTATTTGGCTAGGAATATGGATAATGGTGTCCAATACAGAGAGATAAGAGAGTGATTTATCATTTCCTGCTGTTGTGTTTCAAAGGACATTTTCTCCCCTTCCATTCAATCACCTCCTATTCTCTGAGATTGTTTGGACAAGTCCCTGCAGTTTTCTTGCCAATTTTTTTCAGAAATGGTTTGCCATTGTCTCTTTCCTAGAACTAAAAGAAAGTAACTGGCCTAAGATTGCACAGCTGGCTTCATGCCTAAGGCAGAACTAAAACTCCCAGTCTGCTATTTTCTAGCCTGATGCCTTAACCATTACACCAAACTGACACGATACTTGGTTATAAAATTCATCCACTTTGGGAAGGGAACAGTATTACTGAAGATTCACAGTTGCTCACTGTTAAAAACAACTGCTGTGGGCTTTAGAAATGTTAAGGAGACGTGCTGTTGTCTCCTTTTGATAATTCATAGCTAAGATGCTAAACTTAGCATTAAATACAACATAATAACTGTGGCTGTGCTTGTTGGACTTAAATGTGTGCGCTGATGAAAATAAATCTTCAAAGACATTGTGAAGCTCCAGGTGACAGGGCTATCAGGATGAATTCTTTGAGGTGTGAAACACTTTCCCTGGGGCTAGGTGGGATGTTTTCTGCTTAGACAAATCAAAATATTTTTCAAAGAATTTTTATCCTGTCATAGTGCCAAACCTATTAACATATTTGCTTGTTCTTTTCATTCCTTCTTCCCATTCTGTAGTTCCTCCAGGATACTTTAGATGCCCTATTTAATATCATGATGGAACATTCTTATAGTGATGCATATGACATTCTTGTCTTTGATGCTTTGGTAAGGATTACTGTATCAACTCTTTCAATCAACTAAGCTCTTTTCTAGCATTCTGTATTTTTTTTAGAAACAACACACGAGAGAATGATGCCACCAAAGTGAGCATGATGGCTTCACTTCTCATCCGTGCTATAATTAGCCTCTTTGCATTGAGGGTAAACTAAACTAGGAAGTTTCACTGCATTATGTGGAACTAGAAACATCAGAATTATCTATTTCAGGAGATAGTTATTAATTAAGTCCATATTGGAGTTCCACATATTAATAAATCAACGTTAGGTAGCATCTCATGTATGCTCCATGTTCTAATTTTTTCCATGTGAATCTGAAAAATCCACACCTATTGTTTCCAGCTTCCACAAATATTTGGAATTTTACAGTACAACTTTGCTCAATGTGCACATTTGGAATGTGCACATTCCATAATATATATTTAAAAATAAAATAAACCCATACATTTTTTCTTAGTATTTTTAAACATATATAGGTTTAAAACTGCAAAATACTTCTGTATGACATATTTGAATGCTCGCTTCTCAAATAAAGGTTCAATTTTGGGCTAATCTTAGCAAGTCCATTCATTTTTGTGTGAATTTTGGACTGGGAATTGAAAAAATATTCAATTCACTGTAGTACATAGCTTTTTTCCATATCTGTGTTGGCAATTGCATTATATCCATCTCCTCTGCAAGCTTTAAATCCCTATCTACTGAGGTAGAGAGCCACAGCCAACATAAGAAGCTTTCCCTCTCACAAATTTCTGCTTGGTGTGCTCCAAAAATCAAGATGGCAGCCACAAGAGTATAACCAAAGCTCCATCTGTTTTTTTTAATACAGAAAAGCTCACAGGCTCTTGTTTCTTTCTTTATTTCTTTGCATGAAAATATCTGCACTTATCCTTTCCAAGTGCTTTGCCAAAGCAAGCAATCTGGAATAGGAACAAGTAATTAATTAGACACTAAATGTCACCAATACTCTGAATTTAGTGGAGTCCATAAGAAGGAACCCCTCTCCACTCTTTCTTTAAAAACAAATTCCAAGTGATATTTTACATATGAAAACCCTTATTCTGTTAATGTGTTACAGATTTATGTAATAGGACTCATTGCAGACAGAAAATTTCAGCATTTCAATACTGTACTGGAGGCTTATATACAGCAACATTTCAGTGCAACTTTAGCCTACAAGTAAGTATATAACAATTCTGATGAGGAAGTCAATATGGGAAGCCCCTAAATCATATTCTATCCTGCTGTTTGATGCATGTAGAAGAGAAAGTGTTGGAAATGACTCCAGATAACAAGAACTTGGATCGGTGAAAACACAGAGATTTTATTTGTAAGCTTAAATCAAAGCATACAAAAGGGAAAAAAGCTGTTTGCAAAGAGCGGTAGGAGCTTAGCTTATCTCAACATGAGGTTTGAGCCAAGAACCACACCTTGAGATTTCAGAACATTACATTATAGTTTTTCTATCCCGACGCCTCCCATGCCCCTCCTACATCGGGTCCAGTAACCAAGCACAGCTAATCCGAAATGTCTTATGGAGACCACATCATCTCCTTCAACACCTCCCAATGACCACCCATCACATATTTTGCCAACATGGCTTTTTCTTATCTTACTTGGCATTAAGGAATTTCCCTTCAGCAGGGCCTCTTTCTAAACGGTCCGAGAACAAAGAAATATCTATTTTCTAACACCACACTGTTACATATTAGTGTTACATTCAGCACATCTTCTCCCCAGCCATCTTAGAACAACATCATGATTATATGCATCTCTAACATATTCATCTATGCAAAGTAAAAGTCTGGTTATAACTTAAAATCACAATGTGCCAAGATTAAACTTAAGCAGATGCTTTGAAAAACAAAATCTAACTTCAATTGATCAAGGAAGTTAGGGTAATGTTTAACTTCTATTATCTCTTCTCCTATTGTCCTCCTAATGGATCACTTTGGTATACATACCAATTCCTGGAGGAAATAGGGGTGGCATTACTTGAAACAGGAGGATGTCATTGATTGCAGGTACATATTTAATAATGAGTAAATGCATAAGAAGATATATTTACAGCAGGATTACATCAAGATAGCAAATGTCTATAGAGCAATTGTCTTTTTAATGCTATAATATACTATTCTGTTCACCTACATTTTATTTTTGAATTTTCTAATTTCTTACAAAAGGAACAAGGGAATTTCTTCTTCACTTCTTCTACACTGATTCTCCATGGATCATTCTAATCCTGGCAAAAATATTCTCCATGCAACAAAAAACTAGAAATATATTTATAGTGGTTCTATGCAAATTATTTGGTTCAAAGAGTTCCTAACCTTCTTCTTAAACATTATTTAATATGCAATAATTATGGCTGCCATCCAGAATCATCTTGCATGAAAGATAGAAATAATATTGAATAGTTATGCTGTGTTTTTCCTCAGGTGAAATGTTTTAATATTTGCATTTGAATTACAAAATAATAATAATAATCTGCCATGTTACAGCATATACTACATATATTTGCCACTCGCACTACTTAGAAAGCTAATTTGACAAAGATAGTTTTTCATTTGTGTAACATGTTCTCCTGATTTCAGGAAATTAATGGCAGTTCTGAAGACTTATTTGGATATTTCAAGCAGAGGAGAACAGTGTGATCCTATATTAAGAACGCTAAAAGCTCTGGAATATGTATTCAAGTTCATAGTTCGGTCAAGGACTTTGTTCTCTCAGTAAGTATTTGATTTACATTTCTTCTTAGGCATAAAACCTGCACTCAGGTATAGCATAATTTTCTTCAATTTGGTATCCCCCAGATAATAATTCTTAAAGTTTCCAATCTGCACATTTTTTTTGCCGATTTTGGCTCTATGAAACTATCTGATGGCCATGGTGGCTCAGAGGTTTGGGAATTATAGATCTTAGCACCTAGAAAGTGCTGGGAGAGGGTGATTTTCTGCTAACAGTTTGGCCAAGTATATTATCAAAGGGAATGGTAGGTATGCCATGCTTGAGCAGGGCTGTTATGTTGGTAACTTCATGAACTCATTCATGTAATTACTTTTAGTAATAATATGAAAATGTATTTGTCATCTTCTGTGATCATCAGAAGATACCAAATAGTTTGCAACTGTTATAGGTTAATTAATTAGAGAGCTTAGTATGTTGACTCAGAATTACGTCCTTCTGTATCCAATGGTACTTGTTACCAAGTTAGTGCCCAAATGTGCAATTCTTTACTCATTGAACCAATTTGGACATATATTTTTGGACCAAACTGTTACAATAAATTGAGAGATCAGATTGGTTTGGTTACATCATAAATTCAAAATAATAACTATTTTTTCCTAGTTACATACTTTCTACCTTGCTGTTTCCGACTTCCTCCCTTTCTAGGTGTTTTGTAGAGACATATTGTCCAATTAGCTGTGTGCACTGTACAACCATGGATCCTCTGAAATAGATGTATAGATTTTGGAAAATTACTTTAAAATTGAGATCATTGATTTGTAATATGTCAGACCAGAAAGAAGGTGCAATTGCTTATTGAACTTGCTGTGTATTTGAAACATATTTGGTAAGAAGCATTTCTTGATATGCTGCTAGATATACTTTTCTTTGAAGATTCTGTTCAGAGCTCTGATATTTAAGGTTTCTAAAGCTTACATCATTAGAAAAGTAGATGTAAATGGCAAGGCAGAATGGTTCTTCTTATCAGAAAATAGTTCAAAGACCATTAATAAAATACAGTTATTAGGGTATAAAATTTGTTGAGTAAGATCTCACATTGATCAGAATAGTTTTAATAAAGCAATGTGCCTGGGAGACAGTCCATAAAGCAAGGCAAGCAGTTTGTTCAAGCAATGGGTATCATTTTGCAATGTGATGCGATTGCACAGACAGCAAAAATAAAAATATTTTTTTATCACAAAATAGGTTCACATCTTGCAAGATCTCAATTCACTATGATCTGACTATCTCATCTATTCTATCTATCCTACCTATCTATCTATCTATCTATCTATCTATCTATCTATCTATCATCTATCATCTATCTATCATCAATCATCTATCTATCTATCATCTATCTTTATCTTTATCTGAGCCTTGGTGGCTCAGGCTGTAAATGCCTGCTCTTAAGATCCAGCTGTCTACAATTACTGTAGGCTCGAATCCCACCAGGCTCAAGGTTGACTCAGCCTTCCATCCTCTTGGGGTAGGTAAATTGAGGACCCAAGATTGTTGGGGGAAATTAGCTGACCTTGTAAAAATGCCGCTTAGTAATAAGCAGGCATATACAATGGAATGAAGGCTATTGCTGAGCACACTGGGTTGTATCCCAAAAATTGTAAGCCGCCCTGAGTCTTCGGAGAAGGGCGGCATATAAATGTAATTAAAAATAAAAATAAAAAAAAATCTACTTTTACTTAATGTTGGAATTCTGTAGTGCCATCTTGGATGCTGCAGGCATTATTTTATGGTCTTCTGATTTGTACAATTAGATAATGAAACCAGAGGCTCCACTTCTTTCCTTAAACACATTATTTTGACTCATACCATACTGTAAACTGCTTCTAACAATCTCCAGATCTTCAAATACCTTCAAATTCTCTCTTGATGTGAGATAAAAAAGCAAAGGGCAACTTGCATTGTTGGCCACACAATTTTCTATTTCTGAGCCATATCAATATGAAATATTTCAGAGAACCAACTCAATTAAATGTTGAAGATATTTTGAAATCTCTAAAGGATATACTATCCAGGACGAAAGATATGCACTCAATATCTGATTGATTAAACAGACTAATTGGATAGATACTGCATTTACCATGATAAATAAATTCAGTTGTTTTATACTGAAAATACATGCAAAAGAACATAGAGACCATTTCTAAACTATATACAAATTTGGAAGAAAGGTCAGAAGAGACTGAGATGGTACACAAAGAGCACCACATTAAGCAGCAATTTGTTGCCTGGGTGGAAATTTTCAATCCTTATTAAAATCAACAGAGGTCCTAATAACATTTAAAAAAAGAGCATTTTAATACTGTATAGCAATCATTTTAATACTGTATAGCAACCTCTCCTTACTATAATTGTGTTCTTCTGCATGAACACATTACAGTTGTCAATAGGCCCAAAGAGGAGAAAGGAGTCTAAGAATCCAATCAAATGTGCAATCAACTTGTATATTCATTTCAAGCCTTCGCCTTTGATTTGGGATAGTGGAAGCCTTTAGATACATGCTTTCTAAGTATTACTTTTTTAGCAGACATTCTTTTTTCTTGAATGCGCACTTTTATAAATAAGTCCAATTAAGTTTAGCATATAAAGCACCTTCCAACTCTACAGTGATGAGTACCACTATGAAATCACACAATTACATTCTCTGTCTCTGAAGAGCTGTATTTGGAGTATTCTGGAGTGAAGGTTTTTGATGTGAACCCTTTTAGCTAGGTTGTGAATTCTTCATTTAGACATAGTTTCCAATATATCCTTCCATTTCTTTTCTCTACCATAGTGTGAAAATCTTGAAATGCCTTCTCCAGAGGTTTGCATTATAATTTCTGTTTTCTTGTGGTTCCCCCACCCCCACCTCCTGGGCATGGTGTTTTATTCTTTTTCTGTGTTCATTTTTGTTTTCTCCTCTTGGCATATGCTTTCAGAGAAGGCTGCTTTCATTACTGTGGTTGCTTCATCTGAAAAAGTTAATTAACCGACTTCTCCCCCCACAGGCTTGATTTTCAACATAGCAAATTTTCATTCATACCAAATCTTTTTTTTTTTTTTGCTTTTCATCTGAACCATCTGAATTTATGATTCCAATCCTATGGAATTCATCAGAGAATGTTCTACTACCACAATGGCCCATTTCTTGAGTAGCCTTGTAAAACATCCTAAGTTATGTAGGGCAGGAGTCCCTAACCCCTAGTTCATGGACTGGCACCAGTCCGTGGCATGCTCTGTACAAACAAACGAAGCTCCATCCGTGAGTTGCAGGCCCCTTCCAGTCCATGGAAAAAAAGCTCTCTCCACAGAACCAGTCCCTGGTGTTCAAAAGCTTGGGGGTCACTGATGTAGGGTAAGCACAATGGCTTAGCCTTCTACTTTCATCAGACATTATTTTGTCAGTCCTGACAAAAGATCTCTTTCTGGTTAGGTATTGTTTTCTATGAGCTTGTGCAGTTTCACCAAGGAAACTAGCTTACTTTTCAGCCATATCTGAATGATTTCAAAAAGACTGTCATGATTCAGATTGCAATCCTATGACTGACCATCTGTGAATGTTAAAACCACACCTCCCTCCTCTCTCAGAAATACTACTTTTTTCTCTCTGAGCCTCAGCTACTATAGCCATCAGACCTCTTAAAAATGGGAGAAGTCTCCAGGATGTATTTTTGGGGCAGAAGCTAAGTAACTATCCATTAGTTCTGCAAAATTCAGAAACAAGTTCTGTGGAGGCACAGAGGAATACAGTTAGAGGTAAATCAAAAGTCCCTTATCTGTTTTTTTTTCAATAAAGGTTTGTGTTTACAGAAAGGAGTAAAACAAGATCATTAACTCCATTGCAAACAGGGACAATCCCTTCATGTGAGCCATACAAATTTTCTAAATAAAAACATGAATATAACCTGTCCTGCAAAGATGAGGCAACATCATAGGGAACAAAGTGCACAAGATGGAATAACTGGGTATACAGATCACACTAAGCTCATCTGTGTTTTATTTGGAATACATTGTGCGAACTTTCTATTGTGTTTTATCAATCATGCTTTGGTATTAAGTGAATTTCTATGTCACTCTGGCTGGTATATGGCTTAGTGTGATATATGAACCTGATGTCTTGTAATTTGATAAGTAGCGAGGCTGTTTTCTTCTTGCTAACTTTCCCTAGAATATCAGATTTATTCTGCTGTTACTTTAGTATTTTCTTTTTCCTAACAAAAAATGGACAAGGCAACCAGATCACAGCATTTGGGTTGAACAAGTGATTGTACAGTCTCTTTGTCTGACAATTGTTTTGTTTTTACAGGGCTTTCTTTGCAAGACTGTAGTATATTATTCTTTTATTATTCTTTTTTTTCATCCAGGGTTTGGCTTTATAATACATAGACACATCTATGAAAATTAAAATCATATTCCTTTGCAAAGTGGGAAATCAATTCCCAGCCTCTCTAGGGAGCTTCATTTAATCTGTTGCATTGTTACTTGTGATTGAAGCCTTCTTTAGCTCTTCACACTGCTGGTTCTATCCCTAAAGCAGGATGTATGATTATCCCTGAATATTAGGCAATAATTGCCAAGGGACGTCTATGTGATACAATATATGTGTTTAATATATGTGCATTGCAATAATTGTGGCAATTATATTTAAAGTAAGGGAACAGGACTGGAAGGGGATAGGCTAGGTTCCTTGTCTCGAGGCAATTTTTTCCAACCTGTTTTTCAGATATAAAGGAGTTACAAATTGCAGAAAAATAATTGCATCCTTTAAGAGGTGTCATGTTAGAAAGCAAATATAAAATAAATCATCACTCATATTCTTTAATTGCACAATATCTGTATAGAAGCAATTCTTTGTGGTTTGAAGAAATATGCAGATATTTTTGGATTATATGAAATGGATAAAATACTTAGTGCTTTGCAAATATTCTTGAAGGTTTCCATCACTGGGAGCCTGGAGAGAGATCTGCTGCTATATAACAGCAGATGGTAGCAACTGGTCATTGGTGTCTGGGTCAGAAGCAACAGTACATAAATAGTCCAAATATGGGAGATAACAGCCTCTACCCTGTTCAGGCTCTTGTACAATACAATACAATACAATACAATACAATACAATACAATACAATACAATACAATACGACACCACACCACACCACACCACACCACACCACACCATACAATAATACAATACAATACACAACACAATACAATACAACACACAATACAACACCAAAGCAGATTTTTCTGATCCAGCAGTTATTGTGAGTACTGCAGTCCAAAAGACTTGGAGGACATTAGCTTTGCTATACATAACTTAACCGGCATTTCCTGTCAGGATATTCCCTTCCTGAAAACTCTTCTATTTATTTGGCTTACTTTGTTTTATGTTCATGATATCTCACCTGCTTTGTGTGAATTAGAGCGGGAGAGTAGAATCTTCTAAAAGAATAATAATGATGGATTGCAGATCACAATGGCTGCCTTTTCAGCAATATTTTGCAGTACTGCTCCATCCTGTAATCCAGATTCCATTTGTAATCTGTCCTTTGTTGCCTTGCCAAAAAGCCCTCAAACATCTTTACCTGGACACCAAGGCTACATAAGCCTTCACCTGTTACAGAGTCATGGCCACAAAGCGGACAAGTCTGTACCTTCTCAGGTAGTACAATTTTTCCAAATTATTTGGAATAAATTAATGTTTTGGTTACATTATTATATGACTGTGTTAGGAGAACTTCTGGAACTTTGCTTGGAGGACCATAGAACTCTACTCAGGCCATTGCTTGAAAGCTAAGCCTACCTGGGGTGCTCAATATTTAGATGGGGGACACCCAAAGCATATTAGCTCTGTAGGCTTGAAAGGAAAACATCCTGTTGGAAACAGAATACCCTATATCACCAGGTTTGAAATTTTGGGCTTGGACAACCTTGAACTACGCCACCTATGGTTGGACTTAAGCATAGTACACAAAATTATCTGCTAAAATGTCCTACCGGTTAATGACTACTTCAGCTTCAACTGCAACAATACAAGAGCACAACAACAGACACAAACTCAATGTTAACCGCTCCAAATTTGATTGCAGAAAGTATGACTTCAGCAACAGAGTGGTCAATGCCTGGAACACACTACCTGACTCTGTTGTTACATTCTCTAACTCCCACTCCTTTAACCTTAAACTATCCACTATTGACCTTACCCCATTCCTAAGAGGTCTGTAAGGGGCGTGCATAAGTGCACAATCATGGCTACCATCCCTGTCTTATTGTCCCTATTTATTCGTACCTATTTCCTGTATTCTTACTCTTGTTTATACTTATACCTGTTATCTTGTAAGCAACTGACAAATCAAATCAAATCAAATCAATAAATAAAACATTGGCCCCCATTCTGAACTGTTGCCAAAAAAGCCATAGTTGAGTCCATAGTTGAGTGAGTAGCAGGTTCTGAACTCAGCTTAAGGATGGCTTTACTTTTGTAGCTGAAATATTCACACAAACACACACACACACACACAACACAAACACACTGTGAATAGCTTTCCAAAAAGTTGTTCCCAATTTTTTAAAATCTCTCCCTTTCCTTGAAAAAGAATGTGTTGGGTTTTTCCACGAGGAAGCAGCTTCTAATTAGAATTCTCAGAATGTCTTTGAGACAGAAAGGTTTCCTTGCTGATTCTGTTCCCACTTAGCAGTCTGTGCATCATCTCCATCAGCATCTACAATTCTTCTGTCTGAATGGGGGCCATAAGGGCCAATAAGAAGCAGGGGGAAAAGAAAATAATAAGCAATAAAATGAACATTTTTGTCCATTCAAAGCTGATATTGCATATGTTCCAGATACACCACACTTATGTTATTACTTCTGTTTCTCTATTGTACTATTAAAATGTGTGGAGTACTATGACATATGCCTAATTCATTATGTGAGGGTAGGTTGAATTCTTCTCTAAATAGAAGTTCTGGACAAGATAGGCCGTACAATTATATACATTTCCCTCTTTTGTTTCAGCCTCCCTGAATTTTTAGATTTATTTGCTAATAAAAAAGATTAAGTCATGTTTAATGACCGTTAATAAGTTGAATATAATGAAGGCCACAATGCTATTATTATCTAATGTAGATCTGAAACAGCCTTAATATTGCTTTTAATTAGCAAGCTTTGAATGTTAATTTTTCTCTGCAAGGAAAAAAGAAAAGAAAATGAAAAAAAAAGCAGATGACATTTGATTCAATAAAATTATGCAACTGAAGCATGTATTTTTAACATTCTGTTTTGGAAACATTGTGGAGATATAATAGTCAGGGTGGTTGGTAACCCAATTCACATTTGATGTCTCTTTTGTTATTATTTGATTTTACCTAGGGTGCTTTCATATACCTTTTCTGTCCTAGGAAGATTTGACCTCAAGCATGAAAATGATTTGCCCTTGCTTTCCTGAAAAACAAAGGTGGGAGGGCATAGCAGCTGAGGAATGCCCAAGGGAGTATATGGTAGCTTGTTGTTCCCAAGGCATTTCTATCTGGAGAGGACTTAGAGCACAAGATAAAAGCAGCTTAAATGGATAGGACATATGCACCATAGCCTCAGTTTACTTCTCTTCTGTCATGTTCTCATTATATGCTAAATAAATGAATGAATGAATGACTATCTTAAATAATAATTCAATGAACTATAGAAGATCCAGTCATAGTAGGTACCTAAGAAATTCCATTTTTGTGGCAGTGTAGAAATTTTCCTATACATTTAGAGAGGACTGATTAATGCTACATGCTTTGATCAAATATTATATTGATGGAAAGTTTAGGAAGAAAATTGATGACTCCTTTTATTATTTATTGGTCACCAACTTCAGAGGATTCTGGATGGCATAGAGTTTTATTTGTATTAGGTCTTTATTGTTTACAAGCTTTGACTGTAAGTGAGCAGATATGGCTTCGCCCCAATCTGACCTAAATGCCATGTCTTAACTTGTTTTAAAAATAGATTTTTGTTTTTAATCTTTTGGTGTGTGTGTATGTTTCTTTGTGTGTATAAAACACTAAAATGTGAACTATAGGGCTTATAAATAGTCTTAATGATGAATTATATAAATAAGAGTTTAAAGACTATTTATTTTAAGTAAAGAACATTAACAGAGTAAAATCTAATAAGGATAGAGAAGAAACTGTGGTTACTGTGGTATCTGTGGTTAGTTCTGAAGCAAACCAATCTGAAAGTAAGACTTTTTAACCAGGTTAACCCAACCCGTGATGCCTAATTCAAATAACAAACAATTTTAGGCGGTTAACAATAAAAACACTTAGAAATAGAAAGGGAAGAGATGAGAAAAGTATGACTTGTTACATTTGCTGTATAAAACACAGGACAGTGTGACCTGACCAATACCTTTAAAGGAGAATGAGAAAGTCCTTAATTAGTTATTGGAAGAACGTCCTAAATAATAGAGTACTTATTTATTGAAACAAACTGTCCACTGAAGTTGTAGGATCTGTGCTGGGAATTTTTGGGAATATTTATCCAGATAGCTTAAGGAAATAAAAAGTTACCTCCTCTGGAACACTTTTGGTTCTACATTTTAAACAGCCCTTAGACAAAATACTTCCACTGGGTTCTGTCAGAATGTTACATCTGCATCTCCATGTAGGTTTTACATAGATCCCTTATTTAGCTTGCCCATAGGGCTTATAAAATGGCCTAACTTTCTCGTGAAAAAAAAGGGATTGAGAGGCATTTCTGCATCAACAGCTATCATGATAGATGGATAGGGTTGAAAAGGACTTTGGAGGACTTCTAATCCAACTTTCAGTCCAGGGCAGAAACCTTTATATCATCCCAGGCAAATGGCTTGAAAATCTTCAGCGATAAAGCATCCATGACTCTAGGACGCCCATAGCTTTCTCATTCAGGAAGTTTCTTCTTAGATTGAATATGGATTGTCACTCTGTAAAACCTTGCCCCATTCTTGTCCTACCTGCAGGAGCTATGGAGAAGAATACTGTACCCTTTCCCCTGCAACTCCTCTTTAAGTACTGCAAGCTGCTATCATCCCTTAGCTCCTTCCCTTTTAGACTAACGTTGATCAGTTTGTATAACTTTGGAGGATTTAATTTTATTTGGAGGATTTAATTCCAAGCCCTTTGTCATTTCTATTCTTCCCTGCTTCATTTCCTTTTTTCTTGCATCATGGTGGTCAAAACGAGACCCTTTATTCCAAATAGGTCTGACCAATGCATCATGGGTGCATGGGTACAAATTATCACTTGTATTTATTTGTTTAAAACAGTTATGTACATAAATATTACTTTATGTTTGGAATTTTTTTTGAGGGATTCTCAAATGTAAGAGATTTTGATAGGAGAGATTCAGATTGGCTTATTAGTCAACTTAACAACAATTCAAGCTTGTATTACAGGATTTAATGCTTTATTAATAGTTGAATGAATAGGAATGAGTAGGAAAAAATGGAACTTGTATAAATAGGAAAGTAAGCAACAATTTTCAAATAACCTTGTAGGAATGCCAATTAAGAACAAAAGTATTCTTTAGTTGCATACTAAAGTAAGCAAGGCATATTTTATCTAACTTGTTTTATTCAGAAGATGCTGTGATTGATGGGGAAGGATTGATAGACAGGTAACTGAGAAGAATCCCCTCCTGGGATTTGTTTTGTCAGACGGGATTAGTTTTAAAGAAATTATCCTCTATTTGAATATGAGTCAGAGAACTTCCTTCTTGACTTTCATTTCAATAATGCCAGGGGAAAAAAATCAGTTTGATGGTCAGAGACGAATAGTCAGCAACATACATTTAGAGCAATAACCTTGCCAACTTTAAGATATGTGGACTTCAACTTGCAGCTTTCCTCATTCCACATGCTAGAAGTTCTAGGAGTTAAAGCTTACACATCCTAAATTTGATAAGATTGAGAAACACTCATTTTAAGAGCAGTGTGCTCCAATCAGGAAGTTGCATTAGATGACTCAACTGGATGATAATGGTGATGATGTTGATGTTGATGATGTCCATTCAGTTTTGTCCAGCTCTTGGTGATTCTATGGGCCAGGTCTCTCCACATCTTCCAATCTTACACTGCTTCTTTGAATTGTTCTATGCTCTGGCTGGTGTCAGTTTTGATGGTGCTAACTCTTCCAGACATAAATGCTTTCTCAGTAATCCAACTAGATTTGGGGGTAATTCCTTAAAAGCTTAACCAGAAGGGGGTGGGGAGTGCTGGATCCTTGAATAGATCTAGAAGTTTTTTTTTAGGTATACAACATGCATCTCGTATAGTAATATTCAATACCTTTTCTTGTTTTACTGAAGTTCAAGTTTGAAATGCTATTCTGTATTTTTTTTCTCCCCTTTCAGACTATATGAAGGTAAAGAACTGACAGAGTTTGAAGAAGCCATGAGGAGAGTTTTTGAGTCAATCAACAACTTGATGAGAAGTCAACATAAAACAGCTATTTTATTACAGGTTTGCTTTTTTTCCCTTCAGTATTTTAGAACAGTGTTTCTCAAATTTGGCAACATTAAGATGTGTGGACTTCAACTCCTAGAATTCTCCAGCCAGAATTCTGGGAGTTAACGTTCAGACATTTTAAAGCTTGAGAAACACTGCCGTTAGTAAAAGTACATACAAAAAGTATAAATAGGGTGGTGTTTGTTAACTTCCATTCCAAAACATGAACTTTTTTCTGATTGAACTATTCTTTAGTCATGCAACTTGTATGTTTTAGGTCATTATCTTGCTGCATATCCCGCTTTCTCTTAAGCGTCACAGATAGTTCACCGACAGATATTCTGTAGAACTTTTCTGTAGAATTTTCTGGTACAATACACATACCAATTACAATTCGGTTCCTGGTCTATCCTTTTATGTTTCCATGTTTCTCTGTTTCCTTAGACTAGTGAGGCTCTAGTGAGTTAGCTAGCTCCTGGACCTTTGTTCCAAATGTTGGTTTAGAACCGTATGCCACATTTGGATGGGAGGAGCACTGATTCAGTTCAGTTCATTGTGGCTGAAGAGGGATCTCAGATTCTTAGGTGATTATGCATTGCTTACCTAAGGTAACCCATACTGATTTCCAAGTTGTTATAATGGTACAAGAACTGGAAAAAAATTCTACCATTTGCTCTCTCTGAAACAAGGTAAATTTTAGCATTAGAGGTCATCCTTGACTTACAACAGTTCATTTAGTGATCGTTCAAAGTTGCAGCAGCACTGAAACCACTTTTTACAACCATTGCAGCATCCCCATGGTCACATGATCAAAATTCAGACCCTTGGCAATTAACTCATATTTATGATGGTTGTGATGTCCCAAGGTCATGTGATCACCTTTTGCAACCTTCTGACAAGCAAAGTTTTTAAAGAAACTTAAAAACTGCAAGGATTCACTTGACAACTGTGGCAAGAAAAATTGTAAAACAGGGCAAAATTCACTTAACAACTGTTATCCCTTAGCAACAGAAATTTTGGGCTCAGCTGTTGTTGTAAGTCATGGTCTGCATATGTTCTCTTTTGCTTTACAATTGCCCAAAATTAATGCTGTCTTTCTCAAAGTCTACCACTTGTCCTTGAAAAAGAATTGTTTTACGTATATATGTGAAAATTCACCAAGCAGGTTAAGCAGAGATTGATTTATCTGTTTGGAAATCCTGTATGTCATTTTGTTTTTTGAAGTTGTATTATGAAATCTTATAACCCAAGTAATCCTGCTGGTAAGCTCTGGACAATCAATCAGCCTGCAACGTAGCATAACTGAGCACTCTAGAAAAGAAAACAACAACAACAATAACATAAATTCTACTTTGAATCCCACCTTTCCAATTTAGTGTTTAAGATCTGCAGGTTGGAATATCTAGTATAAAACTAGGAATAATAAGGCTAAAAATGGACAAAGCAGATGTCTCTACTTTTAAAAACTATTTTAAGTAGCAGGTAACATTATTTGCTTTAAGCTGCAATCCAGAGACTATTATTGACTCTAGAGGTGAAAAAAGAAGGTATCTAAAGAAACCCTTTTGTATAATTGTTGTCCTTATTTTTTATAGCAGTGAGAGTGGAAACAGTTTTGGTTTTGCAGTGCAGTTTAGAGAATAACTGATAGCTCACACGGAGGTAATTTTAAAGGTGTAGGTATTTAGAAATCAAAGGTAACCTCAGCATGCCCGAATATAATAAATTACAGTGGATGCATATTTTAGGATTGTTGCAGGAGCATGGGGAAAGAAAATGCCTTTTTTATGTCAGCTTTCTGCAGTGGGAAAAGATAAGGTGCCAAATATATTAGAAAAGGTGGACACAAAGATGGAAATACCACAGCAGTGTGTACATGAGCTGGGTATCAATGAGATGGAAGAACCACTTCAGTCATAACATTAAGCTTAGCAAATGATGCAGAATGAAACTGCAGAAATAATCTTAGTTCTGGCTCTAGGTTTAGGAGGAGAAGAGATTTTCGCCCTCACAAGATTCTTTTTTTGAAACTTCTGGCTGGTATAAACTGTTTTTGCTAGAGGGATCTAGCAGTGCCATGAAAAGTCAGTTTCGATTTCCTATTCCTCTCTAAATAATTAGAATAATTGTGTGTCCTTGACCTGAAGAGAATGCTATCACTGTCAGGCACTTAAAATAAAACTAGCTTAAGGTGGAGAAAGGAGGGTAAAATTTTGTATGTGTGTAACATTATTAAAAGGCACATTGTGGAAGAAGTGATGAAAATGCATATTTTCATGAGCATGTCTCAAGTTCATATTCTTATCATATTGTATTAATTATTCTTGGAAAATTTGAGCTTCTTGATTCTTTAGACATTATTCTTTCTTACAGACCGATTACACAAGATAAAAATGATTTAGGTCAAGATTTTTGAAGGACTATCTGAATCCTCATGAGCTTGTTTAAATGTAGAGATCAGCCTTGGAGGTTTATCTATAAAAACCAACAGCTTGGAGGCTTTTGATGTGTTAGGGTATCTTGTTAAACTCCCTTACATCTTTTGCCTCATTATTACACTCTTCTGTCTCAGGTAGAATTTTGCCAAGATAGTGATTTGATTAAAATTAATGTTCTGTATCACTACTATTTTTAAATAGTGTGACTCCTCACTTGTGAAATAATTTAAACTTTTATTATCAATGGCTGCATTTTATTACAATATTATTTTTGCATGTTTATGTTTCCAGCTGTTTTGAAGGTAAAACAAGCAATCCCCAAAATGGTTGATCGCAAAAGGTTAAAAATCAACATAAAGATAACATAATAGAAGTTATGCAAACTGTACATCATCCCAAGTTTCTTGAAAGATATATGAGATAAAAATATATAACAGATTTTAATTCACCAGATTCCTTTACCCCAGCAGTACTATAAAAAGGACTTTTCATGTTAGTTCTCTTGATGGATTGAAGGTGCATAATACTATGCCTTGAAAATGGAGCTGAGATGGAATCAATCATGCCAATGGTTAGAACATGAGAAGAGCTTGATTGATGAAGCCATGGGGCATGGCATGGAGATCAAAGAGAGACTGCGACCCTGTGGGTGGCTGATGAAGTGATGATTTTTAATTTGTAATGTCTTAACTTTGCTCATACACTTTGGCCGCCTAATGAGAAGAGAGGAGTCACTGGAAAACAAAGTTAGGAAGATTGAAGGCAAAGGGAACAGTGGATGTTTGAAAAGGAAGAGATGATTAGGCAGTGTCATCGACACCATGGGCATGAATTTGGGCAAACTCTGAGAGAGAGCAGAGGACAGGAGGGCTTGATGTGCTATGCTCCAAAGGGTCACGAAGAGTCAGACACAACAAAAATCTTAATTTTAACTTCATTCTTAATTCTGTTTTAACTTTGCTGTACTTATGTATATAAATCAGTTTTATGTGTTTATTGTAAACCACCCGGGGTCATTTAGATGAGATAGGCAGTGTGGAAATGAGATAAATAAATAAATGTTTGACACTCAGAAGGATGAGGTGGATTCATAGCCCTTTCCTGCTGCTCTTTCTCTGCAACTGGTGTTCAAAGGCATCTTATACTCCTGGAAGGGAAGCTTGTTGACAACTGCTTTTTATTGCATATTTACTTTCCTTTGCAAATTATAGCAGTGTAGTACTTAGTGGGTCATTAACACTTCTTCATATATGTAGTCTATGGGAGGTGCAAGCAATACTCTCATAACTCTAGTGTTTCTCTGTTGGACAGCATTATTGGACAATATATTCTTCGGGGGGAAAACTTGGAAAGTTTTTATTTCTTTTGTGCCATGGTTTCAGTTCCACTGCCATGACAGTAAAAAAAAGTGCAAAGACTTTTTTCTTGTTACCAAACTTGAGAGATTTTCATCACATATCCTCTACAGTCATAAATTTGTTGTGATGGAACCAGCTAAAATATTAAAGTTGCAGTGGGAGTAGTCAAATACCCCCTCATAAATATTCAACAGCCATGAGCATGGCTAATATTCTGAGTGGCTTTGCTTATTAGGATTTTTTTTTTCAGGCTAAAACATCAAAGTAGCAAAAGCAAATACAATCAATATACATACATATATGCATGTGTGTGTGTGTGTGTATGTGTATACACACACACACACACACACAACATATACATTATATAGCTGTCCATTTTATAATAAACTCTGGGCAGCTCCAATCAGCAATTTTTCAACTCATATTGATGATAAAAACAATACAGTGCATAAATATATTAAATTAATATTGATAGGGATGCTTTTTCTCATTACCAAAACACAAATAACACTGACTTTTTTCCTTGCTTTTAGTTAGTTTTCAAAAACACTCATCAGATCATGATTGGCCAGTTCACTCTGTTAACTTCCTAGCTTTGGGAATTTAAACCCAATGGAAGGCCAACATTCAACCTGGTGTTCTGCAGGCATTTCTTGAAGCAGAAGTCAATCCACATTAGGCGTATAACAACGCTTCCCTTTCCTCATATCCCAGAAACGGTGACATGTATCTATTCAACTTTTATACTGCAATAATTATGTTTTGGGAAATGGATTTGGGAGGGAATAAGAAGGCAGATGAATGTTGGCATATTATGATCAATATGCAACATACTGTACAGTTTTTTAAAAAAGCCTCTGAAAGGCAGGAGACTTTCTCACTATTCTGGGGAATTTATTTAACAGTCAAAGTGACCTAGAGAAAGTGACATATACCTCTTAGAAAAGTTCCCTAAGTCAGACCCCAAGATGTTATTGGTTTTTAGTGCTAAACATATCCTGGTAGCTGTTGTACAGGTGAGTAAAAAAGGTTACATCCATGACTTGCTTAATCTTGCAGTTCTGTTGTGAATATGGGCTTCCTGGACTTGCTTCACATTATAGTCATCTAATTTGACTTTCAGAATCTAGAATTCGGGGTAGGGAGTGACCTCTTCCAATTCCCAGGACCTCTATTGATCCCATGTGCCCAGTAACATTTTTTCTTCCAGAAGGAAGCTCTTTAAAATTGGAACCTCCCCAAAGGAAGAAAATGTATGCCTTTTTTGCACAGTAGGAGCCATTTCTAGAAAAATCTAGATTGCTAAGGACATATGGAAGATTAATTTAGCATGAAAAAAATTGTCTCTAAATGACTTGACAGTGGAGTTGGATAAAGTCCACATATAATTGTCATAGGTAGGAGTCAATAGCAAGAGGCCTAGGAAAAAAATTATGGGCTGTAATATTGGTAAATAAAAAGTTAATGTTAAGGCATTTCTCAGTAAAAAAAAATAGCCTGGAAGATGTTGGTTTTGCTATACTCTCCAGAGTCCAGTTTACTAAAGACATGTGGACATTTCTGGATATAGGTCCTGTTTGGGTTTTTAGTGAAATCTAGATATAAATTATGTAAGCTTTGAAAAACAGAAAATATGATCAACTATGTTATTTTTCTTTCAGATGGCTGCCTTAAAGTATATTGCATCTGTTCTCCAAGATGTAGAAACAGTCTTTGATGTCAGATTGCTCAGGTGAGATGACGTTTGGAATTCCAAAGCTTCAGGCATTTAGATGCTTGCAATTTTACCATGTGTCTTCAGATAGTCACGTTGCAGATTGCAGTACATTCTTGGCATAAATCTGGATTCTGCTGGTTCAGTCTTACATAATTTCAAGCATAATGTAAGCAATACCATTTGCATAAGAAACTTGCCCAGAAAGCATGAAATTCATGCAACTAGATATAGAGCCTTTAATTTTTTATTCATTAAGGTTTTTTCCCCAATTACCCTGCTATACACAAGGGACTCCATATAGTTTCTTATTTGTTTAATAATACCTTTTCTCAAAAGCCTTCTCACACTTTTTGCATGACTGTCTTAAGTCTTAACAATTTCCTGACCAAACGTTCTGATCGATCTTATCTTTTTTTATCTACAGCCAGCTTTTACATGAATTTTTTGCCTGCATTCCAGCAAAGTTGCAGAAGCAAAAAGTTCAATCAATGACAGAAATTGTACACAGCAGTCTCTTTAAAAAACAAGGTAAGTAACAGTTAGAACCACTTTACATAAAGTCCTCTTCAAAGGTCATAGGTATGGCTTCTTCTTTTAAAGTTGCATTAGCAAATTTAACCTTCCCAAACCACTATAATTTTTGGTTTTAAAAGCATTAGTTTAACACTAAAAACATATGTGTTGTACTATTTTGGTTCTCACAAAATGGATTTTGCTTGTGTTTGGCATGTCAGTAACTTTCTTCTACCCAGGATTGCACTGTAATTTGTTTGGCCTCCCAGGGGCCAAAAGTGGAACAACTACAATATCATATTAGACTTAGAATAACTATTGTCACTTTGAATGTACACTAATCAGCATATGTTAAAATGAAATTTTGTTGCATAAAAGCTTTCAAAGGGTCATCACCTCCAACATACACTACATAAACATGACAAAATAAATAAATACAAAATTATGTATGTACCCACATATATTATATGACACATTATGAGAATGGGTAGAACTAAACTTGTCTAAGAATTAGAGGCTCATAGAACCCTCTGAAAGAGTTTTTTTTATGAAGCAGCACTGCTTTTTTTGTCATTTCACTTGGGCCTCTTATCTGGAAGTATCTATTATTAACAAAAACAATAGTATTTGGTTTGGTTCTTGCTGGATAACTTTTTGAAAGTATTCATATGAAATTTGGCAGCATTTATTCCCTCAGAACAAGCAACTTTCATAAACATGTATGTCCAATCTACCAAGAAATAAAAACACCATTAGCATTTCTCTTGTTTTGGTTTTTGCAGTTATCCCAGTTCCAGATTATTTTTAATGGTAAGAAGGCTGAAATGTGAATGATGATAGATAGATGATGGATGGATGGATAGATAGATAGATGGATAGATTAGATAGATAGATAGATAGATAGATAGATAGATAGATAGATAGATAGATAGATAATAGGTGATAGATATAGATCAAGGGTCTTCAAACTTGGAAAGTTTAAGACTTGTAGACTTCAACTCCCTGAATTCCTGAGCTAACATGACTGGGAATTGAAGTCCACGAGTCTTAAAGTTGTCAAGTTTGAAGACCCATGATGTAGATAGATAGATAGATAGATAGATAGATGGATGGATGGATGGATGGATGGATGGATGGATGGATGGATGGATAGATAGATAGATAGATAGATAGATAGATAGATAGATAGATAGATGATAGGATACAGTAGATAGTCACAGAGGAAAAGCCACTGTAGTGAGATGTTTTCCAGTTACAGTGTAGTAAAGGAAGAAGCATTTAGATGTGAACCTAAGTCTTCCCTGTCTCATATGGCTGTCATGGGTGGAAAGTGGTTAGTCTAGAGGAGAACCTGGAACCATGCCATTTGTTTGAACAATATGTCTTTTAGAGTTGAAAAAAATATCTTCTTTAGAGGGATGGACTCCTGGTCATAGTTACAAACAGTAATCTTTCTCACTGATTCCATATGGCCAAGAGAGGCAACCCATTTTATTCTCCAAAATGCCTTTTGATGTCATAACTCTTTTTGAACGGTTGTCAGTGAAGTGATGCTTTGTCTTAATGTAGCACGCGATCCTAGTTTCTTTGTAAAAGGTGTATATGCATGCAGCCTGAAAGAAACCAGATAAATACAAATTCTTCTAATTAGTTAGCAAATTTTAGGTACATTGGAAATTTCTACAACATTATTTAGATGAAATGTTAAACTAACTGGCATCTACTTTTCCTCTGGGATTTCACTGGGGAAATCTCATTCCATTAGTTACTTTAAAAGTAAGTTATGTCAAAAACTATTAAAGAGAACCCATAACTTAATAACAATATAGAAAGGTTATTCAGAATGTTTCTAACTATTCATGAAAACATTTGCAAAACAGCCACCTCTCATTTTTGATTGTAAGAAAGCCATTAATTGTGGCTGGAGGAAGCCTATGTGATTGTCTCAAAGAGTTTTATAAAATATGTTGAAAAGAAATCAAGAAATTCTTTTCACATCTCAATGCTATGTTTTCAGCTAGAAGATTTAAATCAGTCAAAATAAGATTTCCTTTTTAACAAATTAAATGTTATATAAAAGTGACTTTTGAATTAATGAATATAAATATGATGGGATCTGATGCTTTTACCCCCTTCCCTCTGTTGCTTTTGGTCCTCATATGTTAAAAGGTGGTAAGATTGAAGATTAATATGAATATTCTTTAAAAGATATTGGAGGTTTTAAATTAGAATTATGGTGCGTTTCATTTGGGAATGGTAACATGAAATTTGAAATCTGTCTGGGATCTTTTTGAATCAGATATCTCCATTAAAGGACACAAATTAAACAGCAAATTTTGTTGGAGAGACATTTTTTTCCTTTAAGTGACTGCTCAATTACTTGATAAATCTATCAAGTGAACCTTTCTTACATGCCAAATAATTTATGATGGCCACAGTTTCTGCATTTTAAAAAACTGTAGCTGCAGAACTCTTTAAAAAAAGTACTGTTAGTTTTAGCAAGACAATGTGAGGCTGTTAATTCAGGTCAGTGGCTAATTCCATGAGTGAGTTCACATGAAATACCAGAGCACAAACCAGTCAACCATTGGTGACATCACCAGTCAAATTGTGCAAACCTAATGCGCATGTTTGGTATAACAGTTTAGCATGCAGATCCAGAAAATGGGATTAATTGAATAAATTATGGATCAGTACTTCATGGATGTATGAACCTGTATAAACTCACTGGTACATTAAGAGAGGTCAAAACCTCAACACCTCAATACTTGGAATTAAGTCCCATTAAATTTGTTAGTGCTTACCACTTTGGAGTATTAATATATATGTATATGTATATGTGTATGTATATATATATAGACCTACATATATATATATATATATATATATATATATATATATATATATGTGTGTGTGTGTGTGTGTGTGTGTGTGTGTGTGTGTGTGTAGGTCTTGGTGTATTCGGGTCTTGTCCCATGTAAGATTGAGAATACCTTGGCAATGTTTCGACAAAATCTCATCCGTCATCTTCAGGCTGGTGTCTTCAGCTTCGTTCTTCGGGGAGAAGTGTGTGATAGTGGCCAGGGCTTCTTTGGCTGATCTTACAGCCCTCTCTGCCAGACCATTGGAAGCTGGGTGGAAAGGGGAAACCAGGGCATGTCTGATAAACCTTTGGGCCAGAAGAGTTCAAAAGGAGAGGAGGTAAATTGGGGACCATTATTGGAGACCAGGGTGTCTGGGAACCCATGGGATGTGAAAATGTTGTCCAAGGCCTTGAAGACAGCTTCAGAAGTAGTAGATTTGAGGGGAACCAGCTCTACCAACTTGGAGAAAGAATCAACTAGGACTAAAAAGTTTTTCCCTTGCATGGGGCCTGCTAAATCCACATGCACCCTAGACTAAGGTGTATTGGTATCTTCCCATTCCCCAGGAGTGGCGGCTGGTGGAGCCGGTCTGGACATTTGGCAGATGGAGCAATTTTGAACTTTATTAGTAACTGCCTCATCCAGTTCCGGCCACCACACATAGCTCCTGGCCAGAGCCTTCATTCTGTTGATGCCTGGATGACCCTCATGGACAACTTCAATGATACGTGGTCTTAGCAGGTGTGGAATAATTACATGGGGTCCCCACAATAAACACCCTTTGAGCCTACTCAGTTCTGCCTGGTGTGCCTTGAAGGAGCAGAACTCTGATGCAAGGACATCTCTTTGCCACCCTCTCCAGACCTAGTCCATAACTTGAGATAGCTGCACATCTCTAGTGGAAGCGTAGGCAATATCATCAGCCATGAGAGGCAATTGAAGGTCTTCCAGCAGGAACACGGAAGCTGAAGGGGCAGGGGCAGTGACCAAAATAGGTAATGGGCACCTGCTTAAGGCATCAGCATGTGCTACATCTTTGCCAGGCTTGTAAGTCAATTTGTAGGCATAAGTTACCAAGAAAATTGTCCATCGGGTCATCCTTGGGGAAAGAATTTGTGGGCTGGGCTTGTCACCTGCCAGGATACCCACCAAAGGCTGATGGTCAGTGATGAGCTCAAACTGGTGTCCATAGAGGTATTCATGAAACCTCTTAACAGAGGCCACTGCAGCCAATGCCTCTTTGTCAATTTGGCTGTAGTTGTGCTCTGATTTGGAAAGCATTCTGGGAAAGTAGGCGATAGGGGCTTCCTGGCCATTTGGCAATCTATGGCCTAGGACTGCCCCAATCCCATAAGGCATCGCAAACCAAAACAAGGGGAAGAGAATCACTGAATTGTATAAGTACCTTTGATGAAGTAAGCAGGGCTTTTACTGCAGTAAAAGAGGCCTGTTCAATGGCTCCCCACTTCCAAGGAGTTTTGGAATCTAACAGTCTGTGCAAAGGTTCTGCTACAGTGGCCTCATGGGGCAGGAAAGAGCTGTAGAAATTAAGATGTCCCAAAAAGGCTTGCAACTCAGTTTTGTTTTGAGGAACCAGGGCATCCTGAATAGCACACACTTTGGACTCCACAGGGTGAATTCCCTTGCAATCAGTGTGATAACCCAGGAAGTCTATCTGGGGAACTGCAAAGATGCATTTCTTTCTGTTTAGTTTTAGACCAGCCTTCTGAAAACACTGAAGAACCTGTTGCAGTCTTGCTAAATGTTCTTGTGGGCTGTCAGCAGCAATGAGTATGTCATCGAAGTACGGGATGACACCTTTGATGTTGTAAAGTAAACGTTCCATAATTGATTGGAATATGCCAGGGGCAATGCTGACACCAAATTGTAAATGTTTACATTTGAAAGTGCCCCTATGAGTAATGATAGTTTGGGCCTCTGCTGTCTCATTGTCTACTGGGAACTGCTGGTATGCTTGAGTCATGTCCAGCTTGGTAAAAATGGAGCCTTTTCCCAGGGAATGAAGCAGGTGCTGTATGATAGGCACAGGATAAGTGTTTGGTTGGAGTCCTCTGTTTATTGTGGACTTGTAGTCCGAACAAATTCCTATGGAGCCAACTCGTTTTAGGAGTATTACAATGGGGGTTTCCCATTTAGCAAAGTCAATTGGCTCCAAAACCCCTTGAGAAATCAGTTTGTCAAGTTGGGCATCCACTTTGGAACACAATGCCAGTGGCACTCTGTGCGGTTTGAGGCATATAGGAGCTATATTCAGGTCCAGGTTAAGGGAAATAGGGGTGCCTATGTAACAGCCCAATTTGTCATTAAAAACTTCTAAATAATCATTAAGAAGTTGCTGTAGGTTGTTGGGGGTGACTGCGTTAACTCCAGCCACTTGAAGACCCAGTGAGTGGAACCAGTCCAAACCTAGTAAACTGGGCAGGCTCCCTGTTACGATAACTAATGGCAGGTGACCCTGAAAATTGTTATATTGAATATGGAACTTGCCTGTTCCAAGGACTGGAACTGGTTGTCCCTGGTCGTCCCTCAGAGTCAGACTGCAGGGGTTCAGTTGTTTCCTTTTGAAGTCTGGTAGCAGATTCTTCAGTGACTTCCAGGAGATGAGGGATAGAGATGATCCCGTGTCAACCTCCATCTGGCAGGAGCTGCCTTCTAGGAGAAGATCAACATTAATTTTATTAACATTAAAAGAATAAGGCAGTGATTCAGCTCTTGGGAATGCTTTGTTAATGGCATAGCATTCCTCTTTGGATTTGAAATTTTTTGGCTGGTTTAACTGTTGAGAAGGCAGGCTTGAGTTTCTTGGTGACTGACAGATTCTGGCTAGGTGGCTTTTCTTCTGGCACTTGAGGCAGACTGCATTCCTGAAACGGCATGTGGCTCTCAGATAGTTTCCCCCCACAGCTGAGGCAAATCAGCTGTTGTGTTGGTTGTCTTCTGTCAATGGGAAGACTCCTTCTCTGCGTGGGCTGAGGTGCTCTGAGGTGATTGATTTCTTCTTCCACTTCAAAGTCTTCATCTTTGAAGAAAGTGTCCTCGTAATGGACAGCAGAGCTGGGCTTTCCCCAGGGAAGGCTGCTTGCTTTCTGTATTGCGGCTGCAGATACATTTGACAGTTCGGCAGCTTGAGCTTCTTCGATCGCTTGCTTTAAGTCGAGGTCAGCTTTTGCCAGCAGTCGACGTTGTAGCCAAAGATCTCTCACCCCTCAGACGAGTTGGTCTAGCAGCATATCATCTAGGTGGTCTCAGAATCCAAGTGGAGGGCGGCCAATTGTAGAGCCGCCATGTATTCACCTATGGATTTGCCCTCCGCTTGGCTTCTTCGTCTGAACGCATGGCGGCAGACGATGCGTGACGGCTTTGGGGCATAATGGTTACCGAGCACCTCCTGTAGATCTTCCCAGGTGACAGCCTTGACCATCTGAGGAGCCACCAAGGCAGCGGCAGTATTGAAAATGGTGGCCCCACAGAAACTCAGGAAATACGCCTTTTTCCTGTTCGAAGGAATGTCTGATAGGTTCACGGCATCCATGACACATTCGAACCTGTTGATGTATGATGTCCACATCTTGGTGGTCGGCCGAAAAGGCGGGAAGTTCGGCGGTGCCATCATTTCACCACTTGTAAGTGACAGCTCTAGTGACAGCAGCTCTTTTTGTAGTGACTTCAGCTGTGTGGTGCTCTCTCTCTCTGCCTCAGGATTGCCTCAGTTTGTCAGTGATCCCATCCTCATCGCCAGTTTTGTGTTTGGCACGCTGAAAGAAGAGGCGGAGAGAGCAATAAAGCTTAATAGGCTTTATTGTTAAATAAAGCCACTAGCCGTGGCTGTATCTCAGCCACGGCTAGCCACTAGCTCGCGGCAGCAGCTGAGAGAGAGAGACAACTGATTCCGTTTGACATCTCCTTTTATACAGAGCTGTCAAACGGCTCAGCCAATCAGCAGTTTCCCTGGCTCCTGCTTAAACAGCGGACCGGAGTGAGGACTTGCTGGTCGTAACAGTTCTCACTGTCAAAAAGTTTCTCCTTATTTCTAGATTAAATCTCTCCTTGTTTAGTTTCCATCCATTACTCCTTGCCTGCCTTCGGGTGCTTTAGAACAGGGGTCACCAACCTTTTGGACCTCAGGGACCACCAAACTCATAATTTTAAATCCTGCAGACCAGATACCCTGGGAAAATCCCAAAAAATGTCTGTAGGAAAATTCCCCACCCCATTTTCCTACTGATCGATTGTTCTTTATTTGGGATCACAGAATACCGTCTCCAGCTCCATTCTCAGGGGGAGAGAGAGACAGAGACTTTTGGCTTCATGGAAGGAAAGCAGCAGAAGCAACAGAAGTCTTTCTTTCTCTCCCCCAAATTCCACCAGCCTCTTGGAGCAAGATGCCTTGCAGGGTCCCAAAGACTTATTTCTGGTGGAGTTTGGGGGAGAGAAAGAAAGACTTTTGCTGCTTTCCTTGCGTGCAGCCAAAAGCAAAAGAAGAAAGGAGCGGAAAGAAGCAGCCTGGTGGCCAGGTGAGGTGCGTGGGGTGAGTGCGGCAAGTTCCCCCCATCCTTTCCCCCCCATCCTCACTACCTTGTGTTGTTCGTGAAGCAAGCCTTGTGTCCCCATGGGCCATGTGGGCAGCGCAGCCTTGTGTTCCCGCACAGCCTGGATTAATTGCTTTGGGGATGACATTTTTCTGTGGACCACCAAAATTTTCTTGTGGACCACCAGTGGTCCCTGGCACACTGGTTGTCGACCACTGCTTTAGAAAATAGCTTGACCCCTTCCTCTCTATGGCAGCCCCTTAAATATTGGAAGACTGCTATCGTGTCTCCCCTGGTCCTTCTCTTCATAGACTAGCCATGCTCAGTTCCTGTTCTGTATATGTTTTAGTCTCCAGTCCCCTAATCATCCTGGTTGCTCTTCTCTGTACTTTTTCTAGAGCCTCAACATCTTTTTATAATGTGGTGAACAAAACTGGATGCAGTACTCTAGGTGTGGTCTTACTAATGCTTTATAGAGTGGTATTAGTACCTCACTTGATCTCGATCGTATCCCTCTGTTAATGCAATTTAGGATTGCATTAGCTTTTTTGGCTGCTGCTGCACACTGCTGACTCATAATTAGTTGGTTGTCCACTAAGACTCCAAGATCCTTCTCACAGTTACTGCTATTGAGCCTGGCTTCATCCAGTCTATATGTGTGCTTTTGGTTTTTCTTGCCTAAGTGTAGGACTTTACTTTTCTCTACATTGAATTTCATTTTGTTAGATACGGCCCAGTGTTCTAGTCTGTCAAGATCCATGTGGATCTTGAGCCTATCTTCTTGGGTGTTAGCTATTCCTGCCAGCTTAGTATCATCTGCAAATTTGGTAAGTTCTCCTTCTATTCCCTCATCTAAGTCGTTAATGAAGATGTTAATGAAGATAGAATCTTGTGGCACCCCACTGCTTACTTCCCTCCATGTAGACTTAGACCCATTAAGGACTACTCGTTGAGTATGGTTTGTCAGCCAGTTGTGAGTCTATCTAGTAGTGGTGCTATCCATTCCACATTTTTCTAGCTTACCAAGAAGTAGGTTGTGGTTGTACTTGCTGAAATCTAAATATATTATATCCACAGTATTTCGCTGGTCTACTAATTTAGTCATTATGTTGAAGAATGAAATAAGATAAAATAAGATAAAATAAGAGACTCGATATAGCCTAGAGGATAATCCAAAACATTTTGCAATATGTATGCTGAACTATTAAATTATGGTACATACCTCTGAAAGTTACAGCAGAAAGAATTTCCGCAAATTCATCTCTCCGGATATAGGGAGTACTTCCAGGATGACTTTCTGTCATTAAACAAATTTTTCCCATAAGGAATAAGATAGTGAGCCACAAGGTATTGTGACATGTTAGGTATTCTAAAGTAAGATACATATAATTTTTACATTCTTCAAAAGTAAATGGAAACAATGCAGTGAATTCTCTTTCCCATGATTCTCCTCTTCCCTTTCAACTCTTTTTCCCAATTGTTCCTTAAAAGTGAGTTACTCCTACAACTAAAATTAAAAAAAATATTTCAAGGGGAAATGACAAACAAACCCACATCACTTCTGTGCTTTGTATCAACATTTCTTTTTCTTTTTTTAAAATTACATTTATATGCCGCCCTTCTCCAAAGACTCAGGGCGGCTTACAATTTTTTGGGATGCAACCCAGTGTGCTCAGCAATAGCCTTCATTCCATTGTATATGCCTGCTTATTACTAAGCGGCATTTTTACAAGGTCATCTAATTGCCCCCAACAATCTTGGGTCCTCAATTTACCTACCCCGAGAGGATGGAAGGCTGAGTCAACCTTGAGCCTGGTGGGATTCGAGCCTACAGCAGTTGTAGGCAGCTGGATCTTAAGAGCAGGCATTTAACAGCCTGAGCCACCAAGGCTCTTGGCTCTTTTTTGAATAAAGTTCACTTCTTGAGACTTCTAATGAGGCTATAAGTACATTACACAGTTCTTAAGAAAAGTGAAGGAATGGATTGCTATTGTTTTTTTCAGGATTTTTTTCTTGATTTTCGCTCTGCCTGGTGCTCTCATATCCAAGCACAAATCAAATTTGACTCTTTTTTTCCAGGTCTGCCTAGATGTGCCCAAAATAGGATAATTGACATCTTTTATAAAAATGGCACATCTTACTGTAGAGAAGTCTAAAGCATTCCTATAGTAAAAATTCATAATTTTGGAATTGCATAAGTACTGTAGTGCATTGTTAGTCAACAGGGCCTTGCTCTTAAGTTCCAGCTGCCTGCAATTAGTGCAGGCTCGAATCCCACCAGGCTCAAGGTTGACTCAGCCTTCCATCCTCTCGGGGTAGGTAAATTGAGGACCCAAGATTGTTGGGGGCAATAAGCTGACTTTGTAAAAATGCTGCTTAGTAATAAGCAGGCATATCCAATGGAATGAAGGCTATTGCTGAGCACATTGGGTTGTATCCCAAAAATTGTAAGCCGCCCTGAGTCTTCAGAGAAGGGCAGCATATAAATGTAATTAAAAAAACTGTTTTGAAACTCATCAAATTTGGTACTCAATGCATTTTGATGTGAAAATTTTATTCTAGTACTCATCATTTGTTTGGTACTCAAAGCACAAGCTAGAACTTGTCAGTGTTAAGTTCACTCATCACATTATTCCTTATGGGAAAAATTTGTTTGCGCTCATCATTTTTGATATCCATTGCTTCTTCTTAACAATGAACAATGGGATATCACTGTATTTGTATTTTTTAAAGGACACCCTGTATTACATCTCAACCTCAGCCTCAATTGGTTTCTATAGCAGCGGTCACCAACCGGTGGGCCACAGCCCACTGGTGGGCCACAAAATTTTTTTGATGGGCCACAGAGAAATCTCACCCCCAGAGCACCTCCCCAAAGCAATTAATCCAGGCTGCGCAGAAAAACAAGGCTGCGCCAGCCACACCGAACCGATAGTTACACCAGTCTGATCCCACCCCTGCATGTAAACAGTTCCTTTATATGGCAGCTGAGCGCCTTATGGTCTGTTCTGGCTAGTCACATGAAGCTGTAATTCTGAGGCATTGTAATATGTCCTGCAGGTTAAGAAATTCTACACAAGCTATTAAAGAAACAGCTATCTTGTATAATTAATATAGTTTGCCACCAGTACAGGTAAAACTAATTCAGATATAACATTTTATTTTTTAGATGATGGGAATTAAGAATTGATTGTCTACTTTATTTAAAGATATCTGAAATGAAATAGGAATAAACAGCTATATAAATTTCTATTAGCACTAATAAAAAGCCAATATTGCTAAATTAAAGGCTAGAAAGATAATGATTATGTTATCTTAATAGCAAAGATTAGCATGCTAAGTTGGTTATTAGTTAATTTATGTCCATGATGAATGGAAATCTGCATGAAATAGTTTGCAATACTTCATAAATAGTAGGCAGCCCATCTTGCATGGTTAGCATATTTTTCCTATTTCACAGCAATTAGTATATATTCCAATTTTCTTACACAGGGTACTTAAGTTTATGATTAGGTACAGTAAACAGAAACATGAACGGGTTATCTATTTCTGATATATATTCACAAAATATTGTTTCCCCACAGTAAGAGATGTTTGAAATCTATGACACATATTTTGAAACTAACGGGGTATAGATTTTTATAGGATTGGCAAAAAAAACCAACAACCCAGGTCCTAAGTGATAGCTTTTTTTCCATTCAGAAACAGAATAAGAGAGAATGCTCTTCTCAGTCAATGGAAACTGACTGTGTAAGTCCTACATAAATGGAGTCAGAGGAAATTCCACATGACTGACCATATCTACATGGCATCATTCAGACAGGTCTCCATCCATACTTGTCTCCTACAAAACTGAGCATTTCAAATATGATAGGTTGTCTGCCCAGAGTTTTAACACATCTGGGGGACAATAGGAGGGTAAGAATGTCTTAATTATGCACTCCTGACTTCTCCTACTGCTGAAGCACCTTCCCATCACTGTAGAATGTAGGCATTTTAATTGTCCTGTCTCAGTTAATTTACACCTGCTGTTTCAGCTCTCCTTTTCACTCAATAACTTTTTCAGCTCCATAATGACATAAGCATTTAGTGCTCTGCCTGCATAATTGTACCCAATTCATCTCCTCTCACTTTCTTTTAAGAGTTGCAAGCATTAGAACAATTGAAAACTTGGATGACTACCAAGAAATTTCTATTGATTGGGTCATGGAATAAATGCACATTATACATGTGTGCACGTGTGTGTGTATACATACATACATATACATACACATATATGCATACAACACACACACACGCACACACACACACACACCAGTGGTGGGATTCAATTTTTTTTACTACCAGTTCTGTGGGCGTGGCTTGGTGGACATGGTGTGGCTTGGTGGGTGTGGCTTGGTGGGCGTGGCAAGGAAAGGATACTGTAAAATCTTAATTCCCTCCCTACTCCTGGGGGTAGGTTACTACAAAATCCCATTCCCTCCCCACCCCACTAACTTGTTTCTAGCTCTGTTCTCCTGTGCAGGGCAACAAAAGAAGACCCAGCTGACCAGCTGAGACTCAGAGGCAGAGAATAGATGAGGGTGGGGCCACTCAGACGTGGTATTTGCCGGTTCTCCGAACTACTCAAAATTTCTGCTACTGGTTCTCCAGAACTGGTCAGAAGCTGCTGAATACCATCTCTCTCTCTCTCTCTCTCTCTCTCTCTCTCTCACACACACACACACACACGCACACGCATACTGCATATATCTCCATTCCCAGAACTATTCATATATTTTAGAGTTGTCGTAATATTTTGTATTTAAAATTAAAATGGTCAAAAATAAGAGTTTGGGTTAAATTTGTTTTGCTAAGTGTATTAATTCATTTATGTCAATGGCTAAGATTTATGAATAATAAATTGCATTATTAAACCTTAAAAGACCCACCATTCAATCTTTATCAGAGGTTGCCAGGGCAACCAGGTGTTCCACCTTTTACCCTGAAAATGTTCCCAAAGACCTTGACAACCGTGGGTATTTATTGATCCCTTGGGATAGAGTGGGTGGAACTCCCGTGTTTGTGAGTCTTTATGTCTGCTTTCTTGTTTGGATTGTCCCCACATAGTTATTTTGTTCACATAGAATATGTATTTATATGACACTAGTTGTTAACAATGACTTGATGACACTCCCAAAAGTACTGTTTCAAAAGGCAACTGGACTTTCTTTGTTTTTCTTGAAGACATTTCACTTCTCATCCAAGAAGCTTCTGAACAATCAGAACTGAAAAAGAAGCTTCCTGGATGAGAACCAGAACGTCTTCAAGCAAAAGTACGACTGAGAATCTCCATAGACAACTTCATGGTATGCAATCAATTACTTTGTAGTTATTTTTATACTGTTCTGATTTTTGTACAATGTTGTTTTTATTGTTATTTTGTGATTGTGGGCTACCCAAAGTCTCATAGAGTTGGGCAGCATTCAATTTGAATAAATACAATTAAAAAAAACATCAATTCTGCAAACATCCTTCGGCAACATCTTAGACCCCATTTCATCTAATTTCAGTAAGTCCCAAACCGACTATTTATGGCTGCAGGGACCAAACCTTGTTGAATGATTTTATTCTCCTTTTTTTTTCCAGAACCTATTCATTCCTCATAATTTGGATGTATTACTTTTTTTCCAATACTATATCCTTGGCAGAATTAATTAATTAATTAATTAATTAATTAATTAATTTCTATTTTTGCTACCCAGAGAACATTTCTACATCAGTCATAACAATGTTTCCCCACGCACACAAATTCAGATGCACAAATTCATCTTAATAATTCTTAACAGTGAACAAAAAGAACATATATTTTCATAGAACCAAATAATTTGTAGAAATATCACTGTACACGAGAAAACTGAAGAGCTCCTACTGAGGTTTTCCATTAACGTAGGAAAAATAGTTCCATACTACGTCAGTCATAACACACTTTCAGTGGGGGAATGTGTTCATGCACTAGTTCACGGTTGAAGATTTGGAAATTATAAATTATTCGTGGGCAAGGAATTTTGCCTATCACATTATTTTTTTCACTGAATCTTTTCATACCACTTTGTATTTTCTTCTACTGTATTGCTGACTCTGTCAGAAAAAGAAATATTTAGACTAGTAAGATTTTTTTTCTTTTTAATGTTATGTGTGGCATGTATTGAAATACAGGGAAAGGAGGGTGATAAATGGCATTCTCTTATGTGTTTTAGATGCACACTGCCATATTTTATAAAACTGAATCTCTGCCATAAATACTGATTTGATGTTATGGAGTGGATTGTTGGTGTGTTGTTGTCTTTTCTTCAGAATATGAACAGGCAAATACTTATTGTTGTGGAGACTTTGTGGGCTATACTTGTGGACAATATTAACTGAATATAACTGAATCAAAGCAGAATATAACTCAGTTTACATTGCTAAGCATCCTGTATTGCCCTTTATTAGCTGTTCATCATATTTTTAATCTTCTCCAGTGAATTATGAGAGAACATGACAAATTTTAGAATGATGGCTTTGAAAGAAGACATACAATGCTTGCAAAGTCAGTTTGCCAGTACTTTGTGTGATGTAGCCGTAGGGTTCCACTTATAATTCAGCAGATCTGTTTCTTTCGTATTTATACCTTTATTTACAATTGAAAATATAAATTTTTAGTGTCCTCCGATTGAAATTAAGAATGATTGTATCAGAGAGAGCTACATTGTAAACATTTGAAACAGTAAATATGAAAATATTTGTGACTTGATTTCTCCTCTAAGTACCAAATTGTTTATTTTCAGAATGTAGAGATATCCTCCTCCCTGTAATTACCAAAGAACTGAAGGAATTGCTGGATCCAAGTGTTGAAATGCAAATGATACAACAAGACAAAAAATATTGCATTGAATTACTCAACAGCATCCTAGAAGTTCTCAGCTGTCAAGAAGCAGTGAGTACCAATATATGTCAGGATTATATAACTGATTCCAGTTTATCAAGTCTGTGTTGATTAAGGTGTACCAGTTATTTACAATCCAAATAATCAGTCTAGATCTATATAAACCATGGTGTGGGAAACAAAAATATACTGCAGACATGCAACATCCTTTCAGCTAAACTTAAAAAATAATCTCTAGCATTACTTACATAACAGCTGCCCTGCTTTTTTTTAAATATCAGTCGTTGGTTGAAGTTGGCAGTGGAGGCAAATCTGAATTATAGTCATTTTCATGATTTCAGAAATGGGAAATGTGGTGCCAGAGAACTCTGCAGGAGTTCAAGAGGAGTTCAATAAAACAGCATTCTATCTAATGAATGCAAGCTCCTTCCCTTTGTGTTCCCATGTATGAAAGGGGAAGAACATGTATCATGCAACATTGTTTTTGTCAGTTTGATAAAAATGCTGGATCCTATAGATGTCACCAACCATTTTGTTTGTTTGTTATGAGGCTAGATATAATCTGATGCATGCAACATGCATCAGACAGTAATTCATTCAGATTCCAGACTGCAGTCTCCATGGTGACATGTCAGCCATTTAAAAAAAAACCATTTTTCTCTTGTTAATTGCAGCATGGAAACACATGCAACATCCATTAGTGATCCACTGCCAGAGATTTCAGATCACTAAAATTGGATCTTATTTTTGATTGGCATAGCAATAATTTTATTCTTTGAAAGATGAACATATCTTATTCCTTTATCTTTTAAAGACCACTTCTTTGGTTATTATCTCAGTATCTTCCACAAAATTTATTCACTTTCATTTTTTTTATGCTAAGCAGATGAGTGGTTATGCTTTGAATCATTTTGAATCAAATCAAACCCTGTTAAAGGAAATTATTTATTCATTATAGATATGCTCAGTTGCAAGCCTGTGGGACTCTTGGCAGATTTAAGGAGTTTGGAAACCATTAGAACATTTACAGTACAATAAATATAATGGAAACCATCAACTAAAAAAATTACAAACTGGTGTAAGAAACCGATCAGAAATTTGACAGAGTCATACTAAACCTTTAAACCCACATCTCTCAAATATTGCTTTCTTTGCAAGAACAACACTATCCATTATTTTTTTTACACTGGGTGTCACTTTTTTATATATTGCTAAATTTTATATTTTGAAATGGCACTAAATGGGACAGTTACTTGATTGAAGTTTAAAAAGGGACTTAGAAATCTGTGACTCTTCAATATTCATAAACCTTGTAAAAGTAGCATTCACACACAGTAGTAACCAAAGGTCGGTATTATGCACATAAGCAAAAAGTGCCCCTAGTGAAAGCTCTAATTTTAAATGACAAGTCTTTGACATGTACACCACTCTTACTACTACATGAACAGAGAAAGTAAACAAAGATTCAGTTCCATTTTTGCATGATTCCTGGTGTGGTGCTGTATATCAAAAACTTGTCATTTAAAATAAACTTTAGTCAATTACAAAGCAAGCCAATTTTATGCTATGGTTTTTGAGGCTGGCTTGTTCACTTAAGTGGAATTTATTTTAAACAATGATATGGGCTCTCATGTGAGCAATCCAGAAACAACAGAAGTGTAATGGAATCCTGATTTATTTCTCATACTGGGCAAGGAGAAAGGAAGGTTAAGCATACTACACTACATGAAAAGAAATGGAATTCTTGTAGAACTGGGAGCAAAAACTGCATTTTCCCAGTTTTAAATCAGATTAATTAATTCAGAGATATAATGCAATTAATGGTGGCAAATGTTTAACCTAATTTATGATTTCCCCTCATGTATTAATAGAACTGCATTGTTGGTACAGTTTGATTAAATGCTTTGCCACAATTACTACTATGCCTTTATAAAAAAGGAGAGATATATCTTTCTCACAACCTACTCTGAAAAGATTTAATTTGACAATCTCACTGTATTCCCAGAAGTTATTTCCCAAATAAGTATGAATGGATTGTAGTCATTTGCTTGGGCCTTGGCCATTCAGCAAGATCACCTTTGAGATTTTATATGGCCATTTTTTCTTGCTACCACCCACCATAAATTTCTACAGCTGGGCTTATTATCTAGGGTTATAAATTAATCTGTTACAATAGCAGCAAACTTTATTTGAACCGGGTGGCTGTCACACCCCCTTGACACTTCAAGTACAGTTCTTAAGGATAATTATAGAGTAAGTATGGTATAGATCCTATAATGTACTTTGATGTTTTGTCTCTTATCTATTATACAATTTTTACTACACAGGATTCTGACAATGCACTAACCCTTAATTGGCCACTGAAGCTCTACTTCAGTGAAAACACACATTTTATTGTTTAAACAGTGTGGTGAAACAGGACTTGTTTTTGTCATAAATCACATTCTAAGTTTATTTTGGGGACTTGGAATTAAACATCTCCCTGCCACTATCACTAAATGATGCATTTAATATTTCTACTCCTATTATATCTTTTCCAGAGTGTGTACATATCTTAGATGCATCTGTGGTTTTTTTTTCTTCTTTTCCTTTTCTTTTTTTACCCTTCCAATTATCTATTTCGTTTTCCTGATACTGTGTGCTCCCTCATTCTGTTACAACTTTCTGATTGTAATAAATATAAAAAAGTATATCTTTGGTTATGTTAGTAGAATGAAAGTAATGTATCATTTCATTATAAGAAGGATGCAAATTATGATTTCATATTAGGTATAATGAAAAAGGAAAGAGATGACTAGTATAAAAATAAATTTAATAGAACATTAAGTAGCAACAGAATGGAATAGTTTGGTTAAGTGGAACCTATGACAATTAGCCCAGTTCATTCGGACTGATGAAAGAGGTCTTAGTGTCTTATTTTCCACTCTAATATAGCCAAGTATAGACTACCAACAGAAGCAATTGGGTTGGTCATGTTCCTAAGATATCCTCTTTAGGTGTAACTGGATGGATGGATGGATGGATGGATGGATGGATGGATGGATGGATAGATAGATAGTCACTGATGAAGTTATGACTGTAAGGAACAGATCTAAATAAAAATTGGTGGACTACCAAATTTGGTCTACAGTACACCACTAGATGATTGTTGACCTCTAGCAGCCACCTGTGGGTGGTGATGGTGTTTTGCTGTACAAAACAGTAGCCCTTGAATTAACTTCATTTCAGCTGAAAGAAAGTGACTTGCTGTCTCACTTTTCCACCAGTGGCAACCAAGTGAAAAAGATACTGAACATAGCAGTATCAGAAAGGCTAGTGACAAACTGTCACTGGTTTCATACGGGTCAATTAAATATCTGCCAAATGTGATTAATACTGCAGGTATTAATAGGTTTGATGTGGATATGGAGATCTGTCTAATAGGCTGCAGACTTTTTAAAAATGTCAAAAGAAGCAACATGCACATATCATAATTGCAAATGGGGCCTCTCATGAAGCTATGACTGTATAGAAAAACCTATCTATTATATTTAATTATTAATAATAATTATGCTTAATGTTACTTAAATCACAGATTCCTGATTCTGAAGGCCTTTTTATCCTGCTTACAAGAGACTGTGTTTCATCTCTGCATACATATAAACAGTGTATCTTTAGACATTCTCCCAGGGAATATATTTCCTTCTGGATGGATTATCTCTACAGACAAAGGAGTTCATCCATTCCTTACTCTTCTCTATTCTTTGAACCATGGAATGATGCTTGTTTGTCCTGTCTCTGACTAGTACAGATATAGATAATCAGAGTTGGAAGGGACCTTGTAGGTCATCTAGTCCAATCCCCTGCCTAAGCAGGAGACCCTATATCATTTCTAACAAATGGCAGTCCACTTCTTGAAAGTCTCAAGTAATGACGTTTCCACAACTTCTGAAGGCAAGCTTGATTGGTTGATTGTTCTCACTGTCAGAAAGTTTCTCCTTATTTCCAGGTTAAATCTCTCCTTGTTCATTTTCCATCCATTATTCCTTGTCTGGCCTACAGGTGCTTTAGAAAATAGCTTAACCCCTTCCTCTTTGTACTGATGATATTACCTAGTTTAGGTAATAAAATGTCTGCAAGAAAACAAGCTTAGAGAGCACCAAAGACCCCTCATATCAGCCCTGAGCTACAGATATTCTGGATCTGAAATCTATAACTTCTTTTAAAAACTGATTTGTAAATGCTTCAAGCTGGGCGTCTTTTGAGAAAATGTAAACTTTAACCTGATTAGCTAGCAACTACTTTGATGAGCTCTTTTGGGAAGAGTATGGCATCTAATTAGAGAGGTCTCAAGAGGCTTTAGGCTTAGAGTTATTTATTAGACTTATCAAGGCAGAGGGAATGGATGGGAGGAAGGGAGGACAACCTGTTAGGAAACCTCTGTCAGAACCCAGCAGCAATACATGACATGCCCTCTGAAAATGCCAGATCTGCCAAGAGGAGCTGGGAAACCTGCCAAACAGCCAGATGCTGCTTTTGGAAATTGCTGTGCCCTACTGTGGGATCTGGCACTATAACAGTTGTTCAAAAGAAGAAGATGAAGTTGAGAAGGCTTAGGGAAATAATAGTAGGTGCATGGCTATTATCTTTAAATTTTAATATTCTTATGAAACTGCAAGTGTCAAGAGTATTATGTATTTCTGCTTTAATTAAGTTAGGCAAAGCATTTGTTCAAGATTTTAAGTTGCACTGAAGCAGGAAAACTCTTATTTAATGTAGGCTGGATTAATGAAGGGTCGGCAACGCAAAGACCACTGATGTCAAGGCACTGATTGCAATTTCAGTCAATGCTCTGTCCCCCAAAATTATTATTTTAGAAAAATGGCTCTAATTATATAAAACATACTGCTACTTTGTGATATTTTATGAAGTGGCTTAACATTTATTAGAGAGTGGCAATTAAGAAAATAAACAAGTCCCTTGCAAAATTATTGTTCCCATAGAGTAAACAGTCATCCGCCTATATTAATCCCTGTTTTCATGATTTTTGCTTTCTGGCTAGTCACCATAGTTTATGACATAGCGGAAGATATGATTTTAGACAGGATAGATTATGAATAGATAAAGTGAGCCGATGTTTAGTGTGTGCAGCCAGAGAATCATAAGAATTACTTCATTAGATATGAGTATAAATATAACCCTAGTAATTAGCTTAGGAAGTGAGAGTAATGAAGTTGTGGTCATACAGTTTCAGAAACAATAGGTTAATTATAGAAGCAAGAAACTGTCCTGTGAACTGAAGGAAACTGAACCATAAACCCCCCAAAAAACCAAGCTTAGGTATTATTTTCTCTAAGACATTCAGAGTATCATATCTATTCCTTTCCATAGAAGGAAGGGGGTGCTTTTTCTGGCACATCCTATCATTCTCAGCATATAGGATACTTTTTTTCAGCAAGACAATAACCTCTTAAGCTGCTCTAGGAGGGGTACAGCTTCAGCAATGAAAAAAATCAGGCAGGGTATTGCTCAATTTCCATAATGTGTAGAGTCCTACTTCTAAAAATATGAGAAGAAGCATCAATCACCTCTGCTTCCACTGTAGTTACTTATCCAACCTACTTAAAGCCACTAAACCAGAGTGCAACAAAAAGGGGTTCCATACAGATAACATAGCTTACTGAATTATGAAGGTACTGTAATCCATTAAAGAGATCTATAAGCACAAATGCAAAAGAACCGATGGTGCATTGAATATGAACCCAACTTATAATACTATGCAGGAGAGTTATTCAGATGCAGGATATTGTAGCCATTAATAATTACTTTAATTCTACAGCTTTTTATTCTAACATCCTAGCCTTTCATCTTAATTACAGTTACTTTAATACAGATGGAGTATCCATGGAGATAGAGATGTGCTTTCACTAGGACTTTTGCCAATTCTTGAAGATAAAAATTACATGTGCTTTTGATATAACACCCAAGATGAGGACTAATATCAATCTCCATTGGTGTGAAATTTCAATCATGGCATTTCTATCAGTTCCAGATCTGGGATGGCTTCAGTCATTCTTCAAATTGCCAGTTTGTTCCAGATTGGGTGTAAATTAGAATAAGTTTCTATGTGTTTTTAAAACACTGTGACATGACCAGATTCATTGTGCCTAGTAGGTGGCAATGAAATTTCTGGGAGTCAATCACCGGGTTCACACATTGTGCCAAACCATAGCTTATTTAATCATGATTTATAAAGCTATTAGCCATGTTGGATAAGTTCATACCACATACAAACTACACATATCAAATTACACTGGATCACACTGGATAAGTTCATACCACATACAAATTACACATATCAAATTACAACTCAATGCAATAGGCAAACCCAACCTAGATTTTCTTATTTACAAAGAAGAATGCACTGCCTTTCAAAACAAGATTTTTCAGGGAAAGGTAAAATCAATATAATAAAAGTATTTTAAAGCCAGTATCTTAAAAGTTTAAAATGGGAACAGCAGGATAAAATGAATCCTTAAAAAGTCAGACCAAAATAAAATAAATAAAACAAAGGAAAAACAACTCATATGCCTGAGTATATTCAAACAGTCATTAAGATGACTGTCCCTAGTTAGCTCTAATTCTTAATTAGGTTTCTATCATTTTCCTACTAGGAATACCTAAATGATTTTAACACATTATGGGATTGAAAACTACAGAATTATGCTTTCAGGAGTCTTTAAATACCTATGATAAAAAAAGTTTTAATATTTGATCTATGCTTTTCCGCTAAAGAAAGACTGAGTTATGAATTCTTTTTAAAAATCAACCCATCCTATAGAACAAACATGGTGAGTGGCCAGTTGATGCTGAAAATAACATTAGATGAGAAAAAATGCATGAGAAAGCATATAACCTAGCAGCATTTGTGAAGAGATTGAAAAGTTGGCAATGCTATCAAATGATAAAAAGAAGCCAATGAGTCATTGTTTAAAAGTGAAAAAGATTGCTATGTAAAATTAAGGAGAAATTCCTTTATTGAACATGTAACATCTTTGTTGTTCTATGACTGAGATGGACAGTCTCCAAATTTGATGAATGAATGAATGAATGAATGAATGAATGAATGAATGAATGAATGTGTCAACCCTGAATGATTTGTCTGTGTCCTCAGGGTCACGTGTGTAATGCAATTGATTGAACCTGCAAATGGGTGACCTGCATTACTGAGGGCACAGATAAGTGTCCAAGTGGCCTCAACAAAGCTCTAAAAGAATGCATATAGCCAGCTGTCTGTAAGGAATATAAATCCTCGCATTCCCCACCATCCAGTCAGAGCTGAAGAAGCTTCTTGGATGAGAATTGAAACATCTTAGAAGAAAAGCAAAAAAGTCCAGTTGTGTCTTGAAAAAGCACCTTTGGGGATAATTCTGTGGGTTTGACTATTGCAGGTATTCAATGGTATATATAAGTGATGGCTAACTTTTTCATCATCCTGTGCCAAAAGTGTGTGTGCGTGCACGCGCACATGAGTGCCTGCATCCATAATGCAATGTACGTGCGACCCCCCGCCCCTGCACATGCACACGTGACCCCTGTGTGCACACTTCATGTCTCTGCATATGTGCATGTGACCTTCTGCATGAGCCCTTCCCCCTGCGCATGCACGGCAGATACCCGACAATCAGCTGGCTGGCGGGGAGCACGTGCGCATGTACAGTAGATCAGTTCCAGGCGTCGGCTTGCGTGCCGGCAGAAATGGCTCTGCTTGCCATTTCCAGCATGCATGCCATAGGTTTGCCATCATGGGCATATATTGTATTTGGACTGTGTGGAGATGATGCAGATGATGATGATGCAGGATGTGTTGCATCTTTGAATATTTCACTATGAGAAGAAAATCTAAAACAAATAAACAAACAAAAAAATTCCTCCTTGAAGGGAGAATATGTCAAGGACATGATTATGTTGAGCCATGCTTTTGAACAAGGCGAGCACGAGTCTTCTTAAGTGTCAAATTGCATTACTATGTAAAGTAGCAGTGAGTGTATGATTAGTTTCTTCCATGCTGCTAAATATTATGTTCATATGATATGGATTAAGTCTACACATTTATTTTATTTGTAGATTATTCTTTATTATCTTGAAAAAGATTATTTTTTTGCAGGCATCAACCTATCAGCATACACAAGAAATAATGATCCAGTTGCTGCGCACCATTAACAAGACTGTCATTAGAATGGGAAGAGATGACCCCTTAATCGTGAGTTGTTGATTTTGTAAATATACTTTACTACCAGGGCTTGGGATATGATGTGCACAGAAGCATCACCAGTGAGAGATGCAAAGCAGTCAGGCAGAGAAAATTTGTCTTTCAAGGCAGGGCCCTTTAGTGTACTTCCACCATCCACAGGAAAGAGAGTTCTAAAAAAATGTCTCTTTATTTTGGCATTGGAAACTTTCCCCAAGCAAACTTTCTCTCTCCAAAGCTAGCATTACTGAAGATAGATACAGTTAGGAGGAGACAGAATCTCTTTCATGTCCTATTGTAGTTTACAATTTGGTTTGGTCTATCTTTCTGTTTGTGTTTTACAAAATAAAAGTTATAATGAAGAATAGCCAACGTTATTTTCATGAAGAAAGCAATTTAAATAAGTTCAACAAATCCATCTCCAAAGTATCTACCGGCTCAAATACCTAGATGGAGTCATCTGGTTTGTGATATAAGTCATCTGTTTTGTGTGGGGCCAAGAGTGAGTGCTGAGATATCTTTGTCAAAAGAAGACCACAAAATCTGGGTGATCCTCATTCTTGGTTTCTTCAGCCGAGAGAAAGCAGAAACCATTCCTAACAGCAAAATGTAGTTGACAAGGAGCCACTTGGATAAATGTGTCATTAAGGCTTGACAACCAATCATTTTATAGAAGCAGGAGACACACATTTTAAAGATGAAGTAATTTTCAGAAAGCTTGATACTTTGAAACACAAAAGTATCACCGGGACAAAAAAAATTCCATTTTTTTCCTTTTCTGTTTTTGATGAACCATTTCTAGAGATAACTACAGTGTTGAGATATTCAAGTATAGAAAATGACCAGTCTGACGGTTTATTTTTATTGATTGATTGATTGATTGATTGATTGATTGATTGATTTGATTTGTCAACCACTTACAGGATAATAGGTATAAGTATAACACGAGTAAGAATACAGGAAATAGGTATGAATAAATGGGGACAAGAGGACAGGGACGGAAAGCATGATGGTGTACTTATGCATACCCCTTACAGACCTCTTAGGAATGGGGTGAGGTCAATTGTGGATAGTTTGAGGTTAAAGGAGTGGGGGTTTGAGGATGTACCAACAGAGTCAGTTAGAGTATTCCAGGCATTGACCACTCTGTTGCTGAAGTCCTGCTTTCTGCAATCAAGTTTGGAGCAGTTAACATTGAGTTTGTATCTGTTGTGTGCTCTTGTATTGTTGTGGTTGAAGCTGAAGTAGTCATTGACTGGTAGGATATTGTAGCAGATAATTTTGTGTACTATGCTTAAGTCCAACTGTAGGCAGCATAGTTCAAGATTGTCCAAGCCCAAAATTTCAAGCCTAGTGATATAGGGTATTCTGTTGTGAGCAGAAGAATGTAGTGCTCTTCTTGTGAAATACTTCTGTACTCGCTCAAGTTGTATTAACATCTGATATACAGTGTGGATTCCAGACAGATGAACTGTATTCAAGTATTGGTCTAGCAAAGGTTTTGTATGCCCTAGTTAGCAATTCAATATTTCCAGAGGTGAAGCTTCATAAGATTAGATTTACAACTCTTAATGCCTTTTTGGCAATGCTGTTACAATGAGCTCTAGCGCTTAGATCATTAGATATGAGTACTCCAAGGTCCTTGACAGAGTGAGGGTCATCAACGAGGTCATATATGCCTAGCTTGTATTTGGTATACTGATTTTTTTTTTTAACCAATGTGTAGGACAGAGCATTTGTTGGTCGAGATTTGGAGTTGACAAATGTTTGACCATTCAGACACATAATCAAGATCACTTTGAAGAACAGTAGCATTGTCGGTGGTGTTGAATAGTTTTATATCATCCACGAAGAGGATGCAGTTGCTTATAAGGTGATCGCAAAGGTCATTTATATAGAGGATAAAGAGTGTGGGTCCTAGAACGCTGCCTTGGGGGACACCACTGTTAATTGGAGCAGGGTTTGATATAGTGCTCCCTATTTTTACTATTTGTTGCCTGTTTGACAGGAATGCAGTAATTCACTTATGAAGGGATCCAGAAATGCCGTACGAGTTCTTTCAGGATGTCAGTTTGTAAATATAGATACTTCTTAAAATTTCTTTGCTATAAACGGTATCTCAGTTGATATTGACTTACCTCTGAATATTGTTTTCACAAGAGCTGTTTTATGTTCAGATTTGTTCTGAATACAATTCCATTTACATATCCTTTATATTTATTTTTGGCAGCTATTGTGACCATGGCTACCAAACTATTGCCTTTGTCTTCTGGCACCATCATGATGTCAGTGTGTTTCCAACTGAGTTAATGTCTGCTTTTCATTGTATGTTAGATTTCAAGCAATGCATGACATGTATTATTAATGTAATAACATATATTATTAATGTAATCTGTGAATGCTTTGGTAAAAAGGATCTTTGAACAGAAACTGTCAAACCTCAGCTTTGTTTTCCTACATTTGATTATTAAATTCCCTTAATGTCTACATAATTTAAAATGTTTTCATGCAAGTTAATCCCACTTCTGGACAATTCAATTGGTTTCTTTAGTTATGTCATTTCTCCTTTAAAAAATACATGTGCAAAAGCTACTCCTCATACATTTTAGCCATCTAGTTATCTAAGATGTGAATCAAGAAAATAGCCACTTTTCAGAAATGAATAGTCAAAGAGTAAGGAACACCCTTTCTGACCATGCTATAGCTTTGCATAATCTCTGACCTTGTTCCAGATGGTGGCTAAGTGTTTCTAAAATGCCACTTGTTTGGTTACCTGTAGAGAATAAGAATTTCCTCTGAGGTGTCTTGGCAGTATTCCAAATTAAAGTGGAAAATAATCTCACCTTCTTTCAAACCTTTGATACACAGATAAGTGGTGTGCAAAAAGGAAGTTAGCAAAAGGATTTTTTTTCGGAATTTACTGAAAGTTCACTAAAGTGCAGTCTTCATAAGTAACAATAATGCCGTACTATGAACATTTCAATATCAAGTATAAGAGCCATGATTATTCCAATGTACTTTGCAAAGTACAAGCCTGCTAACTGAAGAGGCAGAGTTGGGCTTGAGTCAAGTAGCTAATATTTAGTGGGAGAATGACTCAGGAGAACTGTGAAGGTGATTTGTTGAAATCTGCCCAAAGCTATTACATCTCCTTGAATAATGTCAACAGCTGCACTTTAGAGATCTGTTTTAGGCCTCCCCTTCTTTTCAGTGGAGATGTCTGTGCTTTCATGAAATAAAAGGGGTACTATAAATAAAGGAATAAATGATGTTCATCTAAAGTGTCCAGTGGCTGCTTCAAAAGGTCCAGGCAGGTTGCTTTTCTAGGTCATGATATTTTTGGCTTAGGCTGCATTTTGCTCTCATTCGCAATTTTGAGTTGTCAGCACCACTTAGCATTCCACTGATCTAGGAAAGGTGTCATGCATAATGAACATTGTATTGGATACACTTTCCACAAATGTCATTTCTCATCCTTGTGCACTTTTGCTTACATATTCTTTTAATGGGATATTTTCCAACTTGGTGCCCCTGCACTAAACTCATCATTTCAAGCCAGGATAGCCCCAAAATTTTATTGCTTGTGATAATGGGAGTTGTAATTTAATGAATCTGGAGACAACTAAATCAAAGGCAACTGTCTTAAACTATTCATTAGGTATGTAACATTGTAGTCAATGTGTCTTTTAGTCATCTTTAACTCCTTTCAGTTGCTTCTGTTTTCATAATTTTTAGAATCACAGTTATATGACATCTTATCTGTGTGGCATTCAAGGCCTTCTGCTTAAATATGGCCTGACAAATTGGATAATGCTTCACCTTTTCCATTTATCCAAGATGGAAATGCCTAACCTAGAAAAATTGATTTCACTTCTTTATATCATGTTTATAATATGAAGATTAACTTTGATGCCTTTTTCTGTAGCCTCGTTGTCCTAAATCCCCTTTATTACTTGCACATAGGAATTATTTCTGGATTTTAGAATGATGCATTGGGTTGTATACATCGAATCACAATGCTAATCTGTGTATCAGAAAAATTCAAATGCTGTTTAAAGATATTCTGGCCCTTTGCAGGCTAGACAAAACTCATGCCATCCAGTATTGGTACACATGAATTTTGTTGCCTGCTGATAAAAGCTGCCCATGAGAAAAATCCTATGACATTCAACATGAAGTGTGATGAGAGGATAATATATATGACACCAGGATGTATGTTAATCAATATGTTTTTGACTACGTAAGAATTATTTATACATTATTTTATATTCATGTAAACAATATAGTATTGCTGTTTAAGTAATAATAATATTAGCAATATTAGTAATAGCAAAAGGTGCAAATGCAGAATTGGGGCAGCCACTATTAGCAGCTTAACAAATGAAGATAAGTTTGTTGTCCAGTTAGCAGCTTAACAAATGAAGATAAATTTGTTGTCCGGTTGGGATTATCTGCTCTTGACCCAGAATGGCTGGGTCAAGAACAGTGGTGAAATGCTACCGGTTCGGCCTGGTTCAGACAGAACCGGTAGTAAAAAAAGCTCCGACAATCAGCTGAGAAGAGAAAGAAGAGAAAAGCACAAGATTGGCCTTCCCACCTTCCCCTGCGCTTTTATGTTCTTTATCCTCTCAGCTGATTGGCATGGCAGAGCCTGAGGTGGTTTTGGAAAGTTGTGTGCATGCATGCATTAGGTGCGTGCACATGTGAAGTGCGTGATCACCGAACTGGTAGGGAAACTGGTAGAACCCTACCACTGATCAAGAGCTTGCAATGCATACGCTGAATACATTGCCCTGATTGGTCACCTGGCTGGACTATCCCTAAATTTGGCCATGCCTAGAAATATCTAGAGTTGATTGGAAAGAGCCAAATTTGGTAATGAAAGTCTTGTATGACTCTACAATTGTTTTGATTTTAAGTTAGTGTCTAATGGAATTCAGAGAATTTGCTAAGTAAGGACATCGAAATAGGAAATCTTGTTGGATTGCTTTGTTGCCTCATGCCAATCGTAATTGTGCTTTAGATTCTGACAGATAAACTCTGCTGAGTAATCAGCTTCCAGTTGTTTTATGCTCTGAAATGTCATGGGTTAGCCAACAATCTACAAATTATCTAAAGGAAATACATATATTCCAGTTGCTTATCAGTTTTAGTGAAATAAGGAAAATAAAAAAATCTATGACTAGACTTTTTCTGACACCTGGAACTGGTTGGATAAGAAAACAATTATAGTTCCTTTCTTTGATGTAAGTCTGTTCACTTGCCCTTTGCATTTTATTTTTTCCAAAGAGTATTTATACTCTTCATACTTTTTAAGGAATCACTTAAAATACTTGAAGATTGCTTACTGCTTGGGTAGGAAGGTGAATGTGTATAGAAAATTATATTTCAATGGTTTAGTTAGATGCTCCTATGTAGGCAGCAAAATATTGGAACCTGCCTTAAAAAATTGCAATTTTAAAGAACTTTGCAATTTTTAAACCCTGTGGCACTGGGAGAGCATTTCCAAAAAACTACAAAACTGACAAATCATATCATATGTTAACTTGAAAGGATTTTTTAAAAACCTACTTGTGTTTATGAGATGTATAGTCATGCTGTAGAAGACAGGGCAATCCTAACAATGCCTTCTTAAATGCAGCCCCACTGAATTCAATGGTATTTACTCTCAGATAAATGTTCAGATAGGGGAACACACTTGTCCGACGTTCTCCTTTGCTCCTGATCTTATTCTGCTTTCTCATTTGAGTTCCTTTTCTCTTACAAAAGGCTATTTGAGCCCATTAATTTACTGTTGCTCCTTCAAGAAGAAAAAACAAAGAGAAAGAGCTAGGATTAAATAGGGCCTTGGTGGTGCAGGCTGCTAAATGCCTAGCACTTAAATTCCAGCTGCCTGCAATTATTGCAGGCTCGAATCCCACCAGGCTCAAGGTTGACTCAGCCTTCCATCCTCTCGGGGTAGGTAAATTGAGGACCCAAGATTGTCGGGGGCAATAAGCTGACTTTGTAAAAATGCCGCTTAGTAATAAGCAGGCATATCCAATGGAATGAAGGCTATTGCTGAGCGCATTGGGTTGTATCCCAAAAATTGTAAGCCTCCCTAAGTCTTTGGAGAAGGGCGGCATATAAATGTAATTAAAAAAAAAGAAACTCTCATTACAGCTACTTGGTCCAGATGGTCACTGAACAGGCTGTGAAAGGCAGGAAGACTGACTCTTGATGTAAACAGGTGTTCAGGTGATTCAGTTTCCTGCATGAGGATTTTCAACATCATGAAATAAAAGGAGAATTTCTGAAAAGCTTAGCTGCCTTGCACCTAAAGAATGCCACCCTGAAACGGAATTTTCTTCATGTCTTGTAAAAACTGGTAAGGAGAAAGACTTGTTAGGAAATCAGCTGTTGAATCTTCAACCTAATTGGAATAATTGCATAACTTCAATCACCATAAACATAGTTCTTAAATTATTGAGTCCCGAGAAAGAAGAAATTATTGAGTCCTGAGACAGAAGAAAATATGTCAATTTATTGCAAAAGACATTATGCCAGTAAAAGAATCTAGAAATATACAAAACATTATATTTGATTAGTACAGTTCATCAGGAAAGTAATTTATACTAGAGTCTGCTGTCTATTTATCAAGAGTTGTGGATGTGAGTAAAAGGAGAAGGTATTTATTGTACCATGGGAATAATCATTTTATTGAAGATGTGGTTCAAAGAAGACCGTTTTATTCTTCCAGTTTTCTTCCTACAAAATAATGTTCTCTGCTAAGCAAAGTAATTTCAAGTACAATAAATTCAGAATATGCAATGTGTGCTATACAATATTTTACAAATGTTCCTCCTCCTTACTCTTTCCCCATGTTTTCATAGCATACCATAAGTTGAATACAGCTAGTGCTATTGAAACCTACACCTGGATAGTAGGTTTATGCAGTCCTACTATTAAGGTCTTCTGGATATGCACTGATATCCTCCTCAGCACTGACTTCTTTGCTATCAGTACTTTTTAAAAAGAAAAAAAAAGGACTGCTTTTCAATACTGAGCAATAAATATGATGTCAATAGCTCTTAAGTTGTGTTTATTAAAGAACTAGGGAGTCTAATCTTTCCCCTTCCTAAAATTTCTTCTTACAGCTCGCACCTACTAATGTACTTGCTCTGCTGGGTTAAACTAGATCAGGTTTTTTTCCAAGCATTTCATTTTCAATTTTAACAGCAAGGCATTTTTTTTAAAAAGAAATGCCTCAGCAAGGTGTAAAGTGTTGGGTCTGTCTCATTAACAGGTGGCTTTCTTGTCCATCTTTCTCAAGGCTGATCAAGGCAAAGAAAGAGGTAGACGGTTCTCTTCTACTATTAAAAGAGATTGCTGTTACAAATCAAAGGAAGCATCATTTTTCATTTTTCTTTTTTGCTTTATATTCTGTTTGGCCTATAGGATAAGACTAGATCCAGCAAAAAATTTAAATTTGGATTATAAGGCTGCGTCATCTTGATTAGAATGCCAGTATTTACCTTTATGGACTGAAGGATAGACAATAGGAACTGATCATTCATGGATTGTAATTTGAAGCTGAATGCCAGTCATGATAACAGACTGCTGAAAATTATGGGATTTCTTTCATCTAGTTCCTCAGTTATTAGGATTTGGGCCTGTGAAAATGATCCACTATTTCAATAAGTACAGCTTTGATAAAATGCTGGAATAAACACCCTTACCTTTACTAAAGGCACATCAATAACTCGAGTCTCGTGGCTGCCAGTTATTTCATTATTTTGGAACTTGCACTTAATGAAATTTTCTAGTCCTTTAAAAATATTTCATTTCACAGAATTACATACAGTATTTTCATGATAAGCAGGTTGTAAAATAGATTTGAAATTATTTAGCCCAACTATTTGGAAACAACATTTTGATTTAAACTCTTGGTGTAAGCTAAGAAATATCTTTCATGAAAACCATGGATGTCTTTCTCTGTCTGATTTAAAATTTCTAGTATTGTTGAAAATCTGCTATATAATAAATATTCAGAATTTGAACTTACTCTTTTTTGGCTTTCAGATAGTCATATATACAGTATATTGTGCCTAGTTAGCTATAATAATAAAATAAAGCTATTTTTCAATTTATATAGAAATATGTAATGACACCTTCCTTTTCCTGTTCATGAAATTTTCAAAAAACAAATTGCTTCCATGTTTCCACTTATTGAATGAGATCTAGAAAAGATATATATTGTAGGAAGAACCCCTTTTCTATGAACTGGAGGTTTTGATCTCAGTTCCCTCCCCCCCCCAATGAATGAAAAGACAAGGATCCATGTTTACCAGTTCTGTCCGCCTTACAGATCATCATTTCTGAAGAAATGTCTCCTGGAGGAATTAGGAATCTTGCTGTATATTTAATGAACAAATCAAAAACCAATGCTATATTATTCTGTATTGGTTGATTTCAATTTTTGATTTCTGTTCATTTTCATGTGACTCTAATTCATGAGTTAGAATATAAGACCTCCTCTAAACAGGAGACAAATTGACTTGGAATCTCTCATGTTAAGAAAGTTTGCAAACTTTTTCTTCTACAGTGACTGAACTTTGTTGTATAGGGAATTACCTCAAATCAAAGAGACTGTCCCTTGAGTAAATGCTTTTGTCAAGAATCTCCCTGAGTTTCTTAAAGTCTGGGATGACTCTCTTAATAATACACTTTATTTTATAATCCTTTATTGTTGTTCTTCCTAGTAAAATATAGTACAGGTAGTTATCAACTTATAACAGTTTGTTTAGTGACCATTCAAAGTTACAACAGCACTGAAAACAGTGACTTATTACCATATTTCACACTTATGACCTGTGTAGCACCCCCATGGTCATGTGATTTCATTTGGATGCTTGACAACTGACTCACATTTATGATGGTTGCAGTGTCCCGGACTCATGTGATCCCCTTTGCGGTCTTCTGACATGCAAAGTCAATGGGGAAACCAGATTCACTTAACAACCGTGTTACTAATTTAACAACTGCAGTGATTCACTTAGTCAATGTGGCAAGAAAAGTTGAAAAATGAGGCAAAATTCACTCAACAAATTTCTCACTGAACAACATAAATTTGGGGCTCAATTGAGGTTGTAAGTTGAGGACTACCTGTACACTAATTTTAGAATAAGTTTTTTTGAATTTTTTTTTGTAAGTATTAATAGTTCAACACTTTTTGTTTTAAAAGGAGTGCTGTGACTTAGATGGATTCCTATAGGGTTTTCACCTCAAAGCCATGTTTTTTCTAATAAAATTCAGTACTTAAGCTGGAATGAATAAAGGTTATTTCTTAACATTTTAACATATTTGCTGTCTCAACATTTTTGCTGACTGCTAGCTTTGATTATTTAAAACAAATACATTATGAAAAAAATGTTAGGTGCACTTTGGTACAATCGATACAGAATTGCTATAAAGCAATTTGTCAGGGAACAAAGCTATTAAAAAGTAAAACAGAAACCTATCAGCTCCAGAAAATCCTGAATCAAGTTGGCTAAACAAATTCCTATTTCCATCACACTTGTGTTATGTTCAGATGACAGAATTATTTGGTAAGGAAGTTATGGAAAGAAGGAAAGGTAAAGTTTCATTTTACTGGCCTGCTTGTCCTCTGTTGCAGAACAGTTTGAACTGAATACCAAGTCAGTGGTTTTCTCATTACGTTGTTTGAGTTTTAACTTTTTAGATTGAGCTCTATATGGATTTAGAAAAGGCATATTTCTGACCAAAATATCTACCACCACCACCGCTGCCACAACCCCACAATAATACTTTCCATCTGGTTCATACTGCATTCAAATAAATGTTTATTTTCCTAAATGGACCTCATGCTCTGATATTTCCCTTACTTCCTAGCTGCCCTTAGTTTTTCATCCCAACATTAGAATCATGGCAAAGCAGAAATACCGCAAATCAATAAATGAAAAATAAAATCAGAGCATATGAGAAGATGAGGATCATACATATAAAGTCTATTCATGATGGGCCAAGAGTTGATTTAGATTAAATCTTAAGTTTGATACCATCTTTTAAGGTTTTCAAATCCACCAGAAGCATTTCTTTTTCTTCGCCTTTCTTCTTATTTCCTGTTTCTCAGGGACTGGATGATCAGACGGCTGTCTTTGCAGTGTCACCAAGACAGGGCTCTCTTCCACTTGATCCAGTGCTTTCAAAACTTGGTGAAATCTATCTTCTTGTTGCCTGAAGTCATATTCTACGCTATATAATGAAACCAGGAAAAAAATTGGTTTTTGTGAGTTTCGAAGCTAGTTTTGAAGTTAGAAAACAATTAATTTGGTGACTGGAAAACATAACTGCAATTTGTATTGTTCGTGGTTCTAAACATGGAATGTAGAATTGCTTTTATTTCTGAGAAGAATCAGTAACGGTTCATTTTATACCAATCCACTCACAATTAATGCAAAATTTGTCCTATATTCTAGTAAATCTGACAGATTAAAATGCCTGCTGTAGTGAAATATTTTAGAAAAATGCAAAAATAAACACTTCAAGATTAATCTTCTATATGCTTTATTTCATGTTAATCAGCAGCATCAAGATTGCTAACCCTTGTTTAAAAATAAAGGAAACAGTTACATAAAATGCATTTTTCTTTTAGGAGTGATGCAATTTTGTTAGAATGTATAATTTTTTTGACAGAACTCAAGACTGATTATTTCCCATGTTGAGATTATATTTTATTTTTAACAAGCACTCTCTCGAAGTATTTTATGCAGCTGTAAACAAATGGTAATGTAATCAACAGGTCTTCAACCCCATTAAAGTAATTGTAATTCATTAAACCAAAGCGAAGTATCAAATGTATTCCTTTTAAAATATTTTTTAAGCTACATCTTTCTTTTATAAATGTCCAATGCTTACCTGTTAAGAAAGGTATTTTATCCTAGATTAATTTTAAAAAGGATAGAATATACTTGCTTTTGTTAAACTTTTAAATGCTTGTACTTTACAATTATTTTTTAAATAATCAGTTTCAGAATAATTGGAAACACCTACTTAGTTGATTAATATTGCAATATGCACCTAAAAGATATAGAAACATTGATTTGGTAGGCTTTCCCCCAAGCTAATACTACAGAACTGTAATATTTTGACTTAATTTATTTAACACATACATTAATTAAACCTTGTGCTCCAACTTAATAATACCTAAAACATACAAATGCTAGAAACACTCCTTTCATAGAATAGAATCTTTAAGACAAGATTATCTTAATATAAATTGTTAAGAAATGCAATTTATGGAAATTGGAAACTCATGATCTGCTTGTCAGTTTTCCAAGAGATGTCTATGGAGATTCTCAATCATCCAGGTCATAGCTGTCCCAGAATTGCTTTTTCCAAAAGACTTTCTTGGTTTTTTTTCTTTGAAAATATTTTGCTTCTTATCCAAGAAGCTTCTTCAGTTCTTACTTAGGGCTTTTCAAGAGATATTTGACTGGCTATAATAAAAACAGGATAGTAAGGTTATGTAAATCCTTTGATTTATAAATATCTTCTTGCTTCCTACAATAAATATACTTTGTACTTCTTCTTGGAAAAACAAAATAAAGGACAGAGTTCAGACAGACAACCATTATAAAGTCCATGTTATTTCTTTCCTGAATATTATATTTTCAACAGGATCCAGCATAAAAAAATGTTTCCATGAAATATCCCAAAGGGCTGTTTTCCTTCCTTATGACTAATAATTGAGTTATGAGATTATTATGGATTTGTATTTTCTATTAGTGTTTCTACTTTCTATTATTATATTATGGGTTAGATATGACAATACACAAAATTTGTGTTTATACAATTGAACTTCCCCTTACTCAGGGGTGGGATTCTACTGGTTCTGTCCACTTCTGTAGAACCGGTTGCTCTGAAGAGCAGCAAACAGAGAGCATACATAGAACTGGTTCTATGTTTGTTGCTGTTTTGGCCCACCTGCCTGCCCGGGCTCTTACCTGACCTTTATTTCCTGCGTTTTCAACCGCAGCTGCTTTGCGCGACACAGCTGCGGTTGAAAAAGCAGGAAAAAGAGCTTTTCCAACCGCTGCGCACTTGCATGCAGTGCTGCTCAGCTGTCCGGGCAGCTCAGCAGGTCATAAATTGCACTCGCGCGACTTGTGCGAGTCACGCGCTTGCATGTGTACGCAATGCAGAGCGACAGAACCAGTAGTTATACTGGTCGGATCCCATCCCTGCCCTTACTCCAAAATATTACTCATAGTGTTTTAGAAGCTCTCCAAATCAATGAAGATGAGATGTAGAAAGAAATACTTGTGAAGGAGATGTGAGGTGCTTGGACAATGGGAACTGAGCATAAGCCTCTTCCTTGTGGTAAGGCTTAAATCCTTCAATATCTAAGAGATTTAGAGGAAAAAGGCAGAAGTCTTAGCATATGTGAGAAAACAGTAACTAAGCAAGTAATTTAAACAGCCAGTCGATTGCAAAAGTAAGATTAATTAAAAAGCTCTGTTGTGGTATAAATAAGTTGTTAACATTAAAAAAACTTGAGTGATGAGAAACAACTGTGCCTCACCCCAGAAAGGCAATAAAGAACTAGCATTAATATGAGATTCACATGCCTGAAGTTCTGCACAGCATTGATTAAGTGTCCTGAATTCTGTGAGTTATTAGGAAATGCCTCTAGACAGACTGAAGATTTCTTTAGACTTCCAATTTTCCCTTCATACTCTGCTTCTAAACTTTCTAGAGTTATCCTGTGTCCCATGATCAAAAACAAAGCATGACAATATATTTGTTCTAACCCAGATAGATTTCTTTCATAATCCTTCAAAATTGTGTCATGTATAAATTTTATTCATAGCATTTATTTGCCACCCATTTTATATCCAATGACTCTGGAGGGCTTACAACATAAAAACAACAAAAGCATTAAATCCATTGTAAAAAAACACAGCAGATAAAAATATTAACAGTTAAAAGCATGGACACAAGATGGTAAAGAAGGGTTGCCAGACAACAGGGAAGGTGAGGTTGAATTTTAATGAGTCAACATGTGAGATTCAAGGTTTTGGTAACAACTTATAAAGCCCTGTATGGCTTGGGTCCGGGGTACTTGCAAGAATGTCTCCTTCCGCTGACAAATACCAATTGCCCTGTGCGCTCCCACAGACGGGGCCTCCTGGGAATACCGTCAGCTAAACAATGTAGGCTGGCGGCCCCTAGGGGTAGGGCCTTCTTTGTGGGGGTGCCCACCCTCTGGAATCAACTACCCCTTGAGTTGCGGTTGGCCCCTGATCTCTGCTCCTTCCACCACGACCTGAAAACATGGCTATTTTTGCAATCCGGCCTGGACTGACAGGGGATCGGGGTTTTTAATTTGATTGTTTATTTGGCATAATTTAATATCTTTTTAATTTCTTTTAACTTCTGTACTTTCTGTCTTTTATGTACGCTGCCCTGAGTCCTTCGGGAGAGAGGGTGGCTTATAAGTCCAAATAAAACAAACAAACAAAACAAACCACCTCCAGTCTGAAGCTCTCCCATTAGGTCCCAAGCCACCTGATGAGCCAAGTCATAAATTCTTAGAAAATGTAAGGAGGATGGGAGCTAATCTCATCTCCAGAGCTAAAATGTTCCAGAGGGCAGGAGCCACAGCAGGGAAAGCTTTTCTCCTGGATCCTACCAGCTGAAATTCCTTGAGTGATGGGATATGCAGTATACCCACCCTGCCAGCACTGGTGGGGTAGGCCAGGATGAGACAATTCCTCAGGTAGACTGGACCCATGCCCTGCAGGGATTTAAGGGTGATGACCAACAAATTGAATTGCAACCAGAAGCAGACCAGCAACCAGTGCAGCTAGTTGTCATATGATATATGGTACAAAGATGTTTCATAAGTTTTGCTTATTTTTTTAATTAAGTCAAGGGTTGCTTTACAACAAAAGTTAAAACTGTTGTATTGTATGGTTTAGTTCTACCAAGTTTTCTCTTTATCCAGTGAGTGTTCTGCTTATAAGGCACTAAGTTAAAATGATGTACAACTATAAAAATATATGTGCAAGGTTTAATGAGGAAATTAATCAATTAATACTATAGCAGATTAACTTGTAAGGGAGTTTTAATTGCTGAGGGCAAATCTAATCAGCAGGACTATGATTTAAGGATCCATTTGTTTATTTGGCAGGTTCTTTGGCAGTGGTAGCCCACATTTAATAAGAAATGAAATAGAAAATAAAAAAGTTAGCCTTTCCTTGAATGAAATGGTAACATTTATCCATTGAATTAAATCAGAAGTTCTTTTAACTTCCTTCAACATCCCCAAAATCTCAGCTGCAATTAGATTTTGTTTATATGCAAATATTATTGATCAAGGAATCAATCTAAAACATATGAGCAACTAAGAATTCTTTAATTATGTGACAATCCTAGTAGAAATAAATTGGATAGCATTGTCGATCTTCTATTCTCTTTTTGCAAGTTGTAGATTAGTTTAATTATGATTAGTACTTCTATTATAAAGGCAATGAGTGTGCACACAATCTTTTAATAAAGCAACACTTTCTAAACCAGAGTTGGAAAATTGAAAGACCCACATTTTCAGTTTGGGTTATCAGCAAGGCCAAAGCACTTTTAAACATCTGGTATAAAAGGTGAAGATATTTTAAAGGCTGAGATGGATTCACTAATGTCAAAGCACCTACCCACCCTACGTACATTAGAAGTCGAAGATCCAAGAATATGAAGTAGTTGTAATGTGCCATTTATTTAATTTATTTATTAATCATGTTTACATAGCTCCCCATCTCATAGTGAAGTGATTCTTGGTGGATTACAATATTTGATTACATTAGGAGAGCCAGTTTGAGCCGGTGGTTAAGGTACCAAGCTAAAAATTGAGAGATTGTAGTTCTAGTTATACCTTAGCCATGAAAGTCAGCTGCGTGACTTTGGGCTAGTTGCTCTCTAAGCCAAACCCACCTCGCAGGTTTTTGCTATGAGAAAATATGAGGAGAAAGGAGTATTATGTATGATTGCTGCCTTGAATTATTTATAAAAATAATATTTATAAATTTATAAAAATAGTATTTATAAAAAATAATAAATTGATAAAAAGTTTGAAAATGAGTTAGGATGACTGTTGATTCTTCTGGCCAATTTTCTAGATTGCCCAGATGAGATATTATAAGTTGTTTTATAATGGAACAGTTTCATTATTTATAGGAAATATTGCATAATTGAGAGTTGTATGCCAAAGGAAAATGTTCCTTGACACAGAGAACACTGATAAAGGATTTTGATGTGGGAAGTTAATGATAGGATTAAGGTTGGGCTTTCCAGAATTTACTATTTTTCATCACTAGTTTCTTCATAGCTTACATTGAAGGTAATATAACAAAAATTAAAACATACATTGTGTGATTAAAATGCTGACAAATAACCATAAAATTCCCCCAACTCAAAGAACAACACAAGTGAAAAGAATAACAGAATAATATGGCACAGAGTTTAAATATCCTGTTTGTACCAGAGCAACCAAGAAATAGGCTGTTAAATGCCTGCTCTTAAGATCCAGCTGCCTACAACTGCTGTAGGCTCGAATCCCACCAGGCTCAAGGTTGACTCAGCCTTCCATCCTCTCGGGGTAGGTAAATTGAGGACCCAAGATTGTTGGGGGCAATTAGCTGACCTTGTAAAAAATGCCGCTTAGTAATAAGCAGGCATATACAATGGAATGAAGGCTATTGCTGAGCACACTGGGTTGTATCCCAGAATTGTAAGCAGCCTGAGTCTTCGGAGAAGGGCGGCATATAAATGTAATTAAAAAAATATATATATGTTCATCAAGGACTATTCCCCAGTATAAATAAATCAGTGTAATAAACTAAGAATGGCAGTGGCAGTTTGGAATTCCTTAATAAGGAATTATAATGAAAAGCAAAAGCAGTGGAATGTATGCTTTATTGATGGACATAATACATCTAATGCTACTAGTTACTTTCTCATTGCCATTTTATTGTATGAAGGCAAAGTAAAAATGCTGCAGCTAAATATCTTTGTAGTTCTATCTGTTTGAGTGTTTTCTTTCTCAAGAGTAGCACTATTGAGGGCCTCATTCCATTTAATGGAACAATTTAGAATAAATATGCTTAAGATTGCATTTAGGAAGCAACAATCCTGTATCTGCTGGGAATAAACCTCATTGGATCTAAGCCCCATTGAACTTAATGAGATTTACTTTTCAGCTGATATGTATAGAATTGCACTGTAAGTATATCTGAAGCCAAGGAATCCTTGCTCAAAAAAGCAGAATAATTGTAATAATGTAATGTTCAAACACATGCTGTACATATGTTATATAGATCTCCATACTGAATACAGCTTTGCTATTAAGGGAGATTTTGCATTGGCTCTGATACAGCTGTTTGGCGTAACCATTTTTGTTGCATTTTAATTAAAAGAGGTGATGCTGCTGCTGCTGGCAGATTTTTCATTGTGACTTTATTGTTTATTAAATTGTATATTTCAGGATGGTCTTAAAATAGCCTCCTATTGTATGACTTTAAAATACAAAAATAAAACAATTATCTGTATGAAACATTTCCATTTTAAGAGATAGCCTCGGCATTCCTTGTGGGTCAACTTTGCCCATGTATAAAAATGTTCTTATTGTCACTGTTGTTGTTTTGTTGCTTTTGTTCACTGATGCATTACCTTTGAGTTTTGTTTTGTATATTGCCCCAGTAGTGAGCGATAATGGGTGATCCAAGGCTAGATGGTGTTTATCGTTATATATGTTCATATAATAAACTGTGAGATTCATTGTGTACATCATGTTTGGTAAAATTCTAATTTGATGTTACTAAATTTATAATATAATTAGCAAGTTTGGACATTTTTGCAGAAGGCTCTTTAGATTACCTAATGTAAACTATCAATGCTTCTTTTTAAAATTAGATTTCCATTGAGAATCTTTAAACACTAATATTTTATATGTTAGAACAACATAATCTAAGGGATACTGTCTCATACTGTTAGTCTGATATGTTGGGATATTGGGACACAAAAGTCCCAAATCAGCACAAGAATCAAGCCTTCCTCTTGATGAAAGAACAGTGTTGGGTGCTAAGCTTGAATGATGCAGTTAAAAATTCAGAGCAGCATGAACTGAGGAACAATATTTTGGAATTCAAATTTTGAAAATCTCCAAAAATTATTCACCAAATTCTAACTTTGAATATGATAGGACATAGGCCAGCATGTTTAATGATCTGATGCAGAGAAAACCAAATTCTGTTTCGCTTTTAATCCTGACACACTCTCTGCCTAAATTTTTTTTATATCCCTGATATACCATCTCTATAAACTACAAAAGAGTATGTCTCTATGAATCAATGGCATATATTATCCACTATGCATTAGGTGTACTGAGAAATTCATGAGACTGTTAAAGTAATAAATATGGGACTTTCTGAATATATATGAACGTTCAAATTGCAATATATACAGAATTCAGAAAACTGAAACCCAGATTTAAAATTCATGCAGAAATGGCAAGTTTGGAAAGCTACTTTGTACAAGTGTGTATATTAAGCAGAGATATGCACAAATGCCTAAAATGTTTCACCATAATAACAATAGAGATATGCTCTGGAATATCTGTGTAAATTTTATCAAGTTCATAAACAATGAAGCTGAATTCATTATACAGACTGCTATATATATTAGTATCTTCAACCAATCCAATGTTCTTACATATATATTTGGTTAGTAATGTATAAACTACGGAAATAGATCAGTTTGTACCTCACTTAACTAAGATAGGTGATAGATAGATACAGGTAGGTAGATAGGTAAGTAGGTAGACAGATGATAGATAGATGATAGCACTCTGTTCTGTAGCTGGAATCTTGGACGCAATTGGTTCATTTCAGACTTTTCTTTCATAGTGTTGTTGTTGCGAAGTCGTGTCTGACCCATCACAACCCCATGCCCCTTTTGTTTCATATACTTCTGATGTTGGAGAATATATGAATATATATAAAGCTCATGTATATAAGTCTTAACAATATTCATAAATTGCTTCTGAACTAGGAAAGAGTGAATCTTTGTTCTATCAATAAATATTATCCCAGTGCATCTCCCTTTCTTCCTCCTCAAACCATTTTAAATTGTGCTCCTTGATTTGAATTCTTCAGTCAGGGTTCAGATCACATGTCCAGAAGGAGCATTTGGAAAAAAATCTTCAGATTTCCCACCTGGAATAAGAAATGCTGCCAGCATGAGTTAAAAATGGGAAAAGTCCAATAGCAATGTTCATTTTTCTTAGAAAAAGTTATTTGGCCAACATGGAGAACAGAACATTGACTTTTAAAGGCCTTGAGTGTAGTGAATTATGATTCTTATGCTACTTCACACACACTTACATTTTATTATAGTGGTGAGTAATGTCAGGGGACTCAGGGACCACACTTAATATAGTCAAGGATTATAGTGGGTTGGCTAATGTTGCAAATATGGGGCGTGCCAGGAGTTTTGATTTTTTTTCCCCTAGGATTTTTGAGAAATCTTTTAGAATTTATTTTCTTTTGTTTCTGCCTGAAAAATGACAGGATATTATACTATTATTTTTTGTCTATGGGGCTCCATGAACTTCAAAGACCCAGAGTGTAACACAAATGTAACAAAATCCAAAACATAAATAAATGTCCTTTAATGCCTCCAACTTGGCCCCTGTTCAGTAATTCTCAGTTGGAGATAAAATGTACTCAAAAATAATCTTCAAAATACAGTCTGAATTTAATGAGCAGATAGAGGTGAAAATAAAAACCAAACAAACTACAATGATAAAATTTCCACAATGGAACAGGAGAAGTATTTACCAAATTCAAGGAGATAACAAGGCACAGTCTGTTGGAAGGATGCCAACCAAGATAACTTCAAACCAAAATAAAACACGCTTTGTCTCCAGCGTTTGCCAGAATGCAGGTTCAAACTCTTATGCAGTTCTCACACCTGCAGCCCATGAAGAGGATCAAGGCCCTCTCCTCCCGAGTAGACTACATCTCTCCCTTATCCTCTCCTCCCTGCGTGCCCTAGGATGGATAGGGGATGGGCCTGGGTCCTCTTCTGACTGCTCAGCCGGCCTTTGCCCTTCCCCAGCCTCCTCCACAACCTCCGGAGCCACACTTCCACTCCCTGTCAGTTGTTCCTCCTCTCCCTCAGAGTCAGTCTCCACCAGGGGCATGACACATGTGATTGTGGAGTTCAGCTTGCTGTTTTTCTGATAGAAAAGCAATGTGAACCCACAATTTAATTTAGGATCTAGAAATCTGAGAAATAGTGAACTAGGTTTTGACTTTGAGGTAATTAAAAAAGTTGTAAATTTCAGGAAAATGATCTTTTTGTATTTGCATTTGCTTTAATCTTAACTAATCATGTCTTCCCTCTGTATATTTATTGGGTTAATGTAATCTGAATACTGCTGGCTATTAAATATCTACAGAAACAAACATACACACACTGAGCACAATTTCTTAATTAAAAATGTGCCCAAGCCAACTTTTCTGCTTCCTTCAAATATTACATTTAGCATCCTTAACAATTCTTACTTGCTGCTCCTCTGAAGCTAATTAGATGGCAAATTCTCCCTTATGTTTATGGTAAGCATAATTGCAAGTCTTAAGGGTATTTTCTTTCTCTTCTCATTAATGTGATTCAACAGAAAACTATGTGCTGGTTTTGTTCCTATGGAAATATTGACCTTGTAATTTCAAAATGGTATAGAGAGAATTTAACTAGATGAATCATGTTAACATCAATCAAAAGTTAAATAATAAAGAGATAACTAATTATTTTGGTAGGATTTTGTGCCTGTTAAATAACTTCGGATGAAATCCTGGGGATGTTTACTTATTGCTAATATTTGCTTCCTGCTCCCAAAATTGCCAGCTTAATCTACCCATTACACACAGAAGCACAACTGTTACTTGTTCTGAAGGATTTTTTTTTAAACACACACCTATGCTTGTTAGATCAGCTAATTCTGGATTTGTCAGGCATCCCCAGAAACCAAGAAAAAGGTTCACCTTGTAGAGGAGATGGGCAGCATTAAAAATGTAATAAACAACTGTTTAAAAAACATGAGTTACTTCTGAATAGCATTTAATATTTAATATGTATTTATTGTTTCTTACTTTTAGATAGAAATCTTGCCAAATGAAAGCAATTATATGCATAATTACAGATATACTCTGAGAATTGCTAGACTGGAACAAACCTTTGGGAGGAATCCCTACCAGTCTTTTCAAGTTCCGCTGCCACTTTGCCTTCTGGAATACAGCCCCTCCCTCTTGGGAATCCAGACCACATTTCACCACAGAGCTGTTACTACAGCCAGCAGTAAAATTTAAAATATAAGGCAAGGTTTTCTCAATCATGTTATAGAATATTTTCCTTCAGTTGCCACTTTTTGGGACTACTGCTGTAGTAGTTTAGTAACCATGATTCATTATACCCTCTATACAACATGTGGAGAAAAGTCAAGATGGCAATTGCAACAGTGTGATGGAAGTCATGCTTATTTTTATATGTATTGAATCTCCATGGCTACCCTCTTGATTCTTTGACCATACCTTGCAGACATCCTTGATTGATTAATAAAATAAATATATTTAAATGAATCAGTTCTTTCTCTTAAACTATAAATATCTCACATGTTTAGCCAGTTTTGCTGTTTGATCAACTTGTTTATGTATGGAATGAATGAGGTCACCAATATATTAGAGAGGCTGTTTTAAGGTTGAAGAAAAAGAAAAGGAAACCTCTTAAGGATTTTCCATGAGAGAAACATCTCTTAATATGCTATTTCTGCAACCCAAACTCAGATAATTAAGTCTGAGTTAGATAATTAAGTTGGTTAGTCAAATGTCATACCGCAAAGATAGACTGACTTATCAATGTATCTTCATGGTATGACAGTTTGGCTAGCCTTTGTTAATTAGGGTTACAGTGTTATGCACATTTTTGGTTATATTTGTTTATTCTAAATATATTTTGTAAACAAACAAGTGTAAGTAATCAGTATCCATTCTTGATTGCTTCCTTTATAAAACTCCCTAGTTTGATTATCTCCTTTTTGAAGCATTTACTTCAGTGGAAAGAGTTAACAATCTACATTTACTTATTATTTGCAGACTGAAGCCTGCAATATCACATTTTTGGGTTACTAAATAACTGCTGTCACAACAGAACACAAATTCCCCCAGTAATCATTAAACATATGATTTAAAATTGACCTAAATGGTACCAACTGTCTGGCTGACCTGTAAGCCTAATGAGGAGAAGCAGCATAAATGGTTGGGGACAATAAAGAAGATAATTAAAATCACAGGGAGTCTCGGATGGGAAGGGACCAATCCCTTTAATGAAAGTTGGTTTTTGCTCTAGAATATTTTCTGTGCTATAAATGAGAGACCAAATGAACCAGGAAAAGCCTTGGATTAATTTTCAGGGTTGACAGATTTTGGAGCAATAGTGTTTTTCCTGTATAGATTTTTATTTTAAAGGGAAAGCATCAAGTGCACATATAAAGCTCTCCTACATGATGTTAAGGCTGTCAGAGTAAGGTAACTAAAGCAAAGTTCAGTGGGGATAAAATGCCAGGGCTATCAATCATAACCAAAATATTTTCCAATACTGCAGATATATACATATTTCTAGACGGCGATATTGTGATTTTTTTCATTGTCACTTACAAAACAATTGTGGAAGATGGATAATATATAATCTATAATTGTTAAGAAGGTGATGGCACTCAATAATAGTTTTGGATACCACACTATAAAAAAGACGTTGAGACTGTAGAAAAAGTGCAGAGAAGAGCAACCAAAATGGTTAGGGGACTGGAGGCTAAAACATACAATGAATGGTTGCAAGTATACATACTAGGTATTTATTTATTTATTTATTTATTTATATTTATTTATTTATTTATTGGACTTGTATGCCGCCCCATCTCTGAGGACTCGGGGCGGCTCACAACTAAAAACAGACATCAACATTAAATAGATTAAAAGAAAATTAAACAAATCAAGCCCAATATTTATCCATCGTTAAAATTAATTTAAAAATCCCTCCCCCCCCAGAAGGTCATCACAGCCTGGCTTGGTCAAATAACCAGGTCTTCAAGTCGTGGTGGAAGGTGCGGAGGTCAGGGGCCAGACGGAGCCCCAGGGGTAGCTGGTTCCATAGGACGGGGGCCGCCACAGAATAGGCTCATCCCCGGGGGACCGCCTGCCGACATTGACTTGCTGATGGAACCCCGAGAAGCCCCTGCCTGTGTGATCGTATAGGGCGGTTGGCACTCGATATCGGCAGGAGTCGGTCCCGTAAATATCCCGGACCCATGTCGTGTAGGACTTTGAATGTTAAAACTAAAACCTTGAATCTCACCCGGAGCGCAACCGGCAACCAGTGCAGGTCGCGCAGGAGGGGGGTAATATGGGAGAAACTCCCATTACCACCCGCGCGGCCGCACTCTGCACCAGCTGCAATCTCTGGATGGTATGCAAGGGTAGTCCTAAATAGAGAGTGTTGCAGTAGTTGAGTCAAGAGGTAACAAGGGCATGAGTGACTGTACGCAGGGCATCTCGGTCCAGAAACGGGCGAAGCTGGTGAACCAGCCGGACCTGAGCAAAGGCCCCCCTGGCCACGGCCCCCACCTGTTCCTCCAACCGGAGCCGTGCATCCCAGAGGACCCCCAGGTTCTGTACCCTGTCCACAGGGGGCAACACCTCTCCCCCTATGGCCAACGATGGGCATTACTGACTGGACCGAGATGCCGGTATGTACAGCCACTCAGTCTTGGCCGGGTTGAGTCAAAGCATGTTTCTGTCCATCCAGATCCGTACCGCATCCAGACAACGGGTCATCACAGAGAGGGCATCACTGACTTGGTTTGGGGTGGAGATTTATAACTGGGTATCATCAGCATACTGGTGATACCTCACCCCAAAACCACGAATGGTCTCACCCAGCGGTTTCATGTAGATATTAAAAAAGAGGGGCAAGAGGATGCCTGAATGCCAGACAAGGAATAATGGATGGAAGCTGATCAAGAAGAGATGCAACCTAGAAGTAAGGAGAAATTTTCTGACAGTGAGAACAATCAACCAATGGAACAGCTTGTCTTTGGAGGTAGTGGGAGCTTCATCACTGGAAGCTTTCAATAAGAGATTGGACTGCCATCTGTCAGAAATGGTGTAGGGTCTCCTGCTTGGGTGGAGGTTGGACTAGATGACCTACAAGGTCCTTCCAACTTTGTTAATCTGTTAATAACAAAGTAAATCAAGAAAGCAAAGAATGTTTTTGTGATTACCATGAGAATAAGGAAACTTTTCTATGGAGATGTGACCTCTGCATAGCAGATTTAGCAGGTTTCATTCATTTGTAAATAGCTATTTTTAACTGATAAACAGGGAGCAATTAGCTAAATTTTCACTCAAAATTGCAGGCGATGGGGAATTGTTAGCTCAAATAAGTATTCAAATTCAAAAACTACATAGCTTTATTTTACCCACATAAGCAAGGAAAAGTGGTAATCATGCTGCAGAAAAGAATACTTCAGTCTATCTCTTCAGCAAAGAGAATAATATATTAATGCAAATAATAATTTAAAGTTAAAAATGAAAAGTGAGGAAATAAAATAAAAACTTTGGAAATAGGATGGCATGAATAGGTGGATAAGGGGGGATTAAATAGACCATGGGGACAAATTTAGTGGACTTAGAACAGAGAGCAAGACTTATTTTAATTATCGTTTCAAAGGAAAAGGGAGAACAGGCTTCACTGTACAAAATTAAAGAAACATACTTCACAGTGATTGTGAATCAAAATATAAATTCTTTATTTAGACACAGTCTAATAATATGGTGAAAGAAAGGCTAGTTCAGATAGTAATTATATGCTTGATCTTCAGTGCCACTAGCCCAGAAAATATGTGTTGATGTGTATATGCAGAACTACTGTTCTGGTAAAAATGTTCTGGAAAATTCTGGAATGCTCTTTTTCTCCTTTATATCATGCAGTCTGACCATTCTGATAGAGATCCAGCAGTTTTATGAAGTTAATTGTCTGGCCTGGAAGAAATGTGTGGTGGTGATTATGGGCTCTAGATTCATTTCATTATTTCATTAAGAACGCAGAATAACTTCTGCAATAGTTTTATCATTTCAGTCTCAAAAGTGAGCAAAATCAAAGCAGGGTACTCTCTAGCCTAAAGAGAAGTAATGAACGCAGGTAAAAAGTAGGAGGGAAAAAAAATCATGAAACCTAGAAAATTCTGAATGGATAATTAGGCGCAACAAATTTCAAGCAGCCAGAGACAAAAGAAAGTTATGGATAAACTGAATCTTTGGAGTCATGCTTGTTTTACAACTTCTGGTTGGATGTAAAACAGAAAAAAAATGTTGACTCTTCTAAACATCAAACTTAAGAGCCTTGATTCCTGAAGAGCTCACAATGCATATGGAAAATAAGATAAGGGTGTACTTTCACACAGATATCATTGTATAGAGCAATGGGCCTATCTTCAGGGACCTTTCCCAGTGCCTGAAGTCTATCGGGATCTGGATAGAGGGAAATGCTTTGGCTCAACCCTGGTAAAGCTAAATGGCTCTAGGTTTTAAAAGCCTCTTATTCTGGGAAGCTTATTCATGTTTAACTCTGCCTGGGGACATACATCACCAGTCAGAGCTGATGTGCAATTTGGGGTCATCTTGGACTCATGGATCCTGCTCTTTTACTTTTTTGATCCAGTACCAGTAGCTTTCGTTGACTTTTTTTTCCTTGTCTTTTTAGTATATGATGGCATAATAGCTAAATAAATCCAGACTTAATGCAGTGTCTTTGATTTTATTACTCCCAGTTCACTTATGTCACTTCAATGGTAAGTGTTTGGCTCATTTAGTATCAGTCTAAGGTTCATAACATCCTGAATTTTTATGCAACTGATTTTGATTTTCTTCCAATGTATATACAACCCCTGAGTTTATTATAATTACCGGTATTTCCTGCTCATTTTATCCCAACATATTTTTCTTCCAAGATGTTTATGTCTCAGCATAGACATTTAATGCAATGTTTTGATATATTTTTTGTTTCACTACATATATTTTATTTGCTTCCTAAATTCTGAGCTATTTTCTTCCAGATGGCTTACATGGCATCCATTGTTTACTCTCAGCCAGGGGTTAACTGTGATAGCTTTCAACTTCAAAGCTTTCCTTTCAGCTTTAGGATTATACCATTTAGTTTCAAACCTTTATTAACAACTTCACTTTACCTGCATCTTTCTATTTCAATATATTTTATTTTTTCTCTTAAATCTAAAATGTCTTCCATTTTTCTTTCTCTAAAAAGATTTATTTAGAGATGGTTCCTCTACAAGATCTGTCTTATGAGGCACAAAGACTCATGTTTGTGTATGCACACACATGCATGGACAGAGAAAGATTTTTTTAAAAAAATGATTTGTTTATAATCAGAAACAAAAGCCACTACCAGATGATAATAAACAATATAAAATAAGCACATGTGCTTATCCTTGTCATTTCTTTTCCTACTGAGGTTCAGTTTTATTTTTCATACACCTTTCACCAATTGTTTGTAGTTTGTTTGGGAAAGAGTTGTTTCAATGTTTTTTTTAAAAATCATAATGATCTCAAATCAGCTGTCATTTCCCCAATGCTACCATTATTAGTTGGGTTGTCTAAAGTTTCTTGCCATTATTTTTCTTTCTGAACATTTCCATATTTGGTTTTTTCTCTAATTTCTCATTACCATTCATTTTTCATGTAAGTTTTTAGAAATAAAGATTTCTACATCATTTATGCCTGTTTTTTCACTGTTAGGTCACATTTGCCAGGTTATATTGACCTAAATGCTAAAAGCTGTGGACCTTCCCTTTATGCCCATGCATAAATATCAGATTTATTATTATTCATAAATAATTGAGAGATTTACATTAGTGAACCTACTCTATTAAATGTAAGTGTAAGAATATAAAATAGAAAGTAGTAGAAAGCAGTGTTGTTTCAAAAGATATTTTAATTAATAACGGAACACATTTTTCATTAAATATAAGTCTTATGAAATTAATTTTATAAGCAGATATTGACTTATCTTGACTATAGACTAAATATGAAAGTAAGAACTGTATAATAAAGTAATGATATCATCTCTTTGTCTTCAATATTGGATTTTTAAACATTATCTTTAAAATTACTATGCTAATATTATGTAGGGAGAACATTGGTTATATTTTAAAACATCGATAAAAAGCTGAATAATGATCTAGTATTATAGAAATTAGTTCAATTTATATTCATATTCAAATACTCCTTTGTCTCTGTAGAACATACTACAAGCTGAGATTTTAAGCATCTTCTGGTAGGTTGAAGTAAACTACAATTTGATGTTGCACCAAAAAGGACAAATTGTCTAATTTAAATTATGTTTATTACAACAAGCCTATATAGAAATGGTGGTTTCTGATTTTATTTTTCAACAAAACACAATTTAACCTATCTCTTTTTTCCTCATTTTATTCAGATGTATGAAACAAACTGTGGCCAGATTAATCCACATATTAAAAACTCATGTATAAATATGTTCCAAAGGAATAAAAGTTTGGGTGGTATCTTTAAGACTTGTGTTAAAAAATGTATTGAAACACTAAATAGGCTTAGCATTATATCAAAATTGGATCATTAAACTTAAAATTTCTATGATATACAGGTATATAATAATATGTATATGAAAGCTACCTAGATTATTTTGTTTTACAGATTATTGAGGCTTGGTAGGATTAACACTATAAAACACCTAGTTTTGTAACTGTCGTATGAACTGGTTGAAAAGAATTGTTTCTACCCAGTTCAACTAATTAAGGTCAACCAAAGAAGAAGAATCATCTTCTAGAAGTTCAGCCAAGCATTTACTGAATAATGTTGCTTGGATTTGCTTGAACCTAGATGCTGGTTGGGTAGATCCTTGGGAATTGATTGAAGTACAGTCTTGCTTAATTATCTGAGAAGAGTTTCAACCTGTTGGACTTGAGGAAATGTCAGGATCATTAGGACTATGAGTTCTGTCATCTGTGTTTTTAAATCCATATTCCTCCAGGTTGATTAATACCTCCTAGGAGGTGCCACGTGGTTGGATCCAGTTGGATCCAAGCTGTAATGAATGCTTCTTTGTGGAAAGGGAAGGTTTCACCTGCTTTGAAAGAGGCAGTGGACTGTTACTCCTGAAGAAGTCATGTCTAGATTCAGTATTACTGGACAATTTTTGCCCAAATCCCAATCTTCCATTTTACAGTGAAGGTTTCTGAAAGGATGGATGGCTTACAGCTGCAAAGGCACCTGAAGGAAATAGATTATTTGGACACTTTGTATTCTGGTTTCAGGTGGTTGTAGCATTGAGACAGCATTGCTTGTGGTGGGGATGAATGTAGGAGTGGTCAGTATGGCATTTCTGGAATTTTAATTGGCATTTAATACCGTTGGATATTAGAGAATTATTGAATGCTGGTATCCTTCTGGAGCAGTGTCTAGGACTGGAAATTGGAGACAGTTTTACATGTGTTTTTCCTCCTTCCTTGAGACCAATTCTAATTGGTGTTGTACAGGAATTGGTCTGATACTAGATTGCTGCTATGTTGGCAGGAGGGGTGGTTTCAGAGTTTGTCTTTCTCTTCACTCCAATTTAAGAACCACATGAAGCTGCTGGGTAAAGTCATAATTGCCACAAAGTGAAGTATCATTAGTATGCTGATGTTTCCAGCTGTACGTGTGTGTTCCAGGCTGTACAAGTGAGGCTATACATGTGCTTATCCAGTGCCTGGAAGTTGCAAGGGTCTGTCTGAAGATGAACAGATTGCAAATAAATAAAATTAACTCTAACAAGTGGCTCTTGGTTTGAAACCCACTAGCTTTGGAGCAGTTCCTTTGATAACTTTAGAAAGGATGATACTCCCCAAGACACCACATTCTGAACACATCATTCCTGCTTTGCAAATAAGGGACCACTGACTGTGACTAGGAGAGCAATGCTGTGCACCAATTACACCTGTTTCTACACTATTAAGTTCTGCTTTCAGTTGCTCACATCTTAGTCACTTCTTGTCAGGATTACTGCAATGCATTCTACATGGGACTGCCCTTCAAAAGTGCTTGGGACCAACTGGTCCAGAATGCAACAGCACACACAGTATTGAGTAAACCAAAGTGAATTATGTAGCACCTCCTTGCTAAAGTTAATAGTTCTCACCTTTAAAGCCATACTTAACAAAAGACAAGGTTACTTGTGGACCACCTGTTTCCCCTTGTTTCTGTCTTCTTGATATAGATCTGACAAATAAACATTTGTTTATTTATTTATTTATTTGATTTGTCAATCTCTTACAAGATAATAGGTATAAGGATAAATATAGTTGTGAATATAAGAAATGAATAAGAGAGATAAAAGAAACAATAGGACAGGGACGGTAGGCACGTTGGTGCGCTTATGCATGCCCCCTACAGACCTCTTAGGAAAGGGGTGAGGTCAATAGTAGAAAGTCTAAGGTTAAAGTTTTTGGGGTTTGGAGAAGAAACCACAGAGTCAGATGTTTTGGTTACTCCCAGTGAAATAGTGCCTTTTGGTGGACCCAAAACACATGCTTTCTTTGTTGTGATGCCTGCCCTATGATTAGTCTTCCTCTGGAGATCTAGGTGGTTCTAACTTTGTTGTTCTTCTGGAAGGCTATAAAACCTTCCAGATAAAAATAGTTAATTGTAGAGTCTGATACAGGCAAGTCTGCTAGTGAGGTTAATTATCCAAGAAGCTTCTTCAGCTCTTCCTTTCAAAAGGTAAAAACAAGAAAGTCCAGTTGCCTCCTGAAAAAGCACCTTTGGGACAACCATGACCTGGATGACTGAGAATCTCTACAGACTGCTAATTGCTTAAGATGTATGACCATACAAGAGAGAGAGAGAGAGAGGGAGGGAGGGAGAGACAGAGACAGAGACAGAGACAGAGACAGAGAGAGGGAATCCTTTCACATCTGACTAACATCATACTGATCCAGAGTTGGCACCACAGATCTATATCTACATTTTGCATCTACTCAAAGTGTTTAAACTGAGTCAGTAAAACTTTTAACTCTGCTAGGGCAATGTAGAAAATTCTGCAAGAACCAACCTACACTGTGTATTCCTGTACCATACAGTGGGTGGTTTCCCATTGTTGGGAACCTTTTTCCATGTCCTCAATACTTTGTCTTCCCTTTTGAAATTAAAACATCATGGTGTTTTGTCACCATTTCAGAAGATTGAACATGAACACTGAACAGCTTTTTGTGGCTGCAAACAGACACAATGAGGCATGTCATGTTCTGAATATTAATATATGCACTCCCCCATTGGTCAAATCATGAATCCTTTGTGTGACAAGGATGACAACAGTGAGGACAGTTGTGTGGGCTGTATGAAAATGTTTCTGAAGCCTTTGTGGGAAAATAAAACCAGTAATTGTGTGGATATGCCACCTAAATAGATAGCTATCACCAATTTGTATCCGTGAAGTCATATTGTGTCAGTTGCTGTTATTAAAAGTACTTTCATCTGTCCTCAAACTGGATCCTTGGTTGAAATTTTACATGGAATAGCATTTGCAACTTATGTAACTAAAGATTTCAATGGAGCCTAGTTACTTCTGTGTTCACTGACAGTTTTACATCCATATGAAATGCAAATGTGAGATTAAAAAAGAATTGGGTTCTGAGCAGGCAAAGAGTCTATTAAAGCCAAAACTGATAGATGTTAACCACACAGGCATTAGTTTCTAACCCACGATATTGGCAACCGTCAGTGGTGGGATTCAAATTTTTTTACTACCAGTTCTGTGGGCGTGGCTTGGTGGGCATGGCAGGAGAAGGATACTGTAAAATCTCCAATCAGAGGTAGTATTTGCTGGTTCTCTGAACTACTCAAAATTTCCGCTATTGGTTCTCCAGAACTGGTCAGAACCTGCTGAATACCACTTCTGGCAATCATGTTATTCAAAGCCAGTAAAGTACCTTGAGCAGCTCAGTTTCCCCCAGATACCTCAGGGCTTTTAAACTCATCCAATTTAAGATTCTTCCTTCAGGAGTAGTAAAAGGCAGATTCAAAAATATCTCTTAAAGTAATAGAAGCTGTCTTTGTGGCTCAGCAGCAATGAAACACTCCACCCTTATACTTTTTATAAAGATAATCATAACAATATATTGACCCTGATTAGGAAAACTATATCTATATTAGTACTTCTGAACAACCAAGAATGAAATATTATATACAAATATGCTACTCTGTAAGTTCCTCTGCCAATTTATAGCCAGGCAGTTTATGGTTGTGCTTGTGCTAGACTCCAGCTCAGGGACTCATTTATTGTAAATTATATGTGCCTTTCAGCTGTTTTCATGAATTTTGGTTAGTAAATGTAATGTTCTGTCTATTTATGCAACTATGAATTTCTTCTGTGGATACATGGGGTATCTAAATGTGAGGAATATTTAATCTGGCATTTTATGAAATTTTCAGCATTTAGATCTATGTATGCACAACTAAAGAAAATTAGGAGTTTCCTAACATGCCTAAGATTCTTATTCCCATGTATTTCATTTCTATATTGATCCTGTTCTTCTAAAGGAAATTTGAGATTAGCATGAAAAGATAGAGGTTCAGGTGATGCTTGTTGCCTTAGTGTAGCAATAATAGTTGTTTTGGAAAAAGGATGCCTGTTCTAAAGAGTGAATCTGAAATACAGTGCACAGCTAGGTTAAACAATTATATTTTTGCACTCAGTAGGAGACACACTACAAACTGCAAATATATATTTGTGTTTATATGTTCTCAAATAAACTGGCACAGGAACCACTGTCAAGTGGTTACTCTTGTCAGATATATTAATTCAAGTGGGATTCCAGAGTGAGTTTCAACATGCAAGGTGATGGACCTTTTTTCTTTCCTAATATACATAACTTTTCTGTCAAAAAGGGTTTTCACTTATTTCCTGATTTTTGGTGATTAGTGAATTATTTGTTCATGTAGTTTATTCCTGCATTCATATTAGCAACATGGCATTAGTAATTTCAGAATCAGGTAATTGAAGAAAATTTAACCATAGACTAGTTATAGCAGCTTCACAACATGCATGCTTCTTTAATGAATTTTTAATTCTTAAGATACATTTTATATTGCAATTTAAGTATTAATTTAGATATCAAAGCAAAGCATGTTCTCTATTGGGATGGTGGTACATTTTAAAAAATGGCCATCTGAGAGCCAAGTGAAGAAGCATGTCATGTAGAATGGCTAAATTTGAGAGAGAATTTATAGCTCAGTTCTCACAGCATCCCCATGGGGGCAAAGACAGAATTAGATTGATGAAAGTAAAGGTGTTACTGTTTGAGTCCCTGTCCTTTTTACATCCCAAAGTTGTACTCAGTCCCCAAAAAGGGAGACGCTTGCAGCACAATGATGAGCTCAGTCTTGCATGTGCTGTTACTTAAATACACAAGACTACAGTCCTAATCTCACAATTTCACACTGATAATTCAAATAAATTTATCCTATTACACTGAAATAAATATCTTCCTTATGAATATATGTCAAGGCAGAGCGGGTGGAGCAGGGCTACAGCATGTCCTCCTAAATTTATAGTGCATTTTTATCATTGAAAGGACATTCGGGAGAAGAACAATAAAAGTTTGACTACATCTCTGGTATTTCTCTTGTGTGGCTATCATTTTTTAAGCCTAGAAATATTATCTGTACTTAAAGTTCATCGCTTGTGTTTATGATGTAGTATCTTTCCAAAAAGGTATTTCAGGGAAAATGATGGCTCTTTGATATGCATCAGCAGCTAACAATCACAAATGACAACAACATCACCACTCTCTGGACAAACTGGATTTTAACAAGCTTCCTTCAAGGCAACTAGCCTTCCTTTAAAGAAGAATTAATCATTTCCCATACCCAGCAACTCACCTGCCCTAGAGAACAGAAATAACTAAGAGAGTTTGGGATTAATTTCCCTTTTCAGGATGGTTTTTAAAAATTCAGTAATCTTTGATTTTTATTGACTTTAATCCTGTAAACCATCCAAGATACTTTGGCAAGTGGGCTCTCTTAAACTCTTCTAAATAAACCTGAATGAATACCTTTTAAATTTAATTGGAGACTACAGATCAAAAGGAACCCTAGATAGTATTATAAGACATCTTAATTTTTATTATGCTAAATCTGTTTGATAGTTTAATGTGCTTTGATGCACTCCAAATTTGTTGGACTTGAATCTCGTTCAGTCTAATTGTGGAAGGGTAGTTTAATTAATGTAACTGATGTGAAAAATCTGCTGTGTTTGTAGCATCATGTACCTTCAAACTAATCATACAGTTAATTTTTAGCTAGACTTTACTTTGCTTTACTTTAAATTTCCACATTGTCTGCCTTCTTTTCAATAGTGTCTAACCAGTCACTATCAATTTATTTGTGTAATTACTTTCTTTTCAGTTTTAACCACCGATGTATGAGTAGACCTGCCCTTTATTCCATTAATTTCCTTAACAATGTGTGAAACTTTGTGAAAGACACAGTTGGTTTGCTTCACTAAGCCAACTCTGCCTTTGTCAAGAATTGCCAAATTGTGGAATTTCAGGAAAATAATATTTCCTCAATCATATGCTTGATGATATCCTGAATTAATTAATATGAAGTCAATATTTCCTGTTTTTTTTGAAGAAGGTTATTATTTATACATTTCTATAATTATAAACTCTGTTAGAAGAATGGCCATGTTTAAACTTCAGCTTTTCCTAATTGACTGTTGTCAGAGAGATAAAAAGCAATTTTGTGGATTCTTTTATTTGTTCAATATTGGCATGATGCTAGTTAATTGCCAATCTTCTCATACACAAATTAATATACATTATCCTTTTCTGGAAATTTTCATTTGATTTATTTAAGAACCACGATAATCCCAAAATATACAAATAAGGCATGTTTAAATTTGGTTGCAAAATCCAACATTTTTAGACACCATAATCATATGATCCGAGTCTTACATGAAGATAAGGAAAACAGCAAAGACAAGGTTTTGTCTATTCCAATCATACAACCTCCATCTGTGTATTTTCTGATACTAAATAGAGCAAAGCAGAGGCTTCATGTACCGGAGATTTAATTTACAGAGCTTTAAATTACTAAGTGACTAAATTCATATAGCATGAACAAACTGAAAGTTGGTTGGTTATGACTTTGCCAGCTGTGCCTTTATTATCGAGCCCATAGTTAAGGAAACACAGTTTTTAATAAGTTGTGTGAACCCTATCCTTGAATTGCTAAAGAAGAGTCAAATAAGTCATTAGTGGAACTAACCTTTTCTACACTATTATTTTGTTTTAGCATTTGTAGTTCAAAAATATTATTTTTGTGAAATGGACTGAAGGTTTCCCTTAATGTTTTAAATTAGCAGCTCCTTTTTAAAAATGTCTTATAAAAAGGGTTTTTTTTCTCTATTTCTCCCCCGCTAAGTTTTGTCCACACTATAATTATGTGAAATCAATGGCACTTAATCACTGCCTTCAGCCACAACCAGCTTGCATCATTTGCACCCTTTAAGATTGTAGCACAATACCCATGAATGGAATACTTAATAATAGAGCATCTTGAAACAGATACATACAATTACCCATTGATAGGAGGTACCTGTAAATGATACATGCGGTGTTCTGGCAAGTGCTGCAATTGTTGAGATCTTGGCCAGTGCGATAGAAGTTCCGTCTGCAATAAACAATAGCTGCTATGATTTATTTATCAAATCAGCAACTCTACATTTATTTCCTTGATATTCTATGCTCATTTGCTTCTATAAATATTAAATTTATTATAAGGATTTTGGTTTTAGTTTGGCAAAGGTTAATCGCAAGTCTAATTTTGATGGGAATAAGCACACAAAATTAATTGGGAATATCTTTCTGTTATCTGTTATCATTTGCCAGGGTGGTGGATTCAGATAGTCATTTTCACTAGCATGGAAGAAGTCTCGACCTACTCTTAAAATACATCTGATGCAGGGGTGGGATTCAAATTTTTTAACAACCGGTTCTGTGGGCATGGCTTAGTTAGTGGGTGTGGTTTGGTGGTCATGTGGCTGGGTGGACATGGCTTGGTGGTCATGTTACTGGCTGGGCATAGCCAACTCAACATCACTCACATCGAGGCACGCATTTCTTCGCCTGGCCTCATGTGACTGTGGGGATGCTGCAACAGTCGTAAGTGTGAAAAACTGTCATAAGTCACTTTTATCAATGGTCACTCCACACAAGCAAAGTACCAGCAAAGGAGGGGGAAAAAATTTCCAGAGAAGTTCCAGAGACAGGAAGTCTAGTCCTGCCAAGAATGTAATAAGGGTTAACGGAGAGGCAGTTTCTGTAAGCAACACCAGAATGTTTCCTTCCTGCCTTCCTTACAGGATTAGGCCAGTAATTTCTTCTAACAACTGGTTCTCTGAACTGCTTAGAATGTTAACAACCGGTTCTAGCGAATAGGTGCAAACTGGTAGAATCCCACCCCTGATCTGATGGGGGAGAGCTAGGCATTAGCCAATTATCTTTTTGTAGTACAGGGAGTCCTCGACTTACAACACTTCATTTAGTGACCATTCAAAGTTAAAACAGCACTGAAAAAAGTGACTCATGTCTGTTTTTCACACTTATGACCATTACAGCATTCCTGTGATCATGCGATCAAAATTTAAAGGCTTGGCAACTGACCCATATTTATGATGGTTGCAGTGTCCTGAGGTCATGTGATCATCTTTTGCGACCTTTTGACGAGCAAAGTCCATGAGGGATGCCCTATTCACTTTAACAACTGTGTTACTAACTTAACAAGTGCAGTGATTCACTGTGGAGTTGTCATCTGGAACAGTTGAGATGCTTTAAGCATAAATGCATTTATTTACTGATTTGTTTATTATTCATTCACGCTCATCAAATGATTTAGAGTGGCTGCTTTGCTTTGAGAAGTGGCTGGTTGTCTGATGGTATTTGTTTAGCACAACTCTCAGTAGACATTGTGACTGTGAATGTCTGCATATATGTCGAGCTAAAAATAAGCTTTTGAAATTTATATGAAGCACAGATTAATAGTGATAATTCCAAAAAACACTTAGGGGGATGATACAGATCCATGGGTTTCTTCTGTTTATGCATTTGCTACATCATTTTCTGCACTATAATCTTCCTAATTCATACTATTTTTATTTTGGAACATGAATAAACATCTTAATTTTTTCCAAGATGGCACATAAAATAAGAATAAAATATTTATATTTTAGTAATATATTTGCTGCTGATGGACCATATTATTACAATCCAGTTCTAGTAGACATTATTTTAGGGAATAATCAAGGCTAAGCTTGGCATACATCCAACAAGATCAAGAATCACAGCAGTAGCAATAGCACTTAGACTTATATACCACTTCACAGTGCTTTACAGCAGTGGTGGGATTCAAATTTTTTTACTACCAGTTCTGTGGGCATGGCTTGGTGGGCGTGGCAGGGGAAGGATACTGTAAAATCTCCAGTCAGAGGTGGTATTTGCCGGTTCTCTGAACTACTCAAAATTTCCATTACTGGTTCTTCAGAACTGGTCAGAACCTGCTGAATACCACCTCTGCTTTACGTACCTCTCTAAGCAGTTTACATAGTCAGTATGTTGCCCTCAACAACCTGGATCACCGTTTTACCAACCTTGAAAGGATGGAAAGATGAGTCAACCTTGAGTTGGTGAGACTCGACTGCCAAACCGCACTCAGCCAGCAGTCAGCAGAAATAGCCTGCAGTACTGCATTCTAACCACCATGGTTCATCATCATGGGAGAAAGGCAGTAACTCAGACTTCTTTACAAAGAAATGACCTCCATGTGAGACTTTAGTGGGATTCTTGGCCTGAAGAATAATAATTAACCAGGAGTTTTGGACTGATTATTCAGCCTCAAATGAATTCCTGACTGCTTTCTGAGGGACTCATCTTATTCCTTTTCTAATCGAATGATTTTGTGCTACCATAAAATTTTTCAAGAAACTGAAGTGTTGAGTTTGACTGGACATGTATGTGTTGTTTTCCTTTTGACAAAGCAGAGGTTGTCTGACACTGCCTTCTGAGTTTTTCCAAAAATGTGTGGTTTCCCAGACTAATTTAAGTCCTAGGAGTCCTTTAATGAACTCCTGTCTATATGCTAACTAAATTTGTTCCTGCTTCGTTTTTTGTACACTGGCCAAGTTCTGCTAGTCCTCTTGTAATGCTTTTGGATTACACTGGTATAACATTGTTAAAAGACTCCAAGTGTGTGTGTGTGTGTGTGTGTGTGTGTGTGTTTGTGTGTGTGTGCATGTGTGTGTGTGTGTGAGGGGGAGGGAGGGAGAGGGAGAGAGAGAGAGAGGCAGACACAGATGCCTTTGAATCAGTGTTGACTCCTGGCAACTGGCTGAACTAGTTTCTGTACTTTTCTGGGGAAGATTTCAGAAATAGTTTGCCACTGCCTGCTTCCTAGGGCTAAGAGAGGGCCATTGGCCCTCCCCTTTGTGTTGTTCTATAATTATTGTGCACATGCAGATAAACAAAAATGCATATACACATATTCAGCACTAAGGGAAAATCTAGTTCAGTAAATAAATGCTTCCTTTATTCATAAAACAACAGATGAGAGTTCCAAGAATACACGAGGGACAAAGCATTAATTCTTAAAGAATGAGTATATTATCTATGAGACCAAGTTGGCTTTGGACCATTGTTGAACTATTTCATTTTCCTGTGTGGTTTAGGCTTATTTCTAGCTGAGTGAAATAAATATGTTAATTACAGTAGCATAAGCTTATGATAATGTAAGAATGGTTGTTGTATTTTTATTTATTTATTTATTTATTTATTTATTTATTTATTTATTTATTTATTTATTTATTTATTATTTCGACTTATATGCTGCCCCCTCTCCCGAAGGACTCGGGGTGGCTCACAAATTAAAAACAATACACCAATAAATTACCTAAAAACCATATTAAACCAAATAAGCCGAATTAACATTAAAACCCTCCAAATTTAAAATGAACAAAAACCCAAGGAGACAGCACAGCCCTGATTGTAAAAACAGCCAGGTTTTTAACTCGTGGTGGAAGGTACAGAGATCGGGAGCAAGCCGAAGCCCCAGCGGAAGAAGATTCCATAAAGTGGGGGCATTTTTCCTCTGCAAAGGATCGTTTTTACTTAAGGAATCTAAAAACTGTTAACATTATGAGTGCATCAGTGAGGACTGGAGTTGGCAAACACATTTTAGAGCTATTATGGAATTTCACTAGTTGTTAAAGACTATTGAAGCAACTCTGGTCCTGAACTTATGCAAGTTATGCAATTAGAATGGCAGTAAACCTTGCCTTTCACACTAATGAATCATTTTATGGCTATTAAGTTCCTCTGATAGATACAGAAATTGGAACTGATATTGTTTATGCATTTCAGATTGTAATTGCTTTGGCAGTATTTTTAACATTCAGAGCAAATATCATGCTTCCACACCTTGTACCTCATGTGCATCCAAATATAGATTATCCAAATGAGATGAATTCAGAGAAATTCATATTATGAAAGGGGACCCATAGCCAAATACATTGGGATGAATAATATTAAGTTAGGCTTGGAGTATATTCTAGGTAAGAATTGCACAAAAGCAAAATATAGGTTGCTTAATAATAGTAAATTTTCCAGTGGTTTTAAAAACTGAAAACATTTCAACTTTATTAAAGATTAGAAAAAACGTATTTGTAGGAAATACAAATTGTTGATTGATTGGGAAGGTAAAAAAAATGGAACCAATTTTGCTTCTTGTTGAATATGTAGGTCATGGGGTTTTTAAATGTCCCTATAATGAAGGGGTTAGAGTAAATGTTTCTGGCTGAGTGGAACAAATATGTTAATTGCTGTAGCATGACACCCAATGAGCATGAAGTAGTTTATTATAATAGAAGCAGTCTGAAAATTAGGAGTACCATGACATTCACAATAATTAGGGAATTTCTGTAGTGTTTCCCTACAGTGAATTAAACTCATTCTGTTAAACATGGTTCTTGTTCTGTCTGGACAAACAGACAAGCAGAATACCATAATTTGGCAATGAGTAGGAAGTTAGGCCTGTTTGTAGAGTTACTGCTATGAAATGACTCAGATTTGTTCACTGCTGAGTTTGAGATGTAAATCATTTTCATTTTTAGTTTTACACCTTTTCTCTTTTATGTGATTTCATTCATGTGTTGTTTTTTCACTCTTCTTATACAACATATCATTATATTTTGGGGTATGTGATAAATCATTCAGTTATTTTAAAAAGTTTCTCTTCCATTTTTTGTGTGCAGCCATCAATGCTCTCCAAATTTTGAGAGGTTCTTTGAAAAAAAAACTTTAAAAATTGGTAATATGAGTTCCATTCATTTAAGGTGATCATTTGATTGAGTAGCTTGCTTTCTGGAATTTCCATTTCAAAGTAAGTTTTATCATTAAAAATCTGGTATCTTTAAATCTGGTATCTTTAAAGAGATAGGTATTATTGGTCCATCAGTATGCATCCTTAAGAAAAGTAAACCAATTTAATCTTTGCAGCATCCTCATATTTAATCCCATAATTCTTGATTTTAGAATCAATGGGGATTTCCTGATATAGCAGCAAATAATATTATGTGTTAAAACATATTTACATCTTGTAATAATGATATGCTAACTTCAAAAGTAACTAGATTTGGTTAGGGGTCTTGGTCCTTTTATGTACCACATAATTTAGGTACTTTTTCATAAAAGTGGTATAAAATATGTTCTTTTGCTCTGTAGCTTTGTAAGTGGACAGTAATCAAAGGATAATTTTCCTTTTTGTAAGAAAAGAAGTTTCAGAGGAGTTCTAAGTCCAAGCATAACAGTGCCCTACTTGAAGTTGTCAGTACTTACAGCCAGTAAAATTTAATAATATCTTGCATATCTTTCACCATGTAAATCCAGTAAAATGAATATAAGGCAGAAAGGCAATGCTTATATATAAAACATTACTTCTAATTTAAATTCTTAGATACAGATTGATACACACACACACACACACACATATATATCCATACACACACACAGAGAGAGACACAGACACACATACAAGGTTATATGTGTAGTTGTCTAAAGAGGAGGCCTGATTCAGATCTACCACTACTATTAAATTTACATCATGATTTTGAAAACACTCCTCTCCTTTTACCAGAATTTAATAGCTGAGGAAACATTTTTTAAAAAATAACAGTGGGGGGGGGCAGGTGGCCAATTTCAGGGTTTTTAATATGTTTTTGCGAACAAATCAGATTTGTGTTAGTCCCATGTATAATTTAACACTATCTGAATCACAAGGAAAAGCCCAGGAGAATGAAACCTTCTTAGACTAGCAAATCTTTAGCATCTCAACTTTACTTTAACGCTGATAACCCTTACCAAAAATATTCCATAAAATTCATGCTGAAAAAGCAGCTGATTAAATTTGCAATGAAGAAAAAGCAGTGTAGAAAAAACATAGAAAGTGAGGTTTTGCTAACCAACTGTTTTCCTAAGAATATGCATCAAGAGTCAAATGTAAAGTAAATAATGTCCTCTATAGCTGGTTTGAGTAAAGTAATTGTAAATATAAGAACACAACATACCCTTCGTTGAGGGCTCTGGCCTTTTCCATGTCTTGAATTACATTCAAGAGGACTTTAATCTTCTCCTGGTTTGACAGCAAGGATTCCTCCACGGACTGAAGTCTGCCTTGTAGGGCGCAGAGTTCACTGTGTGCCAAATGAATTTGATTAATTTCTTTAATTTCTTTCTTTTCTGATTTTGTTTCAGCCCCTGAAAGATAGGCATTTATGTGAAAGCCTTCTAAGTTGTACTGTGGCACTTCGGTATTAGTGGAAATGTTTTCTGTTACAGATTGACAAGAGGGAATAAGAGGTGACACACCGTTGATAGTGAATAATGTTGTTTGGTTGTCATTCATCTGTATCTTAGGGCCAGTGTCTACTTGCAGTTGTACTGACTGCTGAGGCTCTGGGAGAGAGCAGGGTAAAGGATTGTGGTGAAACTGAGACAATGGGAGAAAGTTTTCCTTAGCGCTAATGTCATTCTTAGATGGCAGCTCAGTGTAGCATTTCTCTTCACACAAATTCTGACCCATTTGAGCATCATTACAGTTCTGACTTACACAAGTCAGGTTTTCAGACTCCACTAGCACAGAGCAGATTTCCTTGGATTCCCTCATAGTGGGAGAAGGATCAGTGGAGCTTCTTAAGTCCACTTGTGTGTCCGGATAAATGGAAAAATTGTCTAGTACAGAACCCAGGTGTGCATATTCAGGGACCTGGGTAGAAACAGTGGCTGTTTCTAATATTGCAAGTTGATCAGAACCCAAATGGACAGGGCCATTGCTTTGTGCTTTAGGTACCCTTCGGAATAAAGTATTTGCTGTTGCTTTTGGCCCATCATTTAAACGCTGAGCAATACTCAAGTAAGAGAGACTAGACGAGATAATGTCCTGTTGAGAAAGATTGCCATTGACTTGAAAAGCATATTCAGACTCTTTTGGCATTTCTGTTAGAGACTTGCTTGTTGTAATTCTTTTCTTTTTAAACACTGGAAAATGCTTCCTGAGGCTTGGAGAAGTCTGTATGGCAATATTTTGTAATCCTTTGCAAGATGGCGGCAAACAGAGGGAATCATTTACTAAGTTATGGGCTTGGGAGGTTTCTATTTTATCCAGTACACATGGATCTTCGCTATCTCCTGCCTCCAGCTCTGATTCTACAACTGTTGGATTATCTGCTCCATCCTCTTTAAATCGGACTTGTTGTGATTTGCTCCTGCGATGGTGTGGATGTCTCCTAAAATCAACTGAATCCAGGCTGTTCCTTTTCAGCAGGACAGGCCTCACTTTGATACCTTGCTGAGCCATTGTGTCGCAATTCAACATGTGCAGATAATAGGTTTCTTTGCGACCCATTTCATTTGGTCATTTGAACAACACTGGGCCTGAAGCCACCCAATCAAAATAGATGTATTGTTATTGAGTGAATAATATTTTTTTTGCTTGATTTGATCTTAATTGTGAATGTTTTAATTAGCTATTTCTCCACTTCTTTTTTATTACTCTTTTAGAATATTAATTATCACTTAAATAGTAAACATATATATCTGATACCTTCTAATTTGCATTTGCATAGAATGTAAACAACAAGCATAAAAACAGTTTGTGGTACTTCCCTCCCTGATGCATAGATTTGTGAGAAAAATAGATCCATCAGTAGTAGTTTGTTTCCCCTTTCTGTCGCATCTTCTTACTTTTACAAATGAATTTATTCTTAAATATCTGCACCGAAGCCAGTGAGCTGAACCCACACAAAACCAAAGCATCCAACAGGATTAAGTGGAAGAAATGTATTGAAGTACTGTAGGTTCCTTGATTTGATTTATGCAGATATTATGTTAAGTAGGTCTGAATGGTTAAGATCCAAACAATATTTTTGGTCATTGAAGATCGCTTTTTATGGTGAAATGTACACATATGGTCTGGAAGAAAAAGAAGAAAAAATAGTCACCACTGTAGAGTCATATAAAGAATATATGTTTTTAATGTACAGTAATTAAAAGTAACATCCCATTCTTTTCCTAAATGCCCCTATGTCTCCTGTGCTGAATTTTCATTGAATATCTGGAATCAGATTAAGGGATTAAATTGTTATTGCTTTCTAAGGAAAAGGAAAATGACAGTCTTTGAATAATAAATAGTCTATTCATTGGGTTTATCCTTTACTTTTCACAATTCACCAGATACTCAAACTATAGAAAATACAGCAACAAGTGGGAAGAAGAAAAAAATTGTTTCTTATCTACATAAATAGAAGTATGCAGTTGTTCTTGGAATCCATATTCTCAATTAAATGGTTTTAGTTTTTCTAATATTCTACATCCACTTGGCTTTTTATTCTTAAATGCATATGTGATAGTAAGTAAGTTACTGCCTAGATAGTTATGGAATTAGTTTAATTATGTAATGTCCAAGTGACTTCTCTATTTAGGCTAGAACAACTTCTACCTTTTCATCTCTTTTACTCTATTTTTCCTTCTTTTCTCAAAACAGAGGCTTTCCTAATAAAATGCGAAAATTCTTTTCATTTTTAGGGTATATAGCAAAAGTTGAGATCCTAACCTGAACTCAGTTGAAAATTGTCTTGTAAGAAAATAAATAAATCTCATTTCTCTTCAGTCTACTTTTTTTTTCTTTAGGATATGAAAATCCTGAAACATTCATGCTAAAAAAATGCTAGTGCAGCATAGTGTCAAAGTTTTCTAGTAAAATTAAAGTGTTTTAGAACTAAAATAGGAAAATAATTATTACTCCTTGAGAAATATGCACACTTCTGTCTTTCTCTTTTTGTCTCCACCCCTCTGACCCCAAAACAAAATAAAATTACAATGTTTGGTCATGAAACATGAAGATATCTAAGAAAATGTTGGTATGGTCTATGAGAGACGCTGAGAGCATTGCTTTCAGTGACATGACCGCTCCTACCCCAATATTGTTGAAATGGAGGGGGCATGGTGGCTCATGTGGTAAGATACTGGGCCTGTGCACCATGGAGGTTGGTGGCTCGATTCCCATGAGTGAATAAACTGCATAGGACAAGAAAGGAACCTCCCCAGATTGCCTACCAGCATTCAGGCATCCCAGGTAAAGATAACACCGTCCAAAAAAATTCCTTTCACAGAGGCAGCCAGCCACCTTGGTGATCCCTGGCTAACATGTTGCATATGCTAATAAAATAAAATAAAATAAATAAAATAATTGAAATACATTCAAAACAAGATCACTTTGCTAAATCTTCCTAGGACCAATTATGAGCCATTTCTGGATCAGTTTTGTGCAAAGGTTCACATTTAACACCAGGAAGATCTTATCAGTAAATGAACTGCAATCTTGATTTTTAACAGATGAGACCTTCAAACTTTTGCCCAATTCCCTCATTTGGCCAGGAAGGAACTAAAGGAAGGTACAGGGAAGAAGGAAGTGAAGGAGAAAACAGGTTAAAAAATTTTATGCTCTGTAAATTAAAAATGAACATCTAAATATATCTTTCTTCTCTGAGAGTATTTCTCTTATCATATTTGAAATTTTCTGAATTTTCGTGTATGTTATTCAGTACTTTTCCCCTTCCTTTTCTTTTCCAAATTTTAAAAACAAAGTCTCTCTGTATAAATATGTACACTGAATATTGAATCAAGTATTGATGAGAGCAATGAAATGATCTTGATTTCTTAGTTCTAATAATTTTAGATTGTAGCTTATTTAAAAGCAATAATACCTATAAAAGAAGTTATAAGCTTGCCTTTCCTGTAATTTGTGTACCAATTTATTTCTGTATTTTTTAATGTAAAACAAAGATGTTTGTGCTTGCAAAACTTCTGCTTGACTGGGCACAAACAAACCATATTGATTCATTAAAGATAGACAGGCAAAATTTATCATGTACATTTTGTGATTGCGTTTTTACATCAATTAGTCAGGATCTCTCATGCTTTGTGTGAATATGTCGGTGTGCGCCTGATTGGATATTTTTCATTTTGACATTAAATATGAATATAATAGCTTTTGGCTGCCTGGATTGTCCAAATTAATATAAACTAATACAATAACACCTTAGAGAGAAAAACAGTTTTACTCTTCAGCAGTTAATTGAGGGCATAGCAGTGCTAACTTCAAAAAGCATACCCAAGATTAAGACAAAATCTTTTAATGTTTTATGCCTCAAAATATTCTATACTGTCTTCAGACTATGCAGTTTGATCATGCAATGTGCAAATATATCAGTTCACAAAGTTGTTTCAGAAAACCTATGTATTTTATGCTTTTTTGTATTGATTGCATTATCTTTGCTAATATTTATAAAAGTTTTCTTTTTAAATATGTGTTCATAAACAGGCAATGATGTAAACTAAAATATGGGCTTTAATGAAATACCACTGTTTACAAATCTTCCCTGATTATGTTATTAGCATGATTAATATGCCAAAATTTAGCATATATGTTAAGTGTCTGATTTGTATGCGAAAATTTATGATAATCAGATTTATGAGTGCCAGATACTATGGGTAGTGCAATGAATAATGCACTCAATATTGCCTCATCCTCTGTATCTGAGCACACACATATGACTGCCGTTTGAGATATAATATTTCTCCATTGTCTCCATAATACATATCATAGTAGGTCAATGTGAGCCAAGATAAAAAATCTGGTATGTATGAAATTTGTAGTATGTAATAGAAGTAGAGAAGAATTATACACATAGAACCTACAAATTGATGATTTTAGTCCTGTCATTCTTTCTGATCAATATCAACTTCTCTCTTCTTTCTCTACATTAAAAATATGCATTTGCTAGGTACTGTATACATTCAACATACAGTACGGGTATAGCCAATCAGCATCCTGAAGCTAATTGTGATCATATGGTCATCTGTCTAATTTCACTAACTTGCAGGAAATGAGTTTAAGGTGTTTGTAAGACAATAATGAGAAAGAGTCAGAAAGAGGGCAGTACAAAACATTCAAAAGCCATTGCCAGCAGTTCAATGTCTATCTTCAGAGTCTTAAAGCAGCTGTGTCCTCCTGAACATTTGACATGATGCTTAGCATTTTCCCAAGTCATTTCCACAGCCATACTTCACTAGAGATATCATCTCATTTATTGATAAAAGCATTATTGATAAAAGCATACTATTTTTGGACTCTACTAGGGTCTACTGCCCATCTAAATGCTGTCAAGGAGAGGACCAATTTTATTTCCCACAACATGACATGTCCTTAATGACGTGCCACAGGAAGATTGCACATTTTATTGATGTCATCTTCCTAACATTTACTGCATTAGATTTATTTGACATAGTGGGCTAGGTTACTTGTTGCAATAGATGGAAATGTATATAGCCATCAGTTCACTCAGCAAACCTATATGTTGCAACTTTGATAGACTGTCTTCTTTAGAAACGTCTACTTGACAACCTCGCCCAATTTCTTCAGAATATAGCTGCTCCTTCTGGAGAATCGTAGATGTGTGAAGAAAATCTTTAAAACTGTGAGCCACAGTAGCTGTGTTAGAATTATGAAGTAACAGCTGGATATTTTTACTTGGAAAATATTTTAAAGCAAGGATGCTTCTACTATGTACACAGCTAATTGTTTCCCTTCACTCCAGAGCTCAGCTGTGAATGGCTTCATTCTCAAATACTAAACCCAAATATGACTTGGTTAGGTTTGGTTTAGCATGTCATACAAATCTACCTCATATATACTTTCCCAAAGATGGTTAGCAAGGTTTTAGCATTGCTATTAGAAGCTTTGCTTCGCAGAAGTGATCTATTAATCATTGGGTTATGGTGCAGTCTCTTAAACTGCAATCCTATAGGCAAATTCTGGTCAAAAGAGTGAGATAGGATTTGCTTCTGAGTCATAGGCTTTCACTGTAATCAGTTAAAGCTGAAGTAGCATTTGTGCTAACTTCTGGGAAAAGTAAAGTTGTTTTCTAATCAAGCTTGGTTCCTAATGACCTACATGGAAATATCCATGCAGAGCTTTTTTTTAGCCGTATAGAAAAATGTTTGCCATTGCACTATTAGAGCAATAGAGATGGGAGCAGAGGGAAGGACTGAACCTGACTGAAGAACCCTCGATTTCCTTATCATCCCCATTCCCTCTTGCCCTTTTCTCTGATTGGTGCAATGAATTGGGATGAGCAACCTTTTCCCAGGTTTGTTTGTTTCCCCGGGGGGGAAATGTTCTTGTTTATTTGCATCTATCAAAGGCTTTTCATAGTAGCATAAATATGTCACAGTGAAAAAAGAGTCTAAGCTTTCTCAACGTTATTTCAGATGAAAGAATACAAGAGAAATTCCCCGGGGGATGAATGTGTCAAGGACATTCACCAAACTGCCCCATTTCAGAACATCATTTTTAATAAAAAAAAACTTTTATTCAAAAGTGACAGGTCAGATTTATAGCACCAAAATAATGCTTGGTTCAGTCAATTCAGACAATTCAGCCCTTCCCTACATGTATTGTCTTACATGGATTGATGTAACAATGCAAGGGATTGCACCAAGTACCCTGGGAGCTTTTGAATTATTATTGTTTTACAGTTACTGTTTTAATACAGAACAAAAACTAACATGAACTAATATTTAGAAAGAAAAAAGAGGAAAAAGAAAAAGAGAAGAAAGGAATAACAACAAAGGTGCAGAAATCAAAGCAAAGGGGAAAAAGAACTATAAAGAAGTTAATTAGTTAACTTCTTATTTCCATGCAAGGATGTCACACTTTCAGAATTTTATCATACTGACCACCAGCAGCATTTTAAGAATAGGTCCTATCTGATGGAATCGCAATAGATCCAGTGGCAATTGAAAGAATATAAATCAAACTTTTATAAGGTCAAGCCACGTGAATTTAAAATATCCAGATCTAATATCCATGGAATTTGAAAAAAGGCTTCCTAGAAAAAGGCAATAGCAAACTACAACAGGACTATGCTCAAAAAGTTTGTTCTGACCCAAGGCTTCCTGAGACAGTAACAATCCCACGCTGTTCCCCAAAACCATTTTTTAAAATTTCAATGGCTGTGAATTATATGCATTCACAGCCTGTAATGAGTCCCAAACAGTTTATGAATAGTCCAACAGAAGTCTGCCACAGTCTTTCAGGATAAGGCTGATAAGCACCCACTTTTATCTGCCTTGAAATGCTGCCAATAACTGAATTGCCAATTAACTGTACAAGCACGCACTGGGAACAAGCTCCCCCTGTTCATCTGCCTCGCTGATGTCAGATTCTGGAGGCTCCAGAGTCAGCACATAACTCTCAGATGGCCCTGGCCCCATCTCTGTGTCGGACATAGATCCCTTGTCTGAGCCCTCCCCAGACTCCAGGACTGGCCCATGTTCCTCCCCACTGTCCGACCCTGCGGCCAGATCTGAAGGCCACCAGTGGACCACAACAAAGTACTGGGATGTGTTCAGGAAATCATCTGAATTCAACTCAATTCCAGATCACCATTATATGTAAAAAGGGCTGTGAAATTGGGCCTGTCTCACTTAACCATCTCCTTACATAGCAACAGAAATTCTAGTTTCAATGGTGGGTTGTAAATTGTACTTAAGACTTTACCACTTCTGGTGCAAGATAGTGGCAGTATACAAAGAGTGGATATATGTCTGATGGATACTTCCCCAGCCAAGTAGGAGATATGTGGCAATTCTGAGAAGGTTTTTTTTTTACCACACTGGTAATTTATTGCACTTTTACATTTTTATTTTTATTATTAATACTATTTATTCATTAAACTCAGTCAACTGAACATTTAAAAACATATCACAAATATCATTTACTGGCACTGATGGTTGATATGGGTTGCTGCCAGCATCTTAGGTATCAACAAAGTATATTATTCTTATTCATCACACACTCAGCCAGATGTTCAGACTGGGTTTGGCATTTTTGTCTACCTATCGAGTCCTCACCAAGGACCTGGGATAGGCAAATCTGGATGTTTGATGGTGTTACAGATATCACTGCAGGTGGTGGTGGTGGTGGTTGTTGTTATTATTATTAACTGTTTAAATATAACATTTTATAATATTATATTACTAGTGCAAGTCCAAATTTCATATAAGGGTGATTTAACTGCTTTTCCAGCCAAATGTGCACAGAGACAGTTGTTATTGTCTGGCATGAATTATGGAAATCCCCAAATTTGAGAATAGTTATTTCTGAAGACATTATTAAATAATGACATTATGGCTCTTGTCTTTTCAAGAAAGAAGCTATCTATGGAAATCCAGAGGTTGCTAACTACAACTGCCAATATACCCAAGAAATAGGACTCATGGTGAGGGATGCTGGGTATTATTTTAAAGAATGTTGGGAGTACCAGCTGTTCACTATTCTTGTTCTAGAAGCTTATTGCTAGACTTATTTCTTGGTTTTTCATTTTCTCTATGTCCTCCATGGCCTTAGTTACAGGGGCTTAGCATCTGGTTCATAAATAATCCTCATGGTTTCAGTAGAATTAACATTCTCTGTTGATGCTATTCTGTAATAAGCCAATCTACAAAAACACATAATCATTTGCTTTGGTTTTTTTCAACTGTAGAACTCTGATTTAATCTAACCTTAAATTAACTGGTAGATCTGCCAAACGTAAGCAAAGCAAATCTAAGGAGGCAAAAGTTGCCACACAATAAGAAATAGTATTTTTCATTGTTGCTTTGAAGTAAAATCTGAGGCTACTAATTGAACAGCTAGTCAAATCAATATACTTGAGAGCAGTTTTGTACAAATTTATATTAGCTTTCTAAAATGTAGTTAGCTATTTAATTTGTTTTCATAAATTTGTTAAGTTAACACATGCCTGCTATTTTGTTGGTGAAGTAAACATTGCCTCAATCAAACATACATTCACACTTTTTCATGACCACTATGCTGCTCTAAGAGTGGTAAAATCTTAAATAGTTATTCCCTAGATAAATATTTTAATAAGAATTTAATGGCACTTCTCCTTGATAACATATACTTCTAAATTGATTTTCTGTTTTCTGTTACATTCTGGAATAGCAAATGTCATTGCTCATATAAATATGCAAGACAACCAGACAATTATTTAAGTCAAGTACATAAATTAAATTCTTATTTTAAAGGATGTTTTTTGAGATAAAGTATATTAAAGCATTATTACTAAAACAAATATTTAAGCCTTAATAATTTTCTTCTGAATTTCTAAATATTTGATAACATTTTTGTGCCTCAAATAGTGGAAGTTTCTCTGTTAGAAAGTTAGATACTGAAGTTATCCTATTATTTATAAACTCCTTAATACTGAACTGAATTCTGTCATTCATTTTCAAATCAAAAACTAAGTTTTGATGTAAATATGATATTTATTTATTTATTTATTAATTCGACTTATATGCTGCCCCCTCTCCAAAAGGACTCGGGGCGGCTTACAAAATAAAAACACACAACAATAAATTAGTTAAAACCAGATTAAACAATCAAGCCGAATTAACACTAAAATTGCAGCGATAAAACTCTAAAAAGACAAATGTCTGTACCTCTATGGACAAATGTCTGTACCTCACATAATTTGTCTTTATACCATCACTTCCTTCCTCCATTCCTGGTGAATTAAAATTCAGCAAGTATTGCTGCTTGTTATATTCTGGATACTGAACGTGATACTAAAATTACCAGATTCAAAACAGTCAGGAACTGAAACCACAGCCCAAAAGTTCTCCTTGCTTATTCCCATCCTAATAACATAGTTTTTTGGCTGGAATGGAAAAGAATGATTAATTGACTTTGGGAATGTTGAATTATGTGATACCATGAAGGGAGAAGCAACCCATTTGGTACAGGGGTTTTGACAATGATTCATGCATGTCTGACTTTGAAGAATTTGTAGATTTTTCCACTCCAATACACTCTTTAAAAAAAAAAAGTTTTATTGCCCTTCTGGTGATGTCACAAGTCACAATGCTGCAGTGAAAGAATAAATAACATCCAGTGGGATTTCATAGCCAACTTTGTAGAATTATCAACTTCTTAATTTAGCTACTTTAATACTTCCTTGTCTTCCTACTTCATAGGAATCCTTTCTTGACTTGGAGTGTTGTGAAGCTTATTTAGACTTCACCATTATTTATTTCCTTCTTCAGGATTATCGTCCTGTTTTCTCTGCCTTAAGCCAACCAACCCTTTGCTTAGAGTCTTCATTTTTCTTTCCTTTTCTCTCTTCTGTTGCTGTATCCTTCAAGTAAACTGGCAGATAAAGATGCACTGAGCACTTTCTAGTTTGGTGACATTTTTGCAACTGCTTTTAGACACAAGTTACATATTTTTTTTTCGACGACAGGCAATTTTACATCTGATTTCTTTAAGAGCTCTTCAGTGATTATCAGCTAAATCAAGTAATCTATTTTACTCTGGAGCTAAATCATAGAATTTGAATTCCCATGATCAATATTTGATGTTCTTCAGATTTCCTCTCTAAAAGAAACCAATTCACAATTAAAAGTTTTCTAACAACAAGGATAAATATAATTTAGCACCCCAATTTTCTTTCATGATCTTACATCTAATGATTCACTTAATCAATTCCTGACTCCTAATATATATACTTATTCTGATGTATATTGGTTAAGTGTAAAGTTACTGGGAATACAATCACTTTTTCTCTCAGTTTTTTTTCTTTATATTTTCTTTGTCAAACTTTTGATTGAGACTGAGACCAAGGATATTTGCTGGGACATCTGAGTGGGTTTTTTCTTATGGGGCATCCTTTGGACAGAGCTAGTTCTTCGTTTGTGAACCTCTGTAACATTTCAGTACTGCAGTCTAGAATATACATTAAGCATTACTGGGTTTTACTTAACTATCTACTTTACACACAATGTAAAATAAGTCAGACTAATTTGTTGGATATACTGTCAATAGCAAGATATTGATTCTCCTCCAATTGATATTTGATCTTTATGCTCCTTTGTTGTAAGGAGTCTGTGTTTTCTTTGTGTGAGCTTGTATGTTTGCATGCATGTGCGAAAGGTAGTGATTCATTGGGTTATTGAAGCATCCTTTATGTCATGGGCATCTCAGATGACGTTTCACTTCGCAATTTCCTTGGTTGACAGTGACCCATAGCTTGAAGACTTTCATGTTTCTCCCACTTCTGTATTAAAAATGGTTTCACTGCAGTCCTCAGAGCTTTATGCCATCAATTCTGCTTTGATTTTCCTTGGGTGTTAATAGCACTGCTATGCTTTGAGAACTGAAGCCCATTAATATGCTAATGCTGCCTTTGGTTTTCCTGCCTTAAAGAGACACCTTTGATGCTGGATTAAAATGTCTTTATGTCTTACAAACTCCTAGAAATTAAAAGTACAAACTGTATACTGTGACATTTTAAGTGTGTGTGTGTGTATGTGTGTATTTAACTTCTTATATATATTTAAGCTGGTCCCTAAAAATGATTCACTGAGGGTAGAAAAGCCCTTACTACCATGTTATGTTTTCAGATAACAAGTACATGCTTTAGTAGTAACTTGCAAAGCAATAAACCTTCCTGTACCCAGAGGGGCTGTTTCAAGAGGGCTGTTTTGTTGTTTGTTTTTGCTGTTCTCAACTTTTCTTGTGCCTCAACAGCTTTAGTTCAGATGAATACAAGGTAACGGAAATAGAGGCTTCTTCCCCCTTTTTTCCTTAAGTGTTATGACAGTCTTATGATTTTGGCACAGGATAGCAGAATCCATAGCAGAAAATAGTCTCCTGGGTCCTCTCTGCAGCTTGAAGTAGGTTATCTTGTGTCCTAAGACATTCCCATTATGTCCATCACACTGCCCCATGTTTGCCCACTATAGATCACAATGTGATTATGTCTGGATACAGGGTATCATCCCCAGTCAACCCCACCCCACAAAAAAAAAACCTCCTAACAGCAAAATAATAAAGCATATATGCTGGCCCAAACTCCTGTGCTCTAATATCTGTTGGCTGCTTCTGAACATTATGCTTCTGAACCGTCGGTGATAATCAACTCCCAAGTGAAGTGTAGGGGGTTAATTCTGGACTGCAGCTGCAGAGGTTTCAGCATGTGCTTATGTGATCCTTGAAAAGAAAGATTCAGCAGCACACAAGACCAGTGGTGTTGGAAGACCTTCTTGATGCCTCAGAAACTGGCCAGTGTGCATCTGAGACCACATCCTTTAACAACTGAGCGCTGTTCCATACAGTGAAGTTAGAATTCCTCTCTTGTTCTTCTGGAAGTTTTGCTCTCTCCCAGTCATTCCCTGAAGTGTAGTTATTTTTTAAAAAAATATCCATGCCTTCTTTGGATATCAGTTTTCAAAAGAACTTAATGTAGTCTATCTGGGACAGGATATTTATAAGAGGAAGAAGCCTGCAAGTGTTTTTTCTTTGGAGAAGATAGAAGGATATCCTCTAAATCATGGAAACTGCTTCATAGTTCTTGATATGAGCTATACTGATCTCTCTCCCCATTACCTTCTTCCTAATAACCACTGTCCTTTATATATAAATTAACCTTGTAGGCATGACAAGCAGCACTTGAATTAGGTTTTAGCCATATAAAACAAATAGCAGGCAATGAAATAGTATTCAAAGTAGCCAATCAGCTGTTTGACTAGGGATAAATTAATCAAATTAATTAAATGTATATTTCTGGCCTGGCTACAGGGAATCATTTAATTTTTGCATTAAACTATGTTTCTTTTTTTTAAAGAGTGAACATGATCATTTATATTTAATGCATATTTAAGGAGAAATGTATAAATACTTTTCTCTCAGCTGGGCATTTCTCAATTTCTCCAAGTACACATTTTAAAAGCTCCCTCCCATAGATTTTTTTTTAAAAAAAGATACTATAAAAGACGAAATGGTACAAGTATTTTTAAACATTTGAATCAAGAACTCCATCAAAACAGTATGAGTGCTGGTACGCAATTTCCAATATAAACATTGATCAGAAAACACAGTTTAATTACTGTCAAACTATCAGGCCAGAACTACATATGTAGAGTTCAAAATAGCTATTTTATTGTTCTCTGCCTATAATACACCCTATAATAAACCTATAATCTCCTCAGACTAGCAGCTGTCATCTGGAAATGACTGATAAGACTCAAGGCATGAGGGATAGGAGGGCCTGTCAGACCTTGCTCCCTTGTGTTAATGTATTGAGTCCAGGCTAATTCCCTACTTTAATCCTTCTCCCAACTGGGATGGCTGCTCTCTAACAAAAGTTTCACAAATTTCTAATTAATGAAACATATTATTTTCAGTAAATACTGTAGTAAAGCAGGAAGGTCACATTCATTGTTTTACGATTAGGCAAAAGTACTGGAGAGTATCAGTAATACTTGTTCAGGACTGATCTAAAGATAGGACAAGAAGCAACGGATGGAAACTAATCAAGGAGCAAACTAACCTAGAACTAAGGAGAAATTTCCTGACATTTAGAACAATTAATCAGTGGAACGAGTTGCCTCCAGATGTTGTGGGTACTCCAACACCGCAGATTCTTAAGAAGAGATTGGACAACCACATGTCTGAAATAGTATAGAGTCCCCTGCTTGAGCAGGGGATTGGACTAGAAGTTCTCCTTCCAACTCTGTTATTTTGATCCAGAGCATATAAAAAGCAAGTGAGCATTCATTCAGGAATGCACAATATGGGTCAGTCCTTTGAAAGGTTTGCCAGGAATTTCTTAACAATCTGCCTCAATCAGTTCCAAATTTCCAAATACTTTATCTAGCCTAATTATTTGTTAAATTATTTTCTGCCTATCTCACTGTGGGGCTACTCTGGCTTGCATATAGTAATAAAAAGGAAGAAAATGAAAGGAGTGGAAACAGAAGTAAAACACTATAACCACAAAATAAACAATGAAAAAGAATTACAATATGATAACCAAAAAGATGGGTGGGTGGTGAACAGAATGCAAGGGTGGGTAAAGGTAGAGTCTGCCATCAATCCAGCGGCCACCTCCAGCGTGGAACACTTCCATTGGCTCCAAAGGCTGCCAAGCAGAGCCAGGTCTTTAGGCTCTCACAGAAGAATAGAAGGGTGGGTGTAGATCATGAATTGAAAGCAACATACATTTTCCCCCACTGTCCATCTTTTAGGTAGATGCGACACATAGATACTTTCCATAATAGGGTTGTGATAAGCTATGAAGGCACAAAGAAACACAAGACGTGTTTTTCTTCTTTTAAAGTTTTAGCTGGACAAGACTCTACTTAACTCTGCAGAAGAGAATACAGTCAACAGTAAATATTAGTCTGTCATTCTGTTCTTATCTTTTAATGGTATTAAAAATCTGCCACTACAGAAAAATAAATGCAATGTTGCATGAATGGATTGTTCAGTGAATTCCTCTTTATTCCACAGCCAACTATATACCTCCAGATTCCATTCCAGAAAACTGCAGAAATCATGGAGAGATCTTTTGTTAGAAGGAATTGAAAGGCAGACAGAAATCATTCAGTTCCTTATTCCATTAATGGATATGCAACATTGATCTATTCATAGAGTGGAACGATACATTGGATTTTGACTCATGAACTGCCTCTTAGTTTTTGGTTTATAATGGCAAAACAATACAATGTTTTCAAATACCATCAGGTACTGGCTAGAATTTTGGAGGCTTCATTGGGTAGGAACTTCATTGGGTATTGCATCAATCATTATTTTCAGAATTCCTGCAACTACAAGTATTAGAATAGTTGCCACTATTACTAATATAATAGCAATAACAATAGCACTTAGACTTAAATACTGCTTCATAGTGCTTTACAGTCCTCTCTAAGCGTTTTGCAGTCAGCATATTATCCCCAACAATCGGGGTCCTCATTTTACCGACCTTGGAAAGATGGAAAGCTGAGTCAACCTTAAACTGATCAAAATCTAAGAATGTGACAGGATTAAACTGCAATACTGCATTCTAACCACTGTGCCACCACAGCTCATAAGGTATAATCTTATAATTTATATGGAATAACAATATTTAATTTAGGCATATGGATCTGTCTAATAATAGGAGAGACATTTGTGTGACTAGTATTAAATTGTTTTAATTGTCAGAATAATTGTTCTGAAATTTAGTAATCATTATATATTTGCTTTTCTTGTGGAAAACAATTTTTAAAAAAGGCTTCAGGTTTGAAATATATTAAAATATGAACTTGGAGAAAACTGGCAGCTCTGTCAATCATGTCCATGGCAGACTTTGTGGGTACATTTTGTTATCCCACAGCTGTCATTGTTGAATTATGTACTGTGGATTTATTAATTGGGTGGGTGTATTTTCTAAAATACTGAGAGCTCTTTCCTCTAACTAGCCGATTAGCCAACTTGATTTGCATTTTGCAAAAGCGCATATAGAGATTTCAAATGCCCCCAGGATTGTCAATATTTTTCCACTCAGCAGTAAGCCTTTAGGCTGATGATGGTACAGAAACTTTTTTAATTATAGAAACAGAGGCATCGAGTGAGAAATAACCCATAAAAATGTCACTTCTGAGGTTTTATAGATTGTAGCCGAACCCTTCCTCCATCTCCTATTTAGGAGAGGCTACTCATAAGAGACAAGATAAATTAGACCAAAGACCTATTTAGTTTAATATCCTTTTTCCCCCATCATAGCAAACTACGATCTGCTGAATATGTAATATGCAGATGGTCTTGTGTAAGTACTCAATGACCATGATGCATATGGGAGGTAGATTATTTTTTCTCTTTGGGCCCTTCATTTCAAAAAATTCACCCTCTTGTATACACATTTAAAGGGGAATTCATTGGTGTTAATTAGGATTAATTTAATTCCCTGGTCTCCCCTCCTACATGAGGGTTTAGTTTGTATGAAGAATGAAAAATGTAATGGTGGCTATATATTATGAATTTATCCTATGATATACTTAGAGCAGAATAGGTCACAAAGAGGACATAAAGATAATGGCACTCCTGGAGCTTATTTCAGGGTTTGACTGTGAAGGGCATGTTAAACTTCGCACAGATTTCATACCTCAGATCAGAATGTTAAAAATATAGGTTTCTAGAGAGTTCCATTATATCCTTGGAGTGAATTGTCTGGAATATATTTCTGCATTATTTTTACATTTCCCATTGTGAAGCCCAGCAGGCTTTATGTAATTTGGGACTTGTAAAAGTATTTAAATTTAGAGCAATTCTATTCATTTCATCAATGTATTAAGCAACAGATTCTCTGAAATGCTGAATGAATGGTTTTGTTTAGGAGGGTTTTTTAATTAAAAAAAGTCAAAATAAGCAGATTATCTATATATTATTATTATTATTATATTGTAATATATAGACATTGATTTGAATGCCTTTACATACTGAATCTGAATTAAAATTTGAAACCAGTTTTATGAGGCATATGTAAAAGCAAACCATGGTTTCAGGAAACAAAGCACTATTTTTCTCTTTTGCAAACATCTCTGGAACTGAAAACAATCAAGTCTTTATTTATATAGTGTCTATTCTAGTGAAAGTTCTAAGACACCACAATTATGTTTTATAGACTTTTAATTGGTTCCATGACAATTCTCCTCTCACTTATTAAAGCAAATTACCTTCCTGATTGCTATACTTTGTAAGAGAGATGAAAGTATCATGGACCTTTTGAAAGACTAGACATCATCCATGGGAGAAGAAATTGGAACTTTTTGGTAAATGGCAAGAAATAATAATGTTAATTAAGGGCAATTAAGGGAATGAACTGGACCTGTCGTTTTGAGAACTCTTTCCAAACCAACACAGATCAAAATTTTGAAGCTATTCTGCTATCTCCAACTTTTGTAAATATCTACAAAACATGAAACAATCAAGTCTTCATTAACAGATAATGCCTATCACGATGAAAGTTCCAGGGCACCACAATTATTACTTTTTCAGTCCCTTAAGTGAGGCATAGCCCCGAGGCAAAAGAAACCAGCTGTAGTCTTCTACCAAATTCATTCTTCTGAGTGATTAGAAATGGCAAAGAGATTGGGTAATCTGTGGTCTTTGCCACTGGAAGCCATTGACAAATTTTTGAATAAACGGCTCCTCTTTTTTCCTTTAAAAATAGTATTTCATTGTTTAAAACAATGATAACAAATCCAGAAAAAATAGATATACGTTCATTGTTAAGGAAATGAAAAACACATAGAAAGTGCCCACTAGTGCTGATGATGTTACCTAGTTTGTGTAATGAAATGTCTGCAAGAAAACAAGCAAGCTTTTTAAAAAATAAGTGAAAAAATACATCCAAAAAAAGAAGGGTATAATAGATCAATTTAGCAGTAAATGGTTCCAATTCTATGTATTCTGCTGGAATTATTATCCAGGTGGATATATGTTTCTAATATTTATATATAGTTCCCTGTGAATATTTTATAGTTCGACAGGCTGTTTGTAAGTTGATTTTGCTCATTAAATCCAACCCAGAGACTGCAATGATTCCCTGCAGCTTCAGCGGCTGAGACCTCAGTGGGCCAGTTTTCCCAAAAGCCATTGGGACCCTTGTTGGGGAAGATCCACTGACAAGGAAACTGGGTACTTCTGCCCCACATGACCTGCATGAGGTGCACATGGGTTGATCTCAATCCTACAAGCAGTGATTGGCAGTCCCTTGCCACCCCATTGTCCATTAGTAGGCATGTATTAGGTAGGTCTTCCCAATGGTGGGAGGCTCTTGGCCCTGAGTATTGATAGTCATTCTTGTGTTGCCCCATTTTTACTATATACCCCCCTTTTTTCCTTCTCTACCTAATGTAGCCTCCTTCCGGGTTCAGGTGTATGATGTAGCATAAACTAACCTTTTCCTGCCTTCTTCTCCCTTCCAGGACCTTCTAGGTTGGAATTGCATGGTTGTTCATTTGGGGAAAGTCTATAACTCAAATGTTCTTAAGTAGGGGACTGTCTGTAGCTATCATGCTTATTTTTAATCTACTGTATTTTGTAAAAATGAGTCCCACATTTGTTCATACAAAGTCTACATTGGTAGTCCATCTGCTCATAGATAGATAGTACAGTTGGATCTTCAATCCATGGTGTAGAAGAGGCTGTACATTTATCTTCCATTGCTGCAGTATTAGTCTTTTGGCAATTGTTAGAGCATGGAGAATCCATTGTTTTCTAGTTGTCAAATTCCAAGTTTGAGGTACATAGGCAAAGAGAAAGCTAGAATGTTCATATATCAAGACTCCTTCTAGCTTTGAAATAACTCACTAACATTTTATCAACAGATCATGATCTACTTTCTACTGTCCCAGTGAGGCAGTCCAGTCTGTTCACAAAATTTAGATTCTAAGCTTAAGAAATTTCACTAATAACCATAACATAGCAGATGTGCAGATTATGATAGCAATTAGAAGGATGATTTTATGGATCTTGTGGCCACTGGAGAATAACTTAGAAATGGATCATAGCATTTCTTGGGTGCTGTGAAGCAATTGAGAAACTTGTTTTCAAAGCTCCAATATCTCATTTAATTGCTTCTCCCATTCATTCCCAGGGTAGTGGTTGCCCTTCACAAGGAAAACACCATTTCTTCATCAGGCTGCATCAGGCTGAACTCATTCACTGCATCTTCTTTTTCTCAGATATCTATGAAATTCTGGTAAAAGTTCTCACAGTTCAAAAACGATGATTTGCTAGTGCATAATACTTTGATTTTTCAAGGGGGAAAAAGCTTTAATCCCTGTCTGGCATCCACATCTTATATTGAGAAAGCTGAGCTTTGTTTATGACTTTGCACCTTAGATGCAAAACTTAAGTGCTGGATTTAGCTGAGAATAATTCCAAGACTTTGATGGCAAGGTTGATGGATGAGCTGCCTTTTCAGATAGTTGGCAGCCTGCCATTTCACCTAAAAAGATTTGGAGGCTTCATGCCTGCCTTCCTAGTTTACTTGAGGAATCCAAGAAGGATTGTTCTGGATAAGTAAAGTAACTGCTCAAATCAGTTTCAGAAAGTTCTGATTTTTAAATATGAAATTAACAAACTGACAGAGTTGATTGCAAAAATTTAATGAAAAAAGGACATAATAAGTCTTTGGTAATTACAAGACTCTTACCATGTTATATAAAAGTATCAAAAGCAAAGTAGACTTCCAAGGTCCCTTACAACTCTGTTATTCTATTCTATTCTATTCTATTCTATTCTATTCTATTCTATTCTATTCTATTCTTATTCCTGTTCTATTCTATTCTATTCCTATTCCTATTCCTATTCCCATTCCCATTCTACTCTATTCTACTCTATTTTATTTGGAGTTTTCCTTAGACTCTTTCTGAATCTGCACATCTACAGTTTTTGAACTGGGAGGCGAGAGTACAATTTTTGCTGTACTTGCTTTCTGGAAGCACGTCTAAGAGTTGACATGGGATAATGTCACTAAGAATTCTAATTAAAACAAAGTAGCAGTGTTCCAATAAGCACTTTCTTGTAACTTCTTTTCCCTGCACCATCATCAAATTTAAGTTGGAATTGATTTTTTTAAATAGAATTACCACGGCAAGACCACCATCGTTCTTGATTTCCTATATTGCACTAAACCTGACATTCTGGTGGTTCCCAATAATAGCCTTTTTTTCATAATTGCTGAAATCTTGCATGTTTGTAAGGTGTAGGCTTCAGATGCAAATAAGATGTCTGCAAAATAGTACTAAATATATGGCTGTGACAAAAGGGTTGGAGGAGGGGTTTTGTCTTCCTTGGTTATGCACATGTTGTCATAAGCACATGTTATTTCTGAATATTACAGCGGGTAATATTTAATAGGTTTGATAAGCTGTCTGCATTATTGTTTTCTAGACGATTGTTTTCCAGTGTGAAAGAAACAATGTTGCAATCCAGTAATTTTAGGTACCCAGCAGTGTCAGAGTTTAGATTTCGAGTAAATCCTGTATATGAGCTGTATAAAAGTGACAGGTTAAAATGAGCACCTCTCACTATGTTTTGATTTAGATGTCTGCTTCTCAAAATAAAAGATAAATTTAGGTTTAATTTTAAGGCTAATGTTTGCTATTATGTCATCTCTTGCTGTCTGGCTGCCTGATTATTGTATGAAAGTGGTGGTAGTTTTTGACTTTGCTACAAAATAAAGCACCATCTGCTCTCCTAAAAAGAAGCAATTGAGCCTGGGACAAACAGAAGTGTTTTCTATTAGACTCTCCAGATACTTCTTTTAAAGCAAATGTATTTAAGCAATATTTAAATTTGATATGTCATTTCCTACTTAATATGGAGATAATATAGGAGTCAGTTTAGTGGAGTGGTTAGTGGTATCAAGCCAGAAGCTGGAAAACTGTGAGCTCTAGTTCCATTTAGGCACTAAAATCACCTGGATGGCTTTAAGCCAGACACCCTCTCTCCACCCTTGGAAGCAGACAATGGTAAATCACTTCCAAAAACGTTGCCAAGAAAACTGTGTGGACTGATCCACGCAGTTGCTAAGGATCATGACAGACTCAAAGGCATAGAACTATAATGAAACCCCAAAATCAATACAACAACCCAATATATGCACATATGTATGCACCTCTGCACAGATGCTCAGAAATCAGTAACTAGGGCTGTAGTTTCTTTCTGCAAATTGAAATCCAGTAAATAATCATCCCAAGGAAAGTCTGTGCTCATGCTCTATTAGTTTGGATTTAAAGATCATGTGATTAATCGAGTTAAGCTTTAGTTCTAAATGGGAAAATAAAAGATTTGTCTAGATCTGCTGCAAAAGATTCAAATAAAACTGATCCACTAAAGGTTTTTCAATCCTGGTTTTTAAATTGTTTCATGATTGCTCCTTCTACATAATCTCAATTTCTCTCCCTCTCTCTCTCTCAAAAAAAAATCTCTCTTGCAATTTCTTTTCTACCTAAAATGCTAGCACACACAATAATATTGCAAGGATCGTAATTTGCAAATGCCAGTTATCTTTACTTTTGTTAAAGTATTATTGAAGATTTCAAACATCTAGGATATTGCTTAATCTTTATATTAGCACTGATCAGAGAAAATAACTAGATTTTTCCATAGTGTATACCACCGAACAAAAAGAATAAGAGAGAAAATTTGGGATGATATCTCCCTCTCACCCCACCCTCCCAGCCTGGAAAGAAATTCTAGGTTCATGAGTAAAAGATTTGTTGACAACATGCTGATAGCTAGGCTGGTGGGTTTTGTTGTTCTTCCCATAAATATTTTTATTCTATCAACAACTTTCCTATTGGCAGCTAACATGCATCATTTCTCTATATACACACCCACAGACACATTGACTCCTTTGAAACAATACTACATCATGTTTATATAGGTTTAAATTGAGGAACATGAAATTTTAGTAGCCAACCAAGGCTATCAAGCTCATACTCAGGAATTACAGATGTGTTACTGGAACTCAAAGCATTTTCCTAAAAATATGAACTATAACATATTCACTAACAGGAGGAAAAGTTCAATATTGCAGAAATGGAATGGCTGGTTTCAGAGTAGACCAACTCCTCTAGGTTTTCATTATTCTTCCTTTACACCAAGAGTCTCAAATCCCGGGTCCATGGACTGCCATCGGTCCATGGCCCATTGAGAACCGGGCCATGCAAGCAGCATGCAAGTGGGCGAAGCTTCATTTGCATATGCACAGGATTAGGTTGCATCCATGAAACTATCCCCTACTCCTTGCCAACTCTGCTAGTCCATGGATCTGGAAAGGTTGGAGACCTCTGCTTTATACACCATCACTGCCTCTACTGGTCCACAGAGCTGGAATGGTTGGGTACCACTGCTTTACATGCTATATCCAGGTTATAAAATAATTTGAAAAAGTCAAACAGGGCAAGTCAACATGTATTTCTTCAAGACAAAGGAAATACATGGATATATCTATACATAAATATCACAGAATGGAAACATTTGAAATTCAGATAAGAATATTAACATTTGTAGGACTGTAAATTACTTTATTCTTTACGGTCAATATTCTGTGGTTGCCATCTGGCTTCAAATTTTCTTCTAGATACAAGTTTTGACATGGAATCGTGCAGTCTATATGTTTGCAAAAGGTAATTTCTATAGCAATAGCACTTAGACTTGTATACCGCCTCACATCTCTAAGCAGTTTTACAGAGTCAGCATATTTCCCCAACAATCTGGGTCCTCATTTTACCAACCTCGGAAGTATGGAAGGCTGAGCCAGTGAGAATCGAATTGCTGAATTGCTGGCAGTCAGCAGTCAGCACAATTAGCCTGCAATACTGCATTCTAGCCACTGCACCACCATGGCTCTTATGTTTCATTCCACTTCTATGTTTGATTCATAGGACTAGTAAGTCATGAAGGAGATGGAACTGTACAATAGATGAGAACAGATGAAGTATATTCAGAGTCAAAGAGAATTGCAAGAAGTTATAATATGACATGAAGGAAGCAACTGAAGTATAAATTAAGAAGCAATTCTTTGAGGGTTTTTTTTTTAAAGAAAATAATCTCAGCAAACAACAGCATCCATCTCAGTGGCTCTGGCCTTAGTTGGGATATCTCCCTCTTCAACTCTCTTTTGGCAGTCTAATGCAACCTTCTATGTATTATAGGCTAGATCGAATGTGAATAAATAAGTAATTTCAGAAAATATCCATGTTACCATGCAATCACTATAAGCCAAACCCAACTTCAGGGAGATGTTACTTTTTTTTCCATATAATTGAGACCACCTTAATAAATCTACCACAAAATCCCGTCAGACTTAAGCAACAGTATGAATTTCCTAATATCCCACTGCAAAGAAAAATGTTTGCAGCCGAGATTTTTTTTTCTTTAAAAAGGCCATCCAAAAGCTTTACACCATTTGATGTTAGAAGTGAATAATATATGTCATATGTCACAAATAGTGTAGGTGTGAGATGCGAGCATTACAGAGTGGTGATTCTTTGAGAAGTCTGCAAGCAGTAATGGGATGGGGGAGTAGGATTCTTCAGAAGCAGCCTTGCATCCCATTTTCTTTCTAATGCTTCCAACTATCTTACTCTAGTCAGCTTCAGATTTGCTTTCCTGCTGAGCAATCGCCTAACAGAGGATATCCTGATTCCCCTTATGAAATATTAACCCTTATTTTGACATTTTAATTATTACATATCTTGTAATTGTAGAATTAAGATCCAAGCATGGAAATGTAAAGGCCTTGAAATATGGGACATTTTCTCTGGCAGCTTTATTACCTTCTACTCTCCCCTAGCTTCTCTATTTTCAGAATCCTGCAGCTTGATACTTGTAGAGTTTGCTTCAGGAGGACACTGAATTATGCTGCCTTATGTGTATGTAATGTGATTAATATTTTCTATTTATGTGTGTAATTTTAAAACATGGTGCAAAATGCTGAATGTAACACCCTTTTGGTTGGCCCACCTTTTTAGACTTTAAAATGTTTTCACTTTATGTGCTGTTTTAAATCAATTTTTCCAGTATACTGTATTACTTCAGCCTCTTCTGAAGTTTACATCTCACCATAAAATCAGTACTTCTACTTGTAAATATTAGAATAATTCCCCAAAAGTATACTTGATGGACAGAATCATTCATCTTCTGCAGGAATTTCAGACAAAAGATAATCTCTGAACCAGTGGTGGGATTCATATTTTTTTTACTACCGATTCTGTGGACATGACTTGGTGGGCGTGGCAGGGGAAGAATATTGTAAAATCTCCAGTCAGAGGTGGTATTTGCTGGTTCTCTGAATTACTCAAAATTTCTGCTACCGGTTCTCCAGAACTGGTCAGAAGCTGCTGAATACCACCTCTAAACCCTGGATTTTGCTTGACATAGTGTAAACAATTTATTATTAAATTATAAATATATATGGCAATTTTTCCCCTAAAGTAAAATATTAAATTGAAAATACAGAAATTCAGTAAGCATAAAAGTCCTGAGAACTGAAGAATTGGAGGTTGTCAGAAGTAAACCCTAGAATATCTTCTATTGTATATTCATATTCATATTAAATTCAATCTTTATTACAGTCACAAACCAGCACATGCTGTATATTCAGCTAGATTTCTCCAATAATCCTTTTCTCCTTGTTTTGAGAAACCAATCCTCTGACAGAAGTCATAGAAGAAAAAAACCATGAGAACAATTTAAGTTTAAAAAATATTCTACTTTTTTTTAATTGGGAAAATTATCTCCTCTTTTTATTATGTTTCCTTTGATGCCAAATAGCACTGACCTGGAAAAATAGGAAGAAAGGGAAAATGTATATACAAGAGGTTTTCAGTAATCTTATTCTCCCAATAGACATTTGTGTATCTGAACTTAATATCTGTAATTGTTATAAAAAAATTATAACTGTTATAAAAAATAAGCACTGATGTAATTTTCCTAGCCATTATTTCTGTTGTACTTTCTTTGTTCTCTCTGTTTCATAAGGAAGTGAAATAGTCAAAACTGACATCATTATTGCTACAAAGTAGAGGTCATATTTTAAAAGGACAGCCAAAGAATGTTCTTTTCTCTTATAATCAATGCATATATCAAGCCATGGTCGGAAATACTAATAGCAACAACTTACATAACTCAGACTTTCCAACAAATCATATCAGGTCTAAATTACATGATATTGTTTATTATTGCCTTGATCAGTTAAAGACTGTTTTGCCTTTCCGAAGTGATGCTATAGGGAACAATAACAATATAACAATAAAAATAATAATAAGGGCAGCCAACCACAGCAAGGCTGGAGAAAAGAAAGCTTCCTAGTTCTATCTCGTATTACAAATACCAAATATGGTTTCAGGACCATGGAGAGTAACCATGCAGCTAGAATTCAGACAAACTACTCCAGCAAGGAGTTGGAGTATGACAAATAAGGGTTAGATGACAAATGCACAATAATCTTGCTTGTAGTTTAAATTGCTCATATGCTATACTAGTTCAAAAGGCTCCCTTTACTGCAGATGTTGGGTAATCGGTACTCATGAAAAGTAGATCATGAGGCTGTTCCAGAGATCCACTCCTTTGAATCAGAGACAAAATACATGTTTGGAAGTCAAAATGATCCAGGCTCTGGGATTTGGGTTAAAACCAGGAAGATTCTGGAATGAATTAGATATTTATTCACTAAAAATCTCAGTCCTATAACTGAGGACAGAAGTTGGTTTGCAGTTGAATTTCTCAGACAATTTGTGCTAATTTGGTTTAAAGTTATGTTTATTACTCTGTCTCTGATGCCAGTTTGCTAAATGATGGAACTGGGGATTAAGTAAAAAAAGAAACCAAATCAGAAAAGCTGCTCTAATCAATATTTTGCATGGAATGGAAGCTCAAACTTTTCTTTTAAATAATGCATTGCATTATTCAGTTTCATAATTCAGTTTGGAATAAAATACAAAACAAGCCTAAAAGTATAAATGTAATATTTTTTCATGCGATAGTGTCACTGTTTCAAACTGTCAGAAAAACGGTATTTAAAATACTATTTAAAATTTGACTTCTTACCTCATTTTATTATAAGTTCCAGTGAATTATTATCCCAATTTTTCTTATGCTTGGTTAGTTTTAACAATCTACAATGAATTATTCCATCATTCCTCTCGATGACTGTTAAAACCTCCAAGGAAATGCCTAATTTCCATGAAGAGTAATTTTATTATTTTCAATAGTTTCTGAAAAATCAGGAAAAGCTAATTTTTTGAGGAATAGTTATAATTCCTTACTCAAAAAATATGTATTATGTTTCCTAATCCAGTCCCTAAGTTCCTGGTATTTCCTTTTCAGCTATGAAAAAAATAAAATATAGTTCTTAGCACATTTTTAACAGCCAAACATGCTGCTGCTGTTATAATATTTTATCCACAGGACATTCTTTTTTGGTGAACATTGCACTGATTTAGTGATCTTTGGAGTTTTAGTGATTCAGGTAGGAACTTTTTGTGTACATATACTGCTCATATTTTTAAAATGCTCATTCATTGAATACTGCATGCAAAGAAGATCCAATTTAAGGACTTTTCTTCATTCCTTTCATTCTCTCCCTCAAAGATAGATTTAAAAAGATTAAAAAAGAATCCTCTTTCTCCCACAATATCACCAATACTGTTTCAAGTTGCTGCAAAGGCAGAGAAAGTCAGAGAAAGTTTCTTCAGAATGGCATAAGCTGGGACATACAGATCTACATAGAATTTTTAGAAAATGCCTTGTCTAAAGACTTCTCTTATTTCCCTTGTACATCATATCTAATGAGCCAAATAATAACCTACTAATGATAACAAAGATACGATCAGATTGTGTCTACCTAGGTTGTGAATTGCTTAATCAACGACCATCTTTAAAGCCTTTTCATTGATTAGCAATATTTTCATACAGAAATGACTTCAGTACATGGAAATTATCAATCTAATATATGCTGATAATAAGAACCAGCAAAGTTCAGATCTAACATTCAGTCTCACAGTTCATATTGTCCTTGCTTTCCTAGCAGGACATCTGAGGTGAGCAAAACAAACCCCTATTTGGTGTGACTATGCCTTAAAATGGTGGCTATTTTCTGAGAAAATGGCATGAACAGAGGCTTTGAAGAGATGAGTAACACTGAGGTCTGTAACATGGGAAGGAGTCATGGGCCAAACATTTGACTTATTTCACCTAGATTCTAGACAATGATGCATCTCTTTGGTAATAATAAAATCTTATCACATGCTTGAATTATCACCTTTTAACTCCGTGGTTTTGGTTCTTCAGTCTTCTTTGTAGCAGTGCTTGTTTTTTCCTCTAGTTTATGTTTTTTTCTCATATGAATGAGGATCACCACCTTTGAAAAGTAACTTAGGATGCAGGAGAGAATGAGTATTTTTAAAATATTATTTTCAAGTTGCTGTTTGTTACTCTTATTTTGAAATATTTCTGTAAAGGAAAGCCAACACTGATCAAATTATATAATGAGGGAGCAGCTGTAGAATGAGATCTGAAAATATCTTATGAGTAGTTCTAAGGAGGCTTTAGGGCAATTGTGGCTAAAATTCTGCTTTCCTCATTTGTCTTTTCTCTTAAAAAGAGAACCTTTGAGGAGCATGAATGAAGCTCCAAGAGAGCCAAGAAAGTGGTGTATATTTTCATATGTTCAATGAATGCAAAGCTGTATTTTGTACTTATGTTGATATCCTCAGCACATTTTAATATTCAGAAATTTAAAAAATATACTAGACCCTAAAATGCTATTACATTTACTGTATTTTTCTGCACCGGGGCTTTTGAAATCCATCTCAATTGCATGTAAATGAGCTTCCATTTTGAGCATTCACATTTGCAACTTTGTGGCTAGCATATATTACTATATTCAAATAATGAACAATTAAAATATAGTTTGCTGTTCAATTCAATGACTTCCTGGAAATTAAGCCATGTATTTGTCTTAGTAAGAGAACTGTCACCATTATTATTTAGGAGTTCTATTCCTTGAGTAAGAGACCAGCAGCTTGTTTTTTTTCATATAATCTTATGGGTTAAATTTTCTTTTTATCTATATTAAAGAAAGCCTGATAGGAGGAAGTATAGGGAAAATAGAAAATATAGATTAAAGAAAAGCTACAGTATTTGTATGCAGGTTAATACAGGTTATTTGAACCAAGCTAAATAACTAGTTTCCTCCCCCCCCCATAATGTATCAGTGGAATTCAGTTAAAACATTGAGGAAATTGAGATACCATTGTAGTTCAATTACCAGCAGATTTTCTCTTCCTACACCGAGACTTCTCTGGTTTCTAATTTTAAACACAGACACTTAAATTGCTATAACAAATGCACCTCGTTCCCTTTTTCCCATTTCCCGCTTTTGCATTTAAAATTAGGATACAATTGCCCAATTTTGAGTCGTTTTAAAGTGGGCCATTTCTAGCAGTATGTCTGATTAGATTTTATGTCCAATTAGATTGTTGTTTAAACACATCATTTGTAAAAATGAGTAATGTAAGTAAAATCTCCGGTTCAAATTTAACTTGTGATGATTTCATTGAAGAGATTTGCCATTGCCACCTTCTTGTACCCCCACCACAAAACTGGGAAGTCTTACTTACAGCCTTGTTTACATTTTATTTAAAATTTTAATTTGTACAGCAAACCTAACTCTAATCTACTTCTTTGAAGTATACAATTAAAATCAGTACAATACTGAACCAACACCAGAAACATACACACACGAGTGAGGCGGACCATGCATCACTACAAAAACCAAATAAATAAATTAAGAGGACACACAATTAATCTATTCCAGAATATGTAGGAAAAATAACACTAGTTTAAAGAAGGTTTTAAAGCACACAATCTGAGCCTAAGGGGAGATGAAAGGCACCACAAAAGAGACAGCATGCTTTTTAGGTCTCATCAGATAGCATTTCTTAATAGATGGGATTAGGGTTAGGATTAGGGTGAGAGTTACCATTTGAAAATTAAGGCCACTGAGGATCGGGTGACCTGGCAAGAGCGATGAATACTGGGAATGAGAAGATGAAATCAATATAAAATATGGACTTTCTCTGTGTACGATAAACATCCAGATTCCTGTCATGTCTGCTTTAGCTCACTGAAAAGATATTGGGAAACTAAGTTGTTGAATGGCTGTTCAAATAAAATGCAATTCCATCCCACACATTATTTGCACTTTTTGCTTGTTCCATTTATAATGGGTTTGGCAGCTAGAACATTCCTGACCTTCAGTATCAAACCAATCCAGAATCTTAAACCTTTAATGTCCATTGCATAAATAGTTTCAAAAGCCATAAAGCACACTAGCTGGGTAAGCAGTTGTTGACAAACAGTCTTTCAGGGCAGCACTAAGAGGCAGGCAATCAGGAGGCCAATTTCTGGGCAGCTTCAGGGTTCTGTTGAGACCAACATACATATCCCACCCAACTCATCTCCCAATATTTTGATTTTGCATTGTACGGGGACCAAGATCCCTACTTGTAGAGAAGTATGGGGATAGCTTTGAAGGATTATTAGTCCTTCATAAACTTCACTTAGCCCAGAAAGAGAGGAAGGGGGTAAAAAAAATCCTGATATTGTTTTTCCTTGATTCTGTTCAGTATAAATTGGGAGAGAAGGAAACTCAGACTTTCAAGATTTTGCTATTATAACAATAAAGCTTCAGAATTTCATTTAGTGTTAGGCTCTTGACCTTATCTACTGTGAAGGCTGTTACTACCTGACAGAGGACCAGTCTGTCTCAAACACAAACTACCTTTGTCTTATTCTGGTTGGCTGCACAGCCCTCAATGATGAAGCTTTGAGTAAGACCCCATTGCTGTGACTAATCAGGCCTCTACCTTCCTGATGCTGATGAAAATATGCCAAACATAGACAGAATGCCTAGGGGAGGGCTGATGTCTCTGTTGCTGGAAGATCAGAGGTTCATTCCTATCACTCTTCAGCCATTTACCAACCTAATTTCACCCTGCTCTGTGCTGCTTCTAACAGAGCACAATCCAAAACTCCAATATATACTGGCCTTCCAAAATACATCCAAACCATCCCAAACAATGTTAAGCCTCCAAATCCTAACTTCTTCAGAGGTCATGCAACTACCAGCCCTGCTTCCTATTACCTTCTAGAGCAGGGGTGTCAAACTCAAGGTCCATGGGCTGAATCTGGCCTGTGGGGTGTTTAGATCTGGCCCATGGGGCCACCCTGGAAACAGCAAAGGACTGCCCATGGTGCTTCTGCCAGTGAAAATGGAGCTCGTGAGGGCTGCATACACCCTCCCAGGCTCAGTTTTCAGCCGTAATAGTCTCCTGCCACCCTCTGCCAGCAAAAATGGAGCTTGGGGGCAGCACGTGGCCCCCCTGAGCTCCATTTTCACATGCAGAGGGTGGCAGGTGGACTTTGCAGCCAAAAACAAAGTTTGTGAGCCAGTTTTCACTGGCAGAGCGCTCGGGCCACCACAGATGCCCCTGACACGAGTAACATCAAACTGCCCATGTCCATCTTGGCCCTTTGAGGTCAAACACAACCCTGATGCGACCCTCAATGAAATTGAGTTTGACACCCTTGTTCTAGAGGTAAAAAAAAAAGATCCACTCAAATATTAACCAGACCAGATCTTGTTTAGCTTCCAAGCTAGGCAAAGTTTAGAAAGGATAAATCAATATTTTCCATTTGGCATTATGGCTTATTGAGTAGCATATTTGACATGTTTTCTTCTAGCAACACATCAAAGCATGAGGAGTAATCCCAGGTAAGTACAGCAGAAAATAATAATATCTAGATAGGGGGACTCCCTTTGAAGGATGTTATAATCAAGGGCCACAAACCCTTTTCATTTCTACTTTCTAATACTCTTCTCTCAAGTTTAGGTAAACATTAACCCGTCAGGGTTATTTAAAAATCTGTTCAGACTTGGCTATCTCAGAAAATCTTTTGCACTCTGATATGAAATGTGGAGTTTGTAATCTACAGTACAGTAAACCATTGATTATGTTTCTTTAGAATGCTATTCTTTGGTCGGCTAAGACCAAATTATTTTGCTGTACTATGCCATTTTTACTATTATTTTCTTTTAAAGTTTTTTCTGAATGTGAAGGATCACCATGTAAAATTCTTTACTATTCTATTATATTTATAAGGCTACCCAATCCTGCAGCATCTTTGGGCAATATGCAACAAAAACCCTTGCTGGATGTACATTCAAGGTGTTTGTAACAACTTATAAAGTCCTACATGGCTTGGGTCCAGGGAATTTGCGGAAGCATCTCCTGCCGGCATCACGCTCCCACAGACAGGGCCTCCTTGGGATACCGTTGGCCAGACATTGTCGGTTGGCGGTACCCAGGGGTAGGGCCTTCTCTGTGGGAGCGCCCACCCTGTGGAACCAACTCCCCTTGAGCCTTCGTTTGGCTGCTCCTTCCGCCATGACCTTAAGACCTGGCTTTTTCAGCAGGCCGGTCTGGACTAACCAAGGGGGGGGTTGTTTCAGTGGGTTTTTAAATTTTAATTGAATTTTAATTGTTAGGCTTGTATTTGGTTTAATTTCTTTTTATTGTAAATTTGTAATGGGTTTTATATCGTTAGCCGCCCTGAGTCCTTAGGGAGAGAGGGCAGCATACAAGTCTAATAAATTATTATTATTACATAAATAACAAATGGGAAGTTCCAAATGTCTAGAAGAAGCAACCATCCTAGTTTTCAAGGTTCTTTTAAACAAATGTAAGAAGGCAGACAAATCTCAGGAAGGATAGCGTTTCAAAGGGTTGTGTTTTTCCTTTACACTCATTTGCAATTGAAGGTGCCAGAAAAAAAGGTAGGCAAATAGGCAGGCAGGCTCATTGATTTTAGGTTTAGGTAGTTGAATATAGAGACCCTATTTACAATTCCTTTTTAGATTAGATTAGATTAGATTCAACTTTATTGTCATTACCATAGATACAGGCAACAAAATGCAGTTAGCATCCAACCAGAAGTGCAAAACAACAGTAAAATATAAATATATGTATAATCTACATGTGCTGACTGAATATCTGCATATACAGGTAATCCTCGAGTTATGACGGTTCACCTAGCAACCATTTGAAGTTACAATATAACCTCCCCCAGTACTTACAACACAGTTATGAATGTTGCAGCACCATGGCAGTCATTCAAACTTACAAACAATCACAGAGATACTGCAACATTCCCCCTGCCTATTTTCTCACCCCTCCCGGCACTCCACAGGACATGTGGAGACACACTTACCTTGCAACAAACTAGTGAGCAGTCAGTTCCTTTGCTTGCTTTGGTGCATTGGTGGAGAACAGAGGCCTACAATGCAAGATTACATGAGATCAGTAGCACAAGATCTTGCACTACTGATAGCAAAGCACTTAGACTCATATACTGCTTCACAGTGCTTTAAAGACCTCCCTAAGTGATTTACAGAGTCAGCATATTGCCCCCAACAATCTGGGTCCTCATTTTACCCACTTTGGAAGGACAGAAGGTTCAGCCAGCCTTGAACTGGTGAGGATTGAACTGCCAAACTACAGCAAATAGTCAGCAGAAGTAGCTTGCAGTACTGCATTCTAATCACTGTGCCACCACGGCTCACGTGTTTTCACACTAGAGTATTTTAGGCCTCCATTCTCTGTGAACCAACTCCTGTGCAAGATTTGCAACAAAAGGCTTTGCAAACAGAGAGGCCTTCGCAGCAGAGAATCTGGAGAGGAAGTAGCTTGCTAGATCTTCACAAGGTAAGTGGCCTGGCGCAGCAGGGAAGGGAACATGAGGTATATCAGTGGGTAGGGAGAGGCCTTGGATAGTCTGAAGCAGGTGGCCATTGTTAGCCCCCCCATGCCCTTCCCCACTCTGAGGTACATCATGTGCACTTAATGACCTGCGCATTCGATTAGCGAATGTATGGACGAAAGCAGGGAGTGATCATGTTCATTTGATATGATTCACTCCAATGAATTCTCAGGTTATGAATGTAATTGGGAGGTGTTACATTTGTAACTCAAGGATTGCCTGTAGTTTTCTTTTGTAAGAAGACAATCCAATTAGTACAGACTTTGTTTTTTTGCAAAGTTACTAAAATATCTGTAATAATGCTAACTTGCTACTGCATACATTTTAATTGCAGAACACATTTTAATTCTACATCAAATTTTAATTACAATAAATCTCCATTCATTCATTATCATGGGGGTAACACTAATCTGATAAATATAAATCTTTTTTTGTAAAAGTACTGTACTACCAGAAAAGATGGAGGATAAAGAAATAATTATTTTTTTAGCATAAAGTAGGAATGTGAATGTTGTTTAGAAGGGATGAAATAAATGAAAAGCAGTTCTGTTGGGAAAAAATAGCTCTATTTGTCACTATTACACACATTGTGTTCCCTATTTTAATATTAATTGGGTAGAAAATACTTTAAAATGCAAGAGGAGAAAAAGAGGATGATGCTATAAAATAGTTGCATTATTGCCATCTGATATTGCCTGAGATTGTTGATCAAAACAAATGAGATGAATCAAACATCAAGGGCCTTGGTGAGTCAGGCTGTTAAATGCCTGCATTTAAGTTCCAGCTGTCTACAATTACTGTAGGCTCGAATCCCACCAGGCTCAAGGTTGACTCAGCCTTCCATCCTCTCGGGGTAGGTAAATTGAGGACCCAAGATTGTTGGGGGCAATAAGCTGACTTTGTAAAAATGCCACTTAGTAATAAGCAGGCATATACAACGGAATGAAGGCTATTGCTGAGCACACTGGGTTGTATCCCAAAAATTGTAAGCCGCCCTGAGTCTTCGGAGAAGGGCGGCATATAAATGTAATTAAAAATAAAAATAAAAAAATCATCATTCATTTATTTATCACATTGATTAGTGAGCTTAAACCACACTGTAATAATCTTACAAACAGGAAAACTGATGAACATTCAAGCTACCAGTAAAATGATTTTCACATATCTGGAGGAGCAAGTGGGGGCTGTGGCCAGGGGGGCTTTTGCCCAGGTTCGGCTGGTTCGCCAGCTTCGCCCTTATCTGAACCAAGATGCCCTTCGAACGGTCACTCATGCACTCGTCACTTCCAGAATCGACTACTGCAATGCTCTCTACATGGGGCTACCCTTGCAGATCACTCGGAGGTTGCAGCTGGTGCAGAACGCGGCCGCGTGGGCAGTGATGGGGGTATCCTGATACTCCCATGTTACACCCCTCCTGCGCGACTTGCACTGGTTGCCGGTTGCCTTCAAGGTGTTAGTAACAACTTATAAAGCCCTAAATGGCTTGGGTCCAGGGTACTTGCGGGAACGCCTCCTGCCAGCATCACATTCTGATCGCCCCGTGCGCTCCCACAGGAGGGGCCTCCTGGGAATACCGTCGGTTAGGCATTGTTGGCTGGCGGTTTCCAGGGCTAGGGCCTTTTCTGTGGGGGTGCCCGCCCTATGGAATCAGCTCCCTGCGGATCTTCGTTTGGCCCCTGATCTCTGCTCCTTTTGTCGAGACCTGAAGACTTGGTTGTTTCAGCAGGCCGGCCTGGATTGACCCGGGGGTGGGCTGTTTTAATTGTAATGTTTTTTATTGTAATTTTAATTGTTTTTAATGTTTTTAGCAATCTTAGACTTGTTCTGTTTAATATTGTTTTATTGTAAATATTCCTCTTTTATATGTTTGCCGCCCTGAGTCCTTAGGGAGAAGGGCGGCATACAAGTCTAAATAAATAATAATAATAATAATAATAATAATAATAATAATAATATCACATGTGTTACAGATTTTGGCTTTTAAAATTGTCAAATCATGTTGCCAACACTTGCTGATTTGCATAGGTTAAAAAACCCACAAGTTTTCTAAAAATATATAGAGTCAGCTATTTCTAACAAATGCTTTTATTAAAAAGTATACCGGATAGCAATTAGCAATGGCATTTGCTTGGCATTAAAAAGCAACATATCACTGTCTTTTTGTGTATCATTCTGTGATCTAAATTCAACTAATAAATGATCAAAAAAGACAGTAATTGTGCTTTCTGCATATCACAATAACAGCAGTTTTCTGTAGCAACTTTTTTTTCAATTGCTTCAGTAAATAGACTTTAAAAACTCATTGTGCTTTATCTTTCATTTTGTATTACCATATTGAGATGGTTGACAGAAAGCAGATTCAATTAGGTATGTCTGAATTCAAAGCTTTTAGATTAATTTAGGCTAGAAATTATAAAGACATGAGGAAGCATCTCTCCTAATATATACAGAATATTACAGATGTTCAAGCAAGATCTTGGCATCCTATACTTGGAAGCAAGGTGTTATGTTGGGATGTGGAAGCCTTCTCAGGCATGACTCAGGACTTTGGAAGGTCAGGCCAGTGTTAAGATTTTCACTACCAAGAATATTTTTACTTGTATAGTCAGGTCTGACGATGCCCTATTAATTCTTTTAAAAAGCTTTGCTCTCTTCTTGTATTACAGTCATTGTTTTTAAATCTTGAACTGTATTATTTCATTGCATTGCTTTATCTGGTGCATTTGGTAAATTGCAACCATCAATAAAATCATCAATAAACATTTATCATTTATTGATTCAATTTCAACATTTATATCCTACCCTAATCAGGATGAATCTGGTTGGTGTGCAAAAAGAAAAGACCAAAAATCAAAATGTTTTTTAAAAAATCTATAATAATTAATAATTAATTTATCACCATCATGATGGTAATAAATACAACAGGGGGCTTACATTCACCCAAAGGTCCCAAATCCTATTGAAATAAGATGATTTTAAGGATAGCATTTTCCAGCATGTGAAGGTCATTTTTAAGAAGTATTGCCTTCTAAATTGAGCCTCCTTGATTTCATTTGGACTGGAATCCTTAGCAGACTGTCCAAAGAGATTTGATCAGATGGACAAATCATGTCTGACAAGCCAGTCCCTGATTAGTTCTCTTGCCTCACAATGGAGAATATTTTAACAATATTTTATTTTTAATATTTTACACAATATATAAAATGTTTTCATAAATAAATAGCAATAAGCTCCAGCATGACATTTAAAAGACAAATAGATTTCGCCTGCATCTTAAATTGTGAGACATTTTGCTTTACAAAAAAAAAGAACAGTAGCAATAGCAATAGCATTTAGACTTATATACCACTTCACAGTGCTTTATAGCCCTCTCTAAGCACTTTACAGAGTCAGCATATTTTCCCCAACAATCTGTGTCCTCATTTTGCTGACCTCAGAAGGATGGAAGGCTGAGTCAAACTTGAGCCTGGTGACATTCCAACTGCCACAATGCAGACAGCCGGCAAGCAGCAGCAGTAGCTTGCAGTATTGCATTCTAACCACTGAGCCACTGCAGCTCTTTCCTCTTTCCAGTAAACTATAAAAGAACATTCCAGGATGCTGAAGTGACAGCAGAAGTAGCTCTTTTACAGGTGTGAGGAAGAGAGAAAGAAACATTTTTAGTGGCAATTCATTCCTTTCAATGTTTCTTTGATTATTCAATATTGGCAAATCACTAAGATATATTGTTCTGCTTGAAAGGAGAGTAATTCTCATAGTGCAAGAAGAGTTCCCTAATCAATTTTTGGTTAAAAATGTGATAACATGTGTAAAACACATAGTTATGGGCCCCATTTTGATTTTTTCACTTATCCTTCTCCGTGTAGATCCCCTACACTGCTTTCTTGATGAATTAAAGCTAATTCATAGTGACATGCTCCTGGTGGAGACTGACTCTGAGGGAGAGGAGGAACAGCCAACAGGGAGTGGAAGTGTGGCTCTGGAGGTTGTGGAGGAGGCTGGGGAAGGGCAGAGGCCATCTGAGCAGTCAGAGGAGAACCCAGGCCCATCCTCTATCCATCCTAGGTCACACAGGGAGGAGAGGATAAGGGTTAGGGTTAGGGTTGATCATCTTCATGGGCTGCAGGTGTGAGAACTGCATAAGAGTTTGGACCTGCATTCTGGCAAACGCTGGAGACAAAGCATGTTTTATTTTGGTTTGAGGTTATCTTGGTTGGCGTCCTTCCAACAGACTGTGCCTTGAATTTGGTATATACTTCTCCTGTTCTGTTGTGGAAATTTTATCATTGTAGTTTGTTTGATTTTTATTTTCACCTCTGTCTGCTCATTTTATTCAGACTGTATTGCTTTCTTTTGAAGACTATTTCTGAGTACGTTTTATCTCCAACTGAGTATTATTGAATAGTGGGGCCAAATTGGAGGCGTTAAAGGACATTTATTTACATTTTGGATTTTGTTATTTTTGTGTTACACTCTGGGTCATCACACATAGATTTAATATCAAATATATGTCTTTCACTGTGTTATTTCAATTATTAGTGACAGTTGGAATGCACATAGAGGGTAAAGGCAACTGAAAAGGATGGGTCATATTAATGTACTTAGAAACTCCAGGCATATTTATTTAGAAATATATCTTACTGAAATGAATAAGACTGTTATTAACTAAAAGGCCACAGCATAGGTATGGGTAGGGTAGAGAGATTATAAAATACAAAGATTCAGAAGAACTGAAATCTATTTCCAAGGGGAAAATTACAGATTATGTTATCTCATTCTGGCATTTCACTATATCCATTATAAATTGAAATTTACTGAAACTAACTCATGGCAATACTGGCCATTTCTTAAATGAAACAGGGATTGGGACAGAATAAAGAGAACAAAATACACAATGCTGTGAGTAGCTGTTACCTCAGGCCCTCCTTAAGGAGGTGAAAAAGGAGGAGGAGCGCCTTTTGTAATTTGAAAGACAGAAACATGGTTCAGTTGTTCTAAATCTTAACCATAGCTAATAATGAGGAAGAATAAGAATAGGAAAATTGGTCCACTATTATCCAAATCCATATTAAAGTTAAAGCACCTAGTTCTGCATCATGAAGATCTCCTTCATAAATTCCCAAACTGCCCTTGCAGAAGTTCTGTTTGGCTATGAGGAATAATGATGAGATGAGGAATTGGAGTACAACATGGTTGTTTAATATTTCAGTCCTACTTGTTTAGGACAAATTACACATAGCATAACTAGTGTGCGCTATCTAATATTATCTGATTTTTGAAATAATCTAAGAACCAGAATTTATTATAACCAGCATTTGTTTAGCTCTTTTGAGGGTGTGAAGAGCTGATATTTCTTTGGTAAAATTTGGTTATTTATTTTTATTTATTTAATTTATATTGCCGCCTAGTCGCCCATGGTGACTCGAGGCGGCTTACACAATGTAAAACTATATTTAAAACAAAAATAAAAAAATAAAAAATAAAAAAACAATAAAAACTAACAAAAGGAATCAAATAAATTAGTAAAGTACAATAGAACAAAATTTGGAAAAAAATAGCCCTAAAGCAAAGAATTCAGATTAATTCTTCATTTTTTTCAATAAGGTTAATTTTCCAGTTTTTCAACAAGACGCTGGTGTGTCTGAGAGAAAAATGTCTGTTATAAATTTGTATTATGTCTATTTAATTGGGCACTAAATAAGTGTAATCAGGATTGGCATCAGAGGTGGTATTCAGCAGGTTCTGACCAGTTCTGGAGAACCGGTAGTGGAAATTTTGAGTAGTTCAGAGAACAGGCAAATACCACCTTTGATTGGAGATTTTACAGTATCTTTCCCCTGCCATGCCCACCAACCAGTAGTAAAAAAAATTGAATCCCACCACTGATTGGCATGTTAAAATAAGTCAGACAGAATTCATTTCATTTGTCCTTGGGATCTATTTCACTGGAGTTTGGCTGCTTTTAATCTAAGACTTGCTTATAGTTTTAAAGCAAGAGCTGAGGACGTACAGAAAAAAATTTTTAATTCATATTTATATCCCACCCTTCTCCGGAGACTCAGGGCGGCTTACAGTTTTTGGGATACAACCCAATGCGCTCAGCAATAGCCTTTCTTCCATTGTATATGCCTGCTTATTACTAAGCAGCATTTTTACAAAGTAAGCTTATTGCCCCCAACAATCTTGGGTCCTCACTTTACCTACCCTGAGAGGATGGAAGGCTGAGTCAACCTTGAGCCTGGTGGGATTCGAGCCTACAATAACTACAGGCAGCTGGAGCTAAGTGCTAGGCTATTAACAGCCTGCACCACCAAGGCCCTTAGAATTGAATTTAAGCTTCATATTGCTATTATTTCACACAAGATCTTTTCAAATTATTAATATAAATTTATTCTGAAGAATATATGAAAGCAACTGAGAAAGAAATATTATTTTATTGCCCTAATATTTCCTTTCTGATGTCAACTGAATTAAATTTATTGATAATTCCTATTGGTGAAAAAGTCACTTACCCTGTAAATTGTGCCTTTTTGTCAGAGAGTTAAGCTTTTATGCATTCTGCTATCATGGAAGCTTAAACATAGTTCTATTTTTCAAGAAATAAAATGCAACTTACTTCTAATGTAATTAAAACTGTTACTATATAGTGGGTATATAGTATTCACTGTTGTAATATAGGTGTATAGGATGCATACATGTAAGTTAAATGGAAAAAAATCATATGCTGAGATAACTGTAAAACACAGGTATATTTTGCAGAGGGAACATTTTGAATTTTTCAGTTTTCCTGTTACTTCTGTATATCTAAATTCTGATCTTGAGTTTTAGGGTTTGTTAGAAGCTACTGTATATCTTGATATGCTCTGTTGGATGTTATTTAATACCCTCTGCAAAAATCGCAAATAGGGAGTTTTCAACTGTATTGTTTTTCCAAGCAATGACTTCATTTTATGAAACAATTATATGGTCATAAAAATCCATTTGTTCTTCTTTCTACTTGTGATCTAATTGAACAGTTAGAATCTTCATCAAATGCCAAACCACAGAACTATCTTTCTCAAGCAAGAGTCTCATCTCTGCTTTAAAAATCCTTTGCCCCTACTTAAAGGACGGAAGCTGAGTTTGTTCTGTGCAGAGGATATTATTAATATTTTGAAGTTATATTAAATATTAGAATATTAAAAATGCCGGTACAATTCCCAATGCAAATTTATTCATATATGTGTGCACATTTTAGATTTATATCCTGCCTTTGTTTTCAATTATTGCTACCCTATGTTGCAGCCAAAATCTGGCTTACCTAAACCAACGGGAACACTCTGAAGATACAATAAAATTTATTTAAGCATGAAAACAGTCTACATTGGGAGTGGCCCTGAGCAAAAGCAGAACCACAGCTTACATACTTTGGCCTGCTACATTTCACATCAGACAGTGAAAAAAATCAGACACGGTATAAATTATAGGATGATGTTGGAATATTTTAGATAAACCCATCTGGGTGATCTAGCTTTACTATCTCTGAGTTATGATCACTGAATATAAATAGAGTTACTGGGCCATGGTCCCTGTCCAATTCTTTCTACTTGCCATTCAAGGTCAGTTTAGCTTGCTGTGAATGTTTCATTGAAAAAGGCACTTTATGCAATTCACATGTATGAGGAAGGGGCATCTCATAGGTTTGGTAGTGAATGCAGCTCACATGGCATCTATTATATGCAGCAACATTGTAAATATTATTTAAAAGTTTGTTCTGATTTGTCAACAGTGCAAGAATTAGATAAATCTTGCACTGTAATAGAGTATTGTGCATATTCACAGTTGTCTGTCATGATAGCTCCACCAATGATTTTTTTTAACTATAGCGAGTTCACCTGTCATCCTGAGCCATGAATTCTTTCTTCATGACTTGTTGAGTAATTTACTCAGCTGAAAATTTCTTTTTGTGTTGTAATGCACACTGAGTTGTAACAGAGTCGAAAGGGAGCTAACAATCAACTCAAATGTGTTGAGTAAACCACAGTTTCACACAGCAAGCCTAGCCCATTTATTCTTCCCTGGATTTATTCATTTATTTAAAAATTGTAAATTCTAGGCAGTTTATGAATATTCATATGCAATAAAAATTGTTCAAACAGTTCGTGGTCTCCAAGGATACTATCAGGCATACAAACCCTGAAATCCAACCCCTGAAATTAGCAGCGGCTCTGTCACCATTAGTTTGTTCTCCCACTGCTAGTTTTTATAGTCTGGAGACATGTAACTACGAATTCTGAAAAAGGAGAAAGTTCATCTACTGATAGCAATTAGCTTCATATCCATACATGACCAATTTAATATGATAAGTATGAAATAATATAAAAGAAGATTGGAACCTTGTGGGATTGCCATAAAAGATGACAAGAACTGTTCTTATACCACCATGCTTAGCCTAAACATGAAAAAAACTACTAAAAGCAAAACCTCTCAAGCTCCTCAAAAAGCAGCTATCAAAATAATGTTGCAGTTAGGAAGGGATCCAGAAATATTAATTGTTTGTTTGTTTGTTTGTTTGTTTAAAAAAGAAACTGGCCGCCCAATCTCAGGGTAATTCTGGGTGACTTACATAAATAAGCTAATACAATAATCCAAAACCGCTTTATCTCCCTCTTGGTGTAAATCAGAGCTGTCAAAAATTTTTTTATTATTCATATTTATACCCCGCCCTTCTCCGGAGACTCAGGGCAGCTTACAATTTTATTTTTTTTTGGAGCACAACCCAATGCGCTCAGCAATAGCCTTCATTCCATTGTATATGACTGCTTATTACTAAACGGCATTTTTACAAAGTCAGCTTATTGCCCCCAACAATCTTGTGTCCTCAATTTACCTACCCCGAGAGGATGGAAGGCTGAGTCAACCTTTGTGGCCAGCGGGCTGGATGCATCACGTGCTGGCCACACCTGGTTTACCGAAGGGGGAAAAGTTGCGATACATCATGTGACGGTGCCATGACAGTGCAAGTTTGACTGGTGTAAATCATCCAAGTCAATACTGAGGAGCAATCAGAATTGGTGTGCATTCAAAATGAAAAAAAAATCTAGATTATTCTTGCACCTGTATAGTCAAAAATGGTGTAGGGTCTCCTGCTTGGGCAGAAGGTTGGACTAAAAGACCTACAATGTCCCTTCCAATTCTGTTAATCTGCTAAGAGGTCAGTTTCTAAGCAAAGGTCTTGCCATTACCTTTGTAAGGTGGCAAAAAATTAAAAAATCATTGACAGGAAAGAGTTCTGGGAGATATGTAAAAATAAAACTAGAAAGTGGCTGTAATAACCAAGCACTAAAACAAATCTATTTCCTTGAAAGAGAAACAATTAAACTGATCTAATACATGTTAAGAAGCAATGTGCTGGACACTTTAGGAATGGTAATGCCCAATATAACAATTCTCCCAAAAGGGATTGAAGTACTTTATCTGCAAAGAATCACGGAAACCGTTTATAATGACTGATGTAATATACTAACCAGAAGCAATATATAAATTTTTACAGAATTGGAATTTCTTCTAACAAGCAAAATTATAAAATCTATCCCTTTGAATATTACAATCTTGAAAATTTGGAACATGAGAATGTAAGAGTTAAAAGCAGATATTAAATTTATAAGCAAATAAGTCCACAATATGGACTAATATCTTAGATACAACTGATGGAGAAAAGGATAAATCATCAACATGTGGACAGCAGCTACTGTTTCTGTTAAACCATTCAATCTCTGAAATATACTGATGTTCATGTATTCTGAATTTTCATTTCATATATGAAGTACCTATCAGTGCTATTTATTTATATGTTTTAGATGAGTTTATTTTGAATGAAATTATGCTCCAGAATTCAGCACTTCAGTGTAATTATATCACTTAGATCTATTCTCAAAGCATAGGTAAGATAAAACAACTTTATGAATAACACCCATTTATGAACAGAACTGAGTAGTGCCATCATCATATTGAATTTAGGAAGCTTCCAAATTTGCCAGCCACTACAATAATAAGTAGTTACTTTTTAAAAACAAAAGTATTTGAATATATTGCAATAAATTCATAGAGTCAGCAAGCAGGGATTCTTGATCTGTAAATTTGTTTTCTGTACTACATACCATCAATTCCCTTTTTGTAAAACCAGCAAGATACTTCTAATGTAGACAATAATTCAAGTGAAAAAAATCCTTAGTAGCTTTATCTTAAAAGGGTTGACGTATGCAGGGAATGCATGCCATTCATAACTATTAGTTTTCTAACCAGTAAGTCTCAATTTATAAGATGTCATCTGCCAAACCCTATTCAAAAATGGTATAAATTTTAGCTAATAACTATGCTGTTCTAAAATTATTGTGTTTAATGTATGAAAAAATGGAAGAAAAAAACGGTCTTGGTTTCTACCATATTCTTAATTTATGCGTGAAGTGAAAGGGGAGGTAGAAGTATTATACTTAATAAGAACACACTGAATAAGTAATTCAGAAATTACATAATTCTAATAAATATGCTATGAACATAAAGATCCTAGTAATGCTAAAAGGACTCAACACGTTCACTAATTTGTGTATCTGTTCAACTTTCACTGTTAGCTTAGGATTTGTGTGATAAATAATATAGCTTGTCTATTATAATATAATAACTTTGGTACTCATTAATGGCAGGTGCTGCATATGTAAACAAAAGTGTAATTGTGTATCAAGGAAAGGAGGATACACAGTGTGTTCATTTGCTATGAAAGAAAAGGGCATGTCCTCAGCATATTATTTAATTCATAATGAAAGATGAGAGGAAAGCAAGACAAAGGATTTTCTGATAAATAACTACTCTGTATGGCCTCCCTTCGGATAAAGTGGCTTTCTCCAAATCTAAGTACAAACAGTGTTCCTCTTTTTATCCAGTGAATTTCTACTTTCATAGTCCTTAAACTCTCAAAAAGTTAAGGCTACAGATTCTCTTTAAAGAGATGCAGTAAGCATGATGAATGGCTCCTATTGAAAAGGAGTATGAAATGGCACATCAGCAATATCACTTTTTCAGAGCATGCAGTTTAGCTGCTCTGCATGAATGATTCACTTCTTTGTCTTTAAATCATGCTGTATATACTGTCACAACTTTGGGAAAGAAAAAGAAAATGCCATTGCAATCATTAAACAACACCGGTTATTGCTTCTGAAATCCTTATGCTATAAAGGGAATATATACTGCAATTTAACATCTTCAGGGTTCTACAGTTTACATAAGGAAAGTTGGCAAGTTTGGTTAGCCATGGGCTAATTACATTTCTGAATATGAAAATGGTGTGTTCAGCTGAAACTCAGGGACTAAATGAAGAGCCTTCGATATGTGTGCCACCTTTTTTCCCATCCTACTGTAAAGCAACTAACCCGCTTGCCAACCTAATTCCTCTTGCCATCAACTAATAAAGGAATGGGCTTATATTGGGAAAAAGTTATGTGGAAAAAGGCAGGCAGTAACATAGCAACTTTATTGCAAATTTTAAGGGGTTTTGTCAAGCATTATTTAAATACATTTTGCATCCTAAAGAAGATGCTTTTTAATTTTTTAGACCATAATTTATTATTTGAGTGCTGTTTCAGAAATAAAACATGGCTTTCTTATTCACTGTACATTTGCAATAAGTTGTTTAAATAAAATTTATAACAGTTGATTATTTTTGCTATACAGTTCAGTATCCCTAGGGATATTTTTGAACTACATAATTAAGTCTTTGTGAGACAAATTCAGAACATAGTTGGAAGATTACATGAGGCCATGCTGCTTTTTGATAGGCCCCTGAAAAATTAGCTGAATTACCCCATTTTTATCATGAATTAATGTTTCATGTGGTATCTTGTGGTTTCATGTGGTTTCCGGTATCATGTACTAAAGACCATGTTCTTCCATTGCTTTACTTTTAAGAGAAGGCTAAGAATTGAAATCCTAGTGTTAACTAATACATCTTTTAACCATCTCTCATGATTACCATAATGACACTGTGTCTTCTATTTGAAGTAAGAAGCCGTTGAATCCTGTGGAAAGCCTAAAAGAAATGCCTCCAGTTATTCGGTCTTTGAAAGCAATATTTTAAGATCCAGGATGTGATGTTCTGTCTTTTCTGCCTTTTCAGATAAAACCTAATGATTTGTTCTCCCTTAAGGAATTAGTGTTCCACAAATGCTAGACTGGCCATTGCTATGGAGATCATAATCACCGTTCATATTCATCTTGCCTCTGAAAAGCATTTTCTTTGACTAAAGCATTGAATTATGATATCTGGAGGACTCTGCTACAGTAAAACTGTATCAAAAATTACTTCTGAAGAATTATAATAAGCTGATTGCTTGACATAGTGAATATGTGTAAAATGATTTTGGATAACCGCACAGTAGCAAAGAAGCATGAGTTCCCAATTTTGATGGTGGAATCAGTGTGAGGCTCCATGATCATAAATATTGATCATGGATTTGTGGATGGACAGGGAGTTGACTGGGTACATCTTGTGTTATTCTGCATTTATGTGATGTCTTGTTCTCTTCCTTAAAATAGGAAAAATCTTTGTTGGTTGACAAAACAAAAGCATTATGATATATATCCCTTCCTTTTAAAGGCATAAAAACCAATCATTTATATTTCTGGATGTCAATTCTTTTAACTCACAATGGTCTATATGTTTTATCATGTTATCTAATAAAGCTTATTTGTCTCTTCTGTTTTAATTCAAAGCTGGAATCTGGAGTCCTATAATTGGTTGAAATCTTTATATTAATTAAAAGTCTGTTCTTATTACAGAAAAAGAGTAAATATTGCAGATAGTTCTAGATTTTACAGTACATATTACCTACATATGATGACAAAGATGTACTCTGAGATGAATAGATGAACTATTACTTAATGATTAAAAAATAATCAACAGCCAGTTAGATATACTATTCATTATGTTGCTTTATATTGGCTGCTTCTTACATAACAAATAAACAGGCAAATTATAATAAGCATTGAGTTTCATTCCTCTGTAACCTTTATTAAACTTATGTATGTTCTAAAAGTATCATTTAGTCATCACAGATTATTTTTTATGTGTAAATATACAGCGGTGTTCTGAATTTTTAACATTATAAAATTTTAACTGCAATAACATTAGTAGTAAGCTTTTCAATTCATAGACATCCTGTTCTATTTTAAATCCCTTAAATCCAATCAAATAGTTTAGTTTAGCTTAGTTTTATTGGACTTAAATGCCGCCCTCTCTCCCTAGGGACTCAGGGTGGCTTACAATAAAAATAGCAATACAATTAATTAAAAATAGATTAAACAAGTGAACTAATCCCGATAACGATTAAAACCCAATAAAAATTAAAATAAGAATAAAACCCCACCCCTTACCCTTCAGTCCAGGCCGGACTGTTGAAACAACCAGGTCTTTAGGTTGCGGCGGAAGGAACGGAGGTCGGGAGCCAACTGGAGCTCCAAGGGGTGCTCCCACAGAGAAGGCTCTACCCCTGGGCACCGCCAGCTGACATTGTCTGGCCAACGGCACCCCAAGGAGGCCCTGCCTGTGGGAGCGCACAGGGCGATTGGAAATCGACGCTGACAGGAGATGCTCCCGCAAGTACCCCGGACCCATAACATTCCTTGTAGCTTGGACATTCATTTAGAAAATTAGTTCTGACTTTGTTGCAGGTCTCTGGTTAACAGATCATTTAAGCATGTTTTCTCAAAACTAATAATGTTGAAACTATATTCTGACCACAAGTGCAAGAAAATGCTAGCCAGATTTATTCAGTTTAGATTTACATTCACTATTTTGACACAAATATTCAGGCATACTTTTGATTGTCTTTTGTAATAGTTCTGCTTGAAACTATCTTAATTTCTGTGATTCTATGCCAAATATTTTAATACCTCCACTCTTTAAAATTCTAGAATCCCTATATGTTGAGCCACCCATCTCAACAGCATGACTGTGGGTGACGAATAACAGTTAAAAGACACAATATCCCAACATTACCACAGTAAATACAATCTGTGGCAATCAGTACTTTGGCAATCAAAGTAAAAACAAATACCTACCATTTTTTAAACTGGATAGTATCTCTCTTCCAGAATTGGTGGGATGGTTAGACAATAAATAAACATATGCTTCTCTGTATCTTTGTCTCTATACAGATGAGCACACAGAGAAAGATTTTATATGTAAACTATGATGTAATCCTAGAATATATACCCATTAGCATTACAGAATTACAGGTGTTACATTCATAAACTGTCTTTCCAAAGGTGCTAAGGGGGAGCCAATTTGGTGTAGCAGTTCCTAAGCACAAAGCCAGGTGAGTGACTTTGGAACAGTCACTCTCTCTCAGCCCTAGGAAGGATGCAATGGTCAACCACTTCTGAAATCTTATCAATAAAACATTAGGGACTAGTCCGGGTAGTCACCAGGAGTCAACACTCGAAAGCATACAAGCACACAAAAGAAGCCAAGCATGCTACAATGAAGTACATGAAACAAATTCCTTCTTGTTTTCATGTTTCTATGTTAATTGTGCATGGTTGGTTTCTATAAATTTAGTTCCAGAAAACAATGTTGCTTAGCTTGTAGTGCAGATCCAGTTTTAATAGTTATTTGATAGTGAGGTATACTACCTCTTGGTTTTTGGTACTTTCCTTGCATCAAAAGAACAATGAACTTTGTCTACTCTAATATTTTTTAAAAAGTTAAAAATAGAATATGACCAGTTCTACCATCTGACTTACATTCTAATAACTGCATAGAGAAATAAGTATGTGGGTAGTCCTCAGCTTACTACCACAATTGACCAAAACTTTCCATTACTAAGCAAGTCACTTATTAGTCATGCCTCATTTTATGACCTTTTTGGCCATGGTTGTTAAGCAAATCATTCTGACTTTGCTTGTCAAAAGTTCCCTAGGAAGATCAAAGATGACATTTCCAGGACCCCGGGACACTGCAACCATCATGAATATATGTTGGTTGACAAGGACCTGAAATCTGATCATGTGATGTGAGAATACTACAAGTCATAAATTTGAGAATTGATCCTAAGTCATTTTGTTCAGTGTCATTGTAACTTTGCACAACCATTAAATGAATGGTTGTAAGTCGAGGACTACTTGTATCAGCTTATTTCCTGCCTCTCACATAGAAAATATTCCTAAGAAAGTTATTTGTTTTAAAAATATAACAACTGGTATGATAAATTCTAAACCTGAATTCCAAACGAATGATAGCTGAATATCTATTTGCCCTCTGAATACAGCCCAGGATCCAATGATGGTTGATCTTGAGTAAATTGTCCCAAGCAAGAATACAAATGCAGTAAGATTTTTAAACAGAAGCCAATATAAAATTAGAGAAATATAGATCAAATGTTCTTTTTGCATAAGAAATATTTGGATGATTTTTAAAAAGAATCAATAAAATGTGGTGTCTTTTATCTCCTGAACAATGCCCAGAAGGTGTATGGAAATGAACTAGTACAGTAAAAAAAGATCATAAAAAGCAAATATTTTGCTTTTGTTCTCTTATTTGGAAAGGAAATATTATAAACTTATGTTGTACTCAAGTTGATAAAGACAGTGAAGTGAGATGTTCTTTAAAAATCAAATTAAAATTCATGAATCTTATTTATGGATTTGATCCCTGCCAAGAAAGCAGTATATCATATCATTTGTCCATTGAAAGATACAGTTTTATCCCAATAATTCTGCTAGCCACCTGTCTGGGTTACAAGCCGAGGGCACAATTGTAATATGAGTCATTTGACAACCAAGTAAACCTACTTTTCCAAATATTAGTACCATTTTTTAAAAAGTTTATATGTGATTATTAGAGAAAAAGTTCCAAAACAATAAACCAATTTTACCCACAAGGACAGAAATATAAAAAGCCAATGTTTTCAGCTTTGTGAAAACAAAGCCAGATATTAAATACTGATATATGTGTTCATTACAATCCTTAAGAAAGGCTGGTTGGAACAAATAAGTTAAAATAGTTTATTATACATTTGCATCAATAGTATTAAGGTGCAAAATAACAAAAACAAAATGCCAAAATGGTGTTTAACCTTTAAAATATTCTTTCTCTTGTATATAGCAGTCTAGTTATTTAAACCAGAAGCCATATCAATAAAATGTCTAAGGATGATCCAAAAAGTGCACCTTATCCAAATAAGTTTCTCCTCGGATCTAATTAAAACCAGGGACAATATACTCACATTCAGTAGAATTAGAGATAATTATACTAATTCATCCCTTCCCTGTCCCCCTTTCTGCTCTTTTTATCTCTGGAAAGTGTCTTACCATTTAGAACCCTGAATTGCAGACTTGGGTAAAGGGGTGAAGCTTTCCTCTGTACAGTCATGTCTCATTCTAGGGGTGGTGCTCATCTGTTTGTTAGCTGAGGGAGACAAAGTTGTCAGAAGACATTTCTGTGGTCATGTGACCAACATGACGTTATACACGGAATTTTGTTACCTGTTGTGGCCTGTCAGCTGCCACCAGAGCTAGCTGCAGAGTCAGACAAGGGGGAGGTTGAGGGAGATCATTTGGATTTCTTGGCCAGATCTGTTGGGACTAATTATGTTTGATTTTTTTTTATCCACGTGCATAAAAGACTGTTCCTACCCTGTTTGAGAAGAGGTTTATTTTTACTCGTGAGTAAGTGGCTTATCATTGCTTGCTAAGGCTGGGTCAGAACATTACCTTCCCACCAAAGTGGTACCTATTTATCTATTCGCATTTGCATGCTTTTGAACTGCTAGGTTAACAGGAGCTAGGACAAGTAATAGGAGCTCACCCTATGGTGTGGTGCTCTGGTCTTGAACCTGGGCTATCAGCTTTTCAGCTGACAAGCTCAGCATCTTTAATTGCTGGGCCATCAGACCCTTTTTTTGCAGACTTAAATTTCAGGTAATTTATCTCATCTACTTCAAACCAGCATCCAACCTCTCTTTTAGGACATCTGTGCTCTTTTTCATAGGTGGAAGAAATAGACATTCATACCAAAAGCAGTGCAAGAAAAACAGTTTCATACAAATAGACAAGATATGATTGACTCCTGACATACACAGGCCAAGATTTAGTCCAGAACCGTCTTCTGTGATGAGCCAGCCTGATAAGATGCAAATTACTGCAAAATTATTCCTTCTGACCTACAAATTGGCTAATCAAGAAAGGGGATACTATCAGCTGAGTTCAATTATTCAGAAGCTATAAAAGCAGTCTTATTTTATTAAAATAAAATGTGAATGTGCGTTCAACTGAAACTCCCATTTGTTCAAAGGGAGGAGCAAAATGAAGACTTATTATGCTGTGATGTGCTAGCTAGTTATTCAGACACATCATGGTCTATTGATAGCTGACTGCAATAGCTTGATATGGCCAGAGTTGTAGACTAATTTAAGATCATTTCTCTAAGTGACATTTCAATGCTACACATGGTGACTTAAAAGTAAATGGAGCTGAAATCACTGGAACTCATTTGCAAGTGTATGTTAGTTCAAATTAGAAGTTTGTTCAAGATTCTTGTAAGGTCATGTAAATAGGACACAAAACTGCATTCTAATTGCAATAGATAGATCTGGTTTAATCCCCCAAAGATAAAGATCCTACTAACATAGTTTGCAATAGACAATATAAATAAAAATAAGATTAATGTTTAATGTATTCTAATAAATCCAGAAATAGCAATATTTTAAAAATCCCAAAATAAGATCTGGGAAGCCATATCAAATAAGATTTTGAAATGTTATCATCTGGAATTATGCTGTATTAACACTGATTAAACTTGAGGACAATGATTCCTTAAACTTTTAATAAATATCTTGTGTACATTCTACACTGACCCCAAATGCATAAGCAACATGTTCTAAAGGTTACATTTTCAATTAAAGGTAGTTTTTTTTCAGGCTTTACACTTGATAAAGAAGTGTTGCATAATTAAGTAAAAAGAATAAATTGCTGCATATCATAGAACCTATTTACTTTTCCCACCTTTTTAATGTTTATTCATTTTCATAATACAGAAAAAAGATACCAACCCACACCCCCAAAAGAAAAGGTATAAAATAAAAACTGTTCAGATTTTAAACAGAGGATTAAAAGCTGACAACAACCAATATTGATCAGCATTAATAGAGAGCTTTTTCATAATCAGAGAGCGAATACATATCATCAATAAAAAACTAAATCTGGATTGTCATTACCTTTCCATCATAACAAAATACTTGTTTGCCACACTCTATGCACAAAAATTTCATAGTTCTTCAAATAGTAATATATTTCAAAATGTTTGTATATAATTCAATAGGTACCTTTTAACCATAGTTAGCAGGTATTAGACTTCATATGTTAGCATAGGTTTACATTCCTGTCATGTACCATAGTTCTAATTATTTATAGCATTTATATTATTCTTTGCATAATTAATTTAACATTGTAGGATTCTATTATGATTTAATTCCTTTCTGTAACTCTACATTAATTTACCTTTATTTTGCTCTATCAATATAATTTTTATTTTATTACAATCATTATGCTGTTAATTCTATACTGGTCTATGATGAGATAAAATTGATTAAAAAACCATATTACTCTTCTCAAAAATTAAATTAACAAATTTAAGATTATTAAGACAAAATGAAACTATGATAGAGAAGCCATGACACTTTTCACATGCATGTGATACATGCAAAACCTATTAAAATGAGACAGAGCTTTAATGCGTGCAATTTTGATGCTGTTGACCCCTCTTTCTTCGACACACCTGAATCAAGAAAGAGTTATTTATCTACTGGATATATTAAAATTGAGGAGTGAAGCTCCTCAGGAATGAGGAGTGAGGCTTTAGTACCACCCTTTTGTATTTTTTAAAAAATGTCTTTCACTCATTCTTGACTCCTGATGACTGCCTGAACAAGTCCCTGCAGTTTTCCGTTCTGGTTTGCCACTGCCTCCTTCTTAGGCTGAGAGAGAGAGAGATTGGCCTAAGGTCTCCCATTTACTAGCCTGGCACCTTACTCACTATTCCAAACTGACAATAGGGATGAATTGCACCATTCTTACGAATATCATAATCTGTAGAAATCTGACTAGATGGACCTCTGAAGAGTTCTGCTACAACACACTTAGCCCATGGACTGTCCATAAATATATTTTTATCATCTACCAAGATATTTTACAATATAAATTTTTGTGAGCTGGTCCTTAGAATTATATATTTAAAAATATTTAACATAAAGCTCACATTCAGCATTAGTTAAAATCAAAGTCAATTAACCTATAATTTAGAGCAAATCAACCTCTTTCCTTAAAAGATATAAACTAACAGCAACTTCTGTCAAACATTCTAAAGTAATTGTTTTGCAAAGAGCATCTTCCAAAACCCCAGAAAAGGAACTCAGCTCAATACATTTAATTTAAATCCCTGTTTCTGTAAAGCCTAGACAGTTTTCAAAAGATTGAAAGCAAAACAGTGCTCTGCCAATTCCATGTATGAGATGCATACCAGAATATATATTACTGTTTTAAACATTATTTTTTCTGTGTCATATTATTTTCTTCAGTCAAATTATGGTGATTCTAATGTTTCATTACTATACATGTCATCTGAAATACTTTAAAATTAACAAGCTCTTTTGTCTGTGTGACAATAACACTTAATCAACATTTAGAAAAACAACTGTATTAGCATACATTTTGGTGCAGTTGCACGTGAGATTTAGATATGAAATACAAACTCATAAAACTGGAAGATACCTCAGAGGTCTTCTAATCCAGCCTCTGCACTTATATCACCCCAATCAGATGGTTTCCCAGTCTATAATACAGTTTGTTGTAAATTGTGAGTCAATCCACTTAAGTGAATTAAGGAAACCATTGTAACCGTCAATCTCAATGTACAACAAATTTAGTGTTGGTTTCACACATTCTATTTGTTTTTGGCGTACCTGACTTCCTCCACATCTTTTAACTGTAAATTATTGTTGTTATTTATTGTTTTATCATTTTAATTTATTGTTTTATCATTTTAGTGTTTTAATATCTAGATGAGCCTCTAGATGAGTTGCCTCCAGATAGCACTCCAATCAGATAGATAGATAGATAGATAGATAGATAGATAGATAGATAGATAGAAAAATTAAATAAAGGTTGGTTGATTTAATAAAGTGTAAATTGACATAATAGTGTATTCTTAACTTTTAAACTATGTTTGCTATTCCTTGGAATAAAAATGATCCTAAATATTATGAGTAAAAAGTAATGAAATTCTCCACAATTGAAATGCCCCTATATTATGAATGTCTTATCTTCAGGTATTGCCCAAAATAGACTTTCTTAACCATTGTATCACATTTTGATAGTCCCTGATGGAACAGGAATATAGTTATCAACATTCATACTGCATTTATTATTTGGATCCTGAATGAAATTTAACTGGGGACTCAAGCACTTGAAAGCCAGGAAGGCAGTATTTGTATTGTAAGGTTGTCATAATTGCAAACAATTATTATAATAGTAGTTGGATTATTAGAAGCATCATGCTACTGTGTTATTTTATTTTGCCTTAGATAAATTTATATTTCTTAGCACAAGCCAAAAGATCTGTTTCATTTGCATAATTCTGTCTTGCATTAGCATCTAGCCATCACTGCACAAATCTATAGGGACAGCTGGCACATCAGGGGAAAAAAAGAGGCAGTAATGATGTGACTAGACAGCTTCCTTTGAGCCAGGTAGAACTCTGAGTCTCCTGCTGTTGTTTGACTAATTAAATTCAAAGCTCTCCAGCCCCTGGCTCCTGCCATCTTCCCATAAAAACAAAACAAGGCATTACTGTTTTAAGATCTGAAAGCCTGAATCATATGAACTGGGTCATATGATTGTATATGTATAAGTGTTGATGCTAGTTTATCAGAGAGATTCTAGGGAGCAGCAAAAAAAAAAAAAAAACGCACTAACAACTTTGGATTGTAACCACTGCCAGTCCTGGAACTGCAAGTTGAGCATTCCTGCCAAATCACATGGACATCAATGTGCTTATATGTCCCTCACAGTATTTAATAGCACTATTCACATAATATATATATTTTTTTAAAAAATCCCTAAAATAAATATACATAAATGATTCAGACAACAAGGTATTTAAAAAAGCAATACTGAGAATGTTTAAAATGCAGATATGCATAGTTTTAAGGCCACAAAAGACCCCAGAGAATTTTGAGGATGGTTCATAAAACTCAACCAAAATTTGCCATCATGTTTAATGTTTAATATGATAGAAAAGGAAATAGGATGACATACATGGAAATCAGATTAAGTTACAGGAGGTAACAACAGTCCTTGTAGCTGAGTTTGGCTAATCTTGAACCAGCTGAACAGGGATTAAAATCCCAGTGCTGTAGTAAAAGTAAAGGAGTTCATGCGGATTTTATTCCACTAGTTGTAACCAACTATAGGGTGAGATACTCATTTCCATTTCAAGGCCATTGAGGCAATGTTGTTTCTGCAGTTATTATTATTATTATTATTATTATTATTATTATTATTATTATTATTTTATTAGACTTGTATGCCGCCCTTCTCCCAGAGGACTCAGGGCAGCGAACATATAAAAAGAAATATATTTACAATAAAAAGATATTAAATAAAGAACAAGTCTATAAATACAAGAAACATTAAAACAGTTAAAATTACAGTAATAAACAGTAATATTAAAACAAACCCGCCCCCAGGTCAATCCAGGCCGGCCTGCTGAAACAGCCAAGTCTTTAGGTCTCGACGAAAGGAGCAGAGATCAGGGGCCAAACGAAGATCTGCAGGGAGCTGATTCCATAGGGCGGGCGCTCCCACAGAAAAGGCCCTAGCTCTGGGAACTGCCAGCTGACAATGCCTGACTGATGGTATTCCCAGGAGGCCCCTCCTGTGGGAGCGCACGGGGCGATCGGAATGTGATGCTGGCAGGAGGCGTTCCCGCAAGTACCCCGGACCCAAGCCATTTAGGGCTTTATAAGTTGTTACTAACACCTTGAAGGAAACCCGGAAGGCAACCGGCAGCCAATGCAAGTCACGCAGGAGGGGTGTAACATGGGAGTATCGGGATACCCCCATCACAGCCCACGCGGCCGCATTCTGCACCAGTTGCAACCTCCGAGTAATCCGCAAGGGTAGCCCCATGTAGAGAGCATTGCAGTAGTCGATTCTGGAAGTGACAAGCGCATGGGTGACCGTTCGAAGGGCATCTTGGTTCAGGTAAGGGCGGAGCTGGTGAACCAGCTGAACCTGGGCAAAAGCCCCCCTGGCCACAGCTCCCACTTGCTCCTCCAGACTGAGCTGTGCATCCAGGAGGACACCCAGATTCCTCGCCCTATCCACGGGGGGTAACACCTCCCCCATGACCAAAGATGGCACATCCACTGAACACCGAGATGCCGGTAAGAACAGCCACTCAGTCTTGGCCGGGTTGAGCTGGAGTCTGTTACTCCCCATCCAGGCCTGCACCGCCTCCAGGCCCCGGGACATCACCGAGAGAGCATCACTGATCTGGTCTGGGGTGGAGATATATCATCTGCATATTGATGATACCTCACCCTGAAACCTCGGATGATCTCGCCCAGCGGTTTCATGTAGATATTAAACAGGAGAGGTGAGAGAACAGACCCCTGTGGCACCCCACAAGTGAGGGGCCTTGGGGCCGATCTCTGCTCTCCTGCCAACACCAACTGCGAGCAGCCTGAGAGGTAGGAGGAGAACCACTGCAAAACAGTGCCCCCCGCTCCCAACCCCCGGAGCCGCCGCAGAAGGATACCATGGTCAATGGTATTGAAAGCCGCTGAGAGATCTAAAAGGACCAGGACAGAGGAAAAGCCCCTGTCCCAAGCCCTCCAGAGATCATCCACCAGTGCGACCAATGCTGTCTTGGTGCTGTGTCCAGGCCTGAAACCCGATTGGTACAGGTTGAGATAATCAGTTTCCTCCAGGAACAGCGGAAGCTGTTGAACCACCACGCTCTCAACAACCTTCGCTAAAAAGCGAAGGTTGGAGACTGGACGATAGTTGTTCAAAATGATTGGGTCCAGAGCAGGCTTCTTGAGGAGGGGTCTCACCACCGCCTCTTTCAAGGCGGTGGGAAAAAACCCCTCACTCAAAGAGGTGTTGACAACTGCCTGGAGCCAGCCGTGTGTAACCTCCCTGGAGGCATAAACCAACCAGGAAGGACACAGGTCCAATAAACATGTGGTGGAAGACAGCCTCCGCGTGATCCTGTCCACTTCATCCAGGGAGACAGGGTCAAACTCAACCCAGATAGGATCCACAAGACTCATCACCACTCCATCATCCAAACCCTGCCAATCGGAGTCCAAGCCGGCCCGAATCTGAGCGATCTTCTCCGCCAGATGTAAACTAAATTCCTCTGCTCTGCCCCACAAAAGGTCCCCCCTCTCCTCCAAATGCAGGAGGGAGCGAGTGACCCTAAACAGGACCACAGGGCGATCATCTGTGGACGCGATCAGAGCAGAGAAGTAAGCACATCTCGCTGCTCTAATCGCTTCCAGGTAAGTCCTAATATAGGCTCTTAGATGGACACGATCAGACTCGGAACGACTAGTCCTCCACCTGCTCTCCAGGCATCTCCTCCGCTGCTTCATCCCCCGAAGCTCCTCTGAAAACCAAGGAGCCAAACGAGGTCTGCGGCGAGGGAGAGGCCACAAGGGGACAACCTGGTTGAGCGCTGCCGAGGCCACCTGTTGCCAGGCGGCCGCCAAGGTCTCGGCCGGGCTGTGGTCAAGGGAGGTGGGCAAGAACCCCAGGGCCGTCTGAAACCTCTCCGGGTCCATCAGGCGCCTGGGGCGGAACCACCGTATCGGCTCCTCATCCCAGCAGCGAGGAGCAGCCAATTGGAAGACCAGCCTCAGGAGATAGTGATCTGTCCATGATAGGGGTAGAGTAACTGGAGATCCACCCCCCAGATCACTACGCCACTGCCCCGAGATAAAAACCAGGTTGAGCGTGTTCCCCCCCTCATGGGTGGGTCCCTGAATCACCTGGGTCAGGTCCATGGCTATCATGGATGCCAAGAACTCCCGAGCCAATCCAGACGCCACTCTCAGAGAGGGCAGGTTGAAGTCCCCCAGGACAATAAGCCTGGGAAACTCCACCGCCACCCCTGAGAGGGCATCCAGCAGCTCGGGAAGGGCCTTTGCAACGCAGCTGGGCGACAGGTACGTCAACAACAGGCCCAACCGACCACCCGGGCCCAACCTCAGGAGGAGGGACTCACACCCGCCTATCTGCGGGACAGTGGCCTCCCTTGGAAACAGGGTCTCCCTAATAACAATGGCAACTCCTCCGCCCCTTCCCTGGGCTCGTGACTGGTGCAGCACCCAGAAACCTGGGGGACATAGATCACACAGAGGGACACCCCCCTCCGGTCCCAACCAGGTCTCCGTAATACATGCCAGATCCGCAGCCTCCTCCTCAATAAGTTCACGGAGGAGGGGGGCCTTATTAGCTACGGATCTGGCATTTACATACACCAATCTGAGCCCAGGGATCACACCTCCCAAGACCCCAGGGGGCAGATACCTGAGGGTCGGAGCGCTCCACCGCTCATAGACAGCGGGGGCATGCTCCCAACACATAATTTGGCCCTCTTTCTCATCCACTCCTGCCATAACTGATCGCCCTAGGGATTCTTAATCCCTCCCTGCTCGATGAGGACCCCGCGGCCCCTTCACCCCACCCCTCCACTACGAGACCCCTCTCCAGCCTGGATAAACCAGACTCTACCAACAAGGGCTGAACCCCCTCCCTCCTCCCTAACCCATGAAAACACCAAATTAACAATTTTAAAAGTCGTCCCTTACCAAATTTAAAATTTAACCCCTTGGTCGCCCCATGCCGCCTCTCGGGATCCCAGGATCCGTCATTAAGGTAAGCTGTCGATAACCAGATGGGCCAATTCAAGGACAAGGGTGCAGCCCTGAAGGCCCATAGTTCCGCTAGCAAGTAAACAACCATAAACAATAGGTCACAATTCGTAGAGGGTGGTCATGTGACCATCATGATGTTACAGATTGCCATTACCTTCTCACTGAAGTGTTACTTATTTATCTACTCACATTTGCATGCTCTCAAACTGCTAGGTTGGCAGGAGCTGTAGACTACACTGAAAATAATAGTAAAAATAATGAAGAAACGTTTTGGAAAAAGATAGTGGCCAAACACTCCTATACTGTTTCCATGATGGAAATCATCAGGAACTGAACATAACTTAAGGAGAACATTATTTTTTAATCATCTTAAGTACATTTAATTAATTAAACTCAAATCAAAATAAATTAAATTACTTTTCATTTTTTGTTTTCAGACTCTGCCCAGTTTTTGATCTAGGCCCTGCCTACTCTTTTTTAGAGTGGCCACCAATGCACTACTCAAATGCTATGTGTAAAAAAAAGTACATTAAGTGTGTTTCTCAATTACCATTTTAATTTATTGGAAAAGGACTCACTAATCAGATAGCTTTGTTTGGCGATGATAATTTTGTAATTGTTATCAAATTCATAGAAATATTTTTGCAAATGAAAACATGTATTTTTACATTACAGGAACATCATTAAAAAAAAAACACCACAATCTATTTGCCCATTGTCCTCAGTGTTTTTTCAGTAATTTCTACCTGATTTGTATATGCAATTTATGGAAAGATATATAGATCTTAATATTAAAATAAATAGATGGGGAAATGAGTTTATCTTCTGATATAAACAAACAAAGAAATCATCTGACAAAGGAACAAGCAATTCTGGTTGCAATAGGAACTAGGTCCATTGAGTTAATGAGGTTTTAATTATAATTATATATTTGCAATAATAATCCTATGCACACATATTTAGGATTAAGACTATAATTCTGTTTGAAGAAAGATCCAATTATACCAACGTATGCATAATCTTATATAAACTATCCATAAGTAAACATCGAGAAAATAGCTTTTCACTTATTTTATTCTAATAGTTTTATTCTGGAAAAAATATTACTACTGTGGTTAATATAATAAATGAAAAGCAATAGGTCACATACGTTAAACAGATTATTTGTGTTGTGTACTGTCTGCCTAAATGTCAACTATCCATGCCAAAGTTCACAGAAGCAGTCCTTGTAGAATCTTAAGATTCATTATATTCAGGCTGCTCACTCAAATCCTTTCAACTGTTTTCTTTCTCTAGGATAAAAAGTGAATTGATGATAGATTAATTTTGTTGTGGACTATTGCCATGATCTTTGTGGGGAAACGTGAAGTGACTATAGATCTCTTTCCGCAGAAAGATGAGGACTAATTAAAATGATTATGATTCCATGGATACTATGACATGTTCCTGAATGTTTTTGGGTGCTTTCTCAAGTAATATGATTTCTAGATCTGATCTTGCTAAGGGATAAGAAGATAGGAAGGCTATTATTCCTGAATACTCTCTGTAGAAAAAGGGCGTTTGGAAAGCTCCTTGACTTAGTGATGTATTCTGGTTAATAAAGCATACTGATAGACAATTGGCATGTATGATTTCATGAAGAAGATTATCATTTTATTTAGCACTGAATTGACCTTACTCAGGCAATGGATGGGCTACCTGAGATGGATAAGAAATGTGCTCCTCTGTATAGCAGTAGCAATAACACTTAGACTTATATTCCACTTCACTGGGCTTTAGTGAACCTCTCTAAGTGCTTCACAGAGTCAGCATATTTTCCCTAACAATTTGGGTCTTCATTTTACCGACCTTGGAAGGATGAAAGCACGGGTGGTATTCAGCAGGTTCTGACTAGTTCTGGAGAACCAGTAGCGAAAATTTTGAGTAGTTCAGAGAACCGGCAAATACCACCTCTGATTGGAGATTTTACAGTATACTTCTCCTGTCATGCCCACAAGCCACGCCCACAGAACCTGTAGTAAAAAAAAATTGAATCCCACCACTGAATGGAAGGCTGAGTCAACCTTATGCCAGTGATATTCAAACTGCCAAACTGCTGGCAGCTGGTAGTCAGCTGAAGTGGTCTGAAGTATTGTATTCTAACCACTGCGCCACCACTTTGTGTTCTTTCAAGAGGAGAAAGAATAACATAAAAATAAATAATTAGTGTTCAAAGTGCTTTTTAATTACACAGTGGATACATCCATTTGTTTAGTTGTATCTTAAATGTATAATCCATTAAATTTGAAATTAAAGATTGGATTCCAAAGTTTTAATTTGGAAATGGTGCCTTTCTGGAGCATTATTTCTCTCTAAAACAAACAAAAATCAATTATTTAATCATTCATTCATTCTTAAGAAAGGAGGGCCACTGGAATACTTTTGATTGCCACTTGAGACTTGAGACCTAGTTCTAGGCTGGGGATTGAGCAGTGGTGGGATTCAAATAATTTAACAACTGGTTCTCTGTCCTAATGATTTCTTCCAACAACCAGTTCACCAAACTGCTCAGAAAGTTAACAACCGGTTCCCCTGAAGTGGTGCGAACTGGCTGAATCCCACCACTGGGATTGAGCCAATTGCTTGCTCCAGTTTTGAGGATTTATCACTTTTTTTTCATTTTTAGACCTCCACTCACAAGAATATTTGGGTGGGACACAAAGTGGCCAAAATACTGCTGCAAGTTAAAGCATATAAAACATTGCAATTATATACTCTTACGTTAGCATAAAATTTAAAAAAATTAGAATAAAATAATGTAACAGTGTGAGTTAAATACAAAAGGATTTTAAACGTTTTTAAAGCCACTGTGGATGGGAGCCAATGAACTGAAAGTTTAAGAACTTTCCCATGTAAAATGTACCATAAAATTATCAAGAAAATATTTTAAGAGTAAAGACAACCATTTGTCAGATAGAGTCATACTTTCATTTCTAAAAAAGCTTCCAAAAGAGATTTGATCAACTAGTTGTATCAGCTTTAAATGGGAAGTTAGACCACATGGTTTGTTTGCATCCACACTACGAAAACTTCTTTTGAATGCTTGCCATAAGCATGTGCACCAACTATATAAGAGCAACCACAAATTCGTATATTTGTACAGCTTCCATCTGGGAAGAATCCCTAAAGCAGGGGTCTTCAAACTTGACAGCTTTAAGACTTGTGGACTTCAACTCCAGAATTCCTCCTCCAGTTATTTTAGCTCAGGAATTCTGGGAGTTGAAGTCCACAAGTCTTAAACTTGCCAAATTTGAAGACCCTTGACCTAAAGGGAGAGGGGCAGGGGTAGGGGACAGCCCCATTCTCATGACTCTTTTTTCCTTGCTTCACTAGTCTCTTAACACTAACTAGGATCATAGAAATGTATGTGTTTTAAAATCATGTTTTGCTGTTCCATGAAGTTGCATTGTGGGGAGGCTATAAGAAGCAATGTTATCTTATGGGACCTAGTAGATATGCCTTCTCTGTTGCTTTGCTTATTATGATCCTTTTATAGAATGACAAAGATCTGGTCCATGCATTGGACCAAGATGATAGATTATTTTGTTTTGCTATGGACTATTTGCTATATTCAATCTTCAAAATATATTAATTGTGCTCCATTTTTTAGTTTTATAGTGTATCCTTGTACTTTTTTCTTTTTAAATATTGATGTATTCCACCCAGAATCTGAAATTATGTTTATATTTACAGTTTTTTTATATTGCATGTAAGCCGTTATCCTAAAACACAGGGTATAAATATTGTATTAAAGAATTTTTTTTTAAAGCCTATAACTGCTTTCTTGCTACAAGTGAAAACTCTTCTCTAACAAATACTTCAGTGAGTAGTTTTTTTAAAAAAACCATGTAGGGAAAGCAGTAGGATTAATTAATTAATTCTATTTATATCCTGCCTTTCTACCCAGAAGACATTCAAGCTGGGGAAAGGAGTAATTTATGATAAAAAAATTCAAAGACCAATGAAGGACTGAGGGAATGAAATTCATTGTGATGAGCTAGAACTGACACCTAACAATGGGTTGCTCCCAACACAAATAAAAATTAGAAAGGAATAATGTTTTAGTTATTTTGAAGATAGATTATGCAAGACCGAGATGCCTGCTTTGGTAATCTCTCTTTTCAAAATACAACTGCTACTACTTCCTGCTCATATTTGTTTTAAATTATATATCTTGCATTTTCCATTGATTAAATCTAGCAGGTAGATGTTATACTCTTAAATTCTACTCGAAATAAGATGTCCCTATATAGAACATCAAAAAATGAACCAAAAGGGAAATTGCTGGCGTACAGGAATTTAGATTTGGCATTCAGAACATGACATGATTACGAGGAAAGTAAAAACCATGAGCAAGATACAGAACAGCTCCAATTTGACTATCTTGATTTTAAAGAGGGGCAGTGAAAATTGTGGACAGGATTTTAAGAGTCTGTTAATACAGATAGTCCTCAACTTACAACAGTTCATTAGTGACTGTTCAAAGTTAAAACTGAAAAAAGTGACATTTTTTTTACATTGAAGACTGTTGCAGCATCCCCATGGTCACATCATCAAAATTCAAATACTTGGCAACTCATTCATATTAAGGACTGTTGCAATGTTCCAGGATCATGTGATTACCTTTTGTGACCTTTTGACAAGCCAAGTCAATGGAGAAGCTAACAACCATGTTACTAACTTAAGAACTGCAGTGATTCAATTAACAACTGAGACAAGAAAGGTCATAAAATGGGGCAAAACTCATTTAACAAATGTCTCATTTAGCAACATTCATTGTGGTCATAAGTTGAGGACTAACTGTACACCCTAAGAATGAAATAATAATTCTAAAATTACTGTCTTTTCCTAAACTAAAATTCATCAGATACATATATCGGACAACGTCTGCTACTCTTTACCCTTTTGTACAATTCGCCCTAGCAAACTATAAAATGAGAAGGGGAGGGACAGGGAAGGAGGAGGGAGGGAGAGAGAATATGATTATAGAATAAAAGCCACAACATAGAGTAAAAATAGTTTTCTTCTTCTGTTTGCAAATCAAGTATAGCAGTTAAAGTTCTGAACAAGATTGGAGGAAATATTGACTCCAATGGTGGGATTCAAATTTTTTACTACCAGTTTGTGGGCGTGGCTTGGTGGGTGTGGCAGGGGAAGGATACTGTAAAATCTCCAGTCAGAGGTGGTATTTGCCGGTTCTCCGAAGTACTCAAAATTTCCACTACTGGTTCTCCAGAACTGGTCAGAACCTGCTGAATACCACCTCAGATTGACTCAGTCTAGTCAGTGCCAGGCTCTGGGAGAAGTTGGTTGAAAAACAAGACCCCTCATCACATCATGGATTGATTGATTAACTTTACTATAAGAATTCAGTGAGCATAGTGCAAAAACAAGTGTATGCTGCAACTAAATGAGAGGCAAATGCCAAGAACAACAACAAAGTACCTAGTTTTTGTTTGAAGCAATGTTAATGTCTGATTAACAACATATTCTTATAGATACATTATTCGGGAATAGGATTCTCCATATTCACCGAAAAGTATATTAAATGACATCCTTCAATGAATTCTGCAATAGGCTTCTAGATACTCAGGAAAAATTACATGTGACTAATTTCCAAAGGATATTTCTGAGTAGACATGTATAGAATTGTGTTAAAAGGTGTCAATTTATTTTTGTTTGATAATAATAAGAATGCTTAAGGGATTAATGGGTATACATAATTGTGATGATCAATGTTGCATAAATCTATAATAAATGGAGAATTAATCCATTAATTTCCTGTTTTCAGTTTTCTTAACTGTCATACTGGTTCACTTAGTTACTTAATAACTTTGGATCAGATTTTAATAGTGTTGGGTGAGAAATACTCAGAGCTAATTTGTATAAGACTTTTTAAAGGGTAGGAACTAATTATATTGCATAAATAGCAAACAGAAAAGTTTTATCAAGTATAATCTCAGAATTGTGTGCTAAATTGAAAGTTATTTACTCAAGCTCTCTTAACCTTATAGCACTTAAACCTTTAAAGGTCCTTCAAAATATGATATGGTTGGTAAGAGATAAGCTGTGGGTAGATGATGCTGGCATCTTTTCTACCCAGGGAACTCTGTGAGGGGTCTGTTTATGAGCTGTTTTGCACTAGTGGTATAGAAAAGGCCCATACTACGTACCTGATATGCCGAATTGTGAGAAGTTACTGCAGTGGACTGGGAACTGGTAATCTTAGGAAACTCAACTGTGATTATCCAAAATACTACCAAGGATTAATTAATAGACAAGGGGATTAATCAGAATACTGGTATTGGTCATAATGTTGTTCTGAAGGTAGGGAGGAAAAGCCTCCATGCAGTGAAACAAGTGTAGAGGTTTTTACATGAACAATGTTCACAGTGCTATGTAGTTAAAGCATTAGGATTTACCAAGTGGAGACTCTGCATGGTGTTTGATATGGTAACTGATTATCTGGAAAATATATAAAAGGCAGGATTAAAATAATGACATAGAATTGTGCCCTTCATCCAGGTCTGCAATGATGACAGACTCTACTTGCCAAGGAAAGTAGATATGGAACTACATGACACAGTTGAAGAAATAAAAAGGGCATTGCAATAATATCTGAAGGACATTGAAGAAGATGCACTGAAGCTACTGTACCAGGAAAGTTTACTGAGTAATGGAGAGACAAAACTGGCCTACAAGAAAAAACAAATAAAGAATAGAAAAGAGATATGGCAAGACAAATTATTACATGGCCAGTATATAAAAATAGCAGGCAAAGAAGATAACAACATGACCTGGCAATGAAAAGGAAAATTGAAGAAAAAGACAGAGGGGCTAATACTGGCTGCACAAGAAACATCTTAAGAACAAATGTATACAAATCCAGAATTGAAAAGACAGCAACAGACAACAAATGACATCTCTGCAAGAAGCTGAAGAAACAGAGGACCACCTAGTTAGCTGCTGCAAACAACTGCATGACATACTAACTGACTACAAACAATGGCATGACAAAGTAGCAACAATGGTGGATTGGAATATCTGCAAGAAATACTATTTGCCTGCAAGCAAGAATCAGTTGGACTGCAAAATAGACAAAGTAATAGAGAATGAAGGAGCTAAGATGTTCTGGGACTTTAGAATTCAAACAGATAAGACCTAAAAACTGTTGATAAGAAAGACAAAAAGGTCTGGATAGTGGATGTGGCAGTATTTGGAGATAGTAAAATAAAAGAGAAAGAACTGAAAAAAAAATACAAAGACATGTAAATAGAAACAGAGCAATTGTAGCAAAATAAAGCAAAGACACTACCAATGATAAGGCACCTTGGTTGCAACTCTAAAATATCTGGAGCATCAACTGAACAACATTGACAAAATTCACCATCAATCAATTGCAAAATACAGATTTACTTGGAACAACTTACATCTTGTGATGCTACCTTTTATATCATGAAATAACAAGGAAGGATTTGACAAAAATGTCAAATCCAATTTAAACATCTTGCGGAATGTGCAAAACCATAACAACAACAACGTTATATCACATAATGTATATGTATGTGTTACATCACATTACATTATGATGTCTTAGGTTCTTGGGAAGAACTTGAAATGTATAAAGGCCTGCACCAGCTGAAGAATTGGCAGCTGTAACTTTACATGGTTGTTGTTATGTATGTAGGTTTGAATGTTATTGGTTTATTTGAACTGTTCTTGTAAAATGTCAAATGGTATTGGTTTAAATAGTGTGGGAAGAAACCCTGCACTCCCATTGGCTGGCAACTACGGCTGCAGGCTATAAGAGGCAGCCGTAGCCCAGCCAACTCAGGTCCATTCGAGCTGTAGTCACTGAATAAACTCTTTGCTGGAACTCTTCGCGTCTGACTCTTCATGCAAACTTAACAGTTGTGAATAGATAATAATAACAATACAAGGGATAATAAAATAGAAGATACATAATTGGAGATCTCAAAGTATCAGGATCTGAAAATTGAAGTTGGAAGATTATGGCATAAACCATCTGTTATAGTCCCATTAGTTATCAGGAAACTGGGTCCAATACCATAAAATATTGGATGAAATTTAGAAAATCTGTACATTAACAAAAGGCCACACTGCTTTAATCCACACATATACTACATGGATGCATTATAACATCATAGGCTCTGGGAAGAACTCAATGTGCATGTAAGTCAACACCAGTGAAAGAAGTGGCAGCTGTGATTTCACACTGTTATATATATAATAATCATCTGCAGTTCACTTTGTGGGCTCTTGAAGAAGTAAATGCAGTGTTTTCTAGGATTAATTTTGCTCTTTGTGCGCTAGGCCTACATCTATCCTGGCTGCTGTCTGGGGCTGGAGGAGGCAAAATGATCAACACCTCACTTTCAGAGATGGGTGATGCTAGAACCTTATACTATATGAGGCCTCTTCTTAGGAAGACTTCTTTGGATCTGGTTACTTGAGATATCTACTGCCATCTCTATTTTTTACAAGATTTCTTGAGATAATGATAAAAGATTGCTCAAGAACAAATAGATTATTTGGACCACTTTTACTCAGGCTTCGTGGGACTTGGGAATGGAATAGGGATGGCACTGAACACTCTAATAAAATACCTTTGTTGAGACCTAGATGAGGATCTCTTAACATTTGATAACTTTAATCAGGATAAGACAGGGTCATGATGGCTCAGGCACTGAATTTGTCATCTGGAAAGTTGACAGCCCAGGTTCAAGACCTAAGCACCATGCAACAGGGTGAGCTCTCATTACTTGCCCCAGCTCCTGCCCACCTAGCCATTGGAAAGCATGCAAATGTGAGTAGATAAATAGGTATCACTTGGGGAAGGTAACAGTCTTCTGTGCCACTCTCCATATAGTCATACTGGCCAAATGATCATGGAAATGTCTTCAGACAATGTTGGCTCCCTCAGCTAAGAAACTGAAGGAGATGAGCACTGTCTCAGAATCAGACACGACCAGACAGGAGAAACCTTTACCTTTTCATTAATGAGGATAAACTTCTTGATCAATTGCAAATGCTGGAGATTAGAGACATTTTTAGTGGTATTCCTCTTTCCTTAATGAATGGTTCTGGAAGGGGAATGCTATGAAGATGCTGCTAATGTCTTGTCCAAGTGCCTAAAGCCTGTAGGATTCTGTAGGGAAACATGACTAAGTTGTTTTTTGTGAATCAAGGCTCCCGGTAGGCTTCACTGTAGTTTCTAACAGGGAGACACTATTCCTGAGAAAGCAGGTCTGTGGTTTGGTGGTCTTCCTGGACTCATGGCTATTGTTGAATTGGCTGGTAGAAGTTGTGAACAGGAAAGCCTTTGATATAACAGCTGACATATCAGTTGTGATGACAGTAATCCAGCATGGGTTGAAAAACTGCTCTCTTTGAAGACCACTTAGAAAGTCAGTTTGTGCAAAATATGGATCACTTAGCAGATGTGCATGGCTCGCTTTAGCTTTCAATGGGCTTCCAGGTCCAAATTAAAAGCCTAATGTTGCCCTGTAAAGCTCTAGACAGTTAGGTGTTTAGATAGCATGTTTGAGAACACTTACTCAACTGGAATTCATCTTTCTGACTGGATCATCCAGGGAGATCCTTTGTTTCTTAGTTCTATGTGGTGAAGGGGGTTGATAACCAGTGATTCTGCCCTTTCTTTGGTTGTCTGAAAGCCAAGTTCTTCCAAAGAACACTTAAAAAAAGAGTGACATTATCTGGGTCTATTTTTAGATTTACTTTTTTATTAGCTAATATATGTGTACTACTCAAGTCACTGTGCATACTGCTCACTCTTCATATTTCTCCATTGAAACAACCTTGTGAAGTGGGGGGGGGGAGTCTGAGAGAGTTTGTGAGTATTCCACACCTAAAGGAAGATGCGAACTCATGATCTTTTGATTTGTAATCCAGCACCTTAACTATGTTATTTTTATTTTATAATATTGATCAAATTTACATAGCCACATATCTCACAAACATGATTCTAGGCAGCATACAATAAAACAGCTGTTTAAAAACAAATTTAAAATAACAATTCAAAACAATTTTATTATTACCATTGCATTATTTCTTCTTTTTTATCTTTTATTTTAATCGTCTTCCTATGGTCAATTTAATTTCTATTAGGGATGTTTTTACATATTGTATGTTACTACTGTAAATCATCAATATTCTGGACATTAACATTCAGAGTTTTGTCATTCACTAATAGAACAATTTTTTTCTCTCCCTTCTACCCTCACAATTGTTATAGAAAGTTGTTTGATAATTTTCATAAGTACTTTCTATATGTGCAGAGACATTCTTTGTCTGAAGGGCTGATCTTGCACAATACCCTTAAACAGGTCAACTGAAAAAAGCTGATTTTACACAATCTGCTAAATTTAGTTACATTAACCTTAACTAAGCAATTAGCAGTTCTTTTTCTTTGTTTACCATGCTGGATAAAGTTTGATTACTTATGATTCAATGTATCTTATAAATCCTAACAAGGGGTTAATTCCGCCTATTACTTGAATACAGGTATGAATCTGAAGAAAGATAGCTATTGAATATCTGAGATTGGCTCTATATTCACAGTTGTCTGAAGTTGGATTTACATTTCGAGAACTACCTTTGTAAATCTAGTCCCCTACTGGGAAAGTAGAACATCTTTTGCTCTCTTTCTGCTAATAAGGTAGTGAACATTGTGTGTGTAGTGGGAAGAAGCAGAATATATCCATTGTATTTTGAGTGCCCAATTGTCTAAGAGTATCAAAGGATAAGGTAGTATCAGATAAATGTCAATAAATGGCTTCACTATCCACATCCTGTACTCTTTCCCTCTTTCTATTAGGGTTTTTTCTTTATTTATGTGGCTGGTGGCTGTTATTTGAAGTTACTACGGCAACCTGTCACCATCTGGTGTTATAAAGTATGATGAGATTTTGGTTGCTAGGTGCTGAAGTTTGCCATCTCTTTTTGTAAACTGTTATTCTTCTTCTCCCACATATTAGAACCGCATATTAAATTCCAAGGAATTGTAATTTTACTCAACTCTATATAATCAAGCCATGTTATTCTTTTATATGGATAACTCCTTACTTCCTATATCTTATATTTTAAAATTCTAAAGAATGTTATTTTCTAGCTAACACTTCATAATGTAGGTATGTAAGGCTACTCGGCACAATATGACTATTTTTAAAGACTAATCAATCATCCTATCATACTTTCTTTGCTGTCAAAGGATTTTGAATAGTCACTGAAAGAGTATCTCATTTGCCTTTGACATGCTGTTTTGCCTTTTGTGTGCTGCTGACAGATATAAATTCAGTAATGTCTACTTTGTCATCCCACCTGACCTTCTCTCCCCTCCCCAAAAAAATCTGGCAATATCCCATATTTCCAAATAGCCAATTTAGGTAAGAGTAATCATTTACCTTTCAATTTATTATCTCTGTCCAATTATAAGAGGTTATTGTGTATTCCATCATTATATTTATGTATATTATTGACTGCATCTATTGATAATAGATTCATATCTTCCTTCCTTAACATTCTATTAAACATTTCCCTCACCAGTCTAGTGTTTCATATGGTTATACTTATTTTTACACATGTTTGACCTAGTTTTAGCCATGCCTATCTGTATGGTGATACAGCCTTCAAAAAGTAAGCCTAGCTGAACTGCTATGTCAAAATTCTCCTTAAACTACTTTATTTCCTTACCTGCTAGGTATTTGGGAACTGGCATCAAAGTTCTCATTCTTATGTTATACATGTACCAGAGTGCATATTACAGTCTGTGAGTGGCTATTTGGGAAAAGTGTCTTCATCCTAGATTTTAGACATCAATTCAAAACTTGAAAAATATTTTTTTTAAAATGGGAGTTGCCTTAAAGATTAGCTGGATGCTCACACAGACCTTGAATCTACTACTCTTACTCACTTTCATCCATTTCTTAATGTGCTGGTTGAATTGTATAGTTCTGTACATTTGATACTTTGACAACATTCCTGGGGAACTCCAAAACAAAGATACTTTGAAATCAGTCATGTAGCTTGATTGGATGAAAATGAGATGTAGATTACAGAACTAAGTACAAGGCAGCTAATGGCAATATTAAGGGTCAGTTGCTTATAAAGTTAAGTTACTGAATGGCATTGGTGTGATAAATGTTTCAGCAAGAAAATGTATTAATTTATATTTTGAGCACCCCAGTCATCAAAGCTGGATAGCAGAACCATAATTTTAACTCTACATAATTTTAACTCTGCCAGCTGAATTGTTTTAATAAAACAAAGAATGTCATCTGTTAGTTCACACTGTTCCCATTTGCAGTTAGTAAATCTGCACACACATGATGGACAACAGTGTTTTTACAATGCTGCAGTACATAGATAGCCAGATTTTGAGAATTTCCTTTTTTTTAGAGAGATTTTCATTATAAAAATAGTTTTGATTTTGCTGAACAGTATCTTTCTAAAGATGCTGCTTAAGCCACAAGGGATTAATGGAAATCATTTTGGGAAGGATAAGCAGGAACATTTTGAAAAGCTTTCAAACACGATCAAACAGCTCAAAAATCAAATAAAAAGAGCAATCTTAAATATATAAGATTCTGCTGTTTATACTTATGAGAGTTCCTTTTTTGTTTATACAGGCAATCAGTACATTTGAATAGCAAAGCTGATATTCAAACAATTACAATTTTTAACTCTGGTTTGGCAAGCAGTTGACATCCTAACATCTCCATACCATCCAGAATATGCCTGTCCCTTAGAAGTAAAATATAATGTTTGCTTCTTAAAAGTAAAACATAAGCTTTTTTTAAAGAGAAGAGCATTAGTAACAAAAGCTACAGAAAACCTTACCTGAAAGATCTGGGATTACCTGCTGCAAATCTCTCCTTTTAGACCCCCACAGATAACCAAAGCTTTGAATAGTAAAAAGATAACTCCAAAAGCTGAAATAAGTTATCATTTATGTAATAATTTGCACAGTTTATATGCCAGAACTATACTGGTCTGCTCACGTAGGAATAAACAAAAAAGCAGCACCAACTGAACAGAAGCTACCATATGAAAGTAAAAAAGACCTCTAGTGGCTACAACCTGAAGTTAAAGAAGCTTCATTTCAAGCTTTAAATACTATAGTAGACAAAATGGTTGGATATATTAAAGTACAATGTACACACTTATGACCGACCTTGTATTTGTTATTAAATAATTAAAAACAGTCCAAAATGTACATTTAAGGAAGGAGAGGTCAGATTTCTCAAGTTAGTTTAACATATCAATTTCCAATTAGAATGAGCAATCATTCTAAATATGAAACCAGTCTGATGGACATATATCTCTAACTTCAATTTTCTTGTGTGTAGTGGACATGCATATGTGATGTGGTTGTTTTGGGTTTTTTTAGAATTTTTGAAAAGCTATTTAAAAAAAAATTCTTTCAGAAAGGCACTTAACTTAGCATTAAATGCCAGCCAGTTTCAGCCTAGGAAAATTTAATTTACTACTATTCATTAGAGTGTGATGCTTTAAGGACAGGTATAATTCCATAAATTAGAAAAGTAAGCATACATTTGTCAGCTTGTGAGTTAAATTTTCTTAGGGCTGCAGTTAAAAGAACTTCAAACATCTCAGGCAGACAGATGACACTTAAATGGATGTAATTGACAGCTCACGCTGGCTATATTACAAATGCAAGTCATGTTTTGGAGGAAATTATTAAGTAAAAATGGTAAAAAACATGTACTTGTAAGAAATGTATGAATCTTCTCAAAGAAGTTTTTTTTTCTTTTGTTCTAAAACTGAGTCCACTTTTTGAAAGGGTGAACATTTTTATCACTGTTACAGCCTGGCTAATTTTGAGGTGATTTTTAATCACTTTGCTTTCTTCAACCCTTTTTATACAGCTTTGTTTGTCCAGTGAAATCAACATTAGGATTTCACAAATAGAATTCTTCTCCTTTTATTGAAATGTAGACTTGACATTTTTATCATTATTTGAACATTCTCTAACAACACAGGATTTATTTGTTTTTTTGAACAATTCTACAAAATTTCATGAAAATGTATTGTCTTTTTAACTTTTTTTTAAAAAAATATTACACTTCTGTGTAGAGATTGTGACACTGTATCTGTGTAGCAAAACATTGCCCATTTTTATGTCCAAGTCTACTTATTCTGAGAAATGTAAATTTTGAAAATTGCAGCTCACAGAGTATAAGCAGAAATAGTTATTTTTCTTCCATCAGGTATTTGGCTTTATTTTATTTTATTTTATTATTTTATTTTATTTTATTTTATTATTTTACTTTACTTATTTGTTTACTAAATTTATTGTCCACCCATTTTACCATGGGATAATTGGGTGGTTACAATATTAAAAAGATAATATTTTACAAAATTTATACACAATCTGAATTAAAGAATACAAAATGTTAAATATTTGTTGATGTTGATGTTGGTATCAAGGACATAACATACACGTGTTATTTTGTCTCCTAATGTATCTAATCTGGATGTAAATATACATTTCATCATGGTTAATCTGTTTCTTTTGCAGAGTCATTTTGTGGCCTGCATGACAGCAATCCTGGACCAAATGAATGATCAGCACTATTCTTCATACATTGAAACTTTTCAGACGAGCTCAGAATTAGTGGTAAGTGGTCATGGGAAACAGGCTCAAGCACATTCATCACATAATGGACTGTTTTCTTTCTGGTGTATATAGTAATGAATATTAGTTTATATAACAGGATTGCCTTTGAAGTTTCAGTCTTAAAAACAAAAGTAGAAATCATGTGGATGAACTAGTATTTTGAGTCAATATTAGTTTGTTTTTCAACAAGGTACTTTTCAAGTTTAGTATATTTGTTGCTTGGTCATGTCGGTGCAATTTCATGCAAAAATGGGGTGAGGTAGACTGGTATAAAATGCTAGCACTGATTTTATTTTATTTTTTCTATTCTGTTGCTCAATTGCTGCAGTCATTACTAGTCATTTTGTGTAATTGGGTCAGCAATATATACCAGTTACATTGAAGATGAGAACAAGATTTCTTTTCTGTATTGAAGAATGCATGATATTTAAATATAAAAGATAAATATCCATTTTTCCCACTAGGACTTTTTGATGGAAACTTTCATAATGTTTAAAGATCTGATTGGAAAAAATGTTTACCCCTTGGACTGGATAGCAATGAGCATGGTGCAGAACAGGTAATAAGAACCTATAGAGGACTATAAGACTTGCAGCCTGCTAGACAATTTTAAACATTGGCAGCCAGGAAATTTTGAAAACCCACCAAGGTTAAATAAATGTCAATTGGGAATGATAAATGTGTGGCTGCATTACCTGGCCAGTAAAATTGTACATTGTTGGCTCTTAAGTTGTGTATGCCTGCTATTAAAAATCACAATCTCTCTCTTTGTCTCTCTTTCTCTCTCTTTCTCTTTCTTTCTTTCTTTCTCTCTCTTTCTCTCTCTCTCTCTCTCTCTCTCTCTCTCTCTCTCTCTCTCACACACACACACACACACACACACACACACACACATCCTATCTCTTGTTTTAGTTCTTTAATTACACTGCAGAGTCTTAGGAAGGCTGGATTTTGTTTTTTTAATGAAATTTTTATTAATTAGAGATGTGAAGATCAAGTTAGCTCTTTCCCATTGAACGGTTAACAGAAGGTGACCTCTGGAAGTTTTTTTCCCATTGTACCTTTTTAATTATGTAAGGCATTAGAAAAAAGGTCAGTAGAAACTGGACCATTTAAGAATCCAGATTAGATATACATTATGCATGGTGGTACATGATCCTTTAAAATATCATGGTGGTCATATGAGTCCAGGGTTCTTTTCTGTGGAAGAGATTTCTCTGTGTGCAGCCAAATGAGGTCTCTGGCATTTGGGAGCCCCAAAATGAACCATAGCTCATATGCCAAATTGTGACAAAATGGTTGATCTTTGGTCCTACAGTGTTTAGCAAAAAATGTGAAAATAAAAGTCAGAAGGAGAATGTGAAGTCTGAGGTTCTGGAAGACTCTTATTAGCATTAATGTAACAACCCCCCAAACTTTACAGTTATGAAAAAATGGACCCACATAATCCAAGGATCTCTTTTAATTTGTTAACCTCTTGACCACATTCTGGCCTCTGACATAGAAGTTGTCCATCTGTAATCTGATGTGATTTCATGTTACTGTTTGCATCCATAGGAATTTCCAAGGGAAGATTAACTTTTATGTATTTGTGACTAAAATTCTCACCTCATATAGGATATGCAGTAGAACTCTTTTATCTCTCTCCCTATTGATAATGTTTTTAATCTTCTTGTGTGAAATTCCTCCTCTTTTTTATTACTATACTATAGCTTATCTATTCAGCCATGGTGCATTTCAGGTATATGTAATGTATATCTGAAATCATGTTTCATTTCAGAATTGCTGCATTGCTTGAATCTACTTATATCCTCGCCAAGTTCCTGATTCATATAGTTGCCTACTAAGATGTAGCTATTTTCCATATTCCCCCTTGCATTTGGGATCAAACATAATTGCAAATAGAGAGAGCCAGTTTTGAAACAGTAAATGTGTCAGCTTTGAAATTCAGCTGCCAACATAATGGGAAGGGGGGTGGAGGAGTTGACAAGTTCAAGGTTATTCTGTATGTCGCACTACGAAATTCCAGTTGCAGTTAATTTGTTCTCGTGGTTTATGAAGTGTAGAAGTGGGAGGAGAAAAAGGTGGATTCTGTGTAGCACGTGAAATTTCTTTCACTTTGGGAAATGCCTTAGACATACCAGATCTGTTCCTAATAAATCAATTGGAGAAAATATGTCTTGGAGTGATTGATATCATGGATACTTTCTGGATGCCGTACATTTATTTCCCAAAGTTCACTTTTATTTTTTGAAGGGGCTTGGCTGGTCCCCCAAAGATCTTTTTCCAGAGACGGAAAAAGATCAACAATCAGCCGAAGTTGGAGACCTGCAGGAGGGGGCATGTGGGGCCCTCCAGAGCATTATCTGGAGCTGCCAGCCCTTGTTTGGAGGAGATGATGGATGCTTTCAGAATGGCAGTAGATGAAAGAGATTTGGGAGCTATACCGAAGCGTTTCAACTCAAAAAGTTGTTATAACCCAGATGTAACCCAGCTGTTTGAAGAGAAATCTTTTTCTAGCCCCAGGCATATTGCTATTCTGTCAGATTGGAGGGAAGAGAGACAATTGGGGTCGGAAATCTCTCAAGAAGACAAACCCAAGATTTATCCTGGGAGTCCATTGGAGGCAGATTTACATCAACAGTTCCAGAATCTAAAGGTGACAGGCTTGGTCTCACAGTCTGTTTGGACGGGTGGAAGCTTGAGACCATCCATGTTCTCTTACCCAAGTATTGTGAGGGATGAGGAGAATATACAGATGCCAGTTGGAGGAGCCCAGCAAGAAGCATCAACTAACAGAGGTATGTTGCAGCCTCCAAGGCAATCCCCTCATTTCCAAAAAGGAATTTTGCCCCCTACAGAGAGTATCCCTCCAGGATGGGGATTTTATCCAGGCCAGGGATGGATTCAATGGCAGCCAGCACCAACACAGCCCTGGTCTGAAGGGGGGTTGCCCAGACAACAGACAGCAGCATCCCCTCCACCTGACCAGGGAACCAGGCCACACCCATCTTCCTCTTGGCAACCACAAATACAATCCCAACCTGCAGCGAGGCCACAGGGACCCCTATTCCAGAGAGGCACCACCCAGCCAGGCTTCAGGGGGCCTACCCAGGCTATGTATGCCACCTGACCGGTTCCTTTTATTCCAGTTCAACCTACAGGGGCCTGGCAGGTGCCACCTCCCCAACCATGACCCAGGCTGGACCAAATACCCTTTAAGGCCATATTCGATGGCCACCATGAACATTTCAATTACTTCCTCACTCGAATCCGATCCCATATAGAGCAATTTGGAGATCAATACACTACAGAGTGCTATTTGGTTACAGCCATAACAGATGGGATGAATGAAGGGGATGCTTCAGACTGGATGGCCCAACTACACAACGAACAAGCCCCCAAATTACATGATGTAAATGGATTTATTCAATTATTAAGACTCAGATTTGAAAATCCAGATTTCATTCCAGAGAGAATGAAGAGAAGTTAATAGAAATGAGGCAAGGCAAGCGACCCTTGTCAGAATTTATTTGGGACTTTAGAAGGGTCGCAAGCCACCTCATGGATTGGCCTGAAAGAATGACTTTACACTACTTTAAAAATGCCATTGATCCAGAAGTGAAAAAGGCTTGTGAAATTAGGGGAATCCCAGAGACCTTACAATCGTGGTATGCCGCCTCCCTCAGCTTAGATCGCAGCATCAACCCACACAGGAAAACCCTTCTGGTGGCCCCACCTAAGAGAATTGTGGCTAGGAGACCACCGATCAGACCAGCTGAAACTGCTCATACCCGACCCACCAGGGGGCTGAAATGTTACCGTTGTGGACAGCCGGCCATAGAGCAGCAGACTGTCTGGCTCCTGCTCCTGTACCACAAGTACCACAGTCGAAGTCTAATCCAGCTTTTAGAGGTCGGAATAATCAAGGAAGACCTCCGGGCATTGGCAGGTTCGCCAAACACAGCTGGGAAAGCCCCTATGCGCAGATGGGAGCAACGGACCACCAGACCGGCACCATGTCCCCAAGAACCCAACCTGCGAAGATGACCCAATGGTGAGTGATCCCATCATACCTTTTACAGTCAAGGTCAGGTTAGTGGTACCAAACATGGGGGAGGCCGGGGAGTTAGAAGCTGTCATTGATACTGAGTGTTCTAGATGTCTTATCGGACTCCCTATCATTGAACAATTGGACATAAAGACTAACCCGCTAAAACGCCCAATCAGATTTGAGCAAGTGGATGGAACTTTAATTGGGGGGACCCCAGCCACCCAAATGATAGAATTGATCAAGATGGAATTAGGGCCCCATTGCAAACTCATATGCTTCATAGTGGTCCCCAAGATGTCAGAATCAATCATACTGGGACTTACTTGGCTAGACAAATGGGCCCTGATGATCAAATGGGAGGATGGATTCAGAAAAATCCTCATTGCACTGGGCCCATTGCCCCCTCTTCCTAGAGAGGCCTAGAGGGGCCTAGAGAGCAGGTGGAGGGCATCCCAGTCCGGATCTGACCAATCCCAGTTAAGATCCATTTCTAGGACTTATCTGGCAGCAGTGAGGGTGGCGAAGAAGACTTACTTCTCTGCTCTCATCACATCTGCAGATAATCGCCCAGCCGCCCTGTTCAGGGTCACTCGCTCCCTCCTTAATCAGAGGGAGAGAGGGGACCCTGTGCAGGGATGTGCCGAGGAATTAAGTCAACTTCTGTCGGATAACATTGCTTGGATCCGGGCCAGGCTGGACTCTGCCTGGCTAGATTCGGAGACAGAGGTGGCGTCAAGTCTTGTTCATGTTATCTGGGAGGAGTTTGAGCCTGTATCCTTGGACAGGACCATGCAGCGGCTGAGTACCACTATGTGTTTGTTGGACCCGTGTCCCTCCTGGCTGGTCTATGCTGCCTGGGAGGGTACACTTGGCTGGCTCCAGGCAGTTACCAATGCTTCTTTACAAGAGGGATCCTTTCCCTCTGCCTGGAAGGAGGTGGTGGTGAAGCCTCTCCTTAAGAAGCCTGCCTTGGAACCAGTCTCCAGTCTCCAACCTTCGCTTTTTGGCGAAGGTTGTTGAGAGCGTGCTGGTGCAACAGATGCCGAGGTTCCTGGAGGAAGCTGATTACCTGGACCCATACCAATTGGGATTCAGGCCCAGTTACAGCATGGAGACAGCATTGGTCGTGCTGATGGATGACCTCTGGAGGGCTCGGGACAGGGGTTGTTCCTCTATCCTAGTCCTGTTAGACCTCTCGGCGGCTTTTGATACCATCGACCATGGTATCCTACTGTGCCGGCTTGGGGGGTTGGGAGTGGAAGGCACTGTATTGCGGTGGTTCTCCTACCTCTCAGGCTGGACGCAGTCAGTGTTGGCAGGGGGGAAGCGGTCGGTCCCTAGGCCCCTCACTTGTGGGGTGGCACAGGGGTCGGTCCTTTCTCCCCTCCTGTTCAACATCTACATAAAGCCGCTGGGTGAGATCATCGGTGGTTTTGGGGTGAGGTATCATCAATATGCTGATGATACTCAGCTTTTCATCTCCACCCCAGACCACCTCAGTGATGCCCTCTCTGTGATGTCCTGTTGCCTGGAGGTGGTGCGGGTCTGGATGGGGAGGAACAGGCTCTGGCTCAACCTGAACAAGACTGAGTGGCTGTGTGTACCAGCATCTCGGATAATTGAAGAGATTCCACAATTGGTCATGGGGGGAGAGGTGTTGCCCCCTGTGGATAGGGCATGCAACTTGGGTGTCCTCCTGGATGTGTGGCTCAATTTGGAGGAGCAGGTGGGAGCTGTCACCAGGGGAGCATTTGCACAGGTTCGCCTTGTGCACCAGTTGCATCCCTATCTGGACCAAGATGCACTGTGCACTGTCACTCATGTGCTTGTTGCCTCTAGACTTGACTACTGTAATGCTCTATATATGGGGCTGCCCTTGCATGCCATATGGAGACTTCAGCTGGTGCAGAATGCGGCCGTGCGGGTGGTGATGGGAACGTCCTGATTCTCCCATATTACACCCCTCTTGTGCGACTTGCATTAGTTGCCGGTTGCCCTCCATGTGAGATTCAAGGTGCTGGTAATAACCTATAAAGCCCTATATGGCTTGGGTCCAGGGTACTTGCAAGAGCATCTCCTGCCGTCAATGAATACCAATCACCCAGTGCTCTCCCACAGACGGGGACTCCTGAGGGTGCCATCAGCTAAGCATTGTAGGCTGACATCCCCTAGGGCGAGGACCTTCTCTGTGGGAGCGCCCACCCTCTGGAACCAGTTACCCCTGGAATTGCACCTGGCCCATGATCTCTGCTCCTTCTGCCATGACCTTAAAACATGGTTATTTTCACAATCCGGCCTGGACTGACAGGAGATCGGGGTTTTAACTGGAAAGTTTATTTGGCTATAATTTTAATATTTTTTAATTGTTTTAATTTTTGTATTGTTCGTTTTTATGTACGCCACCCTGAGTCCTTCCGGAGAGAGGGAGGCCTATAAGTCTAAATAAACTCAAACTCAAATTCAAACTTCCGCCCACTACAAAACCCCCAGTCAGCTTGAACCCAGAGCCTGAGCCAGCATCCATAGTGTCCCACCTTCTCCCAGATAACCCCCAGGTACCCAACCAATACAAAGACTTGGCTGAAGCATTCAGTGAAGAAGAGTGTAATGCTTTACCTCCCCATCTGATTGCACCATAGAATTAGAGCCTGGGGCGAAATTACCAAAACCATAGATGTATTCAATGTCGCCTGCTGAAATGACTGAATTAAGGAAATACATCGACAGCAATTTGGAACAAGGGTTTATTGAGCCTGCCAAATCAAGATTAGCTGCCCCCGTGTTGTTCAAGGAGAAGAAAGATGGCAGGTTGAGATTGTGTGTTGAGTTTAGAGGCATGAATGCTGTATGCATCAAAAACATGTATCCTCTCCCCCTTATGAAGGACTTATTGAACCACCTGTCAAAGGGCAAGGTATTCACCAAGCTAGATCTCAGGGAAGCTTACTATCAGGTCCGCATCAAAGAGGGAGATGAGTGGAAAACAGCTTTTAACTGCCCTCTGGGTAGCTTCCAATTCAAAGTCATGCCTTTTGGAGTTCAGGGGGCTCCTACAGTGTTTATGCAGCTCATCAATGAGGTGCTACACCTGCACCTTTACCGGGGGGTCCTCGTAAATCTGAATGACATCCTTATCTTCAGCAAAACCATGGAAGAACATATTCAATTGGTCTGACAAGTCCTAGAAGAACTTCTAGCCGCCAAATTATATGTGAAACTAGAAAAATGTGAATTCCATAAAGAGACACTGGACTATTTAGGCTACCGAATATCCAACCTGGGGATTGAAATGGTCCCCGGAAAGGTGAAAGTGGTGCTGGACTGGCAACCCCCCAGAACCCCAAAACAACTTCAAAGTTTCTTGGGGTTTGCAAACTTCTATAGACAATTCATTCTGTCATTTGCTGAAGTTGCCCTCCCGTTAATGGAGCTATTAAAAATGGGCCCGTCCCCCACCAAACCGAAGCCGAGTCAACCCCTGGCTTGGACTATGGACTGTCAGAAAGCTTTTGAGACCTTAAAACACCTCTTCACAGCTGAGCCCACCCTCCAACACCCAGATGCTACCAAGCCATTTATTGTCCAAACAGATGCAAGTGATGTAGCGGTGGCAGCTGTTTTGCTGCAAAAAGACTCTCAAGGCCGACTGATGTTTTGTGCTTATGTGTCCAAAAAGCTGACAGAAACAGAGTGAATGTGGGCAGTCTGGGAGAAAGAAGCATTTGCCAGACGATGACTTTATTGACTTGAAGGCATTTTCCAGAAGGAGCGCTAGAGGCCTTTCAGGTATGGACTGATCATAAGAACCTTGAGGCTCTAAAGACCCCTAGGAGATTATAACCCAAACAAGTCCACTGGGCCCAATATTTCAAGCGATTCAACTTCAACATTAAGCATATCCCCGGAGGGAAAAACATACTGGCAGACGCTCTGTCTAGAAAACCTCAGTTTGACAGCAACTGAGAGGAAATAGTACAAGCTTTAATTTCAGAAGCTCAATCAGCAGGCCAAGTGACCACTCGAGCCCAAGCCAACCGCAACCCCAAACACCTGGAAGATAAGCTGATCGCAGAATTGAAAACGGCCCTATTGACCGATCCTTGGTTCCTGGACCATCAAACAGAGTTGACAATGAATGATGGACTTGGAAAGGGACTAAGCTTTATGTACCCACAACCCTAAGACTACTGGTACTAAAGCATAGCCACAACTCATGGCTGGGAGGCCACTTCAGATTCTTGAAAGCCCTACATTTACTGAGAAGACAATTCTGGTGGGCAAAAATGAAACCTGATGTCGAGGACTATGTAAAAAGTTGCTCAATTTGTGCCACAATGACACACAGAACTGGAAAAAACCCTGGCCTCCTGCAACAAGTTGCTGAAGCAACCCAACCTTGGGAAGAGATCGCAATGGACTTTATTGTTGAATTACCTAAGAGTGAAGGGAATACAATTATTTGGACTATAATTGACTTATTCTCTAAACAGGCCCATTTTATAGCCTGCAAAGGACTTCCATCTGCGAAAAAACTTGCAAAGCTGTTCATGAAACATATCTATAGACTACATGGAGTACCTCGTAGAATAATATCAGACAGAGGGATACAATTTATTGCAAAATTTTGGAGGGAATTCCTGAAATCCATTGGTTCCTCTCAAGGATTATCCTCAGCTTTCCATTCTGCTTGTAACGGAGCAGCGGAGAGGGCTAACACCATGATTGAACAATACATTAGATGCTATGTAAATTATCAACAAGAAAATTGGGCTGAGTTATTACCTTTTGCAGAGGTTGCTTACAATAATGCAGTACATAGCAGCACGGGATTGACTCCATTCCAAATCAACACTGGGATGGATTTTGTCCCGATGCCAGAGTTACCTAGACAACCTCCCACATCCATGTCCCTAACAGAAGGAAAGGATGGGAAGATACAAAAAAAGCTTTGACCGAAGCTGCAAAAAATTATTAAAAAACAGGCGGATAAACATAGATCCCTTCAACCACCTTTTAAAGTAGGAGACAAAGTATATTTGTCAACCAAGTATCTTAGGTTGAAACTGTCCAGTAAAAAGCTGGGTCCAAAATTCTTGGGCCCATTCCCAATTTCAAAGATAATCTGGTCACTGTCCAATTAAGTCTTCCTCGACTATTGGGGAAAATTCATCCTGTGTTCCATTGTAGTTTACTAAAACCAGCTACTACATCAATGATAAGACCACTGCCAATTGCTCCCCCTAAACCATTAATGGTACAGGGGGGAACACTTTATGAAATTCAAAAAATTCTCGATTCTAGATTACACCGTGGCCGATTGCAATATTTGGTCTTCTGGAAAGGATACCCCCTCTCAGATGCTAGTTGGGTGAAGAGTTGGGATGTTCATGCTGATCAATTGGTTAACCAATTCCATGAGGATTTCCCCCACAAACCAAAGGGTCCTTGTGGAGGGGGGGGAGAGGGGGTTAAGGACAATGTTTTAACCCCTGTATCTGTTTTGTGTTTTGTTTTCTTTTAGGAGGAGGAGTTTTCAAGGGGGGATACCTGTCAGCTTTGAAATTCAGCTGCCAACATAATGGGAAGGGGTGGAGGAGTTGACAAGTTCAAGGTTATTCTGTATGTCATACTATGAAATTCCAGTTGCAGTTAATTGGTTCTCATGATTTATGAAGTGTAGAAGTGGGAGGAGAAAAAGGTGGATTCTGTGTAGCGTGCGAAAATTCTTTCACTTTGGGAAATGCCTTAGACGTACCAGATCTGTTCCTAATAAATCAATTGGAGAGAATACATCTTGGAGTGATTGATATCATGATACTTTCTGGATGCCTTACAAAATGAAGGTTCAAGGGCTAGGACACAAGAGATTTGCATCAGCTTTAAAAGTCTGGAAGTGAAGGAAGATTGCAGGTTGGCAAAATGTCTGGATCGAATTATCAAAGCATTATACATTTTGTTTTTAAGAGAGGCAAAATGAGTATGTGAGAACTGACAATAAAAAGTTTAGGCTGGTTTATGAGTTTTTAACCATCAGCTCTTTGAATTTACTTGTTTCATTCCATACAATTTACATGTAGACACAACAGATCAAAGTTACAGTGGCCTTGGAAAACATGACTTAAACAACTTGTACAATAGGGGTGTCAAACTCAATTTCATTGAGGGCCATCATTGTGGTTGACTTCGAAGGGCCAGAGGGGACATGGGCATGGTGGGCGTGGGCATGCTGGGCATGGCCAGTTCCATGTGACTCATGTTGGGGGCACCTGTGGTGGCCAAATGCTAAGGCAGGACTTCCAAGAGACCCTCCCACACTTTCATTAAAATATCCTTCCTTCCTTCCTTCCTTCCTTCCTTCCTTCCTTCCTTCCTTCCTTCCTTTTCTTCTTTTTCCTTCCCTCTTCATTCTACTTTCTTCTTCCTTCCCCTCTTTCCTTATTTTTCTTTATCTTTCCCTTTCTCCTTTCCTGTCCCTTTTGCATGCTCAAATGCAAAAGAGGAAACGTTTCTCCTTTGGTTTTGTTTTTAGTCTGTTTTGATAGCCCTCTGCCAGTGAAAGCGGAGCCTGGTGGGCTGCACATGCTTCCCTTTGCTCCGTTTTCACTGCCAGAGGCACCACAGTCCTTTGCTATTTCGAGGCTGGCCCTGCGAGCCAGATCTTAGCACCCCGCAGGCCAGATCTGCCCCTCAGGCCTTGACTTTGACACCCCTGATATACACATACTTATAGCTATCACACTACTCTTGCTGTCCTGTGATTGCAGTTTGGGTGATTAACAACCAGCTCACATTTACAACTGGCTGCTGCATCCTGAGGTCAGATCATCATGATTTTTTTGCCAATTTCTGGCAAAAACAATAACAAAAACCCATCGGGAAAGCTGGATCCACCTAACAATTTGACTTGACTTATGTTTGCAATGATTTACAATGAAAATTCCATTGTGGTTGTAAGTTGAGTTGAATGAAAAGTAACACCTCCAATCTATAAGGTACCAACAGATGTTAGAAGCTCTGATGTGTTTTTCAGTATTGCCTGTTTAATTCAGTTGGTGGCAAGTTCTATAAGAAAAGGTTGCATGCTCATCAGTGTGCTTTAAACAAAATGACATGACTGAATTTTTTAGTACAAGTACTCATTGGCTTCTATCCATTCATTTAGTGTCTTTCAAATGCTTATGGTGGCATTGACAAAATGGACATAGAACCAGTCTTCAAAGTAGCATAGAACAGACACATGATCATGCAGTTCTGCAGTCAAATCTGGGATCTTGGGTACCTACCTCACAATTACATGCGGCAGGGAGCAGCAGGCAATGATGGTAGCAAATGAGGTTTTCAACCTTTCCTGCTGGCTTTCCACAAGCAAATTCAATGGGGAAGCTGGCCCCAATTGCTATAATAAGCCAAGGACTACCTGTACTCAAGGAGTCCCTCCAATTAAAATTTACTCCCAAATACAGACTATCTATGGTGATAACTCTGTACAATATTGTGCATTTCTGGGCCAAACAAATGTAAAAAGGCACACCAGGAAGAGCTAATTTGTGTGACCAGAAACGAAATATGTGACTTTTGAAGGCAATCAACAAGGTTCACATCGGAAAGGCAGGTGGCTGCCAGTGAAGCGAGGCAAGCTGACATGTGCATTTTATCTGGTCAGTGTAGATTGTGGTAGCATTTCTTCTGAAAAAGCAGCTTAATGTGAGATCTAGGCTGCCAAAATACTTTCTGGACTTGTACTTCATACAGCTGACTTCTGTGAGCAGACAGGCGAAATCGTCATTTCTTGTAGCTGTAGTTTGCAATGAGTTAGGAGTCACAGGTTCCATCATCTCTAAGCTGTAAAAGCAGCCTTCATGGACACGGACAAGCTTAAGCAAACTCTTAATCACTTACACTTTATTATTTTAACTTCTTTTTTAAGATGGATAAACTGTTAATCTGTTCCAAATGAAGCTGGCTTGACAATGGTAATTTTGTCAATGTCGACAGTGTTCAAGTGGTGCTCCAGTTGCACCCAAGGTGCCTATTACTACTGATCTATTTTTGCTTTCTTTTGCCAATCATTCTATTTCTATTTACAGGTCTTTGTTTTTTGTGATTTTCTCTAGTTCTTTCTCTTCTGTTCTGTTGTCACTAGATACAGCCAAGTCCATGATCCAGTCTTTTTTGTCTTTCTTATGGACAGTTGTTAAGTCTGAGGTGTTATATGGTAGATTCTTGTCTGTTTGAATTCTGAAGTCCCAGACATTTTAGCTGCTTCATTTTGTGTGACATTATTTATTTTGTGGTTCCAATTATTATCATTATTATTAATCATCGCATAGTCAGCCAGATGTTCAGACTATTTATTTATATGTGTGTGTGTGTGTATTGTTATTAAATGTTTAATTGTTAAGAGAGAGATAAGGGGGTTTAGATTAAATAGAAAGGGAGATTATATACTTGTCTTGTTATGTATTTTTGTTAATTTTTTAAATTGTTTTTATTGCAGTTTTCAAAAATACAAATCTCATTTATATTCATAACAGTGTTTTGGCATCGACAAATATATATATATGTACATCTACATTAATAATCTCTTAAGGTCTCATTTTATTTACAATCATCCATTCTTCCTAATCTTTATAACTATTTTTTAATCACTCATACTATTTATCCCATATTGTGTAATAATCGGAATCCTCTTTGTCTTCCATTTCCAATGTGAGTTTATCCATTTCAGTGCATTCCAGTATTTTTTTTATGACTATATCCTCTGAAGGGATATTAGCTCCTTTCCACAATTGTGCAAAAGCTATTCTGGAGCCAAATATTGAGTATAATATACTTAATCTTTTTAGGGTATTGGCCTGTGATTATTCCTAATAGAAAAAAATTCTGTTTTGAGTTCAGTTTGGTGTGTGGTAATCTCTTGTAGCCAGTTCTTTATTTTAACCCAATATTTCCTGGTCTTAGGGCATACCACCACATATGATAAATGGTACCATCTTTTTGTCCGCATTTCCAATGTTTTGGGCTTGTGTTGGGATATATCTTGTCCAATATCGCTGGGGCCAAATGCCAGCAATAGAACATTTTATATAAATTTTCTTTGTAGACCGTAGAGGTCGTTAATTTTTTTATTCCTAATCCATAATTTCTCCCATTCATCTAATCAATACTTATCCAAAGTTTTGAGCCCATGCTATCATAGAACCCTTTACAATTTCTTCTTTCATATTAAATTCGATAAAGAACAACAATAATCAGATAAAATTTTAGTTGGAACAGAGGAAAAATTTATAACTAAAATGTATAAATATCTTTTTATCTATTGAGATATTTATACATTTTAATTATAAATTTTTCCTCTGTTCCAACTAAAATTTTATCTATTTTTTGTTGTTCTTTATCGAATCCAAACTCCTCTAGGTCTTTTTTATATCTATCTTGTATTTGTAAGTATGGCCACCAATCAATTATAATTCCTTGTTCTCTCAGCTCCTGATTCGTTTTGAGCTTCCCTTGATTATCTAGTAACTCATTATAGCTTATCATTTTTTTATATCCAATCTGTTTGGGTGGATCATGGCCCCCATAGTTGACCGCCAGTGAGATATCTTTATATAATGTTTCTTTTGGATTTTCATCCAAATCTGAATAAGTGAATCTCTTATTTGATGTCTATAGAAGGAAGTCTTTTTTTGTTAATTTTTATTGGACCTTTGTTGATTAATAAATTGAAGATTTAGAGATGAGTTTATTGAAAATGGGATCAGATATGGAATCAAGATTTTTGTTGTTGTAATTTAAGAGAACAGCAGATTGTTAATTTTGAATGTGCTTGTTGAGGATGATAGGGGGATGTATTTTACTTAATATTTTTTTCAGGAGAGATTTTTAGTTTAGTTTTATCTGTTTAATATAATTCTTAATAAAATTATCAAAAAGAGAAAAGCTGAAGAACTGATGGAAAACAATTGGTGGATCAAAGACAAATTGATATTTCAGTGAGGAACATTGAACATCATTATTGATGTTGTTCAATATTTGAAGGTTTGTATAAGATAAGTTCCCCACATTGTGACAGCAAAGATGAAAGCTTCAAGGAGTATAATTTGCCAGCAATTGTTGTCATGTTATGAGAGTAGATATTTCTTCACAGAATTGTGACAGCCAGTGAAACATGGCCCAGGAACTAAACATCACTCCATGGTATATCGTCACAAAAATTTACCTGCAAAGGAGAGATTCAAAACTCATGGTTACAGATTTTTGGGGTGTAGATGGTGTTATTCTGATGAATTTCAGGCACCATTATTAACTCAGAATATTACACTGCAGCACTCAAAACAATGATAAGGCAGATTTTGGAAACACAAAGGACGTTTTGCTTCAAATTGATTACACTGGGTCTCATACTTCCTGAGCCACCCAATACTATAGGGAATTGTGATGTTGGATTTCACCACCTTATACCTCCCACCATAAATCCAGATTTGGGTGCTATAACCCTTCCACTTTTTTCCAAACTTGAAGGAATATTTTAGAAAGCATCTGTTTGACTGAAGTGATGAGGTAGCAGGAATTCAGAACTTGTTTGAAGTTGAAGGACAATTAGTGGATCGCTCAAAAGGAAATTGCTGTCAAGCTTGGCATTCACAGGAATACGTGGATCACATTATTGATGTTTTTCAATATCATAGGAATTTGTACAACAAAAAGTCCTCACAAAGTGGAACAGCTCCAAAATATGAGTTCTTGTACACCTGACAGCTTTAAGAATGTTATCCACTTTTGGCCAAAGTGTAATAATTAAGTGAAGAAGTAAATATAGGTAACAAAATATATAATTTCAACAATTATTTTCCTGTTTCATTTATTAAAATGTTTTTATTTAAACCAAAGTTATGGAGGTGGAGCATTACTTTTCATTTAGCCCTCTTACTTTATTATATTTCTTGACTGCTACAATACTTTAATTATATCCATACTCATTTATCTGTCGGGGTCAAGTCATTTTGCTTAGATTTAATTTTAGACATTAGTATTTCATTTTCTAATGCATTCCTTAATACATTCCATGATAATATGCATCATATATGCAACTAAATGATGTGGGAGCAAGTTTATGCTCCTCCATGCTCATTTGCATAATGATGCACAGAAAATCATTATGGCAAAATTTTGAGCAAATCTTTGGATAATAAACTGTTCCAGGAAGTACTTGGCACAAAGAACAATAATAATTGTATTTAACCATTCCTTATATAACTAATTGCAGTTATTTTCACCATGGAACATAAAATTCCCATCGTATTCAAGATGCATCTTCATCATACAGCAATATAACTCTTACAGAAATTTTACAGAAAAATCATTCAAAGTTGTAATTCTACAACATCCATTGAATGAAGAAAGTGATATAAACTGGAGGTTTTCTAGTCTAGAAAGAGACAGGACTGGAAGAGAAGAAATAGCAAGTCCAAAATTGGTTACAAAAATGACAAGGGCAAGCTTTGGTTTCTGGACTCCGAGCGCCTACCTGGGTGTTAGACTGAGAGAAACATGGGTATACCTTCTGACCTAGAATGATTTCATATGTCTGATCCTGTGCATCATAGGGTACTGAAAGGATGGCTGGTGATCTGAATTTATATACGTTGAATTAAACATATATGCTAAAATATGCTAAAGAATGAAGTACCAGATGATTGGATTATGTCAATGTTTCCTCATTTTCAGAAAAAGAGGACTTGGTGATTACTGGTGAGGTATTCTTCATATGAATGCCTAGGAAGATTTCTAGATTAAATCATAAAATATCATTCTGAATGATCTTATTTTCCTCTTTGATCATGCAATGTTCATAATAGACCATAGCAATGCTATGGACATTGCATTAGGTATATCCTGAAAGCATTGTTTGGCTGTACATAACATGGCTGGTTTTAAAAGAGTACCCAAATAATTCGTGTAACTGGTCCAATCTCAAACTGAGCAAATTTTCATCTGAAATGCTATGGAGTTCTATCACATATTGAGTACTTTTATTAATGACTTGGTGAAGTGGTGATAAGAATACTAATAAAATGGCAAAAGATTCCAAAAAGACTTGTATTTAGTTATTTACATAAATTTAAAAATGCGTCACTACCAGTAATTCTAGGTGCTTTACACCATTAAAAGGCAGCACAATCATGTTATATTATAGAAGACAGAATTAAAATTGGAAACAATTTTAGGTTAGATTAAAGAAGTGGATAGAAAATAACAGAATTAAATTGAATAGAGACAAATATGAAGTTCTTTCCTTAAGAATTAGGGATATCTGATCTAGTAGTAGCACCTAATATTGTTGATGACAATCTGAATATGAATCGGTGTACTGACACTGCTGCTAAAAAGGCTAATATAATTTTAGATTACATAAATAGAAATATAGTTTTCAAATGAAGCTTAAGTTACAGGAAGCCATATTCTGGTTCAATGTTATGGAGAAGATTCCCAATAGAACAATTTTATATGAATATAATCAGCAAAGGCCATAGTGATCTCACATAATGGGTTCAAGTCAAGATATTGGGTAGTTAAGTGTCATAAATATTTCCATTCTGATTCCTACATTGAACAGAAAGTTAGGCCTGAACCTCAATGAATCCCTTCCAACTCTGTGATTTATTTATGAACCAACACTCATCTCTTCAACTATGCATTAATATGTGTTGAGCAACTGATAGTTTGTTCTTATGCTGTTCACTTGGATTCTGCATGCAAAATACATGCTTGATAAGCAGACAGTGATGTTGCAACGACCATTCCCATGATGGGAATAGGTTAGGTAGTTTCAAAGTCTGAGTATATTAATCTAGTAAAGAATACAGAGAAGGAACTGAGATTATGCTGATATATTGTCCTGTTTCTTCAAGCTGGTAACAATCTTCCTGAATTGTTAGTTTCCTAGAAGCTAATTATCAGGAAATGTCAACATTTATCTGAAACCTTTCCCATTGGCAGCCATTCAAAAGACCATTTTTCTATGTCATTCATTCATTCATTTCAATATGTATTGCACACATGTTAATGTATAGTCTTGACCTGACCTAAACAGATGACCCACTTGGTTGATATTATTGATCTGGATTATCATTTCCTACCATCGTTTCCTTCCTGCTTCGCTTTTTGAAGATCATAACAAAATGTTATGTTCATTAATTTGCAATGCCTTTTCTTTGATTATTCTTTTCTATCACAATTGGATCAGTATAGTGTAGTCCAGTAAAATGTTTTTTTTTCAAAATTGTAAAATGGCTGACAGATCTTAATGAGATTTGTTATGGTTGTTTTGCTATATGATTTTCAGAAAGTTGTTGATAAAATTGCTCATATCTAGTCTGACAAAGACTGTTAATTGAGAACCACTTTGGGATAGTGGTTAAGGCTAAACTTGTCTAAGTTTAATGAATGACTTTCATTTACTTCAATCTGAAACTGTAGATAATTGACTTTGAAGACTAAGCAGACTACTTGCTTCTTGGATATTTTCCCATCCTGTTTAAGCTACACAGAGAGATGAAATCAAAAGTTGTTTCTTGAGGAAAGAGTTATGTGTAGGTTCATTTAAAACAAAGAAATAAATCACTTCAGGAAATATGTGGGATCTCTCTCTCCCTCTCCCTCTCTCTCTCCCCCTCCCTCCCTCCCCCCCTCTCTCTATCTATCTTATTGACCATGTTTGACACCTCTGTTCTAGAAAAAGAGTTCAGTTCATTTCTATTCTATTCAAGACTTTTTGGATGTTACCCATTATTTGCAAACTTTCCAGAGCTGTCTCAGACCTTATTTTGGTCCAGAAATAAGCAACAGGTGGCTGCTGCATCTAGGGACACTGTTTTTCAACAAAAACTTCAGCCAATTCTATTTTTCTTGCTAATGACCTTCTGTTTAGATTTTTACAATGCACTTTGTTTAAGGATTTTTGATTGCTTAAGTGTGTTTGGAAACTGCAGCTATTACAACATGTGACAACTATATTGTTTTGTAGTATCAACTGATAGTATACTATCAACTTTTAGACATACTGTATATCTAAAACCCTACATCATTTGAAGCTCTGTAGGATCATCTCATGCACATAAAGAGTATAGGGTAAGGGACTCAACAGCATCGAATGCCCATCGCCCTGTGTCTGCCCACAGACGGGGCCTCCTTGGGGTACTGTCAGCCAAACAATGTTGGCTGGCAGTCCCTAGGGGTAGGGCCTTCTCTGTGGGAGCTCCCGCTCTATGGAACCAACTTCCCCTGGAGCTACGATTGGCTCCCAACCTCCGCTCCTTCCGCCATGGCCTAAAGACTTGGTTATTCAAACAAGCCAGCCTGGACTGAGTGGGGCAGGGTCTTAGTTTTTAAATGTCATGTTATGGGGTTTTAGATAACTTATTTGGTCGAATTGGGTTTAATAATCTTTTAATTTCTTTTAACTTTTGTATTGTGTGTTTTTATGATGTGAGCCACCCTGAGTCCCTAGGGAGATAGGGCGGCATACAAGACCAAATAATAAATAAATAAATAAACAGGCAACCCTGTGGTGTACCAGTGTTAAGAATAAGGGCTGAAAAGGTATGATTACCTAATCTGACCCTCTGTGAGCGGCCAGACAGGAAATCCATAATCCAAAGGCATATTGAATAAGAAAGTCCAAGGCCCAGAAGTTTAGACACTAGTCTGTGTGCAAGAATTGTGTTAAATGCAGAACTAAAATCTACAAAAAGCATCCTCACATAGCCTCCTCACTGTTCTAGATGAGTCAGAGCAGTATGAAGAGTGATGGCTATAGCGCCCTCTGTAGATCCATTTCTTCTGTATGCAAACTGGTGTTTATCAAATGTATGCGGAAGACCAGAAATGATGTGCTGGCAGACCAATTTTTCAAAGCACTTCATGATGATAGGACTGAGTGCCACTAGTTTGTAATCACTGAGGTTATTGTTAGGGAACTTCTTTGGCAGCAGAACAATGGTGGAAGCCTTCAAACAAGATGGAATAGTGGAGTGGGATAAAGACCGATTGAAGATCCTGGTAAAGACTTCAGCCAACTGATCAGCACAGTCTTTAAGCACTCGGCCAGAGATACTATCAGGACCAGCAGCCTTTCTAGTGTCCACAGCCCTCAGAATGCCCCTTACCTCCTGTTCCTCCACAATGAGGTGAGGGCTACAATTGGCTGATGGTTGTATTTTATCTTTCTCTGTTGTCTCCACTTCAAAACGAGCAAAGAAATGATTCAGTTCCTCTGCCAATGAAGTATCCCTTCAGCAGGGATGACATTGGTCGGTTGATGGTTGGTAATTTGTTGAATTCCTTGCCACTTTATGACATTTATTGAAATCAAGTCATTATTACCTGGCCTTTTTTACTTGATGTACTATTAATACTTTTAAAGTTCTACGTTTGTTGGAAATAATAGAAGAGTAACCAATAGCTTTGTTTTAAATGATGTTTATGAATGTGTATTAATTATTTAAATATATCTATGGAGATTCTCAGTCATTCAGGCCAAGGTGATCCCAAAGGTGCTTTTTCAAGAGGCAACTGGACTTTCTGGTCTCTTGAAAAAGCACCTTTGGGATTATTTAAACAACTTAGTGATGTAATATTATTTATAGAAGCTTGAATGAGCCTGATTATGATATTCTAGTAAACCATTGACAATTTGCTTTGAATAAGATGAAATTAATATAATCTTAAAATGAGGTTAATACAGCAAAACCTCCTCTAAAGAGAATATTTCATAAAGGTTGGTTGCAGTAATTGGAGCTGCAACATAGAAGTTAGAAAAGTATCTCTTATGATTTGGACTTGCCCTCTTATTGCTATATTTTGAATTGAAACCAGTAGGATGGATTAATTGATTAATTGACGTGTGTACATTTTATACATTTCTATGGCTGTATCCCTATCCAGAATCTCAGTAATTCAGTAACTTTTATTCACAAATCAATTCTCTACTAATTTTGTTTTAGAAATCCCTTACACTCCAACTATTAGCCACTTGATTTAGGGGGAAAATATAATAAACAGATTTCTGGGAAGACATTTCTCTTACATGCTGATGCTTTGATAAATTGTGCAGACTGTTAATCAAATGAATGTGTTTGTGATACCTTGTCACTTCACAAATCTCACTTCTGAATTACTCTGCACATCATCTCAAACATGCATCTGCATTATTCATAGGTACAGTATTTCTAATTCTACAGAACAATGACAATACATTGACCAGAGCTTGCTTTTTGCTCCTTTGGGAACATCTTATGTTACACATTTATATCTTATTTCTCTTTCTCCTTTTATGGGGAGAGAGATGGGTCATTTCAATATATAGTAGGTATCCATAAAGTATTTTATTGTTAAAAATTTAACAAGAGTCTTCTCAGAATATGTAATGTACAGTATATTGTATGAATAGAATTCTTTATTGGCCAAGTGTGATTGGACACACAAGACTTTATCTTGGTGCAAATGCTCTCAGTGTACATAAAAGAAAAGATACATTCGTCAAGAGTCAAGAATCATAATACAACACTTAATAATAGTCATAGGGTACAATAAGCAATCAAATCATACTAGGAAACAGTCAATATAAATCGTAAGGATACAAGCGACAAACTTACAGTCACACAGTCACAAGTGGGAGGGAATGGGTGATAAGGAGTGATGAGAAGATTAATAGTAATAGTAGTGCAGACTTTGTAAATAGTTGGACAGTGTTGAGGGAATTATTTGTTTAGCAGAGTGATGGCATTTGGGAAAAAACTGTCTTTGTGTTTAGTTGTTCTGGTGTGCAGTGCTCTATAGAGCCATTTTGAGGGTAGGAGTTGAAACAGTTGATGTCCAGGATGTGAGGGGTCTGTAAATATTTTCACATCCCTCTTTTCAACTCATGCAGTATACAGGTCCTCGGTGGAAGGCAGGTTGGTAGTAATTGTTTTTTCTGCAGTCTTAATTACTCTCTGAAGTCTGTGTTGAGCTTTCTGAATTGGTGCAGAAAGAACATTCCTTGTGCTTTTTTGATGACATTTTTGATGTTAGGTGTCCATTTTAGGTCTTGTGATATGATAGAACCTAGAAATTTGAAGGTCTCTACTTTTGATACTGTGTTGTCTAGTATTGTTAAGAGGTGATAGTATGGGAGGGTTTCTCCTAATGTCTATCACCATTTCTACGGTTTTGAGTGTGTTCAGTTCCAGATTGTTTTGGTTACACCATGAGGCAAGTTGTACAACCTCCTGTCTGTAAGCAGATTCATATATACATATTATATATGTAAATTCATTCCCTTTCTAGTGTCTTAATGTAGTAAATCTCAAAGATTTTGGCTTATAGCAATAGCACTTAGACTTACATGCTGCTTTCCTATGCTTTATAGCCCTTTCTAAGTGGTTTACAGAGTCAGCCTATTGTCCTCAACAATCTGGGTCCTCATTTTACCCACCTCGGAAGGATGGAAGGCTGAGTCAACCTTGAGCCTGGTGTGATTCAAACTGCCAAATTGCTGGCAGCCAGCTGGCAGCAGAAGTAGCCTGCAGTACTGCACTCTAATCACTGTGCCACCAAGGCTTATGTTACATTATCACACCATGTCCTTTTTTATTCCAGTGAAGATTATTCAGCATTGGTGGTAACTCCTGGCACTAGCACAGCAGAATTGTTTTTTTAGCATTTGTCTTTTACATTATTAATTAATTTATTATTTGAATACTTTTACTCTTCTTAAGTACTTAAACACCTAGAAAAGAGCCTCAATTTGATCTGCCACATTTTCCCAAATGTGGCACCTTCCATATCAAACTTAATTTTGTTTTGACTTTGTTAAACAAGAGTTTCTAGTTTATATTCTAAAAAATTAAGAACAATAATAGTCTCTCTGGAACTTTGATTGCACCTTAACAAAAGTTAATCTAACTAACAGTACCTCAACATTCATATCAATTCCAAAATAAATTCCTCTAAGATCAATAAGAATGATTCTCAGTAAAGACTGCAACCTTAGGACCACTTATGAAAGTAAAAACCTGATTGAATGTCTGAGAAAATGTGCATAGCTTATCTTCTGGATAATTACCATAGTCCATTTTTAACTGTTGTGAACTACAGTATATACATTGGGGCTTTGGCATTGTAACAGCCTTTCTTCTAATCTGAAAAAAAAATGTAGATTTCAACGGCTTGAAACTTTTTGTAGTATTTTTGTTATTTTAATATAGCTGCTACTTTTCTTTTATCATCTTACAATTGGAAAGCTGTTTTTTCCCCCAACAAATGCATCAGCAAAGCTACTTGATTTCAGTACTAAATATTTCAGTACTGTATATTTTTTGTAAAGAAAAGCCATGCGACATACCCCCCTAAAGCAGCAGACATTTTCTAAGAAAGCACATTCTAAAAACTCAACATTTTCTAAAGGAGTGTTTTCTTGCTCCTATAATTGGAATTCTTTTATATATAAATTGTACCAATTTTAGAAATTGGTGCTAGCTTTCAGTGCATTTTGTACAGTGTGTTTCACAAAAACATAATAGGGTTACCATATGACCTCTGGGCTTGTTTTAATATTTATGTTTATTTACCTTAGTAAGACATTGGATAATGAGAAGCAAATTATTGTAATTTCCTATATTGTTTATACATTTCAAAGCAAAGAATAATTTGAGCATGTATTTGTCATCTTCAGATATAAAAATAAACTGTAATTTACATTTAAAAACACTAGAATCTGTCAGTTCTTCTAAAGCCACATACAAAATGCAACAGTAATAATAAAATGTTAAGCAAGTATAAAAATTGGATTGTAGAATATTTTCTGTTCAGTATTCTAGCCTTCTCATATTTTCTTACCCCCTTTCACAACATTTAGTCAGCTAATAATACAGCAGGTATTTCATATATTCTAAAAATATGCTGACCTGGTATATTATGTACTCCTGCATCTTACCCCAAATTTGCCAATAGTTCCTTCTCATGTTTGATATTACTGTTTCAGCCATTCAAGCAATAACATTAATGTCCAGAATATCAAAAGAAAAGAAAAAAGATACAGAATTAAAAGTGAATACAATTCACTTTTAAACCTGAATACAATTAATACCTGGGAGAGTAGTGTCTTCCATGTAACCCTAAAAGCAGGGAAAGTACATTAAGAAGAAAGGTTCTGGCCAATATTTTGTATGCTGTGTTGTTTTTCTATTTTCAGACAGTGCTTAAATCATTTAAAAATATGATCCTCCCATCTCCTATCTGTGAAGCATTTTATTCTTCTGACTGTTGTGTCTGCAGAATACAAAGTGGATCAACTTTCATAATCTCTGATTAACATTAATTCTGGTGCTATTGTACTTATATGAAGTCTAGCCCATACCATAGACAGATATCTGGATTGCTCATCTGCTTTCTTCTCATTTAATTTATAGTTACACCCTCTGTGGAGAAGGTAGCACTGAAGGATTTTGTCCATTCCTATCAGTTTGGTGCCTTGAATATGGCAGCTCATCCAGCATCCCTGTCATTGGACCTCCTGTTCTTTTTTTACCTTAAGTGTACAGTGGCGATATCACTGACAAATATATTGTCTCAGATGTTAGGAACTTGAGAAGAACAGTTCATGTCTTAAGGTTCCTTGTGTCTAGGGCCTGAGATATTCAGTCTTGAATATCAGATACAACAAAAAATGTTCTTCCTCATTCTTGTTTACTGTGTTCATGACAGTTTAAGAAGAATTATATTCTCTTAGCTATGGATGCTAAGCAGTATATCCTGTGAACTGTAGAATATTATTGCTGCAAGATTTGTAAATGAAACAAATATTTATTAGTCCCACTTCTCAAAGCTCATGCAACAATCCTAGTAAATATTTGCAGAAAAGCTGTCATAAACAGCTTTTTTGGCTGTTTTCATGTCATGACTCTGGATCAGTAGACACCAGGTGTAGCAATGCTAGACAAGAAACTTATGCCAAAATGTTAGCATTTTCCATACCTTTGGTGACATCAAAACAGCTAAACTGATTAAGGGGTGTGTGTGTGTGTGTGTGTGTGCATGCATGCACATATTCATTCCTTCATTCCATGGCACCAAAGGGGCAAAGGAGAATTCTGTGTGCATCAATGAAGTTAGAAGGACAGAAATGCTCTTAGTAAAAGCCATCCTTTCCCTAATTAAATATTTGCACATCTTTAAATCTCAGTCATTGGCATTAGTCATTTTAAAAGAAGGGATGCTCTGCATGGACCTTCTATCTAGAAGAGCATTCAACATAAAGATCCTTAGATGCAGTTAGAAGTTACCACCAGGACAATATTCATTCTGTATTTGGGGACCAGGACTATTTTTCAATTACTCTAACTATCAACAGCTATTGTTTCTGTCTTATGCTGTCATTGTATATGAGCCAGAAAGTACTGTAAAGCACTATGGGGCAGTATATTAGTGTAAGTACTATTGCTATTTTATTAACTTCATGCTTTAAAAACCCAAATATATTATTTCAATATAGATTTGCATCTGTTCACTCATAAGCTTTAATTCATTTATTTGTCCTAAACAGATCCAAAAAATATTCAAATTTATGAACCACTAGGTTCTGTTTGTCAATAAATGAAGTTCTGAGTATAGTATGCTCAGTGTGCCAGTTTGCATGGCCAAGAATTATTTCTAGCTGGGTTTTTTTTGCCAGTTTTGTATTTCTGAGAAGAGCCATGCTGAAGTATTACTTATTTTTTTGGATCAAGCAGTTTCTCACCTAGTACATACTATTTATACAATTTGTCTAGGCAGGTGCTTCTGTTAATCTATCTGGGTTCACAACATGAGTTTGTCAATAGTTATTACCAAGAAGAAGTAAAGCATGGCAGATGGTCTCAATTGGAGATTATCCAAGCCAGAAAGTAACTTGAAAGAGTTCTGAGTTTCCATGACAGTGAAATTTTCCATCATAATGGAATGGAATGGAATGAACACATATGCTGGCCAAAGTAATTTTTGCCACATAAACTTACAATACTGGAAAGCAAAAATGGTGAAAAACTTCATTGCCACCAATTTATCAATTCTATACTTAAGACAAGGCCCATGAGAATAAGAGGGCGAACTCATGAGAACTTGCCTTCTTATTCTTGTAGGCCTTGTCTTAAGTATAAACATTCAGTTTCATAGAGGGAATTGATCTGGGTAGCTTTCTGAGTGGCAATATGGCTAGTGAAGAAAAGGAGGGCATAAGTAATTGGTCAATTAAAAAGAAATTTCAGTAATACTTATTTGATACTGTGAGCAGATTCTTCATTTATCCTTCTAAACAATTTGATACTCTACCACAGTTCAGGAAATACATCTGAAATTGTATATTAGCTCCTGTTCTATATGTTTTTATTTATTTTAATTCTTACTACATTCTTCGTAATCCACCTACAGCCATGGGGATTGGTTGATATATATAACAATTGAACCTACCAGTGCCCTGTTGAGCATGAGACACTTACACATGACTGAATGGAAATGATCCCCAAATTAATAAATCCTATAAAGCACTCCTTTCCAAAGCAAAAGTTGCAATTCTCAAAATAGGATCTTGCCTAAAAAGTCTACCAGTCCACATTAGAAAGTTTTTTTTTGACAGAGGTGATCAACATAGAATTCAGTTTTGTTTTTGAATTCAATATTGTTCTCATTTTATTCCTGAAGGAGGTCTGCATTTTCAAAGAATGCAACCTCAGGAAGAAAACAGTTAAATCTATTATGCATCCGACTTTGAGGGAGAATCTGCTGATTCACTCTAAAACTCTTTTGTATTATTCCAGCAGTTGCTTTAAGGTAGCAAGCTTATTGGCTTCCTTTGCACAATGCACTCTCCTGTGGCCAGTCTCTCTTTTGCTGCCTCTGGGCCTCAAGGTGAAAAATTAAAATCAGCACTGCAAGCTCAGCATTTACTTTATCTCATCCGCTATGTTCTCCATAGCAGAGTCAGATGTAAAGGCCAGATCCTCTCGCATTTACCAAATCTGAACAAAGGCTGGGGAAGATGAAAGCAAAAAGTGTTTGTACCAGCTTGTAATCCTTTCTGCTCTTATCACAGTGGATTCTTTGCCAAAGGGAGAAAAAAGATGTTTTGGAGGAGGGAGTAAAATGCAATGGAGAATGACAAATACTGCAATTCAGAGAAAGTGTTTGTCATATGATACACATCATTGGTTCCCTTCTCCATCTCAAAAGGAATGTGTAGAGCTCTTATTAGAGTTGTTCTTTGTGGTTCTGCATGTTAGAAAGCAGAGGCAGAGTTTGAAATATCAGGTGTAATTTTGAGTTCCCAAAAGAAATTTTAGTGGGTTATTTTTGTTGGTCATGTTGGGTGGGGCGGAGGAATGCTACTCTACCGCTTTTAATGTACACTGGCCCAAAACTGGAGGAGAGAGGATTCAAAGTTCAACTATTCTGTGACTCCAAATGAGGTGGACAGAGTCATGGGGAAGCTGAGCGCTGCCATGTGTTTGTTGGACCCGTGTCCCTCCTGGCTGGTGTATGCCGCCCGGGAGGTCACACAAGGCTGGCACCAGGCAGTTATAGATGCTTCTTTGAGTGAGGGTTCCTTCCCTTCCACCTTGAAAGAGGCAGTGGTGAGGCCCCTCCTCAAGAAGCCTGCCTTGGACCCAGCTGATTTAAACAACTTTCGTCCAGTCTCCAACCTTCACTTTGTGGAGAAGGTTGTTGAGAGCGTGGTGGCCTGGCAGCTTCCGATGTTTCTGGGGGAAACTGACTATCTAGACCTGTACTAATCAGGTTTCAGGCCCGGGTACAGCACAGAGACAGTGTTGGTCGCACTGGTGGATGATCTCTGGAGGGCTTGGGACAGAGGTTATTCCTCTGTCCTGGTCCTGTTAGATCTCTCGGCGGCTTTCGATACCATTGACCATGGTATCTTGCTTCGACGCCTTGAGGGGCTGGGGGTGGGGTGGGCACCATTTTACTCCTCCTCCTACCTCTTGGGGCGTACGCAGGTAGTGTTGGCAGGGGGGCAGAGATCAACCCCGAGGCCCCTCCTTTGTGGGGTGCCTCAGGGGTCAGTTCTCTTGCCCCTCTTGTTCAACATCTACATGAAGCCACTGGGTGAGATCATCCATGGTTTTGGGGTGAGGTATCATCAGTACGCTGATGATACCCAGATCTTTATCTCCACCCCTAACCAACCCAGTGATGCCCTCGAAGTGATGTCCCGGTGCCTGGAAGCGGTGCAGGTCTGGATGGGGAGGAACAGACTCCGGCTCAACCCAGCTAAGACTGAGTGGCTGTATGTACCGGCATCTCAATTTAGTCAGGATATTCCATCTCTAGCTGTGGGGGGAGAGGTGTTGCCCCCCATAGATAATGCTCGCAACTTGGGTGTCCTCCTGGATGCACGGCTCAGTTTGGAGGAGCAGGTGGGAGCCGTGGCCAGGGGGGCATTTGCCCAGGTTCTCCTGGTTCACCAGTTGCGACCCTTCCTGGATCGAGATGCCCTGCATTTGGTCACTCATGCACTCATCATTTCCCATTTGGACTACTGTAATGCTCTCTACATGGGGCTGCCCCTGAGGACCACCCGGAGGCTTCAACTTGTCCAGAATGCAGCGGCGCTGGGTTATGATGGGAGGTTCCCGATACTCACATGTTACACCCCTCCTGCATGAGCTGCACTGGTTACCGGTTGCCCTCCGGGTGAGATTCAAGGTGCTGGTGCTAACCTATAAAGCCCTTCATGGCATTGGACCGGGGTATTTGCAGGAAACCCTGCTGCCAATAACAGCTTCCCGACGATCAGTGCGCTCCCACCGGCAGGGTCTGCTCAGGGTGCCATCAGCCAGGCAATGCCAGCTGGTGGCTCCCAGGGGTAGGGCCTTCTCTGTGGAACCAGCCCACCCTTTGGATAGCTACCCCTGGAGCTCCAGGTGGCCTCTGACCTCCGATCCTTCCACTGTGACCTAAAAACTTGGCTGGACTACCTGGACTGAAGGAGGGGGAGGGTTTTTTAGTGGTAGTTTAAAAATTTTAACCGATTTATGAGATTCTGGTTTAATTGATTTTTAATGTTTATATTGTGGTGTTTTTTAGTATTGTAAGCAACCCTGAGTCCTTAGGGAGATAGGGCAGCATATAAATCTCATGATAAATAAAAAATAAAAAATAAACTACTATAATGTAAGACTGCATCCTTTAATTTACAGCCAGTTTGACCTAGCAACTAAGGTACCAGGCTAGAAACCAGGAGGCTGTGAGTTCCAGTGCTGCATTAGCCATGAAAACTAGCCTGGTGACCTTGGGCCACTCATTCTCTCTCAGCCCAACTCATCACACTGGGTTGTTGTTATGGTGAAAATAAGAGGAGGAAGTGGTATTGGATATGTGGTCCACCTTGTGTTATTTGTAAAAATAAAAAAGGTGGGATATAAATAAATAAATAAAATTCCTTTACTGAATTTTATAATTTTATGGTGCTTACTTCTGTCTCTCCATTTCTCTTATCTATGTACAGTAGGTGTGTGGATGTGTGGGCGGGTGTGGGAGAGAAAGAGAGGGGGGGATAGACACATTTACAGTGCAATTTAATGTTCTGTTAGCTAGTATTTTTTTAAATCAATTAACAGGATTTTTGTTTCTAACTAAAGGAGTGTAGAACTGAGATTTTAACTGGTATTTAGTCCAGTCTCATAGCCTGATGTCCTTTAGTTATTGGAATTTTAGTTCTTAGTAAACATAGTATCTGGAAATTGTGAAAATCATTGTCACTCTTGGGAAATCAAATGGAATAGTTTAGTTTACATGCTAATTGGAAAAATATTGCAAAGATAACAAAAGCAGAAGTTGAGATCCATTGTGTTGTATTAAAAAGGTGTGGAAATTGATGTTTGTCAAACACTTCCTCCTATGATGTTGCAAGTTAGCACTTCAACTGGAAAAAGGAAAGTAAAAATTGGGTGGATGGGTTAACATTTCTTCCTTCTCTTTATGGATTTAGGAATGCATAAAGCATTCTGATTTCAAAACATTTTGAATGCACTAAATTTGAGTAAAACTCATGTATTCCAGTAGATTTGTTTTGAAGTCAGAACAAAGCATGTTCTCACCTGAAAAAAATCTGGCTATTTTGAGTGATGCCATTTCAAGGGTTCTGTTCAAAGAAAACAACTGAAAATAAGACTTTCCTATCTCAAAATGGGCCTTTCCAATAGTTACAAATATAAAACAAAAAGTGCAAGTTCAGACTGAAATTGGAACAAAAACACTAGAGCCACTGAGTTTTATTTTGACATAATCCAGCCAATATTGAATTGTATTGATGGAATGTTTCAGTTGAATGTTTCAACTGAGGGATAATTCATTTTGAGCTCAGAACAAATGTTCCCCATTTTGTGCAGAATGCTATACAAAATGGGTAACAGATGAAAAACAAACTAATTGACCCACTTTTTGAAGACCATTAGGGGAAGAAAAACAACATATTCAAAAGCAATATGAAATATAAAGATTAATCATAAAAATATGAATTAAACTAGGAAGAGAGAAGAGATAATCTTAGAGATATTTATTAGCTTCAAGATGTTTTTCATCCTATCCATGAACAGGAAAATGCTCAGTTTCTATAGAGTTTGTTTGTTGTGTTGTGTTTTGTTTAGAAAATCTTAAATAGCACATCATAAGCATTAGGACCAGGAATTGTCAGTACAGATATATCTAGCATTAGTCACTGAAGAAAACTTTCAAAGCTATAATAAACATAGTGCTCATAATATTAAATATTTTTCTGATATTACATATCAGAAGTACTGATAGTGTATATTTGCAGTACAGCACAATACAGAAGTACTGATATACTGTTAAATATTATAACTGTGTTGTTCTTAGCAGAAACTGAGTAATGTAGTAGCCTAGAGATCTCATCTCACAAACTGGAGGCTGTGAGTTTGATCCTAGGTAGTGGCAAGGGGTTGGACTAGAAGACCTCCAAGGTCCCTTCCAACTCTGTTTATTCTATTCTATTCTATTCTATTCTATTCTATTCTATTCTGCTCTATTCTATTCTATTGATTTCTCTCTCTGGGTGTAATGACTAATAGTCTGCTAAGAACTCTGTGTAGGCGCCAGGAAGGGCATCTGGCCAGTAAATACTTGAGTTCTGTTCAGTGGTCCCGAGTACATCCCGATGCAAGAGATTACATGGTCATTAAAAGAAAAAAATGGTCTTAGTAAAAACTATAAATATTGCATATTAGAAAAGATTGGTTTTTTCCCAGGGATGTCTTGAGGTGAGATAGAGGCTACAAATCAAAAAGGGCCTGGTACATGTACTTGAATAAAAATTTTTAATATGAGATGTTTATTGGATTATTATTGATCAATAATAAGTTGCCTAGAGTCTCTCCTTGGGAGATGGTCAGCATACTGACTGACTGACTGACTGACTGACTAAAGCAAGCAAGCTTTTACAGGAGGCTTTCAGAACCAGGGAAGAAGGTATTGAAGAGAAGTATTTCTCTTCTATTGGGGCAGGATAATATTTTCCATTTCATTTCCCACCTTGGGTAGGCATTTCAACTAAATTAAATCAATTTGGATTCTGTTTCTCATTTTGTTACTTCAAAGGACACCTACATGGCTAGCCAAGCCATGCTAATATGATGCACTTTATCATTTTATCCCTGCCTAGGGTAATGAACCTGAGCATAAATGAATCTGTAAGTCAGGCCACCAAACCCAAATCTGAGGTGAATAAATTTATGAAACATGGACAATATTTATATTCAATACATTTTATAGAAGCTAAGGTTGCATTGGAAACCTTTTAGGGTGAATTTGACTATTAACATTTCATCACAACAGTACTAGAAAGAGGAGACCAATCTCCTAATATTGGTAAATATTAACCTACTTTCTTTGCAGGTGTTCTAACAAAATTCTGACTTGCAAGTGGTGGTAGCAGTGATGATCACTCATACTTTCTGAATTTTATCATAATCTAATAGTTGTTTAGAAGGAGTCCTTTCCAGGGTGACTGGCGGGGTAACAGTAGCACTTAGACTTATATACCACTTAAACAGTTCCTTACAGCTCTCCCTAAGCAGTTTACAGAGTTAGCATATTGCCCCCAACAATATGGGCCCTCATTTTACGGACTTGGAAGGATGGAAGGCTGAATTAACCTTGAGCTGGTCAGGATCAAGCTCCTGACAGTGAGCAGAGTCAGCCTGCAATACTACATTCTAACCAATGTGCCACTACTTACACTTATGTAAGGAGCTGAATGCATGGAAAGTGTGTTTTGTACTATTAACCTTCAGTCTATCCTCTTTATCAAATCTCACTTTATACCCTTGGATCTAAGAGTTAGATATTTAGTGATTCTCATCATTTTTACCTTATTTCAGCACTTTTTGCTGTCAGTAAGTCATTTTCTCTATTGATCTGCTATATCATCATACTGAGCAGGTCAAGATATCCTACGTTTCTAATTGGGCAAAATATGGCTGGGAATTCCCTTGGAACATATATTTCAAATCTGAATGCTATTCAGCCATAAAGAGAACATTATTGCATACAAAGTTCTTCTTAAAAGAGTACACCACTTAGAATGGTTAGATTAAAAAACAACGATTTCATTTCCAATAGTTGTTTCAATGAGAGAATTTTTCTTGGAACTAGACATCCCTACCAAAAATTCTTCTTCTATGTAATTATTAAAGGTAAGGACATCTGGCCATCTTCATACTGTTTAGAAATGCAGGGAGTAATTTATTTTGAACTGACCTTGTAACAACGTATTTGTAAACACGTTGGAAAGTTTACAAAGAAGTCTAGAACAATTTCCTTTCAAAGTTTTCACTTTAAAACATTTTCTCTTTTAAATACTATATTTACATAAATCTCCATGGTACCTTAAAGTAAAAAATTGAATTAAAGTGATTTTTGGAAAATCCAATAGTCTGGTACATCTCAAAAAATGGAAAAACCTTCTTTTGAATTGAGCATATCTGAAATGTTTGGGGGGTTTTCTGATGAATGAGGAGATGCTTGTGGAATATACTAAAAGCTGAACCAATAAATAGGTTTTTTTTAAGGATAAGTGAGCAGCATATGAACATATAATGAAAGGAAGCAAATCATTGCAGGGCAGGATAGCATGATTTCAGTGTGCAATTATTTCAGCACCAATATTTAAATGAATTCCTATTTATTTTGTAATAGGTATGCCATTTGAAGTTTAGTTCTTAGTAAGATAGAACCAAGTAGAATAGACAATACCTCCACTAAAGAAATTGACAACTGGCTGTCCAACTGCACTAAGTGGGTAGTCTTCAATGGAACTACATATGCATGGAGCCACACTTGCAGTGGGGTACATCGAGATTCTGTCTTAGGTCCAGTACTCTTCAACATCATCATAAATGATCTAGATATGGTGATCAAAAGGGAAGTCATCAGATTTGCAGATGGCATCAAACTGGCGGAAATAGCTAACACTTTAGAAGATAAACTCAAGATTCAGAAGGATTTAGACAGTCTTGAACATTAGACCTTATTCAACAAAATGCAGTCCTTTGTTAAGAAATGTAAGATCCTATACATAGATGAGAAAAACCGAATGCACAGGTATAGAATAAATGGTAACTTGCTCAACAGCAGTAACTGTGGGATGGATCTAGGTGAACAATCACTGACGTATGGGCCAGCAATGTGCTGCAGCTGCCAAAAAAGCCAATACAGTCCTAGGCTACATCGACAGAGGAATAGTGTCAAGATCATATGGTATACTATTCCCAATTTATATTGCACTGGTGAGACCAGAATACTGCATTCATTTCTGGTCATCATGATACCAAAATATATTGAGTAGAAAGAAGAATAGGAAAAGTGATGAGAGGTCCAGAGGCTAAGCTGTATGTAATGAAAGAGGTATGTCTAGTATAAGAAAGAGAAGGATTACAGGTGACATGATAGCAGCCTTCCAGGAGTTGAAAGCTGTCACAGACAAGAGAGGATCAACCTGTTCTCCAAAGCACCTGAGGGCAGGACAAGAAGTAATGGGTGGAAAATTATTTAGGAGAGATCCAGCCCAGAACTAAAGATAAATTTCCTGACACTGAGAACAATTGATCAGTGGAATGGCTTATCTCTGTACGTTGTGGGTGCTCCACTACTGGATGTTTTCAAGAAGAGATTGGACAGCCATTTGTCTGGAATGATGTAGGGGCTTGAGTAGGGGCTTGGACTAGAAGACCTCCCAAAACCCTTCCAATCCTATTATTTTATGTTCTTGTTTCAGAATGAAGCATTTCTATCAAGAAAAACCTATTCAAATTCCATTATCCAATAACATATCTTACCAAAGTTCATGCATTAGACTTTTAGTGAATCTGAAAACTTTCATATCTAAAGTTGGTGAACATTTTTATTTTATTTATTTATTTTATTTGTCAATCGCTTACAAGATAATAGGTATAAGTATAAACATGAGTAAGAATACAAGAAATAGGTACAAATAAATGGAGACAATAAGACAGGGACGGGAGGCACGATGATGCACTTATGCACACCCCTTATCTTGAGAATCTATTCCATCTTGCAATATTTGTGAGTTGATTTCCTCTTATTAAAACTACAACTGGCAAAAGATGACACCTTTTTCCAGAAAAAAGAAAAGAGATCTCTACTAGTCTAGAATTTAGTAGCAATTCTCTTATATTCTGTGCTGTGCTGACCTCCGGGTTTTTTTTTAAAATTTTAGTTAATCGGTGGGTTTTAGCTCTATTTGACTTGTATTGTTTAATGTCATTTTTAGGTAATTATTTATTGTTGGTTTTTTAGTTGTTAGCCGCCCCGAGTCCCTTTGGAGAGGGGGCGGCATACAAGTCAAAATAAATAAATAAATAAATATTCTAAATGAAGAAGAAAATGCTCACTATAATACTTTCTCCATTGTTCTAATTATTTTATTTGTCTATATAGACCAGGACATTTAAAGTTTTGCATTAAATATACATACTTTCTTTTTGGAAAGTATGTGTAAATTGTACTATCTTGATCAAAAGATCATAACAAAGATTAACAAGGCAAAAATAAATCTTCCATTTTTTCCTATCATATCTTAGCATCACAATAAAAAGTGGGCTCAATTTTTCAAAATTAAACAGCAACTTGCTGAATAGAGGTCTGCTATCTTTTGCTTTTATGAGTCAACTGGGGCAGACTTCAACATGAATTCCACCTATCACACTTCACTAAATAGGCAGAACTGTAACCAATTGTACAACCTCACAAGAATCCAAGAACTCCTGATAATTCTTCCTGAAGAAAGGTTAGAAAGCCTTAACCAAAGTCTTCTAGCAGTAGTTGTCTTTCAAAGGCAAGCTCTATATACAGAAATAATAGTCACACACTCTCGTTTGTTTTTTCTCATTGCCACTTTATGTAGTGGGTTACCTGGCCTCCTCTTTTGAGGCAGCTAGCCTATTTCCAAATGACCTTTGTTTATTGTGACCCCATGGTTTTTCTCTGACTGTATGAGAATTATTATAGTCTAGGAACAAACTAAAGGTAGTATTGCATTATTTTAAGTCAAGAAAAACAAGAAAAGGAAAAGTTGCCCCTGATTCTTATTCTCATTTGCTTTTTTGTTTAATTACAGGAGATAGTGGTACTTACTTGTTGGGTTCCTATACCAACAGTGGTTTTATTAATTCAAATTATATCCTGTATAGCTAATAGAAAATAATTGGCAAGTAAATATAATTTAACAGCTGTGGGTTTTTATATTGCTAGGCACTATGTAGGAGGCTAATTCTAATGAGCCAAGACTCAGTCTAAATAATTAAAGAAGTTAATATTTCTGTTTGGCTGATCAATTAAAAAAGCCCTTAGTCCTTTAAAAGTAAGCGTGGAACTATGTCATGGGAAACATATTGAATGTGAAAGATTTATTAGGCTGTATTCACACAAACAAACTGTGGTTCTGGAGCACACCAAAAGTCTTCTGATTTGCAGTGGTGAGAACTAATTATAATATATTTCAAATCAGAAATTGAAAGAAATATGACCTTGTATAGAATGTATCATTTATTATATACTGTTGAGAGCAATTCATAGTCTAACTCTTTGTTATATGCTGTGCCCTTTGGCATAACATAACTCTATTAGATTTGAATGGGAGTAACCCTGTTGCCTCTTATAATGCCTTGAAAACTTGGCTGCTCCCTGGACATTAGGCCAATCCTGTCATGGTTTCAGAAGCGAAATATGTTGCTTGGCCTCAGTTATGCTGTACAGTATTGTTGTATGTTTTTGTCTCCTTTGTTTTCATTATTTTGGTTTTTTTAAATCTTTTTAATACAATGTAGATCTCGCAGAGGCCATATTTCCAAGTTTGGTGGCTCTCCACATAATTTGTATGTCAACTCCTGACATTGTATATAAAAAAAAGATCACTGCTTGATTTTTTTCATCTTGTTTTTCTTTAGAGTGTTTCTGAGAGCCATCAACAAATTTTCTGAGACTATGAATCACAAGTTTCTGGAAAACATGAATTTTGAAGAACAAGTAAGTGGGTTATTTTTTAAAACAGAACAAAGCAAAACCAGAATTTACTTGTTTTGCATCAAGTTATTGAGGAAATTATCTAGCATGTAGAAACAAATGTTATTTATAGCAAGACCTCAAGAAGATAAAGACTTAGCATACCTATCCTTTTCTCAGATTGAATTCACACATAATTAAATATTTTAATATAGCATCAGAGCAAGAAAGCAAAGTACCAAATATGTGAATTATCAGGCAGAATTTGTTACTGCAAGTAATGTGAGGGCACACAGTGTGAAATCAAAACTGTATCTCAAAAAGGCCTCAGAAAGGACCTTAAGCTTCCTTTTTGTCCTACTTCTTCCAGAATGTGACAAGTAAAAATATGGTTTATAAAATTCATACAGTAAATGTGAATAATATTAATGTAAATGAATGCATAATGAGTAATAGCTCTTTTCAAGCCAGAGCATGAATGATAAAGCATAATTTTCTTTACTCTCTGAGATTTAACAGACTGCATGCCACTGGCATGCCAGATTCCTTTTTCTTCCCACTGTTCTTACTATTTCAATTTTGAGGCTGCGTGATTCCATAGTGAGTCTGCCTGGCTTACAGATAAAAGTTAAAATAAAACAAAATATAACAAGAAAACAAGAAGATAGATGATGTAACCAACCTCCCCCCTGTCCCCCATCCCCCAAGCCATTAAACTGCTCAAGTTTCAGGGGGATAAGACAAAAATAGAAATAATGTCAAAGAAACAATGGAGGATATCATTTATCACATTGAGTTATCCTATGTGAAGTTGTCCACAGCAAGTTGTCTATGGCAAAATGGCCATGGCAAGTTGGGCAGGGCAAATTGTCCCATTCTGTTCTCTGTTAGGGGCAGCCCGTAAAGTTATCTTTATTGCAAACCTACATCAGAAATTAATAATCCTGCCAAAGCAATTAAAAATTTAACACTTTCCTTTGTTTTAGAACTTGCTATATGCTGATGTTAGAAAGTTAGACAATTGGTTGGCATAAATGTTTTGCTGATCTTACAACAAATGCTTGTTCTGGGAGTTTTGATTCCCTTGAAACTTACATGCAGCATCCAATGCATATTTATTGACTTTTATTATCATTTACTTATTTATGATCTACCAGCCGGGATGTTTTAAAAATTATGAAAAGTCATTCAAAGCACTTTAACTTTTTTTTTGCCCAAATTAACACAGTGAAAATGCAAACATCTGTTGTACCATAGTCACTGTATACCAATGAGTGGACATCATACATTCCACAGCAGTTCTATTTTTTTCCCCTCACAAAATAACAGGATATGGCTTTCTATGGATTTCTATACGTGTGTGCTTGAATTGTGAGGGAGTTCAGTAATGGGGACAGAATAGGGAAATTTATGACTTTGCTCTGGCCCTGAATTTAGATTGATCCTTTCTCTTTAAGAATTGCACAGAAAATGGGATTCTATCAAGTGAGATTTATTCTCCTCATGTGGCGATAGAAAACTTCACACATCAATTTGCAGGATAGGCCATTTCTCCTCTCTCTCTCTCTCTCCCCCACACACTTCATTCATTTGTCCCTTCAGCTCCCCCTTCTGTATTTGTTTCTTCCTTTTTCCAGATGAAGGCTTGACATCTCAATATGGGGGGAAAATAACTCAAAAGTTCCACTTTATTGAATAGAGTAGAAACATCATGAACCTTGAGATTCTTCCCATTCCTTCTCTAAACATCCTGTACTGACAATGTTTTAGAAAACAAATGCAATCTTCGTACATTATGAAATATATGCTATGATAAATAGTTTGGACAATTTATTGTTGTCTTTCTAACATTGCTATTAGATATAGCAATGCATAACTCAACTGCATTGAGTTAAAAGAAAGCAAATACTGTTTATTCAGTAATGACCAGCAAAATTTGTAAAATATATAACACAAAAGAAAAATAAATAGATGAAATAATACAAAGATAAAATAACAAAGATAAAATACACCACTCTAATGGTGTTAATTACCTGTGAAAGGGTTAAAAATATTACAACCTAGGAAGTAAAATAGATATCACTTAAAACAAGATAGCTGAAGCATATTTATATTTGTGATGAATAAAAGAGGAGGGATTATTTCTGTTATTTTACTGCAAGACTGAATTTGGCTACTGGACCATTAATAAAGGGTGTCGACCCTTTTAGAAGGTAGTTCACAGAGAAATTTCCTTCCTGGAAATTTAGCTATTAGGGGTTATAAGAAATCCATTTGTCTCCAAACCTGTTAGCTTTTTAGAAAACTATGAAGATGTGAATTTTCTTTCGACATTGGGTTGCTAGTTGGATCTAGCAGATATGGGATTTTGATGGCCTTATTTTGATAATAAATCTTTTCAATGTGCTATGTTTAAATTTTTACCATGAACTGCCTAGAATCACTAGGTGAGATAGTGGCTATGGAAGAATTGTAAATTATTAAGCATGCCTTTGATCTCATATTTTTATATGCTTACTTTGCACTGCCTGTATATGTTTTACTTTTTGAAAACTCACTGGAGTTAGTTGTTCCAGAAGTTTCAGGAGAAAACGCTGGTCCTGATCCTTACTGGAGTGTTTTTATTTGTTTGTTTGTAATTTCATGAAGACTAGAAACAGAAAGGCAACATTGGAAAAAAGAAACTTCACTTGTTTTTCAACTCAACAAAGAGTGCACCATTCTATTTTCTTATCTCTTTTCTTCTGATGAACACTTCCCTCCATTTTCACAAACAAAACTTTCTTTTAGATCAGGAGAATTTAGTGCTATAGAAACATCATGCTGACAGATGGGGATCTGGGAGAAAGGGCTTTGCAAAAAGGATATTGTGCTGTATGCCACTATGATTGTGTTGTATACCATTCGAACATGCTTTGCTGCCTCGGAGGTTATTCCAACTTCCATCAAAAATTGTAGGCATGGTCTTACAAGCAGCAAAAGACAGAATAAAAATGTTGTGATCCTCTTAAGGCTGATTTGATTGCCCATCTAACACTGCACTTGATACAAGAATATGATTGAAAAAGCTGAAGAAAATAGTATTGGCATTGATTGGGCTGTGAAGAAACAATATGAAAAACAACAATAATAATGCTAAAATGTGTTTTAGTGCTTTAAATTAAGAAACAATTTTTCAATGCCTTAAAACCGTTCTATCTTTTTAAAAACTAAGCATTTGAATCTGTGACATTAATTAATTGTTCATCCTAATGAATTACACAGTACATTAAGTAACCCTTTTTTGGTAGACTGGCTTATGTTTTGATCATAATGCAAACTTATTTAATAAAGGGTTTTTGGACAATTAATTTTGAATTTTAATTTACACTATGATATGATTGAGTTCTGATGTGAATACAAGGGAGACATTGCAGGGAAGGTAAGTCTGCTAATTTTAAAAATGAAGAAAGAACAAATGGCACAGACTGTACTTTTCTTCCTTTTAGTAGCCAACATACAGTATATATAGGAAAAAAGAATATGAGATATTCAGAGGTTGGTGGCCTGTTGGACTTCAATTGGCCCACGGCAGTACCTCTTTCTTTTACCCATCCACTGGGCTTTGTCCTCAGTGGCCATTTTTCCTTTGGCTGAACATTGTGTGACAACTATTTTCTTCTTGGGAAGAGCAGTAGTGACAGGCATATTGACTTAATAGAACAATGAATACAGATATTCCACAAGGTTGAAGAATATGACTATTGATATGATAAATAAGGTAAAATATCATTGTTCCAACAACTGTCTATTTATTTATTTCCTACTTCTATTATTTTGATAAATAATTTAAGGCCACTAGCATACCTAATTCTCCTTCCTACTATTACTTTCTCACAACAACCCAGTGTGGTGAGGTGGACTGAGAGAGATTGTATAGTCCAAAGCCATCGAGTTTGGCTTTGTGCTGAAGGAGGGACTACAACTCAAAGTCACCAGGTTTCTAGCCTGGTGCCTTAACCACCACACAAAATTGGCTAGTTTTATCCTAATGCTAGAACTGGGCCTCAACTTCAACATTTGTAATAGCTGTAGATGTTCGAAAGTTCATCAAGCATAGGATTCATACTTCAAGATGCTATGTGCTTTCATAGTCAAAATGGTTAGAAAGATTTGGGTTTTAGTACAGAGTCTAGTACAGAGATCTCCAAACTTGGCAACTTTGAGACTTGTGGACTTGAATTCCCAGAATTTTCCAGCCAGCTGCTGGCTGGAGAATTCTGGTGGTTGAAATCCACAAGTCTTAAAGTTGCCAAGTTTGGAGACCTCTGCTCTAGTACCACTTCACATTGTCATACATATGGCTGCGTTTCTTATAGTATTCCTCTCTGAAGCTTACTAAGAGGCAGTAGTTAACATGAATATCAGCTCTTTAAACTGATGGAGGTGCAATATACAGTATAGAAATAAATACCACTCACAATTTATAGTTTGTTGAAATATATAAACTATAAAAATATTATGTATGAGAAAATCTCCCTTGTGTGGAAAAATGATGAACTATTTTTTTAAAAATTACATTTATATGCCGCCCTTCTCCAAAGACTCAGGGCGGCTTACAATTTTTGGGATACAACCCAATGCAATAGCCTTCATTCCATTGTATATGCCTGCTTATTACTAAGCGGCATTTTTACAAAGTCAGCTTATTGCCCCCAACAATCTTGGGTCCTCACTTTACCTACCCCAAGAGGATGGAAGGCTGAGTCAACCTTGAGCCTGGTGGGATTCGAGCCTGCAGTAATTGCAGGCAGCTGGAATTAAGTGCTAGGCATTTAACAGCCTGCACCACCAAGGCTTTTGATCAAGGTGTTGCAGCTTTTTCTAGATAAATTTTGCTATAGTTAAATTTTGTATTAAAATATTGCTATACTGATATTTGAAAACTAGGGACAAAATTAATTCCAGATCATAGAATGATGTATTTCTGTTTTTCATCATTGAGAAATGTGGACAACATTTTATTCATTACTACAAAATCCAGATGAAAATCCAGAACTCTTCATAGCTTCATAGTATAATTTTTGAGGTTAAAAATAATAGGTTATTTTTGGCCTTATTCCATATGTATTTTTTAGAATTTAATTTTGTTAAACTCAAGGAGCTTTTTCCCTATGAAGCAGTTATGAATTTATGGTATTATAATTTTTACCTCTAAAGCTACCTTCCTTGGTTGGGGATGGAAAATTATTCTGAATCTGGTGTATGTAAAAGTTCTCAGGGTGTGCGGTAACTTTATTGTTTATGTGAATCTCCAGATGCTACTCAGGGAATGCAGGCCAGTGGATATAAAACCACACTCTTGTCTTTTTATTCTAATTGCAATTTAATAATAGCACATAACTTTGCATCATATTAAATCCTTTTTGCTGGCTGCCTTCATAAATTATTTAGGTTTTACACAGCTTAATACAACCTTCTATTTCAGGAGAGGTGCATTATAACAATTCAGTGTTCTGTCTTCTGCTCAATTTACAGCTCTGGAACAACTATTTTCATCTTGCAGTGGCTTTTATCACCCAGGACACCTTGCAGCTAGAGCAATTCTCCCATGGTAAATGCATTAAGATCCTGAACAAGTAGGTCTTGTTTTTAATCATTGAAAAGTGATTTTTGCTTCTCATTTAGACAAGAAAGCTGGGATTAAGATAATAACTTCTGCTTTACCTTTCAGATATGGAGACATGAGACGTTTAATTGGTTTTGCTATCCGTGACATGTGGTACAAACTTGGTAAGTTAGAGTATTTGAAAGCAACGATGGGCTCTTCTGGTTCTGATGGAGATCTTTTCTAATGAGATGTTCCATTTTATTAAAATTGTTTTTATTACATTTATCTTGTCTCATGAAATATAAGCCACCTTATTTACAAGATGTGTGCCTGAATGTCTGGCAGATAGCAACATAGACATTTCTACACATGCAACATTACTCAATGTGATTAAGAACTGGAACAAGGAGATACACTGAAAATAGTACAAAGAGGACTAGGCAAAGAGCTTTCATTTATAGCAAGAGAGATTGTGATCACCTTGTCCACTACTAACTTTATAGTTATAAAAACTGCCCTTCACATGGATCATTCTGGGTAAAGGAAATAACATTCCTGGATATCAGTTTTAGAGAATGTCATTTTTTTAGTGTTAGTTTAGTTTAGTTAGATAGTTTAGAAAATGAGCACCTGTCCAGACATACGAATATCTCTGGACAGGAGTTTTGGTTATAGAAATGTAGAGCTGATTCTACTCTTTTTCTCTCAATTAAAACTTTTATACCTTCTGTTTTACATTAACAACATTTTTTGTTTTGTTCATATTATACAATGACCAACATGTATTGTTGAGTAATATTTAGATTCCGAATTTCTAAGTACAGTAAACACATAGCGGTACTGTCAAAGCCTAGGGAAAGAATGTACAGTGGGGACAAGGAAGTAAGAGTTGAATAAGCTGAGCTTCAACTTTAATTAATTTACTGCAGGGGTGGGATTCAATTTTTTTTAACAACTGGTTCTGAGGGCGTGGCTTAGTTGATGGGCGTCGCTTGGTGGTAACGTGACTGGCTGGGTGTGGCCAACTCAATATCACTCACATCAAGGCATGCATCTCCTTGCCTGGCCTTTCATGACTGTGGGGATGCTGCAACAGTCGTAAGTGTGAAAAATGGTCATAAGTCACTTTTTTCAGTGCCATTGTAACTTTGAATGGTCACTCCACACAAGCAAAGTACCAGCCAAGGAGGAAAAAAAACTCCACAGAAGTTCCTGAGACAAGAAGTCTAGTCCTGCCAAGAATGTAAAAAGGGTTATCGGAGAGGTAGTTTCTGTAAGCAGAATGTTTCCTTCCTGCCTTCCTTACAGGATTAGGCCAGTAATTTCTTCTAACAACCGGTTCTCCGAACTGCTTAGAATGTTAACAACCAGTTCTAGCAAATAGGTGCAAACCTGTAGAATCCCACCCCTGATTTACTGCCAAGTTAGCAGGGATCGAACTGGAGCTGGTCCATTATAGCTCCATATAATAATAATAATACAGCTGGTCTGTAATTATAATTCAAGGCAATTTTGCAGCTTGAAGGGAAGCTTCTATGCAAGAAAATGAAATGTCCAGCTACTAAGGTTTATTTCAGCACGTGTGTCTGTTTGTTTTCATGCAAAGGAAAAACAATCTGTTTATTTAGGTTTCCATATATCAGCCTTAATTTTATTTTTTGTTCCTATCTATGTTGTTATTTCAGAATAGTCATAGTTAGATTAGACTGTTTTGCCATTGTACCCAACAATACAGTCACATTTTTCTTGAAATTAGAAAAACACAGCAAAATGATAAAAGCGACTGCTTAATATTGAATTGATAAAGAATAAAGATGGAACTTCTGTTACAGTTACTTGAAAAAATTCCCTTGATTATAATGGAATACCATGTTTAATTATATGTTGTACAGGTTTTCTCCAGGAAAAAAAAAGTATTTATTTTTCTTCCGCTATTCATATGTAAACTTATTGAACAATCACAAATCATCCAAGAGTTACAATTCTCAGAAGGAGGTTTATAGAAATTGTATTTTTTTCTTAAATTAAAAAGTTGAGAATCCAGCATGTATTAATTAACAAACTCAGATCAAGAGATTAAAATATTTTTTAACAATTTGATGCAATATTTTGATGGATTAAATTGTATGCAATTTAAGAATTTCAGTGGAAGAAAAATATTAAATTTACAGGTCATATCACATTTAGAGAAAATTGATTAGTTTTTACCAATGTTATATTACTCCAGTAATAATTGTAACACCTAGTTCAATCAGCTTAAATCGTATGTTTGCAGGCAATGTTGTAAAGTTCAATAATTTTGAAAAATGACTTATAACGGAATAAGACAAATTCTAAAAGTATTTATTTATTTATTCAGCAAGCATATTTATATAAGTGCCCATGTCATCAAATGCAGTTTATAACAATCAACAGATATTAGTACAATACACTGTTGAAAACAATGATAGTTATAGCCAAATATATTTTGCATTTCTATCCTGAAATAAAAACATAGTTTCACCCTGTTATGACTTTTCTGAAATAAGTTGACTTTTCAACCTGCCTCTTTCCATTAATTTCTATTAATATTACAAAACATATTCCAGTTTAGTACCCTGAGCTAACTTTAACATGGTACAAGGATACTGAAAGTTTCCCATTGGAGAAGTTATAACCTCATATTTGATAAATAAATCTAATGCCAAATTTTATTTATTGTGGAAATTCTGGGAGACTATAATTCCACACATGAGTTTGTACCATATCTAAAATTTCTCTCAATGTCACATTTTAATCAAAAAGCATTGTTCCATTTGTTCAATAAACATAGATTTAGATGCTAAGAATGGCATACCTTTCTTATTTTTTTCAGGCTAGAGAATTATAGCTGTTAATTTCTCTGGGCTCTTACCTCAAGGATAAATTTAGTGGATAGAAACTATTGTAATTTTTCATTTTTGTGCTGACCACCGTTATTGATACCTGCATACTAATTTGATTTTAACAATGAGCTATAGTTTTAAAATGATACAAGATGTTTTAAGTATGTAAAATGAGAATGCATTATACTGGAAAAGTTTACTCAAATTTTCTAAGTTTTGTGATGCTGGTAAAGGAAGGAAGGAAGGAAGGAAAGGAAGGAAGGAAGGAAGGAAGGAAGGAAGATTTTGAAGCATCCATCAATTTTCTTGATGTTGCATAGCATATTTCTGAGTAAGTAAAGATTTTTTGAAAGATTAGGAGCTTGGTGGCAGCTAAGTTGTCCCTTCAACTATTGTTCTGCAACTGGAAATATACAGCTACCCAAGATTTAGTTATAGGGAGACTTTAAAGTGAAATTGAGCAATTACCCTTTCCACTTAATCAAATGTGAATGCTGTATTCGTTGACTGTCAAGTTGCCAAATTAGACTTTGCAAAAGAATGTTCAGAGTTCATCACCATGCATTTGGTTGTTTATTGGGCCAGATGCTTGTCCGTAATGTAATATAGGGAATCAAACCTATACCTGCTGCTGTTTTTTCATCTCTTTTCTCTGAAAGAGATTAAGTACTGCAAGAGGGAGAACTATAAAGGTGATCAACCAATACTTTGTACCTTATTGTAATTTTACTTTGTATTACACACACACGCAAACATGAGGGGTGAGAAATATTCTATCACTAAGAAATATTTCAAGGCCTGCTTTTCTTGTTAGAGGTGACATTTACAAGCTTCTTCCTTCTTCTTTTTATCATCTGTCATAATTGCAAATGCTTCCTAAGGCAGACTCCAGTGGCGCTCTATTTCATGTGGCTTTAAGTCATTCTGTAGCCAATCTATAATAGAGTTACCAGGACATCATTTCTATTCTGAGCTTTCTAAAGGTTGGCATTATTCATCTAGGAATGAAAGCAGATGTGTTTTTTTCAATTGTGACAGAGACAAGAGAACATATCAGAGGCTAGTGTAATGTTTTCTCTGATAAATTGGTTTTGATGGGCAGAAATGAGGAAATAGAATTATTTTCTCCTCCAAGAATATTCATTGATTAAATGTTGGGAACAGTAACCATTAAAAGAAGACTGTGTACATTCACCCAACTCGTGTGGGTTATCGGATATGCAATATGCTTTGTATGTAATAGTAAACAGATATATTATAGTGCAATCTTGAAACACGAATGGACCATAACAATAGTAGAGACTTAAGGTCTTATAATGCAATACTGCCATAGAAAGGACAATAGAGTTACATACCATTTAGCTGTTGTCCCTAACTTAGCACTCTCCAGATATCTTGGGAATGCAGCTATCAGGAAAAAAAATCAAAATACCAACTTGCGAAACACTGATTATCTATATCTAATCTATCTATCTATCTATCTATCTATCTATCTATCCATCTATCTATCCATTCATCCATCAATCATCCTATCTCAGTTTATTCAAATTGTTTCATATATAGTTGAGTCCTTTGCACACAATGATGTGGAGTAGTAGCTTACAGTTGAATAACTGGGAGGAAATCATTCTGTTTGTAATTTATTAATTTAACTATAACAGAATAACTAAGTAAAGCATACTATGCAGAAGAGACAATCAAGCAGCCAAAAAGAGAACAAAAAGACCCAAGCATCTCTCTACTAGCAATCAGCACCCAAATCAGCATAGATTAACTCCATGGTGCTCCAAGGTACTATTAGAGTTACACTAATATCAAGAAATGGTGGAATAGAATAATAATAATTTTAAAAAAAAGAATCAGAAGGAGGGACAGAATAAAATGTGAGTAGCAAAATTAAAAAAAAATTAAATAATTAAATAGAATTGTTAAATTGTCCCACAGCAAGTTGTCCCATGGAGAGTTGGCCATTGTGGGTTGTTCTGCAGCGAGTTGGCTGGGGTGAGTTGGCCACAGCAAGTTGGCTGTGGCAAGTTGTCTCATTCCACAATCAAGTAAACAATACCCCAATCAAGAAACTGCCAAAGAAGCCAACAGTAAACAGCCCAACCAAGTAATCTTTAAGACCGCCCCCACCCACACAAATAAGCAAGACACCAGATTATAACCTGATAGCAAACTGCACTCCTTACTAGCACTAAATATGTTGCCTGGTTTGGGTAATGAAACATTCACAAGAAAACCAGCAAGCTCAGAGAGCACCAAGGATGTCTCAAGTGAAGCAGAAGTCAGGCAATCAAATTGCAACTAGTGAAAGAACCAAGAAACTGACTGCTATCAGGAGTAACTAGTATTATTCTGCTTATTCAGTTTCTGCATTACGTATTTTTAGCATTACATATTTTGAATCATTGCTTCTCCCATCACGGAAATCATCTCAAATATTTTATTACATTGTAAACAATACAAGAGTTACAAAACTGATGTGAAAAGGTGTTTGGTGTTCTTTTGTAAATAGTTTGTTTCTCAACTAGAAATATTGAATCATCAACATTTTTTAAAAAATATCCACCCTAAAATCTAGAAGGAAAGTTAAAAGTTGAAATAGAAGTGTTATAATGATATTGAAATAATGGTGCACCATTTGTTGATATTATTAATTTTCTCTTCTTGCATTGTTCCAGGACAGAATAAAATCTGCTTTATTCCAGGAATGGTTGGGCCAATCTTAGAAATGACCCTCATCCCTGAAGCTGAACTGCGTAAAGCCACCATTCCAATATTCTTTGACATGATGCTGTGTGAATATAAAAATACTGGTGAATTCAAAAAGGTATTATAAGTTTTGTGTATCATTTGGTAATTTGGTAACTGCCGTTATTCTTAAATATTAGATGAATGAATTCATTTTAATGTGTGATTCTTCACTAGTTCTATGTAAACTAAAGGAAAGGAGAAGGTTTGCAGTTCTGGTGGGAACTTAGAATTTGAGGACCCACACTTAAAAATAAAAAATAATTCATTTACTGTAAAATGTCATTACAAAATCACATGGTATTAAGTTCGAATCACTGTCATTAAGCAAATCACACAATTGTGAACCCATTCTCCAAAATGGGGGGGGGGGGTTTGGCCAGGAACTGATAAAAATACTGCAAAATGACCAAAAAGTCACAAATTACAGCCATGTAGCAGACCCTGCCACCAGTGGTAAATGGGGGGAAAGAGGAATATTTTGCAACAGACAGAAGTATTTTACGGATTGTAAAGCAACCTTTCTGACACTTTTGTAATCAAAGAGTTATTAAATGACTAGTTATAATTTGAGGACTATTTAGTAAATCCACCATATCATACAATAAAAAAGTATAGTAGGAGTTTTGAAGTAAAACACTACATGGAAAAATACTTAATACCCCAGCAGAAAGAATACTTTTGAGTGAGCTACCATTGGTTAGTGTTATTGTTAGTTGTGAAGTCATGTCCAACCCATCGCAACCTCATGGACAACGTTCCTCCAGGCCTTCCTGTCTTCTACCATCCTCCGGAATCCATTTCAGCTCATGAGTCCATCCAGCCACCTCATTCTTTGTCGTTCCCTTCTTTTGCCCTCAATCTTAGGCTTAGCATTAGGCTCTTTTCCAGTGAGGCCAAATATTTGAGTTTCATCTTCAAGATCTGGCCTTCTAAAGAGCAGTCAGGGTTGATCTCCTCTAGGAATGACAGGTTTGATTACCTTGCAGTCCAAGGGACTCGCAGGAGTCTTCTCCAGCACCATAGTTCAAAGGCCTCAATTCTTTGGTGCTCAGCCTTTCTTATGGTCCAACATTCACAGTCATACATTGCAACTGAGAAAACCATAACCACTTTTGATACTTTTGTTGGCAGGGTGATGTCTCTGCTTTTTAGTATGCTGTCTAGATTTGCCATAACTTTCCCCCTCAGGAGCAAGCATCTTTTAATTTCTTGGCTGCAGTCACTCATCTGCGGTGATCTTGGAGCCCAGAAAAGTAAAATCTGTCACTATTGTTAGATTTGATAAATATCTGCCAAAAGAAAAGAAAAAGAAAGCCTGCTTGAAATCAGATTTTAGGAATAAAAACTATGAATGCATTGCATTATAAATTAGAATATCATTTTTAAAAGGGTGAGAACTATTTTTCAGGCGTGCTTTGCTTTGCTTTACAAAACATATTTTAATGCATAATGCTATTTTGATCCTGGCAAGCATCATGTTTTTACAGTATATTTGGGTTCTCTACAGTATTTAAATACATTTAACTTCCATTTCCACCCTGGATGTAGGCAGTTTAAATATCACTTTTTCCTCTCCAAGAGTTAAAATAGGGGAAAGGCATCTAAAGCAGTTCTGATGCTAAATACTCATTCAAAGGATGTGGGTTCACTGTGAACTTTGCTTCTCATGTTCCACCCAAAGCGACAGGTATGCTCTTGAAAAATGACCTACTTAAGTTATCCTTAAACTGGAATGTTATATTGAAGGCAGTACCAATATCTATTTGAGAAGACAAATGCTAAGCAGTTAGATGATGTTCTGAAAGAGACATGTGTCTTGCCTTTTTGACAGTATGTTTCTCACTATCATTTTATAAATAGTTTTGGCCCAAGGGAAGAAGATGTTCGCATCTCTCCCATCACACTTTAGTTTTAATCTCTTGACTACCATCATTTGTCAGTCTGCAGGCAGGACAAGCACAGAGAACCTCTCTGTTTTATGGCAACCTCTGGCAAGGCAGTAGTACATTATTTTGATGCCAGGCAATGATGTGACAGCAGCACTGGCCCATTAGACAGAGAAGATATTCCTTCTGCTCATCTTAGTGTGGATAGAATGGATTTTGCACTGAGATGTCATTGTGCTCAAGGGCAAAATTATGTTGCACCACATATGTTGTGACTTTCTCTTCATCTATTACATGGCCCGAGGGAAGGCCCTACTAATGGAAGCCTACCATGTGCGGAAAACAGAATTCTTTAGTCCAAGTTGCAAGGCTTAATGGAAAAGTTCTCAGTGGTACTAAAGGAAACATCTGGCAGAGACGGCATGCTTTGGGTCCCATCTGCTAGGGATTTATATTTGGCAGGTCCAAGGTGGAGAGCCTTCTCTGCTATAGCACTTGCCTTATGGAATATTCATTTTCTCCATTCCCCTCCCCCCCAAAAAATGAGATTAGCTTCATCCCTGCTAATATTCTATAAGTCCTTCAAGATTTGGTTTGATCCTCAAGCCTGAGGCCCCAAAGGATTGTGGGTATTCTTAGGCAGCTTTTTCATTAATTGACTCTTTATCCTGTATTTGATTACTTGCATTTTTAATTATGATTGTTTTATATTTCTTAATAATGATTGTTTTATATATTTACAGTTTTAATTTATTATTATACACTGGCCAAAGTCACTGAGATGGGCAGCTATGTAAATGTGCCAAATAAAAAATATATTCTCCAAGCCATACAGAGTTAGCCTGTGGTAAAATGAGTGGCCAATAAATGTTATAAATAAATAAATACAGAAGAAAAGTCATTTTTGTTCATATCTTATTTGGAGAGAAACAGAATAAACTTCCATTCCCTAAGTATTGTAATACTTATTTATTTTTACTTTATTTATTTTGTCAAGCGATTATAAGATAAACATAGTTATGAATACATGAAATGAATACATGTAAGAAAAATAAAAAGAAACAATAGGATAGGGATAGTAGGCACGTTGGTGCGCTTATGCACGCCCCCTACAAACCTCTTAGGAAAAAGGTGAGGTCAATAGTAGACAGCCTAAGGTTAAAGTTTTTGGGGTTTGGAGAAGAAACCACAGAGTCAGGTAGAGTATTCCAGACATTGACCACTCTGTTGCTGAAGTCATATTTCCTGCAATCAAGTTTGGTGCAGTTTACCTAGAGTTTGTATCTATTGTGTGCTCTTGTATTGTTATGGTTGAAACTGAAGTATTCATTGACAGGTAAGACATTGCAATACATAATTGTATATACTATACTTAGATCAGACTGAAGGCAGCATAGTTCTATGTTTTCTAGGTCTAGAATTTCAAGTCTGGTAGCATAAGGTATTCTGCAATGATTAGAGAAGTGGAGAACTCTTCTTGTGAAATATTTCTGGACTTTCTCAACTGTATTAATATCAGATACATTTTTTTTAAATTACATTTATATGCCGCCCTTCTCTGGAGACTCAGGGAGGCTTACTGTTTTTGGGATGCAACCCAGTGTGCTCAGCAATAGCCTTCATTCCATTGTACATAATGGAATGTACATAATGCGGGTTCCATGCATTCCATACCATATCAGTAATAATCATCTCCAATTTACAATTAATGAATGAAAAGCCAAAAGTACAACTGAATCCTGTGCATAAGTATAATTGTGTAGTTGATCCTTGAAGTTAATCAGGTAAAGGTAGAATTGTTCCAGGTAAAAGAAAATGGAATCTAACAGACATATCTGCAACAAAATACAGAAATGTGTATTCCTCCTCTTTGGTATCCTGCTTCAGAATATTTACTTTAATCTCTCTATATAAAAGTTGTCAGGAAGGGGTGAGTAGGTTCCAAAGAAAAGATGACCAGGAAAAATAAACCTAATAAGCCATGGAAATGATATGTGTATATATGTACAGGCATTAAACTATCAGATCTGAAGAAGGTTGGTCTTTTGTTCTTGGATTAAAACAAATAAAGAACATGATCAATCAAGATGTTGCCTGAAATATTTATTGTGTGGGGAAAAAAAGTCTACGAGTTTGTTTGTTTTGTGAGAGACAGCATCCTTTTTTAAGGTTGTCACCTGTAATCAAATCCAGCTAGCCTTAGCTGTTTCATTTTCTTAAGGACACATTTTCCATATTGTTGACAAGAGACTGACTAGGATAATTAATAACATCAAGGATATCTCAAGAGCTTGAGACAGAACTTAGATATGCAGTATATCCTGCCTTGTTGTAATTGTAAAGTCTAAGTAGCAAAGGACAAACTTGAAAGGAGAGGACAGAAAGAGAGAAACAGAGAGTGAGAGGAGTAACAGAAATCAGTGCATAGCAGCAAAAAGGTTTTAATTGGAGGAAGAAATCATGTATTCTAAAAACTAGAAAAGACAATTTTGTGGAAATGTGAGGTTGAGAGAAGATGCATAGGAGCAGACAGGGTAGAAGGGATAAAGTGTCAGGGGTAAAAGATCAGATCTACACTTGAAGGTCTAATTAACCTGATTTATTGCTACTCATGTCTATGCACAGGAATTAAACAGTAACACTTGCTAGAAGTTAAATAAGAGTTAACACAATTCGGGATGGAAGTGAAGTTGGACTTAATCCACTTGTGGCTCTGTAGAAATTCTAGGCTGATCTCTTTTTTAACTTTGCTCCCAAATTCTGCCACTCCCTCCCCTATATCAAGTTCTTCTAATAAGAACTGGTAGAGATGAATATACATATATATATATATATATATATATATATATATATATATATATATATATATTTGTTTTCGTAGATTTTCACGGGTAAAGGTATGTAGGTCTTGGTGTATTCGGGTCTTGTCCGTGTAAGATTGAGAATACCTTGGCACGTTTCTCATCCGTCATCTTCAGGCTGGTGTCTTCAGCTTCGTTCACTTCTCCCAGAAGAACGAAGCTGAAGACACCAGCCTGAAGATGACGGATGAGATTTCGTCAGAACGTTGCCAAGGTATTCTCAATCTTACACGGGACAAGACCCGAATACACCAAGACATATATATATATAACAAAACAAGAGCAAAAAAAATCAGAAAAATGACACCCAGGTCAATGCATTATGCAAAGAATCATTAAAATTTGAAGATAAAGTAACTGAAAACATGGAAAAGGAAGTAACTGGGGGAAAGTTCTCCATTCCATACACTGTAAAATGGGGAATATCTGGTAATGATCTACTGTTGGTGACTTTATTTTATTTTATTTTATTTTATTTGACTTGTATGCCTCCACTCTCCAAAAGGACTTGGAGCGGCTCACAGATAAAAACATAGAACAATAAATAATTTTTTAAAAGATTAAACCTAACAAGCCAAATCCAACAGTAAAAACCCAAATAAAATCCCACCCTCCCCCACAGGAGGACTTTGATCTTTATGAATTATTATTACAATCAGATAAACATCTCTGGCCAGTCAATTTTTACTTTGTAGTTGTTAGTACTGTGTCAGGTCTTGACACTTGATTTAACACTAAATGCAAATGATTTGTATTCTGTGCCAGAAAAAAAAATGACTCCTTCAATGAGTTTGCATTTCTATTTATTTATGGGATGTCCTTCAAAAGAGCAGTTTTCAAGGACAATTTACAGCACGTTAAAATCAAAGCACAGTGATTTTAAAGTAAAAATACAAAATAAAAAAATCAAAGCAGAAAAAGCAGCTAAATTAGTTTAAAAGCTTTATTGTAACGCTCATATTAAAAAATTACTAAATTCTAAAAGACTTGGGAGAATGAGCATTCTGGTTTTGCCAAGGATCAGAAAGTTTTAGCTTACTCCAAGGCAATGCATTGCTGATAGTTTGGGCAATAAGGGAAAAAAATAGATGTTCCTGTGTAGAATTTTTTTTTCTGTTTAGATCACGTTTCAGTTGTATAATTGTTAAACCCATTGATTTCTTTCCCTTTCTATTGTTAATAATAAGAATTTCAGATACATATTTGAATACATAGCTCTTTATTCCATTACAGAGATCTTTTCCCCTTATTTAGGCAATCACATTCTTCTAATTTTCTAATAGTGTAACTTTCCCCTTACTTCAAGACTAAAATTTATTACCACTTGACCCTGTGATATACTAGATACATCAACATAGTCCTAAAGACAAACAATATTATTTTGAACTTTCTTATGAATTGAATATCTTATTATAGTATATTTTATTAGTGCATTAGGAAACATTTCTCTTTTAAAGTTGCTGACTTATTGCTCTGTTCATGAACTTTTGCTTCCAGTTCTGTTTCACAAGCATTTCCTGATAAACAGCAACATTAGTTTACCACTTAAAAATATAATGGCTGTGTAAATCTTGCACTCCTCCCCGGCTGGGCTTGTTCTAAATTTTGCTGTTTTTACACATTTTTAATTCTCATTCTTACCACTTGAGTTTTCACTTTCCTGTCCTGTATTCAATTCAGCCAGTGTGATATAAGCATATTTCTTAGTTTTCTCCTAGATATTCATCTAATTTTCCCAATCCTCCAAAGCAAATTTAGAGAAGAATGAAGTTTTGTTCCATCAAACTTATATGTTCTAATAATGGACACGCATCTCCAGTTATAATTCTGTTTGGTGGATCTTCAAGTCAGTGTTCCAAATGTCCTGGATTCCTTACATTATTTTTAAAGTGTTGAACTTATGGAAACCTCAGGTGGAGGACAGATCTTTGCTATTCATATAGGTAGCTGCCAGATGCCTTTCAAGTACTGTGCTTTCCTGAAAATAAGATCTGGTCTTATATATTTTTGCCTAGGTTTATCACCTGAATATTATGAGACACACAGAGTTAGGTGGTGTCTTGTCACTCTTTGAACTTTCAAGCTTCACTGAAATGTGATTTGGGCAAAAATTGTTGGAAGCAAAATAGCTTCACATGTACCTTACTTAGATTCATTGGTGCATCAAATGGCATTGACAGAAAGGGCAAATCTCCAAAAAAATACACCAATTCAATGAACCAATCATTTAATTAAAAATTCATTTAATTTTTTCATCAAACTGTCTCATACAGTGTAACTGTATAACAAATGTCACTAGTTGAGGGATCAATGACCTCTAAACACATAAAGTCACTAGCCTTTAAAAATCAACAAGTAAAGCTAATGACTCATCATCCAAGTGAGGTTTGCTTAAAAAGAGTTATACAATGTTATGATCATTACCATTTAATGCTTCAGAAGTTTAAAACAAAATCCTTTTTATCCAGGTATCTTTTTGATTTACTGTATCCATTTTTCCAGCTCTTCATTTTAGAGTAATTTTTGAAATCCCTATATTCCCTTCTTCACAGGGAACACATATATTTTTTTCATTCTTATACCGATTTTAAATTAAGAAACTATTTTAAATTGGAAAGCTATCTTGAGACTTTGAAACAACCATATACAGGGAATATTTATGATAAAACCAGTGTATTGGCATCCATAGAATTGCTGGACAATAGCTGGAATACCTCACTTCGCTTTTTTCTTTTCCAGCTCTCCAAAGCCCTAAAATTATGGTGATAAACATCAATAGCAAAATATTTAGCAGTGATACTTTATTTTTTTATATTTCAGAAACCAGTATGTACCAACAATGTGGCTTGTCCCTGATAAAATATTTTTTGTGTTGTAAATGTGCATGCATATAGTTTACAGTATATTTGTTTTCTGTAATGTTAAAAAGAAGTTAAGAAGGTTTCTATTCTATAAAGTAATAAATTGTAGAACTACAGAATGGGAAGTGATCACAAGCATCATTGAATCCAACCCTCTGTAGAGCAGCAGATAATGATTCATGAGAAGTCTCACCTTTAAAACCTTCAGAGATAGGAAACACATAACCAACCTAAGTAATTGTTTTGATGGTCTTACTGCAAAGTTTACTTCATATTTAAATAAAACCTTGATAAGCACAACTTATATCCATTATGTCTAGTTTTAATTTCTACAGTCATGGGAAAATAATTATTTGCCATCTTCCCTGTATCTTCCCTTTATGACAGCTTTCCTATCTCCCTTAAGTATTACTGAGTATCTGAAATCTGTATTCTGAAATTCCTTGGGCATGTCCACATAAGGAAAATTCTCAATTTCCTGTACCATCTTTCTTGCCATACTTTAACCTGGAAATGTGGTATCCAGGATCATGCACAATTCATCTAAGGAATGCTAAGTAGATAGCTATAGTCACTTGACATTGCATTTACCCTAAACTTATGTTTCTTCTGAAGCAGCCAAAAACTGTGAGCTCTTGTAGCAGATGTCTCACATAACTAACTTGTATTCAGCTTGTTGTCAGTTTCTACTCCCAAGTCTTTGCATCTAGTGCTTCTAGGCTACAAACCCTCCAGTTTTCCAGTCTATCCAGATTAGATTCTGACTGCAAATTCAGTCATTCTCAGTGTGTGCCAAAGTTCTCAACTTGTGTCATCAATCCTGTCATCTGGGTTATTCATATACATTTCATTTTGAGATTCCTGCACATTTAAAAACATATAAAAGAAATATCAGTCTAGGCCATGGGTGTCAAACTTGATCACCTCATGTGAAGTCATGTGACGTATCATGACATTTTTGCCTTTGTGGCAGGGGTGGGATTCTACCAGTGTGGCCCAATTCTGCCAAACTGGTAGCTCTGAAGAGCAGCTGATAATGAACCAGTTCGCTGTGACGATTTTCTGGTCTTCTATTTGGCCCACCCTCCTGCCCGGGCTCTAGGCTGTGCTTTATCCCCTGCATTTTCCACCTCAGCTGCTTTGCATGGCACAGCTGAGTGCCGTGCATTAGCAGGAGAAGGTGAATGTTTGCAGAGCACAGCAAAGTGCATGCTCACTGAACCGGTTGTATTGCCAATAGGATCCCACCCCTGCTTTGCGAAGCTGGGGTGGGCGGGGCTGTGTGTGATGCATCGGGCCTATGGGCCGCCAGTTTGACACCCCTAGTCTAGCAAATATCCAAAATCTGGTTTTTAATCATCTTAGAATATTTTTATTCTGTTCCCAATTCAAATGCATATATGCAATGTGTTTTAATATCTTATTATACCTGTAATATTATGTACTTATTCTAAGAAGATCTAATTGTTTATGCAGACATAAATTTTAGTATGTTGTTATGATATCATTTATTCCTTTTAATGTCATTACAACCCTAGTGCTAATTTGACAAATATTCCTCTTTTTAAAGAACACGCTTACTTAACTTTTATGTGCTACATCTGGGAGATGCACATATGAGTATCATAAAAACTATCAATTTTATAGGAACGAGTTCCAAAAAGAATTTGTGCTCTGCTTAATTATTTTGCTTTCTTCCTCTGAACAGTTTGAAAATGAAATAATTTTAAAATTGGATCATGAGGTAGAAGGAGGCCGAGGAGATGAGCAATATCTGCATTTGTTTGAGGCAATGTAAGTACAACAATGGAATATGTCCTTCAAATGTTTTATATTTTAAATTGGATGTTTTTTAAAGTGTGAACTACTAAAGAGAGAGAGAGAGAGAGAGAGAGAGAGGGATCCATCTTACATCTACCTTATATCCATAAGATGACCTAAACTTCGTGTAGAATGACATATAATATTTCTCCTCTAGCATTGTGTCATTTATCCATAATCAAACAGTAGCAAAGATAGCATTTATTTGTACTTACATGAAGTGATACTAAAAGAAAGCAAATAATGAAAAATGGGTGCACCTGTAAAATTACAAACATGTGCAAATCTCATTTACTTCCAGATATTAACTTTCCAGAAGCAAAGTGAGGGAAAGCTCATCACAGAAATAAAACCCTGTCTCTATGGGCAGATTGAACCTCACTCTCAGGTTTATTGTAATAAATCCTGTGCTTGCTACTGACTGTGTCCAGCAAGCTGTCAGCTACTACCATGGAGACTAATCCAACTTTTGCACTGAACAAAAGTGAGAATGTGAGACAAGCTTTCCTTGAAGAAACAAAAGCTATATTTCCTCCTGTTTCCCATTATATACCAATGGGAAGCCCATCCACAAAACATGTTGACATTAATGCTTGTACTTCTTATCAACTGGTTGTCAGATATATGTCACTTCCAATTCTGGAAATGATATATAGCCATCATATTAATGGTAGTCATGGATACTCATCCCCCATGAAAATTGTTTCTTTCTCTTCAAAACCCATTCAAAAATATAGTCTTTACTGTACAGTCTCCACAGCTCCAAATTCCTTTATTTTAATTGTGTGATATGTAAAGATTATCTTGCTTTTTTTCTGAATCTCCCATAATTCAGTTAAATCATCCAGTACTAGAGACTGGTCAATGGATGAGATCCTATTGGACAAACAACTGTGAACAGCTTTTGTTTTTAGAGTACACAGAATTGAGATGAAACCAAAACAGTAAAAGCTTTACCAGATACAACAATTCTATCTATCCAGCATTTGGAACTATATTTAAAAAGTATTAGTAAAATCTGCTCTTCTTTCCAAGAAATAATATTTTGAAGGGCAACGTTTTGATCTCAAGAGGTATATTTTGGTAGGGGAAAAAACATTTTTATGAAATGTGTACAGTTGTGTCTTTTGTTTTCTAACCATGATTAATTAAGTGGATATTTCCATACCAGCAATTTCAACTCCTAAAACTTGAATGCAGACTAAATTATCTCTGTTTGTTAGTTTTCAATTCATAATACTAACAAGTATTACAAAATACTTTCAATTTGATGCTCATACTTCACACCACTTGACAAACAGAACATGTTTTATTCAAGTATATCAAACAACCAAGTGAATTAAAAACAGGCACTGGAACAGTTTTATCATGTATCTTCCACAATAAATCTTGGGAGAATTGAAGTATTTTCTGAACCAAATTTAGGATGTTTTTAAAGGGAAAGGTATGGTGTCAGAGGAAGCTATGGTTGGCTTTATGTAACAATAAATATAACCCAAATAGATTAAATCCAAGAGTATTAAAATCACATAACAACTATTAGTGATCATATTGAAATGTATTGATGTTCAATTTTTTTCCCTAAACTTTTGAAACTGCTGTTTCAAAACTACACTGAATATTACAACCTACAATGTTCAAATAAAAAAGGAATTAATACTGAATCAAACACAAGCCTCCACAGCTGGAGAATTCTTTTGAGTGGCAACAATTTTAGACAAGATGTTAAATGCATCTGCTGAAAAATATTGCTTTGGAATGTATAAAATGATGATCATCTATACTTTCAAAATTATAGAGGGGCCTAGAAAATGCCTGCGAAAGTATAGCAGTATTTCACCTTGACACTTCTCAGTGCTGTTCAATTGAATTGTTACACGAGATGGCAGAATCTAATGAAATTCAACACATTATAGATTCTCATCTATATTTTCATATCTGATTGCTAACAGCCAGTTCCCCCCCCCCAAACATCCCAGAAGTAACATGCTTTTTGAAGAGAGAGCATTCTGTAACATGGATGAAAAGTGTTAGGGTCATACAGCAGTATGGATTCAAATGGGAAGGGGTAATTTCAACATCTTACTGATCTTCTTTAAGATCATCTTTTCTTGGTCTTGCCTGACTGCAGTCCTAGGCAACAGCATGTGTGATTGAAAGAGATGCCATAAGTATCTCTTATGTATCTCTGATATACTCAAAATAAGTATATGGAACATATATTCTGTGTCCCCTTTTTATTCCCAGGATCAGATCCTTGCAATGCCTTAAATAGTATCTTGCTCGGTGTTTAAACAAATATTCAAATATTCTCAGAAAACAACAATTGAATGAAAAACTGTTGGTGACCTTCTACTGCTGCACCATAGAGAGTATCTTAACTTACTGCACCTGTGTATGGTTTGCCAATTGCACAGTGGCAGATAGGACAGCACTCCAGAGAGTTAACATCATTGCCCAGAAGATCATGGGTTGCCCTCTCCCCTCTTTGGAAGAGCTTTATAGCTCCCGCTGCCTTAAGAAAGTTCAAAACATTCTCAAAGATCCATCTCATCCTGGACACCCTTTTTCTGAACTATTACCATCTGGCAGATGGTACAGGATAATAAAAACAAGGACAAACAGGCTGAAAAAGAGCTTCTATCCCAGGGTAGTAGCTCTATTGAATTCTAGCATACAGTGCAATATTAATGCAATATCAGGGGTTTTCAATTCAATGTATAGAATGTGAAGGATATGTGTTTGTGTTTATTTTCATAGTCATAATGTGCACTGAAGATGGTATTTAATTTCATTGTACGAGGTGCAGTGACAATAGTGTAAACTAAACTAAACAAACAAAAATAATGAAGTATGCGTTCACCATTCTGCATCGCTTTTTCTTTCATTCAGTCACAAATTTGTAGTAATGTTTTATGCAAATGCTCATTGTTTTTCTTTTACATTTTAGACTCACTGACTGCTCTTCAGTCTTTCCTAAGATTGCCAAGTCAGTTGAAATGTTTGTAAGCCTAATAAAAGGACTTTTGGAAAAACTACTGGATTATCGTGCTGTAATGAATGATGAAAGCAAGGACAATCGTATGAGCTGTACTGTGAATTTATTGGTATGTAGCACCTTAAAGATTTGCATAAAGTTCTAAAGTTTTGAATTTGGAGGAGTTTACAAAGTCTACAAGCCCTTACTGCAGGAGTGTGCAGCTTTAAAACTTGTGGACTTCAATTCTCAGGATTTCCCAGCCAGCCAGTATTTTCCAAGATTGGCCACCCCTGCCTTACTATATTGAAAAAGATGGACAGTAGTAACAAATATTATATGACATTATTATAGATAATTATATGACAGGAAAGCAGAACCTGCAACACACCATGATTTCATTTATTTGGGAGGGAAACTGCAACAATATAATTCAAATGTTGTAATTTAAACTAAAAACTTTGTTTCATCCACTAAACAATGCCATAAGTATGCAGAATGCACATATAGAGATGTAACATTTGACACCATGCTATGTGTGTTTGTATGTATCTCTCATGTCATCTTTATTTTCTGGATTGCTGTTTTTAATGCCGTTTTCTGCCTGGAATTGCAGACAGTATTTCAAGTGTACAGGCATATAAATTGAATTAATTAAGTAATGAAATGTACTTGGCACTTTTTGAATGTTAAAAATGATCTCACTAATTTTATTAATTTGGAAACAGTTTTATAAGATAGGTGAAAATGATTGTCCTTATATTGTGATTGGAGGGGAAGGCAAGATACCTAGTGACTACATGAATGAGCTAAGTATTTCACTGAGTAATGTAATTCACAACTCACTGCTTATATACTTAGACCATCCTACACCTCCCTGGGCCATAATAATCCTTATTTAATGCACATTCCTAATATAAATCGATCTACGTCCAAGTCATTCTTTCATTCTCAGATGATCACTATCTTCTACATCATCTTTTCTGTTGCCAAGTAAAGTATGTAAGATAGATAGTCCTCGACTTACAACAGTTTATTTATTGACCATTTGAAGTTACAACAGCTCTTTAAAAAGTGACTTATCACCATTTTTCACACTTACGACTGTTGCAGTATCTTCAAGGTCATGTGATCAAAATTCAGATGCTTGCCAACTGACTCATATTTATGACAGTTGCAATGTCCCAGGGTTGTTTGATTCCCTTTTCTAACCTTCTGGCAAGCAAAGTCAATGGGAAGCCAGAGTCACATAATAACCATGTTACTAACTTAACATCTGCAGTGATTTCACTTCACAACTGTAGCAAGAAAGGTAAAAAAAATGTGGCAAAACTCACGTAACAAATGTTTCACTTAGCAACAGAAATTTGGGACACAGTTGTGCTCGTGAGTCAAGGACTACCTGTAAATGATTTTAAGTGGAGATGGGAATGTAAGTCCCATACAAAAATACATCCATTTCAAATACAGCCTGCTCAATATATTGTTGCTATATCAAGAAAAAAGATTAAAGTTTCCTCTTTTCGTAACAAACAAAAACATTTTATTAATGATTGTTGTGATGAAAACCAGTTTTTTCCATAATTGGCATTCAGGCAAAACAATATTTTTTAAAATCCTCATGACTTCTGTCAGATAGTAATTTGCTGCTCTATCATGTGACTTTGATGATCATGAATTCTCTCCACATTGGTTTCAGTGGGCAGTAATGTATAAATAATGCATATTTATGTTAAACATGAATTGGAACTTTTGAGATTTTAAAAATGGAACAAAGCAAAATTATTCCCTGAATACGGAATTATACATATTTGAAGAATATTATAAAAAGAACCATCCCAATTATGTTTGAGTGCAGGACTAATCTAATTTTATTCATTTTTCCTCCCAGAATTTCTACAAGGAAATTAATCGTGAAGAAATGTATATAAGGTATAGTACTTGCTCTGTTGGTTACACTTGTCACTGAAAAGATTAGTGTTGTTTTCTTTGCATAATCTTCAGGATTATACATGGATTTATAGTAAATATCTGGATGTAAATTGTTCAATACAAATTATTATCACAGAAATATTGTTTGTTGCTCTACAAACACATTCTCAACACATTCTTTGTCAAAGTTGCTCAGTCATATACTTTAATTTTGGAGGGAAAGTTATGTCATTTAAATAAAAAGGATCATAATTTAAAATTGGCAGATAAAGGACATATTTACTATGATGAATTGAATAAAATATATCATAAATTTTGCAACAATTATAGTCTTTGTTTTGGAATCAGACTAGAAATCAAATCTCTCTTCGTAGAAACTATATTTTTTAACTTGTTCAATTGAATGAGATTCTATGACAGGAGCTGCTTTTCTGGTTAATATAAAGCTAGCTATTCAGATAGAGAAATAGGGAATGAGAGATAAAAGTGTTGAAGTTTGTTGTAATATTAAAGGTGGATGTTTCGTTACCTTTTTCGACTGTGAAGCTACCAAGGAAAAGTCTGAGCCCAGTGATCCAAATCTAAAGTTATTTATTATTGTAAAAGTACAGAAGTAATAAAGTCAGTCAAAAGATACATCAATGTCCACTTGTTTCTTCTTGGAGTCTTTTACTTTTTCTCCTTGTGGCAGTCATCTATATGACTGGAGTTCCAAAAATCCTCCTCGTGGCTTGAGGCAGGACCCTTCCAGTTGAATGGTCCCAGGCAGTTGTAACAGACTGGAACTGGGACAGGCTGGAACTAGGTTGGAACTAGGGTCAGAGAACTGGGTTGGCTCCTTTTATAGTCCTGAGTCAGGAGGGGTGGAGCTTAGCAAAAAACCCGGGAAGATTCAAACTCAATAGTGCAGTGATTGGCCTATTTAAACCTTTTCAGTTAGGCTGAGGTGGAGGCCAGTAGAAAGAGCACAGCCACCTCATGGAAAAATCCTTTTCCACAAAAAGCCTTTGCAGCAAAAAGCCTTTAAGTGAGTTGTATAAAATCACAGACTCAGATCAGCCTCTTTGATTTATGTAACAAATACAAATTTGACTTTCCAATTTTCAATTTATATTCAACATCTTTTGAACAAGTACATTAAAAGAGGTAGATATGTTAAGGTGGATTGTAGTTAGAGTGAGACATCTTCAGAATGTTTTGCTGATCCAAATGAACCATGGTTTTCATTTTTATTTTCTTTCTTTTGTAATAACAAAATTCAAAATCTTAGGAATAAAAGCTGTATTCTAAATTTGTCTTTCTTTAAAACTCTATTAGCCTCTTAATAAACATGTTTTTGTATCTATGACATCTGTCTGTCTCAGTTACATACATATTTTCTTTTACATAATGTATAATACTGTATTGTATTATTTACTATAGTATCTAAACTATATGTATATGTACATTATACATATATTATATTATTTAAACGAATCATAATTCAGACAATGTTTTCTCTGTGTGTGTGTGTGTGTGTGTGTGTGTGTGATTGTGTGTGTAGCTTTCTTTTCAGCTGGGAAGAATCAAACTTATAGCCCTTTTTCTCATTAGACAGCATATAAAGTGCTACCATTTGAAAATGTAAAGCCTCTTTTATGAGGCAGGACAATACATTTTTAGCTTGACAATATAATCAAGTTTTCAAACTTAACTTCAAAATCATAGAAATTGGAAGTATAATGACTGAATCGACCAAATGCAGAACATGGTTAAGACCTATTCATGTGAATACTTCAATGCCTTATTGCAAAGTCATATTTAAATGTTGATAGCAGTTCACATCATTCTAGAAAAATATAGTGATAGAGATAGATCCATATTTTATGAATTTAAATAATGCTGATATTAAAGGTCTTTCTCTCTCTTTTTGCTGCATCTATTAACAGGTATCTGTATAAACTTCGGGATCTTCACTTAGATTCTGAGAACTACACAGAAGCTGCATATACCCTTCTGCTGCATGCTTCACTTCTGAAGGTAAGTTGCTTATTTGCAGTTGAGGTGAAGTATTGGAAAGTCAAGAGCTGGAGGGAATTGTCAAAAATGGGTTGCAGGAAATAATAAGTGATTGTATGGTTACAATACAATGTATATAATAAGTGATTGTATGTATTGGTGGAATAGGGTGAACGTGGAGTTGTACTAGACTCCTATAAGCAAATAATGAACTCCCTTTTACAACCAATATCTATGCTATTATAAAGAGAAAAGTAGGAGGAAATCCAAATAGATCCCACACATGTGCATACATACCCTGAATCCCTAATCCAATGAAAACACCATTTTGATATTTGGAGCGATAAACAATAAGTGAAGGTTCTTCAAGTGTTCCTAGGAAATGAGAAGCAGGGGAAGGGGAAGGGGAATGCAATGGAGTAACAAGCCTAGCTGACTGGTTGGATACTGAACAGGAGCAATCACTCTTCAGTGATTGATTACATATATTTTCTAAGTAATTGGTTAAAAATTCCAGAGATATCAAGCCAAGCCCAGTGGTGGAATTTAACAAGACATGTCAGTATTTTAAATTATAATTTTGGTGCATGTGTGTATAGAATATTATATAGCCATAATTTTTTTAAAGTCTTTGGGATGGTTAAGTAGTGATGAGCTTTCAGGCATAGTGGCCAAGGTCTAAATTTCTATTGTCTAATGTTTCTGGCATCTTCAGAGGTTGAGTGAGCTGCTTTGTAGGGTACCACAAAGCAGGGAAGAAGACTTGGCCTTACTCAGAAACTGTGTCGAGTTTATGAAAGAGTATCAAGTCACTTTGCTCAAAACTTACTTTTATCTTCCCTCTGAGAACCTGCTGCTTCATTAACTCTTCAAATTAAAACCCACATTTCTGTGCATATAAAGCTATTGACATTTCCAAACTTTTACCTGCAAACGTGGCACTGGGCACATTTGTTAAAGCCTTAATGTTTTTGAGAGGAAAAGGAGGGGAAATCAGTTGTTGTACGCTGTTACAGCTATATTGGTTTTCTGTATGTGTGTATTTTAAAGCCTCTTAGGTTCCTTGGTATTACCAAGTGACCTTGACTCAGGATTTCAGATTCAATTCCATGTTGTTCTGGGGAAGTTACAGAGCTGAAAGAAGTTGGAAAGAAGCCAGGATTTAAACTCAGCAGGCATTTTCTCCAGGAATAATGTCTTCTTTCTGGGAGTACAAGGCAGAGAGATCTTTCTTAGCAAATAAAGCAACAAAATGGATCAAGTAAAGTAAAGTGGTGAGCTGGAAGTGGGATTGAGACACCTTTATAGAACAGAAAGTGTGTAAGATTTGCACATTAAGTCAATCTTCTTTGTGGTAGAAAATGGATTTTTGAGCACAGCATTAAGTAAGGAAAAATACAGGACACCTTTGTGAGAATTGGATAGCCAGTATAATTGAGTTTTGAGCACACAACAACCTTCTGTTTGCCATTCCAAATTGTGTCCCAGTTTTTCCACAAGAAATTTAGTTTAGTTTGCGTGTTTTGATTTTAAGGTCCAAAAGTTTCTATACTGAGATGGAGGTTAAGATTACAATCTTCAGGCAAAAAGCTGGATGACCATTAATTTGGCACCTATGACATATAGAAAGCTCTGTTTACTTCTTTTGGTGGATGATCAAAGCTTTTGAAAGCGCCAATATAAATAACTGTTAGTCTCATGTATTTCAGGAATCAAGGTATTTCAAATAAATTTAACTCTTACATTTTGTGACATTTATTTATTTATTTGTTTATTTATTTATTATTTATTGTTTGGACTTGTATGCCGCCCTATCTCCTGAAGGACTCAGGGCTGCTCACATCATAAAAACACACAATACAAAAGTTTAAAATTATTTAAAAGTTATTAAACCCAAGCCAAACAATGTCTAAATCCCACAAAAGACGCTAACATTTAAAACAACTAAAAAACCATCTCGCCTCAGTCCAGGCTGGCTTGTTCGAATAATCACATCTTCAGGCCGCGGCGGAAGGAGCGGAGGTCAGGGGCCAATCGCAGCTCCAGGGGCAGCTGATTCCACAGGGTGGGCGCTCCCACAGAGAAGGCCCTACCCCTGGGGGTCACCAGCCAACATTGTCTGGCTGCTGGCACCCCAAGGAGGCCCTGTCTGTGGGAGCGCACAGGTCGATGGGCACTCAGTGCTGGCAAGAGACATTCCCGCAAGTACCCCGGCCCCAAGCCATGTAGGGCTTTATAAGTAAGTACCAGCATCTTGAATCTCACCCGGAGGGCAATCGGCCACCAATGTAGTTCGCGCAGGAGGGTTATAATATGGGAGTATCGGGATGCTCCCATCACAACCCGTGTGGCCGCATTCTGCACCAGTTGAAGCCTCTGCTTGGTCCTCAAGGGCAGCCCCATATAGAGAGCATTGCAGTAGTTGACTTGGGATGTAACGAGTGCATGAGTAACCGTGTGCAAGGCATCTTGGTCCAGATAGAGGCACAACTGGTGCACCAGGTGAACCTGGGCAAATACCCCCCTGGTCACCACTCCCACCTGCTCTTCCAAACTGAGCCGTGTATCCAGGAGGACACCCAAGTTGTGCACCCTATCCATGGGGGGCAACACCTCTCCCCTCATGCCTAACAATGGAACCTCCTGGATCATCCGAGGTGCCAGTACGCACAGTCACTCGGTCTTGGCCGGGTTGAGCCGGAGCCTGTTCCTCCCCATCCAGATCTGTACCACATCCAGGCAATGAGACATCATGGTAAGGGTGTAACTGAGTTGGTTTGGGGTGGAGATAAAATGGGTATCATCAGCATACTGATGATACCTCACCTCAAAACCCCGGATGATCTCGCCCAACGGCTTCATATAGATTTTGAACAGGAGGGGAGAGAGGACTGACCCCTGGGAAACCCCCAAGTGAGGGGCCTTGGGGTCGACCTCTGCCCTCCTGCCAACACCGATTGCGAGCGACCCGAGAGGTAGGAGGGGAACCACCACAAAATGGTGCCTCCCACCCCCAATCCCCCAAGGCGTGCAATAGGATACCATGGTTGATGGTATCAAAAGCTGCTGAGAGATCTAATAGGACTAGGACAGAGGAATATCCCCTGTCATAAGCCCTCCAGAGATCATCCATCAATGCAACCAATGCCGTCTCCGTGCTGTATCCAGGCCTGAAACCCGATTGGAACGGATCTAGGGATCTTCTTTGAGAAGAATATGACAAAATGAGAAGCAAACTGCTGCATATCAATGCAATGTGTGTGATATTTTGGTGGGTTTTATTTGTAAGTTTGGGCAAAGAGTGATATGTCAAGAAATGAATGCCTGTATGTGTATTTAAAGAGCAGAGTCCTAATGAGACAACTGTTTATACAGGTTCAAAAATAGAATTGCTATGCTTGGATCTAATTAAGGATAAATAAACGCCAGAAAAAAAGAAGTCTAAAAAACTATCTTGCATATTTATATTGTCACTGGTTTGTACTACATGCATTTTGTTCTCAATTATGGCACCAATCTTTCGTAACCTTAAAAAAACCTAAGAACTTACTTACAAATTTATTATGAGTTTTTTTCTTCACAGTGGTCTGATGAACATTGTACTCCTCAAGTCATGCAAACAGAATTTCAAAGTTCACAAACACACCGTCATCTGAAAGAACACCTATATGATATGATAATAGAATATTTTGACAAAGGAAAGGTAATTTTATCTTCCTAATTCCTGCTGAGTAGCTTTGTGCCATGGGTTATAATCTCATTTCATCATCCAAAGCAGTTATGCCTAATAATATTGTGAAAAAGAGATGTCTGTTCAGTAAATTGCCAGGTGGTTTTGATTCTCATTCTATTACAGCATAGAATTTATGGAAGAATGTTATTGTACGCAGTCTGTGAGATTATTAAAATGTTGCTATGAATCAGGTGATACAGAAATTATATGGTGTAATGTGCTTAATGTGTTTTGGTCTTGTATATTTTATTTTGTAAGACAAAAGGCATGCAGTGTTTCTGATTAGGCTGAAATCACAAAAATAACCGAATAGCTGTTTTTAGAAAATGTTAGTATTTCTAGGTAGGCACTAGTACTTAGTAGCACTTCTGTTCGGTACCACTGTTGTCATATCCATTTAATTGTAGAAACATTGCAAAAGGACCTGTGATTTGGTCAGGCTTCGTGAAAGGTTGCTCTCTAGAATGTTTATAATATATTTGTGACATGTAGCAAGTTATAATTTGAATGATTAGCCTGCAATGAATAGAAGCACAAACTTTGTAGCTATTATATGAGAGAGAAAAAATCACAACTGACTTAGAACAGAGCAGAGGGGTGTCTCTCTTCTTATTACTTGGATGGGTAACATCTAGCAAAACCCATATCTGGGAGCTAGACTGGTGGCTGAAAAAATAATCCCAGAAGACAATATCAAATCATTTCTTCTGTTGCCAAAAGCACATTGACATGTCTGTGAGATTACCAAAGTTGAGCTGGACTTGAAAAGGACTTTAGATTAACAACCTTGTACAAGTAGTCCTTGAGTTACAGCAGTTCATTTAGTGACCATTCAAAGTTACAACAGCACTGAAAAAAGTGAGTTATGACTGTATGTCACACCTACGACCATTGCAGCATCCCTAAGGTCAGTGATCAAAGTTGATCACTGATCAAAAATTCACTGATCAAAAATTCAGACCCCTGGCAGCTGACTGTTATAACAGTTGTAGCGTCCTGGGGTCATGTGATCACCTTTTCAACCTTCTGACAAGCAAAGTCAATGGGGGAAGCCCAATTCACTTAACAACCATGTCACTAACTTAACAACTGCAGTGATTCGTTTAACAACTGTGGCAAGAAAAGATGTAAAATGGGGCAAAATCCACTTAACAAATGTCTCACTTAGCAACAGAAAGTTTGGGATCACTTATGATCGTAAGTCGAGGAATACCTGTATAAAGTTAATATAAATTAGGAGAGAACTTAATTCAGTATTGAGAATGCAAGTATCTGAGACAGTTACATTTCAATATATTTGCATATAATATAAGACATATTGGTAAATTTCTTTTGTATTAAAATCGATTGTAACAGGTTGATCTGTCCTGAAAACTATGTAGACATCTACAGATCTCTGTAAATATCACAAAATAGGGCTGTGCAAAAAATGAAGAAGCAGCACTTCACAATGCACACTGGTATAACCAAAGCACTCTGAAAGAATTTAAGTGCAGGTCTTGTAAAAAGTGCTATTGTTTTTATGCTTTAAGGAGATGTGCTTTCTTCTCAACAACATATTCTGTGTAGTCTTTTCTCAAAGTTTGTCTGGGCATATCACCTCAAAGAGGTGTGAATGAAATAAATTGTGGTTCTTCAATTGTTCTTTTCTAATATTGTTGCAAATATAAATCACAAGGCCTTAAATGTATTCACTCAGTGTAGATATTTCTGGTTACACAAATATTTTCTCCTGGAGTTCTAATGTAATATTTCAAAACATATTGCATAATGGATAAAGATTGCTCTGAGAGAGACATGGGCAGACATTTAATTTGATAAATAAAAAATTCAGTAACTAAAGCTATGCAATTATATATCTAAATATCCTGTTACATTGCAGATGTGGGAAGAAGCAATAGGCTTGTGCAAAGAACTAGCAGAACAGTATGAAATGGAAATTTTTGATTATGAACTTCTAAGCAAAAACTTGGTAAGAATGGAATTCTACAAAAATGTTACGGATTTTCAGTTCTCTGCAGTTACAAATTTATTTCTGAAACCTTTCGGTCTAGATTTTTGTGCAGTGGTTAACCTGCAAGTTCCGAATTGTCTTTGACATAAAACCAGCTGGGTCTGTCTCTGTGTCTCAGGTTTAGGAAGAATGCAATGACAAATTACTTCTGAAATTTTGCCAAAAAAACTGCAGGGACGGGTTCCAGTCAATCACAAGAAGTCAATGCTGGCTCAAAGCATATATCTATATGTCCAGTTTAGTATTATTTCAGACAAGTGAATAAATAATTTTAAAACACTGAAGATAATCAAATCCAGACTGATAAAATAGATATTTGCCTTCTTTGCCTTGACAAAAAAAATTGAAGCAAGTTCTGTAAGTTATGACTTTGTATATTATGGCTCTGATGTAGCTTAAGAACTCAATATACAGTTGAGAGGCTTAATGTCTCCAGAAGATCTGATTTCCCACACTGTAAAGGACTGTAGGAGAAATAAATTGAAAATATATTCAGGCATGATAAGCTTACTGATTCTGGGAGACGAATGTCAGAAGATAGTCTGGAATGAGCTTTTACTCCTCTTTAAGGAACAAACTTGCAGTCTGAGATCTTCTATTGTAGATAGCTTCATAGCGTCAGTGAAATCACTTATAATCAGTGTCAGCTGATAACTGAGGTGCATGCCTACTTGCTGTTTGAGACTTAAGCTCAACTAATTTAAAAACTAGATTACTGCAATCGTTCATGGAATAACCTAGAAGACAGTCCAGAAATTGTAGCTGGCCCAGCTATAATTGCTTTCCAACCCAATTCAAGATATTCACAATGATGTATGAAGCTTTAGAAACCATAGGCCCAAGATACTTACAGCATTACTCTCATCTCATATTCTTAGATCATCAATAGGATTACAGCTTTAGAGGTGAGAAGCTCAAACATACTTATTTTCCAAGATCATTTACATTATGTTTTTTTAACAGAATTTTGTAAGTTGCCCATTAACTACTATGGGAGTTAATTTTCTAACTATAAGAAAAATGTCTAAAATTAGTACCATTGAATTGAGGTTGGAAATGTAGCACAATAGCAATAGATCTACAGTGCTTTACAGCCCTCTCTAAGCAGTTTACAGAGTCAGCATATTGTCCCCAACAACCTGGGTCCTCATTTACTGACCTCGGAAGGATGGAAGGCTGAGTCAACCTTGAGCCTGGTGAAATTTGAACTGCCAAATTGCAGGCAGCCAGCAGGCAGCAGAAATAGCCTGCAGTACTGCACTCTAACCACTGCGCCACTGTGGCTCATGTAACAGTGAATTGAATTTAGTGCCATGTTTTTCAGAAGAACAAGGAATGCTAATTCTATAAACTCCTTTATCATTCTGAAACATAAATGTAAATAAAAATGATTTCACCTCATGATATAAAACTCAATGTATTTCATTTTAAATTAAAGTTGCCATTCATTTTATAGACTTAAAATAGACTTTAGACTTGCACATTGTACTGGGTTTTAAATTCATTGCCATTTGCACAATACAACATTTCCTCTATGTCCTTGATGGGCAGTTTAGTCAATCGTTTCCTATGTTCAGTTTTATATCAAGCTATAGAATTTAGTATTGCAATTTAAAATTGGCCAAAGCATCATCACTTTGTATAAAATTCAAACCATAAACTCTACTGAGTAGGTCTTGGAATTGTCTACACAATAAATGTAATTTAATTACTTGAATCTGGCTGTGATACCTTACCATCTCATTTGCAGCTCTAGCTTAATGACACTAAATCATTGCAAATGATATAATTTAAGATTTAATTGATATTTGAGCTGACCCAGAATTATTTGTTAAACTGAAATTTTGCAGTAGTAATTAATTTACAAATGCTTATGAAAATGAGAAATATTAGAATTGCACATTTTAATTATAGAAAGGTAATGAATGAAGGCAAATATGTCTCAGGATAATCTTCCAGGATCCAATCTGGGTGGGTCAGCAGGACCAGAGGTTCAGTCTTCCAAGCTTTTGGACTCCTAGTGGAATCCATCCTCAAGGAATTTCTGTCTCACATACATTTTGGAGACAGAGAAGTTTCCTGCTGATTAGTTCCAGCATGAATCCTAAAACTTGGAAGATTAAACCTATGGTCCCAGTGACTGACCCAGATTAGAAGAACCCTCACACACAGGCATTCTTCAGTCTAAAAAGACTATGGTATCGTGCTCTGAAAAGAAGTCCTCAAACAGCATCTAGTGTGGTTAAAAAGGCCAATTTGAGAGTGGCAATCCCTTCCACACTGAGGACAGATACAGTCTGTCCCCCATCCAGCCCTCAGATTTTTCTGGTTCTGGGACTGCCTCTTTGCCTCAGCCTGCCAAACGAGTGTCTCTTCGAATTGGAGAAGAATCCTAGTGTCTGAGGAATTGGTTGTCATATAATCTCAGGAAGACCTATTACATCTCTTTTTCCTTTCAGATTCAGCAAGCCAAATTTTATGAAAACATAATGAAAATTCTGAGGCCTAAACCAGATTATTTTGCGGTTGGATATTATGGCCAAGGCTTCCCCACGTTCCTAAGGGTAAATTATCTACTCTGTGTACTTTATCTTTAACAAATTTCAAATTTGTAGTAGCCTTATAGAATACCAATATTCTACTCATGGAAATGGAGTTATTCACAAATGAGGGCATTTGTCTTCATGAGATTCTGCCAGGAAAAGAGTTTCTGTCCCCCAGTTACCTAAAATGCCACTTGTAACAATATTGAGTGTCACATTTTCAGAAAGGAATTTTATTTATTGTGGATTTTTCCCCCTTGTTGCTTTCAAGGTTAGAAGAAGGTTTATAGTGAGGGTAATGGAGTGATAAGGGAGCATTTAGGATTCTTACAAGACAGTCATAATTAAAGGATGGTTTATAGCTGAAGAGAATTTAATGAACAATAAAACCAACAATACGAATAGCCAAGACAATGAAGCAGGAAATCTAATGAATTTTATATCTGGTGTATATTCATTTCTAATTGACAGCTCACAGATGAAATTTCATATGAAAGGCTCTCACATTTATATCTGGAATACCTATAATTAGTGTTCTTATTGCTGGGAATTTTTATGATCTGGCAAAAATAATCTTGTAATTTTCCTTTCTTCATCTCCAATATACTTTTAAAGGCACAATAAGAAGCAAAGAATTCTAGAATCAATTTCCCTACAAAAGTATATTAGATGCCTTCTAGCAACCAACCAGGGGACTAGTGGCAATTTTATCACATTTTGGTCTTCTTGTTATTTTAGAAAACATCTTCCACTCTTTTCTCCTCAGGAGGGACCTAACAAACAATTTAGTTGGTTATTAGGGTCTTGATGTATCTAATTTCATATTTAGTTAATCTTTGTAGCTTTTAAGAATTTAAAATTTAGAATAACAGTGTTGGAAGGGAACTTGGAGGTCTTCTAGTCCAGCCCTGTTTAGGAAACCCTACACCACTTCAGATAAATGGTAGAATAATGTGAAGAATAAGATAATGTAATGTTTAACAATGTGATGTTTAACAATGATTCATTTTCCACAGCACGTTCACAAACAGTATTTATTTTTCTTTAAAAACAGAATAAAATATTCATTTATCGAGGCAAGGAATATGAGCGGAGAGAAGACTTTCAAGCACAACTGATGAGCCATTTTCCAAATGCTGAAAAAATGAATACTACTGCACCCCCTGATGAGAAACTGAAGAATGCTGCTGTTCAATGTATCCTTAGAAGTCAGGGATTTTATTAAATAAGCAAAAGCAATTTGAAGTAAAAATCCTTATTCAAAGTTTATGGAACTATGGAAAATCTCTGAATTTTAAGCCATTCCACATGTTTCCCTGCAAAATGAATAGAACACATGCATAATTCTGTTACATAAGTTTGTCAAGAAACCAGGCTTTGTTATACACTCAGTAATCAGAAATTAAGCTCTATGAAATATAGGACCTTCTACTTTGTTTATAGAATCTTCTAAGTATGTTTTATTCTGGAACATACCAGTAAAAAGGCTATATTAGCATTCTTGCTTTTTATAGCAATACAGGTACTCGACTTTCAACCACAATTGAGCCCCAATTGTTTTTAAGTGAGACACTTCTTAAGGTACATTTTGCCCCATTTTACCACCTTTCTTGTCACAATGGTTGAGTGAATTACTACAGGTGTTAAATTAGTGACAAAGTTGTTATATAAATCTGGCTTCCCATTGAATTTGCTTGTCGGGAGGTCACAAAAAGTGGACATATCAGTGTGGATATTGTAACCATCATAAATATGAACCAGTTGCCAAGCATCTGAATTTTGATCATGTGACGCTGCAACGGTCATGTGAAAAACAGTGATAAGTCACTTTTTTCAATGTCAATCACTAAACAAACTGTTGTAAGTTGAGGATTACCTGTAGAGTTCTCCTCTTCAAATGGTAGCTACAGCACACATGCTACCTGGGTTTTTTTTTAATCAGTTCCTTATCTATTAAAATATTTAAGTTAGTCAACCCTATAAATGTAACACTTTCATAATATCCTAATGAAAGTTGTGGATATCTGTATCCTGTATCATTACAGAGAAGCATAAGCAGTGAAATACATATTCAATCAAATTTCCCAAGAAATCAAAACTTCAAAGAAATGAATTATTCTTAAAGTAACCACCAGAAATGTAAAAGGCCTCTGGTTAAATCCTAAAATCACCAAGGCCATCTTACTAAGCAACTTTAAATCATTAAATAGCCAACTCCTCAGAGTCTGGTTTGATCACACTGGCAGCTTTTATCCCTGAATTCTCAGATAAGCCTGTGTGTATCAAATATCTTTGTGGTCTATTTTTAAACAGCACTATGTAAGGCTGATATTTCAAGTATTATCTACAAGACTAATTGAAGTTTTTCTCCCTTTATGTTGAATGTTCAAGTTCACCTAAATATAATCCTGAATGTTCAGCAAATACAGAAAAATTGCCACCAAAGTATTATTTATACTGCTCAGTTTATTTTTATTAGAAACACCAGATGTTGAATTTGATTTTATGTTTAAAACAATAGGAATCAATAAAAATATTCTTCAGCATCTCTGAAAAGAGCAACATATCATTTTAGCATGTACATTCAAACAAATAGTGTGTAATTTGAAGTAGTAAATTCCCTTTCTCCTTTTTACGTGCAGATACAGAATATTGTCTAAATGCAAATGTTAATAAACACATTCTATCTCTGAATGTACATTCTGCTTCAGGAAGAAAACCACTTCAGCAGCACATCATCAAATTATTCACCATCATGTATTTTGGCTTACCAGACAAGCTCAATTCAGGCAGTCCTCAACTTACAATCATTAATGACCATTTGAAGTTACAGCACTGAAAAAAGTGACTTATGACTTTCACACTCATGACTATGGCAGCCATGGTCATGTGATCAAAATTCAGATGCTTGGAAACAGGTTCATATTTATGATGCTTGCAGTATCCTCAGGTCATGTGATCACCTTGAACAACCTTCTGACAAGCAAAGTCAATGGGGAAGGCAGATTCCCTTAACAACCATGTTACTAAATTAACAACTGCAGAGATTCACTTAACAACTATGGCAAAAGAGATTGTAAAATGAAACAAAACTCACTTAACAAAGGCCTCACTTAACAACACAAATATTTGGCTCAATTGTGGCCATAAGTTGAGAACTACCTATGTTAGTTTTTAGAATGCTGTGTCTACAAGATTTAAGTTGTTAAACCTTGGAAACTTTGGCCTTAATTTTGGCTGTAGAACAGAGCATTTCTGTGTTGCAATTTATCTTTGAGAACACAGCAGAGATAATTAACAGGAAAACCTGTTTTCATAGGGTTTCCATTATTTAATTTAGCTCTCATATTTCTCAGTTTCCTCCTTAGTGAATCAGTTGGTAGTTAGATAGAGACTGGCAGTGTGTAAGTCTACTGCAGATACTAATTGGCATTGGATTAATTCTGAGTTTCTGAGCTAAATGCTTGTCAGTTCTCTTATTGAAATTCAATAAAGGCAGAAGGCATTTATTCATAAATCCCCTACAATAATTATACATGATCAGGTAGCAATGCTGGAGAAAGGTCATACTTTCTAAGAGGTGTAAAAATGGTAAGATAGAGATGTTTCTGCTCTCATTGTATATCTTCATTGCTTGAAAACATGGTTTATTCTGTTTTCAGTCTTGAGTACAGAATAAATAATAGTCTAGTGTTATCTATGAGTGATTGGTGGGAATGTTCATTGTCATCTGTCTCTGATTCTTTGTGTGGACCTGGTGAGCAATTGAATCAAAGTATTCTTCATTTAGACCCATCTAAGCAGCTATTGAGACCTGGCTCAAAAAGACAAGCACAACAATGAAAGGCAGTGATTCCTCTCTTATGCACCTTTGATCCTCTGAAAAGATGCTTTTCATCTCCCACATCATAAAGGAAGGCTTCTGAAGGAATGATAAAGGGTTATTGCTTCAAAACATAAATAGGACAACTATAGATGAATCCTTTACACTGAAAACACTGCCCTCTTCCAAGGTTATATTCAACACTTCAGGGTGAACAAGACAACTGCAAATTTCTTTTCTCTATCACAATACTCTTGCTAATAATATATTCCTGTTCACATCCATCTCACAGAAATATAGTATACAAACTCTACAGTGTCAGTTGAAATCTTTGCACCATATAATTTCAGTCTGCTTCTCTATAAATCTGCAATAATGCATTTGAAGAATAAGATGCCTTAAAGCAGCAGCATAGGTTTAATCACTCAGATACTTCCATGTGACGTCTGTGCCCTGGTAAATGACAACTTTAAGCTCTTGTGATCTCATAATGAGAGCTGAGCTTATGTATTTCCAGCTTTATTATAATATATTTGAAATCATACAAATCACCTTTCTGGCTACTCTGCAGTGTTGGAGGGTTTATGGACAGGTCAAATTCCTATTAGCAGGAATTCTTACATTATTTCTTCCTAGTACTTGGAGGGTTCACATGTATAACATCTTGAAATATGCTATTATTTCAAAGCTCCTTAAAAATGTAACAAAGAAATAGTCCTTGGTTGGTTCTGCAGCTTCCTCTTTATAGCTCCTAAGTTGTTTTTTAGACATTGCTAGATACCATGCTCAAAAAATGACACAAAATCTGAATGGCATGGCATTAGTCAAAAGCAGTGTTTTTCCAGTTGATCAGCTTGATATATTATTGATGGGCTTGCTGTAAATTGCTGTGAATGTTAGTGATTGATGCTAGTGTATTGTGTGTCAGCTTTAAACTGCTCTTAAGGAATTGGACTGGACACAGTAGCAATATCTTGGTTGGTAAACATCCCAACCAAAGAACCACAATGACCACTCCCACCAACACAGCAACAGGACAAGCCACTAGATTAGAATATAAAATGAGAACAACTCCACTCCCTACTAGTACTGATGATGCAATGCAGTGCAGTGCAGTGCAATGGAATAGAATAGAATAGAATGAATAGAATAGAATAGAATAGAATGAATAGAATAGAATAGAATGAATAGAATAGAATAGAATAGAATAGAATAGAATAGAATAGAATAGAATAGAATAGAATAGAATAGAATAGAATAGAATAGAATAGAATAGAATAGAATAGAATTCTTTATTGGCCAAGTGTGATTGGACACACAAGGAATTTGTCTTTGGTGCATAAACTCTCAGTGTACATAAAAGCTATAAGTGATAAATCATGATCATAGTTATCATAAATACATTCATCATGAACCATAATTTAGGTAATGAAACATATGCAAGATAACAACCAACCTCAGAGAGCACCAAGAAGCCTGTTGTGGCCCGTCAGCGTCCAGGGAAGCTGGCAGCATATTCAGACAGTGAGGAGGTTGGGGAGGAGCATGCATTGGGGAGGAGCATGGAGTCTGGGGAAGGCTCTGACAAGTGCTCTGAATCAGAGGCAGAGATGGGGCCAGGGCCATCTAACAGTTATCAGCTACCTTTGGAGTCACACATCAGTGAGGCAGAAGAACAGTTAGAGCCTGTTCCCAGTGTGCACATGTGCAGAGTTGCCAGATGAAGGGAACAGCTGAGGAACAAGGGCCAACTTGGGAGTAAAGCCATAGGTAGATGGTGAATGGCCCCTCCCCTAGAGTATAAAAGAGGAGCAAAAAGGGAGTGAGGCTTTGCAGGAAACAATTGGTTCATTCTGGCATGCTTGCCAAGTATTGTAGCATCTGAAAGATAAAGGCCTGGCCCCTCTTCAAGCCTGATAAAGATTTGTAACTGGGTACTATTGTGAAAGACTGTTGGCTGGGACTTTGTTGGAGTGGAAATTCATTGTAAATCAAATAAAAGACGTTTATTGGGACGAGGACTCAGCTTCATACTATTGGGGAAAGCCTAGGTCAGAACAGAGCCCTCTTTTCAAACTTGAGCGAAAAATATTTTCCCCTATTGATAATGTACTATTTATTTGGAACATAGATTTAATCAACCAATTTGTTGAACACATACTTTTTAAGTTGAATCGTGAACTTTACTAATATAATTATGTAATAATTTTATAAAAGACTCTTCTTGAACAATTGCGAAAACTTTTGTTTCCAGTTGACTGATGGGTCCACTAATGGTATAATGTCCTTAGCTCTTGTGATTTTAGATATACAATGCTTTACTGTGCAGCCAGTTTTGGAGGAACATCCTCAATTCAAAAATAAGCCAGTACCTGATCAAGTAATCAAGTAAGTCCGTATTGTCTTATTCATCGTGTAAAAATTCCTATAACACATGTTATCAATAGATAGCTTCCTTAAAAGTTGGAAAGTTTAATTTGCATTATGTAATTCAAATCAAGCCAATCCTCCCTCTGGAATAATGTACCATCTAAGATCAGATTTTTTTTTTATTACATTTATATGCCGCCCTTCTCCGAAGACTCAGGGATACAACCTCTGGGATACAACCCAGTGTGCTCAGCAATAGCCTTCATTCCATTGTATATGCCTGCTTATTACTAAGCGGCATTTTTACAAGGTCAGCTAATTGCCCCCAACAATCTTGTGTCCTCAATTTACCTACCTGAGAGGATGGAAGGCTGATTGACCTGACCCTGCTAGCCTTTCCCAAGATGCTGAAGACACGGATGTGTTTTTCAATTTTTCAATTTCATTGTAAACATGTTGTGTATTGACAATATATGTTTGTTTGTTTGTTTGTTTGTTTGTTTGATTGATTGATGTGCTCCAGAGCACAAAGGTCAGGTTAGATGGCCTGTGAGATGTTATTGTTACTGTTGAGTGTTTATTGGATATGTTCTCCAATACTATCGTAGGTTTTTATGTGCTGGTTGATACTTTCTATATTGTTTTTAACATGTTGGATTATCAGAGTTGAGTTTATGAGATGGGTGGCCATATCAATCAAGTAAGTTGATAAACTCAAATTTGGATCGAAATTATCAGATATGGGAAAACATTCTTCAGACTTGGAAATATAAAGATTTGCCATAGCAGCCATCAATTCTACAAGGGAAGAAATGACATCAGCCAAATGAAACTTTGACGAGGTTTCTTCCATATAAAATTTCACAGTCCCCAGATTAAAAAAGATATCTACTGGGTACAATCACTGACATTCTGTTTGCCATGCACATATTAAATTAGCAGGCAAATAATAGAACAGGCTGACAGTCTTAATGAGTTAAAATATAACTTTGATGATGTTCTCAAGAATGGATTATCAAACCCAGAGGTTTCATTATGGGAACAAATGAGAGGCCCTAGAGTCTATCCATCTTGAGAGAAAAAAATTGTTTGTTGGTAGATGTTAGTCAATTTTACATCGACCTATTTTATTGCAATGACAATACTCCCTTTCTCTGGACTGCTACAAGGACAAACAGTTTTAACTTTCACTATTTTCTTAATTAAAGCTTAATAGATTTTATTTTACTAGTGGATAAACTGAAAGCATCCTCTTCTTTCTGCCTGCTAACCCTTCCAAATGAAATGGCACCTGAAAGACAAGATAACTGTGTGAGATGAATAAAGGGGAAAGCGAGAGAAATAAGAAGCGATGATGCCCTTTGATAATACTGAGGCCTCTGCACCATGGCTTTGTCATATAGTTCAAATGTTTTATTTGGAGGCTTATTTCTTAAAAGATAAGAAATGTAAGGTAGAACCAGTCTGGTCTAGTGGTGAAGGCACCATGCTAGGAATTGTGAATTTTAGTTTTGTCTTAGGCATGAAAGTCATTTGGGTGACTTGGGCCACTCATTCTCTCTAAGTCCAACTCACTTCACAGGGTTCTTTTTCTCAGGAAAATAGGAGGAGAAAGGAGTATTAAGTATGTTTGCTTCCTTGAGGTATTTATAAAAATATTAAAGATGGGATTATAAATATTTATTAAAAAAGATAAAAATTTATTCAAATTGAACTTGATTCCTGGTTCATGTACTTTTCTTTGACAGATAGCAATATACTTCTCCATAGTGCTTTACAAGACTCTCTGAGCAACTTACAGATTTAGCATATTGCCCCCAACAATCTGGGTTTTCTTTTACCAACCTCAGAAGGATGGAAGGCTGAGTCAACCTTGAGCTGGTCAGGATTGAACTCCTGGCAATGGGCAGAGTCAGCCTGCATTACTGTATTCCAACCACTGCACCACAGCTCCTAACTAAACAAAAGTGATTTGCTATTGTATCTTTTTAGGATTTTAGTTTATTTCCCAAAGTAGTTCAGATTTGTTGGCTTTCCTGGTGTTATCTCATTTAAATGGTAAACCATGCCTAAGCTCTACTTAGCTCTTTCAAGATCAGCCATGGTTGGTATATCTGTCACCTGTTATGATTTGTAGGAAATCACACTTTTAAAACATCGTTTTTAACAGCAACATGTTTTGATTACAATGAGCTCTGATCTAAAATTTATTTCAAATGGAACTTTAGATATTTAACAATCAATAAGTGACATCTTTAGTTCTCCCAAGTTTTCTTTTTAATATTCTTTGTCTGTAAGGAACTTTTAAAATTGGCAGCATAAAGCATTTTCCCACCTGCATCTGAAAGCTAATGAAAAGGCTCTTCTATCATGAGACACAGAAATTACTGGCCTAATAGAGGGCACCTTGAAAACACACACCGTTCGTGTCTTTGTAACTGTCCTTCCATCTGTCATGTTGTCACTACTTAAATTTATTTTTTCCCCATCATTAAGGAAAAACCTGTTGATGTACCACCAATATAACTAATGTTGCCAAATGTAGCTGATTGAAGGGAATGATAATTCAGATGTAATGCAATAACTGTCATGTATTAGACCAGACCTTTTCAATTTAAATTTCTGCAGTCATTTGTGTGAAAATGGGAAGGTGCTGCTATGACGTTGACTATGGAGAAACACTTGTTAACAATAAAGCTGGTAGGAATGAGGGATCATTGTTTTCCTTCTTTGGAGTGGTTCCAACCTTTCCTTTCCTTTTTGACACACTGTTGTCACTATATCATTTGGGTTCTTGTCTCTTTTCTTCTTGCCATGTTATCCTGAATAATCATTGACCCGCTCATTTCTGTCTTCTGCTACATTAAGCCTATTGCCTTCTGCAATGTCTTTAAGAGAGTTTCTTTTCTGTTGATTAGACAATCAAGGTCAAAAGTGAATACATATCAAGACATCAAAATTAGATATGAAGGTATCCAGTAGGAAAAGAATAAAGCTATCTCCTTATTTCAAATATGTGTGTGAGCACAAATGTGTATCTGTATGTGTGTGTTTGTGTATGAATAGGTCAGCGGTATGCATAGCTACACCCAAGTAGTCTTTTCATTCCTTAATTTTTGTTCTTTAAATCATGTTCTTTAAATTATTGCATTATTACATTATAATGTACATACCCCACTATTACAGGGATGTGGGACATGCATGGTAGCTTCCAGATTAGAAATCATGACATTATTTTCCATTAGATTCTTTTCCAAGAATCTATTTCTTATTCTTCACAAACTACAAGTATTTTATGGCTTCATGCTTTTTTGAATCTATAGATTTCTGTATTTTAAATGGAGTTGTCACAATAACAGGTGATCTTATTAAGTCTGCAAAGTAGTTGAAATATTACACATATCAGCAGGGAAAATATCATATGCTTCAGGTCATTTATAGCTTTCTATAAAACAAAGTGTTTTACATGAGCCTATATAAAGAGAAAAGGGTGAATGTTGATAAATTAATCACAATAAGAAGTAGCATCTGTAGAATTAGACTTCTATAGATTGTGATTTAGAATGCTTGGAGGGAGTTCCATGTTTTTTTGACCTTTGCAAACAATGGCAGCTGCCATTGATTTTCATTAAATAAGTGGATAAGTGTCACCTTTTATTTTGCCCATTTTAAAACTGTTAAAAATATTTTAGCCTTAAAAACAATAGTTTGATCTTGCATTTGATTCAACAGGACCAATGTGCTCATTGTTCCTATTCACTGTAAGTCTGGAAGTATTTTTCATGTTCTGCATATAATAGAGATATAAGATGGTAACAGACCAAGAATTAGACACATGTTGTGCAGGAAGGTAGCTTCAGAGACATTTCATCTCTCTTTTATACTATACTACCGTTCTCTGGTCAACCAGTTTTTAGATACAAGTAGTCTTCACTTAGTGACCACAACTGAGACTAACAATTGGGTCATTAAGCAAGAGGGTTTCTTAGTGAAACTGTGACTGCTTATGATCTTTCCTTTGCTTTAAAAACCTGTGAAAATTGTAAATGGAAGGATTGCTTACTTTTTCACCACTGCTGCAAATACTGGCTAAACAGTGTGGTTGTTAAACAAGAACTACACACACACACACACACACACACAAACACAGTCTACTATTTCTTGGTAGTATAAAGAGTGAACTTGGGGAGAAAATAGACATGGAAGGAAAAGAAGAAAGTTAAAGAAATAACAACGAAAGTGATATAATTGGAAGAAGACAACATATGAGTCCTGAATGAACATATATAAAATAATTTTAGTAGAAAATGAATATAAAGAGAACATAATGCAATATGATGTTAAACTGACATCAAAAAATAAAAATGAAAAGAAGTACCACAGAAGTGGGAAGTATGAAAAAGCATGTTTAATGGCAAGATGACACAAAAGAGGTGTGACATCATATAAGTGAATGATGACTAAGAATGAGAGAAAAATATGCATACCGAATGAAAATGACAATTGCAAAGAAAATCAGGAATGATCAAGATTAAAAGATTTGTTGCAAAAAAAGAAAAGAAAAGAAGAGGACCCAACATTGTTGGGGGCAATAAGCTGACTTTGTAAAAATGCCGCTTAGTAATAAACAGGCATATACAATGGAATGAAGGCTATTGCTGAGCGCATTGGGTTGTACCCCAAAAATTGTAAGCCGTCCTGAGTCTTCAGAGATATAAATGTAATTTTTTTTTAAAAAGTGAAAATGGCTGAGTATAAAAGGATTCTTTTGCCCACTTTATTATCTAGGAATGAGACTTTGGTATATCAAGAGAATTTTGGATGCAGTGAGAATGGAATATTTAATATTTAAGCATTGTAAAATAGGAAACTATAGGGTTGTTAATGAATTGGTGATTAAGGAATGTTGATTGACTTTCTGAATTACTACAATGTATCCTACAAAGGTTTCCCCTTGAAGATTGTTCAGAAGCTATAGGTAACTTAGGAAATGGTGGCAAGATTATTACTTCAACCATTCTTCATTTATCTTTTTCACATGGTTTTAGGGTTTTTATTACTTTCTAATTGATTATAACCTGCAATAAGTCGTGATAGACAGATTTTATAAATAAATCAAATGAACAAATGAAAACCAGCAGGATAAGCTCCTTTTCAAAGAGCTTTGCCTATACTCCATTGTGGTTCTTCAAAGTGAGCTTCTTCTTTTTTTGAGTTTTCCTCAAGTGGAACCTTCCTTTTCTCCATTTTGCATACACAGTGCTTTTTATCTAAAAGACTACAAGTGCACTACCCTCACATTAACTAAATTTTGGCTCGCATTATATGCGATAAGGGGTGTCAATTTATAATTTGCACTTAATCAAATTTGCACTATTCAAGCTCACATTAATTGGGATCTATCTGTAGTCACAACCAAATCAAGGCCCATTGCTAAGTCTTCATAATCAACCTCTGAAAATCAAAGAACCATTACATTATAGCTTGAAGAATATGGAATATTATACTCATACATTGGACATTTTTCTCCATTTCTTGTTTATCTGTGGAATGTAGAAGTGTGCTGAGCATGACCAAAACTAGCACTGCCTCCAGATACCTATACAGGTTTCAGATATACTGCCACATTGTGATAATTTGTTCAGACTATTACATACCAAGGCACACTTTCCAATCAGGTTTAGACATACTTGCAATGTATAAGGTAGTGCTTTGAATACAATGTAGACATTTAAATTAAAAGTGGATATGGTATGTTTAAATTACATAAATGAAATTAAATTGAATTTTCATATGGAAGTTTATGGAGAAAAAAGTGTTTGTAATCTCTCTCTTTTAGTTTTTATAAGTCTAACTATGTACAAACATTCCACTATTCAAGACCAACTAGAAAAGGATCAGTTGACCCTGAAAACGAATTTGCTGTAAGTATCTTTTTTATGTTTTTGAACATAGCCATGTTATCTGTCACTCAGATGTGACACATGGCATTGCCCAGGCGATGCTACATACTTTATTAGTAGGCTGAAGAGGTACAAAATGTCACAGAAGCATCATTGGGCTGGACAAGTGCAGTGTAAAATTACTCAGGCTTTCCCATAGTCTTGAGTTTCAGCTACTATCAACAGAATGATTTCTGTCAGGGCTGGCTCTCAGGAATTTCAAGGATGCCATATATTTGGGGTAGAGTTATATAACAAGTCTGATGGAATAACAAATGATAAGTCTGTTATCAAACAACATTTTTAAAGCATTTCAGATGGTCCTAGTTTAAATCAAGTTACCGGTGTTCTTTTCCACAGTATTTGAATCTTGTCCTTTACCTCTCACTTTTTTTTGGGTGATTGGGGAAGCACAGTATTGCAGGCTGTATTAAAGTATTCTGGTTTGTAAGTGAAATGGTGAAATCATCTCTCTCCCCACCCCACCTCTCTCTTAAATAATATTGATGCCAGGAAAAGATTTCCCTGTCATGTAAATTACATTTCCAGTAAGCTCTTAACTTTCTAATAATATGATTTAACTGTTGTAATATTTCTTCTTTGCATCTTTTAATAGTCTATGTGGATTGAGAGAACATCCTTTACTACAGCTTATAAACTCCCAGGAATCTTACGTTGGTTTGAGGTTATCTCCATGTCACAGGTGTGTATTAGAATTCTGATAGGTATTATACATAGTTTAACCTTCAGAAATAGAAAGAAAGAGCCAATGCTATTTTATGGCAAAAACAAAACAAAGTATTATGTTACCAGGGAATCAGAGGTAGTATTCAGCAGGTTCTGACCAGTTCTGGAGAACCGGTAGCGGAAATTTTGAGTAGTTCGGAGAACCAGCAAATACCACCTCTGGCTAGAGGTTTTATAGCATCCTTCCCCTACCACGCCAACCAAGCCACGCCCACAGAACCGGTAGTAAAAAAAATTTGAATCCCACCACTTCAGGGAATCCATTTCCTCACTAAGCAATATGGTTCAATGTGCATTTGATTTTCTGAGATTGGGGAATTTTAATGAAATGCTAACACATTTCATAATGAATGAAAGATTCTCTCATATTCTAATGCAGCCAAACTGAGCCATAATAGCAATAGCACTTAAACTTATATATCACTTCACAGTGCCTTACAGCCCTCTCTAAGTGGTTTACAGAGTCAGCATATTGCCTCTAAAATCTGTGTCCTCATTTTACTGACCTCGGAAGGATGGAACGATGGGTCAACCTTGAACTGGTCAGGATTGAACTGCCAAACTGCTGGCAGTTGACAGTCAGCCGAATTAGCCTGCAATCCTGCATTCTAAGCATTGCACCACCATGGCTCTTAAAGTTGCAGATGGGACTGATGATGATCTTGTTCCCTCCTCCCTAGATTACAATTAGCCCGTTGGAGAATGCTATTGAAACAATGTCCATGACAAATGAGAAGATTCTGGCGATGATCAATCAGTACCAAAGTGATGAGAACCTTCCCATTAACCCACTGTCCATGCTTCTGAATGGAATTGTTGATCCAGCAGTCATGGGAGGGTTTGCTAAGTATGAAAAGGTAAGGGATTTAATTATCATATTTAAAATGAAATGATCCTCCAGTACAGGGGTCCCCAAACTTGGCAACTTTAAGACTTGTGGGCTTCAACTCCCAGAATTATCTGGGAGAATTCTCCAGCCAACTATGCTGGAAGCATAGCTGGCTGGAGAATTCTGGGAGTTGAAATCCACAAGTCTTAAAGTTGCCAAGTTTGGAAACTCTCCTCCAGTTTATTAGATCTTCAGCAAAACCCATGAATGTCACATTCAGATGAAAGACTAAGTAACTCCCTTTCTGCTTGCAGGCTTTCTTCACAGATGAGTACACTAGGGATCACCCAGAGGATCAGGAGAAACTAAACCGACTCAAAGACCTGATTGCTTGGCAGGTATTGAAATGCTGGGCACAATTCTCCGATCGTTTAAATAAATATTATTAATTTCTCCACTTTCTTTTGCTGATTGATCTCATTTCCACAGGGGAAGCACACCAATATATAATGCATGCACATTTCCCTTCTGTTTTCCTTTGTTTGTTTATTTGTTTGAAGAAGAAACTTGTTTGAAATGTGACTGGAAATGTTGCATACAAGTATGCTGTAAAAGTTTTTCATCCACATTTAATGAGGCTCCTTTCCTGAACAAAAACATCAGGAATCCCTTGGTGATTTAGCTGAATGCTCTCTAGAAATGTTATGCAATGTTAAGAGAGAGAGAGAAAACTGACATCATGGTATTTCTGTTGCTTTCAGATAAAGAGGAACCAAGTGAAAACACTGATTTTTGCATAGGTTTTGAACTTTTGAATGATGTTTAATTCTCTGCTATTAACAGCTTCACCAGGCTCCGGTAAAAACAACCTATTAACACTCTGAACTCCTGAAAATATCACTTCTATTTTTATGTTCTTGCTAAAATACCAAATATAGCAACTTTATGAGGGATGTAGCATAATGGTAATGCTTTTTTTTCAGAGACTAATCTATTTTTTGCTTCTAGTTTGTTTCTGAATAAGTCACCCACCATTGTCAGTATCTTCCTTCTTCTACTGACATTTGAATCAGTAGAAATAGCTACTGTTTGTGTGGAAATAGCAACTAAAATATATATGCAAACAAATGTTTAATCTTGGCGTTATGAAGTAAGTCTTTCATTTATGTCTTTGCATATATTTTATATCAACTCTGTGGTTGTTTTCACAACATCCTCATATCTTTGGTGCATAATAGCACCATGGTCTTTTGTGATATCTTCACACTCTATTCTAGATTGCATTCAGAAGACATCCCACCACCGTTAATGGTGGCATCCAATGTAATTTAGAATACTAGAAAGTTAGAACTTCAAATTGTGTTAATAATTCTGAGTCATTATTAAAGAAGGTTACCCAGTGCAAACAATCAACCTCTAAACACAAAAATAAATCTGTCCATTAGTGTAGTCCCATTTTTCATGTACCAAAAGAGGAATTACCTGAGAAACATGAAGATTCACAGTCTTTCTGGACAGAACAGGTAAAGTATGACACTGGGGGAAACACTGTACCAGTTCCTTGAAAAGCAGGAGACAAAGCAAGAGACAAAGCAATTTATAAATATTGGAAGGGATAAATTAGCACAGATGGAGATTCTCTGGCTTTTGTAAAATCTGTGTAATGTGTAACCTTCTCACAATTTTAGTAGAGGGGATGTTGCAAAATGGTGTGCCTCAAAATATTGAGAAATACATATCTCAGATTTTTGACAACTGACAAGAGCTCTAAACTCTAAGCTCTTGTGAGTCAGTAAGCTCTTGTGAATTGTGTAGGCCTGAGGCTGTAAACTATTACCCATGAGTTTAGAGGACATAGCTATCATCCTGATTGTGGATTGAATGATTACCGATATACTCCATCAAGATGGTGTTGACTCTTAGCAGTAGCACAGATAAACCTGTCTCAGATCTAACTCTTCAAGTCTTCCAAAGGTCATCCATCACTGCTCTAATCAAGTCCTAGTTGTTGGAAATCTATTCTTTCCTCCCAGCTCCTTTCTCCTTCTTCCAGCATATGGATTTCTCAAGAGAACTAGGTCATTACATACGATGTCCAAAATGTGAAAAATCTGGTTATTTTGTGCCTGGTTATTTCACATGACTACTCTGAATTGACTCATTGTATAATTTCTTTGTTTTCTTAGCTACCTATACTATTCTCAAGAGTCATCCCTACACCAGAGTTCAAAAATGCTAATCCTTTTTCTAGCTTGTTTGTTTAAAGTACAAATTTTACTTCCCTAGAGTACCACAGGGAAAAACATTGCCTGCACAGTTCTAATATTTGTAGGCATAGATATATCATGGCATCTGAATACTTTTCCAAGTCTTTCACTGCTACTCTGTCACCTGAGATTCTGCAGCATATTTCATGACTGCTGTTTCCTTTATGTATTGTTGTTAGCTGATTCTAAAAGACAGAAATTATCCCTCACTTGGGTATTTACATTATAAATTCAATATATGCGGTGTACGTTATTGATGTTTCTTCCTCCAACTTTAAAAGCCTACTTATCTTTTTGCAATCCAGCCTCTCTGAATTCAGCATATAAGACATCGAATAAATAAGGGGAGAGTGTTGTTTCATCCTTCAATCTGAAATCAGTCTGTCCAGCTCTAATCTAGCCATATCATAAAAACTATTATTATTCTGGAAAATTCTCAGATTTTTATCTGTGACAAACTGAATGTATCTGACATGAGGACCATTATCTATCACTATATTACCAATCACTTATTATAATTTATGTGAGGATTTGCTAAAATACAGGAAAGATACCATTAAACTTCTTCCACACCATAGTCACTAAAGAGACCATCTGTCTCCAGCATCTTCCTATACTGCTGCTACTCACTATAGATGCTTGGTAGCATAGCTGGGATGACCTTCAGGCCTTGAATGACCATTCTGGAAGTAGACACTGTACTCTTGGCAGCAATGGTGGATTAAGGCTCACTGGTGCCCTAAGCACTGACAAATCTTGGTGCCAGCTTCCTTTGTACATACTGTACAAACGAAGCCAAGCTTAGGCTACATAAAAGTTTTTGTTGAGCCCCCTTTGGACCTGGTGCCCTAAGCACATGCTTAGTCTGCTTAATGATTAATACACCATTGCTTGGCATTCATTCCTGGTGTTTTTGCTGATCCTTCCCAGGAAGACACACACATGCACACATGATAATGAAGAAACAACCATCCTACTGTGGTTGAAATTTCAATTGAACTGGCTTTGCATTTAAACTTACAAATGATTTGATCACTTAGCAAAATGCTTCCAATGTAATCTTTGTAACACAGTGAAAATGCCCGCTATGTACCCATGGTCAAGTAAATTGTTGGTTTATCATACATTTCACCAATCATACTAATCTGGCCTGGCCTAGATTCTGAAGACATGATGTATTTTCTGTCACTCTTCATCTTAAGAATATATGAAGTATCATAAATTATCCATCCATTTAAACCTTTATTGAATATCATTATGCACAGGAAACAAAAAAGTGCAATTATATTTTTCTGGGAAGGTTGTAATTATTTTCTTGCAATTTATAGTAAGATGTATTGCTACCTGTTTGAAAGGAAAGAAGAAAACGTCATCTAGCAAATATATTACAAATCACATTTTGTAACTGCATCCAATTTAACATGTTCTGGAGACATGGGAAATATGAAATAGCATGACTGAATTTTTTCTTATTGCTTTTTAGGTTCCATTTCTTGCAGCCGGAATTAAGATTCATGAAAGAAGAGTATCGGATAGCCTTCGTCCTTTCCATGAACGAATGGAAGAATGTTTCAGGCATTTAAGGGTTAAAGTAGAAAAACAATATGGAATCAGAGAATTGGTAAGATTTGGTCTTTTAATTTTATAATTTTTAAATTATATTTTATCTTAACAAGAAAAAAAATCATGAAATTTGGCCTGTGATGTAATAGCATTACAACTGTCTACTTGTGATTTAAATTGTGATTTAAATTTACTTCCTCTTTCAAACAATAGACTTTATCTCACATATTGCTAAGAAACTTCCATAACTGTTAAAATGTATTTATATTCCCCATTTTAGGAGGAGGGAGGAAATAAACCTTATGAACAATGTCATCCAGAGCTTAGTACTTCTCATTCTCTCAAACCATTGGTTTAATAATTTTAATGGCTCAGAGTTTTGAATAAAAATGAATAACCAGGAATGCTCCACTCTTTTTTTTCCTGAAGAATTCCAACTGTTTGGTGAATCTATTTCTGAAACAATGTATAATTTAGTATAAAATATAAATACGAGTTGATGTTAAAATAGCAGTATACAAAGTCTGCAGAATAAAATTATCAACCCTGTGATTGTCACGGTTCTTGGAGCACATCTGGCTAAATAACTAAATAATCAGGTGAAGTGTTTGACATCACTAAGAATAGGAAGGAAGGTTGTTATATGAAGCCTTACAGGCTTCGGGATATGAAGATTAAAAAATGTTCCTAGTTAGTGAACCTTAAACCTCTTTTGTGGGGGAAGGCATAGACCTAACTTCCAACAAATGCAAATTATAGATACTTGACAATGTGTATTCATTGTATTAAATTAGCTTTCTCTCAGTTCTGTAACTTAAGTTCTTATTTGTTATGAAAAACAAGTATTTTGCTAAGCACGTATAGATGCTGAACAGGCTGTGTCCTTTTCAGTTCAGTTCAAATACATATATGTCATCTTTGACTATGAGTTGGAATAGAGATGTCTTAAATTAGAGGTTGGCAATTTAATTGTTGGCAAGGCGTCACAGAGTGGTCAAATGCCTCCTAGTCTTGCGAGACATTTGCAATTTCATCTCAAATTCTTGTGTGGAAACACCAAATTACATTTAAAAAATTCAAATTCAGAAGTAGATCTTTACAAGAATGTTGAATTCTTGCACAAAATTTCATGACTGTTGACAATTTAGACTTATTTCAGCCCTTCTGCATGATTTTATTGTGAATGTGGTGAGTTACATTATAGAGGCTGTTTTTGGCAGCATCAGATGCTCTAGCACTTTAGGCACCACTAAAACTTGAAATAAATGAATCATAAGGGAACAAATATATCATACTGGAAAATTAATTTAATCTGGTCAGCCATAAACTATAGGAATGTATCCAGAGTCTGATAGTGTGTTACAGTTTGATTAAAAGCCAAGCAGATAGAGACCAGCAGAAGGCTTTCAGTATTATAACATATAGAATACATGGCTACTGTGTCTTTTTTAAATATATAGAAGTCATTTCAATTTAAGTACTGCTTAGACTCTATCTTGGATTGAAATTGTCTATCTGTTATCATAGTACATGAATGAAAAATCATCACTTTTAGACAGATAGGAAAAAATAAATTACCTCACTCTGGAAGAAGTTTCTCATAAATTAATAAACTCAGGGGATGACAGTATTTAATGCATCAGCCAATGCATATGAAAACTACTTAATATGACCAGTCAAATTCGTCTGCTTTTATCATTTTTCTTGGGGTCTCTGGTGTAGCCCTTCCCTGTGAAGGCAGCTGTGTTGATTGTGTCTTGCTCCTGCATTTGGGTTTCAAAGATTCAGAAGCAATTCCCACTGCAAACAAAATCTAAAATGTGTTTGAAAATAATGTTGGAAACTCTAAATGACTTTCCTGCATTTCTTCCCAGGGCTAACTCTCTGAGTACAATGAGTTGAGTTGAGAATGGAGTCTGAAGTAGGAGATTATGAGCCAATTTTCATTTGAACATTGTAATAACCCTGCAATATTTTAAGGCTAAATTTTCAGGTTTAAAATAGGGAAGTGGCAGTTTTCAACACACACACACACACACACACACACAGAGAGAGAGAGAGAGAGAGAGAGAGAGAGAGAATTGACAGACAGAGAGAGAGAGAGAGAGAGACAGAGAGAGAGATATACTGAGAGAGATAGACATTGACAGACATTGAGAGAAAGAGATTGAGAGAGAGGCATTGAGAGAGAGAGGCATTGAGAGAAAGAGAGAGAGATTGAGAGAATGAGATTGAGAGAGAGAAACATTCAGAGAGAGAGACATTGAGAGAGAGATATTAAGAGAAAGAGAGAGAGAGACATTGAGGGAGAGGCATTGAGAGAGAGAGATTGAGAGAGATTGAGAGAGGCATTGAGAGAGAGAAACATTGAGAGTGAGAGAGACATTGGGGGGGAACTTCATCCAAGTATTAACATGTAAGAAAACAAAAGTACTGGAAATAAAATAGTTGATCTATGCTCAAATTGTAATTCAGTGATGGCTTCCTTCTTTTAAAAAAAGAGAGAACCAATATATTATATATGTAGCATGTCAAAAAAAGAAAAATATTGAGTAACTCTGGAAACTTAATTTTATATCAACATCCTGCACAATTTGTATTAGCCACATTTTTTCAATCTAATGATTAGAACGATGGAAAAATGTCTCAGCCAAAATTAAATTACTTACAGTATGTGTTTGTTATAGACTATCAAACAAAACAAACTTGTATTTGATATCTAATTCACTATTCAGAAATAACAGGATTAATTTAGAGCATCTCATTATGAAGCAACCATTTAGGGATGTCTTAGATTATTTTAATATTACAGAATCACCTTGGGTCCCATGTTGTTCACCAAATAATTTCTGTTGTTATGTTCTGTGAACACATATATGCTTAATTTGTACTTGCTGTGTCTTGGATTTCTTTTTTTAACTATTCTTATCACACACAAATGCATGTGTGTGCACATGCATGCACACACAAACACACACATTCCTTCCAATTTTCCAAAATGGGGGGGGAGAACAACTTACATCAATGTTTCCTTTTGCACCATCAGACTGCAATATCTGCTTATTCTAGGTCCTTGGGAAGGACAGGATAAGTAGACAAATTTGTCAAATCCAGTCTAAATATCTGGCTGACTGGGCAACCAATCATAACAAATTAAAATAAGTAAATAATGAGTAAATAAAGAAGTATATAGAATAAAGTACTTTGGAATACTTAGGCAGTTGTGGCTAGAAGAGCCTTTGGGAAACTTTGTGTTGTGCACCAATTGCACATTTTCCTGGGTCAGGAATCATTGCACTCACATACTCAAGCCCTGGTTATCTCATGGTTGGACTATTACAATGTGCTCTACATGGGAATATCCTTGAAGAGTAAGTGGAAGCTTTAGCTGGTACAGAATGCAGCCACATGGGCAGCTCTTGAAGTTCCTGAGATGGCCTTAGTTACATCATTGTTCTGCCGCACTGATTGTTAGTTTGCTTCTGAGTCCAATTTAAAGGTTATCATCTTTAAAGTCCTTCATGGCAAGTGTCCATGTTATCTGAGAACAGTCTCACCCCAGTGAATAGAATAGAATAACAGAGTTGGAAGGGACCTTGGAGGTTTTCTAGTCCAAGCCCCTGCTCAGGCAGGAAACCCTATACCATTTCAGACAAATGGTTATCCAGCCTCTTCTTAAAAAGCTCCAATGTTGGAGCATTTACAACTTCTGGAAGCAAGCTGTTCCATTGATTAATTGTTCCAACTGTCAGGAAATTTCTCCTTATTTCTAAGTTGCTTCTCTTCTTGATTAGTTTCCACCCATTGCTTCTTGTTCTACCCTCAGGTGCTTTGGAGAATAGCTTGACTCCCACTTCTTTGTGGCAGCCCCTGAGATATTGGAACACTGCTATCATGTCACCCATAGTCCTTCTTTTCATCAAACTAGACATACCCAGTTTCTGGGTTGCTGGCATAAGGAGTGGGATTAACCTACCCCCTACACCAGCAGAACAGGCATGCTGAGGACCCTCTCAGTCAAGGAATTTTGACCAGCAGAAGACCCTTTTTTTGCCATGGCCTGCCCTCTAGAACAGGGGTGGGCAAACTTTTTGACTCGAGGGCCACAATGGGTTCTTAAACTGGACCGGAGGGCCGGAACAAAAGCATGGATGGAGTGTTTGTGTGAACTAATATAAATTCAAAGTTAGATTACTTCATGTAGCCTTCTAGGAGAGCAAGACAACCCTCCACTCTTTCGGCTCCGCGGGCCGGATAGAACAGCCGAACAGGCAAGATCCGGCCCCCGGGCTGTAGTTTGCCCACGGCTGGTCTAGAACATCAAGATCCTCACTCACCTCATTACTTTCCAACTGGCCTGGAGCCCCAGTGGGTAAATGGCATCCTGGTTAATAGATTAGACAGCCCCCACTTCTTTACTCCCTTCCTCCACCTTGGTCAATTGAATTTTAACTGAATTTTAAATGTATGATCTTTATTTATTGTTTTATGTGATATTTTTATTGAATGAGTATAAGCCACCTAGAATCATTTTGGCAAGATGGGTGGCATAGAAGTTTAATAACTAACTAAATAAAATATATATGTTGTAGATAGGATAGGGTTCAGTTGCTGAAGTTTCTAGTGCTATTCCTTTCATCTCAAAAAAAAATCTAAAGAAACTGTGTAAGAATAATACTTGGAGAGTAGTCTCTTTCAGTCTGAGGCAAATGACAAACGATCTGACAATGATAGAGAAAATGGAAACAGAAGAAGAAATTTTAAAGCACACTTGAATGAAACAAAAAAACGTTTTGTTTTATTTTGGTTTTTATAGGAGAAAAAAAATACTTTCAGAAAATTGGATGGCAGGTTTTGGCCACATGTTGTAGATGTCAAAACTAAGGTCAAACAAAAGCAAAATAAAAGTCAATGTATTTATCCCTGCAAAGAAAGCTGTAGAATATAGCCTATTTCTTCCCATTCCCAGCCAGCCAGTGAAAAGCAATAATCAGTTTTGCTGTACTCAAACTTTTTCATGTTTTTTTTTTCTCTAAGCCGGATTTTGATGACAGGCGGTTAGGCCGACCAAAATCTATGCTGAGATCGTATCGTCAGATGTCCATTATTTCAATGTCCTCCATGAATTCTGACTGCGGTACACCAAACAAGGTTCCTGTAGAAAGGTTAGTTATGGCCAGCTACCTGGCATGAGTTTTCTGCAAGATACAGACCAGGGGGGAACAGAATATATTACATTAAGAAAAAATACCATGATTGAACAGAGATAGTAAGCATCTAATTTTATTTGGTCTATAATAAAAACTATTACAAAAGTGAATGCTGCTTTTAAAATTAGCAGTGGTGGGCTGACAACATTGAAGATCGAAACTGCATTGGGGATTTATTCACCATGCACATATTCATATAAATAATATTTGGGATGATTCTGAAAGACTTCCCAAATATTGCTTTCACCTTCTTGGATTACCTTTCTGCATAGTTTAACCTGATATTTAACTTTTAGTTATTCACTAAGTTTATAGCATCATCAGGAAAATCCCTCTATATGAATAGCTTTGAAGCTACTCCCTAGTCAATAATCACTGAATAAATAAAATGTAGAATGTCTAGATTTTAAAAAATGCTTTCTAATTCTTTGAGCGGGGCGGACGGGACTTCCTTTTGGCCTTCTGATCCAAGGCTATCCAAGTAGCCTGGGATCCTGTGACATTTTGGGAGCGGCTAATAGAGTAGGTAACACCCCACTTCTTCCCTGTGTGTACTTGGTTCCCTCTTTTTCCATCCTGTTTGGTTTTATTTTAATTGAATTTTAAATTTAAGATACTTATTTATTGTTTTAATGCTTTATAGCAGCAGCCTCTGACCTTTTGGGTGTCAGGGACTGGTTCTGTGAAGTGTGTTTTTTTCCCATGGATGGGGAGAGCCAAGATTTTGCGCTCTGTCTGGATCCTGCACATGCACAGATGGGGCTTTGCTCACTTGTGGGGCTCTGATCCTGGCTGGCTGCAGCCTGGTGCCAGTCTGATGCCAAGAGCTTGGAGACCTCTGTTTGTACATTGTAGTCAATGTCTGTAAACTATCTAGCATCACATTTGGCAAGATGGCCGGCATACAACTTTGATTAAATCAATCAATTAATTTTCCTTTGTTTTCTTATTTATTCCATTCCAAGCCTATTATAAACATGTCCTCAAATGAACTCTTAGGTCACTTACCTCCTTTGGTTGTCAGTTCCTGTTTTCATCTCTTTCTGACTAAGGAATGAATGCCAGCACTAAAAAGAAAAGATTTGGTAGTTGTAATGTTTTCTCTAACTAGTTTTCAACTGCTAGGACTTCCAATTCCTGCTTTCCCTCTGGAACTGCCTTATGTCATTGGATTTGCCATATTGCAAAGAACCTCTGCAAGGAAACAGCAGTGCTGTGGGCAGATTAATTACGTTAATTAATTTGTTTCCATTTACATCGGCAGCTTTGAACTCGAAGTCATGTCACCCAAGGCAACCGAATCTGTGTCAGAAGAAAATGGGCGTCTCATAAGCAGCCAGCCTGAAGTGAAAATGAGGAAAGGCCGGAAGAGAGAAAAGAGAAGCAGCGTCATACTCCCAGACAAAAAATCTTCTGACCTTCCTGATATGAAATGTGTAAGTTCTTCTTAACAGGATAATTTTAGCATCTCTCATATTAGGCACATTTTAACCAATCTGTGGCCTTTAAAGAAAAAATATTGTATTCTTTCAAGATACAACAGCCAATTTGGTCAGGTGACAAACTAATATGTTGTGGAATCTGGCCTGTAGTTGACATTCTCTGGGTTAATCTTTCTGATACAGATACTGTATGTCAAGATGCTCAAATTGGGGAGCGGCTGAGGACTGCACATTTATGGCCTCCAGTTCCAGCTGAGCTTCCTTCAAGATAAATACATGCTCACTTCGTTAAAGAAACAAAATTTCTTGTTACGATACCACCACTTTGAAACTATGCCATAAACAGAGCAAAGAGATACCTCACCAGCATCTTTTTTGTGCCATTTATCATCTGAGCACTTTGATCACACTAATTTAAGGTGACCAGATTTTAACATTGGTAAAGTGGGACACCATTGACCTTGATTAAAATTTCGGTCTATATGAAACAGTTCTTGCTTAAGGCAGAACCTCCTCCTTCCCCTCCCCAAAGACGCGGGCAAGCCACCTTGAAGAAAAGAGCCTCCGCACAAATAAAAACATGCAGTGGCAGAAATGCCAGGTTGAAGGAAAGGGAAGAATTGCTGAAGGGGAGGATTTTATGAATTCTCTTTTCTCTCTCTCCCTCTCTACACACATACACACACAGAGACAGATAGATAGGTAAAGATTTTGCTGCCTCTCCCCCTCATTCCCAGGAGACTCCCACCCAGCACGGTTTTACCTCTGCAGCCTCAGGAGGAGCAGCAGCCAGTCCTGTTGAAGCCACCCAAGCAGCGGAACAAAGCCTGCTCAGGCCGCAAGGCCGGGCCTGCTCTGCTCTTGCCTCTCTCTCTCTCTCTCTCTTTCTCTCTCCACCTGCTGCAATTCCCAGGAAGCGCCTGGCCGAGCAAAACAATTCACCTGGGCTGAGCGTGGCCATTTTGCGCTTGCCAGCCCAGCAAGGAGGCCAGCCCACGGCACCGTTTTGCTGGAGCGGGAAAGGCAGGACCAAAGCCCGGCCATGAGCGAGGGAGCGCTGGCAGGAGTGTTCACTGGCTTCTTCTGCTGCCGCCTTCACTACACAGCAAACACCTGTTCCTCCCCCTCGCCCCTCTGGAGAGCACAGCGCTTTTGTGGAAGGAAGCCAACCCTGGGTCAGAGAAGACAACGACATGCATCCCTCCCTGACACTAACACGCACAATGTGCACATTCCCCCCTCTCTCTCTCTCTCTCTCTCTTGGCTTGCAGCTGCAGCTGCTCTCAGGCAGGGTCAGCCCAGAGCCTGCAATGACAAGTCCCACCCTGAAGTTGGAACTTTCATGCATTCTTTCTGACAAATCGGGACTTTTTAAAAACCCCACGGGACGCGGGACAAATTGTGGAAACTCGGGACTGTCCCGCCAAAAGCGGGACGTCTGGTCACCTTACACTAATTTATCATCAGCCTGAATTTAGGTAACTTGCACTGCAACATTTTATGACAAACCTAAGGGGGGGAAATGGCTTCTGGATATTAAAAATGTGATGTCATTAATGGGGGGGAACAACCCACATCAGTTCAGTAAAGAAGTTTCATCCAATTTTGTTTGCTGCCAAAAAGTAGAACTACATGAAGATCAGGTTAGATCATAGTTCCTTTAGAAGAATTGTAACAAAATATGCATTATATCTGGACATAAGCTGTTGATCAGAAACCATTACCCCATCTATTGTTTAAGCCCAGGAGCAAATTGAGTCTCTTTGTGATATCTCAAAATATAAAAGGAAAGCATTCATATTTTATGCTATTCTAAATGCTAGGATTAGAATTTAGGGTTGTTGCTTTTTAGTTATGGTGGCATAAATTGTTAATAATCAGTATGTGCTGTCCTGAAGATTTTGAAAAGAATTAAACATGATCCCCTATGCCACTTCTTAACTAATTAAGAAAATTTAGAATTGAAAAAAATTAGAAAAACCAACTCTCTGATATCAAAAACATAGCAAGTATATTTATGCATACATCTTCCATAACCACCACCCACACTTTTCACTTATGTCACAATGAAAGAATAACTATCATATTTCATTTTAGAATCTGTACTATTTTTAAAAAAACATAAACCTAGTTACCTCCCCACAGTCTGGCTAAATGTACGTAGGGCAGGAGTGTCAAACTTACTGTTCAGGAGCATCACGGCATCATCATGTGATGTATTGTGACTTTTTCCCCTTCACTAAATGGGGCATGGGCGTGGCCAGTGCATGACACATCTGGACCATGAACCGCGAGTTTGACACTCCTGACATAGGGCGATCCATAACAAATACATCTGAAATTCTCCCCCTCTCTATGTCTCTCTGTCTCTCTGTCTCTCTCTCCCCCCATGTGTGTGTGTGTGTGTGTGTGTGTGAGAGAGAGAGAGAGAGAAAGAGAGAGAGAGAGAAGCAGCAGTTTGCAGTAATCAAAGAAACATACTTTCCTAATATTATTATTTGTTAAATTTATTTGCTGCCTAATAACAGCGGATTGAATTCATTCTGAAATGCTTTCATACCATGCTCTTATCCATGTCTATTAAAAAAAAAACTTCATAGTTTTTACACCTAGCCAAGTCTAATGTAGAAATAGACTCTGATCTAATAAAATATTTAAAAATGTGAGAGTTAATTAGTGGTGGGGAGAGAGGGGGGTGGGATGGGGGAGGGGCATAGGCATTCTGGCTACCTCCATGAAGGTATTTTGGACTTCAGTTTCCATGATCTTTAACAAATGCAGCAAGTGGCAGCTAGTGTGATAATTAGTCCAAAATAGCTAGACAACTCCAAATTATCTCTATCTAATATAGAATATATTTTCTTTCCTTTTTTACTCTGTAACTTTGAGCAAGTTTTATTAGTTTTAAAAAAAGATGAACAGAAGCTCCAAACTGATTATGCTGTTAGGGCACAATTCAAATTCTATTCACTTTTAACAGAATAATTCCAGTTGAATTTAAGGCCCAAAATGGCATCTTTAGGTCAATAACTGACAGTAACTTATACTTAATACTGTTTCCCAAAATAAGACACTGTCTTTTATTTGGCTCCCAAACACACTAGGTCTTATTTTGGGTAGGTCTATATATTTATGGTGCCAAATAGTGGGTGTGAGTGTTCTGGTGCACTTGCTCCTGAAAAGTCTTCCTGGAACTGAGATTTACACTAGGTCTTATTTTGGTAGGTCTTATATTAGGGCAGGTTTAGAAAATAGTGCTAGGTCTTACTTTTGGGGTAGGTCTTATTTTCGGGGAAACACGGTACATTACTGACTTTCCTGTATCATCCAGGAACAATTTCTTTTTGATGACCTCAATTTCAGTAACAGTCCCTTCATACAACTGGAAAGAAATATTACTGTGGGGCACAATCAGATTGTAAATATTTTATCTTACATATTAAAACGTAACCCATTAAAACCAAACAATTTACTTTCTTGAGTTTTACACATTGGCTTTTTGTTGTTGTTGTTATGGCTCTGCAGCTGTCAAGAAAATATGAATTTATGAGTGATACCAACCTTTCTGAACATCTGGATGTCCCTCCAAAAACATCTGTTCTTCTCAAGCAAATGAGTTTTGCCAGCCGTTCTATGCCAACCATACCAGGTAAGTTAATTAAGAAAGTGAAAGCTCTGCAGTTTTACACGATCATTAATTTTTAAAAAATGATAAAATCCACCCCTGTTCATTTAAAAATAACAACAATGCTGTTATGTTATATAATTTTGCCAGAAATTAAATAATACATGAGCAGTTTCAGCATCTTTTGAATCTAGACTATATATTTTCATGAAGGCAAAACCTACGTTGCCTGTATTCAAATATTTTAAAATCCTTCTTGTCGTTGAATATAGGGGTTTTTTGTGGGGGCGGGAAGGACATCATTTATCTTGGGAAAAGTTCTTTCTGTTTCATACTCATAAACACTGCTGAACATTATATAGATAGTCCTTGACATACAACAGTTCGTTTAGTGACCATTCAAAGTTACATAGGAAAGTAGCATGGAAAAAAGTGAGTTAGGACCATTTTTTTCACAGTTACAACCTTTGTGGCATCCCCATGATCATGGTCAATCATGATCAATTATAATTTGTTTCATAATTTGTTTTAGTAATTTGGCTTGTTGGGTTTAATTCTATTTTAGGTAATTATTTATTGTGTTGGTTTTAATTGTGAGCTGCCCCAAGTCCTTTTGGGAGAGGGCCAGCATACAAGTCAAATAAATAAATAAATAAATAAATAAATAAATAAATAAATAAATATCCAGACACTTGGCAACTGACTCATATTTATGACCGTTGCTGTGTCTCCCAGGGTCATGCAATCCCCTTTTGTAGCTTTCTGACCAGCAAAGTTCAATGGGGAAGCCAGATTCACTTAACAACTGGGCTATTAACTTAGTAGCTGCCATGATTCGCTTAAGAACTGTGGCAAGAAAGGTTGTAAAATGGGGCAAAACTCACTTAACAACAGAAATATTGGGTTCAATTGTGGTTGCAAGTCGAGGATTACCTGTACAAAGATTTGCCACTTTATTCATGCAAGTATTTTTGTTCCATCACATAGGCATTTAAAACAGACAGAGAAATAAAATGTAATGTGCTTGTGATAAAAGCGACTATTTAATATAGTGTTGGGGAAAAAATGAAAAGTAGACAATGTATATTTGTCATAACCGATAAATGTCAAAATTCATCTAGATACTTGTACATCACAATTCAGCTATTGTTTTTATTATTTGTATGAATGATCCCAGCAATTCCCTCCTAAGATTTCATTATCCATGTCTCAAATAAATGGTTCATCCTGCTGAATTTGTGAACATGGTCTGATAGACTGGGAGAAAGTCTAATTCTTTTCCTGTTTCCAAACCCTAGATGACTAGTTCCTTTGGAATAAATTCTTCCATGAAATAATGACTGATTAGCTATCTGGATTTTTGAATGTGTATTTGAAATAGGACTTAGCAATAGCACTTAGACTTATATACCACTTCACAGGGCTTTATAGCCCTCTTTAAGTAGTTTACAGAGTCAGCATATTTCCCCCCAAAGTCTGGGTTCTCATTTTACCCACTTCGGAAGGAGGGAAGGCTGAGTCAACCTTGAGCCGGGGAGACTCAAACTGCCAAACTGCTGGCAGCTCGCAAGTCAGCAGAAGTAACCTGCAATTCTGCATTCTAACCACTGAGCCACCATGGCTATAGGAAACAGTTCCTATATCTGCATGTAGCTTCAAAGAAGCCTAATTGAAAAACATTTTTTTTGCAAGGCCAGAAATAGGAACTGTTTCTATATGATGGTGCAGAAATGCAACACGGCAGTCTTATTTTACATAACGTAACACGATAGCAAAGATGATGGCTGCATCAGTGGAAATGGATGCTCACTTTCTAATGCTCAAGGAATTGGGAACAGCAGAACGATGAAATATATCTTATAAATTCCCACAGAATGGCTCTAACTTTATATATTAAATATATTATTTTTGTCACTACTTAAAGTTGTCAGGGGCAATGCTAAAGTAGGAGAACATTTCTCTTCATGTCTCAGTCTTCTGTGAGGGATACCTTTGAAGGATATTCTATCATGTGAATATTCGCATAGATTAGTACATTCTAGTCAGAGTTAACCATTTCTGTGGAAAATTAATCTTTAGCCTTATTTGCAACACACACACACATACATACTACCCGAGAGGGAGAGGGAGACACTGATGATGTAAATCTATATTATCTGTCTGTCTGTCTGTCTGTCTGTCTGTCTGTCTGTCTGTCTATCTATCTATCTATCTATCTATCTATCTATCTATCTATCTATCTATCCTATCTATCCTATCTATCTATCTATTCATCCATCTATCAAATTTTTGTAATTTACTGATATGGATTACATTTTGCAACTTTATTTTGACTATGTACACTGCACTGCTTTTAAAGCTTTAACCCTATCCATATGCTGTCCAACACTGGAAGAAACAAATGTGTCACAGAGAATGAGTCAGACAAACATTCCACCCATCTTGGAAACAGAAAAGAAAACTCTAAAAAGGAAGAAAATGAACCAGCTCTTCAAAACAAAAGTAAGTGTCAGTGTTTCTGTTCAAATTTTAAGCATTCAAACTTACTTACATTTGTAAGCAACCTGCACATTTCAATGTTTGCCTACAGTATTGCATCTACTTAAAATTATAAAAATTAGATCTTTCAAAATACAAGTCGACTTACAATTTATGACTACAGACTTGCGACTTAAACTTATGACTACAGTTGACCCCAAAATGTTGCTAAGCAAGACAGTTGTTAAATGAATTTTTCCCCCTTTTATTTCACTTTCACTTCACTTTCTTACAACAGTGAACACTGCAGTTGTTAAGTTAGTAACAAGTTGTTAAGTTTATCTGGGTTCCCCATTTACTTTTTTTAAAATTACATTTATATGCCGCCCTTCTCCGAAGACTCAGGGCGGCTTACAATTTTTTTTTTGGAGCACAACCCAATGTGCTCAGCAATAGCCTTCATTCCATTGTATATGCCTGCTTATTACTAAGCGGCATTTTTACAAGGTCAGCTAATTGCCCCCAACAATCTTGGGTCCTCAATTTATCTACCCCGAGAGGATGGAAGGCTGAGTCAACCTTGAGCCTGGTGGGATTCGAGCCTACAGTAATTGTAGACAGCTGGATCTTAAGAGCAGGCATTTAACAGCCTGAGCCACCAAGGACTCTTTGCTTGTCAGAAGTTTGAAAAAGGTGATCATATGACCCCAGAACACTGTAACTGTCATAAACATGAGTCTGTTGCCAAGCATTTGAATTTTGATCACGTAATCATGGGGATGCTGCAATGGTCATAAGTGTGAAAATGGTCATAAGTCACTTTTTTCAGTAACTTCAAACAGCCACAAAATGAACTCTTGTAAATCGAGGACTTTCTGTAATCCCTGACTGTGGAATTTTTTTTGTGTTTAATTATTTTATTTTCTATTAGCAAGCAATGGGTTTACAGGAATGTTTAGTACAAAATATGCTTCTTAGTCCATGTCATCTGATCAAAATGCTGCATGTTTTTTGGCTATAGAGTGTCACATTATATTTGAATAGACTGTGCTTCAGTTGTTTGTTTTCATAGATGATGACTGCATTATCATTTTTAAAGCACTCCCAATAGATTGTTGCAATTATTATATCAATAATATAATACGGTAACAAGCACTGTTAGCTGACTGATTGGCACTGTTGGGGCATTTATTTAATGCCATCATACTAACTTAACCAAAGATGATTCAGGACACCTTGACACCTAATGTATCTCTCAGCATATTGATTTGTTAAAAACATATAGATTGAACATTAATTTCAAAAAAAAATTAAAATTAGTTCTCCAGAGACAGAATTTCAGTATATCAACGTTGCATTTTGATTCCTCAAGGGTTAATTCAAAAATAAATTGCACCTAATTTAATGAAAATATATGCTAGTTTGAAACTTTGAATTTTTTCCATTGTATAATATAGGGAATAAATTAGTCCCAGCAGGAAACTGGAAGGCATAGCTATTTCTCAGTTCTCCTTGTCAATCTTCCAGACAATTTTAGACCAAGCTATGGTGAAAATGTTGTCCTGAATATATAGGATTGTTCTGTTCATTCTAGAATCCAGGACCCGAGATTATTTTTGAAATTGCCAAGTATAGCCCTGTCACAGAGCCAAATAATAGTTTTTTCAGATGATATGTAGCATGTATATCCTATCTGCTTCTCTGATTCGATTTACATTTTCCGATCTATTCCTCAGAAATGTGAACCAAAGCACATCTTTGTTTTCTTTCTAAATTTGCATTTTGCAAATGTTGTTTTATATGTAGCTTCCATTGGTGTTGCAGTAATAAATATTTTTAGGAAGGTCATCTAACTTTGCATTGGGGAAACACTTCTGTTCTGGCTGTGCTGGGGAAATAAATATTACTGCTCCTGTCTCCAGCTGCTGCATTCCAAGTAAATTCCTGATAACTAATTAGAGGGAATAAATTACTTAACTGTATCTATTAATTACTTATATCTTCCTGTTTCCAAATCCAGTAGAGAGGTCATGCTGTGGGTTCAATTATATAGGAGCTACATTTGGCAGTGGGCCTTCTTGGCTGCCATGCCTACATTGCAGAATATCCTTATCTCTGAGGTTAAGCTGGCACCAACACTCCTAATTATCTGAAGGTCCCTTAAGACCTGATTGTACCTCTAGCCTGAGGATGCCAGAAATCAGGCACATTAGTGATGTGGCTCTGTTATTAAAATCCCTTCACTCATTACTTCTTTTTAGCTGTGTTTTACAGTTTGAACATTTTTAATAAAAGCAAGACGTTTGTCAAATAAGTTTTGTCCCATTTTACGACCTATCTTGCCACAGTTGTTAAGTGAATCATTGCAGCTGCTAAGTTAATCACATGGGTGTTAAGTGAACCTGGCTTCCCCAATGACTTTGCTTGACAGAAGATCGCAAAAAGTGATCACACAATCCCGGGACACTATAGCCATCATAAATATGAGTCAATTGCCAAGGATCTGAATTTTGATCAAGTGACTAAGGGATGCTGCAATGGTCATAAGTGTGAAAAACGGTCATAAGTCACTTTTTTCCAGTGATGTTGTAACTTTGAATGGTCACTAAATGAACTAAGTTGAGAACTACCTGTAGCTTGCAGGAAGAGGATGAACAAATCTCTCTTCTTAAATCACCTCTTTCCCTAATGGGAAGAACCAAACTTTAAATACATCAGTCACCTAATTAGGCATGTATAATTTGAGTTCATTCAGGCTTTTTACAATAATGTAGCTCTTTCAAGAAAAGAAGCCATTGAAACTGCTGATTGCCTCCAAACCCAATGGGATTTACGCTGACATTTGTTCAACTACCTTGAGGAAATTAGCAGGGTAACCAAAAGAGCCTCTTAGCTTCCTATTCCTGGTGGGATATCAGAGGATTTCAGGTGCATCTGTGAGGCAACTTTCACCAGGTCTCTAAAATGATCAAAGTGTTCTTATTTTATCCAAGAAAAGCCTCTTCTCTAGACTTCGGTGGGTTTTTCTATGCTTGCTCTGCTCTTGGAAAGGAGACTTTAAAAGGTATCCTTCCAAGTCTGTAATTTCTTCATTGCTTTCCAAATTCTATCTGAACATAGAACATGCTGTAGAACAAAAATCAAGGAAACAGTTGGTCCACTAAAGAGAGAAGACGGCAAGGAAGTAACAGACAACAGAGAGAAAGCAGAACTGCTTAACTCATTCTTTGCATCCATCTTCACGCAAAAAGAAACTATAGCTCAACCCACCAAAAACATAACTGTAAAAGACAGGCCAGAAATAAAAGTTAAAATAAGCAAAAAAATAGTAAGAGAACACTTGTCTGATCTTGATGAACACAAATCACCAGGGCCTGATGGATTACATCCCAGAGTTTTAAAGGAGCTGGCAGAGGTCATCTCAGAACCACTGCACCATATCTTTCAAAACTCCTGGAGCACTGAAGAACTACCAGAGGACTGGAAAAGAGCTGATGTGGTTCCCATCTTCAAAAAGGAAAAACAGACCCAGGAAACTATAGACCAATCAGTCTAACATCAATACCCGGGAAGATACTGGAAAAGATAATAAAAAACAGATCTGCCAACATCTAGAAACAAGTAAAGTAATAACTAGCAGTCAGCACAGGTTTGTTAAGAACAGATCATGCCAAACCAATCTTATTTCATTCTTCAACATAGTAACTAAATTAGTAGACCAGCAAAATACTGTAGACATAATATACTTAGATTTCAGCAAGGCACTCAACAAAGTAGACCACAATCTACTTCTTAGTAAGCTAGAAAAAAGTGGAATAGATAGCACCACCACTAGATGGACTCACAACTGGCTGACAAACCATACTCAACGAATAGTCCTTAATGGGTCTAAGTCTACATGGAGTGAAGTAAGCAGTGGGGTGCCACAAGGTTCTGTCTTAGGCCCAGTACTCTTCAATATCTTCATTAACGACTTAGATGAGAGCATAGAAGGGGAACTTACCAAATTTGCAGATGATACTAAGCTGGCAGGAATAGCTAACACCCAAGAAGATCCATCTGGAACTTGACAGACTAGAACACTGGGCCGTATCTAACAAAATAAAATTCAATGCAGAGAAAAGTAAAGTCCTACACTTAGGCAAGAAAAACCAAAAGTATACATATAGACTGGGTGAAACCAGGCTCAATAGCAGTAACTGTGAGAGGGATCTTGGAGTCTTAGTGGACAACCAGCTAAATATGAGCCAGCAGTGTGCAGCAGCAGCCAAAAAAGCTAATGCAATCCTAAACTGTATTAACAGAGGGATATGATAGAGATCAAGTGAGGTACTAATACTACTCTATAAAGCCTTAGTAAGACCACACCTAGAGTACTGCATCCAGTTTTGTTCACCACATTATAAAAAAGATGTTGAGACTCTAGAAAAAGTACAGAGAAGAGCAACCAAGATGATTAAGGGACTGGAGACTAAAACATATGAAGAATGGTTACAGGAACTGGGCTTGGCTAGTCTAGTAAAGAGAAGGACCAGGGGAGACATGATAGCATATTTCAGGAGCTGCCACAGGGAGGAAGGAGTCAAACTATTTTCTAAAGCGCCTGTAGGCCAGACAAGGAATAATGGATGGAAACTGAACAAGGAGAGATTTAACCTGGAAATAAGAAGAAACTTTCTGACAGTGAGAACAATCAACCAATGGAACAGCTTGCCTTCGGAAGTTGTGGGAGCACCATCACTTGAGACTTTCAAGAAGAGATTGGACTGCCATTTGTGCCAAATGGTGTAGGGTCTCCCGCTTGGGCAGGGGGTTGGACTAGATGACCTCCAAGGTCCCTTCCAACTCTGATTATTTGTTATCTGTTTAACATAGAATCATGGAGCTGGAAGGGACCTCAGAGATCTTCTGGTCTAATGCCCATCTCAAAGCAGGAGACCTTATACCATCCCAGTCAAATGGTTGTCTAGTCTGTTTTTGAAAACATCTATTTTTAATTTATTTTTAATTACATTTATATGCCGCCCTTCTCCGAAGACTCAGGGTGGCTTACAATTTTTGGGATACAACCCAATGCGCTCAGCAATAGCCTTCATTCCATTGTATATGCCTGTTTATTACTAAGCGGCATTTTTACAAAGTCAGCTTATTGCCCCCAACAATCTTGGGTCCTCAATTTACCTACCCCGAGAGGATGGAAGGCTGAGTCAACCTTGAGCCTGGTGGGATTTGAGCCTGCAGTAATTGCAGGCAGCTGGAACTTAAGTGCTAGGCATTTAACAGCCTGCACCACCAAGGCTCATTGATGGAGCATCCACAACTGGCACCTAAGCTTCTCCATTGATTAATTGTTCTTACTGTTAGAAAATTTATCTTTACCTATTGGTTGGATCTCTCATTAACCACCCATTACTTTCTGTTCTGCCCTCTTGAGTTTTGGAGAATAAATCAATCCCCTCTTCTCTGTCACAGCCCTTCAAGTACTGGAAGACAGTTATTATGTCTTCCCCTATCCTTTTCTTCCAAAAGCTAGCTATTGTGAGAAGGGTGAGAATTTTTTCCTCTCATATAATGTTCTTAGTTCGCAGTAAGTAATGGCAATCATGAACTGATTGCTTACAATAAGGTCACAGAGAAATCCAGATGTTAATATGGAATCTTTTCTTTCTCTTCTATATAGTACAAGTCCAAGCAACCTGAAGATGGAAGGTGTATGAGTGAACAGCAACCTGATGTCTCAGAGCTGTGAATAAATTCCACTGTTTGAAAGAAGATAATTATAGGCAAATTTTTAAAAAAAGATTCTAAATTGGAAATGAAGGTTGTCTCACAACATTGATAATGTATATAAAATCATTTGTACTATCAGTCAAGACTTAATGCTGTTACACTCCTAAATGCGTGACTTTGGTGATATGCAAGATTTGTTAATCTGTGGACCACTTCTTAATACTCTGGGAATCAATAATGTGAAATGGTCATTGGAGAAAGCATTGATCTTTCACTGTGCATAGAAAATAATGTAACCCAAAAAATATAACCCTGGACTTGATGTTTACAATTATTTTGCCTTATATTTGCACTTTGTATTGTATATACCGGTATAAATGTGTGACAGCAAATATATGTTTGTGGTCATAGTCTATTGCATATAATCTATTGATACCACCTATTCCAATCCTTGTATACCAACATTATAAAGTGGATCTTAGTTGATTCCTCCAGACTGAAAAATCATTAATGAGGTTTTAAGGTTTGCTAAAATCAAAATTTTATGCAATCAACATCTTACTTGATTCCACAGGAGTCATCATTATGCATTTATCTTCCATTGCTGAAATATCTCTTATGACTTCTGTCTACTATAGTTTATTGCTTGTTCCTGGGTGGGGGTGGGAAATGATGAATGACATATTTGTTTCATATTCCGAAGCAGACTGACTTTCTTGGCTTAAGCAGTTTCTGAAATTGATCATGCCAGTCTTCTCTGGCATTGTACTATCATTAATTATTAAGTTGTAATAGCCCAGGCTGAATTTGCCCACAGGTTGATAATGTGGTGGGCGTTTTTTGTAATATTTTAGTACTGCAGTATGTTTTTAAAATATTCTGTCATAAACTGTATCATCTTTCTTTTAGGAAGTCATTTCACGAAATATATCTTTATTGGTTCATTATGCCAACATTATGTCAAAATATTCATTAGTTTCTGTAATTTCTAGCTGAAGCACACGGTACAACTGCTTTGATCTAATAAACATATGATCAAAGGGACTTCTTTTTTAAAAAAATGTTCAACTTCTTGCCTCAAGGTGCAACTGAAAGTTACTTTGGAATTGCTACAAGAACGGGGGTGTGGTATTAACTTACTCTTAATAATTGATATTCTGATGTAGTAGAATTTTAAAATAGGGGAGCCCAGCATCGCTTACTATTTTTTCCCCTTACTTGAAATATTCGCTAGCACAAAAAGCAATCCAGCCTGAATTATGAGGCAGATGTGGTTGGATTTTTCTTTGGACTCTGCAGTCACTATCTGTCAGAAAATGGAACTTTCTGGTGTTGCTATGCAGTTTACAACTTGTAGGAATTTGGAGGCAGACCAAATCCACCAATGACAGGGTAACACCACATACCCTGGAATGGCATCACAAGCCACGCCCCTTGGTATATACGGGTCATCTCTCTCTTAGGAGAATTGCTCTCCTTGCCTGCTCTTGCTGCTATTGCTTCTGCTCTGCTTGGGTAACTTAGATGCATTAGGAGGAGGAACCTCATGTCATAAGAGAAAGGAGAGACAGAGAGGGAAAAGCCTAAAAGAAAGGTCTAAGTTTCTTTAGGAGTTTTTTTCAATTGTCCTTAAGAGATATTAATCAGCATAGGCGATCAATTCTCTCAAATACTTACCTCAGAACTCTTAACAATCTAATCTAAAGGACTGAGAAAACCTAACTACATAGGTAGTCACAGAAACCAAGTGAGACCTGAAGGAAGAGAAACTAAAGAAGGCAAAAGATACTGGTAATAGTCTTTCTGTATGTTTATTTGACTTAAGCTGCTTATACAATAAATGTTTGGTTTGAAAAACAGACTGGGCTCAGCATCTTTGTACAATTTAAATATATAGACAAGTTAACAAGATCCACTAAACTTTAGTCAATCATAGGATTGACTTAAAATATTTTAACACTATCTCTATAAGATATAGAGTATTGGAAAATATAAATGAACCAGTTCAAGTTCTCCTTTTGGATTTATTTCCATGTGATGGGAGTCTTGTAGTCCTCGACTGAAGACCTCAATTGTTCTAAAGGCAAAATTTGGGCCAAAGTTTCCAAAGTTTAGCAACTTAATCTTGAGGCACAGCATTCTAAAAACTAACACAGGTAGTTCTCAACTTATGGCCACAACTGAACCCAAAATTTTTACATTTATTAAGTGAATTTGGCTCCATTTTGCAAGCTTCCTTGCCACAGTTGTTAAGTGAATCACTGTAGTTGTTAACTCAGTAACACAGTTGTTAAGTGAATCTGGTTTCCTCATTGACTTTGCTTGTCAGAAGGTTACAAAAGGTGATTGTATGATCTTGGGACACAACAAAGGTCATAAATATGAGTTAGTTGCCAAGCATCTGAATTTTGATCACATGACCATAAGGATGCTGTAATTGTTGTAAGTGTGAAAAACAGTCACTTTTTTTTCAGTGCCTTTGTAACTTTGAATGGTCACTAAATGAACTGTTGTAAATGGAGGACTACCTGTACAAGCTTTCTCGGCATTTAATCCCAAAATCTGGAACTCCAGAAGTCAAGAAGTTCCAAGATACAGGACTCCAGATCTGAAACTAGATCTGTCTAATTCTGTCTCTGTTATTCCTTTATTTATCAAAGTCTATGAAAATTTATATGAACACCCAGCTCATTTTAGTGACTCTGGGCAACTTTATATAAACAATAAAAAACAATAACCCCACTTCTTCCATCAAGAGGCAAAAACATTTATTTTGGCAAAAATATTACATACATCCCATCAGCAAGAAAAACATATTTCTGCAGAAACATTACAAGCACTCTTGTTTTGCTGATAAATTGTGTAAGGTGTTCTGTTCTTTACTGATATTTATTTATGTTTTGATTGTGAACTTATAAAAGTACTTCACTCCCCTCATTTAGAATGGACTGTTTCTAGTGGTTAATGTTAATAAAACAATACTTACCATAACATTTATAACATATCAGAACTATTAAACTAAATATTGTCTTTTGATAAAGTCATCAAGTGCTCACTGCATAGCAATGAAGAGAAATAACTCTACAATCTCTGTTTCTAAATATCACTTTTCCCATTTGCGTGATCTCATACTTACCGCTTAGTAGAACAAAAAATCAGATGCTGTAACACGTACCGTTTTCACCCAGAGAGTGAATCATCCTGACAGCATCAAGTGTTGAATGAATAAGTTATTTTTTTTTCCATCCTCAGACCTGAAGAGTGCTGCTCATTGCTTAATATTAATTCTCTGATATACAGGCTTTCCCTAACATGAAGCTCTTTGTTTAGCATAGTTGTTAAAATATTTGTATAGAAACAAGGCATGTCAAGTTGAAGGGAGTTAATTTCATTTCTAATTGAAAATAGAAATGTTGTTTGGACTCCCTTTCTTTTGTCTGTTGCTTGGAAATAGTTGATAATGACTCTTGCTTGAAAATAGTAATATTGTATATGACTCTACATACTTAACTTTTAATAAAAATGTGAAAAATCTATTTGATAGTCCTTTTTCAAAAAACAAAAAGCAAACTTAAAATAACTCTTTTTCATTAGACATTTGAGAAGTCAGGTAAGTATAACTTGTGCATCAGTAAAACTGAGGCTATTAAATCAACATATACCAATAGAAATAGCACTTAGACTTAGATACCACTTTATAGTGCTTTACCTCTCTAAGTGGTTTACAGAGTCAGCATATTGCCCCCAACAATCTGGGTCCTCATTTTATCAACCTCAGAAGGATGGAAGACTGAGTCAACATTGACCCTGATAAAATTGAACTTCCAAATTGCAGTCAGCCGGCAGTCAGCTGAAGTAGCCTGCAGTACTGCATTCTAACCAATTGGATAAACTACTATTGTATAGTGGCTTATTAATGGTGTAATTCTGTTCAGTTTATTGAAAAGTTCCCTCTGTATTAAGGATCTACAATCTCTTATTCATGGATAAAAGAGGGTAGGAATGAAGCTTTTGTATATGTTTTCATGCAGTGATTTGTTTATTTATGTGGCACTATGTTTTTTATTCTTTTTTTCTATTTGAATTTGTGAACTGCCCTCAGTTATTTTGGAGTCAGTGGTAATAAACCACATAAATAAATACTATAAATGCAAGATTATCCATCAAGCTGAACATTATCTACTATAGAGACTGGCAGAGATTCTTTAGAATTTTAGACCAGGGTTTTCCACATATATTTGATAGTGGTAAGGATTTATTTTCCTTGCAAAGCATATAGGAGTAGAAAGGAAAATCCTTGCCCAATCTTAGAATGTTCTGAAATTTCACTGAACATTCTTCAGTACACCTTATTTGAGTTGTCTGGGGCCATAATGCAGTTCCTTACCTTCCAAAGAGGGCCCAGAAGGTTCTCCAGTGGCAAGGTAATTCCACTAGAAGAAATGTAGCTAATAAAAGAAAATAGTCATAGATCAAGGTTGAATTACAGGGTCAATTTAGGTAATGAAATATCCTGTAAGAAAACAATTAAGATCAGGGATTATCAAGGATCCCATAGAAATGGGGCTGATTCTATTCTTCCTGATTAGATGTTGCAATGTGTCTTAAAAGAGTTATGATGAGCTGCATCTTTTCCCATAATGTATTGTGGCTTCTGCAGAGCAGTGAAATGTGGAAATTCTAAATAGTAAGTTAAATAAAAGAAAACCATGAATAATTCATATGAATGGGACTAAGTGAGAATATATTCTATACGCATTCTGTGTAGACTCTATGTAGACTTCGCGTCTTGGGTGTTCACAAATGAAAAAGTGTTCTAGAAGTTAACCTATTGTGCTCACAATAGGATTGCCAAACTATTACGTCTAGAATTTGGGAAAAAAACAGAAGTGGATGATAAGCACTCCTAATTCTGTCTATGTAGTTCCTTGGTAGTACTGTATACACTTAGTTTTCATCTACTGCCTTAGTAGTACCATAAAAATTAGTTGGATGAATGACAAGTCCAAGGAAGGAATAGGGAGTGAAAATAAGATGGTCTATCTCCTGTTTTGTAGTGGAATTTGAAAGAACATTGTTAATTGCAATATGCAATAAAACAAAGGTACTGACAAATTTCTGATCACATGTACCATACTGTGCATCTTATTTTTAGAAGCTACAGTGGAATTTTCAGGATCATTTGTCTGAACAAGATTCAAGCATCCCACATATTCTTAAAGAGAAGATCTGCTGAAGATCTTCAAGTGAAGGGGTGGGAGCAGAGCTGCAAAAGTATTTTGCCAACTAATCTTACAACATGAAATGTCCCTAACTTCTCAGCCTTTAGGAGAAGCTGTAAGAGCCGGCTGTCCTGCAGAGCAATGAGTATTAATGGTTTGAGAACTTGTCGTAGGTAAGTGAGGAGGTTTATATTAAAATTAACTCAGTCATATAGAAAAGGTTCAATTCATTTTATCAACTTTTTATCAACTGATTAGTCAGTTCCAGATTCTTAAGTTGGTTCTTGAAAGTCATTGCCAGAATTTATGACTTGGTGTGAAGCAGGGTGAACAAGACACATCTGTTTCCAAAGCCTTCATTCCAGCATCTCAGTTCAATATAGTTTGAGCTACTATGTATCAAAGTTAGTATTACGGTGCTATCCCAAATCTACAGAATCCTGGTTCGTTAAATGTTCATACATTGGATATGTTTTAATTTGAATTGAGAAGTATGTAGTATAAAAGTTTCTACACCCAAAAAAATCAGCAAAGAAAGTAAACATTCTCGTTGTTAATGTTTTTCTCCAAGAAAGGTGGGGAAAGCACACCTCAGCAACAATAAAGCTACTAAAATAGTCTTGTGGATCCAAGTACATTATTTTATTGCAGCTGAATCATATCTTCCCTCTCTCTAGAGAAATATTTCTAGAGAAACCTCATGCTGAATAGTCCTTTATCACTGCAGACCACAATTCATGCAACTATGGAAATGAATGTTGAATATTCACTCCTAATAATGTAAAGTTGAGCTTAGTGACTTTTGTCACATCTTTGTGGTTTTCTTCACAATATAGTTCTATATACTATAGAACTATATTTCTGGTATTTCTGGATGGAGCCCCATCCAAAATTAACCACTGTAACCCTGTTTAATTTCAAAAGTCAGCCAGAGATATAGGGTATTGATTAAATATTTCAGATTAAGTTCCTGTGACAACCCTCCAGGAAGATTAAATTGCAAACATTCATCTCATTCCTTTACTATATTACTAGTGAATCTAAGAAAATCTCTTTTGGGAAGCATGGCACTAAAGTCTTAATTTTTCCTTCTAAGTAAGTACAGAGTATGTATTCATTTTTTTAAAAAAATGCTTTTAATTGTTTGGTGTAATTAAAATTAACACTTTTTTGGTAGTAAATTCTCTAATGATTCATGTCTGAATACGAACCAGGATTATAAAAGAATACATTTCCCACATTTCACCTCCATATATATATTTAGACATGGGCTGCATATGTCCTTCTTGCAAAGGAAAAGAAAATAAGTTCTGATGTAACTTTCATAGCAGCTATAATTTTCATTTCTAATGTGGCTTCTTCAAGTTCATCACATTTTATCTTTGCACATAAGGGAATGATCCGGATGAATAATGGGGTTGCTCTTCTTGATTAATTAAAATTAAATTAACCTTGATTAATCAAAATTAAATTAACCTTGATTAATTAAAATTAAAAGCAGTGTTTCAGGAACAATCTATTAGTTGGAGCCCATCTCCATTTTTTTTAAAAAGTAGCAAAACTTTTTGTTCATTATGTCTGCAATTCCAGTGACAAACCAACCGACGTGCTATATGTTATTCTAGATTAAAAGATACATTCATTCCCAGCAGTATCAGTCATGAAATAATTTAAAGCATACAAATTGTTGATTTAAAAATAGATATCTGTTTGTTTCTATAAATACCTGACTAATTTGAGGAATTTTTTATATTTCTAAAAAGGACTACATACCTTTTTAGAAAATAGAATAGAAAAGAAAGTACTGAAGAAAATCACAAAATACAAAGACCTGCAAACAGAAGTGGAGCAACTATGGCAAAAGAAAACAATATCAATAGAAATAAATAGGTACCTTGGATGCAATTCCAAAACATCTGGACTACCACACTCTTGGCACTCACCATCTGTCAATTGCAAAGGCAGCTTTACATCCCATAATATTTTTAACACCATGAAACGTCAACATCTGCCTATTCCAGATTCTGAGAAGGGACTCAATTAATGGACCAAAATGCCAAATCAAATCTAACTATTGGCTGATGATGTAATGAACCATAATGATAATCTAACACTAGATGGCACTGTCAGAGTGTTCTGTATCTTCTGCTGCCATCTAGTGATGAGTTGGTGTTTTTGCACTCAGATATGGTAGCCCTGAAGATTGCATACAGTATACTGTGCTTGTAAAGGTTTGGGTAGCAATCTTTTATCATCCCTGAATATAAGAATGCCTTTTTTTCCATGTACTTCCAGTAGTGTTCACAAGAGGGAGCTATTTATCTATAATATTCAAAATTGAATCAGTCAAGTAACTGAACATTCTAAGTCAGCAAGTTAACACTACATTAAGGAGGGTTTTTTTGTTTATTTGTATATTAAGCTCTTTAGAAATGCATTGGAAATTTTAGGCATTTAAAATACAGATTCAAAGAGCCCTACCTTTTAATAGCATTTCTATAACAATCAGCCTAAAAGAATCTCCACAGCTGCAAATTTGCATCGACCTTTGGAAAATAAGTTTCATTGTACCTGAAGTAACTGCTGAAGAAACCTACATAGGCTTCTTGCCGTCTAGGAAAAGTGAATGTTTTTGATTGGAACAATGTTTATCAGATAATATTTCTAGATGTTTATAAACCTAAACCATGTTGTTTCCACACATTAATCAATAACATGTATTCAGAACATTATTGTCCATGTTGCATGATACCAGGAAACAAAGAAAATCAAATTGCATTTGTGGTAAGTGCGATTTAACAGTTAACATTTGTTCTTCCTAAGTTTTAAGGGCTTGCCCTGTGGTTAAGAAGTGTACTTCATTTATCAAACAAAAGTGAGACCATTAAGCCGAAGTGATAACTTGGTGTAGCCCATGGAGAGTCAAAGTCTCATAACGTTCAATGAAATAAAAAGTTCTTTATAAAGATAAGCATTTTGACATCTGTGGAATACCACACATAATAAAAAGGGTTCAATTATGGAGGCAGGTTTCAGCATGGGGAAGCTAGCAATTATTTGTTTTCTCTTCCCCTGCTAAAGTATAAGGAACACTTTGATAGACACTTCAGTACCTCTTGAATGTCCATGTTGAAATCATTATAGTATTACCATTTTAATACAAATCCATACAGGAGATTTTCTTGTCAGTTTTAAAACAGGTTTGATTTTTTTTTGTATGAAGTCTTTTTTTACCTTATGGCCAGCAGCTTTCTCAAATTGAACACCTCTAAATTTAAACCTATGGCAACTTTAAATATTTACAGCCAATATGATCATCATGTGGCCCCAAAGAATCTTGGATGAAACTGTAGGGAGAATACAGCTTTTGCTTCTCCGTTTCCATTGCCTATTTCTCTGTTTTGGTGCCAAGAGAATGGATAGAAGACACCTTGGGTACATACCTTAAATTTGATAGAAGTTAGAAGTTATTGATTTATGACTACATTTGATTGAATTTTTATTTATTTCAAAATGTGCCTTTAAAAAAAATTAAGAATTGGGAAGAATTTGAGAACTATCAATCTGTTCATGCAGCTGCACAGATTAATTTGTTGGCCTAATGCTCCCTGAACAATTTTATATTAATTCTGAATGTCCAAAGAACCACAGTTGGATTGCTCTTGAAAATAAATGCAAATTGGAGTTAAATTGTCTAATTGACTAGAAACCTGAAAAGTATTTTTTCAAAGGGTTTTTAGTATTGATATCCACCTTCCTAATAGAGTCTACCCTGTATTAAGGTCCATATACCCCTTCCTCCACAAGCTATTATTTACTAGGGAGACTGCAATTTGAGATAAACTAATGCCTTTTCTCATGTCAGTTCCATATAGCTTATGAAGTAAAATAATCTTCCCATATTACAGCATCTATTGTAGTGGTAGAGAGCTTTTTGACTGGCTTTCCTATTTTCTGATTACTGCATCCATTTTCCATGGTAATTGTGGATTATGGGATCTATTGTCCAAAACCACAATGGCTGTGCTTCAGTTAAGAAAGTCTGCCTTCAGATCTAACATTCTTCAAGCCTAACCATTATTTTGCAAAGAAACAAATAATATTGCCACTCTAAGCAAGGACTGAGTTGCTTACACCTTTGATTAAAATAAATCTGTTAAGTCTTCTTACAATTGCTGATCTTATATTGAAATATTGTTGATTTAACCTGTCACAGTCCTATATTCTTTCTGGATAGATTCTTTTAATCCAGACTATGCAAACTGAAATCCAAAATTGGATTGGAATGGAAAAAATAAATATGGATCAAGATATCAATTATATAAGAACCAATTAAAATGTAATTAAATACATTGAAAAACATTGAATAGTTCCTCTTCTGATCTCATGGTAATTATTATTTTATAGTGGGACAGACTGGAAGGGACTGTATTTTAAGTGGCACTGTTTCAGCAGTTATAAGCTGAAGGAAGGTCACAGGTACAGCCCTCACATCTAGAGGAAGTTACCTGTGATGGAAAAGCAGCACTTCCTGCATTAGGAAGAATCCTCTGTGATGTAATTTCCTAAATTCCAGTGTACTCTGTAATTTTTTTTATTAAACATCCACTCATAATTAGTTTGTGTGCTAAGCATAATTTTCTGTGAAACAAGGATTCTTCTACAACTGAATGAAAAACTTCTGGTGACCTTCTACCGCTGCACCATAGAGAGTATTTTGACTTACTGCACTTATGTATGGTTTGTTAATTGCACAGTGGAAGATAGGACAGCACTCCAGGGGGTTAACGTCATTGCCCAGAAGATCATTGGTTGCCCTCTCCCCTCCTTGGAAGAGCTTTATAGCTCCCGCTGCCTTAAGAAAGAGTTCAAAACATTCTTAAAAATCCATCTCATCCTGGGCACCCGCCCCTTTTTTTTTATTTGAACTATTACCATCTGGCAGACAGTACAGAATAATAACAAGGACAAATAGGCTGAAAAACAGCTTCTATCCCAGAGAAGTAACTATATTGAATTCTCCTGTATACAGGTGAAACTCGAAAAATTAGAATATCGTGCAAAAGTTCATTTATTTCAGTAATTCAACTTAAAAGGTGAAACTAATATATGCGATAGACTCATTGCATGCAATTGCATGTAAGGAGTCTATCTCATATATTAGTTTCACCCTTTAAGTTGCATTATTGAAATAAATGAACTTTTGCACAATATTCTAATTTTTTGAGTTTCACCTGTATATTAATGGAGATTGTTATATTTAAGACTCTCACATTATTCCTCAGATTAAAACATGAACTTGGGATAAAAAATCTGAGTAGGTTTGATGGGAAATCTATCCATTTTTCTCAATGATATATTAGATAGCATGTCCTGTCCTGTCAATCTTGCCTGTACTGTGGTATCTCTGTGCCGCTTGTATGTTTTTTCAAAGTGATTGTCATTTTTATCACCTTGTCCTGGCTAGATAACTTTTCAGATACATCTTGGCACTGCAATATGTCTTCATACATGTTTTTGCATAAAGACGTCCTTGGAGGAAGCTAAAAAAATACTACTGTGACCTTAAATGTGTTGATCATGTGGCAATTTGTAATGGCTTCTTTTAAAGGTATGTCGATTGAAGAATTTGGAACAACGCTGTAGGTGGAAAGGAAAGATGTGATGACTACTGTTGAAAGATTTATATTGTGGTGGAACCTCTGAGACACGTTTATGTAAATTTGATCTTTGGGTTGTTGTATAAATTATAAATCTCCCCTAATGAAGGGATTACCCTGACAGATTTTTTTTTAAATCATAAGCAACAGCATTTTTTTCCTTTCAAGACTGTCAAAGAATATTTTTACTGGGGTATTCATTTATTTATCTTATGTTTTTATGAGCCCTCAAATGCATAGTTTTACCAGACTAGGGAACAACTTATAGGGAGGCTGAAACTCAGAAGGAGCACTTATCACAGCAATAAATAAAAAGGAAAAAGCTTCACCTGCTGAATTGGTGTGTGTTGCACTGTGGCTAGCAACTCTGATCTCAGGACCTTTCTTAGACACATTTAGTAAAAATCTTCTGGCTAGTTTCTTGACATTCTGTAGTGGGGAATGTAATGACATTAAAATGGAAAGCTTAACATGGGCTTAATGTGTTTCAAACAAAGAAAGAATGTCCTATTTCTACCATGAGTGTGATGTAGCCCAGCCCCCTTTGCTTAATTTCCTGACTCCCTCCCTCTTGTTAAGCTTGGCCCCAGAGGTGGTATTCAGCAGGTTCTGACCAGTTCTGGAGCACCGGTAGCGAAATTTTGAGTAGTTTGGAGAACCAGCAAATACCACCTCTGACTGGAGATTTTACAGTATCCTTCCCCTACCATGCCCACCAAGCCACACCCACAGAACTGGTAGTAAAAAATTTTGAATCTCACCACTGCTTGGCCTCCATCTCTTCCTGAATATGTAATCAATTCTAGCATCCCTTTTCTTAAGTGCTGAAAAAGTTTAGTAAAAGGTAATAGAAAGGCATCAGATATGCTATGCATTATGCAAGACATATGCAGAATTATAATATAGCTGCTGAATTATCTTTTGGCAATAACTTAGAACTTTTAATGACACATAAAATTATATATTCTGCGGACACCGTTGGGTATATTTGCTTCTCTAAGTTCTCTGTTTCATGTAGAAAGCTTGTCTTTTTCCTTCTACATTTCATGGCTTTCCTTATCATTTATATCTTCATGTTGAAAAGCTCTCGAGACATTTCTGGGAGTCATGTATCTGATGAAGACGTAGGCAGTGTGCCCATTAAAAGGAAGCAACTGTAAATATGCATTAGTCTGATTTGACATTGTTTTTTAAAAATCAATTTTCTTAAATCATGAAAACTAGTAAACTTGAAAAGTACTTGACATGGACTTTGTTCGTTTAATCCCAAAGTATTCAAGATTTGTTCACTTCCTCTGACTGCTATGACCAAGGCAAGATGACAAAAAAAATTAACAAAAAAGTGAATTACAATCTTGTGCATTGTCACCAGGCAAGAAATTTCCTTGAACACTGTGAGAGTTTTTTTTTTCTGAGCAAACACCCCATCAGATTTGTTATGTCACTGAACAGCTTCCAAGCAAGTAACACACTTGTTCCCTAGTTAATGCACAGATAATAGTTTCAATAGTGTAAAATTTGAGGATTCCTGAAACAAGAAATAGTATTTTTTAAAAAGTTTCTCATCTGCCTTGCAACTCTAAAGTTTGAAAAAAAAATTAAGTTCCTAAACTGCCTTTGTCTTTACTGCTGTGGTCGAACTGAATTTGAAGAACAGGATCATCAGTTTTACCTGTAAGTAATTTTCAGTTTCTTCCTGTCAATCACACTAGTGGAAAATTCCTCCATTCATTTAAAAAAGATAAACAGTTGTAACTTTCGAATTTGGTTAATGTGACATCTATTACTGGCTTGAGCTGTCAGCATTCCAAAAAAGGGATATCACTCTGATCTCCAGCCTATCAGGATGCACGAGGCCGAGTCTTAGAAAGTAAACCTAAACATTTACAGGTGTATAAGTACTGGAGCTAGCACAGATGATGCACCTGTCTCAGGGAAAGGACTAACACAGGTGTGTTGGAACTTGAGCTACTGCCAGAGCTAGATTATGAGCTCATTTGATCCACAGATACACTCACCTTCACGCTGCAGCCCACAATTTCCAAGCATCGGCCAGGAACCACCTGAAATGAACATCTACTATGAAAATTTCTTCCACCCACAGAACGTTCCTAGTCCACAACGGCCCACCAACTTTGAAACAGGGGACTATTCTGCTGCACCCAATCCTTACTTGTGGTTAAATGGACCTTCCATTAATTCTCCACCTTACCTGCCAGGATCCAATGGCAGTCCATACATCCCACCATCCTATGGAATGCAAAGGCAGCTCTTGCCCAACATGCATGGCTTGGCAGGGAATGAAATGGGCTGGCTCCCTATGCCTTCTCAAGAGGAGCTGATGAAGCTGGTCAGACCACCTTATTCCTACTCTGCCTTGATTGCCATGGCCATCCATGGGGCGCCAGACAAGAGGCTGACACTCAGTCAGATTTACCAGTATGTGGCAGACAACTTTCCCTTCTACAATAAAAGCAAGGCTGGTTGGCAGAACTCCATTCGTCACAACCTGTCCCTCAATGACTGCTTCAAGAAGGTGCCCCGGGATGAAGATGACCCAGGTAAGAAGTTTTCTTAATACTCACTTTGCTGTTCAGTTTACCATGGTTTTAGCCAAAAGATCTTCTGAGCCAGGTTCTGATTCTGTCTCACTCACAGTAAATACAGGCAGGGTCTCTACAAGAGGCTTTCAGTGTCTCTGAACTCATCTAATCATAATTGTGCCACAATAACAAGCTGGTTGATGGAAAAGACAGCATAGTGGGTCACTGGGGCAAAATGGCTTGCAACTACCTAAACTGCAGGAGGGCTTCCTCCTTTACCAAATTTACATGGCTTGACAGTCACAAATATAATTCCCTAAGCCACACTTTGCCAGCGTTTGATTCCATGCCTTTAACAATTCTGTGATAAGAAGAAGTTGGCAATTGATCATTCTGTGCTCTGAAGAAGCATTGCCCATTGAGTAAAGTCACTGGAGCATTTTTCCTGTGGTCAGTTGGCTCTTTCCTTGGCTGTGAAATGAACTGGTTCTTCCTTATAGTTTTTTGGTGGATAAAACAATTGCTGGGAGACACTTCTAAATACCCTCCCTCATTCCTACCTGCTGTCTTGCCCAAGATCAAATTCTGCTTTGTTTCAATAAATTCTCCTGGTGCTAATTAGGGATCTGTCGAGTATTAAGGAGAAGTAAGAATTTGTGTGTGTGTGTTAAGCACAAACTGTTAAAAGTTCGGTTTTACCTCAAGGCAACCTGGACAGGGCCTGGCCAGAGTTATTTGAATACAAGCAGCCTCTCCTCCCTCCTTCCCTTCCTTTTTTTTTAAAGGGTGTTGCCCAATCTGCTGCTTTTTCTGAATCCAAGCCAAACTAAGCCTTGAGAACCTGCTCTTTGTTGGCTTCAGTTATATTTATGTTTTTTTGCTCTTGTTCTAACAGGGAAAGGCAATTATTGGACTCTGGATCCCAACTGTGAGAAAATGTTTGATAATGGAAATTTTCGGCGAAAAAGGAAGAAGAAATCTGATTGTAATGCCAGCACGGTGACTTTGGCTTCTGACAAATCAGAGGACAGTGCCTTAAGTGGCAGTCCCAAGGCTCCAGAACACCAAGATATTTTGGAAAACTCATCAGGAACCGAGAGTTCACCTGAAAAGAGATCTCCTCCACCACCATCCACTACTCCCTGCCTCAACAATTTTCTCTCCAGCATGACAGCTTACATGAATGGGTCCAATTCAGTGAACCGCTCGGTGCCTCTGGGACTTGGCACTGATGCTGGGGACAAAATGGGACAGAATATGGTAGGCTTCAACACATACACGCCTCTTCCCAGTCATGGGGGTGGTGAATGGTCCAATTCCATGTCCTCTGGTCATCTTGGCTATAGCAGTTCAGTACTTAACCAGTTCAACACCAGTTTCTACAACAGCTTATCTGTTAATAATACTCTGTATGCAAGAGAGGGAACTGAAGTGTAAACAAATGGAGGCCTTGTGACAGGAGGAGTCTTGTGCAAGAAGTCAGAAAGAGAAACTGTGTCAGGGAAAGGACTTCATGTGAGCTACCCTCTTCCCCATTTTTCTTAGACAGACCAAAGTCTCTCTGTTAACATGCTTCCAGGCAGTGATGTTCACAGAAATCAGTGCCTTCAAATAATACAAAGACTTCTACTCCTCATAAAAATTGTAAAGAAGAGCATATCCTTTTCACTTGCACATTAGTCAATCAGAAATAATTGGTTTCAGACTTTTTGACATTAAAGCAGAACAGAGTGATTGCTTCAGACATAAATCTACTTTTGGAAAATCAACCCTCTTTTTGCTTTCTCTGCATTCCATTTGAACACAAGAATACCATAAAGTAAAGCACAGTAATATTCACTAATTGGGTTGAATTAGTTGGACTTTCTTCTTATCTGAAAACATGATGGGATCCAGCTGATATTGTATGCTTAATATCTCACTTATTGGATTGGAGAAAGTTTATGCTTCTCACCCCCTTAAAAACATTTACATTTTTTTACTACTGAAATCTACTATTTTATCAGTGTAAAGTGATAGGCAGAGAAGAAAACAAAGTGATGGAAGTGTTATTAAATAAGAATATATATAAATAAAAACTTGACTTTTTAATCATCCTTTTTTTTACAGATATCATGTAAAAAAACTAGAAAACTCAATTTAATTTTCAGCCAGGTGAATTTAGTCATGTATCCTAATCACCAACAGCAATTGTATGTGATATATACAATGTTAGATGGTAGTTGAAGAACAAAGTGTAGAGTTTCTGCATGACACAAGCCCAAACTTCTAAAAACAAGGTTTAGTTTGGGTTTGATGTAGGCAGAATGCTATTGTTGTGAAGTATAATAGAAAAGCTCTCCTGGAAGATATAAAAGATAAGTCACCACACTTCTGAACATATGTACGCATATATTTTATCAACACCTGACAATTTCATGAGGAAATTGCTATTAATTCTGCCTTTTTTCTTTTATAAGCTCTAATATATCTTCTGTGCTTGTACTTAAAAGCCTACGCTCAATTTATACACATTTTCCTTATGTAGTGTTGGCTAAAGTTAAGGTGTGAAGTCATGTTTCTATCAAGGGCTAAAATTGGTTGGTGCAAATCTGTTGCAGGCTGTCCTTTTATTTGCCACAGCAAGAGTCAAAACTATTTGGGTTTACTCCTCTGACTTTTTAATGCCTTCTTATGCTCTCCTTCTTCTTCCCACCCAAGATGTCTCCATATATTTTTTTTACCTCAGTGTTTGATTCTGAAGCCTTAGAAAGAGCCTTATTGGGTTGAGAGACATTACACACCCCTGTCAAAAATGTGTAGCAGTTGCATATGACAATCCTAGTGAGGCTTCAGTGGTGCTTACACTTGATCCAATAAAAGTCCAAAGGGGTGTAAATGCCCTCAGGCGAATGGAGCAAAAATAAAATCACTGCTCCTGGAGATTTCTTATTCTATTTTTTATTCTGATGTCATTATTGGGGGGAAATGCAAGGGAAACTTTTCTAATAAAATATTTGTCTACCAATGTGTGTGTGTGTGTGTGTGCTGAGCTGGAAGCACACCATGGGTGCCAAACCAAATAAGATAAAAATGGATGATGGTGACATTCTTTTGACAACTGTTCCTTCTTATGATGCTTTAAACTTGCAATTTTCTCCTGGGTCAAACCAGTATAACGTATTATCATTTGACAGAATGAACAATGCAATGTCTGTCTGCATGCCTGATCTTTTGACTTCAATCCCTCTGAGCAACACACATGAATAACAAAAGAACACTTGAAGCAATGGGACAAAAAAAATGCCATCTGTGGCTGCTCCTGTCTTTCCGCATGCTCTTCTTTGTGATTGCAAATGTCCTTGGAGGCTGGGTATTAAATGAGGGACAAATTATCTGATATGTTAAAATCAAAAGGAACATGGGCTGCACTTGTCTGATCTGCAATGCAACAATATTAAGTAGATGGCTCTTGTCAATGAAATCAGTAGGATTCGGTGATCTTATTCCCAATTCCTCTTTTAAAGCAAAGGATGTCAGAAGGAAATGCAATGGCTGTGTTTCTAATATGTGACTATATTGTACCAATAAGTGATTCTTGCCAAAATTGCCTATGCTACAAAAAACAGAGATTTACTGTAGTTCTATTGGGGGTAGGATAAGGGAAATGGGGGAGAACTACAATCATATACAGTTGATGGTTTGGGGCTCTATAAAATCTCTATTTAAAACTTTGCTACTGTAAAGGAATTCTGCCACAGATGAGTAGAGATCAACTCAGGAGAAGGGATTCTATCCCACTTTCATCCCCAATATCTCTTGCCCGACATCATGCTCAATCTCAATAAAGTGGTCTCAATGTCTACCAACCCCCTTCATAAAAACAGGCAACACATTTTACCTGAATTCTGTGGTGTTGTTTTGACTGGTTTTAGTGTGGGTTTTTTCCTGCTGCTCAGTTGTGTCTAATTCTCAGAGATGGTTTGCACAAGTCCCTACAGTTTTCTTCGCAAGCTTTTTAAAAAGTGGTTTGTCATTGCCTCCTTCCTAGAGCTGAGAGAGAATGACTGGCACAAAGTCACGCAGCTGGCTTCATGCCCAAGATACAATAAAAACTCACAATCCCCTTGTTTCTAGTCTGATGGCTTAACCACTACACCAAACTGTCTCTCTTTAGTGTTTTATGCAAAGAAAAAGCTTGGTGGGAAGGCAGTGGTTGAACTTTGCATTGTGGACTGAACCCATACTGATGCTAAATTTAGGCCAGCGTAGGAAATCATCCCATTTGCTCCAAACTTACAAAGATCAAGATAATAAATATTGAAGGAAAGTAGAAAGGGAAGGAACTAATATCTAACCAAGTGAGCCATTTGGAAAGTCAATCAATAGCCAAAGCAACTTTGCTTTTCAAAGGATCCTTCTGGGGCAGTGAGCAAATGTTCTCATCACAAATCCTAAGATTAGAAAGATATTAAGAACAGCGTCCCAAATTCCTTTGAGTTGTTCCTGAAAGCAGCAGGTTCAGCTTGTTAAGGAATTAAATCATCTCTGTCCGTGATATTGGCAAGAGATATTTTCTTTTTAAGGCAAAGATCAATTTGGGGATTTGCCAGTGCTGTTTTGATTTCCCAGTGTAGCTGACAGCTGTGGGATTTTCTGATCATCTTTCCATCCAAGGACTCATCAAATCTGACATTTCAAAGAACTGATTTCAAGGGCAGCTTGTTATAAACTGAGATATTATTCCATTTAACCCCTTAATAAAGAAGGGCCACCCTAATCTTTAAGTAAAATATATATTTAAAATCTATTATTCCAGGTGGTGGTTATCAGAGGTATTACATTTTTGCTCCCATGATCTCCCAGGGCCTAGGATTAACCTTCAAGCCATATAATTTAAAAAGACAAAAAAATCACATGGAGGATTATAATGTTTCCCCTAAGCTTCTCTGCTGCTCACCAAGACTGAAGCCAATCACTCATGTTTGCTTGACTTGCCCTTTTCCAGCTTCAGCAAAGCACTTTTCATATACAATTCTATTTACTGTCATTAACTTCTCGTTCACTAATGAGGAGAAGGTCTTTAAGCTAGCAAGGCATAGCCAAAGAAGCTGTTTCATCAAAGAGAAAAACAAATGGGAGCAGGAAGGATGGAATATTTTGGGTTTCACTTGAATATGTGCCCTTTACAATTGGTGCCTTGTCTTTCTTACTAACCTGGGTTGGGAGAATGTGTCCTATATGCAGATAGCATGTACTTATTCTTAATTAAGGTTTCAAATCCATTTTAAAATGGGTGTTTCTATGCTGGCATTAACAGGATGGATTTTTTAAAAACAAGTTTTATTCAATTTTTAACAGTTCAAATAAGGCTCTTTTCAGTAGACAGCATATTCCCGGGTCATCACTTTTACATGCAAATATGACAATAGTTCTATATTCATTTTTGACATTTAACTTCCTATTTTATCCCATTTTTACTTCCATTCCATTTTTTGGCAAACAAAGGGCCAAACAAATTAATCCTAGTCTCAAATCTTAATCTCAATCTGTATAACCCCCCATTTCATTTCAAATTAGTTGTAAATATTTTTAACGTTTATATATCTTAAAAATAACAATATGTTTGCCCATCATATAGAAAATAAAGTTTATCCATATCTATCCTTTAACTATCTTCACATTGTTAATACTCTTTTATCATTTACATATTTCTTTTATCCATCAGATTTGCCTTTTCATCACATATTCTCTCCATAATTCTAAATCAATACAAGCTTTAACACAAAAAGAATAAAAAGAAAACCTAGACTTGCCCCCCCCCTTTACTACTTTGAAAGTGACACCTCAGTGGTTAACATATTAACATAGTGATAATCATTCCCTTTAAAGCAAAAGATAGAATAAAAGAAAAAGAGAAAAGAAAAGCTACATAACATTATATCTCTTTTCAATTGGGTTCTGCAACACATATCCCCCTAAAGTTTGTTTATAGTTCCAAAATAATAGTAAAAAATAACTAACTTTGGTTACTGACAAATCTGGTTTTTAAACATCTTCAAAAATCATTTCAGTTAATTCAATTTATCTAATCAACATTTACCTTTCTTTTATAAATAAAAAGTAAAAGTGTAACCTTCATCTAATAAAAATTGTCAGTAACCCCCTCTATTGTTTTACATTTTTATGATTACAATATATTATTACCCCTCTTCTCCATGCAGAACCCAACAGGATGGATTTTATTTGCCTAATGGAGCATGGAATGCATTTTCCTATGCAGGAACTTCTATGCTCATTAGGTAAGCCACCAATAAGCTGTTCAAGGTTTATATATACCAGAATAGACATGAAAAGGATAATAGAGAATGAAAGAGGAACACAATTTTAATTGGAGAACCAATTCTGATAGTAACATTACTGATCCTGAGAGGAAGTGCCCATATTAACCTGGGAATTTGGAGAGTTAAAGCCCCACATTTTAAAGTTGCTGAAGTTAGGAAATACTGACTTATGGATGAATATACTCTGTAGGAAGACAGAACCAACTCTATCCTTGACAATGAATGTAAAACACTTTGATAGTTTACTGTGCTTATTTGTCTCCAAAATGTTTGGAGAAAGAATGTTACACAGGATAAGTGCAAAAAGGATTCCATCCTCAACAGAACAATTGGGACGGTACATACCAACAGGAGTTTTGACACTTTTCTTTGAACTTAAACAGCTTACTGTTGCTGTCACATTCCTAACTCTGTATATGCAAAATCCATGCAAATCAGACTTCATTCACCACATTTGCCTCTAACAGCAAAGGAAGTGGGTGGGGAAATCTGGTTTGTGTTCTGGATGCACCATTAACCCTATGGAAGGAATTCTAAGAATGCTGCCCTATTTTGCTGTGGTCTGCTCCATTCTGCATGAATTTCTACATAATTTGCTCAATATACCCAGTATCTGCAAGAGCGACATTAGCACATAATTCCTACTGATCATAAAGGTGCATAATTTCTGTAGGATGCCACATATTTGAACAAATATAGCCTCGTAGGTTTCATGTTTGTTTTCACAAAACCATAGAATGATCTATAATAGTCATTGAATTCTGCCCTTAAGTAAAATAGTTCAGTTGCCCTTGTTTAGTTGCAGAGGATTTTCCATAAACTACTGTAAGGCAATGCTGGAAGATATCTGTTCAGAAATTAGTACCTGGATTTTGAATCTGCCTCTTCCACATACCTATAGCAATCTATCTAATTAAACTTTTGGGACAATTATACTTACCTAAGGGGCTTTTTGGTATTGGGAATTGGAAAAATAAACACAGCATTCTTATCCTGAAGATCAGCCAACTGGGGAATTCTACTAGTACTAATACAATATAGGTAGTACTTGACTTACAACAGTTCATTTAGTGACTGTTCAAAGTTACAACATCACTGGAAAAAAGTGACTTATGACCATTTTTCATACTTATGACCATTGTAGCATCCTCATGGTCACGTGACCAAGATTTTGATGCTTGACAACTGGTTCATATTTACAACAGCTGCAGGGTCTCCAGATTGTGTGAATGCCTTTTGTGACCTTCTGACAAGCAAAGTCAATGGGGAAAATAGATTCACTTAACAACTGGGTTACTAACTTAACAACTGCAATGATGCGCTTAACAATGGTGGCAAGAAAACTCATAAAATGGGGCAAAACTCACTTAATGTCTCACTTAGCAACATAAACTTTGGGCTCAATTATGGTCATAAGTCGAGGACTATCTGTACTTTCACTTGACAATAAAGAACCTGAGTGAATCCTTTCTGAATCAAAGCAAAGGTGAGTCTGGACTGCAGTCTAGGAAAAGAAAGGATGCAAGTTGCCTTCAGTGGTCTGTGAATATCAGTCGAACACAACCATCCAAGTGATTTAAAGTATCACTCAGCCATCACTATGGAGATAGAAAGCCAGTTCACATTAATATATCACTAAAATGATGGTTGGAGGGTATTATAAATTGCTTCAGTGGACAATCTGGTTTCTGATAAATTAGCCAGGTGTCAATGGGAAGCATCAAAAAAGATATAAAACAACAATCTCTTTGTGTTGCTGCTTCTCCCCTCACTGTCTTCTCCTACACATTTGGAGGCACACTGGCTCTGAATATGGATGGTCTATATAGTGTAAGGATTAAAGTTGTTAGTCCTTTTTATTTAGCATATTGGGGTCCCCCCCTGCAGGAACTTAAGTTGGTACATGTGGCCTTTTTTTGCATTATCCACAGAAGAATCTTGTGACATAAATTATGACCTTGTTGCTTTTATTAAAATGATAGAAATAGTGTTGTGCCACAGTGTATTTGACATCATACACATTGGTTCCATTTCCTTTTATGTGCTATCATGTAACATTTCACCATCCTTTCTTTGTTCTGCACCCCCCTTCACTGACATCACTGTTTTTCACCGGTTACTCTGAAGGTACAGTCAGTTCATCTTATGTGGGTTTAAGTAGAATGTTTGGGAAGTGGATAGGTGTGGGAAACATTGGAAGTTTGAAGGGTAACATCTGTGGATGAGTTGCTTGGCCAAGCAATACAGCATCCTTGAAAATCTAATCTGATGAAGCATGACCTAAGAGAAAAAAAAGAATAAATTCTTAAAGCAAGATTCTTCACTCTGTGAAAGAAAGTTCCATGCCATAGGATACATTGTACACTGCTTTATTTCAATTATTTATATGTGTCTATTTGAATGCCTCTATTGTTGATGGATGAAAATTTCAAATGTTTTTCCAGTTTTCTTTCTCAGAACTTTAGAGTGAATGAAGTAAACATCCATTTACCTTATACTGTATGGTTATTGAGTCAAACATCATTTCCACTTCCCTCATTAACTAGGATCCTAACTTGGATTTGCTCTAAGAGTGTCTTTGATGCTATCAAAAGGGTATCTCTTTTCTGACTTGAAATTAATAAAGTAATCTCTAAGAATGATGCAGAAATTGGAAAAGATGATTCTATGTTGGGGAAGTTGGTTTGGACATGTGAGTAGAACAACTAACATCAAGTAAGATTAGGTCTTTGTTGACATATCTGACAGGAAATTATCTCTATTAGTACAAGTTCATTGTGTTTTTAGCTTTAAATGTAGCATCCTAATTAATTATTAGAGAAAATTTCAAAACAGAAGTTCCTCTTAGTTTATGGTCAAACTTAACTATGCTTTGAAAACAAAACTCTGAACTCTGACAGAATAGATTTTTGTAACTGCTGTTACTCTCCCCATTCTTTTGTGAGACACTGACACAGATAATACTCAACAAATAAATCTGTTAGAACATTATAGTTGATAAAAGAAAAATAATGATTGAAGAAATACATTTTCTTAAATCACCACATAAAACCTTCCACAAACATGGCCAAGCTTCCATATTCTTAACCAGGGAAAAGCACCCCAATAAAAGAAACCCAAAGAGGTTTAGCTGGAGGAAAACAAATTGTTGTGTTACTATCTACTGATTGGAAGTATGACATACACTATCAATATAGGGCCTTGGGTGGCTCAGGCTGTTAATTGCCTGCACTTAAGTTCCAGCTGCCTACAACTGCTGTAGGCAACCAGGCTCAAGGTTGACTCAGCCTTCCATCCTCTCGTAGGTAAATTGAGGACCCAAGATTGTTGGGGGCAATTAGCTGACCTTGTAAAAATGCCACTTAGTAATAAGCAGGCATATACAATGGAATGAAGGCTATTGCTGAGCACACTGGGTTGTATCCCAATTGTATGAGTCTTCATATAAATGTAATCATGAAATTAGAGATTCATCAGGTTCTTTAGCCTAGAGATTCATTCTCTCTTTCCCTTGTTGTGAAACAGTTAAACAATAGTCACTAGTTTCTCAACTCACAATTTAGAACATGAGTTTTTTAATCAAACCTATTTACTTATTTTTGGATTTATTCCGATTTGGCTTCCTGCAGCATGTATATTCAGCTGGGCATACAAACCAGAAGTATCTTGAAGAAAACTGCCACAAATGGAAAACAAACTTGCTTGGACTTCCCTTAGCTTTAAGTACCCAATCATTAACAAAAAGACATTTTAAGTTCAATTTATTTTGCAAATCAATCCTATAAATAGCTACAATATAAATATACTTCTGCTGTTTACAGAACTGAGATAATAGACCATTGGTTTTATTTAGTTTGCAGAATTCTTTATAGAATAGTTTTCCCTCATCAGAATTCCAATTGAGTTATATCAATGTGTATTTTTTCCAGAGGAGAATGTGGAGCTCAATTATTAAGCTTATGGATTTCAGACAAAAAGAATATAGAATATGGAATTGAAGTTCAACCCTGTGGGGCTAAAACAGACTTCTGAGTAAACTCTTGGCATAATCCAGTCTTTTTAAAAGCAGAGATCTAGATGGGTCAGTAAAATGGATTGGGATAAGGAGGACATATACGTCCTATATGTGTCCCAAACAGACAGGAATCATATTGGTCACCCTGTGTATGCATTCATTGCTCATATATCTATTGAGTAGATATTTTAAAAATCTTCTGGGTAACACATAAGGATTTAAACAATGTATATAAAAGTTCAGCTTTGTGACAGAATGGATTGTCTTTTAAAAATTCAGAACTCTTTGATGAAGTTTGAGCAGGTTATAAAAACATGTATTAAGGGTAAATGTTATAGACCTGAACATCATATTTATGAAGGATTAATGTTATGAATTCACCATTCTTATGAATGGTGACTTGGCATATCTGAGTTTCACTATAATGAAAGTCCTTAAATTGGACATCATATTTGTATAGCTGGGCAGACAGAATGTTAAGACACAACTGTTCAATATAATTATGCATGCAGAGTTCCCTTTCTTTTTTAAAAATGTTGAACTGGAAGAAGATTATGAAGTAGTGAAGTTAAAACTTCAAGCCAGGAACCTATCAACAGAAAAGTAAGTTACCAAAAATGTCTTCTGACAAAATCTATAATCTTTCTGCCAAAATAATATTGTACCACTGGATCTTTGGACCCGGTAAAGTTCCTCTTGCCCGATTCAGATGTTTGGTATTGGTGGAGAGAAGGAGAAAAATGAGGGAGGGAGAGGGGGAGAGGAGCATGCATTGCTTATTAAGTAGTGGGAGATATGTGAATTAGAATTTGGAGTAGAGATGATGGTGCCACCATAGGCTTAGAGTGGGTAACACCATTTAAAGCCATAACTTTCACATCAGTATAAATTAAATTGGAATCTGGCTGTGGCTTTTCAGTGAAGCATGCAAGAGTTAGCCATAAAATTTACAGGCTTGTTATCTATGAGCTGAACTGAAAACAAACACTCATACAGGTGGAGTGTGCCATCTGTTTACATATAAACAAGTGGCCTAATTCAGCCTTAAGGCAATTGCCATAAAGGAAGAAAGGGAGGGACGTTTGTTCCAGCAAACCAATCACCTCAAGCAAAAGTTAATTTGTCCAGACCATCTGCAGGCAAGAGAAGGCCAAGAGAGAAAAAAAATCAGCTAAACTGCAAGAGTTAGGTGTTGCCTTAGCAGGACCTGTGAGTGAAAGCACAAAATAGAGATCTGCTTAAGCTGCAGGCTGAACAGATCTTGGTATTATGGTAACAAAATGGCCCTGAGTCATTCTTGAGGTTCATCTTGAGGTGTTTAACCAGGTGTTTTTCCTAGAAAAAGGTCAGACTGCTTGCTTCTGTGTTTGCTCTCTTCTTCTTTTCTCTCTTGAGAGAAAACTGGCAGAAGCTACTGGGCTATAAAAAAGAATTAGAATTAGAATAGAATAGAATAGAATAGAATAGAATAGAATAGAATAGAATAGCACTGCAAGATACTTTGGAGGTCTTCTAATCCAGCTCTCTGCTCAAGCAGGAGAAGCTATACTATTTCAGATAACTGGCTGTCTAATCTCTTCTTAAAACCTCCACCTCTAGACATGACCTGGGGGAACAGTTGTGTTTGGAAACATGAAGCATGTCTTTGGTCAAAGGTGTGGTTGAGTTGGGGAGAATCAGAAAAGGGTAAGGTCACTGAAAGTGATTACATGTTGCAGCAATTGCTGAGTAGAGGGAATGGAATGGAAAAGAGGGGCCTGAATATTGGGGAGGGACAGATAAGAAAGAAGAGTAAGGGACACTAAGGCATTGAAAGATTGGCGGGAAAAGAAGTTGTTCTTATTGGTGGGAAGACTGGGGAAGGAGAAGACACACGGGCCTTGCAGAGATTCAGATTCTAATTTAATTTATACTCCATAACTTTCCACACTCCAGCCTTGCCTTCCTTGCTTAGCTCTATAGGATCCTGCTGGATTTGTTGTGGCCAAAATCTAGAACATTCTTTGTTTGGGTTCATGCTGACCATAATAGTGGTGGGATTCAAAAATTTTTACTACTGGTTCTGTGTGCGTGGCTTGGTGGGCATGGCAGAGGAAGGATACTGTAAAATCTCCAGTCAGAGGTGGTATTTTCCGGTTCTCCAAACTACTCAAAATTTCTGCTATCGGTTCTCCAGAACTGGTTTTGAACCTGCCAAATACCACCTTGGGACCATAACCCCCAGGATGAACTTGCCAAACTATTAAACCAAAAAGTGATTGGTTGGTGGGCATGCTTCAGCAAGATTTAATTTACTGAAGTATGAAATAGCATGTATATGTTTTCTAACAGATGTAATTTTGTGTTCTTGCTTACCTAGAACTTTTGTAATGCACTTTTAAAAAAGTGCTTTCTTGTAGGCATCTTTGAAAACATTTGGGTACTTTTAGCTGCCTTAATTTTGGATGCTGAATTCATACTACAGTAGTTAACAATCCTAAGAACTATGGGAGGACAAGCTGCTGGGGCCAGATGGAGCCTTTCTCCACAGATGTCAACCTCTTGCTCCGTGGGCTAAAAAAGATGCTGTGTCAGGACAACCTTCAGAAGAGACATTGTCATGAGAATCCCTTGGGAATACTTCCCATTACTTCTCAAGAATAAATGCTGGGAGAAAATTTAGACTCTAACAGAGTAAGAACAACTTCTTTTGGCTGGTTTTTAATTACTGTTGTAAGTCCTGGGAGCAGAGAACTACAGGGAAAATGGCCGCATGCCCATTGAAGAGAAAGGAGGGCAGCCTATGTAACATTCCAATCAAAATATTATACTTTTCAAATGCCAGATCAGGTGATAGTAAAAGATACATCATCTAGGATTTAGTCCCAGTTTAAAGTGCTGCCTGGGATAAATCTGTAATCAGATTTATTGAATGAGGAAATAGATCAAGCAACATAAATCTTGAAACCTGGATATTTTTACTTTAGCATTGATTTATTTTTAAGTTTATTGGGGCACAGCTTTATTCTCTTGTTAACAAATCTTTGATCCACTGGAAAAGCTGGTTATCTACTTTTCTCAGAAATGGAATAATGTGTAATATTCCAAGGTTGTAATGTTTGCCAATTTCCAAACCCCTAGTTTCTTTCCCAGGCTCTGAGAAGTTCATTACACTGGATCTGTGTTACAGAGAATTGGCTGTGACAGGAGGTGGGTGTCAGTTATTCCCAACTCTGTCTGATAAGGATACTTTATAATTATCCCTACACCCTGTTGGTGACAAAACATGTGAATACTGACAAATCGTCATCAAACAAAAAGTACAGTGAAATCTAACTGTAATAATGTCTACCCAGACATCCCCATAAATAATAAACAAGACCATGGCATTCCAGAATGGTCTGACTGAGATAGCTATATATAACTTTTATTTTAAACTTGTGACATCTGCAATGATTTCCATCATTTGAATAATGATGTGGTTACTGCAATTAATTCAAATCATCACAATGCTGTATTTTTGTCTGTAACTTTTGTTTGTAGTTATCAGACAGCCTCAGACCCCAAATATCTATTAAAGGAAGGATACCCTGTACTTCTCTTTCCTTCTTTTCTTTCTTTCTTTCTTTCTTTCTTTCTTTCTTTCTTTCTCTTTCTTTATGCAGTTTTATTAAATATTTTGAAAATGATATAATTTTCTCTGTAATATCAGATTAGGATCTTGAACAGTTACAGTATTATTATTATTATTATTATTATTATTATTATTATTATTATTATGAGACTTCCATGCCACCCTATTTCCCAAAGGACTCAGGGTGGCTTACAATTAAAAAGAGCAATACAAAAGTTAAAACAGAATTAAATAAGAAATCTCACTAAATAAAATATAAAACTAACTGCTAAAAATTCCCATCCCTCCATCAGTCCTGGTTGGCAAGCTGGAAAAGTCATGTTTTTAGGCCACAGTGGAAAGATCGAAGGTCAGGGGCCACCCGAAGCTCCAGGGGAAGTTGATTCCAGAGGGTGGGTGCTCCCACAGAGAAGGCCTTACCCCTAGGGGCCACCAGCTGACATTGTCTGGCTGACGGCACCCCAAGGAGGCCCTGCCTATGGGAGAGCACAGGATGCTGGGAAACGGTTGCTGGCTGCAGGGCTCCCCGCAAGTACCCTGGTCCTAAGCCATGAAGAGCTTTATAGGTCAACACCAGCACCTTGAATCTCACCTGGAGGGCAACCAGTAATCAGTGCAGCTCGTATAAAAAAGGTGTGATGTGGGAGTATCAGGATCCTCCACCACAACCCATGTAAAGAGCATTGCAGTAGTCCGGACGGGAGGTGACAAGCGCATGAGTGACTGTACGTAAGGCATCTCAGTCCAGGTAGGGGCACAACTGTCACACCAGACAAAGCTGGGCAAATGCCCCCCCTGGCCACAGCACCCACCTACTCCTCCAAACTGAGCTGTGAATCCAGGAGAACACCCAAGTTGTGAGCCCCATCTATGGGGGGGCAACATCTCTCCCTCCATAGCCAGAGATGGAATGTCATGGATAACTCAAGATGCTGGTACATACAGCCACTAGGTCTTAGTCGGGTTGAGCTGGAGCCTGTTCCTCCCCATCCAGATCCGCACTGCTTCCAGGCACCTGGACATCACATTGAGGACGTCACTGGGTTGGTTTGGGGTGGAGATGAAAAGCTGGGTATCATCAGCATACTGGTGATACCTGACCCCAAAACCATGGATGATCTCACCCAGAGGCTTCATGTAGATGTTGAACAGGAGGGGCGAGAGCACCGACCCCTGAGGCACCCCACAAAGGAGGGACTTCGGGGCCGATCTCTGCCCCCCGCCAACACCACCTGCATATGACCTGAGAGGTAGGAGGAGAACCACTGTAAAATGGTGCCCCCACTCCCAACCCCTCGAAGCGCCACAGCAGGATACCATGATCGATGGTATCAAAAGCTGCTGAGAGATCTAACAGGACCAGGATAGAGGAATAGCCCCTATCCTGCGCCCTCCAGAGATCATCCACCAGAGTGACCAATGCCATCTCCGTGCTGTACCCGGGCCTGAAACCCGATTGGTACAGATCCAGATAATTGGTCTCCTCCAGGAACACTGGGAGCTGTCGAGCCACCACACTCTCAACAACCTTCACCACAAAGCGAAAGTTGGCGACAGGACAAAAGTTGTTCAAAATAGCTGGGTCCAAGGCAGGCTTCTTGAGGAGGGACCTCACTACCGCCTCCTTAACTACTGCCTGGAGCCAGCCTCGTGTAACTTTCCGGGTGGCATAAACCAGCCAGGAAGGACACGGGTCCAGTAAACACGTGGCAGCACTCAGCTTCCCCATGATCCTGTCCACCTCATCAGGAGTCACAGAATCAAACTCTTCCCAGATAGAATTCCTAAGACACGTCGCAACACTCCCATCCCACTCTGACCAGTCGGAGTCCAAGCTGGCCCGAATCTGAGCAATCTTGTTCATCAGATTCTGGCTAAACTCCTCGGCACATCCCTGCAAAGGGTCACCACCACCCCCCAAATTAAGGAGGGAACGGGTGACCCTGAACAGGGCGGCCAGGTGATTAACTGCGGACACAATGAGAGCAGAGAAGTACGCACACTTTGCTGCCCTCACTGCCACAAGATAAGACTTAATGTAGGCTCTTAGTTGTGTTCGGTCAGGTTCGAACCTGCTGGACCTCCAACAGCTCTCTAGGCCTCTCCTCCGCCGCTTCATTTCCCGGAGCTCTACGGAAAACCAGGGAGCCGGCCAGGATCTGCATTGGGTGAGGGGCCGCAAGGGAACAACCTAGTCAAGTGCCCCGGAGGCAACCTTCTGCCAGGCATCCACCAGGGACTCAGCCGAGCTGTGGGCAAGAGAGGAAGGGATCATCCCAAGCACCATCTGGAATCTCTCCGGATCCATCAGGCGCCTGGGGTGGAATCATCTCATTGGTTCCACCTCCCAGCAACGAGGGGTGGTGTGTCGGAAGGTCAGTCAAAGGACAGAATGATCAGTCCATGACAGGGGTAGTGTAATCGGAGACCCCCAAGTTTTCATCTCGGGGCACCACAAGGTCGAGTGTGTGTCCCCCCTGTATTATTTGGGTCAGGTCCAAGGCAATCATGGAGGCCATGAACTCCTGAACCATCCCTGATGCCCCCCCCAGAGAAGGCAGGTTGAAATCCCCCAGCACGATAAGCCTGGGGAACTCAACCACCACCCTTGAGAGGACCTTGAGTAGGTCAGGCAGGGCCGTTGTCATGCAGCTGGGAGACAGGTATGCGAGCAACAGGCCCAACTGACCCCCAGGGCCCCACCTCAAGAGGAGGGACTCACACCCGCCTATCTGTGGAACAGTGGTCTCCCTTGGACCAAATACCTCCCTAATCACAACAGCCACCCCCCTGCCCCTACCCTGGGCCCTAGGTTGGTGCAGCACACAGAAACCTGGTGGGCATAAGTCCACCAGAGGGACCCCTCCCTCTGCACCCAACCAGGTCTCTGTGATGCAAGCCAGGTCCGCGCCTTCCTCCTCGATCAGCTCCCTGATGAGGGGAGCCTTATTCCCCATGGACCTGGCATTCACATAAACCAACCTGAGTCCAGGGCCCTGATCCTCCAAGCCCCCAGGGGCACAGGTATGAACTGGAGGGTCGGAGCGTGCCACCACTCAAAGACAGCAGGGACGCACCCCCAGGGATCGGTATGGCCCACCATCCATACCTCTGCTGCCAATCCCAGTCACTGTGGGGATCGCACCCCCCACCCTCTCCCCCAAAACCCCTGACAGCCCCAGGTCCAGACCCTCCCACCGCGACCCATTCCTAACCCAGACTGAGAATATCCCAGTGGAGTCCCCCCAGCTCCAACTGGGTCTGCGAACCCACCCCCTTCCCTAACCCCTTAAAAATTTATCTAAAAATTTAAACATAGAGGCCTTGGGATTCCTCTTACCATCCCTCCCCAGACCCCTACCCACATATGTGCGGTGCCACCTCTCAGGATTCCAAAATCCGTCATCAAGGTAGGCCAGAGGTAGTTTGGAAGGCCACACCCAGGATAGAGGGGAATCCCATAGGGCCTGCAATTCCACACGTAGATAAGTCCACATCAATCAGGAAGCAAACCATGACAAAAGGGGGAAAGGTAATAAATATGATGGAGGTGTCCAGTTAGAATACTCGGTCCAAAAGCAGTCCAACCATTTAGAATAGCCCAGCTCCGGTTGCCCTCTCATGATGGCCGGGGCCCGATGGAAAGGGGCTAGCCACCATGCTCTCACTGCTGGTGGAGTTCCAACAGTCATCCGGCAAGAAATTATGGCCAAGCCGGCAGGGAATAGCGCATCCAACCTTCCCAGTCCTCTCACCACAGTTTGGCAGATGCGCTTCAAAGAAGTTCCTAGACGCCCTCTCACAGCGGCAGGAAGTCCACCCCTGAAGGCCAAACCAAAGTGAGGGGAAGAAGGAGGCATCTCTGATACCAGTCACAGGGCAGCCAGGCCTCCGGTGGCAGGGAGGGGCCAAACTGCTCAGCAACCCCTGTCCCAGTAAAAACAACTGGTCTCCAAATTAAGATTCATTGAGTAAAATGGGGCTTTCATCTTGGTGAGCAGTATCGAAATGTGTTTAATGTAGAAACATCCTTTAGTGGGTGTCAGAGAACTCAAGATGGTGACTGCACTGTCAAAACCCTGTACCTTTCTTATGCATATCATGGGGTACATATAAAAAGGGGTGGGACCTCATTTGCATAAAAGTCAAGATGGCTTCCATCTTGATTTTTCAGAATCTCTTACAAAGGCACCATCTGGGAGATTTAGTGAGATCTGACTTTCTATATTTTTCCTGTAAGGCTATGTTATGAATGATTTCCTCATTTTACACTTGATTTATTTTTGCTTTTTTATGAAATTTCATCCATTTGATCTTTAGCAAAAATGTTCTCCTAGAATAGTTTACATTCAGTCAGTTAAAAAAAGACAATATCTGTCCAGGGTCTTATAATATACAATCTGTATTACTTTATCTTTGTCTCTTTTTTTCAATATGGTGGTTTAAGAGGCTAAAAGGCACAGAACTGACCAACATTCTCAAATTTGGCAGTCTTATCATGAGATGCAACATAGTACCAAATTTGTCATTTACATTCAATTGCCTTTGGCTAATAAAAACAAAGATAGATTCAATCACAGATTTATATATATACCTTTCAATCAGTGGTGGAATTCAGCCAGTTCGCACAGCTTCAGGAGAACCGGTTGTTAACTTTCTGAGCAGTTTGGTGAACTGGTTGTTGGAAGAAATCATTAGGGCAGAGAACCAGTTGTTAAATTATTTGAATCCCACCACTGCTTTCAGTTATCCCATCCTGGGGTTTGCCTCTTGTTCCATCCTGGAGATACACTCTATGATTTGTAAAGTTTCTGATACAAGCCTTGGAAAATAAAATGAGGTAATGTTAATTGTGTCTGAAAACATGGAGTTATTCCAGGGATTCCATGGTGTGGAGAATACCCAAAACATGCAAGGAAGATGTAATGCTTTCTTCCACAGGTAAGGAAAGAAACATACTAGGACTGTATAGTCTAGGAAATTTAAATGAAGCAGGAGAATGACTTACTGTATCATTTTGTCTCAATCCAGTGATTTCTCCATGCTATCAGATGAGTATGTATGAGAACCATTCTTGCTTAAATTTAGTTAAGCCCCTATTGTGCATATGTACTGTTAGCTTCAGCTAAACTGCATATTCAACTTTAAATTCCCAGTCAGACATTGTTGGGATTGTGTTATTCTGTTAGTGTTGAACATATCCACCATTTCCAAGGAGAACATTAGGAGTTGCTTCAAGGCCTTGAACTTCATTGATACGGAACCAGAGGAACTGTGGACTGAAATTGTTAAGGATGAATGTGTTAAGAAATTGTTAAGGATGAATGTGAAAAGAAATTGTCAAAGACCAGGAAACAGAAGAAACAAAATTGGATGTCAGAACAGATGATGAGAAGCTAAAGGCAAAAAAAAAACCAAAGATCTCAGAAAGGAATTTAATTAAGAATTTCAGAGAGCTGTTACAAAAGAAAAGAAAAAGTATTATAACAACTATAAAGATATTGAAGATAGAAACAGACATAGAAAAAGAACAAAACATTTATGAACTCAGAAGGAGGTCTCAATTTTGAATTGTAATACTAAAAGATGCAGTAAACACTTAATAATAAATACAAAGAATATCAAACAAAGCAGATGGAGTATATTAAAATTCTGACTGGTAGGAATGTCAATATTAGAAATACCTTGGTTCATTGATTAAAGAAGGCATTTGTGTTAACCAGATAAAGCTGTGGAATGTCTTAGGAAAATGGGAATCCCAGAATATTCCATTGCCTTCATGTGACATAAATGTGCAGAACAGAAAGTCAAAAACTAGGCAAAATACAGTGGTTCCAGGATGGCATATATCCTTTCCCCTTATTTATTCCCCTTATTTATACTCCCCTTAGTATATATATGTTGAATATATATTGCATTGAGGAGGGCTCAACTGGAAGATGAGTGCTGAAGGAAGAAAAATCAATAAACTTCACTTTGCTGATCACTAAGAATTAAAAATGCAAATGATCTGGAGGTCTGTAATGAAAGTCAAGGCATATACTAGAAAAAAATGGGATCATGATCCTTTGATAGTTGATTAGTTTGGTCTGAAAAAGACCAAACTAGTCACAACAGGTACAGCAACTAACTTTAAGAATTTACAATGAACATATTCAAGTAGTGATATTTTCTTCCTTTTCAGAACAATTATCAGCAGTGAAAGAACCAGCAGACAAGGAGTATGCCGAAAACTTATATTTGGAAGAGAAGCAATGAGATCTTGAAAAGGACTTTCAGATGCTATGATGTCAGAATTGTTCCAGCAATGGTTTTTCTACTGACACTCTTTGGAAGAAGCAGAATAGAAAGATAATAGATACATTTGAGCGTTGATATTGGAGAAGCCGTGAGAATATCATAGATAGTCAAGAAAAGAAACAAATGGCTCACAGAACAAATTAATCACAAGTCTCATTTGAGGCAATATGAGCAGGCTCAAACAATAATATTTTGGATAAAGTATATAAAGATCCAGTTCATAATTCTGCAAAAGGAAAGAAAAAAAAAAGAAAAGGATGGTCAAATGCAAAGTAGATGGGCATGATTATAGCAATGATGTTTACATAGCTGGAAGACCTGAAGGCCTGTCTACAGTATGTGGTTAGTAGGGGCAACATTAACATGGTGGTTCAAAACCAATCTATCAAGCAATTGCTATATTTTTATGCTGTCAAAAGAACTTTTGAAGTTTATAATGGAAACATAGATAAATAAATATATTAAATAAAATTAGCAAGGTAGGACTTTAACTACCCTGACATGAAACTCAGCAGCAAGTAGGAGCTCAAGCAAGTTCCTAACATGCTAAGCTAATAACTTTATCATCCAAAAGTTGCTTTTATTAGTACTGCTGACTTTTTTTTAATCCATTTGTATTGGGTGGGATTTTATGGATGATTTCTGTGTACCATGTTTTAATTTTACTTTATATTTGATTGTAATATTCTGAAGATTTCCAAGCATTTAGTGCTTAGCTGCATTAGTGGTGAACTGAATTAGTATGCAGCTATCTTTTAGAAATAAATATATAAGAATGCTTTATTTCTCCCTGCCAGATTAGATGCTGAAATTTAGCTTTTCTTGGCTATCATGTATGATGAATTAATTACATCACTGATGCCATGGAGATCTTGCCCCTAGTCTCCCAAAATTACTGGGGCAAAACAAGATCCCAATCACAAGGCCATTCATTCATAAAGAGTTTAGAGATCAAATAATTTTTGAAATCTGTTCAAAATGACAGTGATTTGGCCCTGGCAAGGAAGAGATGTCCTGTTTAAAATATGCCTCTCTTGTTCCACAGCCAAGACTAAAACACTGGCAGGATTGTTATGAAATGTCCTGAAGCTGCCGTTGCCTCCCTATGACATTTGTGGAAGGTGTGTGTTTACCGTGAATGAAACTTCTTTCTCAGGAAACATACCCATCCAATTGCATAAACTCTTCCAGTTTGGGCAGTGAAAAATGTTTATTCTTCCAAAAACAATAAAAAAGGAAACAGACAAAGTAAATGTCTGGATTCCAATCCAAATCCAATTAACATTGGTTTTTGTGGCTGTTCTGTTTTTAATCTACCCAGGTCTTGAGCCAGTGTGTCATGGGATAGGTCATGTACCCCCCCCCAAAAAATCCCATGCAGCATAAGAATGCATTGTTTCTCTCGTCCCTTTGAAGTGCCTAAAAACACGAACAATCAGAATGCTAGGATATCAGAAGGAATGGGATTTGTGTGTCTCTTAGCACATAATTTATTATACATTATGGAGAATTACAATTTTGGAAACCAGGTTTGAGTTAAATATTTTTAACTGTTCTTAATTATCAATCAGTAATACAAGCATTATTTAAGCAACTGCTATTCACATGTTGTTCAGCTCCCTAGAGTTTGGTGCTTGTTAAAATGTACATGAAAAAGAGGGACCTGTATAATCTTGTCTAACCTGGATATATGTTGCAGGCAGATTCTTCTTGAGTCTCTGTATGACCTAGGCAATTTTGTAAATTTCCAACTTGCGTCTGCATGATTCTTCCTTTTCAGAACTGCATGATTCTTCCTTTTCAGAACAACATCCTTATAGGATATTTAGGCTAGTCTCTGACTGGTTCATTGCTTGTCCTGAACTGGCTATATTATTATTTTTTAACTAAATATATTTTCCTTACCATTGCTTAGCTATCAAATATTTTATTAAATGCTTTTTCAAACCAGTAGGCCATCATTTGCTGGAAGATAAGAGTTGTGCTTACTGTTGGACAAATCATTGAACAGGTGGAGGGGTTGCTGCTCACTGAGCCTAATTGTCCACTTGCAGATATTTTATTATATATTTATTATATTTATTATATGCAGTGTTGCGGGTTTTCTGTTCAATGTGTGGAGTGTGAAGGATATGTGTTTTTGTTTATTTTCATGGTCATGATGTGCACTGAAGATGGCGTTTGATTTCATTGTACGAGGTGCAATGACAATAAAGTAAACTATTACTCAATGAAAGTGCACTGATGATATTACCTAATTGGGTAATGAAACATCTGCAAATGAACAATGAAACTCAATGAGTACTCCAAGAGAACTTAAAAAGTTCAGCCCTGAATTACATATATTTTCTTCTATTGGAGCCACTGAATAGGTCATAGCAGATATGTCAAGGTATATTAAACAGTGTGTGAGAAATTGAAGCAACCATTGAGTTCTGTTTTTTCTTTTCTTCTGTTATTTCAGAAATTTTCAGGAAATTGAAATAACCAGAAATATGTTGATTTTTTTTGCTGTTTCTTATTCTTCAGAGTAGATAAAACTGTAACTGTAACTGTCCTAATATCTTGCTCAAAATTTATTTATGAATTTCCTCAATACACCAAAAACGTACCTGGAAAATTATATGTATCTTGTATAAAAATTAATTTTAGCAAGCGGCAAGAAGAAAAAGATACAAATGGTTGGTAGAAGTCTGCTTTTCTGTCTTTTTCATTGTCTGAAGTTAAAAAGAGATCTGCCAGAAGCCTCAGCATGGGTCAAAATAAAGTTATATGTTACATCAAAATGCACAGTATATACACAGCTCTTTTAAAGGATGTGAATGTATGTCTGTCAAACTGAGAATGATCCAAACTAAAATTCTGACATGACCACACAAAATAGCACCCTCTGTGCGATTGTAAGTAGATGAATCAAAGATTCTTATTAGAACAGCACTGGAGTCTCTTGAATACAAAGCTAGATACCACATATTTAAAGATGAAGGGAATAAAATGTCAAGGAGACAACAGATTGTAAAGCCATATTGACTCTATTCTGTGAAACTTGTCATTTTTAATATTGTCTTTCAGTGCCTAACAAAGCTGTATCTATGTCTTGTTAAAGGTAAAATAATAAACCAAACTATTTAAAATTATTCCTGTTAGTGTTAAAAGGGCTTCCTTTTAACACTAATTCCTGTTAGTGTTAAAAGGGCTAAAGCAACAGCATACTGATGTTAAATAATTCGTTCTGGATTACAAGCTCATGTCCTGCAAAATAGGAAATAATTTCTCAAGCAGTTGATAGTCTTTTCAGAAGACTAATGGAATGAAGAATAAACATCTATTGCTTAAAATTGACATTTATGCAAGTAAATTATAAGAAAATAAGAGAGGGCAGATGGTAGTTCTGGTTTTCTGGGTAGATCTCTTCAGGACTACCAAAAGATCAACAGATTTTCTGCTTTGAAATTATTTGACAGTAGCATAATCAATTCCCATAATTATATGTAACTGTAGATGTATAACTGTGCATAGTTATTGTACCCAAAATAAATTATTTTATTTGTAGGATGTGCCTTTTGCATCAGATTTCGCTCCAGGAGTCTAGTAAAAGAACAAAAATTCTGCAAGCCAAATGACTGATCAGCCCACCCACCAAATACACAGCTGGAGGCAACAGTGTAGATCTGATGACAAGAAACTGTCAGTTGTTGTCTTTGGCATCTTATTCCTCCAAGGAACTCATTCTCTCTAGTCCCCTCCCCCATTCTTTTTCCATTCTTCTTCTGGAGGCATGCAAAATTCTATATGGCCGTTAGAAGGAGAAAAGTACTTTTATTTTTTACATCTCTTTTCTGCCACTTAGTGATCCTCTGAATTTTTGCCAGCCACCTGTATGGCTACTCTTTTAAACCAGAAGGCATCTCAGATTTGAGCCTGGCTTTTATTTGATAAAATAAGTTACTATATTAGCAGCAACCTCTATTTTTTTTTACCAATAAACATAAGAGCCATGGAAGAAAATATTTATCACAAAAACAGGCCTTTGTATTTAAACTGATGGCAGTCTGCTATTCTAAAACAAGACAACGAAGGAGAAGGGACAAATGTATTTCCCCATTTTGAACCTTTGGCCACTTCTTCAGTGTTGCTTTGAAATCCGTTCAACAGCAGATTCCCCCTTTAATGACTGGGCCGGACAGCTTTGCTATTTATTTATTTATTTTAGAAAATTTATCTGCCATCCAATCATTCTCAGTAACTCCGAGTGGCTTATGAAGATAAAACCCCAAAACAAAAAGCAATAACTCCCCACCCTCCCAAATCTTCTTTATATTTCCTGAAACTGTAGAATACAAAAAGTACTTATTTAAAATGTTCTATGGCTTCAGTGGACAGGTCTTCTGAATGTGTTAGCTCATTCTTTTTCTAATTACATTTCAACATTTCAGGATAGGAGGGAATAAATACATTCAGGATAGGAGGGAATAAATAGAAGTTCTGTTTGATTCCTATAATATTAATAACAGACTTTGGCTGACCCTGAAACGCTAAGTATCAAAACTGTAAATTAAAGTAGGAAGAAAAAAAATATTGGGAAAAGGTCAGTGACAATCTGCTTTTGTATCAATGTCCAAAAAAATACATCCATATAGCCATGAGCCCACCAAGAACTGAAGAAGGAAACCTTAACACTGGCTCAAAGGAAACGTTACCTGAATACTGTTACATCTATAGCAAGCAGAAACCAATAGGTCATGTTATATTTTAGCCCAAATGTGTGGGTTATTCAATAAATCATACTTAAATCATGGTTTAGTGTGTGTGTGTGAGCACAACCAATTTGTGTGCAGCTACTCTTAATCTTTCTTTTTCAGGGCTTAACATCCAAGGTTTGGAAATCCCACTGCACTATTCTATCTAACAGAATTGTACTTCTTATTGCTACTGAAATGTTTCTTTCAGAAGTATCCAGGTTATGGATTTCTCAAAGGTCCTTTTTCAAGAGGCAACTGGACTTTCTTGTTTTTCTTTGAAGACGTTTTGCTTCTCAGAGCTGAAGAAGGTTCTTGGATGGGAAGCAAAGAAAAACCAGAAAGACCAGTTGCCTCTTGAAAAAGCACCTTTGGAACAACCATAACCTGGATGACTGAGAATCTGGGAGAGTTCAGCTGGTGCAAAATGTGACCGCGTGAGTGATCATGGGTGCACCTAGATGTGCCCATATAACATCTATCCTCCACGAGCTGCACTGGTTACCAGTGGTCTTCCGGGTGCAATTCAAGGTGCTAGTGACAACTTTTAAAGCCCTCCATGGCTTAGGAGCGGGATACCTGTGAGACCGCCTTCTGTGACCTTATGCCTCCCACCGCCCAGTTAGATCTCGCAAGGAGGGCTTGTTCCGGATACCGTCGGCCAGGCAATGTCGGCTGGCGGGTCCATGGGCTAGGGCCTTCTCTGTAGCAGCGCTGTCCCTTTGGAATATGCTCCCCATGGAGATTAGAACCATCCCAAATCTACTTGCCTTCCGCAAAGCTGTTAAGACCTGGCTTTGTCAGAGGGCATGGCATTGAGAACTTGCTCTTCCCCCGTGTATGTTTTGGATTGGTATGAATGAGGTTTTGTTTTTATATTGTATAGAAATTGTTTTTATCCTTTTGTACGCTGCCTCGAGTTCCCCATTGGGGGAAGTGAGGTGGGATATAAATTTAATAAATAAATAAATAAATAAAATAAATACTTATTTAAAAGTTGATTACATGTTAAAAATTCTGACCCCAAATATGTCTCAGAGGATTTGATTCACATTCCCAAATGGAGGCCCAAAGAATTCATTTTGGTAATTTTGTTTGCAAGAAGAGGCATAAGACTATTTTCTGTTTGCACCAATGCAGCCATTCAGTAATGCGAACATCCACCAATATCATAGAGTGTTCTATTATACGATCATCAGGCACTTAGCATGGGAGGAACATTGGCTGTCTTTGAAAAACTAAGCAGGATCAGATTGGTTTAATACTTGGATGGGAGACCACAAGGAAAGCCTAGGTCTGTAAACCAGATTGGGAAAACAAAACTACAGGACATGCAGAAACAAGGGCCACTCCTCTATTGATAGCTAGAAAACTCTTTGGATATCACCAAGAAGTAAATGAAATTTTGTTTTATAACAAAGATATTTTAACAGATATCTAATTTGAAGCAGGCAATAGCAAAACCTGTTCCAGGGATTAGAGACAGTTACCAGGAATCAAGGTGGACTCGAAGGTGCACACATAGAGAAAAAAAATGCAGACTGAAAAACTGATCTTTAAAGGGATTTTTAAAAATATGACTGTGATGTTGGTGTTGGTAATTTTTTTATCATTATTCTTTTTTATAGGAATCAGACTTTTTAATCTTACTATTCTGACCCTTACCACAGTGTATTTCTGTCACTGCTTGTATTGGTCAGTGCTTGCAACTAAACTGGCATGTGATGTGGGGTATATTGGAATCAGCAGCTTCTGGGATTTCATACGTATTCAAAACCCCTTTGCTAAATTGTCCTAAGTCGGTAGCAATGCAGTGACCCACCAATGAGGAGGAAACGCAGACATGATCTACTCTCTTGCATAGCCACTGTTCTGATTTTGCAGCTTTCATGAATGTAAAGGTGCTTTGCAACCTGGTAAATTCACTTGCTGACTGCCTCCAACCCACTCCCACCCGTACCCCATCTCAAAGGCTCTCTCTAAACTGTGAATGGACTTAACAGCTGTCAAGATTGCTTACTCAAGCAATAGCTATTCAAGCATTAACAGAAAGTAGCGAGAAGGCTCAGTTCAGTAAGTCCTATGATTAACAAGAGGCCTCTAGAAAGTCCCAAAGAGGGACTTTGAACGCAGTCCAGAATTATTCCCAGATGTTCAATGTTTGGATGTCATGCCAAATTATAGTTAAGTAATAAACAAACTCAAGCCTCTGGCTTGGGCATTGTTTCACGTTCTTTCTCCTCTAGCAGGCTGCACAAGCGGATATGAAGCATTGACTTTGGGGGCTAATCTAATGCCTGAAGTGGATCAAACAGTATAAATGAGATCCCTCTTGGGAGTCTGCCTTCTGAGCTGGAGTCTATTTAAAACAATCTCCCTTGATGAAATACTTGACATTTCCCGCATCGGCCCAGAGATCAAAAACAGAGATGGCTCGATAGCCCCACGCTTCTGCAGGGTCATTTGCAAAAATGAATCAAGCAAAAGTAAATTCATCTACACTATAAATTCACTCGCCAAAAACAACACTAACCATAAAAACCTTCGTTCTCACCCTGACAACCATACAGCAACGTGCCTGCTCCTGTGTACTCCACACAGAACTAAAAAAACATCTAGACAATGGAGAGAAGGACCTGTACATAGACTACCATGCTGAATGTAACAAAAGTAAGTCACACAACCCACAACTCAACATCCAACCCTACTCCAACCAATCCACCATCACCAAGACTAGGCACGCATGCCCCTAACTACCTCAATTCTAACTACAGCTGGCCTTAAATGCAAGCTACTCAATGCAAGAAGCCTTGTGAAAAAAATACCTGAATTCCTCCTCTTACTAAATACAGCTAAATTTGACATCATTTTTGTCTGTGAAACATGGCTCAACACATCTCTCCCTGACTCCATTACCACAGTAAGAGACTATCAAGTTTACTGATCAGATTGTGAAATCCATAGAGGAGGTGGTGTTGCTATCTTCTATAAAAAGTCCTTACATCTAAAAAACATCCAAGTCACCCAGAAGCTTGCTCTTCCTGAGACCATCATCTGTGAACTGTCCTTAAATATCATATTTCAATTCTTACTATGTTACAGAGCCCCTGATTATTACATAGAACATGTAAACAAGCTAAATTCACTACTAACATGGGCATCATCCTGCCCACATGCTTTTATCTTTCTTGGTGACTTCAATCTACCTCATATTAACTGGACCCTAAACGAATGTAATAACTGAACCCATACATGCAACCTACTACATGCTGTAACAACATCTCTAGGACTGGAACAACTAGTAACCAACAATACTAGACTTAACTGCCTCGATCTCATCTTCTGCAATAGTTTGAACTCAATTTATGGAATACAAATTAAAGGACCCTTTTCCAACAGTGACCACAACATGATTGACTTTTGTCTCAATATACGTCCGCACAAAAATCATCACAACAACATGATCCCCAATTATAACTTCAAAAAAGGCAACTATGATCTTATAGACAACCATCTCTCATCCCTTGATTGGCAATCTCTATTCACTGGATGCAATACTGCTGAAGACCATTACAACATATTTTTACTTGAAATCCAAAGAGTCATCAAACTATATGTACCAATAACAACTCCCAAAACCAGAAAAAACAGATTACCCATAACAATGAGGAAACTTCAATCCAAAAAGATCACTTTGGCAGAAAAAGAAATCTGGTCATGCTGCCAACTTCAAAAGCTGATACAAAAATTTATGCCACCAGATAAAGACTGAATGCACCAATTATCACATTAAACAAGAGGAAAACCTTCTACACACCAATTCCACGCACGCTTTCTACAATTTTGTAAACAACAAACTAAAGACTCAAGATCCATCCCACCCTGAAAGGACCTAATGGTAAAGACTGCAACGATGACACCATTAAAGCCAACCTCTTTAACACATTGTTAGACTCAGTATTTGTAAACAGAAATGGATCATGCCCAATATTTCCTAGTCGAACCACAGACAATTACAATGATCTAATACATATCAATTTTACAGAAGACAATGTTGAAAAAGCACTATGCAACCTAAAACCATCTCTATCTACTGGACCGGATGAAATATGTGCCTACTTCTTAAAAAAGCTATCCACTGCCATAGCCGAACTTTGAAGCATAATCTTTGAAAAATCTTTCAGGACCAGCTCCTTGCCAAACCTATGGTCACAAACCATGGTCATCCCCATCTTCAAAAAGGTCTAGTTGAAAATTACAGATCAATCTCTTTATGTTGCATCACCTGTAAAGTCATAGAATCAATTATTAACCAATCCATTATCCTCCACTTAGAGACAAACAACCTACTCTCAAATAAACAATTTGGTTTCAGAAAAAAACTATCCTGTAATCTGCAACTCTTACACTGCAAAAACATATCGACTACTCAGTTCGATCAAGGCAAAGCAATAGACGCAATCTACATTGACTTCTGTAAAGCATTCGATTCAGTGGTACATGACAAACTACTACTAAAACTAAAATCTTATGGTATCTCTGGACAACTGCACAACTGGATAGAAGCATTCCTGTCAAACAGACAACAAATGGTCAAAATTGGGAGCATCCTATCAAATTCTGTACCTGTCAACAGTGGTGTCCCCAAGGCAGTGTTCTAGGACCAACTCTCTTCATACTCTACATAAATGACCTCTGTGATCATATTAAGAGCAACTGCGTTCTCTTCGCTGATGATGTAAAGCTATTCAACACCACAGACAATACTGCTACCCTTCAAAAGACCTCGACTATGTATCAGAATGGTCAAACAAATGGCAACTTCAAATCTCAACAAATAAATGCTCTGTCTTACATATTGGCAAAAAAAATCAGAAAATAAAATACAAGCTGAATAGTCAAGACCTTGTTGATGATCCAAACTCTGTCAAGGACCTTGGAATACTCATCTCTAATGATCTAAGTGCTAGAGCCCACTGTAACTACATAGCCAAAAAGGCATTAAGAGTTGTTAACCTAATCCTACGTAGCTTTTTCTCTGGTAATATCACACTACTAACTAGGGCATACAAAACATTTGCTAGACCAATACTCAATACAGCTCATCAGTCTGGAACCCACATCACGTATCTGATATTAACACAGTTGAGAAAGTCCAGAAATATTTCACAAGAAGAGTTCTACACTCCTCTACTCATTGCAGAATACCTTATGCCACCAGACTTGAAATTCTAGACCTAGAAAACCTAGAACTATGCCGCCTTCGGTCTGATCTAAGTATAGTATATAAAATCATACATTGCAATGTCCTTCCGTCAATGAATACTTCAGCTTCAACCATAACAATACAAGAGCACACAATAGATACAAACTCAAGGTTAACCACCAAACTTGATTGCAGGAAATACGACTTCAGCAACAGAGTGGTCAATGTCTGGAATACTCTACCTGACTCTGTGGTTTCTTCCCCAAACCCCAAAAACTTTAACCTTAGACTGTCTACTATTGACCTCACCCCTTTCCTAAGAGGTCTGTAGGGGCGCATAAGTGCACTAACATGCCTACTGTCCCTGTCCTATTGTTTCTTTTATTTTTCTTATATGTATTCATTTCATGTATTCACAACTATGTTTATCCTTATACTTATTATCTTGTAAGCGATTGACTAAATAAATAAATAAATAAATAAATAAATAAATAAATTGACTAAATAAATAAATAAATAAATAAATAAATAAATAAATAAATAAAAGGACACCTCTTTGTACAGCAGCTTGCCAATAGTTGAAAATAGTCAGTATCCAAAATCCTTGTTTGCAATTGTGCTGACCCAGGAAAGAGGTTTATTCTAAATGATGTTTCAGTGCAGGATCTTTAACTCAACTTCAGTGATTTTCCTATACTGTATATAATTTGCCTTAAGAAAGTTGCCTTAAGAAAGTTCAAAACATTCTTAAAGCTCCATCTCATCCTGGACACCCTTTTTTGAACTATTACCACCTGGCAGACAGTACAGGATAATAAAAACAAGGACAAATTGGCTGAAAAACAGAACAGTAACTATATTGAACAGTAACTATATTGAATTCTACTGTAGAGTGCAACACTAATGCAATATCAGGGGTTTTCAATTCAATTGAATAGCATGAGAAGGATGTGTGTTGTGTTTTATTTTTATAGTTATAATGTACACTGAAGATAGCATTTAATTTCATTGCACAAGGTGCAATGACAATGAAGTAAACTAACTAACTGATTTGTGCTAAAACAGCTTTAAGGTTGTTGTTTTTTTAAAGAAGAAGAAAGATTGAAAAGCTGTTTCTGATTATAGCATCTTAAAATTAATCTTGAAAGAAAGATTCAAATATTAGGCTGATATAAATAAATCATCCCTGAAGAACATTAGCCTTGAAGTTAACGAATTAAGGTGTGTCTCCTCCTCTTTTTTTGGTAATTCAAATATGACTATAATTCAAATGCACTGTCAACAGCTTCATTTAAGTAAATGAATAAAACAATGTCTCTTCAAAACCCTAACAGAAAACTATTTCATATTTGCATACGTTTTGAATGAAGATTGCCAGAGTCATGCAAACTAGAGACTCAAAAAGGAATGTTCCTTTTAGATAGTTATCTTAAAATACAAGATAAAAACTAATAAATAAAGCATTTGGATGGTCTTCCATCTCCTTTAGGCTAATAAGCAATTGCATTTGCATATTTCTTTATGGGTTTTTTTGGGGGGGGGGTGTCAGTGGATTTAATCACAAAATCTCCTCTTCACATTATTTGGAATTGTAATAGTACATAACAATATACGAGTCTTTCTTGGGATTGAAAATTTGCAAGTCAGATAAAATTAGCAGATGGGGTAAAATTACAAGTCTTCTGTCATTTGTCAAAAGTATTGTTTACTCTACAAAATTAACCAACTGTTTGGAAGTAGTTTTTCCTTCCATTCTATTAATAAAATTGGACTTGGATATCTACATCTGTCTGTCTCTGTCTCTGTCTCTGTCTCTGTCTCTCTCTCTGTCTCTCTGTCTCTCTCTCTCTCTCTCTGTCTCTCTCTCTCCCACTCCTATGTTTTTTTATTGTGGGTACATAAGACGCAAAACAATATGTGAGCCAGATAATGAAGATCAAAATACAGAATAACAAAATACTAGAATTAGAAGGGACCTTCTAGGTCTTCTAATCCAACTCCCTGCTCAGGCAGGAAATCAATTTTTTCTCCTATTCTTCTGACATTGTTCCCATTTATTTGGTCCTAATTGATTTAATATTTTTAAATCTCTTTTAACTTTTGTATTCATTGTTTTTTATGTGAGCCGCCCTGAGTCCTTCGGGAGATAGGGCAGCATATAAGACCAAATAATAAATAAATAAATAAATAAATAAATAAATAAATAAATAAATAAATTTGCTTATTTTAATACATGCCTCCATATATTGTTTTATTAATAATTAAAGAATAAAAATATTTTAAAAGCTAAGAGAGAAAAAGAAATTTCTTGGGTTACTTATTCTGTAGCATTTTTAAAATATGTATGTATACAGGAAGTGAAAGGGCGTTGGTACTTACCTGACACGCCCATTCTCTTTGAGCTGTAAAGAGCATCCAGTAGTGGGGAGGTGCTTCAGTCTCTGCATGTCTAGGCTGGGCTTATTTTCTAGAATGCTCCTCCTCCTCCACAGGACTCCTCCCCAGCATTCCCCAGTTTTGGCGAAGATGAGAGAATAAACCCCCTCGCTCCCACGCCCTAACAATTCATTGGCCGGAACACGACCCCACCAGATGGAAAATGGTTGGGGCTGGATGCTCTTCACAGCTCAAAAAGAATGGGCGTGTCAGGTAAGTATCAATGCCCTTTCTCCCATGAGCTGTTCAGAGCATCCAGTAGTGGGACATACCAAAGCTTGGCCTGTCCTACGGGAGGGACTCCGTCTGGCTTGGAATCCTCTCCTAGTCTCTGTGGACTCATTGTAAAACTCTTCTGCCAAAGGAAGCCTCAGCAGATGCAAACACATCAATTTTATAGTGCTTAATAAAGGGCAATGGAGAGGCCCAGGTTGCCGCTCAACAAATTTCAGTTATTGGTACGCTGCTGATGTTGCGGCGCTCCTGGTTGAATGAGCAGTTATGCCCCTTGGCACCTGTAAGGATTGAGTCTGATATGTTTTTGCTATTGTGGCCCATAGCCAGCGGCCTATTGTGGAAGATGAGACCTTGCAGCCTTGAGTGCATGGCTGAAATGACACAAATAAAACTTTCATTTTTCTGAAAAGCGCTGTGTGGTGAATATATATTCGCAATGCTTGCCTCACATCAAGCCGGTGCTATTGTAGTTCTAATTCATGATTTGGTCTAGAACAAAAGTTAGGGAGCATCAGTTCTTGAGCCCTGTGGAAGGCCGAATTAATTTTGGGTATAAACATAGGGTCCGGATGAAGGACCACTCTGTCAGAGTGGAAGACACAAAGATCCTGTCTGATTGACAGGGCTGCCAGTTCCAAAATACGATGAGTGGAAGTTATTGCCACAAGAAAAAGAACTTTGTACGTCAGAATTTGGAGACTCGTAGACTTCAATGGTTCGAAGGGACACTTAGTAGGTGCAACAAGGACCTTGTTAAGGTCCCAAGTTGGATAATGGTGAACCACTAGCAGATATAAGTTTGTGGATCCCTGAAGAAAACTCTGTATGCGTGGATGATGGGAGAGAGATGGGATACTGTCACAAGTGACAACTGATGCCAAGGCCGCTACCTATCTTCTCAACGTATTTGGAGACAGACCCTTGTCAAGTCCTATTGTAAAAACTCTAGGATTTGAGCCACTGATGGAGAAGTGGGATTAACATGAGACTTAGTACACCATTTGCAGAAACTGGACCATGTGGCATTGAAAATGCGAGTTGTTGAGGGGCGCCTGGCAGCTTGGATGGTGGCTATGACTTTGTTAGATAACTGCTCACTCTTCAGATGTCGCTGCTCAACCTCCAGACAGCTAGGTGAAACCATTGAGGGTCCGGATGTTAACAACACCCTGTCCGGCAGAATCTTCCATGGTTCTGATGAGGACAGACTGCGGAGGTCTGCAAACCACGGCCGTCTCGGCCAGTATGGAGCTACAAGCAACAGCTCCGCCCTCTCTTCCAGCAGCTTCTGGATGACCTTGGGGATCACTGGAAGTGGTGGGAATGTGTACAGAAGGCCTGGGGGCCAACGGCAGTGGAGCACATTGAAGTTCTCCGCTCCTTGTGAGGAATACCTGGAAATGAATCTTGGGAACTGGGAGTTGAGGGGGGAAGCGAACAAATTTACCACCGGCTGTCCGAATCTCTGGGCCGCCTCTTGAAACAGGGTCAGGTGCAGGCACCACTCCGATTGGTCGAGCGTAGCCCTGCTTAACCAGTCTGCCTAGGTATTCGACAAGCCCGATATGTGCTCTGCTGTGATGGAGAGCAGGTTGTTCTCCGCCCAACGACACAGATGCTCCGCTTCCTGCATCAGGTGTTTCGACTGCGTGCCCCATTGCTTGTTTATGTGAGCTTCTGCTGTTACATTGTCAGTCAAGATTAGTATGTGTTGATTGCGTACCTATGGGAGAAAGCTGTGAAGAGCCAGGTGTACTGCTCAAAGCTCCAGCCAGTTTATGCTGCATGACTGTTCTATGGAGGACCAGCGGCCTTGGGCTGTGAGCAACTGAAAGTGAGTTCCCCATCCAAACAGGCTGGCATCTGTCATGATGGTAAGTCTGTGGGGCTCTTTGAAAAGGCAACCTCTGTTGATGACTGGTCTGGCCCACCAGTGGAGGGATATGAGGACCTTTGATGGTACCTTGACCTTGTATTTGGAGTTGCTTTCGCCAGATCGCTGGTACGGAAGCAGGAACCACTGGAGGGATCTAGTGTGTAGTTGAGCCCAGGGAATAATAGATGTACATGAGATCATTTTGCCTAACAATTTTGTTAGTTTGGCTAGGGGCACCCTCTTGTGAGCTCTGATCTCCTTTACTAATTGTTGTATGCTGGTTTGTCTATCTGGTGACAGGAAAACTTTGCCTTCCACTGTATCTATGATTGCCCCCAGGTGGATCAATCAAGTCGAAGGTGTTAAATGACTCTTTTTCCAATTAATTGAGAACCTGTGTTGTTGTAGTGATAGTAATGTGGTCTGAGTGTCTCTAACTGCTTGATGAGCTGAAGATGACAAAATTAATATGTCATCAAGGTAACACTGGAGTCATACAGGGAGAGCAGCCAGAGCTGCGAGGACCTTTGTGAAGGTCCTGGGGGTGGAAGCTAGTCCAAAAGGAAGGGCAACATATTCAAAGTGGTGATTATTATAACAGAAATGCAAAAATTTACAGTGGGAAGGCTGAATAGAAATATGTAAATACGCCTCCATCAGATGTATTGACGTAAGGGCGTCACCCTTTCTGATGCCGAGTAAGATAGATTGTAAGGTATGCATTTTAAACTTGCGGTATACCAAGAAATGGCTAAAATGTTTTAAGTCTAAAATTGCTCTCCCCCCCCGAACTCTTTGGAACAACAAAAAGTTGTGAATAGAAACCTCACTCTCGTTGGTTGGTAGCTACTGGTTGAATGGCTCTTATGTCCAGTAGATGTTGGATAGCTGTTTCCATAAGATTTCGTTTAACCAGATCTCTGGAAAGAGAGCACGACATAAAGAAGTCTGGGGGGGCGGTGGATTGAAATTCTAAAGCTAGGCCAAATCTGATCATGTCCCTGACCCAGGAATCAGATGTTGCAGAGCCCCATTGGTCCACGAATAATTTAAGGCGTCCACCAATAGGAGCCGAGTCCATGGAGTTATTTGAGATGCTGGAATGACCGGTTTCCAACTCCTCGAAAGGGTCCCTTGGATTAGCCACCCCTTCTGTTTCTGTCCCCGAAGTCAGACCTCTCTGACTGCTGCCCTGGTCTGAATGTCGGGGGTCTCTGGTATCTGGGTGAATATGGTCCTTGATAGAAAGGACGAAAGTATCCCCTCTGAAAGGACTGGGGTTTATAGAGTCTGACTTCTGAAAAAGGGAGAGTTTTCTTTTTGCTTCTGGTTTCATTCAGCAGCGGATCGGGGGCAGGGCCAAACAATCTGTCTCCCGCAATGGGAGATGAGGCCAGCTTGCATTTATGCTTAATGTCCGCTTGCCAATGTTTTAACCATAGTAAGCATCGCGCTGTGACATATGAATTAATGGCCCTAGCTGAAAACTTAACCGCATGATAAGTTGCATCAGCAGAGAATTCTGCAGCTGTGATAAGTTTGGCAATGTCCTGATGCACTCTAATGTTGGAATTAGGAATATGCTCCTGTAGGTGATGGAGCCATCTGAGAGAGGAGTGAGTAAAAAAGGAAGCGGCCATGGCTGCTCTGAGGGCTCACACATCAGACTGATGAGCCCTGCATAGGGCCAACTCGGCCTGTTTTTCCTCTGGCTTTAATGCCTCCGGCGCTTCACTGGGAATGGAGGAAGAGGATGCTAATCCCACTATAGGTTCATCTACCTCGGGAGTATTCAGCAAATTTGAGAAATCAGGGGCCAAATTGAAATATTTCCTGTCATATCCCATGGGGGAAGGATACACCGCTGCAGACACCCACTGTTTCCACACTAGGTAAAAAAACATGTAAGGAACTGGAATCACATCTGCCTCAACTACCGGTTGGTTGAAAATTAGGTCCTCTGATTCCTCTTGTGAAGGAGTTGGTGTGGTAGAAGGCGCCGCCTTGTCCAGGCACGCTGTGTTTTTGGCCTTGAACAATAGTGATTTGAACAATTGTGGGAGGAATAAGCCTATAAATAAGGTCCTCATCTTCAGACATACCCCTTTCTAAGGGGTCCGCTTCCGACAGGGCCAGTTCACTATCATGTAGTGACCCTGATTCAATATATTCCATTTGATCAATTTGTTCCACCTCCTTCTCCTCCTCCTCTGCCTTCAGCCCTTGGAGGGGCGCACCCCCCTGAAACTGTACCTGGGTATAGTGTTGCTCCAACCTGGCAAACTATTGTAACGATTGTGAGTCATAATCAATGGGTACAGGATGTTCCCTGGTCAGAACTGCGTGTTGCAGACCTGCAGCGATTCCTCTGGAAGAATGTCATCCTGATGAAGGCCGGCAGCCATTGGAGTAAACGTGGCTTCAGGGGCCCTTTGCATGGTCGGCGTTCCAGATATTTGGGCCTGTTGACTCTGGGGAGCCAAGTTGTGCCTGGATGAGAGGAAGAGATCTAGGGGAGGAGGAGGGTGGGAAGAGGTAGACTGTCCTGGACTAGGGGGGCGCGAAAGACTGAGAGGCCCTGTGCGCCTCCCATGTGCACTTATCTATTTGCTTTTCTAATGCTTTATGGCTCCTGTTGGCATCCTTTTCTGAAGCTTTAGAATTCCCTTTGGTGTGCTTAGATTTGTGCTGAGATTTAGCTTTGACCTTTGAGGTTGAGGTCTGAGAGCTACTACCACCTGCCATTTCGATTGAATATAATATAAGTCGTATCTCAGTAATAATATTTTATTGATATTTTTTTTTAATTCATATTTATATCTCGTCCTTCTCCGGAGACTCAGGGTGGCTTACAATTTTTTGGGGATACAACCCAATGCGCTCAGCAATAGCCTTCCTTCCATTGTATATGCCTGCTTATTACTAAGCGGCATTTTTACAAAGTCAGCTTATTGCCCCCAACAATCTTGGGTCCTCAGTTTACCTACCCTGAGAGGATGGAAGGCTTGAGCCTGGTGGGATTCGAGCCTGCAATAATTACAGGCAGCTGGAACTAAGTGCTAGGCTAATAACAGCCTGCACCACCAAGGCCCTTTATATTGATATTAAAATATTAATACTAAATAGATTATTATCAGTGATATTATTATTATTATTATTATTATTATTATTATTATTTAATGATAATCACCAATATATAGCTGTATATATGTATATCTAAATTAATAGCACATAGCTAAAATTATAGAATATCCAAACAGCCAAACTGAGAATGCCTTAAGGCCCAAGTTAATGAGGTAGAGGCCTTCAACAGCTTCCCTGCAGAGGCAGACACAGGCCTTGGTGCTCGCTGTTGTGCCGCTGGGTTGATGGGGCTGTGAGGGTTAAGCCAACAATTTAAATGCACAGATGGCCTCGAATATAATAAGAAAAAAATGAGGGTGTAACAGTCCCTAGGGTTCCTAAAGAGAAACCTCTGCTCGGGAAAGAAGGGTACCTCACACAGCACGAAATGAAATACAGTCAGCATGACCATGTGGTCTTTAGAAAAAAACAATGGCCTCCAGCGGTTAAGTTTTGGCATGTGCTTCCCAGCGACAAACTCGCACCGCATGGAGAAGCAGCCTGAGACGGCTTCTCCTATATGCTAAATGGCAGGGAAGGGTGGAAGGAGCCAAGCGTTTAAGCCCTCCACCCCCAGACGGCGTTCGGAGGGGGAAAGGAGAATGATACCACTTGGTTGTGAGCAAGGCGCCTATGCCGCTGTTGCTGTAATAAACTCTGCGGCTATCGCAATGACAGGGGTAGAAAGAGTGGGTGAGGGGGGGTGCAGAACGATACCGAAGCCTTCCTTTGCTTCGGGGAGCGAAGCAGTGCTTCCCAACAATGTGAGCGATCTCCGACGGCCAGATGTTAAAGAGGCAACATCAGGAGATTGTAACCTTATTAGGAGGCTAAAAAGCCTTAAAGACAAACTTGTCAATTTTCAAACTTGTTGATAAACAACTAATTTTCCTGTTTCGGCCAAGGAAGAATCAAAAGCACTGCCTATCCTCAACGAGTCTGAGCCAAAACTGGGGAACACTGGGGAGGAGTCCTGTGGAGGAGGAGGAACATTCCAGAAAATAAGCCCAGCCTAGACATGCGGAGACTGAAGCACCTCCCCACTACTGGATGCTCTGAACAGCTCATGGGAGAATATACAGGTAGTCCTTGACTTACAACAGTTCATTTAAGGATTGTTACAAGTTACACAGGCACAAAAATGACTTATAACCATTTTCACAATTATGACTGTTGCAGCATCCCCACAGTCATGTGATCAAGTTTAGATGGTTGGCAACTGACTCATATTTATGACAATTGCAGTATCCCGAGGTCATGTGATCCCCTTTTGCAACCTCCCGACAAGCAAAGTCAATGGCGATGCCAAATTCACTTAACATCCATGCTATCAACTTAACAACTGCAATGATTCACTTAACCACTGTGGCAAGAAAGATCTAAAATGGGGCAAAATTCACTTCACTTAGCAACAGTCTTGCTTAGCAACAGAAATTTTGGGCTCAACTGTGGTCATAAGTCAAGGACTGCCTGGATAGAGACTATTTTACTTAGCTAGATAAAATATAGATTTGGTCCTCTAAATGAATATGTACTGTATGTTAGTGAATATTATAATAATTGGAGAGGAGGTCCGTGAATGAAGATATATTACTGGGCTTTCCTTTTTTGTGGTTTTTGTTTTTAATTCTTTTTCTTTCATTCTTTTATGTTGTGGTACATAATGTGAAATTAATGCATTCTGCAGCTTCTTTGGCACCCTGGTATCCATATTTTATTGAGTAGTTTATGCAATTACAGGGCTGAAAGAGATATGAATGAAAGGCAGTGTGATTTGCTTCTTTTTCGCATGACACCGCTGTGCTGAATGTAAGGAGCTGCCTTTTTCCAAGTCAGATAAATGACATGTTTAGAAGTATCTGTTGACTGTGTGTCTCCAAGATCACAGCTCTGCTACTTGAAATCCTTTAAGTGGAGAAAGCAAAGGCAGAACTTGCATCGCAAAGTTGTGGCTCTCTCAAGGTTAGATGGTCAAATCGTATGTGATGTGAAGATGGAAAACAATTCCATTTATCTGCTCCGTTAATTATACTTTTCTGCTTGCACAGACCTGTCTAATTCAAAGCTGGAAAACTATCTGTGGTATTCTAAGACAGTCTTAGAATTGGCTTTGAAAGATTGAGTTAGGAATTCAATGAATTTAGATTGAAGTTTATTATTAGTAAATGTTGGTGCTAATCAGCTCTTCAAAAAACATTGCAGGGCATCATTTTTGAAGGAGCCAGTTTTTATGAAATAAGATGAAACAAGATTTTGAAAACTTTTTTTTTAACCAAATGGCAACTGGATACTTAGAAATTGTTTTAAAAATAAAGATAACATTTACCAGAAAATATGGCTAATAAGAGTGGAGAATTTTACAGGAAGTAATAGATAAATAAATATAAGAATACAAGCGAGAACACCAGCCCTGTTAGCTAGGTTATAGATTAGCATAAGGCATATATTGATTTATTTTGATTTGCTACTATAGTTTTAGAGGTTTATGATGCTTTTTTAAATAAATATATTCTACTCACAATACAGCTTTATATAACAGTGATTTTGAAGGGAAATCACAATTCTTCTGATTGGCTAATCTGTTGCTCCTTTTTTAATTATTTGTTAAATGCTAATAGCAAATATTTTCAGCAACTCTGGTGCATAGACTTCATATAAAGTTACCTATGATTGTCTCTCCTGCACAAAGTAGTAACAAGCCTCTGTCATATTAAATGACAGAATCTCTGAAATTGGTATGTTGGTTTATCAGTTTCCTGAAAAAACAAGCATACCAATAAAAATAAAATTAAGGCTCAGTTCCCCAATTTCCCTTCACAATATATTCAGAAGAGCAATTGGTAATTGGCAGTTGACACATTAACAAGTCCTATGCTGTCTGATTAATAAAACATGATGATGCAAAAATATAAGCCAATTGTAATAATGTCATGATACAAGGTTCACCATCTCACAATTGCATTGTAAACACTGTACACAAGTACATTCTGAAATTGAGAAGTTGTTAATGTATCAACTGCCAATTGGTGTTCTGAATATATTGTGAGAGCAAGTGCAGTAAAAAAAAAATCAAATTATCACTATTTTTAATTATATAATTTCAGAATATTGTTATATGTTAGTTTTCCACATACTTATTAATAAGGTTGTGGGGAGAGGAGTGGCAGAACCTCAGAGGAAGTGAAAAGAAGGAGCAGCCTGGAGTCTCTAGGTAGCCACAAGTGAATGGTAAGTTCCACCCTCCTTGAGTGCCATCAACCCCTATCTACCTTTAAGCAGGTGCTGATCTTTAGTTGAGAAGATTCTTGTACATAGGCTATAGTAATAAATCAGTTTAATTCAACCTTCACATGAGGACCTGATTTTTCAAGCCCGACATTGGTTGGGATTTTGAATTATACACCAATAATTTGGAATAGATCATTCATTCAAGAACTATGGATTTATTAAATATGGATTATAATACAGATGGCTCTTTATGATGTAAAGATAATTATTTACAATGATGCATCAATGAGTGCTCATTCTCTATTTATGAATGGGCTCACTTCCCTCTATGTTAAAGCATTAATACTAAAAAAGAGAAAAGGGAAATAATGTAATATTTGAAAAGTGTTCACCAAAGGTCAGTGAAGATATCTGCTTATTAGGGGAGCTAACTAATACAAATTGTAATGCCAGCCTGATTTGTACAGTGATGTCAATTCTGGATACCTTTTTTTGGATTGACCCTGGGACATGAAATCCTGCATGAGAGGGATGTAGTCTGCACTTGTGGCATGATTTATGAAGAACTTGTCTGAATAAGCAGTCTTTAATAATTTCACAGTTCAATTGCCCTTATGTCAGAGGTGGCTTAAAATTGATTCTGCTTACTTAGGAGATTCTAATTTAGGTATGGCAATCCTCCTGAGGAAATATTTAATGGCATTATCGAAAAGAGGTGAGATTTTCTTTTCAATAGTTAGTGTGCAGCATATGCCTCCCAGTTTATGTTAAATAGTGTTTTGGTTAAGATTAAGTAAGATCAACCATTCAGCACTGGGATGTTATTTGCTGTGAAGTGATTTAACAAATGTTTGAACAGCTGTTACCGAACAAATGCTGTTGATATAAGTAGAATAATCTTTGCTGTTCTGTCTCTTGTTTAAGGAAGGATATGATAAATCAAGGGGGAAAGACTATAGTTAGAGACCATGTGCTTATAAGAGAAGTATTGCACTTCCTGCATTTGAGGATAAGTTAAAAAAAGGTGCATGTCATAGGCCCAGATATGCTAAGGCTTAGCTGAAGAGCTTGTCCAATCTTTTAGAATCAGTGATTAGCTCCTAGACTCTCCAACCATTAAGGTCATCACTTTACAGTCTGGATAAATGAGGGGAAGTTCTGTCCTGAAAAATATCTAGCATTTATGAAATACTTCAGCTTAATTATCTGTAGACAAAAAAAGATCCCTTATCACCTTGTTTGTTTTAGCCATCCTAAGAACTTTGGTGTTGGCATCACATACTGGTCACTCCTGACTTCAAATGACTATAAATAACTTTTAAAAAACTGTATCCCCAATTGCAAATTGTTAAGAGATTGTCCTGATCAACATCTTCCATTGCAATAAAGGTTCTTTTATTCTCTCTTTTTTATAAGATCTCTGTTTCTCTGCTATGACTACTAAGTTAAAGGACTAGTCTAAAATCTTATTAAGGCCCAAGTTAGTATCTATCAGATTATTATCCTCAGTGCTCAGCATTCTTAAAGTATTCTGAATTAGTGAGACATGATTTATGTTTTCAGGAGTTTTTCCATTAGGAATAATTTTGCCCAAAGATTATGTTTATTAAATGCTTAGTGATCTTTCTGATGGATAAGTGTTTGCCATCCCAACTTGTATCCAGTGATAAGCTACAGCATTTCTGAGCTCAGTTTGTGATTTCTTTGATCCTGCCATCCATCTTATCTATCCCCTCCTCTTTCTGTTTTCCTCAACCTTACAGAACATGCTGTCTAGTACATTATCCACTCACATCCATATCCAAGTGATGTGACTTTCTGATTATGGCCTTAGTCAAGCAGTCAGTTTTTATTTTGTTCAAGATGTAACTGGTTTGTTCTTCTTGCAGTCCATAGTATTTACTGTCTCCAGAACCATAATTCAAAAGTGTTTATTTTCACACTTTTGCTGTTTTTCAATGTCTAGTAGTTGCTTTAACTACTCAATCTCTGCTGTCACAGAAACACCCATATACTTCATGATCCTGTCTAAGTTTACTTCGTCAACACCCTGTCCATCTTTATCTAGTCATGGGCTCAAAAGGAAGGAAATCACATAATAAGTTTTTAACTTTCTGGTATGAAAGGTGATATTCTATATTATTCCTGAAGATACAGTTTGATTGTTCCTTCCATAAATGTCATATTGATCTCATTTATAATAGGTTATTTAGCTTATTGTTAATTTGTTTTTAAGAGGCCTAGAACTTTATCACTTACAACATCTGACTACCTGAGATTTCTTCCTTGAAATATCATTATTATTAAATATCATGATTATTAGTCTCTCTGAAATCTACTTATTTTCCTAAAATATTACTTTAAACCCTTTTGCCATTACTTGTCCTGCTGTGTCTGTAGGTGGTTTTCTGCTTTCCATGTTTTGTTTTAATTCACATTTTCAGGTTAATTAACATCATGTCTCTCAGAGGTGGTATTCAGCAGGTTCTGACCAGTTCTGGAGAACCGGTAGCAGAAATTTTGAGTAGTTTGGAGAATCAGCAAATATCACCTCTGACTGGCCCCGCCCCACTCTGTTGTCTGCCTCCTGAGTCCCAGCTGTTCGACTGGGTCTTCTTTTGTTGTCTTGCACAGGAGAATGAAGCTGGAAAGCAGGTTAGTGCAATGGGGAGGGAAAGGAATTTTGAAGTATCCTTTCTCTGCCATGCCCACCAAGCCATGCCCACACAACTGGTAGTAAAAATTTTTGAATCCCACAACTGATGTCCCTCAATATTTTTCGTTTATTGCCTCCTTGCATTGCTTTTATGTTTTTTTTCTCTGAGTTTCTTTCTAATTTTGTTTCTTAGATATTATTTTCATTTTCTATGGAATAATAGTGGTGGTTAGCATTAACCCCAACAAACAGGGAACCATTAGATACAATTTTGAGTGAAGAGGATGTCTTACAAATGATTTTCAGTACATTAATAAAGCCATACGTTTCAGGGCGTAATCACAGTCCAACTATTGTAAAAGGTAATAACAGGATCAGAATAGTTAAAGCAATTGTATCTTTGTGGTAATGTAGAATTGGAAATATTGGAATATGGAGAAAAAAGAGAAAAACAATAAATTTCAAATTATGTTTTGGAGACATTTCCTAAAAGCTTCCTGGACTGCAGAAGAAACTAATTAAACAAGTCTAGAATTTTCTTGATAAGCAAAAACTCATGTATTTAAATCATGTGATATGAGCAGATGAAGTTACAGAAACAATTATACTGTTGGCAGGGTTGAAAAATGTAAGATAAAATATACAGCTGGGACCAGAGACAATAGTGAACTATCCGTGGAAAAATAGTTACTGTTAAAGGTATATTAGCTTTATTGTTGAGGTCATTTTATCCTCCCTTTTCTGTGGTTTGAACCTTTCAGTTTTGGGACATTGATTAATATGGTTTTATATTACATATTTTTGCTGTTATTTGTTTTTATTGAGTTGTTGCTTGCTGCACTTAGTCACCTTTGGTGAGATAGGTAGCCATATTAATTTGATAAATAAATGAAATCAGATAAAAATGGCAAGCATGTGTCCATGGCAATTATCACAGGCCCAGTTGAGTAGCAACTGTCTATCATTGATTGGAGAAATTGTATTGTTCTCCAAAATAGCCTGTTGTGTCTCTGAAAATTAAATTCCTATTGTTTTTTTTTCTTTTGAAAAACAAATTCCTAGGTACAAACAACAATGCTTTGAATACCTCTTATAGAAATAGGGTAAGATTGAGTCAAAGGTAGTCATGCTTTAGGAACAAAATCAGAGTAACACATCTATTTAATATACCTTTTCCTTATAAGATAGTACTGTTATCAAATACACTTCAGGCTTTTCTTTTTAAATCGGTGGGTGTAAATTGACAAATATCACTTTACTGCTAGGAATGTGTAATCATTGTAAAACCTATATTTAAATTTATATTGCTACTAAAACTCCTGGGTGCGGAAGATGAAACAAAGCAGTCCAACCAATTTATGAATAAGCTTTGGGCCCTGCTAAACTCTAAGGAGACTTTTAACAGTATATTTTTATTTGCAATGGAAGGTAAGAACTGTTGCATCTTTCATGAGTAGTTACTGCATTTTGATTATGAATGTACTGCTCTTTTCATTTAAACACTTCCTCATTTAATCTGATAGAATTTACTTCTAAATAGGACCCTTTAGTATTGTAATTTTCTTTGAGTCTTTCAAATAAGATGACTGCCTCTTAAGAGAGACAACTTTGAAGGGTGTGGAGGTTTGGGGATGTGGTGAGTTGCAACAAGGTTGCATTTATCATTCTGTCAAGCAAAGTCAACTCTCTTCTGTGTACATTTTTTGTGCCTGTATTATAGTCCATATGAGAAGATAAATCATACAGAAACAAAATGTGATCCTGTTGCAATTCAGAGGGTACAAGCTGCGTGTTGAACAAGCCAGGTAAATCATACTGAGTTATAACTAGGCATAGCCTAATTCTCACTGAAATGATAGACCCATGTCTGGGTTGTATCACTTTAGGCCTCAGCTGCAACTTACATAGAATTGAAGGGCTGAAAGTGACCTTGGAGATTTTCCAGTTCAGCCCCCTATCGATGACAAAATGCTTTTCCATATTAGATCTACCTGAAGACTAGAAGTCAGGAATTAGAAGAGATTTTTGTATATTTGTTTAATATGGCAGCCCAATATATAACAGAAAAGAAGGAATGTATCATAGGGGAGCTGAATGACAAGAATTCATGGATTTGTACCTTGGTTCATGGATCAGATCTATTGGCAAACTTGTATGAAATCCATGAATTCTTGTCATCAGTGAGAGGCTTTTTAACTTTGGGGGTGTGTGTGAATGGACTTTATCTAATCCTTCTTCCTATTCCAATTTCCTAAACTTGAAAAATTTAGTCTGGAAGGGAACAAGATCTCATGAAAAAAGTTAGGAAATGGTACTGGCGGCTTCAGAAGAGGTAGGTGATTAGATTAAACTTTCCCACTCAGAAGGTTCCAACTAATAGGACTAGGGAGCAGATACAAAAGACAATATCCTAGATGATAAAGACAGAGAACCATTATGCTGTGGTGGTTAAATGAAGCTTTCCTTGTCTTTTCAATGAGTTACTTCAGTGACAGGATAAGAAAAAACAACCATTCCTTTTCCTTTGTTAATAACTATGTGTATTGTTGCTTATCCATGGAAGGAAGGGAGGGAGGGAGGAAGTTGGAGCAATTATAAAATGAGAGAAGTGAAGTATCTTCACAGAATTACTTGTCCTGGATGGGTCTGGTTCAGTCAAGATTTCTACTCAGAGGAATTCATTTCCTGAAAGCCTTGTGACCAGCTCACCAGCATCTTTCAAATCTACTGCTAGCAGTGGTCATGTGTACCTGTCTAACGTTGCAGCTGGATAACCACTGATCATTTGTTGATTGCTTAACAATTCATTTTCAGTAGCAATTAAAAGCAGGGCTTGCATCCAAAGCATTTCCCTTCAGGCAGGCCTGATAAGGTAAAGGTGGAGGAGTGTACATATATTGTATTCATGCCAATTTTTGCATCAGTTTCAGAGATCAAATTAATCTAACTATTGAGAAATATAAGAATTTAGGAATATTCAAGTGCCATAGCACAATTATTACTTTCTTCTATGGTCATTCACTATTCATAGAATTTGAACATTAATGTAGGGGTTTCCTGTGTCTACCTAATCCATGAAATTTCAGGAAGCTGTGTCTATCAGATGCTGAAGTCACACATTAGAGATATGGTTAGCAATGGTTAATTTCAACAAACAGTGACATGCTCACTTAGAAGGTGAGATTGGCTCATCGCTTTCAATCTTCCAGAAGACCATTAAAATCTAGTTGTGTTAATAGGCCAGCAAGTCCCAAGGGAATGATAATCTGATCCTGTGCCTTCACTATTCATAATTTGATGTTATTTCTTAGTCTTTTCATAATAATGTTTGCACTTTTTGATTTTTTTTTTTAAATTATGGTCTGTTTGTACATCATCCAGAGTCACATTACATGAGATGGTATGAAATTATTCACACATGGGGACTTCCTCTCCTGATTCATCTAGGAAACACCTCTTAAGGCCTCGTGCCACTGGTTACAATTTTGCAATAAACATATTTGGGGGTGGGGATGTAGTTCTTGGTCACTTTAGTGAAGATTGGTTTGATTAGCAACTGTTCTAGACAAAGTTTTCAGAGATAATAACTAACTAACAGCATTTGCACAGAAGTCTATAGAGATTCTCAGTCATCCAGGTCATAGTTGTCTCAAAGGTACTTTTTTCAAGAGGCAACTGGGCTTTGTTTTTCTTTGAAGATGTTTCACTTCTCATCCAAGAAGCTTCTTCAGCTCTGAGAAACAAAACAACTTCAAAGAAAAACAAGAAAGCCCAACTGCCTCTTGAAAAAGTACCTTTAGGACATTTGCACAGATATTTCTAGAGACTTTTCTGTTATTATTTAAATCTCAATAGAACAATGTTCTCTACAATTGCCTCTGTGGGTATGGAGAAAGAGCGTCATGATCAAAATTATTCTTCCCTAGTGCACCTATCCTTTAAAGCTGCAGCTCTAATGCCTCTGAAGAGCATTCCAGAATAGACAAACTGATGTGATAGGTATCATGTCACGAAACAACACATGGGGTTTTTTTTCCCATTAGAGAACCGATTCATTCTGGAACTAACCATCAACCTATTACCCCTTTAATAGCCACCTTGTGCAGGATGGCCATGATGCCTCTAAGAACAGCAACTGTTAATGAATGTAATAACTATTTTTGAGAGTGCAAACTGAGCATAAGGCCACGGTCCTATTATCATTTGACAAAGCAATACTTGTTCTAGGAGACCCAGCAGTTTTCTTGAAAGTTTACCTTTAATTAAAATCCTCCAGGACAAAGTGGCCCATTCAGCTGTTCAAAGTATAATAAATCCAAGCTTTGCATATTCTGGCTCTATATTAAAATTCAGAGAATCAAGGCAAGGATATTCACTGCAGAACTTGCTACTTTTGGAAATCTACTTTTCATACAAGTTATGTAAGTTTATTGATTTTTTTTTTAAAAAAAGAACAGGCATAGAAAGGAAAGTTACTTAAGTGGATGAAATATATGCATCGAGTGAGGAAGTTAAAATGTTCCGTCTTGAGATTGCTTTGGGTGAGACAATTTTTGTTACAACTGCAGCAGTGGGAAAAAGAATCAATTTCTCCTCCCATTTCCCAATGTCAGGGACAGCCGCAGTGGTGAGATTCATTTTTTTTTATTACCAGTTCTGTGGGCGTGGCTTGGTGGGTGTGGCAGGGGAAAGATACTATAAAATCTCCTGTGTTTGCCGGTTCTCCGAACTACTCAAAATTTCCGCTACCAGTTCTCCAGAACTGGTCAGAACCTGCTGAATACCATCTCTGGTCAGCTGGGATTCCTGCTGTGTAAAGTTTAAAAGATCATGGAGTTTGTAAGGGCATGTGAAGTGTCATAGATACTGGTGCTCATTGTTAGCAACAATGGCAACATGGCAGTAATGGCAGTGCAGTCAAAACACCATCCCTTTGTATATGCATGACAAGTCAACATAGGTACAAAAAGGGTGGAGCTTGAATTGTGCTGCTTTAAGCAGTCTTGATTTGATAGGTATGTGCAATTTAGCCATCAAATAAGCAAATAAGTCTTATTTGAGCTAGACAGGTATCGCTGCTTCTGAGAGGAACAAAATGATAGTAGTAATAGAAAAAAAGGATCCTGGGAGTCTATGGACTTTCCATGCTGTTTTCAAATCTGGCATTTGGAACCCCTCATCATATAAGGTTGCACTGAAATTTGGTGAAAAAAAAAATCCCAGTATAAGTTTAGCCCCCCTTTTTAAAAGATTTGGAGTAATTGATGAGATGTAAATGGCAACAATTTGTATCAGGCTTTTCCATTTCTGCAGACCTTCCCAAGTAACTCAAATATTACATATTTCCCCAATCACTTTGTCTTTCCCTGTCACTGCCTTCATAGTTGCTCGTTCCTATTTATCAGTCCAGGAATATTGGGCAGCTGAGGTATGGTCTCTGATTCCTCAACCATTGCTTATTGCTGATGCTAAACTCATCTCAGTGCCAGAAAAACCATAACAGAAGTAGCTAGCTTGCAGATAGTTTGCAGTTTTTATTTATCTGGGGAATGTTTTCTTACATATGTAAGTCCATACTATCTTCATTTTATCCTAGCTTTTTTAAAAAATGGAATCATGTTTTTAAAACAAGTCATTATCTCCTTCCTTTCATATTCTAACCAGGGACTCCAAAGTCAACTAAGATGAGGTAGTTGGGCTGAGTGAACCAGCAGCAGGTTATCTCTCACTGCATTAAACAGCTTCCAAATCCCCCATGCTACCTTGACTCTATGCTTTCTACTTATTAATAAAACAGACCTGTTACCAATCTCCTAGTTACTAGTACTTCCATTCGATTCCCTGAGGCTGGACCATCACTGACTATAACAATCATTGGCAGCATACCTAACTTCTACAGCCAAACAATAGAGATAGAGCAGAAGTTAGCAAATCTGTATTCCTATTACTACAGAATCCAAAGAGCATCTTTGGCTGCCTTGGAAATAATTTTAACTGTATGTCAAATAAAAGATTTATCTCAAATATTGTACTTTTGAAAGTTTCAGAAGCTAGAAAGCTCTAATTAACAACTGTTATTGTATCACCAGTGCAGGGAACATTTCCCAAAAAGCTGAGGTAAGTTAGCTGTCTGAAATGGGAAGACTTGGAAACCTCTGAAATCTCCAACTCATGCTTAGGAAGTGGGGTGGCCCTCCCAGAGTTCCTAAATTATAGTTTACCATCTCTCACTATTGGTCATGCTGGTTGAAATTGCTGATGTAGTTCAGTCACATCTGGATGGCAGCTGATTTTCTAATTCTCTGTGAACAGAGTAAATGTCATGTTTTTATAATAGGGTATGACCACCAATTTGGACAATATTGTAATAGGAATTCTGAAATACTTTTCAAAGAGAGTATTTTTATTCCTTTTGGACCTCTTTAATTTGGGCAGTATTAGAGCCAAGTTGGCATGCCAGATGGAGAATCTCTTTAGGTTTATGCCTCACTTAATTCCAATATGTATGAATTCAGTTCTAACCAAAGAGATGAATATTCATCAGGAATGTTGGGAGTTCTATTCCAGACTTGCACACATTTCTGACACATCAGATATTGTTTATCGTAGGCACAACATCTTTTTAAAATTTAAATGTATCATTTTTTCCAGAAGTTTTATAAAACTGCTTGGAAGATCTTCTCTGAGTACATATGCATGTGTGTGTGCTTACATATAGATAACACACTGCAATTGCCAGTGAAACAGAATGGCTGTTCATATGTACATAGATGCATCTGCCTGTGAAGTGAATTGGGAAGAGAACAAGTGTTACACTGTGATTAAAGCAAAACACTGAAACTTAATTTCCCTTGTGTTGTGCAGGTGATAAAATCTTAGCTGGGAAGCTGAGAGAACATTTATTTTGCACTATTGTCACCCTAACACTATTAAATCTCCAGTCTCTTAATCTCTCCCATTTATTCATTTTAAAATTTATGTCATAATGAAATAAAACCACATCAGATTAATATCTTCCTTAGACTCAGGGATCTTAAGGAAAAAAAAAAAACCTCTTCTACATCCACCCCGCCCCCACAAACTGCAAAAGACCAAGGAAATTTAAAAGCTCTTTTTTGAATGGCAAGCTTATATAATATTTGGGGACTTGGCTCATTGTTTGCTTATATTAATCATGCGTTGTATAATTTTGACTATCATTGCCCATAGAATTTTCTTTTAATTTTATCACTGTGAAATTTATATTATTTTTGGCTTGACATTGCATGGCTGAGTAAGTCATGTGTTTTTCCCCCTTTCTGGTTGGAATATTAGCATTTAGTGGCAGTCTCCTTTTTAACATGGTCACCTAAGAATAGACACACACGGGAGAAGTTTATGTAAGTAGAAAGGCTGAACATTCAAGAGGAATTCTAATTTAATTAGATTTTTAGTTGAATGTTGACATGTACATATTAGATGGAAATGCTAAGTTTTTCATACTGATTTGGCTTATATGATCAATGTCTGCCATATCTAATTTTATAAGGTCCAATTTCAAATTCTGTAGACCAAAACAACCTGTTTTTAATATTTGTTTATTAGCATAATGACCTTACAATAGTTGGAGTTAATTTGAATCAAACCTCTGTTAGATCATAGCACTCTAAATCATATTCTTAGATTCTTAACATTTGAAAAGATTAGAATTGTTTAATTATGTGCAGTGGTGGTATTCAAATTTTTTTACTACTGGTTCTGTGGATGTGGCTTTGTGGGCATGGTATGGCTTGGTGGGTGTGGTGTGGCTTGGTGGGCATGGCTTGGTGAGGGTGCAGGGGAAGGATACTGCTAAATCTCCATTTCCACCTCACTCCAGGGGAAGGATACTGTAAAATCACCATTCCCTCCCCACTCCTGGGGGAAGGTTATTGAAAAATCCCATTCTCTCCCCACCCCACTAACCTATTTTCCAGCTCCGTTCTCTTGTGCAGGACAACAAAAGAAGACCCAGCTAATCAGCTGAGACTTGGGAGGCAGATGGGGGACGTGGTATTTGCCTGTTCTCCAAACTACTCAAAATTTCCCCTACTGGTTCTCCAGAACCTGTCAGAACTGGTTGAACACCACTTCTGATTATGTGCCATCAAGTCAATGTCGACTGTCAGTGAGCACACACACACACAGAGGTTTTCTCCAGGAGGATCTGTCCCTACTCTGGTCCTTCAGGTTTTCCAATGCTGCATTCCTCTGCATCTGGTTGTAATTGAATCCATTTACTACTGCTGATCATCTTCTTCTTGTCTTCCCTTCCATCTTTCATAGAATTATAGATTTCCTGCAGAATGTGACCATAGTGTAATAATTTGAATCTGGTCATTGGTGCCTGAAGTGAGAACTCTGAGCTGATGTGTTTATTGTGCCATTTACTTTCTTCTCTGCCCATGGAATTCTCAGTTTTCTCCAACTGCAAACTTCAAAAGTGTTAATATTCTTCCTGCCCTGCATCTTCCAAATCCAACTTTCATTTCCACAGAATGTACAGAGAAAACTGTTAACAGTTTCTCCTAATTGAAAGTATTCCCCATAGTGCTTATTCTCAGTTCGATTCAAACATGTGCTATTCAATCTATTTGGTCCAAATAGAATACTGCTGCTTCTGAAGTTCCACAATGGTTGGAGCTTTTTATGATTAATATGTAGAATATATTTTGTTTTCTTCTGTTCCTTAGATCACTAATTATGATGATTTTATATGAGTGATTTCTTTTTTAGCTACTTCTTAGGTTAATTAAATTGGGGAATATCAAATACAGAAAATCCAATTCTAAGGACATTATCAAATCAATCTTTTTTAGTCTTTGGGCTTTTCTAGGATATGCTTAAATTTAGCACATTTATAGGCTGTTGTTTGTTTGAGAAAATGAGACCCTGTTAATGCCATACTTGTTTCTAATAGACATAATCTCTAGTTTGCTCTATTGCTTGTCTTCCATGAATTCGGTGCTCACATAGGATCAAAAATACTTGCCATGTAGAGATTTTTCATTGCAAAATCTTGTGTCATGAGACCTAGAAAAAAATGTGGGAATAATTCTTGGTTATTTTCCTAGAGGAGTATGTTCCCTGAATAGTATGGATTGAACATTCTATTCTAAAGAACTACATCTATTACAACTCATTGGGAAGAGATTTAATAAAGAACAATCTATTTAATTATAGCAATAACTCAAGCATATTTTTTTAAAAAAAATCAGAAACAATTTCATTTAAAAACACAGCATTCCCCAAACTTACAAGCACTGGTGTCAGTTTAGGAATGATACCAGCAGTTTAACAAGTTTAACTGTCAAACATAAATGTCTATAAACAGTTCTTTTCATGGGCTCATGCTTAGGCTGGGTTTCAAGTTCTTTTTGCCCTCAAAATAAATTCTATTCTATGTAATTTTTGGCAGGCAAAGAAACTGGAGCCTTATTTTCATTGTTAATCTGAAAGTTTCATGATTAGATTTCTCAATTATGTTTCCATAAAAAACTGGATACAGTTTAGATTGCTTCCAGCTGTTGAAATATCTTGGATTTAGCCTGTAATTCTGTACTCCATTCCCTTTTTCCATGTGCAGATTTCATATTTTGATTTTGATTGTTTTTCAATATATTTTTTTCTATTTAAAATATAAATTTGATTCCTCTGCCACCTCTAATATTATGATCTCCAAATGTCTGAAAGACTTTCTAAGCAAGTCTGTGGAGATTCTCAGTCAACCTAGTCATCGTTATCTCAAAGGTGCTTTTTCAAAAGGCAACTGGACTGTGCTTCCTTGCGGAAGAAGAAGAAAACATTTTACTTTTGATCCAAGATGCTTCTTCACAATGGATGATGTGTCTTGGAGGAGACACGGAACATTTTCTGCTTCTTCCTCAAGGAAACACAGTCCAGTTGCTTTTTGAAAAAGCAGCTTTTGAGGCTTTTTATGCAAACATACATCTTATTCTTGATACCAGATGCATTACTGATATCTCATCATATGACCCCAACGTCCTAGATTTGTTATTTTTAACCTTTTAAATAAGCAAAAGTAAGGTAAACTTATCCATATAAAAATCCATATAAATCCATATAAAATATAGATAAATGACATGCTTTTGAAGCAGATTTTCACCTGTACCATCAGCAGGATCTGGGGGTAAGGTGAGGGACAAAAAAGAATGACAAAACTATTTTCACACACATCTACAAGTGTTTCAGTATGATGGAAGAAGCTCCTGAAGACAACCATATGTATAATGGCTTACTATCTGAACTGGTATTGTTAGTGATATTAATGCTATTAATTGAATTGTTCCACAAGAATAATTTAATGGACTCTTTTTGGTAACAATTTACAAATAAGTTTGTTTCATGTCAGTATTACATGGGTTTGATATGTGGCTGCTAAAAGCTTATAAAAATGTATATTTGAGCTAAATACACCCACCCACACCCACTAAATACAATTTATGTGTGCCTATATAAATGTTCAACAACATTCAACAACATTCACAGAAAGTACAAATGAAGTATGTTTTAGGCCAGAGGTCTCCAGCTGGCTGGAGAATTCTGGGAGCTGAAGTCCACAAGTCTTAAAGTTGCCAAGTTTGGGGACCCCTGTTTTAGGCTATTGTAGAACTCTTAGGGACATTTTTTGAGCCTAATTTCAATATACTCAATTCCTTTGACTTTGAGGCATTCTCTCAGTGAAAGTTATGCCTCAAGATTGAAGTAAACAAACCTTATTTATTTATTATGTGAACTTGTATGCCGCCCCATATCCGAAGACTCGGGGAGGCTCACAGCTAAAAACAAAGACAATAAATACTTAAAAAACAATTAAACAATTTACAAGTCCAGATACTAAAAACCAATTACACAATTAACGTTAAAAACTATCCCCCCCCAGGAAGGGGTCACAGCCCGGGTTGGTCAAATAACCAGGTCTTTAAATCACGGCGGAAGGTGCGGAGGTCGGGGGCCAGGCGGAGCTCCAAGGGCAGTTGATTCCAGAGGTCAGGGGCCGCGACAGAATAGGCTCGCCGCTGGGGGACCGCCAGCCGGCATTGGCCCGCCGACGGGACCCTGAGGAATCCTTGCCTATGTGCTCGCACATGGCAGCCGGCATTTCCTATCGGCAGAAGATGCTCCCTTAAATATTGAGGACCCATGTCGTGCAGGACTTTGTATGTTAAAACTAAAACCTTGAATCTCACCCGGAGTGCAACCGGCAACCAATGCAAGCAGCGCAGGAGGGGGGTAATATGGGAGAATCGGGAAACTCCCATCACCACCCACACACCCGCATTCTGCACCAGCTGCAGTCTCCGGATGGTATGCAAGGGCAGTCCTAAATAGAGCGTTGCAGTAGTCAGTCTAGAGGTAACAAGAGCATGAGTGACTGTGCGGGGCATCCCGGTCCAGAAAGGAGCTGACAACATAGGGAGCTGGGCAAAGGCCCCTGGCGGCCCCCACCTGCTCCTCCAACGGAGCTGTACATCCAGGAGGACCCCCAGATTCCGCCCTATCCACAGGGGCAACACCTCTCCCCTATGGCCAAAGATGGACATTCCTGACTGGGCGAGATGCCGGTATGCACAGCCACTCAGTCTTGGCCGGGTTGAGTCGAAGCATGTTCCCGCTCATCCAGGTCCGTACCACATCCAAACACTGGGTCATCAGGGAGAGGGCATCACTGATCTGGTTTGGGGTGGAGATGTACAGCTGAGTATCATCAGCGTACTGATGGAAGCTCACCCCAAAACCACGGATGATCTCACCCAGCGGCTTTATGTAGATGTTAAATAAAAGAGGGGAGAGGACTGACCCCTGAGGGACCCCACAGGAGAGCACCCTCGGGGTTGACCTCACCCCCCCGCCAACACCGATTGCGACCGCCCCGAGAGGCAGGAGGCGAGCCACTGAAGAACAGTGCCCCCCACTCCCAACCCCCTGAGGCGTCGCAAAAGGATACCATGGTCGATGGTATCAAAAGCCGCTGAGAGGTCTAATAGGACCAGGACAGAGGAAAAACCCCTGTCCCGAGCCCTCCAGAGGTCATCCATCAGCGCGACCAATGCCGTCTCCGTGCTGTAACCGGGTCGGAAGCCCGATTGATATGGATCCAGGTAGTCCGCTTCATCCAGGAAAAGCGGAAACTGCTGAGCCACCACACTCTCGACAACCTTCGCCAGAAAGCGAAGGTTGGAGACTGGACGAAAGTTGTCTAACCCGGCCGGGTCAAGGGCAGGCTTCTTCAGGAGGGGTCTCACCACCGCCTCCTTCAAGGCGGAGGGAAAGACCCCCGGAGCCAACCGCAGGTGGCGTCCCTGGCGGCATAAGTCAGCCAGGAGGGACACGGGTCCAACAAACATGTGGTGGAGCTCAGATGTCGCATAGTCCTGTCCACTTCATCCTCGGAAACAAGATCGAACTCATCCCAGATCACACCGGCCAGACTACCTGTATCCCGTTCCTCAGACCACTGCAAATCAGAGGACAACCCGCCCCGAATCCGAGCGATCTTATCCGACAGATATTGACCAAACTCCTCAGCCCTACCCCGCAATGGGTTCGCTCCCTCCCCTAGACGAAGGAGAGAGCGGGTAACCCAAAACAGGGCGGCTGGGTGGTTATCTGCGGACGCTATGAGGGCAGAGAGATAAGACCTTCTCGCCGCTCTCATAGCTACCAGGTAAGTCCTAATATGGGCTCTTAGCTGGGCTCGATCGGATTGGGAGCGGGTGGCCCTCCACCTGCTCTCTAAACCCCTCCGATGACGTTTCATCTCCCGGAGCTCCTCAGTGTACCAAGGAGCCATCCGGGATCCACGGCGTGTAAGGGGACGCATGGGGACAACCCTGTCGAGGGCACCCGACGCAGCCTGTTGCCAGGCGGCCGCCAGATCCTCGGCAGAGCTGTGGGCAAGGGAAGAGGGAAAAGACCCCAGTTCCGCCTGGAACCTCTCAGGATCCATCAGGCGTCTGGGGCGGAACCATCTAGGTGGCTCCTCATACCAGCAGTGGGGGGAGGCCTGTTGGAAGACCAGCCGTAGGAGATAGTGATCAGACCATGGAATGGGCAACCGTAATGGCTTGCCCTGTCTCACTCTGCTCACTGCTCAGAGACAAAAACTAGGTCAAGAGTATTTCCCCCCTCATGAGTAGGGCCCAAAAATCAACTGGGTCAGGCCCATGGCTTCCATAGACGCCATGAATTCCTGAGCCAAACCCGACGCCCCCCCCCAGGGAAGGCAAATTGAAGTCTCCCAGGACCATAAGGTCTGGGAACTCCACCGCCACCCCCGAGAGGAGATCGAGAAGCCCAGGCAGGGCCGCTGTCACACAGCTGGGGGAAAGGTATGTGAGCAGCAGGCCCACCTGACCATTAGGCCCCCACCTCAAGAGGAGGGTCTCACTCCCGCCTATCTCTGAAACAGGGACCTCCCTTGGAAACAGGGTCTCCCAAATAACCACAGCCACCCCACCACCCCTACCCTGGGCCCGTGGTCGGTGCAAAACCCGAAAACTTGGAGGGCACAGATCAACCAGAGGGACACCACCCTCCGGACCCAACCAGGTCTCGGTGATACAGGCCAGGTCCGCAGCCTCCTCCTCAATGATCTCACGGAGGAGGGAGGACTTGTTAGCCACGGACCTGGCATTAAAATACACCAAACTAAGCCCAGGGATCCCAGTTCCGGTGCCCCCTAGGGAGGAGGCCACAGGGTCGCAGCGGGCCACAGCACAAAGATGGCGGGTGCGCGCTCCCAACACATGATATGGCCCTGTGCCTCGACGTCTCCTGCCAATTCCAACCACCCTGGGAATCACGGTCCCCACCTCACACCTCAGAGCCCCGCTGGCCCCCAGCCCCCAGCCCCCCGACCGTACACTGGGCTGCAAAAAGACCCTTCCACCCCCCTCCCTAACCCCTTAAGACGACCAATTAAAAATTTTAAAACCTCCCTTCGAGATAAACATAATTTGAAACCCTTGGTCATGCTATGCCCCCTCTCGGGAATAAAAAACCCATCATCGAGGAGGGGCTTTGACAATACAGCAGGCCATCTCAGGGACAGGGGAACACCCTGAGCCCACAGCTCAAGAGAAGAATAGATATATCCCATAGTGGTTATTGCTAGGGAGAGATCAAGTCCAGGATAGATGGTAAAAAGTTCAGTTCGCCGATGATCAGTCAGTTCTAGAGCCAGAAAACAATGGGAACCTTTTGACCCAGGTGGCTTTCTCACTACCCACCAGGAAATGAGTCCCGCAAACTCTGACATAGTTCAGTCTCCTCTCTCTCACAGAGGAGGATAGTCATCAGGGTAGCTCTAGACAAGGGGGCCAAACACCGCTGATCTCTCACCCCAGTGGTATTGGTCAACATGGTGTGCTCCCACCACACCATGTAGTCCCCAAGGCAAACTGAAACAATTGGGGGGGAGGAAAGATGGTCCAGGCATGGTAGATGGCCACTAAGGGCCCGATGTCTCCACCAATCAATCGCCTCTACTTGCGTCCTCCAGTATAAGTTGTGTCAGGCGGATGAACTACAGGTGCAGAAGCCGAGGCCACCAAGGCCACCAAGACCATAGGGCCATAGGCGCCACACCCTCGCCATCGCGCCAGGGCGCCAGCCAGGAAAAGTCCCGGACCGGCGTCACTGTCGCAACCACAAACTCCACAGGCCAGGAAAACATCCTGGGTCAGATGGTGGACCTCCCAGCGAGCCGTACAAGCCGTAGAAGCAGACTAAGGAATTGACTTAAACAAAATCAGTGACTGGATGTCATATTTACCTTTTATGACATGAAAATCACTATTTTTAAAAGGATAGTATTAAATCTTAACATGTTGCCTTCCAAGGAAGAAAAAGGCAACCATATTGCTTATAGGCATTTTGGAACTCTAAAGCTGAATGGCTCACAAAACATATGCTATTAAATGCTTAGACAGAATTTGTAAGGTTATTAACTGATGTCTAATTTGCTTTTAAAGCATAATGTGGTATCTACATGGGGGAAGACCACAAAATTAATGTGTGCTTGGCATGTATGCTTGAGTGACTTTACTAAGCACCCAGGAAATCTACACAACACATTTGAAATGAGCAACAGCTGGTGCAGGCCAGACAATCACAGTCAAGACACATGCTACAGTGATTAGAGTATTAACCTTGCTCAGCACAACAATTAGAATGATAATATGCAGATTCACTGAAGAGAAAAATATAGTCTATCAAAATACTGGCTTAGTCTTCAGGCCCTACTGAGTCTTTCAGTATTCACAGCACTCTAAATACTGTTGTGTTGTGAGCCTATGAGAGGCTTGGAGCACGGTTGCAGCTAGATTGCAAAGCATATGCTTCGTGTTTTGTGCTTCTGGCATCTAATGAGTTTAGCAACTGATTTGTTGCTCAACAAGGAATTCTCCGATTCTTCACGGACTATGCAAATATGTAGCTGCTAACAACAAATTAGCAGATTTTGTACTTTGCTTTAATTATGGTTTATTGTAACTACAGTTTATTGGCCAAGTCAGAAGGATATGGTTTAAACAACACACTAACTATGCAGCATGATTGACACATTAGTGTGAATGGAGTTCCACAGCACACAAGTCCAAGCCAAACAGAGCATAACTATGATGTAAGAAAATGTAGGAATCCAATTAATAGTTAATACAACTGTCAGTACCAGGGAAGGTTATTTTTTAGAAAAGTCAAGGTGGCACAATTGAGGCAATGCTTTGACATACAAAGGAGCATGGCTTTGATCACAATTTGATGACCATCATCTTGACTTGCAGATGCAGCTAACAATTACTGGTAATTATATTTCTTATTAGATTAATGCTTAAACAATTGTAGTACAGGACCAGAGGTGGTATTCAGTAGGTTCTGACCAGTTCTGGAGAATGGTTAGTGGAAATTTTGAGTAGTTTGGAGAACTGGCAAATACCAACTCTGACTGGCCCTGCCCCCATCTATTCTCTGCCTCCCAAGTCCCAACTGATTGGCTGGGTCTTCTTTTGTTGTCCTGTACAGGAGAAAGGAGCTGAAAAGCAGGTTAAGGAGGTGGGGAGGGAATGGGATTTTGCAGTAACCTCCTCCCAGGAGTGGGGAGGGAATTGAGATTTTACATTATCCTTCCCCCGGAGGGGGGTGGGAATGGAGATTTTACAGTATCCTTCCCCTGCCATGCCCACCAAGCCACACCACGGCCACAGAACTGGTAGTAAAAATTTTTGAGTCCTACCACTGTACTTAGACTCACGTTACTTCATGTATCATCCAATATAATAGGCATTACAGAATTCTACAACATGTATTTCTGACTATTGGTCCACTTCCAACCATAGATCTAAGCCTGGGACAATACACTCTACTGCAGGGGTCTCCAATCTTGGCAACTTTAAACCTGGTGGACTTCAACTGAGAGAATTCCCCAGCCAGCTTTGAATTCTGGGAGTTGAAGTCCTCCAGGCTTAAAGTTACCAAGGTTGGAGACCCCTGCTCCATTGTACCTGCTAAAAAGTGCATCAGCCATAATGTATTATATTTTGGCCAGGTGTCCCTGCTATACAACACATACATATTATGTGGCATTTGTACATAATTCTTAAAGTTGAAAACTTTTGCTTTATAAAAAGATTGATAAAGCCTGTTTTTTAAAAAAAATTATGAAAAATCAGATTGTTAAATAATATTTTATTAAATCAAGAAGGATTCAAGTAAAAAAAATGTTTAAAATCCAACTTTTACTGATCCACAGAAAATAAAAGAGGTTATGTGACTTAATTATGTGGCTTTTAATTATTGTGTCTTTGCCAAAATGAAAAGAAGCAGAATCACACCATCATGCTGCAAACTCCACATCTTTCATGCAAGGTAACATTGACTCATTGAAGAGGTGGGCTTTATGGTGTGATAATGTTCCCTCTTAGCCCTTTGAAGATACTGTTGCTTATTTTCCTCTCCTTTTGTTATAAGCTTTGGGCTGATGACTGGAGCACTAGTCTGGCAGCTACCACACATCAAATGTCCTGCTTTTCTTGCTGCCTCCTTGCATGGTCTGATTAGATAACCTTGACAAAATAACAGAGTTGGAAGGGACTTTAGAGGTCTTCTCGTCCAACCCCTTGCTCAGGCAGGAAACCCTATACCATTTCAGACAAATCATTGTCCAATCTCTTCTTAAAAACTTCCAGTGTTGGAGCATTCACAACTTCTGGAGGCAACTTGTTCCACTGATTAATTGTTCTGTCAGGAAATTTCTTCTTAGTTCTAGGTTGCTTCTCTCCTTGATTAGATTTCCACCCATTGCTTCTTGTCCTGCCTTCAGTGCTTAGCTTGACTCCCTCTTCTTTGAGATATTGGAACACTGCTATCATGTCACCCAGTTCTCCTTTTCATTAAACTAGACATACCAATTCCAGCAATAGTTCTTTATATGTTTTAGCCTCCAGTCCCCTTATAATCTTTGTTGCTCTTCCCTGCACTCTTTCTAGAGTCCCAACAACTATTTTACATTGTGGTGACCAAACCTGGATGCAGTATTCCAAGTGTAGTCTTACCCAGGCATTGGTAAGTGGTATTAACACTTCATGTGTTCTTGATTCTATCCCTTTGTTAATGCAGTCTAGAAGTATATTACCTTCTTGTATTTCTCTTCAGAGCAAGTACAAACTATGGGTGTGCTCAGAAGAAGTGCCAGATGAGACCTACCACCCCCTCTGAACCAACAGTTTTCTTATGCCCCAAAATTGCTCTCAGGACTATCCAGATGACAGGAACTTGCAGGAAATGCTCGGTCAGTCCTGAATGGTGGACAAGTCTTCTTTGTTCAAAAATATAAAATATATAGAAAGACAAAACGTTCCACACAACCTCCACTCACTGGGTCTTGCCCTATATCTCCTGCTCACTCTGAAATAAAGATGTAAATTGGATATCACCAAAATTTGTTTTAGCTAATTTTATTTTATTTTTTATTTATTTATATCCCACCTTTATTATTTTTACAAATAAGTCAAAGTGACATACAAATGCAACACGTTTCCGCATAACAACTCAGTGAGGTGGATTGGACTGAGAGACAGTGACGCGCCCAAAGTCACCCTACTGGCTTTCATAGCTAAGGCAGGACTTGAATTCACATCTCCCACTGCCCAGACTAGTGTCTTAACCACTAGACCAAAATGCTGACACTTGATGTTACCCATGATTTCATCAGAATATTCATAAGAATAAGGAGAAAAGCTAAGTCTTGAGGCACTCCAAAATGGAGTATTCAAGGGTTTGACTTCTCTTCCTTTAATAGCAGGAAGAAGCTGAGGCAAAATAGTGCCTCCAACTCTCATAGCAGTTCCAAAATATTCCATAGTTGATGGAACTGAATGCTGTTGAAAGATCTACATGACCAAAGAAGTGCACTATCTCCATCCATGGGTCAGTCACAAAAGCACTAAATGTAGTTTTCTTTCCATGTTCTGTCTTTGAACTCACTCTGGAAAGATCCTGAAAATCAGTTTTTGTTTCAGAAATTTTTGTAGTTAAAGTCAACTGCCTTCTCTGCAACTCATCTAAGAAAGGGAGATTGGAGATTAGTAAATAATTGTTTAATAGTCAGTTCAAATGATGACTTCTTGACGAGTGAATGTCGATAAGATTAATGAAAATGTTTTGCAGATGATAACTTTTAAGTGTTTCTTCTGATATATTGTATGCTACTAAAAGCAGCTGAAGATTTCTTGTGACACATACATACTGAATCAAACACGTGGTTTATCGTTCGCTAGATTGAGTCATTTTCTCTCTACCTGCAAAGATAAAATGATAGAACAGCTTAGTGGAAAGTTTAGTATAAGCTAGCTGCAACAGTGCTCTGCAGGTTGTAATCATCATAGCTTTTCACATAGTCAATAATACGTACATTTTGGCTTTTTTTATAAAGTCATAGCTGTATATTTTGATAATGTCTCCTGTTTCAGGAGAGGTGACAACTGATGAATCAACCCAGTTGATGATTTGTATGATTTGTCTTGGTAACTAATCTAGCTTGAAGCTTACAACTTTTCCCACATATTCCATAAAGAAGAACAGTATGCCTATTTCTCAAGTCTCCTGAAATGTACACATGCTTAATGCTGCTCTTTGGAAGAAAAAATACAGGGTGCATCATACAAATCTCAGAAGCCATCCATCCAGAAAGGATATTATATATCAGGGGTATTAAACTCGTGTTGTCACGGCGGCGTCACATGATGTATCAGGACTTTTTCCCCCTGCATTAAACCGGGTGTGAGCAAGGCATCCAGCCCGCGGGCCGGGAATTCGTCAGCCCAATTGTATGTGAAACATATGAGTAATCCAATAGTTTCACAACATTAGGTTTTAGCATCAATACAGCTACGTTGGGGTGCTACAACATGGCCATCCAGGACAAAATTACTAACATTAGATTTGCTGTAAAAAAACCTTTTTAAATGGATCTATTCAAAACAGATACAGATGAAAATAATTTCATTGAGAGCATCGTTTCACTCCAGCCAAGAAAGGTAGCAAAGCATCAGCACTCTAATATATCACTGAGACAGTCATGTCTAGGAGCTCTCAGTGCTTGCACCTGAAAGACAAAATCCATTTTGCACCACGAGCTTTGCCTCTTTGGGACATTTATGCATCACTGCAATGGATATAGAAAAGGAATGTGGCTTGTATCATGAATGCTGCTGACATCACTGTGAACCTCCGTGCCCATACTTGCAGATCTTGCTCTTGTGAGATGATAAAATGCCTTGAAATCCATCTTTTTCATTTGAATTGCCATTAAGGAATCAACACAGGAGATAAAGATTCTCACATAAAAGAGTTTTCCCTCCCTGTTATGCAGCACTTGGTAGAGTCCTTCAGCAGAGCTGTTCTTCAAAGACCCTGCTGTTCCACCACATGCACAGTTTTCATAGCTGTGTTCTTATTTATATCTACATCTTTGGGACACAAAGCTCAGCTTATTGAGTTAACTTTGCCAACAGAACCTAATTAAATAAAGTCAATGTTACAGACAGTTTTGGAGATCGTAGCAGATTTCCTACACTTGGTGACTGCCTGTTCCAACGTTACTTTCAGAAGAGATATTTTGTTTGAAATAAGGAAGCCATGAAATTATATGATGAGTGATTCATAATGACTGAATTGCCATAAAGCACTAGGGAGCTGGTTTGATTTGCTGTAGGCAGTGAAATATTAAAAACAGAAGTTTTTCCTTTGGACCGAAACAACAACAACAGAATTTATTACTCTTTCTGCATTTCAATACAAACACAATATATAGTTCTTTGAATGTCAAATATGTATTAACCTACAGTGTTATCACTAGCATAACATAAGGAATTCTTTTTCCAGCTGGGTTAGAAATTTTTATTCGTATAGAAAGAACCTCCTAACAATAATAAATTGTCATTGCAGCGCTTTCCTTTCCAGCAGGGTTCAATTCTGAAGGCTAAAAAAACCATGGAAAAATTGCTTATTTGAGGGACGATTTAAAAGGGATTGCTTGAGATATTCATGTGATACAGTTTCACTGTGCCTTATACAGAATGTATCCTATAAAACAAGACTGGTGTGTATTTTAAGGACGTTTTAGCAAATTCCAAACATGATCTTCACCTGTCTCTGCAAAGTGTCTCATAGGAATTGGGGGACCTAATCAGATATTATCCAGCTTCCTTTTAAAAAAAAAAACAGGGCAGTTACAGAAATGTAGCCTCTGAGCTTCCTCTGAGAACACATTGCAGGTTTTATCAAATATTTCCTTCATTAAATGTTTGTCTTTGAAGTATGAGAAACAGTTTGGTGTCATGGTGGAGGGCCTGGCCTAGAAACAAACCTATGGAGAGTTTTACACCTCCAATAGACATGAAAACTGGTTTGATTTAGCCCAACACACCTCACATTTAGCCCAACATACCTCACAGGATTGTTGTTTTGAGAAGGCAAAAGGGAGTGAGGAAGATTTTATGATGCTCCCTGGCAGCATTTCACAACGAAGCTCAATGGAAAAGCTAGCAGGAAGTTAGAAGTTCCCTCAGCTCCCACTGCTTTTTTTTTCTTTTTCTTTTTTACCTGTCCATGGTCATTTCTCTGTTTAGGTAAAGAAATATTGTATTTCTGAAATGATGACCCAATGGATCATGGGTTGTTTAGTTGCTTTTTCATATGAAATATAAAACTTCAATCAAGATGAAATCTCTGCTCCCCCTCCCTTTATTAAAAACAGGTCTTTGAAGTCAGTTGCCCAAAAAAACTAGCATCGGGAAAAGCACAAAAGAAGAAGCAGGTGAAGCAAAATAGAGAGATAAGAGTAGGACCTTACATAATAAGGGACGTCATGAGCTCTGCATTCTTTATGATTAATGATAGGCCTGTGAATGAATAACTGAAAAAAGGACAATTCACACCTCAGTATTCTGGTTGAGTGAGAAGCAAATTATTTAATGAAATTGTAAGATCTTTGTCTGTTGTTTGTTTAGCCATGTCACCTACTTTAAAAACTGCCAGGGTATTTTACAAGCTGTTCATTTTACTATAAAAACGGTTTGATTGACTCAGTGTTTTAAACCAAAAGTACACAAATGTGCGGTACTGGCATGTCTGTAGCCCAGGCACAATTCGGTGAAGGTTCATCTAGGTGGTTTTGTTTTTTGTTTAATAGATAAATGTGACTATAGTAAGAAGTCGGCTGAATCAAATGGAGGCTTCCATATAATTCAGGATCTTGTTTCTCATGTTAGTGAATCAGATGGCTTCTAGATGTCCAGTATAAGAAATAGGGACAAGAGAATTCTGCCATTATTTTTGCCAATAAAGGATAGTCCATGATTATTGTATTTTGCTATTATAACTAGTATAGCTATGGTGATAGTGATGATGATGATGACTGCATCTCATATTGATATAAAGAAATTTTATATTTCATATTTTACAAGAAAGTTTTCTAGGTTAGAGATCTCAGATTGCACAGAATAGTATGAACATGCTTGGAGAAAACTGGATTTTGGTCCTGCTTGCTGATGAATACTCTCTTTACTATTATGAGAGAATGCTTCACATAGGATGAATGCTACTAAAGCTAGTAACCTAGTCTACAACCATTCTAACTATTAAATTTGGTCAATGCTTGATTGATCAAAGCCACATAGAAGACAATGGTTAATATGTAGGGTCTCATCTGGTAACATATGGAAGATTGTGACTTGGAATGTAAGAGCAATAGGTGGTTAAAAAACATAATTAACTAATGAAATAAAATTGACATGTGTCTTTGAAGTTAAGAGAAAGGAGAAGGGCAATAGATCTCTGTAAAGGAGCCTGAATTTGTAGAATAAAATTGATGAATCCATGCAGGGAGAAAGGATATAAGTTAAATTATGACTTAAAGGGTTAAAATCTGTATCAAATATTTAGAATATCATTGAGGTTGTTGTCGGTCACCTGGAAGTAAGAATTTGTAGGTTGGTGGTTGATATTTCATTCTCCATGAAACTAAAATTCAAAGGTGGCACTGGAAAAAGTCCTTTAACATGCTGAATGAACACAAACTGGGGTGGTGGGAGAGACAGTAGTGTATTAAGTAACATGAGGATGGCACAAAACTATACCGGAAAAATCATTGGATCATTTGGGGACTCAAGAAAAAAGGGAACAGTAATAATATAAAGATGCCTGTGTAGAAAAATGAATACTTTTTTTTTCAAAATGTGGTTTGCAGTTCTAGATCATATCTTGGTAAAGATATGAATAGAAAGCTAAAAGCAGAATTATTTTGATTGTTTATCATCAAAGATTGAGACATTTAGAGAAGGATACAATGATAAGTGGCTCATAATATGGGACAAACTTGTTATTTAGTTTGGTCAAGGATGGTCCTTGGCAAAAAATGAGCATGGGAGAAAAGCAGAATGAAACAAACTAAAGTAGAATTATTGCAAGAAGAGAAAGAAAGAATTCCATAAAACAGAATGAACAGAAGGAAAATTAGCCTCTGGCAGAATGAATGAATTACAAATTAAAGCAAAGAAATGATTCATATGAAACTGACTTATTGGAAGGTATACAGATTATTATGGATTTGTATGAGAAATGGAATGGAAATTCTTACCCAAGTAAAAATAAATGAAGGGTTGTCATATATGCTGGAAGAATGTCAAGTCTGCAGAAGTAGATGGCATTGTGGGAAAAAATGTTAAAATATGGATATGGTGTTTGAACACACATATATGGATTCTTTTTGTATGTTGATAGCAATAGCACTTAGACTTATATACCACCTCACAGTGCTTTACAGCCCTTCCTAAGCAGCTTACAGAATCAGTATACTGCCCCCAACAATCAGGGTTCTCATTTTACCAACCTCAGAAGGATGGAAGGCTGAGTCAACATTGAACCAGTGAGAATCGAACTGCTGAATTGCTGGCAATTGGCAGTCAGCAGAATTAGTCTGCAATTCTGCATTTTAATCACTGAGCCACCATGCTCTTTTTGTTCTACTTTACATGTAGGGAAAGTAGTTGAATTTGTATACCTGAATGTTTATAAATATGAGAAAACAGATGGAGGAATTTTAAGACCCAAAAATATTAGCCAGAATGGTAGTGGGATGCATGTAAAGGGTTGTTGGGAATGATTTTTGGAAGAAAGAAAAATGTCTCCTGCGCACTTTATTATATGGAAGTGAGAACTAGATATATCATGAGAAACTAAAATGAACTGCAGGCAATCGATAAATGTTGAATAAATAAAGATTGTCAAGTTCTTTTTACATGATCAGGAATTCCAACTATTCCTGTTTTGCTTATATTTCTCTGACTTAGCAATATAAGTAATTAACAATATAATTAATGCTAAGTTTATTTAAAAGTTGTATATAACCAGTATCAAAGGCTTATAGTCATTAAGCTTCTTTGAAGGGTTATCTTCTATAGACTTGATAATTTAATTTAGTAATGCTTCTTCCAAATTTATCCTTTACAGATATTAGAATAGCCATTCTATTACTTCTTGAGCAAAGTCAACTGAATTGTTTTTTTTAAAGTGGTACACAATTATTTTTCACTTCTGTAGTTGAGATCAAACTTACAGTTTTAATCTGTTTATGCCTTCAAAACCCAAGAGCTAATGTGCCAACATAGAAACACTTAAATAATATTGCATATTTATTAAATTAACTGCCAAATCAGCTCATCATTTCACCATGGAAATAAAGCAAGAATCCCTCCCACCAAACCTCAAGAAAAATATTTTAGTTAAATATTAAATGTGTGTTAGGGACAGATATTCATACCGATTCAAACACACTGGACTAGGTTGATTTCAAAGGCCTGCTAAATAGAACTTGTTATTGCCAGATTTGAACTGTTATTAATTAATTAATTTTATTAGATTTATGGTCACCCATCTTTGCCAAACAACTCAAATTAAGTTTGAACATGCCAGTGTTTAACCATTCCTTTTCGGAAGGCAAACTATAGAAAATTATATGAAGTTTTCAAAAACAGCAGTCAAGGAAAAACGTATGACATGAAGAACTATTCATAGTTTCAGCAAGATGAAAAATAAACGGGAGATCTATAACACATGCTATGCTGTGATGACATTGGTCACAAACCACCCCTTGTCTTGCTAGAGAAAACTTGTATTTTGCAACAAAAGCCAACATCTAACAGAGAGGAGAATATGAGCAAAGTCAGGTTTTTTTCATGCCACATTTTAGGTATATACTATAAGTCTCAGGGGAAAAATCCCAGAATTTTGTTAGATGGTTATTATGGGAATGCTTCAGTTAAATTGTTTGCACATAAATGAAAGTTGCCTTTAAGCCAAATTAATTCTAGGTAATTTATGGGGTTTTGTAGGCATTGCTGTTGCTTTTTTCAGATAGATTGCTCAGCTTCCCAGAATAGACTGGAGCCTGGGCCTTTTGGTGATTTAATCAAATTTAACTGGGTTAACTTTATGGATCAGCCACGATGCTTAATCCAACATTTCCAAAGTAGAACAAAAAATGATGAGGTGTATTAATGATGGCCAGATACTGGTTTTGTTCAGATTTCAAGAAGTCTAAATTAACACATAAACTGATCTGCAAAGAAAGTTAATAAACAAAGACACATTTTAATTAGTTATAGCCAGGATCAAATTTATTATTTTCATTTGTAAGGCTTCTATATAATTTTAATGTTTAATGCTGGCTAAGAATGCAAATAGAACATATTTCCAAAATGGTGTTCCTTCCATTAATAAATGGTTTTGATTTATTAAACTATAATTTCTCTCACATTTTCTTCAATATGACAGACATTTAATAAATTGATATTACATTAATTCAGATGTTCCACATAAACAATAACAGAGCATTCATTAACCGGAACAAAAAAATCTGAATAATAGTAGACAAATTGCTAGTTCTATCACACTTGGTTTTGAAATTCCAATAAAAGAAACTAGTGTTCTACCACCTTGTACCATTAAATTTCCTACACACACACATATTAGGGGGAATATTAAAACAAAACCCCTTGAAGACATGGATTGATGGAATGTTTCTTCTTTCATTTTAAGTGATATGAAGATGTAACATCTGCTGCCAGCTTGTACTAACAATTATGAAGAAAAACAAATACGCGTGGTAGGCAGCATGTCTTAGGATGGTTTGAACAGGACTGGTCTGCTTCAGGTTTCAGCTTTTTGTGTGTGTTTTTTTTTAGGATAACAGTGTGGAGCACTTTCTTGTTTATAGGATAAACACAAGGAATGGAGTGTATCTGTGTAGCATTAAGGAGTGGCTGCCAACCCATAACATTGTGCAGAATGCAAAAATTCCAGAGCGCACTCCTTCTGAAGAGCTACACTGCAATCTACTTGCATGGGTAAACAATATTTAAGTTGTCAGAGTAGACAAAATGCCAGGTATATTTGGAACAATATCCCGGTTAGGCTATTTGCCTCTTCTCCAGCTGCAGGAGCATAACTTGTATGTATGGCATCTTTTCAAAACCCAGCTTTTATATTTTATTCACAAAGGTTCAGTGAAATCCCATGAAAATGTGTGCTGCACCGGCTTATTTCCAGTTAAAGCAGAAGCCTTCCTGTAAAAAAAAAACCAAATTGCTTTTCTCCATCAAATTAAGAGTCAGAAGGTGGGAATAAAATGGTGGCCTGGGGAAGAGAACATCTCTTTTTATCCTAAAGGAAAGAGAAAAATGTGGGTTATGCTCCTCTTGAAGGAGAATAGATACAAATAGGTACAAACTGTCCTAAAATGAACAAGACAAACTTTATACTGATGTCTGGTGAGAACTGATAGATAATCGGGAACTCCTTCAGATAAATTGTCCTTCTCTGGAATTGACATGGAAAGATCTTTGATTGTGCAATGGGAAATAGATCTCATCACATTTTTCTTTATTATAGTCTGAGACCAGTGCAACATAACTTAAAACATCCCAAGTACAATCTCAAAATATAATAATGTCCTCTGACTTAATGATGACAACTGACCCCAAAATTAAAGTTGCTCAGCAAGACAATTGTTAACTGAGTCATGTCCCATTTTGTGACCATTTTATTATAGTTGTTAAGTGAATTACTAGAGCTGTTCAATGAGTCATATGCTTATTAAGCAAATATGGCTTCCCCCATTGATTTTTTGCTTATCAGAAGCTCCCTAAGAAGGTTGCAAATGACAGTCACAGACCCCCAAGACACTGCAACCATCATAAATATATCCCAATGGCCAAGCACCTAAAGCCAGATCCTGTAACAATGGGGATGCTGCAATGGTCATAAGTATGAAACTGATCATAAGTCACTTTTTTCAGTGCCATTGTAACTTTGAACGGTCATTAAATGAATGGCTGTAAGTGACTTCTGAAGAAAGCACAAAGATAAGTAGTTAAAAAGCTGGTTTCAGGATACTTGTCATTTAAGAAAAAAATCTAGGTAACATTGACTGGGGCCCCCAGAAACTCTTTCCATTAGATGATGTATTAATTGGAAAATTGATTAGAAAAACATGTTCTAGCATTTCAAATTCATTCATTCATACATCATATTTATACCTGTACAGCCACCCATCTCATAAAATGTGAATCTGGGTGCTGAACAATTAAAAAAGCTATAAAATGGTGATATAAAAGCAATTAACATGTCAATATGTTAAAAATATGATTAAAAGTGAGGAGAGACCAACATATAAGAGCAATGGAGCCACCTTAGCAACTCTCGAGACTCCTGGACCTGATGACATAATCAACTTTTGAGGGACTTACAAAAAATTAACAGGATATAGCCAACTTCACTCAGATTATTTTCTACAAAGTGGACACAGCAGTAGAAAAGATCCATCTTCTCAGTCCCACCAGATATAACTGTTCAGCAGGTGAAACCCAGACCCAGAGCATAATTGTCTTCTGTTTTTGATGGGACCGGAAAATATAATTGAGGAGTGATAGTCCCTCAAATTTGCCAGAAGATGGGCCTACGTGGTATGGGCATTCCTTTATCTCTGCTATCCATTATTTCAGGGGGGAAAAGATGGGAAAAACAGAGAAATATATCATGGACATCTAGTGTAGCATGACTGCTAGTTAAAGAGGCCAAAGCATTATGGGAAAAAATGCACCCCGGAGATATTTCAAGGAATGGTATGTATAGGCTTCTCTATGCCAATTCTAAAAGCTTTGTGTGTAGATTCCACCATGCTGTCTTCAACAAAGAATTATGTATTACAGGTGAAACTCGAAAAATTAGAATATCGTGCAAAAGTTCTTTTATTTCAGTAATACAACTTAAAAGGTGAAACTAATATATGAGATAGACTCATTACATGCAAAGCAAGATAGTTCAGGCTGTGATTTGTCATAATTGTGATGATTATGGCTTACAGCTCATGAAAACCCCAAATCCACAATCTCAGAAAATTAGAATATTACATGCAATCAATAAAACAAGGATTGTACATAGAACAACATCGGACCTCTAAAAAGTATAAGCATGCATATGTACTCAGCACTTGGTTTGGGCCCCTTTGCAGCAATTACTGCCTCAATGTGGCATGGCATGGAAGCTATCAGCCTGTGGCACTGCTGAGGTGTTATGGAAGACCAGGATGCTTCAATAGCGGCCTTCAGCTCTTCTGCATTGTTTGGTCTCATGTCTCTCATCTTTCTCTTGGCAATGCCCCATAGATTCTCTATGGGGTTCAGGTCAGGCGAGTTTGCTGGCCAATCAAGCACAGTAATCCCACGGTCATTGAACCAGGTTTTGGTGCTTTTGACAGTGTGGGCAAGTGCAAAGTCCTGCTGGAAAATGAAGTTAGCATCTCCATAAAGCTCGTCTGTGGAAGGAAGCATGAAGTGCTCCAAAATCTCCTGGTAGATGGCTGCATTGACCCTGGACTTAATGAAGCACAGTGGACCAAAACCAGCAGATGACATGGCTCCCCAAATCAACACAGACTGTGGAAACTTCACACTGGACTTCAAGCATTTTGCAGTGTGTGCCTCTCCATTCTTCCTCCATACTCTGGGTCCTTGGTTTCCAAATGAGATGCAAAAGTTGCTCTCATCAGAAAAGAGGACTTTGGACCAATGAGCAACAGACCAGGTCTGTTTTTCTTTAGCCCAGGTAAGACGCTTCTGATGACATTTGAAGTCCATGTCCAGGATCCATCTGTGTGTGGTGGCTCTTGATGCACTGACCCAGCCTCAGTCCACTTCTTGTGAAAGTCCCCAACACTTTTGAATGGCCTTTTCCTGACAAACCTCTCCAGGCTGCGGTCATCCCTGCTGCTTGTGCACCTTTTTCTTCCACACTTTTCCCTTCCACATAACTTTCTATTAATGTGCTTTGATACAGCACTTTGGGAACATCCAACTTCCTTTGCAATTACCTTTTGAGGCTTTCCCTCCTTATGGAGGGTGTCAATGATGGTTTTCTGCACAACTGTCAGGTCAGCAGTCTTTCCCATGATTGTGATTCCTACTGAACCAGACTGAGAGACCATTTAAAGGCTCAGAAACCCTTTGCAGGTGCTATGGCTTAATTAGCTGATTAGAGTGGGACACTTTGAGCCTAGAATATTGCACCTTTTCACAATATTCTAATTTTCTGAGATTGTGGATTTGGGGTTTTCATGAGCTGTAAGCCATACTCATCTCAATTATGGCAAATCACGGCTTCAACTATCTTGCTTTGCATGTAATGAGTCTATCTCATATATTAGTTTCACCTTTTAAGTTGCATTACTGAAATAAATGAACTTTTGCACGATATTCTAATTTTTCGAGTTTCACCTGTATAATGTGTTAGACCTGGAAACATGTCTTGCTTTTCTGACCAAAATTCTCAGGGAGAACAAGATATAATAAATGAAATCAGGAAACATCCAGTGCTAAAAATGTTGGGATAACAGATGATTTCATGATGTTCTCATAGACTGACATTAAAAAATAACATTATTAGGGACTCGGTTAAACAAAAGATAATAGATAATGGAAGAAACTGAGGGACAGAGTACTCTGGGCTTAATCTAATGTATAATCTAAGTCTCCCACATTTCTTATGGAAAACCTATCAGGAGTAAAAACACCACCAAAAGAGAACAAAACCCACCCATTCATTGGGTAGATCTCCCTGGAGAGTTGCAAAAATCACTTTGCAGAGTTCTTTGGAAGGGAAGAGATGGGGCAGAAACAACTATCCCTCTAAATCAGGGTTGTCAAATCTTGGCAACTTTAAGACTTGTGAACTTCAACTCCCAGAATTCCCCAGCCAGCATGCCATGATTCTATGCCATGCTGTGTTTCACTGCAGCCCTTGGCAGAGCTCTGTGAAAATAATCAATTTTAACTCATGGTGTGAGGACAGCCAATATATTCTAGAGCAAGGATATCAAACTTGCAGCATCACGTTGTCATCATGTGACGTATTGTGACTTTTCCCTCACTTTGATAAACCGGAGGTGGGCATGGCCAGCGTGTGATGCATCCAGCATGTGGGCCACGAGTTTGACACCCCTGTTCTAGAGGTTATGTTGCTACAAAAAGACCGAGATGATCAGTAGACTGTTTGATTAAAATATATGATGTACCAACCTTCATGTGTAACCTTACAGACAGCAAGTATACATATTTACTGATTTTGATTGAAATGTAATATAGCTTTGGACTGCAATACTTTATATAAGTTATTGAGGAGTGAAGCAACGAAGCCTAGTTCCATGTGCAGGTAGCACAGCATGCTTCTGAAACTGAGATGGGATCAGTCCATCATAAAATTCATGATTTAAAATAGAACACAAATAATTAGTGCTATTTTTCTTATCCATCCCCCCAAAAAAACCCTTATTCTGTCATCAGTTTCATGAATTTGCAATGTAAAAGGCAGTCCTAACCTCCCTTCTTGGAAAATGACAGAAAGCATTTTTTCCCTGTTACCACAACAGCCATATCTCTTATATCTAAGTTTACTGGAGTTGCTACTTTTCTTATGTTATGTTATGTCAGTGTTTTTAAAAAGGAATGCATTCTAAAAGAAGTTACTAGATAGACAACTCTTGGGGGGGGGGAAGCACCTGTTGAAACCTAAATTTCATGCTGGCCTTACAGCTTAACTGCTGAAGAAAGTCTAGATGCTCATCTCTTTAGCTTCATGTGATCTAAACTAACCAACAGCACTCCTCCAAGGTTTGGGGAAAGGTCTTTTCCAAGTATACCTAGTGACGTCAGAAGCCATGCACAGAAGCTTTTATACAATAATGTAGTGGGGAAATTAACTTCATAAATAATTTTAATAACTAACATGTAAGATAGTTTCATCAAAATGGTTGGCAGAAAGTGATTGATTCCAAAGCATTCAAACACCCCACTAATGGAATAGCAGAAGGTCAAGAAGGAGACAAAATGGATGTGAAAAAAGACAGGGCCTGAGAAGCTAAGCGTAAGAGAAATAGTTCAGAAGCAAAAGTCAGGATTTATAAAGGGCAGAATGGATTGAATTAAAGCAGATGAAAAAAATAAGTTACAAGAAACAGAGATCTTTTTTTATAGATAAAAATATATATTTTATAGTCCTCCAGTGCCCCTCAGGGTATGTTGGTAAAGGTCTGGATGAGGAGATCCAATAGTTAGGTTGCTTTTTAATCCTGGAGACTTCAAAAACTGCATAAAATGGACTGAAACATGCCATTTTGAATGTTTTGTAATCTACTTGGAGAGGAATAATAAAGAATCAAGAAAACTCAGAGAAAGGTAGCAGAAGGTATATCTGTTTCTTTGCACTCCACCACTTCAGTATAAAGGGGATATAGTTGCTTTAGCAACTCAAACAGGATACAATAGCTAAGGCTACAATCTTAAAACTACAACATTCACACAATTCTCTGGCTCAGGTATTACTGAGGCCATGCTGCTGCTGCCATTCGATCAGGTTGAATATTTCCTTATGGATTGCTTTAATACCATGCTAATGTGAAAATCAAAAAGATGCATTGATGTACATTCCTAAGCTTTGTATATGGTGGGCAGCCTTTCATGATAGTCGGAGAGCTTGAGTATGCCACCCATGTACAAAAAGTAATCCATCTAAATGTCCCAACAATATTTCTTAACATTATTTCCCCCATAGTTTCTTACTTCCTTTCTTTCTCAAAGGAAAGAGGGTATAGTACATACCAGCTTTTGAAAATGGTTCATGCATAACTAGATTTTATGGCATTATTTATTCTCTTCTCTAGCTGATTTGCATCTGGATATCCCTTTTAAATTCTGTGTCTACACTGTGGAAGAACTTCCCTTTTGAAACTATTTTCAGTTTGGTTAATGCAGACTTCTGTCCCCTGGGACCTTCTAGATCTGCTGAGACAGAAACGCCATGCCACTCCATACAGATTAGGAATTCCTCCCAGCAGATCTGGAAAATACCAGGTTAGAAATATTAATGTCCTCTTCTTCAAGTCGATAAAAATCCCACTACTTCTGAAGATACATCCCAGTGGAGAAACACCATCTGCAATATGCTGAAGATACACTCAATATTCAGATGGTCTTTTCAGCCTTGAAGTATAGGTTATCTTACTCTTACCAGAGTTCATTCAATTATTAACCTGACCAATGATACAAATCTTTGCATTCTTTAAGTAAATGCACTGCTAACTCACTGCAGTCTCCTTTTGTGGCATTATGTTGTCCTTTTGGAATACATTATTGTTAATCTTCCAGTTCTATCACTTCATTCACTGCTGCAACATTCTAAGCCTTGAGAAAAATGCTGATGATTTCCCAGCTGAACTGAGAACAATAAGTCCAGTTCCTCTTTGTTGAACTGGTAATCTATAGTAGTGTTTTCCTGGGTAATGGAAACTCCAGCTCACTCACTTTGCACATAATGCATTTTCCCTACAAGGTCTCCTGACACTGTGTATCCCCTACTCCACACTCAAAGTACTTTTACGATTGTTTTTATGGTAATTGCAATTTTTTTCTGCATTAAGTAATTATGTGGATTTCATAGAGTTCTATTATAACAGTTACCAGTGGGAATGGTTTGAAAGCTGTGCAACCTGTTTTGCAACACTGTCTCCCAAGTTCTCCTTTCACCTCGGGCAGAGGGAAGGGATTTGAAGGTAGTAAGTTCATGGTGGCTTTTTTAAAGGCTATTTTTTCATTGTGCAACTATGAATAACCAAGCATTGTTTATTTTAAATCTGCAGTCTTGCACAACCACAAAGGTGAACAAGCAGTTCCTAGACTCTCTCTCTCTCCACCCCCCACTCCCTCTCTTTCTTCAATACCTTTCTTTTTTTAAAGTAACCAGTAGCATCAATTCAAAGGGGGGGAGCCATTTCTATATCTGGACGCTCTACTATTTGGCAAAAGAACCCTGCATTGCCACCCAAACTACAACCAGCCAGGCATTTACAAGAACATAATTACAGAAGTGCACTGTTAAGCCATTAAATGACTATTCGGCATTAATAGAACTGTCATTAATACATATACCTAGTGTTTCTAAAGATCCATTTGATATTAATGTCCATCATTATACTATGCCCTCATGAATACTGTAAATTAATGATGCATTGTTTGAATAAACAATTCTTCTCCCTTTCTGCCAATTAATTTAATGCATTATCCCACACTTTGGTGGCACATTGGTACATGTTTGGGAGAAATATTATGATTTCTTTGTATACATTAAAAATGGTTTTATTAGACTTCTATTGCATTTTCTTTCTTTCAGTACAGAAAAAAATGATAAAGATTGGAAGCCTTGTATGGACATTTTATTGAAAGAAGAAAAGACTGAATTGAAGATTTATGAATTTGAGAATTAAAAAAGTAAAACCAAAAGGGAGAAATTAAGAAAGCAATTACTTGGTAGAAAGAAGGTTGGAAATAATAATTTTATTATTTTTCTCATTTTTAAATTTTACATCTTTTTCTTTCTTTCAGATTTTCTGTGTTTATTGAAAATGTCTGTGGGTGTGTGAAAAACATACATATACAGCAATATTAACTATACAGCAATATTAACTATTAATTTATACCTGTATGAAATATGTATACATATACAGTATACACACACACACACACATCACTTCCACCAATCCCCAGAGATTCCCCACATTCACTGTAATGGATGACCAAATAGAACTTCATTCTATTCATATCTACATTCCTCACCTGATTTCTATATTTTTGTCATGCTTCCCCTAAACCATTTTTGTCAGTTTTTAAGTTTCAAATACTATCATCTTGCCTCAAAAAGGACCAATATTTTGATTGCCTTTTTGCAACCTTTTCAATTTAGCACTAAACTATTTCAAGATTGATAGTCAGCACCTGTGTGTAATAGTATAAGTGTGTTTTTATATTGTTCATTTTATTTTCATATCACTTCCTGAATTATTTCAAGCACAGAAAAAGTAGAAATCTGACTTTTTAAAATGCAGTTATTAACTGTGCTGACTCTTTCATTGAGTTACTCACCATCCTCCTTTTCTCATCCGGCCATGCCTGCTCAGATCTCATTTGCAGCTAATTCTTGATTCATGACAGTTGCGGCCTGAATTTCTATTGCTAAGCAATGCTGTTATTAAATGAATCATTTTATAACTTTTTGTCACAGTAATTAAATGCATCACATAATTGTTAAACAAATCTAGTTTTTCCCATTGATTTTACATGTCAGAAGTCAGATGGGAGGATCACAAATGGCAATCATATGATCCTAGGACACAGCAAATGTTACAAACATGGATCATGTGACCATGGAGATGCTGCAATGGCGGTAAGTATGAGGATTGGTTATAAGTCACATTTTTCAGTGCCATTATAAACCTCTAACAGTTATTAAACAAATAGTTGTAAGTTGAAGACTACAAGTATGTGAAGTCTGTTTTTGTTTTGTTTTTGACATTTTTGACCCTAACCTTAACAATTAAACAGGAACATGGAGATATCGTGGCCCCAAAATAGGTTTTATTTGTCCTTTGCTGTTCCTTGACATTCTGACACCTTGGCAGATAATTATGAAAATGCATCACTTTGGTCTTGTTCATATTAAAATATATATGCTGTCTTGATGTAATTTTACCCAGTCTGAAAACAGATCTTTTTGGAGCTCTTTATAATCCTTTTTTTAATTTTAGAAGCCAATCAGTTAGGTATCATTAGCAAAGCTGTTCATTACATTTTCTACATTTATAAACTCCAAGTTGTTTACAAATAATTCAAAAAGCACTGGTCACAGTAAGATTCAAGGAGACTCCATTTTGATTGCCTCTTTAATTTAAGCATGTTTCTTATTCTATGCTTTCTGTTCTTTAAAGTACTTATCAGTCTAAGAGAGCTCTTGATTTTTTATATCATGGCTGCCAAGTTTGCTCAGTCTTTAAATGAGATTTTATCAAAGTTTTTTTTAAAAGCAAGTACAATATATCTCTTCAATCATCCCAGGTTCTCCTGACAAAAGGCATGCTTCTACTTTTTCGACAACGCAGTCTTCTATATGCCATTTTCCTTTAATTATAAATTGTAGTGTTTACTCCAAGCTGCATTAAGGTACCTGGCTTATAATTTTCTCTATCTCCTCCCTTGTTCCTTGTTCTAAAAATCAGATTTACATTGGCTCACTTCCATCCCTCAGAACACATCAGTTTTATAGAGAAGCTGCATATTTTTACCAAAAGATCAGCAACTTCACACTTCAGTTCTTTAAAAACTTCCAGTAGATACTATTGGATCCAGAGATTTCTTTTTTTATTAAACAGCTAGACTACTAATCCACTTTCTATGTTCTTTGTCTCTCCCTTTCTGAAAAAGATAGACCACCACAAGAATTAGATTTGCATCCTCAGTGTGGAAACTAAGTATCTGTTCGTTTTTTCCTGCAATTTTCTTTATATGTGTTTGAGTCCATGTTGGCTCCTGGACTAGTCCCTGGAATTTTCTTGGCAAGATTTCAGAAATAGTTTCCCATTGCCTCCTTCTTGGGGCTGAGAGAAAGAGAATGGCTTAAGGTCACCCAGCTGGCTTTGTTCCTGAGACAATAATACAATTCAGTCACTTAGTTGCTAGCCTGGAGAACCAACCTGGCTCTTTCCTTATAGCACAGCTTTTGTCATTCAATAGCTTTCTCAACCCATTTTCAGTTTAGAATATATTTAATAAATGTTTTGTTGCTCACTTTAATCTTCTTTGCCACAAGTTCCCGAAAATCATTCTGAATACTATTTATTTGCTGCATGTATATATTTTTTCAAAATGTGTGCTCTTTGTTTTCTTCTTAATTTGGGTAAGGCTTGCATTTTATGAAGGAAGCTTGCATGTCTTTGACAGCTCCTCTGAGCACTCTGGTTTCCTCTTGCATTTGTGACATTATTTCTTGACCTAAGACAGTGGTTCTTAAGTGGGTGTCTAAATTGCCCTTTTTGCCTATCTTAAATGTTGTCATTACTCCCTATCCCCGCAAAAAGATGCCGCTTGGTCACAGCAGTCCCAAATCAGATCCTCAGCTCACAAAAAAGCAGTAACAAATTCCTTCATTACCCTAACTTATATTCAAACACTCCATTTAAGACCCAATGATCTAAGATATAATTTCTAATTGAAAAAAACACATATATGTATATTATAAATAAATAAAACTACTTTTATTGAAATTGACTAAACTAGCTGAATTTTGGAAACTATTTGTGTTGTACCTTCTTACAGTTCAGTGAAATGAAATCCTGGAACTCCTTCCAAATGCTATTTGACTGTTGGGGATTTACATTTTACCAAAGGTGTTTGATGTTATCCATTAATAAACTAGCTTTCTCACAAACAATCTTGTGTATTTTCTATATTTTCTATCTGAGATCAGACTGAGCTTGAATCAGTGGAGGGAGTTATAACTTGATAAAATTTGGGCATTGTGAATTTATGAACCTTTTTCTCTAATATACTCTTTTTCATATTTACCTAAACTAAGCAATACTGCCATAACCAATTACTTCTCACAAAGACTACATTACCGATATTTGGTGGTAAAACCACACAGAAAAGTGATATGAAGAAACCATAAATGTTTCCTATAACTTTTTAATCATTGACTGTTCCTTATTTCTCTCTTCAAAACCTGAATGAGATAGGATTTTTCCATATGAAGAATAGAAATTGGGTATATATTTATTTATTGAAATACGGTTGAATGTTAACATGTGCAAAAAGTGAGCAGGAAGTTGATCCGGTGGGTGAAATATTAATCTTGGGCTGAAATTCCACTTCACAAAAAATTCCACTTTTTTATTGCCTTGTGGGGATAGATATATGAATTTCCTTATTTAAACAGATGTCTTTGTAGGGTTAAATGTTATAGTTTTCAGGATAATGGGTAATAGGGAATCTTTTAATGAGAAAAGTGAGTGTATATACTTGATGTTTGAAGGAGCCATCTGAACATCAGCAGAAAAGTAAATGTTTTTCTAAACAGGGAATCAATACTGAATCGATTCTATTGTTCCTCTGATGTGAAATTTGTGACATTAGAATGGAGAATGGGATGATTCCTGTTGGCTTCTGAAGATCTAAATTCTTGCCAGATTTTGGCATAGGACAATATTTCTACTGGCGGCATCTTGGCCATGAGCCTGGCAAGTTTCCTTTCCTTCTCTAACAAGTAAGGCCTATCTGAACTACAGAAAATTCTCTGTTCCCAGAGTGATTAGTATGGCATTGTCTATTGTAGGGCTATAGTGGGGCCTGAGGCATTGTCTGTTGACAACCACAAATCTACTTGATATTTCTGTTGTTGTCTTTCCTTCCTTGTTACAAATTTCTCTCTCTGGAACTGTACTGTTAAACAACAATCATAAAGCATCCATAAATGATCCAACAGTAAACTGAAATATCTTGCCATCATCTAGATCCCAGCACAATATTCAAAATGACAAGGATTAAGTTTATTTCACAGTTTTGATCCCTTTCTCCAAACACTGGAAGAGATAGATTTAAAAGGAAAAGATGTATAATGGGTATGAAAATGGGCAGGGGTAAAATACTGTGAATTATTGTGTTGAGATTCCATTCCCATTCACCCCCCCCTCCCCATAGTCATTTTTTAAAAACATTTCTCTCGATTTGAGCTCAACTGACTTCATAGGCATATGGTCTATCTTCTTTATAATGCCATAGTTTATTTTTTCCTATGAGGTTTCTTTTTTTAACTTCCAGATAGCTTTAGGGTTTTCAGGTGCCCTCCCATTCAAATGGTAATAAACTCCAAGTGTGTGGAGGTTTTTAAGGCCAGCCCAGCTACATGCTATCACCTAATTAGACTTCTGGAACATACTGGTAACCTTATATTAATGTCTTCAAAAATGGCTTCCCTGTGCTTCTCTTTAATATGACAGAGGATGGAAAACTTGGCACTGTGATCTGGAGAAAGAAAACTCATCCAAATACTGAACAGTTAAAGGAAGAAACCTTGATTAGGTTCAGGTTGGAGAGAGATGCATACAGATCCTGACTACTGGATGTCTACTACCATGAGGGAAAACTGAAGCTAAAGTTCAAGATATTTTCCTAAATAATATTTATGAGAAATCAATTTCCTTAAATTTAGATCAACTGAATCTGTGAGTGACTGAGTCTTACCAATGGCTGTGGCTTTTTTTGGAAGTGATTCTTCTACATCCCCTTTTCAGGATGTTTTGATTTCCGAATGGGAGCTGCATTCTGGCATTCTCTGGCAGAATCCATTCCAAATACTAACCAAATTTGATTCGGTTTTCTTCTACTGACCATTATACCCTGCTTTCCTACAACGTACCAAGAAACATAGTGCCTATGAAGAAACATAACACCTCTCCAGAAACCTAGTAAAGCTACTAGTTTCAGTGGCTGTAGCACTGCCCCGGAGCTCAGGTAGCACTTTTAAAATTCCAGCAGTGATGGAGCAGCAGCAGCAGCTCAAACATAATTTTTAAAAAGGCTATTTGCCATTTTGACCTTGCTCCAAATTCCTCCCCCCTGCATCAGATTTGCTACTGTGTAAAGGAATACTGCTCAAGCAGGCAGAGCTCTCAAGCTGCTTGGTCTTGGAGACTCTATAGGAACCTTTTTCAATGACCTTGGGAAGTTCACCCGGTTCAAGTGAAATAAAGTACCGAGTGCTGCAAGCAGCTGCTCTTGAGTTTAAAAAAAAATGAAATAATAAAAAAAGGGAACAGGAAGCTGTAGAGAACTTGGACAGAGGTTGGAGAACTTTGCCTTTCCTTGTAAATTTATATAGGGATTCTTTGCCTTCCTTGTAAGAAAATATATTTAAAAAGCTGCTGCTAGAAGACACATAGTTCTACTCGCTTCTGGCCAAGTATCATGTCCATAATGATTGTTGAATGACAAGTCACCAAAAGGTTTTTATTTTTTATCAAATCCAAACGCATTTCTTGCAGTGTGTCTTAGCCCAAGGTTGTAATGAGTTCTTCATATCCCAGCCAAAAGACACCCCAGAGTACTTGTACCCTTTCTTGGCATTTTTAACTGTCTAGTGAACGTCCTTCTGTCCCTCTCTCTCTTTCCTTTTCTCTTTCTCTCTCTCTCGCACACACACACACACACACACAGATCCTTTTTCTCATTTATTTGGAAGGATAGAGGGCTTCTTATATTTTCCTCCTGCAGCTATATAAACAACTGGAAAATCTATAGCTTGCTCAAGACTTGTGTTGTGTTTTTCCATTAGAGTCTCTTTTTAAAAAGGCACAACTGGGGTCTGAACCAGGCAGTTTGGGAATTCTTGTCTAACAAGAGCTCTCATCTGCATGCCCCTTACTTATTCATAAAGGCCTGTATCCGTGTTGCCCCTATTAACAAATTAAGGAAGAGTGAAGCTTTTCAGTGAGGCAGCAGAGGCAGTTCTGTCTGACCTGGCCAAAATGGGCTATGCAAAGAGCACTCTGCAGAGCCCTGGTGCTCTCTGAGCTTGATGATTTCCTTGAAGATGTTTCATTAGCAAACTAGGTAACATCATTAGCACTGGGTATTCCTTGATTCACTATTGTGTGGGTTGATGATGAAAGGTCTGCAAGAAAACCACCAAGGTCAGAGAGCACCAAGGACCCTGAGATACAAATATTCTCTTCCAAAGAGCACTTTCTTCCCTATCACAAAGGAAATGTTTGTGTGTGCAAGTGGGTATTTGAGAAAGGGAGCAAAGAAAGAGAGCTGCTTAGTTGTAATGTTTTGTGTCTGTGCAGGATTGTAGCAATTCAGTGGTGGCAGTAGAGTGAACTGGCTCCTATTTGTGGTACATGGAAAGGTACAATTTTGTAAATCTGATATAATGTACAGATATACAATGAGCAATTCTGTAAATAAGACCTGATGTTAAACAAACATTCAGACCCAACATAAGTTCCTTTAATAACTGTTCTGTTTTTTCCTGCATATGTGAATCACACATATAATCCAGTCCATTAATATTACTAACTACTTAATTCTGGTATTAACATAATTCAGACAGGAAAATGAGCATTGGGTATAATATGTAGGAACCGGGTTATATATTCTTCTTTTTGCTTGAAAAAGTGCTAATTAACCCACACATCTTCCTTCTGTTACTGTGCATATGTACATTTGGGAATCAGCATTTAGGAAAAGCACATAAAAGCTAGCTAATAGCTTTGGGGTTTCGAGGAGGAAGAAAAATAGAAGCAGCAGCTAGTGTGATGGCTTCTTTAAAAAAACATTTTTTTCCCTACCGAAGAGGCATAGATGACCAAGGGCTTTCTTGTAGGTGTTAACATCTGTTTCCTAAAATGCTCCACTGCCCTCTACAGTTTAAATGACAGGAAGAGTATGGAATATATTCTATCTTGGCAAGGGATGAGGCTACACACAGCACTATCCTATAACAAGCAAGTGTAAAATATAGAGTGAGGCTGGGTATGCATTGATTCACTCTAATAGTGCAGTTATATATCTGGCTGGCAGTTTCTTCCAGAGATGCTGCCGCAGGGAAAGAATGAAGATGTGCTACAAGGATTGGATGTGCTTAGTTTGGCTGAATGATGAGCAAAGAGGACTACAAATTCAGGAAGGCAAAAAAACATAAAAGACAGCAATCTTTTAGGTGTTACCTAAAACAGACTTATCATTAAACAAGGAAAGGATTACAAGTATTACCTTTGTGCAGGATTCATTTCAATACATTGCTGCATTGGACTAAGACCAGCAGAAGTTGTTCTGATAGGACATAGTTGTTTTAGCTTCCACGTATTGCTCTTTTCCTTTTGCTGCAGTAACCTTCAGTCCCTAGGGGACTTTTGGATGCAATATCCTAAAAGAAGCTTTTCACAAATGCAGCATATGCGAAAGAAGGTGGGGAAAAATCATCCTGTCTCAAATGCTTACTTATTCAGAAGGTTCATTTTTTACAACGTATCTTTTACTTACTGATTTTAAATGAGGATATGTTCTCCCCTCACTCTTCTTGGAGATGCATAAATGAGTTTATGTACAATTTTTAAAAAGCCAAGCAAGCAAACAAGTAACTCCCCACACTACCTCCTAAAACAATAAATAGTTGCTTGTAAAAACTTCTGATGCTACTGAGGTGGGTTTTTCCCCGCTGTGTAATATTGCATTGCAGAAAATCTAAGCAGCATAACACTGAATTAACTTTACTAGTTCATCTGAATTCAGTTTTCTTATTAAATTTTATTTAATGGACATCAATCAAATTAATTTGTTTTTTCCTCATCATTATCTATAACTGCCACTGTAGCCAAACAATCACACAAACAGCAGCAATAATATCACAATAATCTCAAAGGTCAAAACATGTTCCATGGCATTTCTTGTCAATTATTTCACTTTATGTGGACAAATATCACCCAATGGTGCACTCCTGCCACTGGGTTCCACTGTTTGAACAAAGGATAAAACTACCACCCTAGTCAGAAAATATGATTGGGGAAAGCAAAGCATTGTAGAGGAGCAGAATCATATGACAAACCCTGCCCTCTCAATTGGCCTGCTCAGCTGAAAACTGGAATGGGAAAGTCAGAACCATGATGATGAATCTAATCACTTACCCAAATAATGACAAACTCCTCTTCCAAGGAAGAAAATATTCTATGAAATCTTTGGGATAGCTATTTTTAATCAGATGAAGACAGATAAAAGCTAAAACACAGCACTTCCCAGGACAGAATACAATCCAAAATATGAAAAGTAAATGTTTTAACTCCCACCTCCCAAAGTCCAAAACATCATTGTGATCAGAAAAGAACAGGAAGCCAATGGTAAATGCTGCAAATGCAAAATTCTGTGGAAAACTTAAATTTTGGATTTTCCTTGTAGCTCTTTAGGGTAGCCCCAAACTTAAGCCTAAATATAATGGTGAATCCAGAGCTTTTCTAAGATTATGATTCTGAGTGTTGACAGTAATCCATACCTGCTCAGTTAAGTGTTTCAGTGGGACTTAATAGCCATTAGCATTTCAGTTTTCCTTCAATAAGTTGGCTTTTGGGGTTTATGGAAACTTCTATCATGGGTAGATATGGAGTAAGAGCCAGGCTTTGAGAACTAGGTTTAGTATATTTAATGCCATCTTTTTGGATACTTTGGTGAATGGTTTTATATATGTGACAAAGCAGAAAGAGGCACAAGAGATTATTGGATATTATTTAGCATATGGCATAGAGCACATGGATAACAGTAATGAAATGATATAGAACGAACACATAATACTATGGTATATATATGATGGATATGTTATCAATTTTGTAAGGTTTAAAGAATTCAAATATATATATATATATATATACGTTATAAGTTGCATTTTAAAGTATGTTGATTCATAAGAATATAATAACTATTCTATCTATTAATATCTAAACGATTTATGCAATTTAAACAGAGTTTTGGCAGATGCCATGCCTATTCAGAGTTTTCCACCACTGGAGGAAAGGTAACTATAAGCCCCAGTGTAAATCATGTGCAGGTTCAAAACAACTTTTTGCAATGGAATCAACAGCTTCATGTGGAAACTACCTTTACTATAAGAATAAGCATCAATAAGACTTATATCCTAAACTTATATCCCAATAATACGTTTATTATTGGTGGGATTCAATTGAACAGTGGTGGGATTCAATTTTTTTCACTCCCAGTTCTGTGGGCGTGGCTTGGTGGGCATGGCAGGGAAAGGATACTGTAAAATCTCCAGTCAGAGGTGGTTTTTGTCGGTTCTCCAAACTACTCAAAATTTCCACTACTGGTTCTCCAGAACTGGTCAGAACCTGCTGAATACCACCTCTGGTTTAGAACTACATTTTTAGTATGTGTTTGTTAAACTGAATGCTACTTTTGTACAGCCTGTAACAAACTGTGTATGTAAGATTACATTATGGTTTGATTAAAGTATCTACAGCTAAAACCAATACCAAATCTTGTTGAAAGTATTGTACATTCAAAATATTTAGAGGCCTGCTATGGAGTATTTGATACGTTTAGATCAATGTGAAGACTGAGTATCAAAATCCACACTCATTAAGGAAAACTGATCTATGACACACATTAGCCTTGAGTAGTACTGGAAGAGCTTAATGGACTTTTATCAAAGATCAGTGGAGTTCAAAATTATTTAAGAAGCAAAGCTGTTTTTGAATAAATGGTGGCTCATGAAACAGGAGCCTGCTAACCTTCTTCCTGCTACTGAATTTGCATGTAGTTTATAAGCTATTGACTACATTCTTTTATTGTACAACATCAGATCACATGAAAATCACCTCACCACAACAGCTGTCCAGCAAACTCTTCTTAATTGCCTACACCTTTTCAGTTTGAAAGGTTATTTGTACTGCAATTCCATAAACATGTGATTTGAAGTACTAAACTCAAGCAGATTTCTTAGTAAAGTTGTATAGGACTGAACTGTTAATCCACTTTTTTTGTGCAAGCTCAAATCACGCTCCAATTATTTTACTGTCCCATTCCACTGGCTTTGTGAAAACACTTCTTCACGGTAAGGTCATTCCTTCATTGGTGAACACATCAAACATAATCTGCCAATGATTATGGAAACATATCAGGTTATAGGAACATATTACTTACTGGCTTTGTGCTACATACTGGAACAGAGATGTTTCTATATCCAAATGTAGTTTTTGCAACATTATTTTAATGCTACAAATCTTTGCAGTGATTAAATCCATTGGTGCTTAAGGTAATACAATAAGATACAGGACTGGTATCTTATGCTTGTCTTTGATTAAGTCTTTAATTTCTCACAGCGAACCCAAATGCCCTAACTCTTACTGTATATTTTATATTCCACAATGTCACCTCTTGGGGTTTAGAGTATCTGAATATTTTATAATCTTTGATCTTAAAATCATTACACAGAATTCTGTACGGATATAAATAACGCTTGGAACATTTGGTACATTCATTAATTTTAAACAATTTCTTCCCATTGTCCCCCAAAGAGCTCCTGAATTGGTTTCACAATTGATTTCCCTCTTCTAATTCAAGAAAACATTGGAGAGGTGGCTGTCAGACCAAAGAGGAATCAAAATATTTTACTCATTCTATGGGAGTTTTTTCTGGTTCCTTTATATTAGTAAAGTAAAACAATAATTATAGATGAATGCATCCTGAAAAAGTCATTTAAAATCTAGGTATATTATTTAAGGTGCTCTTTTAATATGTTACACTTCATTTTTCTATTCACCTGAATGTTTGCGGCATCTTCTATGGTACTGTATTATTAAGTACTTTATTTATGCATAATTTTTTCTTTAAAAAATATTCAAGCTCAGCTACATTGGGAACTTTCTGCCTGCTCTGCCACCCACATCACATGTCATCTGGATTCTCCCAAAACTCTAGAATGTTTTAGAAGAGAAAAGAAAATTTCCACTGGGACTTGACTGCTCAAAAAGTATTGGGGTTTATCCACCATTACTGGGACATTAACATTCATTATTGGGTTTTTTTCAGAGTCAGTATAATAAATTGAAAGACAATAATTGACATAATAGTACTTGAAAACTCATGATGATTCTAACAACCAACATCAGAAACCATTCCACTGTGTGGTAGTGAAGCTGACACTTGTTGCAGAAGAAATTTGTAAGAGAGCATTTCTTAAAATGTGATCTAAGAATCTCTGTAGGTTCCTCAAAATCTTCTCCAGAGTCTGTGAGCTCAAAATTATTTGCCAGATACTGAAGACATATGCAAACATTTTAAACAATGTGTTTCCAATATTATGTTTTACTTGTTAAAAACATGGAAGGGTGTTATCATATAAACATTTTATTTATGTTAATAACTATTCTATTTAATATTTGTGCATGATTCAATAAATATTATGTGAATGTGTCAATTTTAATTTTTAATATAGTATCAATAAATATAACCCATACTAACAAAAGCTCTTTTGACATTTTCCATAATTTTAAAAGTGGAAATGAGCCTTGATGGCAAAAAAATTAACAAACATTCATCTCATAGGTTTTGCAGGAGACAAAAAAACCTGAGTGGCAAAGGGTCTTCTGATTAGTAGGAATTGTTTTGTGTTTGGAACTGTTACACTTTCTTGATAGTTCAATAAAGCTTTATAGTTTGGTCATACGTTGAACCAATTATTGAATATGAGTTTTCCAGAGTTAGATTAGGCTGGCAGAACTGAAATTGGTAAACTGCCTGGGTTCTTTTTTCGTAGAATTTTGGTTTCAGGCTACTTAACCGAGCACCTTTTTCTATATTCATTTCTATCCCAAGAATGGAACTCTTAAAAAGAGATCTATTGTTTTACTAATCTTCTAAATATTCATAAAGTGACAACATATGCAAGGGCTTTCCTCTGCTGAAACTTTATTTTGGTAGTTCCAAATGATTGCCTTGGTTATAAGTAGGATTTCTGGAAATTCCAGCTGTCATGAATTTTCTTGTTTGCTGTTTATTAATTTTGTTATTTGCCATTTTGAGAGACACAATGCCAGTATTCAACAAAGCATTAATGTTTTACAAAGTTAAAAACAAGCAGAGTACACTTCTAGTAAACTATTCACAGCAACTTTTGACATTCATCCTTAATCAGTTGAGAATCTATCTTCATTTTAATGAAGAAAATGCAAATTATCAAAATAGTTATGCATCAAAAGCATGTGGCACGCTGAATCAGTATCCATGCGGGTCAAAGTTTGATTCAGCTTTCAGATATCACCTTGATTCTCTGAAAATCAAGGTCAATGGCATGTTTTGATAACAGTCATATCTTCAATAAGTACAGAACAGGCTGAACTTTTGTAAATATTACATCAGATGTGTTGTTAGAGACAACATGCTTGCTGAAGTTTTCAGAATGGAATGAACCCACAAGTTATATAATTATGACCTGTGGTAGGACTGTTTCCTGCTAAGACTGCAAATGGATGGTATATTACATTGGTTGTAAGAACTGGAACAATGAAATGAGGCCATCCATATTTTGTGTAAATAAGTATAAGACTTCTACAGTTTGAAGGGCAAAGGGGGGTGTCAGAAATGCACGTAATGGAAAATCCCAGAGTCAGATATTAGGGAATTTTGGCTGGTTTGAAATATTTCTTTTATGTATACACGTACACATGCCAATAAAATGTATATTCTGACTTTCTGAAGTATGCATCATTTAAAGTATTTTATAATAAGGAAAACCATTAATAAATGCAATGGTATTTCCTTCTTCCCCAAAAAGAATTGTAAGAAAAGGTGAAAGCAGCAGCAAAAGAGGAACACTAGACATTATTTATCTCAATGCAAATGATATATGATAAGGAGATCATTGTCGCATAGCAATCAAGACTAAATTAACAGTCTAGCTGCCTACTCCAACAATTTACCTACCTACTCTACAATTTAACTATGGGCATTGAAACTGTTTCTCAAATTCCTGTCAACTGGGATATAAAGAGCTTCTCCATCAGATCTGAAGACATAGACACACTAGAATGGGAGATGGGAGGCTTAGGTTTTCCAAGACCTAATTTAATAGTTAGTACCAGAACTTTATTTCAGTCACCATAAATATAATCCTGTAGAAGACAGGTATCAAACTTGCTGCGTCACGTTGCCGTCATGCAATGTTTTGTGACGTTTTTTCCATTCAGAGTTGGGGTGGATGTGGCCTGCGGTGTGACGCATCCAGACTGCATGCCGCCAGTTTGACACCCCTGCTAGAGGAGTGCCTATCAACTTTTTTAGTGTTCTGGATCATTTAAAGCTCTTTTTTAAGGTATTCAAGTTACGTTTCCAAGACTATGTTATCACAGCATGCCATTTCAAATCAAACTGAAATTGTATTTATAATTAAATTTCCTTCCTTCCTTCCTTCCTTCCTTCCTTCCTTCCTTCCTTCCTTCTTCAGATACATAACAGCCTTCTTTCCAGACTCCCCCCACAGCAATAATAAGACAGAATACTGACCCAAGTCAACAATGAACTTTCAGATCTGATGGTGAACTTGAATTTAGATCTCTTAAATCATAGTCCAAAACTTTTACCATTATACCACAGAAGATAACTTCATTATAATAAATAATAAAGACCAGGTCTTATTCAACCTCATTAACCTTAACTATTCAGCAAACATAGGTTCAGAGCATATAGTATTTGTAAAAGAAACATGATTCTTTAAATCCCAAACACTGGAAATGATATTCCTGTATTTTCTCATCTGTGCACATAATTAAAAAAATAGAGTATTTTTTAAACAATGCATGCTTGTATTAATTAGTGGTTTATATTAATTTAAATACATTCTTAATATTTAAATGTAAAAACTCATTCTTGAATATGTTAGTAGATATACACAAGTCAACTAATATGGCATTCCTCCTGTTTTCCATAATTCGCTAAAAGACTAAGCAGACCCTGAAATGAATATTCTACCTTTGACTGAAAACAGTGGGCTTTAATAGCTCTTGTTTTGCCGGATTGTATTTATGCATGTTTCCATTTAGGCCACATTTTAATTATTTTATTTTAATCTGCAGCTTTCTACAGCATATGAACAGATGGTCATCAAATGTGTTTCAATCCCATAATTAAAACAAACATTTGTTTACCAAAAATATGTCAAAAAATATGTAAAATTGTATCATATATTACCAATATAACTTAGCACCAGGTGATTTCAATGTATGTTTGCAATGATAAACTGCTTTGTTTTATTTTGGTCAAGCCTCCCATTGATTTATAAAGCATTTATGCACAGAATGTTCTTTTTGCATAAAAATTAGTAACAATTTAGATTGATTTAGACTTTTATCTATTTTTCCCTTTTATTAATACAATAGTACACCGACATCTGCATAACTGAAACCTGGGACTGTTTCAGAGAAATAAATAAATAAACAAAGCTCTCCAAATACATGATAAGGAAATGGGGGGGGAAGCACCTGTAAGTAAAAATCCTCATAAATAGCAAGACCTGCTTTTATTTGGATAAATGGAAGCAAAACTACATTCTATGCAAGTAGACTTGAATTACTGAAGAAAGGTGAGATGGTAAGATCTTTAGCTTCTTTATTTTGTAAGTAAGCTGAATATCAAACCATTACATCTGATTGTGATTTTTTAAAAATATTTTGTGACCTTTTATACTATTTTTGGAAAGGCGTACTTGACATTATAGTGGAGAGCTTGGGTTAAAATGAAGGTACTAGAAGTTTGTGGATTTGATTAAGAAAATAATTCATGCATTTCTTATTCCCCCTATCTCCCATATGCCTATGATTTGAGTTTGGAATATTGGGATGTTCCAAGAACAGTAGAAATAATGTCCTATAGTTTTGCTTATTATAAAACAAATGAAAAAACTAAAGTTACCCTATCAGATATTTTCCTTCCACACTTTTCAAGACAACTCTCATTTCTTTTGGATTACCTGTTTTTCTGATTGTTTCAAAGATGTCACCTGTCCACTCCAGTTTTTTCTCAGTTTCCAAGGGTCTTAGAATCAAGATTTTTCACAATTGGAATATATTTTGGCTTCCTACCTGAACTTTTTAAACTTTATGAGCAAACATGAATAAAATGTCTGTCTGCCAATATATCAATCTATCCTGGGAGAACCAATGACATATTTTCACTAAACTCAGAGACTTGAGCATTCCTTCTGTTACCTGCTGTATGAAATAAATAATTTAGTCACTTACCTATCTTAACATACTCTTGATTCCTGAAAGTTCTAAATGCAAAATTATTTAAATATTTCTGAAAAAGTTTGCAAACACTTTTTGAAGAGTTTGGGTAACTAAATTCTAAAACCAGTAACAAGCTGAACACCTTCTTTCTGTCCTATGGTTTCTACATTGGTTCTCTATAAACATTTGATTTTTTAGTTACCAAACATACATGACTAAAATCCCTTGGAATAGTACTTTCTAATAGTTTTCTTTAAAGATATGTAGGCAAAACTATAATATTCATGCCTATGCTTCTTTTCAAAATTGGTAAATAAAAAAGAGCAGGTAGCCAAAATCTTTTGAGAAATACTCATTCCCGAAACAATGTAGGATCATTAAAGCAATTTGTGTTCCTCTGCTTTGACAGCAAATATTTCAATAGCCTCTTTCAACAACAAAGCTCTCTCATAATATTATAGATTATCTCCAGGAGTAGATGCTCCACATGTAATATAACATACAAAACAATAGAAAAGAAAGAGAACAGAGTTTGACAAAAAATAGTTTCAGGAACAGAGTATAAGACAAAACAGGAAAATAACACTTACAATGACTGCTAAATGTCTGTAAAGAAACACATTTTCAAAAGATTTTTAAAAAACAATCATGTTGGCTAATAAAGATGTAAAAAGTTACCAGTAATGGATAAAAATTATTGGTTGAACAATATAAAAACTGGGTAAAATAAACAAAGACAGGAAACAGCAAAATTATTTTTCTATGGTAAAAGAGAATATAATGAGTAACATTGTATTGTCAAGAACTGTGTATCTTAGAGTAATTTACCAGAAACATTTTCACTATTATTCAGACATATATGAAGGGTATTATAAAGGCAGCCCAACCTACAGTATTTTCAGTTATAAGTTCACACATTCTAACACATCTCTATTCTAGGTAACAGCTGCACAACTCCAACAAATCTCTAAAAATATCTAAACTGATGGAAGTAAGTATTTCCCCTTAAAAATAATATTTAGAAGACAACTACCCATAAACAATACTCGAAAAAATGAAAGGCAATTATTTTGCTGTAGTGAATCCAGCTGAGGTTGCAGGATTGTTTGCATCTCAACTGGTGGCTTTGAATGGAATGGAATTCCCATTTGCATCATCAGATTGATGAAGCTGAAATAAGGTATTATAAATATTAGTTCCAAATAATTAACTGTTGTTCTTTCTCTATGTTCAATTACCTAAGTGAAACTACAGATAACAAAGAACATTTCCAATCAAAACACTGATTTAGTATCAATTTTTGATATTAGACCATTCATAACTTACAGACTGTTCTTCCATGACAAATGTACATATCTATAAGCCATACAGCCATTAAAATACTGGAAAGGACATATATTTTGAATACATTCTTTTCAAACAAGATAGACCCAATACAATCCATATATATACATATACATACATATACATAAAGGAAAAAAATGTGTAAGGTGACCCACTAGCCAAAAAAGAAATATCAAGAACAGCATCTAATTTAGAAGAGAAGCTACATTAATCTACTTTACCTTAAAAACAGTGTATTTTTCATTAACTTTCAGATGTTAACCATAAATCTCATCTTCCAAAGCTCAGTATAAGGTATCTATTACACTTGAAAATAGTGGTAAAGACATATCACCACAGGAATATATATATATATTTATCCATAAATGAGGGGTTTTGTTTCCTGGCTCCATACTGTGATACCACAATATCTGGCAAAGTGGAAATATATACAGTACATTATATCTATCTCTACTTAAAAAGCAGAGATAACAGTAAAATCATTGTACAATGTTCATTCACGATGTCACCTTGGAAGCAATGCAAGAAAAAATGTAAAAATCTTCTGGCCTGATTCCAGTTATGAATGCATGAAGTGCACCAAAAATTGTTTTCTTTTCAGATCCTTTTCTTAAGCCATCCATAAGCATGGTGCAAAACTAATATCCCAACCCTGTCCAGAGCCCTTCTAAGAAATACGTTTCTTTCTGGAAATGAGTCCCTGCTGGGCAATTTATATAAAGCAATAAAAATCTGCAAGATATAAAGACAAAATATATTTTTGCATATAATATTAGCATTGTCAACATCACAGACTTTATCTACTAGTCAGAGAGGAAATATTCTGAATAGTGTCATTTGTTTGTGGGAATGCACAACATAGTTTCAACAACTAACACTTGATGTTTCTTTGCAAAATAAGCCTTTGCTGGGTGTTGAAGTCAAATGTGTTTGTGCCCACTTGTATCCGTGCACTCTTGAAAACAATCCTGTAAAAAAGTAGATGAAGGTCATTAACTAAAAAAGTGCCTGCTCGTTTTGAATGTGTTGGTTTTATTTTTATAGCCCAAGCAAACACAAAGCACAGGGAGCAGGAGACAGGACAGAAAACTCCATTTGATCCTAGCATATCAGTTTAACCTCATCTCCATCACGCAAGAGAAAGTAAAGGAATGCTACATTTTAGGAGCTCTCCCTTTCCAATGTGGGCATCCAAGAGCTCTTGTATCTTAGCCGAAGCCTATGTATATGGACTGCAAATATGTTGAGATTTGTTTGAAATACGTGGTGAGCCTGCTGCAATTTTCAAATGTGCTACAATAGGTAAATAGCATGAAGTCTATTTTCTATTGGGAGCATTTTCACTATGAACAATCCATAAAAATACAATTAAAATATAAACACCAATTCAAACTAAAAGAATAAAGAAAGAAAAACAAAAAGTGCAGAAAAGTAAAAAAATAGAAAAAAGAAAGAAAACTAAGAATACAGTAAAGAAACAATACAGTAAATAAAAAATTAACCCCCCCCACAAGTACAAATAATTTTAGCAACTTATCAGCTTCTCTTAAAATGCAGCAAATTATCTCTTCTTCTCATAGTTCATCTCTTTATCTTCTAAAGAAATCCTTAAGGCCTCGTTGTTCAGTTGTGATCAGCAAAAGTCCATTAAATGTTACCAGATAACAACACATTTATGTTAAACTTATGAAATAACCAACTTTATATTCCTTCCTTTTACTTTTAACCATCTTGATTTTTAATCCCTTCAAATAATGTCCTAGAACTTGATTTCATTTTTTTCTTTGCCTCAAAATTCTTCAAAGCTTTAACAAATCTCTTTTATAAATCCAATATAAGGAAGTTATCAGATTGCTTCCTTTTACTTTTAACAATCACGATTTTAGTCTCTTTAAATAATGTCGAAGGCCTGCAGGGACTTGGTGTGGTGGGGGAAGCAGGCCCAAGGTTTGCAGGGATTCTGTGTAGTGGGATGGGGGGAGATAGATGGGATAGCTACAGCATCCCTGTGGTCAGTTGTAAGGGCAAATGACCATGGGGGTCGTTCAGTGGCTGTAATGTTGAAACTGGGTCATCATTAGCTTTTGGAGAGTCCCTCATAAATTCAAATGGTTGCTAAATCATGAACAGCTGTAATGAACAGCTGACATAATCTACAACACCCATCTACTAACATAACCATTTACAAATTCTTTCACTTGTTCTCAGTGACACAGCCACATTTTCAAGCCCATGAGAAAGCCCAACAGGGTCAAGGCCAATCTAACCTCAAGGAGGATGGTGTTTCAAAGAGGGGGCACCACAACAGAAACACATCCCCTCAAATCACACTCTTTGATTGATAAGACCTATAGCATGCCTCTCCTGCTGGATGCTGGGTGAGTAATACAATCACTGAGAAGCAGCCCCTAAATACCAGACTGCTTGCTACGAGGGAATTATCACTAACTACCAAGCAGTGTGAATTGAACTTGAACTGAGCTGGAGCAGGGGGTTGGACTAGAAAACCTCCAAGGTCACTTCCAACTCTGTTATTCTGTTGAAAACAAATACAGTTTGCAAAACAAAGGCGTAATGTGAGGTAAGGAGACACAATGATAATTTAAAACTGCTATAGCTTCTATATATTATTCAAGGATAGCCCCATGTAATATGCAATATGCCATTAAATTAGACAATTCACATTTTACTTAAAAGCTATAAGCATTATAGCCATTCAAGCTTTGGATAACAAAATTTAATAATTTTGTGTTAAGCTTTAAAGTCTCTAACAGTTTAGGGCTTGGCTATTGATGGGCAGCATCACCTGTCATCTGTCTCAAGAAAGACAAGTTTAAACACCTGCAATCCAAATTACAGAGACTGGAGAACAAGTGGTGGCAGAGAAAGGCTGAGCTTGAAGAATGCTATGTAGACATCTATGCCATCAGAGAAATTGATCATAAAGTCAGTTTACAGGCCTTTTAAATCAGGTGTTCTTGTGTTAAATACTTTATAGTAATAGACAAATTTAGTTGAACCATCAGTCATTTCCAGAACATGCATTCAAATCAAAGAATGTTATGGGTTGTGGCCTGATCTAAAACAATGTGCTTTGGTGGTTCAGCTTACTGCTTTTGGATAATATATAGAAAAGGAGAACTGATTTAAGGAAATTCAGGATGATGCCTATATCTGGCAGAGTGAGAAATAGCATATACAGCAGTACTTCGGTACTCAACCGCTTTAAAACTCATCAGATTTGGTACTTAATGCATTCTGATATGAAAATGTTGTCTTGCTACTCATACAAACAGCCACTCGGCATGCTGTAAAAGGAAGTGGGGGACAGCTGCAGAGGACAGGAAGCTGACCATGCTGGGAAGATCTTGACATAGGAAAAGGGACAGATAGGAAGTTTTTCCGATGGTAAGTCACATGGTTATCACATGGTTTGTTTGCTACTCATCCTTTTTAGTACTCATTGTGCCTCCCAGATCCAATTAAGCATGAGTTCTGAGGTACCACTGTAGTACTTAAGCACTTATGTGTCATGATAATCTGTGCATAAGCACACAATCGTGCCTACCGTCACTGTCCCAATTATTGGTTTCATGTATTTATACTTATGTTTATTCTTATTTCTATTATATTGTAAGCATTTGACAAATAAAATAAATAAATGTTTTAAATATATAAGTGCTTTCACTAAGGCCTCCACAAATACCTGCCTCCCAGTTCCTACTTATGCATATACATGAACCCAAGTAGACAAACATGCAACAGAATTTAGACACTGCTTCCTTCTAGCCCTCTCTAATAAGCTCTATAAAAAGACCGGAATAATTATTAAATAATTAGAGATTATTTTTGCTTCCATGGATGCCCCATATCATGGAATTAAATACTTTCACCATAATAGCTCCTTGGAAATCTGATAGAATGATCCCCTCATATACTCTATTGCTTTACAAAAATTAATTAGGTGATTTTTCAAATTACAGAAGAACTAAGAGATGAAGAGCAAACCAGTACATGCAACTAGTTTGGTTCTGCCTAATTCTGCCAAAGACAGAAAAAAGATAACTGAGTATACCTTAGTGTAGCAGTTTTCATTCTGCTTGGATCCACCAATCTCTCAACAACTGGTTATGAGCTGATTTTAATTATCTTCATTTCTGGTGACCTAAAAATCCCAAGGCTATTAACAAAATATGCCATTTATTTTTTTTCCAGCTGACCAACTGGAGAATTGAAAAACAAAGATGAACTAATCTAGTATGGACACAAGTACAATAGAAGAGATGAAAAACATTTTACTTCTAAGAACTCATTAATAGGCATCTGGAAGGTAGATAGAATAGGGAAAATGGTAGGTTCAGCTATGAAATGTCAGCCATTCCCAACACACGCACACTTACACAAATATGGGTTGAAGCCCTAAATGTTAAAGCATTAAATATGACAATGCTATTCAAACACACATGCACAGACATAGGGCTCAATTTGCTACAGTGTATCACACTAGAAGCTTAACAATTTCCCTCTCATACTGTAATACAGAAAAAATAAGGACTGGGTCATCTTGAAATGAATAGTCAAATAATGCCAAAATGGAGCCTTCAGAGTTCTGATCAGAAGTCTATATCTTTCTTTTTGTCCCTACGGGGCAATGAAAAAGCTATTTGTTTATAATGTTATGATAATAGAGGAAAAGTCTTCCTCTATTACAGGGGTCCCCAATCCCTGCGCTGCAGCCCACTACCAGGTCTTGAGCCGTTCAGAACAGTGGTGGTATTCTATCGGTTCAAGTGAACCGGTAGTAAAAAATGCTACCGTCATCCCCCGACGACGTGCCTACTCTGTCGCGGTCCCTGAACTCTGGAACCAACTTCCCCTGGGGCTCCGCTTGGCCCCTGACCTCCGCACTTTCCGCCATGACCTGAAGACCTGGTTATTTGACCAATCTGGGCTGTGACCCATGGGTGGGGTGTTTTTAGATTTTGGTGGTTTTTAAGTTTTGTATTAATTGGGACCATTAGTTTAATTCTTTTTAAAATATTTATTGTGTTTGTTTTTATTGTAAGCCTCGAGTCTTCGGAGATGGGGCGGCATATAAGTCCCATTAATAATAATAATAATAATACCATTCAGCCGAACCAGTAGTAAAAAAAACAGCTACCCGTTCAGCCGAACCAGTATTTCTTCTTCCTTTTTTTCCTCCCGACAATCAGCTGTTCCAATGATCAGCTGTGCACAGATCCCCCTCACTGTCTTACTGCTTCATCTAGGAGGCTTCCCTGAGGCCCAGGAGGCAAAAAGGAGCGCGTGGGAGTGTGCTGCGCGGTCTCCCCACACTCCATTTTTTTTGCCTCCTGGGCCTCAGGGAAGCCTCATGGGAACAAAAACGGCCTTCCAGGAGGCTTCTCTGAGGTCCAGGAGGCAAAAAAGCCATGCTCACCCAGTCACATGGCCACGCCCACCTAGCCACTCCCACAGAACCAGTAAATATTTGCATCCCACCCCTGGTTCAGAATTGTGACATGGAAGGAGTAAGCGAGGAAAAATGCATGTCTACTTGCACAAGCAGTGGGCAAGCGCATGTGCTCCATTTGTGAAAGCAGTGGGCATATGTGCCTGCCGCTCACGCAAATAGAGCTGCACATGCCCACCACTCACACAAAACCATCCTTTCTCCCCCCTCCCCCCTGCTGGGCCACAAAGCTGGAAAGGTTGGGGAACTCTGTCCTATTATCACATTGTCAACAAGTAGTTTGGGTGAGATGGAAAGTTCACCAAAGTCAACAAACATTTGCACAAATACTCTTCTGTACTGAAGAATAAGTACATAATGTCTTAGAAAAAGACAATTGTCTTCCTTCGCATAACAGTTTGTCAGCGATATTTTGAAAGTGGAACACAGTGATATATCCAGTATGCAGTGGTTGTATCTAATTCCTTGATGCCATCTAATGAAAATATGATGGTTGGATTTATATCAGAAGGATCCCAGATTCATGTTTTCCTAATATCACTATTGTGATGAAATTATATTTTATTCACCACATTTTTACATGAAATAAAATGTTTTCTCAAAATCATCAATGACATTTAAGGAAACAACTCTTGGAAGAACATCCTCTCTCATTTTAAAATAATCTATTCTGAATCAAAGTGCAGCAAAAACTGTAATGTGATCTCATATAGGCTTTGTGTTTACAAGAAACATTGGTTCATGCTTTTATGTGCTTCTAAATGGTAATGCAGCACAGACTTTTTAAAAAAGAGCCTGCACGTACAAACAGTATCAAGCAGAAAGAAAATTTCATCTGAATTCTTCCAGATTTTGTAGTTATTTCATTTTATTTATTCAGTAAATGCTATTTTCATAAACAGTAAAGTAACTTGATGCATCATTTATTAAAAATTACAAATCTAGACAAGAAATGATGATATTGATATTGCCAGGATATGCCACAAAATATTTTCTTTCTGTAAGTCTACATTGTTTAATTTCTGTCTATATAGAAAATATTAAATAATTCAAAGTGTGTTTCTTTTAAGAAACCAAAATATATCATTTTTAGAAATGAAAATAATTATTAGTAATTCAGTGGGATTTGTTTCTAATAAACCATCCTATTATATGAATATATTCAAACTGTGTAGTTTTGAATCATGTCTTTGCTGAAATATCAGATAAGTTTGAAGAATTAATCTTCAGCACTTTGTTTTTCATATATTCCTTTCTGTTTTCTCAGTTTTCTCTCATTATTAGCTTTTCTGATTCTATTAAGTTCATTGGCATTTTTTGGGACTTGATTGCTTTCCTGATCTGTGCTATGTCTTACCTTCTTAAAATAGGGGTTTGAAAAAGTTTTCAGAGGTCCTAAAAGAATTCTGGATTTTTTGCTCTACTTGTTCAGCATATCTTAATTATGTGCAGTCACGGAGATTTGTTTGGAAATTTCTTAGGCAACTGGAAAAATATGTGCTAAGCCAAAAAACAGAAAAAACTTTGGAAAAAAACTTTAAATTTAATAAAAATTTAAATAAATAAATAAATACAATGCTCAGATTGACTTCTTAATTTACTGGAGTGTAGAAGAAGAAAAAGAAAACTCAGTTAAGCTTTTAATGTTATATTACTATACCTATAATCAATAAAGTATACAATAGTTCCATTCAGACCTGTGGAGTCTATTGCCAGACTTAACCTATCTTGAAGGGCTAACACTATTGTCCTTTAAAAATATTTTAATTAAAAGATTTAATGTAATTAGAACACATACATTCTGATATTTGTCTTTCCAATTGAAAAAAAAAAGATTAACTCTGGATCATATATAAGAAAATATGTAAAACACAGAAGTAGAATGATTCTATGCCAATATGTCGAACAGCTTATGTTTATATTTTTACACATTTTAAAAAATGAGCAAACTTTTTAAAGTATTTCTTATCTCAACAAATAAAGTTCTAACCTTTTTCATTCAAGGTTATGATGGTACTGAACAAATGGTGGTTTTGACCAATTTTGGACATTCCAGAAGCCTGTAGTCACTGGGTGCTTCATATCCAGACTTACGATAGATTGCAAACCTTGCAATCACGTAATCTCCATTTGCAACCTTTCCTGCCAGGTTCCCCAAAAGTCAATGGGGAAGCGGGCAAGGAATGTGGCAAATTACTGGGGCAAGTCTCTTCCACCTATGCAACCTCCCCATGCTCCTCTACACTCACATGCCACCTATTCATATACTCATGAATATTGTCCCAGAGCCACTCCACACCTCTCTTGCACATACCTTCCCCAAACCTCATGCACCACCTTACACCTACCTGCTGCATGATGCTTAATAGATGGCACCCAAAGTGTGCTCACCATGTCCAATCTCACCAGACAGGCAGAAACAATGGAGACAACTGGTCCCTCAAACAAAGCCCAATGAAAGACTTTTTAAGTGATAACCAGCATCTTGAATTCTATCCAGAAGTCAACTGCTAAACAGTACAGATCATGATGCAGTGGGTCTCATGGGTATGCAGTGCTGAGGAAAATAATTATACATTTCTTAGTAGCTTTCCAACAATTTTTTAAATCTGCCTTTTAAGGTAAAGTAACTTCTTGTTAATAGTTTGTAGTTATATTTTTAGATTTTTTTGTTGATGCTATTAGATTGATTTTTTTTAAAACTACCTTGGGAGTTTCTTTGCAATAAAAAGATAGAAATATTAAAGACATTAAATAATACTAATTTTCCCTACACCAAAACTTGAACCTAAAGTTGATACATTTTGTAAATACCAGAAAGCTTCTAAAAATAAATATAGGTGCATAAGAAAAGCTTTTCTGGATCAAACCAAAAATCCATCAAATTTTTCATGTTGTTCATAATGGCAAATCTTTCACATTTATCTACTTCCCAGAAACAGGCATTCATAAAATGCTACTTTTAAACCAGAAGGCAGCTTTTGTCCATTATACCTGATTAGATAATGCTTGTGTGAATAAAATATGTACTTCGTCTTTCTGAATGTTGAAAATTGGGCTGCCATAGAGAGTTTTGTGGACTTCGTGCAGATACAATATATGGGAAATTCAATGAAATATTTATAATTGAAGTGAACCTTATGTTGTTGTTTGTTTTTGTTCCCTAACGATTTTAAGAAAACATTGGATTCAAAATCATCCACCCATCCATCCACATATAAACATCTTTTTCTAAGGCTTTATATCCCTATGAGGTATAATATGTGATAGTTCAATAATATTACCAAAGCAATAATAGGCTATAACAATTTTAAGTTCTCGGAAGAAAACCTATTTTGTAGGAATAAATCCAGAAATAATTGGCTGCTCCATAATCCCTCCGAACAATAGTAAATAGATAAGCTTTATTCTTCTCACGAATAAAATAGTATTATGTAGGCTTTTATATATCCACAATTGTGAGTGTAATCCTGTTGGTAAATCTAGCTGGACTATAATAATACAAAAGCTATTCACACATTCAATTACTTGCCGAGTAAAGACAAGAATGAAGAAAACTACTGCTTGTGTATGGCATCTGATTAGCTTAAGGCACATAAATGATAATTTTTGAGAAGATTTCAGAAATTAATCATTTTAAACTTTCTTTTCTATTGCCAGTAATTAATTAGGAACAGATACTATTGATTACATCTAAACCATTTTTAGCCATCATGAAATATTGGTGGAGCCAAATTCCATGCAGATCTGGATATATTCATATGGAAGGACTGCATGACTAGATAAGACAACATGGGTATTTTCTTAACATGTATAGTACTCACATAAACCAAAGATCTAATATATCAAATATTTCTTTATGGTTCTACAGTAGCTTTCATTCTACGTTATATAATGTTTCAGTAGTATCATATTTTATTTTGAAGAAGATGATATATTTTCTATAGTGTGCTTATTACTGAAAAAATAAAAGGCATAGATATACAGGTCTTTCACATTGGTTTCTGCTTCTCTCCAGTCAGAAGATTTTAAATCATCATACTGTATAATGCCAGTTCAAGCATGTATCTCCACTAGTAAAGTTACCCTTGGTATTTTGCTCTCTATGGCAGCTAACGTTATTTGCCAGTCATTTACAATAAACTTTAATAGAAAAGAATAGAAGAAAGAATACTACAATAAGGGATCCTCTTATTCTTGCCGGGCATAGTGTAGTGTAGCATATGCCAATATAATAATGTAAATTTGTCATGTTGTCTCTTAGGATAGCTATAATCCTGTTGCAACCATAAATTAGACTGATAATTTATTGAACATAAATTCATCTAGACCTGTTGAAACTTAGGCAGCATACAAGATTAATAAATTATTGTTACAAATTAATATTAACAACTGCAAGGGTTAGGGAATATTGGTTGCTGGTAGTGGAAAATCAACCCTACCTGTTGACACTTGGGCTTTCAAAATATAATTGGCACAAAAATGTGCAAATTATGCTGTAATGTCTAACTGAACTGTCTTTAGATAAGTTTAACTAAAGCATAGTTTTATCATCTCCATGAGATAATAAAACAAAGAATGCATTGATTAAACAGAAGGAATATAGCTTTCTTAGGCAGTTTATCTTTTTAATATAAATCTCTACATTAGAAAAGAATATATCAAAAGAAACAGAAACCCAATATCTTCATGCAAAACTGCAATGTAAAACAGTAATCCACCTTTAAGGTAAAACTGCGAGCAGGCAACTCTAAATAATATAAACTAGAACACAAATATTTGCACATGTAAAGTACATTTGAATTTAAGAGGTCATTTTGTTTATATGGATTTAGATCTTAGTTACCAGCATCAAAAAGCTGCTGAATTACCCACAAATTAGTAATTAACTTCAAAATGTTCTTACTGGTGCTATTTGTTTTAGTTTAAAAATGGGCTTAATTTAACTTCAAGAGCTTCAGGAGCAAGAGTGATTTGAATGTTCCAGCAAGTATTGGGGAGAATAATTTGAGGCAAAATGAACTAATCCTGTTTTGTATTCTTTTCTGTCATGGTCTGATTAAGGCAATATAATGAGTGAGTATGAAGAGGGCTTAAGTACTGCTGTGTGTAAATGATATATCTTCCCGTATTAACAAGTTGAATTAGATGCTATTAGAATGTGAAGCACTTATTTTAAAAGGAGAAATATTAACATGCTTTTAAGATGTTTGATTATCTTCTTACGTATGAAAGCAAAGAAACAAGACACCCAATAATATATATATCTGATTGCATTAAAAATATGGTTGCTTCATATGAATGAACTTCTTTCATGCAGTTTTTATGTACTAGAAATTCTTAATGAGAAATATAATACCACATTTCATCAAAAGATCGAGTCATTAGTGATTTTAAAAATGCATGGAATGTGTAATGTCTTTGCTCTATAATAGCTTTCTTTTAAAACTACTGATGTGATTACTGTTGATTTATATTGAGATCTTTTGAAAACTGAATATAGATATATAGATATAGAACACAGCCTCTTGATTAACTGGTGTGAATATATTAAAACATCATATGTATTCTATGCAAGCCACATTGGTTTTGATCTAGCTTCAAGGTGTAATTCACTCTTTCCTGAAATTTGAAATTCAAATGATTAAGTTCAGATAAGTAGCATTCTAATGTAAACTTCTCTGTATGCCCTGCTCTTCAGATTGTTCTGTGGGAAGAAATGTACTTCTGGGTTCAGTTCCAAGTGGGGAAAAAGACACTGGATTCATGGAGGTTGCTTGGAAAGGTTTATTGATGAACAGGATCACACACCTTGGAGGTCTTGGGCGAAGAAAAGGAAGAAATGCTGAGAGTCCCTGGGTTTTATGCCCTCTCTGGGCTTTGAACTTCCTGGGGCACAGGAAGAATATCCTGATTGGTTGCCGTCAGAGTTCATAGCTAGCTTTGTAGGTTGTCTGTGTGCTAAGTTTGGTTGAATCTTGCTGGGTGATGCAATGAAGGGCAATTAAATGGCTCTGCCTGAAGGAGGTAGATCTTTGTTATGTAGTATAGATTGGTCCAGGCCTTAATGGCCCACTAACAAAGGTGAGAGGGCTGAGTTTTTGCCTCCCTTTTAGGAAAAATATTCTGCCTTTTTAATATTTCCTAAAATATTTCATTTTTCTAGGAGAGGGGTGGGTTTTAACTTCCTACAGTTTCATACCTAGGAAAGATGAGGAATTTAGTTTGTATTTTATTTTTATTTTTCATAAGAATATTTTTCAATAGTTTCCCATATCTCAAATGTTTAGTACATAGAAAAATAACACATTTCATTTTTTTCAAAATCAGAAAGGATATATTAGCAAGTTTACTTGACATATGGACCCTGACCTAGATCTGTAAATTGTTTTACGTATTTGGGGTTTGGAATGTAGGGGACTTTCTGGATTACAAAGAATGGAATGAGAAGTGAAAATCTGGCTCATGTCTGGAGAAATCTTTCCCAACTTAATACAGTTCCACTGAAAGAAATGAACTGCAAGTCCATTAAAATGGGCATTTATGAAATTACTGTAGAATACAGAGAGTAGAGTTTTGGGAGTAATGAGAAGCAATATGTTAAACTTTTCAAGAAACTTGATTTTTATTAAGGAAGTAAAATGAAGATTATGTTTAAAGATTATTGAAGATTATGTTTAAAAAAAGAGAATCAAAGCCACAAAAAACCTGCAGAGGCAGGGAAAAGGAAAGTTGAGAAGACAAAAAAGCCTTTTTATAAACTGGTCAAAGCATACAGAAAATTGCAACAGGGCTGGGGGCCTGGGACAGATTAAAAAACTAAATGTTGCTTTTGGTATTGGAAGTTTTTCTGATTAACAGAAGGTAGAAGTCTGAGGTCTAAGCAGCATATTCAAATATATATTTTAAAATATTATATTTAAAAGATTCAAATTTCAGGAGTCTCCATGAATTGTATGCTAGTCCTTTAGTGCCCAACTCACTGGTACTACGGTAGTTCCTTACCTTGTAAACCACAACCAGTTTAGGCTCTGGAATTGAGAACTGGCTCTGATGCTGGCAGAAAAAGGTTGGTCTGCACATCCCCTGAAACCAGGCAGGGAATGGAAATGGTGGCTGGTCCTTGAGTGTCTGTCCTGGCTTCAGACATTGAATTCAGAGATTGAGTCCATTGGTTTATCTCTTGTTGTCCACATGAGGGGCAACTTTTGGGACTTATGAAACCAAAGTGTGTGGTAACTTCCCTGGACTCAATAATGGTTTAAAGGGGCCTTTACTTATTTTGCCACGGATCAGTGTTTCAGCAACTTTAAGATGCTTGGACTTCAATTCCCAGATTTCCCCAGCCACCACTGGCCAGAGAATTGTGGAAGATGTAGTTTAAAATGGTTGAGGTAGAGAAACACTGCCATAGATAAATGCAAGCACATACACACGGATACTTATCTCCTGCTTTTCTCTCTCTCTCTCTTTCCCTCCATTCGTGGTCTTTTTTTGTCTCTCTCTTCGCGATTCTTCCTTCACTTCATCTCCCCTCCTCACGTCTCAATCCCTTCCCCTTTCCGGCTGTCACCGCTCCTCCTTCCCCCTCGTCGTGGGTCGCCGACTTCGCTTTCCTCAACGTGGACCCTGCTCCCCCCCGCACCATGTGCTTACGGTCTATCGGCCATTCTCGAAATGTCTACATTAAAATCTTGTTTGTTTTACACGCTACAACCCTTTAGGCATCGCAGAGGGTCGTGTCCCATTTCATTTGTGTCGTTTCGGCCTACAGTCTGCAACATGCGGTCCACATAACAGCATCGAGAAACTCCTTTTCGGATGGAATAACGCTTGGTTTTAAGTCCCGTGGTAATAGCTTAATGTCTAACGAAAGAATTAGGAACACTCTTCGGAATCTTCAAAGATCGGCTTGCTCAAATTTATTTTTCGCTCTTTCTCCCGCGTTCGATTTTTTAGAAAAAAGCGTTTGTTTCGAGCGACTCCGCGTGGTCGAACGTTGGAATAAAGCGGGACAAAGAGAAGCTGTTTCACGGCAGACTTACACGGCTGAGTTCTATCGCCCGGCTTCTTCCTCGCTATCGCTTTTCATTGTGCAGACAAAGGGGGCTTAAATATATACCGGGACAGGCGATATATTTGCTCTCGCTTCCCCAAAGGGAATGGAAAAGCCTTAAACATCCTTTTAAAATTTATTTCACCAAGAACATCAACGTCCACCATTTCTACAATTCGATCTCTGGCTTGTCTCAATAGTAGCAACGAATTGCAAACAGTAAATTCGACCTGCAGCTCTTCTCTTAATTTCTATTACCAGCAGGTTCCTCAAAATTTACTTAATAGGGAGTGGAGGTGGGGTTTCCTTTGTTCTACATATTTATATTTTCCATCTAGAATATCACAACTTCAAGGGTCGTAGATAGTGGCCTAGATTACAATCCAACCTGGCATCAAACACAGAAATCCTTAAAACCTAATACATAACTTAAAATCGGAGTGACCTTACTTTCTCATCATGTAATATATCCAATATATTTTTAGATTAACACTGTTTACATCTTACTCAGACACAACAAAATCTGTAGGTTAGCTCTAATTGAATTAATTGAATGCTTTTTCTTCTAAGCAGGACCTGACCCGAAAGAACAGCATCTGTGGGCTAAAATGCACGATTCATCTTTTAATAAAACAAGTGTATTTACATTTTAAGTTCCCATAATGTAGTACAATAAAATGAAGCTAATAGGATGGATATACTTTAATATCTTAAAATACCAATGGTGCCCCCATGTGGTTAAGGGGAATGTGTATTTCATTCAGCTGTACTGATCATTCAGCTATCTCAGTTGTGATTGCAGATACTATTAAATTTTTCAGCCCATTTTCACCCAAATAGGTTATTTCAGTTTGTTTACAAAGTTATGTCAAGCAAGGAAGATTTAAGCCATATTCAGATAAAAATACTTATATGACTGTGTTTTCAGTTGCAAATAAAAATCTGTCTTCATGTTTATCTTTTCTCTGAAATAGCAATATGGGAATTTTACTTCTTGTATCTATATTGCTATATATTTGTGTTAAATTTATATTTACTAGCAAAGAAATAAAGCAAAAGTAGTATGCTCCATTCCATATTTGGATAGACCAGATTGTCCTGATACAAAACACTTATATTCCTATATACTTTGTTATTTCTATTTGCAGTGAAGTATTGTACAGCTAGGTGGCAGAAATTAGCTGATTTTTACTAAACTTGAAAGAACTGAATAATACTGAGCCTGCTTAGTACTTGATGCCAGGACTGTAATGGACAAGGTCTTCAAACCTTGACATATGTTATTATTATAATTATTATAATCCTACAATCCTTGATCAAAAGATCTACAATACTGGCTACATTGGAGATAATTTCTTTCTTTCTTTCGTTCTTTCTTTTTTGCTCTTAGTCTCTCACAGAACTTCATCAAGTTTTCATGGAAACCTAAGGTTGTGCAGAATATAGTTTGAATAAAATCTGGCCTAGACCAGGAAGTGAAAATATATATACTGTAAGAAGCAAAGACAATTGCAAACTATGTCTTAAATTATGTTGCTTAGAAAAGAAGCAGGAATCAAATTTAACCACCCTGAAGATCTTATCATTTTATTAGCATTTTATTGTATATATGTGAGGTACAAATAAACTACCATTATTTGGAGTTTAAAGAACAAACTGTTTCTTAGCTCACATTTTACCCAAATTAATTGTTTTACCATTACACTTACCAAAAGAGTTTGAAGAATTTTGAGAAAGTTCTTGCACTTCAATCTGATTTTTATTTGTATTTTCTTTTCAGATGTCCATGAATGATAAGGATTACTTACTTGTTATTGATAATGCAATCAGAACTTTGGATAAAGTATCATCTGAAATGAATAAATTTATTGGTAATTTCTAATGCACAGTCAGAATAAAGATATAAAATGAAGAATGATATGAATATTTTTCTTTCTTTGAATTAGGGGTCCCAAAACTTCAGCTCATTAAATCATTTATCATATAAAAGCAATGTAATAAATGCTACTTTAACTAATACTAATAATAATAACAATAATAGATAGTACCATCAAGTCTTGGGGTAGATACTGACCACTTTAGAGAACCCTGCTCTAAATGTATATTAGTTTTTTTAAAAAATCTTTTTTATAATGCAAGAGAGTAGAAGCTGTAAAGTCAATATTGCTAAGTCAATATTTTTATGTAATGAACAGTCATAAACAGAGAGAGAGAGAGAAACAGTTTTAACAGTTTATGATAGCATTCTTGTGCTAGATTAGGCTGAGATATACCAATTTGCCAGGAGTTGCTGAATTGCTTCTGTAGTTGAGCAAGGATTTGCATCTAGGTCAGCAATACCTAGAAAAAAGCTGTTGGAATCACTGCATCTTGGTTGTGGTTCCAGAAAGGCAGCAGAAAATATTACTTAATGCAAACACTCCTTGCAATAATAGTATTAAAGAATGGGAGGGGAATGTTTAGTTACAATTGGTCTTCAGTTGCTTCAACGCATAACTCAAATTTGCCAATTTTGTGGGGCCTTCGAGTCAATTTTGCGGCATAGTGTCAGGAATTTCTACATAAATCCTGTGATAATGGCAATAAACCATGGCATTAGTAATGTTAACACAAATGTTTAATTGTGAAATGAAGAATATTGTATGTACTGTACCCACAGTTTGTGTAAATCAGTAGGTGGCCTTAAAATGACTAGAATCTACAAGCATTAATTTTAATTGTTGGTTTTTAAAAATGTTCTGTAGTACTCCCACAGAGGAATGTCCCTACTGTTCCTCACAATATATTCACCTGCATTTCAAGAAAATATTTTCAGAACTACTTTCTTTCCGATTTCACATTTTCCCTCTAGCTTTCCCTTCCACTTCAGTTATTTTCTAAAGATTCCCAACTTTAACAGTTGGGAGTTTAACTGGAATGTGATGGTGTCCTTGCTTGGCTATTCCTCATGGGAAGTATTCAAAATAACATGCAGAATACAATACAATATTGTCATGCATACCCGATCACAATATAACATTAAAAGCCATTGCTTTTCTTTCTCATCCTTTTTATCCAGATTGCACTGTGGAAGCAGTCATATTGTTATCCCTTAGAGCAATAAATGCACATAAGATAATACAGAGAAACAACACAATGTACAGATTTTTAAAGACAAAATCAAATATTGCTTTGCAGTAAAAACTGAACTTCTGCTTTGTGATCTTCTTCTGAACTTTAGTCATCCTGCTCAAGCAGATGCGTCAAGAGAAAATGAGACAAAGAGTCAAGAAGAGTTCAAGAATAAAAACTGAGTATTATTTTTGTTAGCATCTCTCCAGTAGTTTTGTTGTCTAAAACATCAATATTTAAAATGATTTAGCGAAAGGTAACTTTACTGATTTCTTAATGGTCTCTTGTCATAATGTCCTTTAAAATATTTCTGTGAATATGTTTATAATTGAGTATCAGAAGTTACAACTATTGGTTTTTAAGCTTGAGCTACTAAAATATTGATATATAAGCTGGCATCACATAAGAATGCTTTTTGCATTTTTTTACTCTTTTACCAACATTTTACATGAAGGCAGCGAATTTGGATTGCATAAGAGCAGAGAGAAAGAGAGAGATTTGTTTTTGTTTTTTTAAATACTTGAGTCCTTTGTTTAAGATAATATTTCTGTATTGTGAAAAAGACACAGCATATATTGTCACAAAATATTTTTTCAGAACATAAAAGCCATGCCTATTTTCAGATTATATAAACATGTATACATTTCTTGCTATGTATTTGTTTATTTAGATAAATAATTAATAAATATTCAATATTGTTTCAATAATAATTATAAAATATTTCAATTTTTATATTCTTAATTTGGAATGTTTCATTATTAAAACAATTGTGTATTAAATAAAATTGATGCAACTGCTGACAGGTAAATGATTCATAATTCTTTTCCTGGGGGAAGAAAAAAGCCAACTACCAGCATATAATCAATTTCATCGAAATGTTTTCTGTCCAGGTGGAAGGGGGCTCATTCATCATTCACTTGAAATAACAGATTACTTCTTGCTTGGGACAATGTGACCAAACCACTGAGGGCTTGCACAAATCGGTCCCCTTTCCTCTTTTACTCCTCTGCTCAGAAATTTTTACTCCTTTTTTCCCCTTTCAATCATCGCTTGTTATGAGATTGGTTTTAGTCATGTTTTGTTTAATATAGAAAGCTTCAGGCTTTGTTCATTCCATAATTAGTTTTAATCACATTTAATAGTGAATTCTTATTTCATCTAAATGAATAAACTGGAGACAAATACCCCCAAACATTGTATCTTAGACAAGAGAAAGTCTATGGTTCCTTATAATTTCCTGACACCACGGTCAGTATGCTTTTGTGTGATGTTCAAATGTTCTTGTTATTTTGGATGAGGTAAGAAGATACAAGTTTTATACTGCAACAGGGAGATCAAAGATTCCACCACTCTTCTACTATCATAAAAAATTAAAATCTTCCCAGGCAAACCCAAATTGTTGGAAGTGCCAGGATAAAACTGGCACTTATTACCATGTGTGGTGGACATGCCCCAAAATTAAAAAATATTGGATGGGAATCAAAAATTGGATTGAGGATGTGATGAAGTGTGAGCTGGAGTGGAAACCAGAACTGTTCCTACTTGGAATGATAAAGAAAAATCTCCCCCCAAAAGACAAATACCTGATTGCACACCTGTTAACAGCGGCTCGAATCGTTTTAGCTCAAAAATGGAAAGAATCTTCAATTCCGTCTATACAAGCAGTAATAAAGAAAATGTATGAATGTGTAGAACTAAATGGGAAAGAAGATTCAGATTACTATAAGGTATGGGAAATGTGGTACAACTGGGTGGAATATAAGAACGGAGGGAATGGGAATGTTGGAAAATAAGGTACTATTTGAAACATAAGAATCTATAGAAAACAGGAGATAGCAGATAATAGGTTATGTAATAATTTGGAAAATGAGACAAGGGAAAACTCTAAAAGAGGCTAAATCAAGCGACCGTTATTTGAAGAAATATTTATGACTATATATGATTGTAATATTACATGGGAAAATGCATACTCGATCTGCAACTAAAAAAAAAAAAAATGATAATGTGTGATGTATTTATGTTACGTGTGACTGTATGTCTGTATGTTGTGTGTTTTTTTAAAATTGTAAATAAACTTTTTCTAAAAAAAAAAATCTTAATATTCTGACTCTGTTCAAGAAGAATATAATTAACAGTTGTTGACTAACTGGTTTGTCTAAGTCACTAAAATATTTTTTTCAACAAATCAACACATTCTACCCAAAATGCATCATTTTTCATTTTGTAAGATACATTATCAAATGTCCACATTAAAAATTTGGTGTCATTTCAACTTCTTTAGTAGTATACAAATATAAGAACAGTTCTTCAGTTTAACTCAGGCACCAAGATATAATATCTTAATGACCAATAAATACAATCCAGACAAATTGCAATGGCAGTTTAATAAAAATATACTTCTTACTGTAGTAGGTCAGATTGGCAATTAAAGGTAATGTAGATAACAATAACAAGAGACTGACAGAGTTGGAAGTGACCTTGAGGTCTTCTAGTGCAATCCCCTCCTCTTGCAGGAAACCCTATATGATTGGGTGTAGGGTTTCCTATCCCCAGTTTGAATGATTGGTACAGAAATTAATTTACATTTCATAGTTCCAAGAACAATAAAAAATAAAAAACATTTATATTATGAGAAATCCTAATATACAGCAGGCTTGTTGGAAAGATACGAATGAAGACTGCAAGAGAATCATTTCTTTAACAAATATTTAAGTAAAAATGACCATACACACAAAAAAATCCTTTGACTCTTGCTGGTTGCAATTAACCAGTGCCATTGTATATGAAACTCAATAAACAAACTCAAACAAAATAAACAAACTAAGAACAAACATTCACAGGGATGCTGGGTTTGATAACATCATGAAATATCTGTTAAGCTATTCTTGAATGAATCTGTTACTAAACCTTTATATGGAAAATGTATATAGAACTATTGTTTAGAAGACTTCTTCATCTTGAAAAAAAATTCAGTAATAAGACATTCTACAGAGTATATTTTAATCAATGGATATCACACCTATAATTTTTTCAGTGAAAAATAAATGTGCTTAATGGCTTTCATACCAAAGGGAAAAGGGGGGTGGGAGATAATATAACAGCAACCTTCATAGTATAATATGAAAAACAGATAAATTATCTCAGTTCATCCAAAACAAATTGATAACTCCTCTAATATAAATCTAGAGTTCATTCAACACAGATCAGTTACTTGAAAAGACAAAGTTGAGCTTGAACTTGATCTTCATGCATTTTCACTTCTAAAGAGTTCCAGCAGCATACGTTAACATGCATTGCTTCTTTGAACATCGGTCTTTTCCATCTATCAGAAGAAGGGGCATTCGTTTGAAGTAATCAACAATATCAGTCACCGAGGTGAAGTCCTGTGTGATTTGCAAAATATCTTTCAGTTACTTTTGTGACAGAAAAAAAAGTTCAAACAACTTCATTTTGCCTACTTTGTAATAAATTCATTTTATAGACTTATTTAGTTTAGGACAGATGAATGGATCTTTAGTTTACTAATATTTTATAGAAATATTAGATCAGAAGATGTGGAGAGACCTAGCACATAGAATGGCCAAGATTTGGACATGCTTGAATGGATAACTTCATCATTTTTATAGATTTGATTCTGCTCAGTTAATATATACAGATTTTGTAGAACATCTGAGAGAGGAACAATTTGACTGACTTTAGAAAGTCTTAAGCCTCCACATTTGGAAAGATTATGGATCTAAGAGAATGATGCCACAGCATACCTCGTTTCCTTTCAAGCTAGTTCCCAAGAAATAGACATGAGTCTCTGGTTGATAACGTATCTGGATGTTGTAAACTTTGTTGTGGTAAAGCACCATTAGAACATACGGCTGCTGAACTGATTTTTTGGAGCTGTCTCTTACTAAAAATGAACCATCCTAAAAAAGTAACATATTAAAACAGTTTTTAGAAAATATGTAATCACAACAGCTTTATAGATTAAAAATACATAAAGAACTGAAATAAATTTTGATTGCATTTTTAAGCATTTACCAATTTTCTTATATACATATGTCCTAGAATGTCTCAACCTCAACAACTTTTAAGATGTGTAGATTTCAGCTCCCAGAATACCCACCGGCAGGAAACCCACACCTCTTAAATCTGCTGAGGTTGAAAAATATAGATCCATACAGACAATAATCATTGAAATCTTTACCTGGTTTATATTTCTCAGCGCAACTTCTGCATCTGACCGGGTGATATCAGCAACATACCACTTCTGATTTTGTTGACCCTGATGATCAATCAGCCAAATGAAAAAGAAATGGAAAGATGTGTTTATCATCATAAACATGTATGTGGAATTTTGAAATGTATTTAGGAAAGCATAACGATCATTTAAAATCCCAAAAGTATTCAAATGCTAGGAGCTGATTTTGCTTATGTTGTTAAATATATAAGTTTAATATAAATAAACAAATTATATTACATCTTGAAAAAGTTTTGTTTATCCTTCATGGCTTTTGGATGCCAGTCTAAAACATTTTGCATCTGTATTTACTTAATGTATTTACTTAATAATACTTCTATGCAATTGTCCAAATTCTGTCTTAAGATAGATTTACTAAGTTAGTATTTGGAACTTTTCACTTTATCCAGAAGTATTTCCTTCAACTTCTCTCCTCTCCCTGCTACATTTTTTTCTTTGCTTTCTTTCTTTATTCATGGTAGAAGCATCTTGATTAAAATAAGGCATGCTACACAGCATAACATGTAAACTATAAAATGGGGACTTCCGGTTCTGCCCTCCTCGTCGGACCAGGGACAGCGACTGTGCATGGCCTCGGTTCGTGCTCTCTCGTCGGAGAGCCCCGATCGGATTAGGGGCTGAAGCTGCCTCGGAGGGGCAGCAGAGTAAGGGGAAACTGCAAGCCAGGTCAAGGAGAGCCGCATCTCTTCTCCCTGGGCTTGGCATTTTTTTCCCCCAAAGATGACCGAGTGGTGGTCTAAAATGGCCACCCTGAAGAGGAGGACCTAGCTGGACTAAGATTGTGCAAGTGGAAAGAAAGAGGTGGACAACATAAGAACTGGGACAATTTGGTGCAACAACTAATTTAAAAGATACCCCGGGATTGATGTTTAAAGAATTTTTGTTTTGAAAGAAAGAAAGCGGCGGAATTAAAATAGAAGGAAAAAAGCGAAAATACTTTTTACAGCTGAGTGGGGCTTCGAACTGGAATAGGAAGAAGCCGGAACAAAATAGTACAATAAATTGCATTAAAATACAGTGGAAATAAACAGATATAAATTAAAACTGGATTTAAGAACATTAAAAGATTTGATTGGTTTGGAACATTGAGGTTTGGAAAGCCCTGAATAATAAAATTGGGGGGGGGGAAGGCATTGTATAACGGAGGGTGTCATCCTGTGGACAAAACCTTAAGTTGAAAAAGAGAAGTTCCTATCTTTCTACTAATCTGATTTGATATTCTGAAAAGGAAATATTGAAATAACGTAATAACTGCCCCAGAAAGTGAAAATTGAATCATAATAAAAGAAAAGGCATGGAATGCTGAACTGATGGATGATTTTGCTCTAAACCCAGTTTTGGAATAATTGTGAATATAGAAAATTTCAAGAAGAAAAAAGAAAAAGAGAACCTGATTTGTGGACTTTAATGACTATAAAACATAAGAGTGTGCAACGATGGTATCTTTGTGGGACTTAAAAATGGAACTTAAAAACTTTAAAGAACTACTACATGTGAGAGGTGAATCACTTGTCTCTGAACTAAGAGGTTTGGAAATGGTGATTGAGAGTTATGAAAAAGAAACCTCAGAGAAAGAGGAGTTAGTTCAAGAAGAAGCCATCTTAAATAGACAATCATCACCAAGAATTCCACGAAGAAGAGGAAAAAGAAGGAGGACTAAAAATGGGAGATTTAAGAAAGTAACTAAAACGGGAATACCTGTAAAAATCGGAAAGATAGAAAGAAACAGCAGAAAAATAAAAGGGGGAAGGAAAACATATATATAGAGAGAGATATAACCCAGAGGAAGAAAAGGATTGGGAGAATAAAAGGGAAGAGAAGTACTGAGGAATAGGAACAGAAAAGAAAGAAATATGGGGACTATGGAATAAAAGAGAATATCTTTTTGCCTAGAATACATAGAGATACTGGTTAATGAATTTTAAAAAGGGGATTCCGCAAAGGTATGAGAAGTAGTAATAAGGTATTTTGTGATTATAAATTATAGAATATAGGTTATAGAGAGGAAGGAGGGCCGCTGATATTCTCTTAGAAGATGAATGTATGGTGTTTTTTTATGAATTGTGAGGAGGTTTAAAATGGGAGTAATATCAGTGACCAGAAGAGTTAAATGGATTGTTTCTTTTTTTTCTATCTTTTTTTAATATTATAATTAAACCTTATGGAAGTAAAGGGAGAAAATATATTGCAGAATCTGATTTAAAAGTATAATATAGAATAGTTTATTTTCTTTAGGAAATGATATTACAATTAAGTAGAATGGACATTTAATTAGGGATTATAGATGAGGGAATGAAGATATATATAAACCACTGAGGGGATACCTCCAAAATTAGAAAGAGCTGGGGGCAATCTATGTTTTGCTTTATGATTATAAACTTGTATTGATTTGGATCTTATGGAAAGAATATTCGATGAAATTGCTAATTTGACAGACAAAAGAATTAAAAGGGAATAAGTATGAAGATATGGGAAATATTAGTGATTTAAATGAGAAAAGAGTATTCTGTAAAAGGAATTGAAATAAATTGAAAGGAATTGAAAAGATGCTTAGATGGAAAGCAATAGTAGTTAAAATCTGGAAAAGGTTATATTTAAAAGAAATATATTTGAAATAAACTGAAATGAATTGAGAAGATGTGTAGAATGAAAATAATATTAATGATTAGAATTAACTTGTTAGTTCTTTTTTTTGAAAAAGTGAAGGTAAAATGAGAAAAGAACATTTTGGAAAAGGAGGTGTTAAAAAGTAATGTCAAGGTTTAAGAAATATATTTGAAATAAATTGAAAAGAATTGAGAAGATATTTAGATGGAAAATAACATTATTTAATGGATAAGATAGGATGTTGAATGTTAAAAGTGAATATATAATTACTGTCATATTTGCATGTAAAAAGAGTGACTCGGAATTATGTTGTACACTGAAAAGAGCTTTTTTAATGTTGTTTTGGAAAAATGGAATAAAACTTATTTTTTTTAAAAAACATGTAAACTATAAATGCAAGATTAAAACATGTACAGGTTAAACAGATCTTGCCCAGAAACTAGCAACATTAATTGCATCTCACTGCCATGAGATCCTCAGGTGTACAATAATCAGGACACAAAGGACAGGTATACAAATTCATTGTTGTCTGCCTGTCATCGCAATCACAAAACCTCTTTGTCACGTCCCTAGTCCACGATTAGACAGGGTCAAGTCATTCTTAGCTGTGTTAGCTTTTCTCCTTTCCTAATACCAGTGACTCCTTGAGGTTTATCAAATATGTTAGCTAACTACTAAGTTAAAATATTATTAAAAATAACTAAAAATATTAGTTATTTTTTGATTGCTGTAATTTTATACCACCATGGAATTTGTCCCCATTGCTGATTTCCTTTCCTTATGTTTTAGACTCTTCCCCACCACCCCACAACCAGTGATAGTGTCCTAATTTCTTGTGTGCAGGGTATGTTAAGCAAAATGATTAGTTAAATATGGTTTATTTTTTTCTAGAGTAAACAGCTGGCAAGAACCTATCCACCAATCATGACAGTGAATATGTGAATGGATTGGCATGTGCCTTCAGGAGAGGGCAAGTTTTGACATGTGGTTTAAATGCGGCCCTCTTACAGATCTAGTTCCCACCTCTGCAGGCCACAGATATTATAAAAAAAGCTTCTACTTTATGCAGAGGGGATCATATGACAAGTTTCTTTACAAGTTTTCCTACAAAGCCTCTTTTTATTTTATTTAAATAGTAAAAACAGATACCTTCCTGCTGGTTTTTACTATTGACTTCAACTTGCCTTGACTTCAACTTACCTTAGCTAACATCTTATGTCCATATATTGCTCCCTTTATTTAACGTGTATCAGCTGGGTCTGAGATTCTATTGAATAAATCATTTGCATGTGCCAGTATTGAACTTTTGTATACCTTATGACTGTGTTCCATTCTTTCATTATCAGCTTTAGGAAATTCTGCATTTGGTTTTTGGGAATTGGTAATGGTGGTCTGCCATCTGTTGGAGTTTTGGAAAAGGTTCTGGAGAGATTACCTTCAGAAACATTAAATGTGTTTAGAAATTAAAGATAGTCCACTGAATTCATACTGAGATATAGTTAAGGAATCTATTTTGAGTGAACCAGATGTTCTTCATATTGACACCAAGATTTAGATTAAGGCTGTTTTGCTGTAGCTTAAATCTAGTATACAAACTATATCACCCAACTTTTAAACACAAATACATTGATAGCTTACTAGAGATGGGGAAATTTCCCAAATTTTCCATTTGTAAAATCCACCACAAATATTCTCTTTCATTGTAATGTATAAACATACGTTACGCCTCTCTCTGGTACTCCTCTATCTTTATATATGTAAAATGTCCCCATACACATTTTAACGTGTCACCTTAATTGCTCATATATTTAATACACTTGTTTATTGGCATGTAGAATAGCTACATATATAATTATATCACTAGTTCAAATCTAGAACAAAAGGCAATAAATGAAGTTGTGCCTGATTTGCAAGTATGGGAAACTACAAAAAAGAATAGTGAAAGTTGTTGGGTGAATGTATATTTCTGTTTTTATTTCATTAATTTATTTGTCTTATTCCTTTGTAGTGACACACAGACCATTGATGCTTTATAAATTTGCATTAATACAAATATTTTATGGTTCTCCAACTGATAAGATTTAATGAAATACTAGATTTCAGTATCTGTAGATTATCTCACAATGCAAGCTCAACATTCATAAAATATTTCTAAAATACATACTTGGCAGAAGACGTGGTGGTAATGATGCACTTGAGGGAATGCTATAATGAAAACAAAGACTGGTTGGGATACACAGATGAATTCTGATACAGTACCCTCTTAATCTCCAGCTATATGAACAGTAGTGTTATCAAGAAGTTAAGCTTTGCTGTCCCCCCCGCCTTTTTTACAATCTTCACTATATGTAAACCAGAAATTATGTTTATTGCTATTCTTTATTCGAGAATTCTTGCAAGCAACTAATATTTACAATATTTCTATAAAAATGTAGTTTTAGAGTAATCTAATGCAAATTATAATGCTGATAGTACATTAAAAGCTTTATATACATCTGGATCATGTCAGAAAGACAAGAGATGTTTTAATGGAATATATGGTATTACCATTTCAGTTTTAAGTAATGCACATTCCTTTTATAATAACTGAAATAATTTAGAGACTTGATTGGCAATCAGTTGGTTAAACTTTTTAAAATTTATCCAATTTCCTAAGGATCTGTGCAAAGCCAGACATAGGATAAAGCCTTTCTATTCCAACAACATTGACTGAAATGATCTCAAAAGAAGGAGAATTACCACAACATTGTGTTCCAAATCCCAACCCCCTTAGCCCATCCACAAAGATATCATGATTGATAGTATCAAAAGTCACTGAAAGCTCAAGAAAGACTATTCTCAGTTGAGATCATCCATAAATGCAATAAATTCTGCTTCAATACTATAACTACATTCCTAATCCAACTGAAATATGTCCAGATGTATTCTGGTTTCTCTGAAGCTGCGTTCTGATCAAGTTCTGAATGACTTCCCCTAAAATGGGCAGCTTGAACACAGGACCAAAATTGCCCATTTTTTGTTCCAAACACTGGGTCCAGCATTGGTTTCTTAAGAAAGGAATGATGATGAACCACTGTTACCTTCTTAGGCAGAGATGGGATCACCATATTACTGGGGCAGATGGTACTCTTGATTTCCAAAATAAGGGTATAGCCACTATTTTTAAATTGCTATTGTTCCAGAGTGAAATTTTATAGCGTGAATAAATATTAAAAAATAAACTTCCATTGGACACCCTTCAATTGTGCCTTGAAGCTTTTAATATGAGAACTATAGTAGATCTATGGCTAAAACAAGCACCTCGTTCTTTCTATAAAGAACATAGAGGTAAGCTATATTTTCCTTTCCTGTTTCTATTCCATACTTCTTCTATGTTCTTTATAGAAAAAAAAGACATAATTGGCAGTCTCAGACCAATGCTAAAACATTTTAATTTGCTTGTTAGTTTTATAAACAAATAATAAATTATTATAGCCTTAGCTATTGGCCTATGGGATTTCCATTGCAGTGGAACATCTTTAGATTAAAAGTCTTAAATATATTATTATGAAAGTTTCTTCTTTCAGACTACTTAACTATTAAAATGGAGAATATTATTTATATAATTAAATGATAAATAATAATTGCAGCATAAGTTAATTGTGTACTTTGGGTTGACAGTTCATTCAACCAACCTTTCTGTGTGTAGATCAGGCTTTATTTTGGGTGGTAAAGGAATTATATTAGACTTAGTGGTTCTGGATGGAAAGGTGTTGAAGGGCTGGGGTGATGGCTGTGGAACTGGCCTTTGGAGAATATCTACAGAAAAGAGAAAAAACAAACAAGTGACAAAAAATATGACTGGCTGTGAAAAAGGCCAATGTCATGCTAAGGATCACTATGAAAGGGGATTGAAAATAAAAATGCTAACACAGTAACACTCTTATCAAATCTATAGTACATCTTCACTTAGAATACTGCAGATGGGCCTGATAGTCTGGTAGTCATCTTTGGCTACTGAGAAGGGCAACCAAAATTATCTGAAGGCTCAAAAGACCTCCTTTGAAAGAAAAAGCTACAACATGTGCAACTTTTTAGCTTGGAAAATAGGCAACTGAGAGGAGACATGAGTTAGGGATGTAAAGTCAACATAGTACGGAAAACATGAATAGGGAGGTTTTGTCATTACCTCAAAACATTTGTCCAAAACCCATACAATAGAGCTTTATTGGACAAGATTTAAAACACACAAAATGAAGTTCTTCACATCATGCACAGTTAACTTGTAGAATGAATAACTGCAAATATAATAATCACCTTTCTTGAATGGTGTAATAAGAAATTGGAAAAATGGTTGGATGACAGGCTTATTAGGAGCTGTTGGTCTTGGAAGATTCAAGATTATCTCTCACTTAGGGACAGCCTGCTTCCAAATAGAATTTGCAGGGGAGCAATGGTAAAAGTGTGGAATATATCCATCTCCTAATATTGAGCACCCTAAAGGTCTCAAGTTTACTATTGTGAAAAACAAAATGCTGAACTAAGCTGGATTTGGATTCTTTTTACATTATTATTCATTCACATGAGCTATATTATATGCTGTAGCAAAATAATTATGGAAGGACAGTAAATCCTATTCATGCTTTCCATATGAACATCTACTACAACTTCTAATAAGTTGGGTCCATATTGTATGGCCACCATTGGCTCCAAATTTTCTCATAATTTTATATAAAATGTAGTTTGATAGCATTCTTAGCATATACTATAGCTAGCAATGTAGTAGCATAATCTTGAAAGCGATTCAGTGCAAATTCCTTATTATTTTACATGGAATTTTTTTTCAAACCCTTCTCTAGAACTCTTTTTTTTTCTTGAAAAAATGTTTGGTGTCATTCTTTACTGCTTTTTTTTAAAACAGAAAATAGATACACTGGGGATGATAAAAATAAAGTAAACATAAAACATTACGTACTGTCAGATTCCATCTGAAAGAAATATAAATAAATCAATATTAGTATTGCCAGTTCTTTATTAATTAACTGAATTGGTTTATTCAGAATATCAACATAATCTGTACAAAATTTACAGAAATCAAAATAATGTATCATACGCATATGTATGTGCATATCCATCCATTCATGCATGCATACATATGAGTGACGTACTAGGAATTATCTTAGAAGGGGAAAGAAATACTTTAAAATAGTACCCTATGTTTCTTCTTCCTTCCTTCCTTCCTTCCTTCCTTCCTTCCTTCCTTCCTTCCTTCCTTCCTTTCCTTCCTTCCTTCCTCCCTCCTCCCCCCTTCAATAATTGTCATAATAACCAATTTGCCAGAATTGAGACATCATTTTAATAAGGCATCACTTTTGTAATTAAAATTACATACAGTAGTTTAATTAAGCATAGTTTTAGGTCTAGCTTTGTTTTGCTGAAGGTGATTTTTGAAATGTTTTATTTAGGGACTAAGAAAGAATGGATATTTAAGATCAATCTTCTTTTTCAAAACCTTTTGGCATCAAATTGATTGGGGCATCATTGTTTTCAAAAGGAAACTGGAGAATGAACAAACACAGTGACCCAAAGTTATTCTGCCTAGATACTATTTCTGTGGCAATATAAGGGAAGATACTTCCACGCAGACACAGCTTTGCACCAATATGTTCTGAAGCATTTCTACACTACTTTGTTGCACACTTCACTGGCCTCTATTGTCCCATTTAACTATCACCATGCCTTCCAACTAGCCCGGGGGGAAGCATGAAAAATGGCAGCCAGACAGCCATCTGCTCTCATTCTTACTCTTCATGGTAGGGGAGAAAATAATACAGGTGTGTCCTATGCAAGATATCAGCATATTCACCTAGAGGAACTTTCAGGAACTGGAAGAAAATCACCAAGGTGCTATAGAGCCTTGACTGCAGTGTAGAAGGGCAATCGTGACTAGCAGGAAGATAGGAACCCCTGCCAATTGGACCCCATCTGTCTTCAAGCTCTCAAAAAAATACCACAAAGCTGTCTTTATAGAACTTCCCTTTGTAGAGATCCAGGGAGAGGGACTTGATACAAATACAGTATTCAGAAGCTGTTGATTAAGCATAAAAGGTGGAAGTGTTCCCTAAATCCTGGGATGAGAGATACTACAGATAGTTCTCGACTTACAACAGTTCATTTAGTGACCATTCATAGTTACAACAAACTAAAAAAGGTGATTTATGAACGTTTTCAAAGTTGCAACTTTGCAGCATTCCCATGGTCATGTGTTCAAAATTCAGATGCTTGGCAACTGGTTCATACTTATGACCGTTACAGTATCCCAGGGGTCATGTGTCACCTTTTGCAACCTTCTGACAAGCCAAGTCAATGGGGAAGTCAGATTCACTTAACAACCAGGTTACTAACTTATCAACTATGGTGATTCACTTAATAACTGTGGCAAGAAAGGTTGTGAAATGGGCCAAAATTCACTTAACAAATATTTCACTTAACAACAGAAATTTTGGGCTTCATTGTGGTCATAAATTGAGGACTACCTGTATTAAGAGGAATCTCAGGAAAATTCCCCTCTGACTGAAGTAGATGAAGGAGGAAAGGAGAAGCACAATCAGACTTGCAAACTGTGAAAGTATCACTCTAGCCTTCCTGGGAAATTTGTTTCCTGATCTGGTCTACTCAGTAATTGCCTTAGCTTGCAATTTTATAGTCATTTTCCCCATTGTTGGTGTTGATCTCAGATCAGATTAGCCCTTGCATGTGGAATGACCCTAATGTTTACCAGCTTAGGCAAACCATTTCTATCATCTTCAAGATGGACACCTTCTTCTCTCTACTGTATGCTATATTTGACAGCATAGTTTTGGGAGGTTCTGTTTTTAAATCTTCCACTATTTGGGTAGGAAGCATATATTAAACATATTGTTAAAAACATATTGTTAAATGTACTGCTACTAATTTATCCATTACGTATTGTAGTATATTAAGGCAGCAAAGACATCCTATAAACTAGTTCAAGGATTAGTGAGACTCAAATTAGAAAATGTAAAAAAAGTTGTTAAATGGAGAAAATGCTACAAATGACATTTTCATATAGATATACTTACTTCTGTCTGTCTTTCAAGCATCTGATTGCTCCTAGAAAACAAGTAAAATATACTCATATAGTGACCATTCACAGTTACTATGGTAATGGAAAAGTAATTTTGTGACCAATCCTTGTATTAGGAGACAGTGCTGATAGTTGAGGGAAACAGTCCAGGAAGGAATTTCTATGCGAATCATTTATATCATTTATATTCCCATCTTTCAAAGTGGATTACTGACAATACCTATTTGCATTTCAGTCATGTGACGTTCTGCTATTTATGTAAGAGCTTAAAAATCAAAATGTGGCATTCAGTGAATGTTCAAAGGAACATTAGAAGATACTTTGCTAACAAGAAGTCCATAGAATTGTTTTTCAGAGATATAGCCCATCAGCACAAAGCACTTCTCTAGACTAATGCTGAATTATTTATGCTTTACAGATATAGTTACTTTGTGAGTGGTGGCATTCTTCTAGAGGAAGGACTATTTTTTTCGAATCTGTCAGTGGGTGGCAGAGGAGGCTTCTGTATCTTTGCCAAGTCTTCTGCCAGACTAGAATGCTTTGGCTAATTTATTTCAGAATTTACTAGAATGAAGCCATCTCTTACCATTTCAGGAAAAGCTCGTTTGCCTGAATTAAGAAAAAAATGAATGAAAAGAAGGAAGAACAGTTAGTTACTCATCACTGGACTCAGAAAACTAGACAGTGCTGCTAAGGTTACATTAACTTTAAGAGAAAGCTGAAGGATATTACCATGTCATTGTGAAGAAAACAAAAATCTAATGCCTTTGTCTCTTATAGAATGTGTTAAAATAGAGTTAGTTCTCAATTTATGACCACAATTGACCTCAAAATTTATGTTGGTAAGTGAGAAATTTGTTAAGTGAGTTTTGCCCCATTTTACGACTTTTTTTGCCACATTTGCCACTGCCATTGTTAAATTAGTAACACAGTCGTTAAGTGAATTCAGTTTCCCCATTGACTTTGCTTATCAGAAGGTCGCAAAAGGAGATCACACAATCCCCGGAGGCACTGCAACCATCATAAATATGAGTCAATTCCCAAACATCCAAATTTTGATCACGTAACCATGGGGATTCTGCAATGGTCATAAATACGAATGAAACTTTTTTCACTGCTGTTGTAACTTTGAATAGTCACTAAATGAACTGTTATAAGTCGAGGACTACCTGCATTCATGTTTTACTTAGCTGTAGAGCACTCCTATCTTGCTCTGTGGACACCTTTTTTTTTTTTTAATTACATTTATATGCCGCCCTTCTCCGAGACTCAGGCTTACAATTTTGGGATGCAACCCAGTGCGCTCAGTAATAGCCTTCATTCCATTGTATATGCCTGCTTATTACTAAGCGGCATTTTTACAAGGTCAGCTAATTGCCCCCAACAATCTTGGGTCCTCACTTTACCTACCCCGAGAGGATGGAAGGCTGAGTCAACCTTGAGCCTGGTGGGATTCGAGCCTACAGCAGTTGTAGGCAGCTGGAACTTAAGTGCAGGCAATTAACAGCCTGAGCCACCAAGGCATATTGCATCCCTAACTAGGCCTTAAAAAAGAGAATCTTAAAGGAATTTCTTGTGGTAAGCAACATTTGAATGGTGGAGTGCCTTGTCTCCTGTGCTTGAGGACTTGAAATCAGGATAACACAGGGGCCCAGCACTGAGAATGGAACCATCAGTGTAGTTTGTTGTTTCTGCAACCCTTGACAGCCCTGTTCACATTTCATTTCTTTGTGAACGGGGCTGTCACCCTGCACAATAACTCTGTAGAAATGTTTCACATCATAATTACAGTGATAACAATGTAGGGATAAATAAATCTGCAATTTGGCCAGTCTGAGACATATACATTATCTTAACACAAGTCATAGTTGCAAATTTGCACTAACTTGACTTCATTTCTAAATGTAAAGAAAATTGAGATTGCAGATTGAAATGTTCTCTTTCTGGAATGCCAAAGAAATGATAGTGCCCTTTGAAAAACTGCTTTACTGTTAAAGTCCGTTAAACATGTCTTAAGCATGGTGGTGTTTCTTGTTTTTTTATTTGATAGATCAATCAACTAAACTCTTCCTTGTTGATAACAAAATTATGGAGTCTCATTAAAATGTTCTTGCAAAGACATAACACTTTTTATCTTCAGCTTTATACACCCACTCTAAATTTGTTTTCTGACCTTTATCCAATTTTTCTCTGGTTTGAATCATACACTACAAAAACCTCTGATATTTCTAACAATCTTCCTGTAGACTCATCAGAATTATACCTCAGTTGAAAAAAATCTCTTGCTGTTGCTATTGTGTTCACTGTCCACTGTCCACTGTGCTCTTCTGAAGCTATACCTTTCATCTCGCTCCTATTCTATTTTCCAATAATCTGCACCATATATTTATCCAGTGTCCTCTCTTTTTCAGGCAATTAACAAATCTGACCCTGAACAAAGGCCAGAATTAAAAAATGATGGTTATGAATACATCAGGGTGGGATTCAAATTTCTTAACAATTGGTTCTGTGGGCCTGGCCTAATTTGTGGGTGTGGCTTGGTGGTCATGTGACTGGCTGGGCATGGCTTGTTTATTTTAATTTTATTTGGCTTGTTTACTGTTTAATTTTGTTTTATTGTAAATTTTTCTCTGTTTTAATGTTCGCCGCCCTGAGTCCTTAGGGAATAGGGCGGCATACAAGTCGAATAAATAAATAAATAAATAAATAAATAAATAAATAAATAAATAAATATTACAAATATTTATATAAATATTGATTTTTTTTATTTAAAAAAGAGCAACTTTTATCCAAATCAGGCAAAGCAGAGCAGGCAGATTGAATTGCTCACAGAACAATAGATTCATTCAGAGATCTATCTTTCTGCAATCTGCTACCTGAGTCTGCAATGAAAAATAGAAGCTTTAGTCCTAAGGAAGGTTCAGCTCTGCTTTTAGATTAGCTAGAAAGCAAGAAATCCAATGATTTCCTGCTTTCTAGCTAATCTAAATCTCCCAGCACAGCAGAACAGCTGATAGTCGGGGGGGAAGGAAAAATAGCAACTTAGCAGGCAAGTTTGCCAGATAAGGAGTGATTGGGCAGGGAGGAAAGGGACGGGGCCAATCAGTGGTGCAATTTGCTGGTTCTCTGAACTGTGCGGAATCGTAACAACCGGTTCTATAGAACCGGTCTGACCAGGTAGAATTTCACCCCCAGAATACATGCTTACTAGCTCCAAGACTTTCTCTCTCAAAGGTTGGCCCGGGTCGATCCATTGGTGGTTTTTTGCTTCGATCGATTGGTGCTGGAATGAAACACAAAAAAGGATATTGGATCAGATAGTGTACTAGTATTTCTGTGTACTATTTCCACAACTGAAAGTCATCTTACTTATTTTTAGAATTCTAATAACAACTTCCTTTCAAAAATTGGTTAAACTTAAAGAATAGCTTTAGCTGACTAGGTGGAATAGCACAATTCTGGGTGCTATGGGTGTCCTCTTTTTTCCTCATAAATCAAATAAATAAAACAAAAACCCTTTACAAAATAAAATTAATTTAAAAATTCAACATGCTATCGTTAAAAAAATCAAATTCAAATTAGAATTGTGGAAATACTGGGAAGGCAGGAGGAATATTTTATGTTTTAATAGTGGAAATGCAAGAAAGAAAGCACACTTACGTCTAAAGGAATTTGCACTTTTGTCTCTGTAACTGTCATTATTGCTTGAAGGAGAACTGAAAGGTGTCTGCCAAATCACATTAACATAAACAAATAAATAAATATGAGTGCATTCAACAATATGGTACCTAACTTGATTTTAATTTGCTGAAATAATTTTAGGTGCCTCCAGAGATGCCAACAAATATCAGAATGAGCAAGTAATATACACTTATGTTCTACCTTCTACAATTATCTTTTATGTCTAGATGCATACTGAAGTAGGTTAAACTATAAAGAAAAACTCTTCTTTAAGTTAAAATTGAGTCTTGTTGACTTCCTGTATATGCTTATTTAGGGATTTTGACAATAACATATAAAATATTTGCCTTTGGTGCAGTGGTGGTATGCAACCAGTTTGGCCTAATCAGTAGTAAAAATCAGCCTCCAATCAGCTGAGAGGAGAAAGAAGAGAAAAGTGTAGGATCGTCCCTCCCACCCATCCCTATGCTGATTGGCTCATCTAAATATTGCCTTTATTCACCAAGATATTTCTAGAATACTTTTAGTGAAGAATGCCTCTTCAACTCTGAGATGCAGAGTATCTAAAGCATACTCAAAGCAAACAATTCAAGACACTTTGATTGAATGTTGTGAGGAAGATTATACAGACATGCATACATTGCTATACAGCATTTCCTCGTGCCACTGAAGTAGGAAGCTTTCATCCTTCAAATAAATATGAAAATAAGCTATTTGAACTTCAAAGAAACATACCCCATGGACTCTGCTTCGAGATGCTCCTGGTATGGGGCTGGGGGCAAGCCTCTGTGGGGGAACAGGAGGCTGGAGAGATGTTTTACCCCTCTCTGTTGCAGGTCTGTCTAACAAAGGCAAGAACATTTACAGAATATGTTAAGTTTGCATGAAGAGACAGATGCGGAGTGCTTCAAGCTCTTTTGTTTGTTAGTGACTACAGCTCAGAACGGACCCAACTGGCTTTGCTGCGGCTGCTACTTATAGCTGGCAGCCGCAGCTGACAGCCAATCAGAGTGCAGGGTTTTCCCGCACTTTCTAACCAATCATTTCTAACACTTTACAAGAACAATTCAAACTTAACCAATGATTTCAAACCTGCATACATAACAGAATATATTTAGCTCTTTTTGCTGTGTGAGCTAGGTATTTTTTTTAAACATATTTCTACATTGCCACAATAAACATGGTTCTTAGTGGCCTCCCCAGAGGAAAAATATAAAAAAACATCCAATATAATATTTTTTACTTTTATATTTATATTTAGGGTGGCTTTTCAGAAACCATCAATGAAGCTGGACAGAGCATGTAAACATTTTAAAGAATGAATTTGAAATAATTATTTTAAGGAATCAGAATTTTTTTTTTAATTACATTTATATGCCGCCCTTCTCCGAAGACTCAGGGCGGCTTACAATTGTTGCTATTATAAATTGTTGCTATTATAATTCAATGAGAAAAATTCTCCACATCTCTTCTGAGGCATTCTACATCTCCCCTTTCAATTATTTGAATAATGAGCTGCTTCAAATCAGATTAAAAATAGTTACCTATGTAGTCTGAAATGGCTGGAATTGGTTTGTGAGGAAATATAGCATTGCGGAGAATGTCCTCATCGTTTGATGGAGGAGGTTCATAATCTGCATCATTTTCATCCTCAAACCCATCTTGATCGTTGGGCGTTTCATAATCAACACCATCTCCACTCTGATCTTCATCTGGGCTTTCATAATCATCACTTTCGTCCTGTCAGAACAGATGTGTCCTTTTGCCAAAACAATCTATCATCTTAAGATTACCTTTCAGGGTACAGAATGAACTCTATCACAAGCCACAACCAGAAGTAACATTTAATAACAAACATGTACACATACTCCAGAAGCTAATGATTTTATTTATAGTGACTACTCCGATAAGGTGGTAGAAAAGCTAACATTGTGGTTCTTAATTTTCAAGATTATACTAGCTGCTGTGGAACTACATATTTTTTTAAAAAAGTATGATATTTATATACTTCTGTCTCCCAATGACTGATTTGAAAGGCATCCTTCATTTAGCTTTCTGGGTTTTTTTAAACAAAATAATGTTCTTCAAAAAACTGGATTTATAAATTTAATTTATATGACCATTCATGATGAATAACTCTATGGCTTTCATGCAGAACTCAGAATGGCTTACAAAGGTTAAAAACAATATTACAATATACACATTGTGACATTTTAATAGTAGCTTCAACCTCAAACTGTTAGCAAAGTAAAAGAAAAAGTGCAGTAACAGTCTTATCATGTTTGCTATAATTCCATTTCTTTCAAATATATCTATTGTGGTTATTTAAAACCAAGATTTAAGTGCACAATCTACCGTGTTTCCCTGAAAATAAGACACTGTCTTATATTGTTTTTGGCTCCCAAAAACACACTAGGTCTTATTTTCGGGGTAGGTCTTATATATTTATGGTGCCAAATAGTGGGTGTGAGTGTGTGTGTGGGGGTGTTTCACGGGTGCACGGTTGCTCCCTGAAAAGTCTTCCTGGAACTGGAGATTTACACTAGGTCTTATTTTCGGGGTAGGCCTTATACTAGGGCAGGTTTAGAAAATAGTGCTAGGTCTTACTTTCGGGGTAGGTCTTATTTTCGGGGAAACACGGTATGTCTATCTAGAGCTTAATCAATATTTACCACTGAGAAGCCATCATCATTTTCAGAGCTACAGAAATGGGTAAATTTTTCTATTTATGCAGAGCAATCATACTAAATTAATTTGTAAATTAAATTAAATTAAATTAATATACATTTTCAGTTAACCAACTTTATTTTTTGCTGGGGGGTTCTTTAAAACAAATGTAACTCTTGCCTCAAATCCCAAAATATACTTACAAAGGAGGACCAGCCATCACCCTCCTCTGGTTTATATTCTGTGGAAAAACAGTAAAAATAATATATTTCTTAATACACAGAAGAATATAAACATCAAAGTTTGGAATGGTTCCAGTTAACTGTTAATGCATAGTTAGCAGAGCTTGGAAGAGAAACCAGAGCTAATAAAGCTCATGTATATATTATCTGATAGGTCATGATAATCCCTCCACAATGTTATTTGTCTCAGTTGAATATTTGAATGTACTCCACTGAAAATGATAGAGCGTGAATTTTCAAGAGACCTGTTTTGATATTTCATGTACCAGGTTATGGCCATTTTCCCCATCAATGACTTACAGCATCTTTTGGTTTCACCTTGTCATTGTTAAGTCAATGTTAAGGTTTCTCTGTTACATCAGCACAATCATGATTAGATAATACTAAAAATGTTTTAAGTCAGTAGCTGAGATCCTGCTTATACTGTATTGTGGACATTGTGTGATGAAAATGTATACCCGAACCATCAACTGAAGCAGAAATATGACCAAAAAGAGGATCCTAAGAAATAATGAAATAATATAGCCTCAGTTAATTAAAAAAAAGAATTTCACAATTCATACAGCAGGAAGTAAATAAGTAGTATTTATTTTCTAGGATGGCAAAAATCTTTGAGACAGTCAGTAGTTCCTGTTTTGACTTAACTCTGTTAGCACAATTATCTATGATTTATCAGTTCAAAAATGAGTATTATTTTTATGTGTTTCCTACTTAATTATGATCATGGCACTCTTAGTACATCTCTTGAGAGAACATATAAATTAAGAGCATGGCCTCAGAAGAACTCCCTATCTTGTATTAAAAAACAAAAACAGACCATACCATCTCCAACTCAATTGCATTGCCAGGAACAACGTTCCAGAAGGAAGTGTCACTTGAGTGAATGGGTTAGTGTTAATGAAGGGGAAAACACAATTGTGTGTATCAGGCTATATAGCCTGCACCCCATCATTAGTCTGTTCTTGTTGGGTGTGAGTGGGAGACAGAAACAAAGATTGAAATGCTTATTTGTTTATTGTCTGTACATGGGACAGAGAGAGTGCCATCTTGTCTTTCACCTCAGGCAGGAAAATGTCTTGCTTTGTTTGTAAACTGTACTTTCATCTCCTGATGTTCTTACCTCCCATCTTGTTAGAATGTTGCAGTTAATCCTCAAAGATTCTTTAAAATATTATACATCCACTTTTTTATGTTGGCAGAGAAAACACAGGCAAAAAGTTTCCTATTTTTTACCCTCCAAACTTCCAGTGAAAATCCATATCCTGCCTCTGTTATGTCTGTTCTGCATCACCACCTGAATAGTATTGTCCTGACTTATGAATATCTTATGACTGTATGGTACAGGCATGGGTATTTTTTCTCTCCTTTGTTTTACTGCTCTTCCATTTCAGCATGGTATCAGCCAGTCAGGAAGATAATCATGAATCATGTTAATCACTGAGGCAGGAATATGGTTAGTCTCTCATCAGGATTCTGCATGGCTTTTCTAGGAAGTCCTTCTACATCTTGAGATGTTTGAAGATGTTTAAGATATGTGAAACACACAGGAAATCCCCAGGAAGACCCAGATAGGAAGAAGACAGATCCTGCTCAGTGTGTAACTTTTAAGGAGAACTAAAATTAATAGGCAACTATTTCCATTACTGTCCCAGGACTGGGGGAAAACAATTGAAATGGATTGATATAGGGGAAATGACAAATAAGTCATGGAAATCCAGTTTACTGTCCTTCATCATTTTCTGGACACAGAATGAGGAAAAACAGAACTATTGCATCTTCAATTAACATATATTTCAGAATATTATTAAAGTAGAGAAGGGCTAAAGAGATCCCTCTCCCTCTTTAAATAAAATAGTGGATGTCTGTTCTACTCTCATATATCTAGCTGGAAGCCTGGAGAGAAGTTGTCGGCATAAATAGAAAGGTGATGAGTTCAGAGGAACTTGTTGAACAAAATACTAATGAAAAGGGTAAACACTGAGAGAAAGGCGGCTATACTTAAGGCTACTTAATAGGAAGGCAATATGTAATATTTCTCCCTAGTTCAGAAACTAACTTCTTATCATATTATCTATTGTACATCTACCTTTGTCTCCAAGAAATAAGTTGCAAAGCATAACAGATTTTAAACACCTTGATGCTATTGTTGAATTATATTCTAATTTTATGTTCTTACTGATATAGTTAAACATGACTTACAATTGTCTCGTTGATTTAGAGGGAAGGATTTTTTTAATTTAATCATGTGGTTAAGGGAGAAAGTTGACACTAAGTAAAAACAGAGCCTATGATTAATCAGTATCGAAACAATATACGATACTAAGCCTCTTAGATAGTTTTGTTTTGATTCTGGGTAATCATAGTTTCAAAAGATCAAATAATAAATGCAGCACTATGTTGTGACTTCCACCCCTTCTGAATGTGTACTGTGGCATCACATCCAAGTATGAAAGGGGTAGAGTTTGCATTGCAATGATGCAATGCTGTTTTTATCTTTTTTGAATGAAAGCCTTCAATCCAGGGCCTGCCAATAAAAATGAATACAAGAGAGCCTGAGCCATGCTCAAGAGGCAAGTTTTGTAAAGCAAGTTTTGTGCTTTATTTATCTGTTCAATTTGTGTGGCTTTGGTGGAAGCCCAAACTATGAATAGGTTTACAGCTACAAAACAGGAATCCAGTTCTTTCTTTTAGTATGGCATCAAACAAGAAGTAGGAAAAAGGTTTCTACACTTGTGCTAAATTTTATTTAAGGCTTCCGCTCTTCAATTTGAATTGTTTTAAAAGCCATTGCTATGTATTAAACTGTTGGCTCCAAGGTAAATTGATTTCATTTATTTCTCTTGGAAAACATTTAAATTAAACATCATTTTTAACATTTCACATTGATTTCTGTAACATTGAAGTATAACCAACATAGCCCAAAGCCATATCATCGAGTAGGAATTTTTTTTTTTTAAATGGTTACCAGCATGAAGCCTGAATATTCGTGCACAGTGAATAGGCACAACAAATATTTTTACCTGTATGCTCAGGAGATTTCTGTGTTCTGTAAAATAAGAAGAGGAAATAAGCAAATTAGTGTTTTAGGTGATGACAATGATAATAAACTTGGGTTATATGTGGTAGAATTTCCAGCTAAACTGCAGGAAGTAGGCATTCCTGAAGCCTTGTCTGGCCATTCCCAAGGGAATGCACTCAATCTGGTGAAATTCTTGTAACATACTTGCCTAACAATACTAACAATAAAGTTTCTGCTTGAGACAATTCATGAGCAGTTCTGTTTGCTTGTGCCTGACAGGTTAATTCAAATGTCCTGATTGTTCTGGCTTACCATTTGTGGAGGACATGTATATGTGACATTGTACCCAATCCAGCCCTGGCCAAAGGGCAGTTCCATCTCTCTTTCCTTACATCAAAAAATGGTACCTTTTCCAGTTTTTGCCAGCACAATCCATTCTAAACAATCCTAGATAGTGTGTGCCTTTGCAGATACATCCTCTCGCATCCAGTCAGCTGTACAAATTTTGCTATGTGCAAATATATTGTTCAGATATTTCTGCAGTTTCTGTCTCCTCTCAAACTAAGTATTCAGATGCTTTAAAAAAAACAGTCACAAGCTGAGCTTTCTTTAAAGAGTTTTTTTTTGCTCCCTTCTTAGTACAAACCATTGGAATCAGCTGTGAAGTTAATGAGACTAAAACCTGAGGCACTGAAATTAATGACACTTATTTCTGCTCAACACTAGAGTCAGAATGGAGTTGCTGAAAATGGAGGGCCATATTATTTCTGCCGTAAGTTCTTTGCCCTTGAAAGAAGATCTACTAATTAGCAATAAAATATACGACATGACACCACTAGATTGCGAAACTCCCTAACACTTCATTTCACTCCTTGGGTGCTGTTTGCAGAGGCCAAAAATACTCAGAAGCATTCTGACTGTTGCATTACATTTTGCAAAGAAGGACATGTCACTCACTTTCAGTGCCTACTTCCTGCCTCAGTAGGAAAAAGAATCTAAGCCCTTGTGCTAAAATAAATTCAGATTAAAATAGTTCATAAGTGAGCCTTCTCAATTACAACTACGTAGTGGTAGCCCTGGTCAGATCCCTTAGGAAAGAAAGACCCTCAAATCTACTTGGTTGAAGTGATAGGTTCTTTTACTGAAAATTGCTGACTGCAGTAAAGTTAGGCTAGAACTAAGGTTCCCATGCAAAATGTTATGTATATTTCCCTCCTCAATCCAGCCCTTCCCATTTACCAGTATGGCCAATGAAGAGCCGCATAGGTGTCGTGAGAATCGCTTGGATGTTTGGAGCAGTCCACATTCCATTCTTGAAGATTGGCACAAACTGGTTTTGTGTATCCCTGGTCTTCCTCACTATGTCAATTCCCCCCTCCCTACTTCTCACCATTCCCCAATACATGTTTATTGCCCATTTGTCTGCCCTCTCCACCCACTAACTTTTGATGGCAAGATGCCAGCTAGGCACCAGGCCAAAATGGTAGAAATTAGATTGGAAAGCAAGGTTCTCCCTAATGTGGAGAAGGTATCACATTTCTGTTTTTGGAGCTGGTTTTTGGTTTTTGAATCTGCTGATGAATCTGTTGGTGAATCTGAAATATTAAAGCCTTTCAGAGGGACTTTCAGATTAACTAATTCAGGATGCTAACCAAGAATGAAACTCCTGGTAATTACACCCTATAAGCAATAGTTGTACAACTGAAGTGGGTGAATAAATCCAGCATCTATTCAAGAGAATGTAACAGTCAAGTCACACACACATTAACATAATAGTTTCTGCTGGTGTTTAATAAAATGAGTTCTGTTGCAATATGTTAATGCCACTCATATTGAGTTTTAAGATTATATCTCTTGTTCCATGCTGGATGATTTGGACTTTCTTGGATGTGGTTTGGCAATTAATACTGTATCAAGTGGACACAGCTGAAAGCAGTTCCATTCATCCCAGCAGCTGGATTTGCATCCTCTTCTGCCCTCCAATGGCAGCAAGTATGGACAATTTTTATTTATTATTGTTACAACAGAAATACACTAAACTCTTCCTACCGTTTTAGAAAGATGCCTCTTTTTTCTTCATGTCGGTTTATTTCCTGACTTAGTTTGCTTAGAATACTGAAATGAGAAAAGAAACAACGAACTATTAATAAAACAATCATTATATTAAACTGGATATAGCATGTTAAATTTGGTTTAACATACTATATTCAGTATTGTTTTAAATGGGAGAAAGTTCAGTGTGCTCAACATCAACTGGATTTATTCCATTAATGTTTTTAAATACAATAAACACATTAAAGTTCCATGTAATCAAAGAACTTTTAGTGGCATTTATGAAGCAAGACATACTTTGTTGGGGTACAAAATAATGTATTGATAGCATTAGAGGCAAAAATGGACTTCACAAGAGAAGAGGTTATGGTCTTTCTTTGAAGACTAATGAAAATTAAAATATAGGTACTCTTTGCTTAGCAACTTCCTTATTCAATGACCATTCCGAGTTATGATGTTGCTGAAAAATAACTTTACCACCAATGCCCACATTCATGATCCTTGCAGCCTACTTCAATCATATGATTGCCATTAGTCAGTACACATTGTCCTTTATCAGACTTTTTTTTCCTTTTTTCCTCTTGCAGAGAGAACAGATTGAAGAGGAAGGGATTACAAGAGACTAAACAGGCACATATATACATCAAAAGCAATGTGGTGGAACTTAAGCTTACATATAACAGCCAGGTATTTCATTGTATATAATATATTACATGCCTAATGAATTCAGTGTGTCTATTAGGACCACAAGCAGTTGTGAAGGAACTAACAGGCAGAGTCCTTTTACCCATGAGTAATCATTATAAGATGCCGCTAATATATTACATAATACAAATATTAGCAGGGAACAGTAGCATTTATCCAATATAAGCTGTTTATACGTTTAAATGTTTCAACTATGATGAATTTAGATAAGTTAAACCTTTGAAGATAAGGCAAAAACATTTATGTCAGTGTTAATATGGGTTCTAAAATGTTAATAAGGATACTCAAATAATACACTTAAGCTGAGTGTTGATGTACAACTGCAAAATGAAGGAAACAATTTAAAATATTTTTAAAAAAAGATTTGTAACCGAGAGTTTAATGCTTAATACTAAAGTTTTCACTGTGTGTTTGTGTGTGTGTATAATATATAGTATGTGTGTGTGTGTATACATATAAAACATGTCCCTCTGTTAATGCAATTCTAAACTGCATTAACAGAGGGATACAATCAAGATCAAGTGAGGTACTAATATCACTCTATAAAGCCTTAGTAAGACCAGTTTGGTCACCACATTATAAAAAAGATGTTGAGACTCTAGAAAAAGTACAGAGAAGAGCAACCAGGATGATTAGGGGACTGGAAACTAAAACATATGAAGAACGGTTACAGGAACTGGGCATGGCTAGTCTAGTGAAGAGACGGACCAGGGGAGACATGATTGCAGTGTTCCAATATTTGAGGGGCTGCCACAGAGAGGAAGGGGTCAATCTATTTTCTAAAGCACCTGTAGGCCAGACAAGGATTAATGGATGGAAACTGAACAAGGAGAGATTTAACCTGGAAATAAGGAGAAACTTTCTGACAGTGAGAACAATTTATTTATTTATTTATTTATTTATTTATTTATTTATTTATTTATTTATTTATCTTTTTAAACTTATATGCCACCCAACTCCCAAAGGACTCCAGGTACCTCACAGAAAAAAAACACAAAGAATTACATTATAAAAATTTTAAAAACAATTTAAAAAACAGCAAACAACAGAAGGGCCAGATCTCGCTAGATCTCAGTCACAAGATCAACAGCCCCATGCCTGCTGGAAAAGCCAGGTTTTGGCTGCTTTGCGGAAGGTAAGTAGGGTGGAGGCAGTCCGAACCTTGGGAGGTAGCTGGTTCCAGAGAGCCGGAGCAGCCACAGAGAAGGCCCTCTCCTGCGGGCCCACCAGCTGGCATTGTTTAGCTGACGGAACCCAGAGGAGACCGACTCTGTGGGATCTTACCAGTCGCAGGGAGACAGAGGGTAGGAGATGATTCTGGAGATAACCTGGTCCTGAGCCATATAGGGCTTTATAGGTAATGACCAACACCTTGAATTGCACCCAGAGACTAATAGGAAGCTCGCAGAGAATTGGTGATATGTGGGCGTATCTCGGGACACCCACAACAGCTTGCGCGGCCGTGTTCTGGACCAACTGAAGTTTCTGAATGATCTTCAAGGGTAGCCCCATGTAGAGTGCATTGCAATAATCCGGTCGTGGGGTGACTAGGGGATGAGTGACTGTAAGAAGAGCCTGCCGGTCCAGGTGGGGTTGCAATTGGTGCACAAGGCGGACGTGTGCAAAATTCCCCTAGCCATGGCTGATAGGTGTTGCTCCAATTTCAGCCGTGGGTCTAGGAGGACACCCAGATTGTGAACCCATTCTGAGGGGGACAATTTCTCCCCACCCAGAACCAAAGATGGAAAATCAACATGTCCCTGGGAGGCAGTACGCACAGCCACTCAGATTGTCTGGGTTAAGTCTGAGCCTGTTGACTCCCATCCAGACCCTCACAGCTTCCAGGCACCGGCACATTACATCCACTGCTTCACTGAACAGACATGGGGTGGAGATATACAGCTGGGTGTCATCTGCATATTGCTGATATCCTACCCCATGTTGTCGGATGATCTCACCCAGCGGTTTCATGTAGATATTAAATAGGGGAGAGAGGACCGAGCTCTGAGGCACCCCATAGATGAGGGGCCGGGGGGTCAACCTCTGTCCTCCTACCAACACTGACTGCAACTGGCCAGAGAGATAGGAGGTGAACCACTGTGACACGGTGCCTCCCACTCCTGACTCTCTCAGCCGCTGCAGAAGAATACTATGGTTGATGGTATTGAAAGCCGCCGAGAGGTCAAGTAGCACCATGATAGAGGAATAACCCCTATCCTGGGCTCACCAGAGATCATCAAACAGTGCGACCAAAGCAGTCTCTGTGCTGTAGCCAGGCCTGAAACCCGATTGAAAAGGGTCTAGATATCCATCTCATCCAAGGACTGCAGGAACTGGAGTGCCACCACTTTTTCAACAACCTTCCCCACAAAGGAGAGGTTGGAGACTGGACGAAAGTTCTTTAATTCAGCCGTGTCCAGGGAAGGCTTCTTAAGGAGGGGCCTTAACACCGCTTCTTTTAATAGTTGTGGGAAGGACCTCTCTCTCAAAGAAGCATTGACCAACTCCTGGAGCTGGCTCCATGTCACCTCTCTACTGGGCCAGACCAGCCAGGAGGGCACGGGTCCAGTGAACAAGTGGAAGAACTCATCGCTCCCATGGCCTTGTCCACTTCCTCAGGAGCCACAGGATCAAACTCACTCCATATAATAGGACTAAGACCCACCCCTCTCATTTCGGTCAGAATTGGAGTCCAATTGGAGTCCAATTGGAGTCCAGGTCCATCCAAATCTGAGCGATTTTATCCGACAGAAACTGTACAAATTCCTCAGCTCTCCCTTGTAAGGGCTCCTCTGCTTCCTCTTGATTGAGAAGAGAGTGAGTCACCCTAAACAGGGTGGCTGGGCAAGAGTCTGCGGATGCAATAAGTGTGGAAAAATGCATGCATTTTGCCACCCGTATCACCACTAAATAAGTCCTAATAAAGGCTCTTAAAAGTGTTCGGTCAGATTCAGATCTACTGGCCCTCCAGCATCTCTCTAGATGTCTCTTCTGGAGCTTCATCTCCCAGAGCTCCTCGGTAAACCAGGGAGCCATCCTAGATCGGCTGCCATTGAGAGGTCGCAAAGGCACAACCCGGTCTAATGCCCCCGTCACCGCCCTATTCCAGGCAGCAACCAGGGCATCAGCCAGACTGTGGATCAGGGAATCTGTTATCTCCCCAAGCTCCCTCTGGAACCCTTCTGGGTCCATTAGGCGCCTGGGGTGGAACCATTTAATCGGCTCCACCTCCCTGCGATGGGGGAGCAGCATCCCAAAGTCTAGCCTCAGCAGGGAATGATCTGACCATGACAAGGGAAAGGTGTCTATACCCCTTAATTTCAGATCATATTTCTGCTCTGAGAGAAATACCAAGTTGAGCGTGTGTCCCCCCCATGGGTTGGACCCTGAATTACTTGAGTCAGGTCCATGGTTGCCATGGAAGCCATGACATGGAAGCCATGAACAGCTTGTCCTCGGAAGTTGTGGGAGCGCCATCACTTGAGACCTTCAAGAAGAGATAGGACTGCCATTTGTCAGAAATGGTGTAGGTCTCCCGCTTGGGCAGAGGGTTGGGCTAGATGACCTACAAGGTCCCTTCCAACTCTGATTATCTGTTATCTGTTAGTAAGAATCTATATTTTTATGCCCATATGGAAAAGTAGATAAGTTTTCATTTGTTGGTTTCCCCTTCTTTTTACTACAAGCAACATTCAGTATTTGCAAAAACATTTAGACTCCCTTAGAAAGCTTATTGTATGTGTTTGTATTTGCTGCATAATGTATGAAATCCATTATTGCCTGAATTTGGTTAAACTACCGTTACAAATTTTTGCGATTTAGTTATGCATTGCTGCATGTTCTCCTCATTTAAATTCCCAGATAAAATGTCTGTTGTATCTTTCTTCAATATCCAACAAAGTTCATTCTCACAGCTGTAAATGTGTATCTCAATATTAGAGATTAAATTTGAAATGAAATCATATTTTAACTAGATATTCTGGAATGCATTAACAGGAAACATATTACTGAGATAACAATTTTTGTTTCCTTGCAACTTGTTTTTGGATTTTGACTTTTTAACTCCTTGTAGACATACTTGTGCTTCATTTTCCCTAGGAAGGTATTTGGATTAGAGGTTTTTAACTGTCACTGCCCAACAATATCCTGAAAAATCGAGCCTCATAAATGTCAGTGGATCATACTTAATGCAATAATTTTCCAAAGGGCTCGCTGTTGATTTTTCTTTGAAAAATTAACCAGGTTTCTGGGGAGGATTGCAAACTAATATTTATTTTTGGATATGATCTTAGCTTCTAAAGAGAGTAACAAGCAAGGATCTATAGTTGGAATTAAAATGTAAACTTTCAATCTTCAGTAAATTAAATGGTGTCAAATAAAAAGAGGCAGAAGTAGCCACAGTTTAAAGGTCAACCTCCTACCTTCTCAATAACTCACTAACTCTTACATTATATCTATTGTATATGTGAAACTGAGCTTTTAAAGGTTTCTTTTCCTGTCCATTAAACTAATTACTATTTTAAAAACCACTGTCACCTTTAAAAAAGAAATACCTCTTAGATTTTGGTTAATGTTATTTTTGCATAGGAAGAAGTTTAGTCAAAATACATGCATTAAATAATCTTTTAAATTAAATAAAAATTATTTTTATAAAGAAGGAACTGGTAAGACTAAATTTCTCTTTCAGATATGTATGTATATGTATATATATATATATATATGTAGGTCTTGGTGTATTCGGGTCTTGTCCCGTGTAAGATTGAGAATACCTTGGCAACGTGGGACAAGACCCGAATACACCAAGACCTACATACCTTTACCCGTGAAAATCTACGAAAACATATATATATATATATATATATATATATATATATATATATATATATGTATGTATACTCTATAATTTAGATGTATGGGTGTACATATGTGTGTATCAATGGTGGGATTCAAAAAATGTTACTACCAGTTCTGTGGGTGTGGCTTGGTGGGCGTGGCAGGGGAAGGATACTGTAAAATCTCCATTCCCTCCCCACTCCTGGATGAAGGTTACTGCAAAATCCCATTCCCTCCCCACCCCACTATCCTGCTTTCCAGGTCTGTTCTCCTGTGCAGAGCAACAAAAGAAGACCCCGCCAATCAGCTGGGACTCAGGAGGCAGAAAATAGATGGGGATGGGGTCAGTCAGAGGTGGTATTTGCCAGTTCTCCAACCTACTCAAAATTTCCGCTACCAGTTCTCCAGAACTTGTCAGAACCTGCTGAATACCACCTCTGGGGTATGTGTGTATAGCATGTGTATATATATGTGTGTTATGTATGTGTACACTTGAGAGTAGGCAACAGAATTTCATTTTTAATATATGTCAAAGTTTTTTAAAAAAGACAATATATAGTTCAGTTTTTACCACTGCAACATATTTCAGACTTTAAAAAAATCATTAATGCTTAGGAGATGTACATGAAGAATGAACAACTTCCTACCCTTGCAGTTCAGTGCCACTTCTCTCTCTAATCTTCTTTTGAGGTTGGACTCCAGAAAATAGACTTGTCCAGGTTCACGTAGAAATAGCCCGAGTAGAGTGACTTGAATCTGGGCTAATTTTTCTTATGACAAATGTTTGCATTTATCAACTTAGTTATTGTCTTAAACTGAGTTTTATTGGGTATCCTTTAGCTTATTGATTTCCAACCTGGAAGATATATGTTGCTGCTCTAGCTTTTCAAGCTAATTTTTGCTAGCAATCTAGATTCAGACCTTTTAAAAAAATCAAGCAACTTCTACATGACTTAATGAATTGGAGATTCATAAACTATTCATCCTGTCAAAGTACCCAAATGACTATATGGATTTAAATCATCACAGAGCTTCCTCCCAAGCTTGTATTAATGCTCTACCCTGGACAATATTACAGAGAAAAATACAAGATTCCCCTTTCAGAACTTCATTTGAACTTCAAGAAATTGGCTTTCTAACTCACACATCACTTCATTGCTCTCTTTCATTCCATATGGTTCTGATCAAAGGTTCCATTGTATGTTTATGAACTCTTGTACACTAAGACCATTATCCATCTAATTATTTATCTCCATTAGATTAGACAAGATTAGTTAGATTAGTTTTATTATAGTTTAAAACAGTAGTGGAAAAAAAATAGTAATGCACATTTACAGAAAATCCTCAATAGCAGATTGAAACAACTATATTGAAGCTTAGATGACTAAAAGCAGAAAACAGTCTTGTCTACTCTCTTCAACACAATCAATGTTACCGCATGTATTCAGAATTCAAAATCAAGTCATCTAAAGGATTGCATAATTCAGTCTTGGTGAGTAAACACAGTTGCCCATACCACACACCCAACATTTTTTTTCAATCATATAAGTCAACAAAAAGAACTCAACATCCAAGGATTCAAATTATTTTAGGCTGATACCACATATAACAACAACACAACCAATTCTGGAATTTTCAGTTGGGGAAAGAAGCAATTCTGTTCAAAATGCAGAGAAAAAAAGCAATACAAATGCAGCATTAGCAATGCAAATTAAAAGCAGCAAAAAGGGTTTTATACTGTGACTTGGCATTGATTGATTGATTCATTCATTCATTCACATCTCACCTTTATTTTACATATGTATACTCTTCAACATCTCTATAAATAATTTATGCAAAGGGATAGAAGGGAAACTCATCAAATTTGCAGGTGACACCAATCTGAGGGGAATAGCCAACACTTTAGAACAAGGATCTTCAAACTTGGCAACTTTAAGACTTCTGGACTTGAACTCCCAGAATTCCTGAGCTAACATGACTGGAGAAGGAATTCTGGGAGTTGAAGTCCAGAAGTCTTAAACTTGCCAAGTTTGAAGACCCCTTCTGCAGAACACAGGGTCAAGATCCAGAAGGATCTTAACAGACTTGATCACTGGGCCTATGCAACAAAATGCAATTCAGTAATGAGAAATTAAGTTTTACACATAAGCCACAGAAAAAAGGCACAGGCATAGAAATGGTAATTCAATACCTGGTTCATCAGCAATAACTGAGAGGATCTAGAAGTCGCCCCGAGTCTTCGGAGATGGGGCAGCATACAAGTCCAAATAATAAATAAATAATAAATAAGTCCTAGTGCACAATCACTTAAGCATGGGTCAGCAGTGTGCTGCCAGAGGTATTTCTCAAGAAAAGTACTCCATTCCTCCACTCACAATAGAATTCCCTATGCCTCCAGGCTCAAAATTTTGGATCTGGACAATCTGGAACTGCGCTGCCTGTGGTTGTTCTGACCAAGGCTTCCTGGGACAGTAACAATCACACGCTGTTCCCAAAACCCTTTTTTTATTATTTCAACAGCTGTGAATTATATGCATTCACAGCCTGTAATGAGTCCCAAACAATTTATAAACAGTCCAACAGAAGTCTGCCACAGTCTTTCAGAATGAGGCTAATAAGCACCCACCTTTATCTCCCTTGAAATGCTGCCAATGACTAAATTGCCAATTAGCTGTACAAGGCCAAACAGAGCACAAAGTCAACACAGAGCTTCAGATTTTAAACTGACCAGAACAAGCAAAGTTGCTTCCTGCAAAGGCTCGTGTCCCTTTGCTTCTCCTTTAAATCTTATGGGAGGGGCTAATCATCTCCAAGCCTTACTCCCAAGTCGCCCCTTTTGTCTTAACTGTTCTTGCCTTCTGGAAGCTCTGTGCAAGCATGCACTGGGAACAGGCTCCCCCTGTTCCTCTGCCTCGCTGATGTTGGATTCTGGAGGCTCCGGAGTCTGCACATAACTCTTAGATGGCCCTGGCTCCATCTCTGTGTCAGATGGAGATCCCTTGTCCAAGCCCTCCATAGATTCCAGACCTGGCTCATATTCCTCCCCACTGTCTGACTTTGCTGCCAGCTCTGCAGGCCGCCGGCGGACCACAAGAGTGGTCCAATCTAAGCATAGTTCACAAAATTGCCTATCAATAACTTCTTCAGCTTCAATCACAATAATACACAAGCAAACAATCAATACAAACTCAAGGTAAACTGCTCCAAACTTGATTGCAGAAAATACGACTTCAGCAACAGAGTGATCAATGCCTGGAATGCCTTGCCAGACTCCATTATTCAGCCTCAAACCCTCAGAGCTTCAACCTTAAACTGTCTACTGTGGCCCTTACCCCATTCTTAAGAGGTCCTTAAAGGGGGCTTGCAGAAGAGCACCAGAGTGCCTACCGTCCCTGTCTTGCTGTCCCCATTTATTTGTATTTACTTCTTTTGTTCCTGTTTATGTTCATACTTATACTTGTTATCTTGTACATGTTTGACAAATAAACAAACTAACAAACTAACAAACAAATAGCCCCATGCAGTCCTAGGCTGCATCAACAGAATCAGGATATCAAGATCCCATGAAGTGTTTGTATCCTTTTATACTGCTTTGGTAAGACACATTTGGAATACTTTGTTCAGTTTTGGTCACATGATGGAGATCCTGTGATCATACCGGTAGTAAAAATGGCCCAGAAAGATGGCAATGGAAAACAGTCTCCTACTAGCAATAAGAAAAGGCTTTGAGGCTAGATGACTAACAAACATACAAGCCACAAAAGAGCAGAGGGAGAGAGGGAATTAAAACAAAAACCTATACACCCACAGCATCCTGTTGCATGTTCTTACCAGGCTGGCAATCTCGCTCTTTTCTGCTCTTACCTGAGAGAAAGCCACCATCTAACAGCTAACCAAACGAACAGGTAATATAGAATTCACATTACTGGGCCTTCACCTGATCAGCAAGACAATGTGGTTATGCAAAAGAAAACCTGTGTTGTTTTTGAAAACCTGTGTTGCATTTCCTGCCTTGCAAAAGTCACCTGGCCTCACTGAGGCTTTTTAAAAAGCCAAAGGGTTTTTCAGATTGGTGAGACTGATGAGAAGTAGCAACTTTAGAAAGTTGCCTCTGTTAGGGTTACAAGACCCCAGACATGTGGGGAATCCAAATCAAGGGTTTATATCAGAAGAATGACAAAGAAGGGATGTGACTTTGATTTTCCTGGCCCTGAAAAAAAACTGAAAATCAGCCAAGGAAAGTATTTTCCAGTGAGAGAGAAACAACGTAATCTCTCGTCTAGCAAGATCAATAGTGGCCATGTTCTTTTCCCACTACCTTCCCATCCCTTTTCTCTTATATCTGTCATTTCATTTCTCAACATCTCTACTACCCTGAGGGGGGAAATCTAGGAGATTTATCATGCCCAGCTGCTTTGTGTTTTTACAGTATGTTTTTTTTTACATTACTGTGTTTTATGTTTTTATTTGTTTTATTGTAAGCCATCTGGTGTCATATAAAAGTAAGGTGGGTGGCTATATAAATCAAGTAAGTAAACACCCCCCACACACACTCACACAATAAAAAGCAAATGATAAAGAGATTCCCCCCCCAAATAGGCACATTTCATAAATCACTATCGATCAAGACAGTCTTGGTAGTACCATGGCAGTGGTTGGATGATGTTGTAAATTGATATAAATCCCTAGTGAGGAAGCTGCCAGAATCAACCACTTGCTGAATCCAAGAAGAAGTTATCTGAACTTTTGGAGTGCCTGGATAGGTTTCAGTGGTCTAATGAAAGACCCCACGAAGCCTTTTGAACAGTTCAATAGCTTTTTCTCAGAACTTTAATACTCAAACTTGAAAACTGCACATAGAATATGATTCCTCACCAATGCTAATTACAAGTATGATCTGGCAAAATCAGTAGATTTAAAATGGAGGCAATTCTGGCAAAAGTTTAGAATCAGCAGATTTAAAATAGAGACAATTCACTTAACATTTTAAAGTTAAAACAAAAACAGAAATGTTCAATGGAGAAGTTTCTCCCCCTTCCTCCAGTTCCTCTATCCTCTACTTCCTTTCTTTTGTATGTCTGCAGATCTTGATATGGAGGAAAGAGCGAAGATAAGGAAACAAAGTCTTAAGTGTTTACATCCTAACTATGCTACCACAATACTGCTATAAAGCAAATTGGCACATAAAAAATAATTAAACAGATATTATAAAAACAGGTAAAAAGATAAAAAAACCATAATAATAAATATCATAAAAACCCAAAGTATTAAAGAGAGGATTAAAAATAACCCCCTTAGCCATGGAGCCATCAAGACAAATCTCTGATTCCTGGGAGCCTCAGACCTAGCAGCATAATCAGTGTTTTGAAAAATCAAAAGTAATGGAACCAGTCTAATTTCAGAAAAAAGGATATTCTATAGGGCAAGGACCATAGCAAAGAAGGTACATCTTCTGAGACCCACCAAATTTAGGTTCACTGGCTAATGGTACCCATAGTATGCCTTCTTTGTGAGATCTAATGGGGCAGGCTGACGTCACCTGGCTTCCTTAGGGACATAAATTTCAGATTCTACCTCTTGGATTAGTAACTACTCAGTTCCTAACTCTCCTTGCTTCTGGATTTTGGAACTTCATTTCCTAAGACAAGCTGGGAGAAACATCTATCTAGTAGTTTCCATCCATCCAGCCATTCAGCAGTTTCCCAGTACAGAAACTAAGACATCATAAGTCAACAACAATATGCTCACTTGGTCTTGAGAACTAAGTAGGAGCTGCGATTAATACTTGGACAGGAGATCATATAGAACTTCAGGATTGGAGGCAAACCATAAAGTTGAAAAAGAAACCTACTGTTGCAAGAAAACTACAAGGATGTATCTAAGAAGACAAGAGCAGCTGAGCTAAACTTAATGAAGACTAAACTCCAAGACATTTCATGGGCTCTAGGCTTTTCAAGGCTACTTGAAGCATGAACTTTGCTCTACTGAGTAGTTTCCTTATAGCAAATTGTATTTTTTTAAACTTAAACACATTTTTAGTTTCTGCTATTTTGATTGAAAAAAGAATGGCTTATAATATGTTTGTACATATAGCAACCAGCCTTAAAATTGATAATCAAGATACTTAAATAAAGCATTTGCCTTTAGAATCATGTAAAACTTAGGGAACCAGCAATTTTTTAAAAAGCCACCGATCAGCATTTGTAGACTCATGATAAAGACCTTGAAAAAGATATTCAGATGCTGGGATGTGTTTCTACTTACAAAATTCAGAATCATGCAAACAATACTTTTCCTGTGAAATTCTATGGAATTAAAAATTAGAGTCTGAAACAGTAAAACAGACAGAATTCTGATTTCTTTTGAACTTTGGTGTTGAAGAAGACTCCTGAAACCAAACAAATTTATATTTATATTTACATACATACATACATACATACATACATACATACACACACACATACATACATACATACATACATACATACATACATATATATATATGCAAAATACCGCTCACGCATCATCACAAAATCTCCAGAACCTTAAAGTCTACAAGCTTGAAACTTGGCACATATGTTCCCCTTGGCTTCTAGGTGCTTACTAAGAAAGGATTTTTCAAAATGACCATCAGAGCATTAGTATTTCCTATATTATTATTAACATGTTCTGATGCTAAGGAGTTCTACTCCCCCTCCCCACCTGAAAAGAAATCTGTTCCAAATGCAAAACACAAGTAGAGAAGAGGAGTTTCAGTTTCAGTTTTGGTTTCACAGCACCAAGCAGCTTTAGTACAGAACAGTTGAGCTAAGCCACGTGCAGGCTCCTTGCTGTCTCCTTGCTCACACAGCAAATGCTGTTTAACTTTCCAAACAGACCTCAAGTCTCTCACACACTGACAGGATGCTAGCCAGATGAATACCAATGGATGCTGATAGACAGAGGCACAATTTTTCTCCTTATTTTTCTCCCCAAAAACTAAGCCTGACCACTTAGTTTGATAGCGAACGATGGGTATTGAGCTAGTATATTATAACACAAATCAATTCAGAGTTCTCATTTGACATGCAATGACCAGGCTCAAATTATTATATGTGTAATACATTATGCAATGACCTAGTTCTTTGGAGAAGTTCATAATGCCAGGAAGGGTGGTGTGAAAAAGAAAAGGCACAATCAGAAGCAAGGTGGTTGGATTCCATGTTGGATGATCTAATATCCTGGAGAAAATCCATCTATATGGTCACTAAGAGTAAACATTGACTTAATGGCACATAATCAATATAGCATAAGTCTCCTGACACATGTATATGCATATAAATGTGTGAGAAAGGGAAGGAAGGATGCTGGCTCTGCATGTAACATCAACACATATTTTGTTTAAACCACGGTCTGTTAAGTAATCCACAGCTGAGTTATAGCTCTGTGTCACAAATCACACCTGATATATTACAAGAGTTATATACAGTTTAAATGAAAACTGAGCAAACCATATTATTGGCTTAGTACAATGGATTAATTCAGCCAGTATGTGTGTATAAAAATGTGAATGAATGAATATGGTAAATCATATAATAACATTTGATTGGAATTGTATATGACTCACATTGTTTTTTATTATCTTGTCTACTTTTCTTGTGTGATATGGAGTGACAAATTTATACTCATTGATCTTGACAAACATGTAAGTGGATGGATGGGTGGGCAGATGCATAGTAATGTGCAATAAAGTGAAATATAAAACCATTTGAATGTTCTGTGTTTCAACAAAATAAAATTTAAAAACATTTTCAGAGCTCTTATCATTGGGTATTTAAAATTCATGGAGATAGGTATCTGCTGTGTATTAGCCAACGCACACACACACAAAATCGACCAAGGGGGTAATAACTTAAACAATATTTTTTTTTAAAAACCCTCCTGGCTAATAGTGGAAGCAATCATTAAAGATGGTTTCTGAAAATTCTGCTTGCAGAAAAAGCAATAAAACTAAATTTAGCAGAGATGTCAATAGCAACAGAAGGATTTCAACAAATCTCATGAACAGTAAGCAAAAACCTAAGTGGCAATTGGTTTGGGACTTTTTTTTTTGCTTAAACAAATAAAGCAATATAGTTTTTTTTATATTTAGCAACCTGAATGAGCAACAGCAACACTATTTGTTAAGGCCACACAACAATGCACTCTTTTGCATTTGTCAATCTGCCTGCAAAACAAAACAACGTATTTTCTGTGTTTGGCAATCTGACAGAATGCACAACACAATCAGAGAACAAACAGTGACCACAATGTAACATGAGTTCACGTGATTTATGCTATGCCATTTATGTACAGGGGTTCCAAACCTCATGCAATAAACAGGCTTCCTACGGGTCTCGTATCTTTTCTATTTGACTTAGTTCATGCGTGTTAATCAAATCCCACAGAATATGTGTGGCACAAGTACGACTGTCAGGTGCTACGTTTTCTATTTTGGGCAAACAAAGCTTTCTCGGGGCTCTTTCCATTATCTAAAGCAATCTGAGCCTCTGATTGGTCATTCTGAATAAATCCTGTATAAGGCCAATGAAAAACAGTAATTCTTTCTCAGTTACAAGACCAACATTCTTCCTCCTACTCTTAACATTGCTATTGTCGAGATGGTTGAGAAAAAAGGCAAAAGAACTATAAATGGGTGGGGGGGGCACTCGAGAACTACTGCGTGGGTGGTAATAAAAGGAGGTGACATTGTGTGTTGCAAAACACATGATCTTGAAGCTATTTCTGATAGTAAAGCCGAGACAGGAAAGCACATGCTGCTGAAAGGAAAAACCATATCAAAATATTGCAGAAAAGATCAAGCAAGCGTTCTTGTACTACAGCACTCCACATCCTGGAGCTCTTGATATATTTTGATACTAAAAGTTTCACAATTTTCACCCAGAAGGGTTCTGCCTACGATGCCTGAACAGTTCTGGGATATATTTGGAGTAGCCAGGAACAATTATGACATATTTCAGAAATTAGAATTCTACACAGTGTTGCATTTGTACCAGAATATTATTTATATTCCCTAAATATACCAAAACAACCTCAATAAATTGTTGTGTGCAATTGCAAAGATCCCATAGCAATAATTCAAGTTTAAAAATGCATGTAGTAGAACTTCAATACAACTATACCACTTCTAAAGTAATTAAACTAAGACAATAATAGTGTCAGAATGATTTAGATTTTTTTAAAAAAGCCATCAACCTGTGATTCAAAATATCAATGGATTATGTAAGTTATATATTCATACAGATTGCCTACCATAGAAGACAGGAATGAATGTTTTTTTGCTTGATAACAATTACATTTTAGACATGCATTCTTACAAACCTAAACATGTTGCTCCCTTTTGGGATAATAAGCGGTGTTATACACAGCACTGAAGAAAGTAGTGGTAAACAAAACATATTAAGGGAAGCAGATAAGAAAAGGTAGCATCACTAAATCTACTTTATATCAGCACAATTGATTCTCTACATACATTTTTATCCTTCCCATGAAAAGTTTTTTAAAAAGTGTGAAAGTTTTAGATGTTCCCGACATTTCTTGCAATATAATTGAAATTGGAGCTTTAGGGTCAGCTTTATATAAGGAAGAAAAAAAGATACTATAGTTGGCTATAAAAAAATTGAAGTTGTTTTGCACCTTATCATTATTTCTATTTCTTTCTACATTTAATTCTACAAGAAGTGTTAGAAAATGATAATGACATCAATGGCATCTAATTCAACTGCTTTAAGGTCCCATAGTAATTTGGACAAAAAGGTGGCCATGACTTATTCTTTACCGATTTGGATGAAATCTGAAACCAACACAACTTAGATTCTACTCAAGTTCTTTACTTTAAGTAAACTTATTTATAAATAAATTACCTCAGTTTGGATTCTGACCATGTTGTTTAAATTAGAAAAGGTTGTATTGGTTGTATTTATTCCCCAAGTAGATTCTAGTAGTATTTCCCGTTTGGGCCAACAATTGCTGTATCTTTCAGAAATAGGTTTCTGCCCTCCTCTCTATGCCGTCACGGAAAGGAAATTAATTTTATCTGATCCAGGGAGGGGGAGGAGAAGCCTCTAGTGAGCATAAGCAGAACTTGTGTTCAAGGAATTCATTTTCCTTTTAATTGGATTGTGATGGTTTTCTTTTCCACATATTTAGCATCAATTTACTAGTGACAGAATCAGATTTTAAAATGCATGTGATTTACTTACGGAACTTTTAGCTTTGGAAACTTCTGAATGTCATTTTCAGACATGCTCTGAAACAAAAAAGAGGAGCATACTATAATTAGGCATGTGCCATCATTTTTGTTACTGAAGATGCTTATTATAAAATAAAAATAGAATTGCAATGGTCACACGAGAGTGATATTTGCTTAAATGTAACTTGCAACACATGCTGTTTCCTCATCCCATCATCTTCTTCCCTAATTATTCACCAATACCTCTTTGTTTTTATTAGCTTAATTATTATCCATCAATAATGATTGATTGGTTGAGTAACCGATTGCATATCCAAAGAAATTAGAACTTTTGACATATCTTTCAGAAACTTGTAGCAAGGTTTAGATGGTTTTCCTGAATTCTAGAGAATTGGATTAAATAATCCTTATGTTCAGTTTCAACTCTATTTTCTGTAAGTCTATGAAAGTATTTAAAAACTTACCAGAAATCTTTGTCCAGTTATGTTAAGTTTCCTAACAACTTTCTCACAATCCTTGAAGTTTAACTGCAAATGAAAATAAACTTTGTTAATGATAAGAGAAGGTGGCATACAAGTCCAATTATAAATAAATAAATAAATAAATAAATAAATAAATAAATAAATAAATAAGAGCACTTGTAAAAATCACTGTTAGCCTGCCATCCTCTACTCATATTTTTGGCAAAAAAGTGCCATCAAATTCAGAAGTTATGCACAATTTTGCATTGCTAGGCTTGTACTGTTAATAATTACAAGCATATTTGTAACCAGATTTAAACTGTTTAAATAAAGCATAACTGATTTATGGCTGAAAATTAGACATGCTTCAGAAATAAGACTAACTTGAGTGGGAGTTATGACTCTAGAATTGTTTCTATAATGATAGCAGTCTAGTGTAGTATTCAAGGCTGTTTCATCATCATGAACTGTAAGGATAAAGACATAATTTGTCATAGCTATCAAATGCAGATCTAACCCGATTTTGATCACTTATTTAAAAAAATAAACTTTAATTGCAGAAGAGATTGTGTAATTTTAGCTCTAAGATCATAACTACTCACAGTGAGAAGAGTGCTATATTATTTTTTAAAATTGCCATTTAAGTAGCAGTTCAGAGAAATGCATCTTCTGTGCAGCTTCACACCTTGTACAATACAGTTTCACAACTTATCTAGCTTTAGAAAGCCCCTATTAATGTATTTGCTTTTCTATTTGATTGGTTTGTTGTCTTTTAAAAGAGCAGGTGGAAGGGGGCTTTTGCCCAACTTTGGCTAACGTTCAGTCAGGATGCTCCAAGAAAGATAACTTCCACCTTGATGAGTACAGATCTGGATTACTGCAAGGCATTTTATGTGGATCTGTCTTTGGAGACAACTCACAGCTGGTACAGAATGCAATTGCTAAACCTCTGACAGGGCCAACTTGCTACTGCAGAGTTATTAAAGTATCACTTATAAAGTTGCAAATGGCATTACACCCAGATATATCAGGAACCACCTCGCCAGAATGAGTCTACCCATCAGGTCTATCTAGTGAGGGCTTGCTGAGGTTCCTATCCCCTTAAGAGGTACACCCAATGTGGGCCAGGAAGCAGTTTTTTTTCCAGTAATATCTCTAAAGCAGTATTTTTCAACTCAGCAACTTTAAGATGTGTGGACTTCAGCTCCTAGAATTCTTTAGCTATCATTTGGCCCCATGCTTCCTGTTTGTCCCCAGGCCAGGGGTCAGTAGTGGGATTAAAAAATAATTACTACCAATTCTGTGCGTGTGGCTTGGTGGACATGGCATGGTGGGTGTGGCTTGGTGGGCATGGCAGGAAAAGGATTCCCTCCCCACTCCTGCGGAAGGTTACTGCAAAATCCCATTCCCTCCCCATACCACTAACCTGTTTTCCAGCTTCGTTCTCCTGTGCAGGGCAACAAAAGAAGACCCAGCCTAATAGCTGGGACTCGGGAGGCAGAGAATAGATGGGGGTGGGGCCAGTCAGAGGTGGTGTTTGCCACTTCTCTGAACTACTCAAAATTTTCACTACCAGTTCTCCAGAACTGGTCAGAACCTGCTGCATACCACCTCTGGCAGGGATGTCAAACTCATATCATCACGTTGTCATCATGTGATGTCTCATGACTTTTCCCCCCCTTCATTAAAACAGGAGTGGGTGTGGCCAGCGCATGACACATCCAGCCTGTGGGCCACAAGTTTGACACCCCTGCCCTAAGGCAATTAAAAACTGTCCTATACTGACATGTCTTTGACTTTAAATAATAGTGGGATTCATTATATTAATTGGTATACTAATTCATATTCTGTAATTTTTGTTTGTTTGTTTTGTCTTGCTTTCCTTGCTGTATATTATCCAGAGTTTGACTGCAAAAGTTTACAAATACTGATAATATTTTTAATGGTTTCTCCTGTGTGTAGCCATTATCTAACCACCCAAAAGCACATCTGAGTGCAGAACAATATCATTAGGCCATTGCTAGTGGCTGCGATTTCAACCTGAGGAGGTGCGTCACACTAAAGAGGCAACATAATTCTTCTCACTGAAGTAAAGAAACAACTAGAAGTAGAATACTTTATATTGTCTTAAAGCTTTCTCCAGGAATCTCACAAGCAAAAAGAGTTTTTGTACATGCATCAAGAGATTGATATTCATCCACAAAAATTTCTTCTGCCAGTGGGAACTGCTGGATGATGCTTCGAATTGAAACAAGGTGGCTACATCAGTTTGGTAAGGGCTTGCTGGGGGAAAAAATCCCTCTTTTAAATTTTGAAGAACTTTTGTTCTCATTATTTTAATTGAATATGTTAAGAGTGGACAGGAAGCTCTGACAAACAAACTGTATATAAGACAAGACAGCAATGATGTTCTTTTTTTTAAATTTAAGTTCAATTTTCAATAAATTTAGTACATTTCATTAGAGATTACATTATATTCATTACAGTGAACACTGAATTCATGAGAGATTCATGACTGACTGTAATCTCTTTTCTTGAGACAAAACATAGAATATCTCACTCATATCTTTGGTGAGATTTTTTTCCAGGAGTATACATCTTAGCCAGAGGAATAAACAGATCCCTACTTAGTGATCATAAATACATACAACAGTTCTCAGTACAAAACCAGAGTCCCACCCTCTAGCAAGATAGTAACTAAAACATAAATCTCCCACAATCTCACCCTGAAGAATGATCCAGAAAGGTTTTTGTGTCCTCAACAGTACTTTAAAACTAAAAGACTAAGAGAAGTCTCCCATGTGAGAAGTCATATATAGGACCAACAGAACTGGCCAGATAGGTATGGCATAGGTCAATCAAGCAGTTTAGCTCTCAAAATTACTTAATATCCCTAAATAATAATATCATTCAGGAATCAAGTAACATTGATGCTACCCACCAAAGGGCTTCATCCAACTCACGGGTGTCAAACTTGCCATGTCACGTTGCTGCCAAGTGACATCTCGTGATGTTTTCCCCATTCACAGAGCTGGAGTAGGCAAGGCCTCTGCATGATGCATCTGGCCCACGGGCCACCAGTTTGACACCCCTGATCTAACTGATCTAAACTGTATTTGACATAGGCTGGTAGTCCAAAACAGTTATCACAAAGAGAACTTTTATATTTTAATTTAAGGCAATTAGATTGATTGATCAACCTCCCTCTGCAAGGATTGAACATGTTGCTCAAGTTGAAAAGTGCTGATAATACCAAGAAAAGGACATTTAAGAAACAACTTCTTTACAGTTATACAAGAGGTTATCTAGCACTAGAAAAAACAACACGAGAAGACAAGACTAAGATGGGTTTGCAGCAACTTTCGACATTGTTAGTTGATATAGACAGTTAGGACTGGAGAAAAAATAATTGCAACCAGCCTGCCTTCCATTGAGGATCTGTATACTGCATGGACCAGAAAGAGGACTGAGAAAATATTTACAGACCCCTCACATTCTGGACATAAACTGTTTCAACTTCTCCCTTCAGGCTGTCGCTATAAGGCATTGCATGTCAAAACAACTTAACACAAAGATAGCTTTCCCCCATGCCTAAACTCTGCTGACCACCTAATTCCCACAGCACTGTCTTAGGCCTAAATATATTTACCCATGTAGTAGGCTATATTGTTATTATCATTATCATCTCATCTTCTCATCTTCCCTATTACCTTTTCCTATTGGTATCTTATGATTTATTACTTTTTGTGGTATCTTATGACCAATGATTGCAACTATGACCTATGATATATGACCTCTCACTTTGTTACTTATATCTACACTGTGAATTTACACACCGGAGACAAATTCCTTGTGTGTCCAATTACACTTGGCCAATAAAGAATATTCTATTCTATTCTATTGCTGATTGCACAATCAGCCACTAAGTTGAAAATGTGGCAAGTAAAACTACAGGAAGGGAACCCACTGCTGATCAGTTCAGAATTCTCTAATGCTTTAAACTTTAATGTGCTGAAAAGGCCTGATGCTAAATTAACATGGGTGGCATTCCACTTTCAAAAATATTTGAACTATAAGATTTTCATCTCACAACAAACAACTTCTCTATTTCTAGCAATCCATTCTGCTAAAAAGTAGAGCATGTATCCATAAAAATAAATTCCTTATATCAATCTCCATCTGGGAGTCAAAGCTCCCAGTCATACCTTACATTCCTACTAGGAAAAGAGTGAGAACCCAGATGCATAAAGTTATACAAGTGGAAAGGACTCTACTTAGGCAGAGCGATTTCGGGTAATTGGCCCAAGGAACACATATTTTCCCCCAAGAAAATATGGTCACTGTAATTTTTTCCAAGAAAATATGATCACTGGAAGAAGCTAATGGAGCATATGCTATTTTCAGAAATTTCCAAGTTCAATCCCCATCACCTCCAGGTAAAGAACAGGCAAGAGAAGGAAGATGAGATTCATTACCTATTAATATTATCAACTCATACTGTAATGGAGAACCACATGAAAGAAATTTGGCTTTTAAGATGCAGAGGGCATGTAAATCAAGCTCTTTCAGCAAACACAATATTTTGCGGCTTTGTGAAATATTTTGTGCACAATCTTTTGTGCAAAACTAGAATGTGCAAAACCAGATATTTTGTGCAAAACCAGATATTTTGTGCAAAAGCTGGTGGTCTGCTGGTATTTTTCATAAAAAGAGTATAGACCACAACTCTGTAAAGGCAATGCAGGACAGGTATATCTGGAGAATACAAAAGCAATTAGTAAAAAAAAAGAACAAGTTTTACAAAGGGCTTAAACTGTACATTCGTTTGAACTACACAGTATAGTAGTCTGTTGCTGGGCCACTGCAAAGTTGTCAGTCGAGCTTGATTTATTCTTGACTATTGCCTGGGGGTATAATAAAGCTGAAAGAGACTAATTGAATCTGTCAAGGCTAGAAGACCTGTAAGTCCAAGGTAGTGTAATTGTCAGTGCTCCTGCTGTCTCCACTCCTCTCTAATGAAGTCTGCCACTTGGTTTAACTTCTCTGTGGCTGCTAACATGGTATTCATCTGCAAAAGCACATTGCTATGAGTTATAGGAAAAATAAATTAAGTTGTCATAGCCGCATAGTGCAGTCAAGGCAGAAAGTGCTGTGTCTCCTGAAAGCTACATCAAGCCGAACTATTGGCCCTAATACTGCGGGGTTACTATTTGGGGTATCTATGTAGCACCTAGTCACTTATCATAGTTAACATGGTATTAAAGAGAGAGTGATTGACATAAAGGGATGGAAAAATAGGAGGAAATTTAGGGAGACCACAAACTATTTCTAGAATTAAACTGTTTTTAATGCTGCCCACTGTTGGCTCTAAAAGCCATGTTCAAAGCTCTGCAGTATACTATACAATCAATGCACACTATAATTTATAGATTGGCATTTTATGGCAAACACAAGCAGTCTTCCACATTTGCTTCATGAGAGCACCAGTGTGTGAATATAAGAATCCTTTTCCTGGCATAGCAATATCTCTTTGCAATTTGGTTCTTATCCTTCTTCCAATAGTTATAAAGCTATGCAAGAAAGCCTTCTCAGAGAACTTTTGGAAGCACAACCTTCTTTTTCTTGCCGGGTATTAATGGTGAGAAATGTGTCTTTTGCTTTAAAGCCTTTAATTATGGCCCTCCAAATCAAAAGTCAGCTAAGCTTCAAGCTTTACTTTGAGGCAGAAATGCTGCCCCTCTCTGTGTAGGCCAAGAAAGAAAGAAAAAAATTAGCCCCACCAAGGCCTAGATAGATTTAGATCACGATACAAATTGGATGTTAATAATCTGGCCCCTTGTAATTTTGAATCTGGAATGGCAGTCATTCACTCACACTTTACAGAGAAATCACATGACTTCAGTGCCGACCGGTAGAATTCCAAGCTCTTATTACAAATAAGTGGAGAGAAGTGTAACAGATGATAATAATAATAATAATAATAATAATAATAATAATAATAATAATAATAAAATTTCTCCCTGGATGCAAGCTAAGATATGAAATTCTTTGGGAAGGATCACTTTGGAAAGCTGAAATTACATAAAAAACATATATGTACAAAAAATATATTTTCTGGATATGAGGAAAACAGACAGAAGCTCAGGCTTTCCAATGAAGAAAATTGGAAATACTAACTGGAAATGGTAAAGATGACACTGTTCAATTAAAATGAAACTTACCCTCCTAAAGTAGTCTGCCAAGTCATTGGGTGACCAGCGGGCCACTTCAGAGCGATAGGGCGTGCTTCGCAAATCCATTTCTGTTTCTGGTTAGTCAGTTAGGAAGCAAAACATGTTAATCTTCGGCTATGACACACTATAGGGTATTTCCTCAGCAACGGAGACAGGAAAAATGCAACAGATCCACGGAATTCGTTTAAAATAAATTGAACTCCTGCGTTTGGGCTTTCCTTAGAACTGTGCTGCAACTGAAGACAGCAAAGCTTCCGGTATGAGCTGAATGGTCTCTTTCTCAGAAACCTGTCATCAAGCAGCCCTAGTTTCACCACTTCCTTTTTTGAATCTAAATACATAAATAAGGAAATAAGGTGGTTCAATTCCATTATTGCAAAAGAAGGCTTGAAAATCATGTTACCCTTGAGAAAAGACATTGTTCTGCTCAAATGAAAGAAACTAGGGATCAACATAACTGGGGGAATCAGTTGCTTTGTGGAAAAGGACATGATAACATTGAGACTGCAGGATGGGATTTTTTTGTATTCATGATTAAAAAGAAAAAAGCGGGAATCACATATAATAATAGGAAATACAGAAGCCAGAATCTGTCTTCCTCTGTTCCTGTCCCAGAATCACTTGAATGAAATTTATTGTATATGTGAAATAGCATTTCAAAATTTGACACTTGTTTTATAATTAACATAACCATCGTGCTTTGGGGTGACAAGACGGTTTGTAAATATCTCTAGTTGTTTAGCAAAGTTGAAAGACAGCCAAAGATCAAGCGCAAAAAGATAAACACAGCCAAAGATCAAGAGCACAGTCTGAAAGATTATGTTCATCCATGAATGAAGCCAAGGCTTATTTATTGAAGCTTTATTGAATAAGCCACAATTATCTGGCTTCATAGTAAAAATAACAAATAAAACAAATAACATTAAATTAGAAAGTGTGATTTGTAAATAAAGATCCTGGATTCAGATCACACCCAGCTCATTTTGATTCAGTATAATGGATAAGTCTAATCAAAGATACAAGCACAAGTATGTCTGTCTCACAGGCACCATCCTAACTTCATGCTGCTACAAAATGGAAGTGCTTGTGTCAGGGAGGAAGGAAGGAAGGAAGGAAGGAAGGAAGGAAGGAAGGAAGGAAGGAAGGAAGGAAGGAAGGAAGGAAGGAGGAAGATGAAGACAAAGAGGAAAAAATGGAAACCACAATTGTGCAACTGAAATTCCATTGTCCATGTTTTTTGATCCATCCTTGCAGATGCCCCTTCAGTTCAACTTCAACTGTTACGTCTTTCAATATCTTTCAAGTACTGAGCGGCATGCTACACAAATGCAAAGTAAAGATTTGAAAAAAATAATAATAAGGAAAGAGAGTAGGGGATCAATAAAATCAAGACTGTTCTTCCTGTTTATTATTAGGTGATGTAAATGTACATCAAAAAAAATTATGTAGATCTCTTCTAGATTTCTGTTTTCACAATTATATTAACAACTGGGTTAGCATCTGTTAGAAGTTTGTGCAAGTTATCTTACCTCATCCTATATTATAGTTATGAATGTTAAAATAGTATAATGAGGTTTAAAGATTATAATCACTATGACGCTATTTTTACTTCTCTTTCATATCAAGAAATAGAGAAACAAATAATATGTGGTGCCCTGCATCACCACAAGAGTGCAGTCAAACTCAATTCTTCTCACCCACATATGAGATTTATTCATAATCTGAATGAGGAGGATTTCAGCATTCTAACTGGCAAAACAATTGTCACAAGGTAGGAAGGGGGAAAGTTTGTTCTAAAAATATTGAGTTCCCACAGTCCTTAGCCTGCAAAGGTATTTAGGGGAATACCTTCTTTATCTTTGACCTTGAGTTTTTCTTCTTTGAAAAATAGATGAAAACAAATTCATTAAAACCCTGTCTCCATTTTTCTTTTGTAGCTTTTTCTAACATTACAACTGTTGCATACAATTCTTTGATCTACGTAGTTTTTAAAGTTAATTATCTAAGTTTTTTTAATTGCAAAACTCTTTGATGTTATTCTTTGTTATGCACATAATATACAGGTGGTTTTCAAAACTGTAGAGAATATTCGTAGCTTGGGTTGTAGATTTAGGCAGAGATCTGTCCTCCAGGTGTTGGCTTCCAGGTGTTTCATTGCCAAACTAGGTAACACCTTCAGTGGATCTGAGGTGAAGTGCCTTGTTCATTTATTATAGGTCCTGGGTGGCTGGTGGGTCTTGTGACTGGTTGAATCACAAGACTGATTGAATCACAAGACTGATTCTGGTCTTGTGACTTCTGACTGGTTGCTGTGGGGTGTGAAATTCAACCGGTGAGGGAGGTCTTCCACTTCCTTGTTGATTCATATGCTGGTTCTAAGTTAATGTGTCTGTTGATGGACCCATTGGTAAGCTTTCAACTACAATTGAGTGCAGAGAAGAGCAACCAGGATGGTTAGGGGACTGGAGACTAAGGCATGTGAAGAACGGTTACAGAAACTGGGCATGGCTAGTCTAGTGAAGAGAAGGACCAAGGGAGACATGATAGCAGTCTTCCAATATTTGAGGGCTGCCACAGAGAGGAAGGGGTCAAGCTATTTTCTAAAGCACCTGTATGCCAGACAAGGAATAATGGATGGAAACTGAACAAGGAGAGATTTAACCTGGAAATAAGGAGAAACTTTCTGACAGTGAGAACAATCAACCAATGGAACAGCTTGCCCTCGGAAGTTGTGGGAGCACCATCACTTGAGACCTTCAAGAAGAGATTGGACTGCCATTTGTCAGAAATGGTGTAGGGTCTCCTGCTTGGGCGGGAGGTTAGACTAGATGACCTATAAGGTCCCTTCCAACTCTGATTATCTGTTATCTGTTATGTCCATTGCTAAGCAAGGCAGTTGTTAAGTGAGGCTTTTCCCATTTTACAACCTTTAATGCCACCGTTGTTAAGGAAATCACTGCAATTAAGTGAATCTGACTTCTCCCACTGACTTGGCTTGTCAGAAAACATCTGGGAAAATTACAAATGATGATCACATGACCCCTCCCTCTGGATAGTGCAACTGTCATGAATACATGCCAGTTACCAAGTGCTCAGATTTTGATCACATGACCAGGAGGATGTTGCAACTGTCATAAATGTGAAAACGAGTCATAAATTACTTTTTCAGTGCTGTTGTAACTTCAAACAGTCACTAAATGAACGGTTGCAAGTTGAGGATTACCTGTATATTTCCCAGTGTATATTTCTAAAGTAGATTACAATGACAGTGTTTAGAAATACATGCTCTTTTGCAGTGATCTGTCATAAACAAATATGTTTGGGTAGGTTTCTTCAGAGAAAAATGGACAGTAAGAACCAGTAGGATAATAAGTCAAGTATTATTGTCTGTTCCATAGCAGAGTACTTTTTTAGTGGCTTTAACAAAATTGAATTGCACAGCATCTATGATGGCTTTTTAAAGGATTAAGCGAGTGATGTTCACTTTTTCATGTCACATGAAAGAGTGAATACTACTCACTTAGTCCTCCTGTAGTCCTTCCATCATTGAAGCTGTCTGAAGTCTTTTTAACTTATTATTTGACCTCTTATCACAAGCTGCACAGTTCTCAGGTTTGAAATGACTAACTCACTATGATGCACTAACTCAGATATGGGTTACTACAGTGGAAACTGCAAGGAAGATTCCAAAAAGCCAAAATGGTTATCACATTCAACACAACTGAATCACCGTTCTTGTGTACATGCATCAATATCACACATATGTTAATAGAATAACAGAGTTGGAATGGACCTTGGAAGTTTTCTAATCCAACCCCCTGCCTAGGCAAGAAACCCTACACCACTTCAGACAAATGGTTATCCAACATCTTCTTAAAAACTTCCAGTGTTGGAGCATTCACAACTTCTGGAAGCAAATTGTTCCACTGATTAATTGTTCTAACTTGTCAGGAAATTTCTCAATAGTTCTAAGTTGCTTCTCTCCTTGATTAGTTTCCACCCATTGTTTCTTGTCCTGTCCTCAGGAGAATAGTTTGACTCCCTCTTCTTTGTGTCAACCCCTGAGATATTGGAACACTGCTATCATGTCTCCCCTAGTCCTTCTTTTCATTAGACTAGACTTACCCAGTTCCTGCAACTGTTCTTCATATGTTTTAGCTCCAGTCCCCTAATCATCTTTGTTGCTCTTGTCTGCACTCTTTCTAGAGTCTCAACATCTTTTTTACATTATGGTGACCAAAACTGGATACAGTATTCTAAGTGTGGCCTTACCAAGGCATTATAAAGTGGTATTAACACTTCACGTGATCTTGATTCTACGCCTCTGTTTATGCAGCCTAGAACTGTGTTGGCTTTTTTGGTAGCTGCTGCACACCAAAGTACAAAAGGTTAGAATGGCTCTGACCCTTCTGACCTTCCATATGGTCTTAAAAGATTCTGCTTCTGTTCCCTAGCCCATTGCCTTTAGTATGTGATGGCTCCCATCTCTTGGCTGTGCTAACAACTATTGATTGTGACAACTTCCTCAGCTGCTGCGTATTTTAATTTTTGTATTTATGATGGAAGTTTTAATTTCTAATTGTTGTTTAATCATTTTAAAATTATTTTAAGATTCTTTGCCCAGCAAACAATCTTAAAATAATGTGTGGCATGCAAACTAAATAAAATAAAGGGGCGGGGCTTCAGTTATATAGCTGCAATTACCATCTTTACTTCTTCATTTTTAACCTCTTTGCTGCCCCGTTTGGTTATTTTCCTCAAAGCCACTTTACTCTCTTAATTTTAATGGTGTTGGTCTTATTAGTCAATAAAAGAGATCCCTCTGATCCACAGGCAATTATTTGAGGTAAAAAAAATTCTTTAGAAATAAAATGTTTGCCGTATAGCTATATTATACACTTTCTGAATCTTTAAATGCTTCCCTCACTTTATGTAAGGGAAATAAATGTGGTTAAAAAAAGCTATGGGACAATTTCAGTGAATCAATGAATTTCTAAACTGGGAATTAAACTTCTGTCTACAACCCACATCCTTTGCACTGGGTCACTCTTAAAAAATTTTTAGTTTTTTAGTTTTGTATTAATTGGGACCATTAATTTAATTCTTTTTTAAATATTTATTGTGTCTGTTTTATTGTAAGCCGCGAGTCTTCGGAGATGGGGCGGCATATAAGTCCCATTAATAAATAAATAAATAAATAAATAAAATACAGTCCCTGAGAATTAAAAATGCCAGAATAAGTTTGATTTAGGCTCCAATCCAAAATTCAACACTACAAAAACCAACCAAATCAACAAATGGAAGCACTCTAAATCTAATAGACGATCTGCATTCTGTATGTTGAACTGAGTCAATACTATTTTTTATATGGGTGACTAAAGTTTACTATTTTTTAGAACAGCACCTGATAAGCCTACCAGCCAGATTTTAACACTAAGCACCTGGAATTCTCCATGACAAGCGAGAAAACCTTGAAGATTCTGGGTTTTTTTTTCCAGACCTTAAGATGGACGAAGTCCCTTGTTGGATGTGTTTTTGTGTGATTTTGTATCAAATGACTGGATCCTAGCTTCTTTGCTTCTGTACTGGTTGTTATTTATATATAGTCCTCGACTTAACACCACAACGGAGCCCAAAACCTCTGTTGCTTAGTGAGACAGTCGTTAAGTGAATTTTGCCCCATTTTACAACATTTCTTGACAAGTTGTTAAGTGAATCGCTGAAGATGTTAAGTTAGTAACATGGTTGTCAAGGCAAGCTGACTTCCCCTTTGATTTTGCTTGTCAGAAGATCGCAAAAAGTGATCACATGACCCAGAGACACTGCAACTGTCATCAATATGAACCGGTTGACAAGCGGCTGAATTTTGATCATGTGACCATGGGGATGCTGCAAAGATCCTAAATGTGAAAAATGGTCACAAGTCACTTTTTTCAGTGCTCTTCTATCTAGAGAACAGTTACTAAATAAACAGTTGTAAGTTGAGGTCTATCTGTATTATTATTTATTTGTTGTAGATAACACTGTGAGCCATTCAGGCAGTGCCTAAATTTAGTCAAAGACAGTCTGATGTTCAATGCTTCTTTTTCTGTTGAAACATAGCCTGGTCTTTCACAAAGCTGAAGCTGGAAAGATAGAAACAAGAACTTCTCAGCCCAGACCGATTATCTCCAGTGTATTCGAAGAACCAGTGAAATATCCACTGAGTCTGTAAAGTGGAAGGAAAAAGCTTAAGCTTCTAACCTGAGCATGATCATATAAGGTTTGATTGCTGTAAATTGCAGTAGAAGTAGACATTACTTTTTTTGTTCTGTGTAGTTAACCATTTAATTAATTTTGTTGGGCCTGCTGTTAGCTCATTACAGAATGCAGAGATGAGTTTTTGGAAAGTAGAAATTGATTGCTGTGGCTGGCATGAAGCCTGAAAGTTATGTGAAACTTTTCAAATAAGGCATGTTTTAAATATGCTCCTTTTAACATTCCTCTAATTACTGGCACATTGGACACCATACATTGTGATATTTATAAAGTCTTCTACCTGGAAACACATCATTATTAACATATAATATTATAAACATATAATATTATAAACACATATTAAGAGCAACTGCATTCTCTTCACTGATGATGTAAAGCTATTCAACACCACAGACAATACTGCTACCCTTCAAAAAGACCTCGACTATGTATCAGAATGGTCAAACAAATGGCAACATCAAATCTCAACAAATAAATGCTCTGTCTTACATATTGGCAAAAAAAATCAGAAAATAAAATACAAGCTGAATAGTTAAGACCTTGCTGATGGTCCAAACTCTGTCAAGGACCTTGGAGTACTCATCTCTAATGATCTAAGTGCTAGAGTCCACTGTAACTACATAGCCAAAAAGGCATTAAGAGTTGTTAACCTAATCCTACATAGCTTTTTCTCTGGTAATATCACACTACTAACTAGAGCATACAGAACATTTGCTAGACCAATCCTTGAATACAACTCATCAGTCTGGAACTCACATTACATATCTGATATTAACACAGTTGAGAAAGTCCAGAAATATTTCACAAGAAGAGTTCTACACTCCTCTACTCATTGCAGAATACCTTATGCCACCAGATTTGAAATTCTAGACCTAGAAAACCTAGAACTACGCCGCCTTCGGTCTGATCTAAGTATAGTATATAAAATCATACATTGCAATGTCCTACCTGTCAATGAATACTTCAGCTTCAACCATAACAATCCAAGAGCACACAATAGATACAAACTCAAGGTAAACCATACCAAACTTGACTGCAGGAAATACGACTTCAGCAACAGAGTGGTCAATGTCAATGCCTCTACCTGACTCTGTGGTTTCTTTCCCAAACCCCCAAAACTTTAACCTTAGTCTGTCTACTATTGACCTCACCTCTTTTCTAAGAGTTCTGTAGGGGGCGTGCATAAGTGCACCAACGTGCCTACCATCCCTGTGCTATTTTTTTTTATTTTTCTTATATTTTCATGTATTCATAACTATGTATATACTTATACCTATTATCTTGTAAGTGATTGACAAATCAAATAAATAAATAAATAAATAAATAAATAAATAAATAAAAATAAACAACCTTTAAAGAAGGTGATGCAATTTCCTCAATAGTCATTGGTGAGTAATGACTATGGTCTCTGAACAAAACATTTTTCTTTTTGCAGGAGGAAGAAATCAAAGAAGATCCATATAGAAATGGAGAAGCAGGATAAGCTAGAAATAGGCAACGAAAACCCATTTCGTTAGAAGACTGAGACCATTGGACTGATGATCCAGCCCTGATCAAACCAGAGGTGGTGCAATTTTTCTTCATGGGTTGATTTAATGCCATCTCAGACAGCTGAGCAGAACAGTAGAGGACAAACAATTATAAAACTAGGTCTCCGTGTATGGATAAAACAAACCATGTATCAGAGACACCGAAGCAGAGAATTTGAGCAAAAGGTAAATATGCCCTCATATCAAGAGGTAATAAAGATTTCCATGTAATTTTCTTAGCAACAGAAATAATTTGTTTTACTTTTTATAAAACTTTCATCCACATTAAATGCCTTTGTTCAGATAAACTTGTGTGCAGTTCTGACACCCACTTTAAATAATGGATAGGATCTCAGTCCAGTGAGATCCAACCAGGCTTACTTTCCCACAATTGTATAATGTGGCAGTTCTACTTTACTATTCTAATAATAGGAATTGGTATCCAAAGTTTCTTCTTGCATTTTGCTTTTGAAAATGGAAATTTAGTGAGGCCGCTTCAAATGCTGTATTATGAGATCACTAAAGCTATCTATACTGTTTTCATTTGCAATCATCCGACATTATTACTCCACTGTTCTCTCATCTAAAGGAAACTAAAACTAGTAATCCAGCCTGGCATCCTTACTGCTTGGGGAAATGGGGAATAATTAACAAAATAAAGGCAAGGTTGAAAAGAAATGTAACAATAATACATAGGGCAGCATTGTTAGCAACCAGCTACAATAAGCTATGCTACATTGAGAAATCATTGAGGCTTTTTTGACTATATCCAAAAATCCTGCCCTTGTCCTGTATGAACTAGAACAAAATGTTTGAAGCTGCTTGCAAACTGCTTTTGAAATATGATACTCAAAGGTATTCAAATGACCTCATTAGTTTGCATATGAGTTCAGCTTCATGGAAAACCAAAGGTTATCAAACTATGTTTACTTTCTTATTGCCAAAGGAATATGAATATCATCCTAAAATCCTATAAACCTTAATAGTTAATCCTGAAGCTGGTATATGGGAAGTGGGGAACCAAATGATGCTAGGAGTTTAAGCATAGGAAAGACATGTCAAAGAAAGAAAGTATAGTACAAAACAAACTCTCATAGAAAGAATGTACTCTCTAGCTTGTGGCATACTGTTCTTATCAGTATAATACATGATAATTTATGTAGCTTTAATAGCATTTAACTTTATTTTATGGGAAGCTAATTCAAGCAAGGTAAAGGGGGAAGGAGATTGGGCTGATTTGCATACTGTAATTAAATAATGACTGCAATCATGTTCCCCATGCTTTGCATTGGTGTCTGAAGTTAACCCCAAAAGCAAAGTAGCAAAAACTTCCACCAGAAATGCTCTTAGCATTTCTTATTTGTCTTGCTATTTGTGATCTCCTATATTACACCTGAGGGAGATGGGTGGTTTAGAAATATGAAACATAAATACATATTGTAATCCTAAACACATTCATTTTGCAAAAAGCTTGATCAACACAATGGGACTTATTTACAAGTAAACATGTGCAGTCTGTGTGCCAAAATATTGTTACTACAGAGTCAATATAGAGGTCTTGAAGCTATACTAGATTTGCCATTACATTTAAGGTCCTAAGCTGGTTTACTTTAAGAACTATACTGGTCCCACATTAGCTTCTATTCGTTTCTTCAAGCAAACATTATACTGTGGATGGCTTTACCTAAAGTGGTGACTTCTGAAAAGTCATTCTCTTTCTTAGCAACTTACATATGCAATAAAGCCAAACCACCTCATGATCTCAAACACCAAACTGGATTACTGCTAACCTTCCACCAATTTAAAGAAATTCAAAAGTTACAGAGGTGTTTAAAAGTTTTTGAACCCTTTTGAATGTTCAATATGTATGCACAATATGACCTGAAACATGATCTGTTCTCTACCCAAATCTTAAAATGAGATACAGAGTTTGGTCTAGTAGTTAAGATATCATGCTAGAAAGCAGGCGTTCAAGTCCTACCTTAGCCATAAAAGCCACTGGGTGACTTTGGGCCACTCACTTTCTCAGCCAGCTTACCTCACAGGCAGGGGTGGGTTGCTGGGGGTTTGCAGGGGTTCAGGAGAGCCCCTAGCTAAGATTCTGTGCAGTTCAGAGAAAACCTCCATACCTCAGGGAGGGCAAAAATGCCTCCCCCACCGACTAGGCCGACTAGGCCATGCCCACCATGGCCACCCCCACCCAGCAACTGGGCAGAGAACCCTTTGCTAAAATTTTTAAACCTCATTCCTGCTCACAGGATTGTCACTGTGCGGGAAATAGGTGGAAGAAAGCATGTTGGATATGTTTGCTGCCTTGAATTATTTATAAAAATAATAAAGGTGGGATATAAATAAGTAAATAATAAAATAAAAAAGAATCCAATTTAAACATAGGAATCAAAACATTTTACCTGTTCATTTATTTATTGAGGAAAATTATATCTTAAAATAAGTCCCCCCAATTTCCTTTCTCAATTTTTAACTCGCTCTCTGTCACAGATGTTCCTTCAGTCTTGATCTCATTTAAAGAACAATAAATATATGGGAAGTTTACATGCTTCCAAGCAAAATCTGTTTCTCCAAAAATAATTCTGGGCTTCAAATAGACATCCTTAGAACATAAAACAGTTTTTTCTTTATAAGTATGATACTAATTCAGAAAGAAGGGAAGAGGAATATAAGCAGAGGCAATAGGAAGATCCTTGAAAAGATGGAGGTGATGGTTAGGTTATTCAACTTATTTCTGATTGGCCATGCCTGTAGGGATGATAATTTTCAAATCAGTACGAATAGGTGGGGGGATCCCCACTCTGAAGTTTTTTTCCTAATCTTTACAGAACAGATCTTTTGAGCCAGTTGAACCAACCATCTAATTGTGTATAAGGCACTATTCCAGTGAACATCTTTTCTTGGCATCATGTGTACTCAAAGTACTAAATCAGAATGACAGCTGAAATTTCTGGTTGGCCGTTAATATACTCACTCAAGACTGTTTTTGCTGCTGAGGTGAGTCATCATCACTTCTCTACTTAAAACAAGGTTTTGTTGAAGGACAAGAATGGGAAAAATAATCAGTGCTTTCTTCTACCTTGTAGCCTCTCTCCATTTTTTAAATGAAGGAAATTGTTATGTAAAAGCCCTCAAGGTGACTCTGTTTTCATTTTTCCCACTTTCAGCCCTCATCAACAAGATTATGATTCCTGCCAACAGATATAGTGCCTTGCTGGGCAATTTTCCTGCTAAATTAATGGCATCTTCTCTTCTCTTCTCTTCTCTTCTCTTCTCTTCTCTTCTCTTCTCTTCTCTTCTCCTCTCCTCTCCTCTCCTCTCCTCTCCTCTCCTCTCCATCATAGCTGCGTTTCTGTCAATGACATTTCCTCATCTGAATATGCCATTCTCGTATTTTAGTCATAATTTGCCTTTGCCCTTGTCTTTCTCCTGAGGGCGTATGATTCCATAAATTATTTGGAAATTGTGCCTCAGTTTTCAGAACTGATTTCATATTGTTTTTATTTTCCCCTCTCTTGAATTCACAACTCAGTCTTTTTCAGACTGGCACTGCTTTGCTCCATCAGTTGGCAGCCTCTAAGTATTCCTAGGCAACAATCCCATTCATCTGAAGGATGCCAAGTCAAGGAAATCAGCTCTGACTGAAATTCAAAAGGCATAAATCATATACGCCATTTCCAGTTGGAGAGTTTCTGAGTTTCTGGTCATTTCCCCCAACAAGAATTTGGATGAGAAATAACTGTGCAGTTAGTTGCCCATGCATCTGAAGCTGTTACCCAGTGCATCAACAAAAGGCTTATAATGTTGATGATTTTATTGGATTTTAAGCAATTAATTAATGAGTATTTGTAAAGAACATATGTGTCAGGCTATATAGAATTCTTTTGTATAAGTCTTTGCTCTAATTTCTCTAATCTGTTCCAAATAAGAATAGGTAGTTTCATGTACTGTGCTAAACAATGGTTCATTTTAACCATGGCTCAAGGGTTTTTTTAAGGCAAAACATATCAGTGAATGCAAGATACTGATTGAAAATCAAAGATTCAATATTTTGGCAAATATTTGATGTTTGCTTTATCTCCAAATTTAACTCAATGATAGACAATGTTTGCCTACATTGCTACATGCCAGATATGAATGGCTTTTAAAAAAGCATCACTGTGAATTGCAAATGAGATTATTTTAATTAATCTGGGTATTAAGTTTTGATTATTATTATATAAATATATAATTATTATTATATAAATACAATTATGGATAAAGGGATTGCCCCATAATGTTCTTCTTAAAATATGAGAGTCTGCATAGAAACCTGAATGCTCTGCATTCATGAATTCATGGTGAATTTTTACTGCCACTCTTGGAATTCATTACAAAGTTTAAGAAAGTTTTGGATTAAGATTGAGCACTATTGTCTTGATATATGCATACATTTTACAATGTGCACAAGAATATTGATGATTCTGAAGATTAAACTCTGATTCAATCCAATTCATCTTTCCAGAAAGATTTCCCTTCAAAGTAGCCCTTATTACCTATGATAATTACTTGTAATGTTAAGGTTAAGATAACAAAGACACATACTTTTTAAAAATATTGTTACAGGCAACTGCTGCCTCTTTTGAGTTTCCAAATTAATGACTTCTTGTTGCTCAAAATAAAAGTTTATGTTGGCGTAAGAATGATCCCATACAGCATCTGAAAAGAGAGGAATATTAATGTTTCTAGCAACATACCTTCATCTCATAGAATTTAGATATGCCCCTTATAAGGGGGTAGGATGCCTCAGCAGTTAAACATGCTGAGCTTCTCAGTGGAAAGCTGATATCCCATGTTTGGCTCAGCGATCTCCTTTATTTGCCCAACTCCTTTCCACCTAGCAGTTCAAAATGTGCAAATGTGAGTAGATAAGTTGGTACCACTTTGGTGGGAAGGTAACAGCGTACCATGTGTCTTGGCATATAGTTATGCTGGCCACATGACCATGGAAGCATCTTGGGACAATGCTGTCTTCCTTGGCTAAGAAACGGACATGAGCATCACCTCCTCGAGTCAGATATGACTGGACAGGGGAAACTTTTACCTTTAGCTTTAATGCCCTGTATAATTCCTCATTAAAATGATCTCCGCAAGCAATTTTATTTCAGTGCATCAACTGCAATTTCTCCCACAAAGAAGGATAGAATGTACTTAATTCTCAAGTTATCTAATCATTTTTTTTTAAATTAAAGTATCTTGAAACTGAAAAAATACTTTTTTTCATAAACTTTATATGAGCAAACCTGCCTAGAAACAGAATTTATTAGGAAACAATAACCTTTCCATCAGTCCTTCTTAAGTGATATGGAAATGTTATGATCCTTCTTTTTCCTCCCAGCAGACATTGGGAAGTAAAAATGGCAGTATTTGAGCACCATAACTCTCAGATAATAGTAAAAAATGGAACAAGTATGGGAAATTTGCAAAGAACAAAAAAAGGAGACAGTGTTCCATAATGCTAGAGATACCAGATCAGAGTGGGCATCTACATCCCCACTAGGTCGGGCTTCATTTGTTGAAGTCAAATGTCTGTATAAGGCTACTAGCTCCCACTACAATCATACTCATAGGAATTATTTTCCAATAACTAAGAGCTAAAGGTTTTATAAACCATCAGACTGCACATCTTAGAATCATAGCATCCCATGGCTGCAAGGGATCTTAGAGGGCTTCTAGTCCAAGCCCCTATTTAAGCTAGAAGACCTTATACTATCCTGGACAAATGCCTGCCAATCTTTTCTTGAAATCCTCCAGGAATGAACCACCCACAACTCCATTGATTAATTGTTCTCACTGTCAGGATATTTCTCCTGGTTTCAGATTGGATCTCTCTTTAATGAGCTCCCACCCATTGCTTCTTGTCCTGCCTTCAGGTGCATTGAAAAATAAACCAACCCCATCTTTTCTTGACAGACCCTCAAGTAGTAGAAGACAGTTGTCATGTAACCCACAATGCTTCTCTTTGATAGGCTTGATATTCCTTGCTTCCCAACTGTTCATAATACAATTTAGCCTCCAGACACTTCATCGTCTTTGTTACTCTTCTCGGTACACTATTCTATACTTGTGCATTTGGTTTTTCTTGTCTAAATGCAGAAGCTTACTTTTCTTACCACTGAACTACAACTTGTTAGACAGGCCCCAATGCTTAGGTCTCTCAAGATCCTTCTGAATCTGGAATATATCTTCCAGGATGTTAGCAATCCCCCTCTCTTCCCAGTTTGATGTCATCTGAAAATTTGATGAGTTCCCCTTCTATCCACTCATCCAGATCATTTATGAAGACCACTGGGCCCAAGACAGAACCTTGAGGTACCCCACTGCATGCTCCCCTCCGTGTAGATGTAGTTCCATTGAGGACTATACCCTGAGTTTGGTTGGTCATCCAACTGTGAATTCATCTGAGGCTGTGATCTACTGTGTCAAATGCCTTACTGAAATCCAAGTATACTATAGCTACAGCATTTTCCTGATCCACTAATTTAGTTGCTTTATTAAAGAAGGCAAAAAAGTTTGTCTTGCATGATCTGTTTTTAACAAACCCATGCTGGCTTCTAGTAATCACCTAGTTTGTTTATAGGTGCTCACAAATCCACTGCTTGATTATCTTTTTCCAGGATTTTCTCAGGTATTGATGTCAAGCTGATTTGTTTATAGTTTCCTGAATGAGGTTGAGAAATACTGATCTAGACCCTTAAAAACTAATATATATATATATATATATATCATTGCAGTTTTCTGATTTTGCTTAAGATTTTATTTTTAATACTAGTTGCAGGATTGTCAATGCTGAGGTTTTACTGACTTCACAGAATAACAATAATAATAGTAATAAAAAATGGTGCCATATTTTTTTAATTACATTTATATGCCGCCCTTCTCCGAAGACTCAGGGTGGCATACAATTTTTTGGGATACAACCCAGTGTGCTCAGCAATAGCCTTCATTCCATTGTATATGCCTGCTTATTACTAAGCGGCATTTTTACAAAGTCAGCTTATTGCCCCCAACAATCTTGGGTCCTCAATTTACCTACCCAGAGAGGATGAAAGGCTGAGTCAACCTTGAGCCTGGTGGGATTCGAGCCTACAGTAATTGTAGACAGCTGGATCTTAAGTGCAGGCATTTAACAGCCTGAGCCACCAAGGCCCTTATTTGAAGAACCAGGAAGGATTTGAACAGTAGTTCAAAATAATCATTGTAAGAGATGGGAATGAATAGAAAATATGTTCCTGCCCTCCTCCTCTCTCCCTCTCCCTCTCTGTGTATGTGTGTGTGTATGTGTATGTGTGTATGAATGTCCCATCCACCACCATTGTCTTTTTGTGAATGAAATCAAGCAATGGAGATGAAGAAAGCAATTGCAACAACCGAGCCATGTTTGTAGCATACATAACACAGAAGTTAAAGGCTGTTCATACAGATAAACTTCATGATCAAAACCCTAAACTCTCATTACAATCCCAGCAAGAGGGGGAACAATTTAAGCACAGCAGGTATCCTTCAGCTTCTGTTGGTTTCCGCCATTCCACACTTTGCTTTGAAACAAAATAATAAAAACTCAAGTGGAAAATAACTAATTTTCAAAATGGAATTTGTGGGGCTTTAAACCCAACAACAGATATTGTTGAGAGCTCAGTGTAATGAAATTGTCCAATGAGGAGAAACAGTTTCATTAAATGATTGCAAATAGCCATTCATCATTTGTATGTTGATTCTTTCTCCCAAAATATATTACATATGGTGGAAGAGCGTATCTATGTTGGAGAGAGAAAGATTTGTGCAATGTATACATTTGTATCTTTACAGAGTCACCTTATAGGGGAGATGGGTGCATAAAAATAATTAATAAATAAATCTTTATCAGGGCCACACAAATCATTTCAAAGATATACTTTGGAAGGTATTGGCATTTTATGAGGCCTTTCTTTCTGAATAGTTTTGAATATTTCAAATGAAGAGACTGTACAAACAGGGAGATGAAGAGGATACCTGACAGCAATCAGCTTCTAAAGCAGGATGTGATTATTTTAGTAATTCAAAAAGAAGTACTTCAAAAAGAGTACTCTTCCTGTGCATCACAAAGAATCTATTTCAAAGGATTTTCACAGATCGATCTATCTATCTATCATCTATCTATCTATCTATCTATCTATCTATCTATCTATCTAATCTACTTACCTTCATTAACAAAGGATATTTTTGTAAAGTGAGATTAGTCCCTTGCCATACTAAATATTATAAATGAGATTAGAGGCATAAGAATGGGCATTGTGGAAAAATCTAGTCAGGGCTGTCAAACTCCTGGATGCATCATGTGCTGGCCACGCCCACACCCAGTTTAGAGAAGGGGAAACAAGTCCCAATACGTCATATGATGCCGCCGTGACAACATAAGTTTGACATCTCTGGTCTAGGTAGTCATAGAGCATCATGCACAGAAAATGCATTTTTATTTAGAGCTATGTATTTCTCATTCATAACTACTGTACTAATTTAATAATATGTATTTAGCATATGCAATGTATTCAGTTACCCTCTCAATTCTTTTGGGAGATGTCCTGTAGTACAAAGTTCCAAAATGGAATATATGCCTTGATTTCCACAGCCCACCAACGTACAAGATGCTCAACTCATGCATAGTCCTACTGCCCTGACTACATGAGGATAAAAAAAAAATGTAGATACAGGCCCAACATTTTAAATTAGAATTATTATATATTATGCAGCTAATGTTGAGACATACATTTCAAGATGAAAATTACTGCAGGAATAATGAATTGAATAAAGGTTGAGTAGCACATATACAAGACAATTAATCTGGTTTTAAAAGGGGATTATAAAAAACTCCTAAAATAAACTGTCCCCTCTAGCATTTTTAAGATCCAGATCCATTTTGTGCTATATGTCTTTACCCAATAAAAACTTGATATTTTATATTAATAATAGAAATAGCACCTAGACTTATATATCACTTCATACTGCTTTCCAGCCCTCTCTAAGCAGTTTACAAAGTTAGCATATTGCTCCCAACAAGCTGGGTCCTCATCTTACCGACCTCAGAAGAATGGAAGATTCAATCAACCTTTCAGCCAGTAAGGGTCGAACTCCTGGCAGTGAGCTGAATTAGCCTGCAATACTGCACTCTAAACATTGCACCACTACAGCTCAATAAATGCTTTTTTTTAACTGAGAAGAAAGAAGCAGTTATTACATGTACAGGTCACACTTGATATAGCACAAATGCTGCCACTATATCAAGTGTGACCTGTACATGTAATAACTGCTTCTTTCTTCTCAGTTAAAAAAAGTGGGTTAAGAGCCAAACTGTTAAACATTTTCCCCTGAAAACAGGGGCCAACCACTTTTTATTAGAATGAGTTTCAGCTAATATATTGTAAGGTGTATCTGGGTAGAAGAGGTGTGGACAGGAATGTATCTCTGTGTGGTTATGTGTGGAAGGAGAAATAGCTTTTTACTGGATCTCAGGTATTAATATAAATTGTATTTGGAATAATCTGTGAAACCCACTAGCAGTCTCTGAGGGGAAAGTTCTTTATTTTAGCTTGGTAAGATTGCTCTTGTTTTTGCATGCAGCCAAAAACCTTAGAAAGTTGATATGTTTTTGTAAATGTAATTCATTATTAAAAAATAAAAAACAAGTACAGGATGGTTGCATTCATTTTAACTGAAACCCTGCCCTCTGCAACCTTTGTATAAGCATATGAGCTGTTCTGAATAAAAAATTATCTTCTTTATTGTTATTTATTTTATGTAGCAAGATAGTCGCTTGCTGTATGTAAAAATATTATGCAATCAATACTTGAATTTCAGCTGTTTGGAATGGAGTCCAAATCTAATTTAAAATCCAGCATTTTATGTTTGCTTTTCAACTAAATGGCTTTGCTTTTGAGAGGATTGCCCTTCAACATGAATCCTGTGAATTGCTATTTCATCATCTTTTTTCCTGATTTCACAATAAGTCTAGTATTTTTCTTAAAGGCACAGGGCTAGAGAAAGGAAAATCACTACAATTTCTTGTCCTGCCTTAATGACAAATTTGGGGCCAGTCATTCTCTCTCTCTCAGCTCTAGGAAAAAAACACTGTAAGCCAGTTTCAAAACTCATTCCAAGAAAACTGCAGGAACTTGTCTGGACAGCCATCAGAAGTCAAGATTGACAATATAAATATGTCTTGATTTGAGTATTTGCATGAACCACTGAACATGTTACATGTTTTGCACAATTCTCAACTAGAGGTAAAAGGACTCCCCAATCTCAGTCCAATGCCTGGCACAGAACTTGCCACCTAAGTCAGAAAAAATGTCCAGCCCTAGCAAGGCAAGATGGTTGCTCCACAGCCATCTAGATAAGGAATTTGCTCCTAGTCTATGCCTGAGCCTATCTGCAAATACTATCACTGATTGATTGAATATCTGCCATCAAATCAAGGTTGACCTTTAGTGACCACAAATTGAATAAGCAGACAGAATCCTGAAATTCAATCACCCTATGTGATTTATCATGGAAGCCCATTAGAACCCTTCTTCTTCAGAAGGGACAATCAGCCTTACTTTAGTTATCAATTTAATTTTTGACTGTGCTGGCTGGTAAGTGCCCTGATTTAAGGATTAAAAGTCAACACATTTCTCTGTGTTGTATTGCTTGTAAGTTGCATAGAGTTGTTATGATCAAGTAGGCAGCTATATAAATTCTCTAAACAAACACAAACAAACACACGCACACACACACTGCTTAGTATACCTGTGAACACAACCAAAGCAATATGATAAAGTCAGAGACTAAAATATAGTTCTTGGAATTGATGGTTTATAAAACATTTAACTATTAGGTCATTGTGGAATATCTCTGAATATTCTTTATTCACAATTTCATTGAGTATGATTGTAGTGGAGCCTTATGGAGGTATCTGACTGTGCCAAACAAGGGCTAAACTAGTGGGGATGTGGGTGCTTACTTATCTACCTGGCCATAGCAAAGGATCTCTGCACTTTTAACTGAGTCCTCCGAGAGAGATTCATAGTCACATTTACAATCCAATCCTTGGTTTACAATGTCATGAAGCAGCATTCTGGAAGTTCATGCTCGATATGAGCCAGAATACTCACAGCTGGATCTATGATTTTTCATGCTGCATCAAAAGTTCTAGTAGTTGCCAATCACTTGGAGCACAGAGCAGTTCATCTCCTTCCTGGATTATCTTTCATGAATTGCCAAAGAATGCCTCCATAGGTTCAGTGAAAATAGCTTATCAAATGTTCTATGGCTTCAATGGACAGGTCTTCTGAATGTGTTGGCTTATTCTTTTTCTAATTACATTTCAGCATTTCAGAATAGGATGGAATAAATATGAGTTTGGTTTGATTTCTCTAACATTAATAACAGACTTTGGCTGACCCTGAAAAGGTAAGTATCGAAACTGTAAATTAAAGGAGGAAGAAAAAAAATTATTGGGAAGAGGGCAGTGACAATCTGCTTCTGCATCAATGTCCAGAAAAATACATCCATGTATTTATTAACCCATCAAGAACTGAGGAAGTAAACCTTAATACTGACTCAAAGGAAACTTTACCTGAACACTATTACATCTATAGCAAGCAGAAACCAATAGCTCATATTGTACTTTAGCCCAAATATAGTTAGGCAGCTGTAGGTTATTCAGTAAGTCATACTTAAATCATGGCTTAGTGTACATGTGAGCACAATCAATTTGTGTGCAGCTACTCTCAATCTTTCTTTTCAGGGCTTAACAAACAAGGTTTGGAAATCCCACTGCACTATTCTGTCCAACAGTATTGTACTTCTTATCACTACTGAAACATTTATTTCAGAAGTATTCAAGTTATGGATATTTTACATTGGTAAAGTGGAATTTTTTTAGCTAAACTTTTAATGTTAATTTGCATAATGAATATCAATTGTGCTAACTGTTGTAAGATGTATATTCCATGCAGAGCATTGGCAAATAATTGACCAAAATACATATTTTGGATCTAGCTCTCTTTAATGACACAATGAGTGACAGATATAATTAATTGCATCATTTTTATCTTTTAGCTTTCAGGGAAGTAAAATATGGTTTATGGGTTTATGGGTGAAAATGTTGCTATAGTTGTGCATAACATCTGATCATGGTCAATAAAACAATTCATATGGTTATCCTCTTAATGGCCAGGAATGTATCATATTTCACAAAGATTTCCTACATTGAGTCACAATTCTTTCATTTCCTTTTGCCGTAGTGCTATTAAACTTGATTGGGTTTTTTTTTAGATTGTGTAAGTATTATATCTTTCCCCATAATGTTATTACATTGCATTTACATTGTGTTTCGGTGCTAAAACAAAACTCTTTATGTTTATGTACGCTCTGCTAAAACAGAAGTTGCTGTTTTAGCAGAAGTGACTAGAGTGACTAGGCTTTGAGAAGTGTCTTCCCACAGATATTTCTCAGAATTTCTTTGAACTCTGAATAATTTATTCTCATCATATCTGCTACTAAACCTCCCATCACCAGGGCTCTAAGGGGGAACGCACCTCCCTCTTTGGATATCTGATCAGATTTTTTAAAAATGATGAACCTTTCACAGATTTTATTTATAACATTGGAAACAGTATCCAGACACATTAGCTATAGGCACAGCAGCAGACTAGAAGTTTTACACTACACAAGCAGCTTTGAGTAATTATCCTTACTGCATCCTTCCCAGTTGTGCTCCTTCTACTTGTTTTTGCCAGATGCTGGATCAACATTTCAAAGCATTGTTCTCCTCTCCTCTCACCTCATCCCAGCACTGATTTCTCCTTGGGACTGATCTTCAGACTCCTTCTCAGTTTCTTCTCACAGATGAAACTTTCAGCTCTTCACATCAAGGTGATGTAATGGTCAATCATCACTCTGGTATTTTTTTATACAAAGCTTCCTGTTCTTTCTTCTTCACTGCTGGCTCCGCTTTGTAACTGAAGGCTGGAGAACCTACTAGTTCCATCTTTTTATCCTCCACTTTTTGACTTTTAGGCTGGAGCTAGTTAAACAGTAACCTAGAATTAGCATGTTTAGCATGGAAATTTAACTATTTTTCTTCTCCAAATCTGTATTTTCATCCCAAAAGATTCTGTTTCTCATGTCCTGCTATTTGGCTAGATATCTTATATGTTGTTTCTACCCAATTTCCATGGTTAATATATATATAGTATTACAAAAAAACCACAACCTTGTATCTAGTAGATGTTATGGATCTACATTTTGGACTACACTATAATCCAAGAATATCCAATCAGAATATTTCACCTCCAAATTTACAAGGCTTTCTAAATTATGTTAAGCCATGAAAGGCTCTTGAATCCTATCAAAGGAACAGACTTATTAAACATATATTCTGAATGCTAAAATTGACTAAATATCTTCTTGGTGTGCAAAGAATGACCAACATCTGCTCTATTCTATTCATAAAAGCTGATTTTCTTTGTTCTTTGGTCAAAACAGTTGAAGCCTTGTTACGTTCTGGGTGCTAGTTGTATCCAGTCAGGGAGGCTGGGGATTATATTAGGCAATAAGATTTAGAACACATGCAAGAAAACATTTTCTAATTTGATTCAAGACCATAACAATTCTATTAAATTTTGCTTCTGATGCAATTTGTGTGAATCACCTATGGAGAATATTTGGAGAGACCAATCCCCAGTGCAGTGTCTGCTGATACATTTAGTTAATTTTTGCTTTTCTTCAGCAGATAGCAAAGACTCCTGTTTTTCTGTGCCAAATCATTGTTGTTTTCTTGAGGCTATTTTCTGTGTTCTGACTCTGCACTGATAGTTTGGATGGGAATTCAAACTAGCATTTTTAATAAAAAATATTTTTGTTCCAAATACTATAGTCCAGGAATATATTACACTGGCTTTGTTCTTAAGACAAATTTTTGAACTACAAGTTACCCAACCATAGTTTAACCTAAATGTTGTATAAAGTTGGCCTGTAGAATTAGTTTATGGCTCGCTGTACTACAGTAACAGGGTAATTGAATTAACTGAGGAACCTATGGTTTAATGAAACATGGATAGATGGTAAAATGATGATGGAGGCAATGGGAAGTGAGGCAGGACAGTCCCAGTCTATGTTGAATGTTATTATGTTAAATCCCAATTCCATTTCTGCACTGAAGAAGGAAAACAGGTTCAAGTGTCAGGGAGATTTTTTCCCTCCCCCCAAGAAAACCATTCTTAGAAGTGAATGGATAAACATCAGTTAGTATAGTGTATTTCAAACTTGACAATACTGGCTGGAGAATTCTGGGAGTTGAAGTCTGTTCATGTTAAAATCATCAACTTTGAAATACACTGAATATAATTGCCTCATGCTGGCCTACCCTACACACACTCTCTCCCTAGTTTTATTGTTATCCATGGGTCAAAAATTGTGTTCAACATCAATAGCCTACTGGTATGGCATAGAAACTTTATAGTATCGACTCTGAGACAGAACATCTCTCAGAGCTTCAGCCTAATTAAGTGGACAGTTACAAGGCCAGGCTATTGAAGATGCTGTTTTAACTTTGTCATCACTTATACATGTATTAGTTCCACTATAGTTAACCTTTCTTAGAAACTTTGCTTTCTAAAACAATATGAAATGCTTCCGGATTCATAGTATTCAAATTCTATCATATGTTTAGGATTTAAAAATGTAGACACAACATGCCCACATTATACAGTCATATTTTCAAATAATTTGACATCCCCTCAAAAGAGAAAAGAAAAAAATCATAAGATAAAAATACATTCAAAATATTGTAAAGGTTTTCAGATACAATTTGTCTTCTATCTCTGAAGGACTACAGATGGCTCCTCTTTCTGAAGTAGAAAATTAAGGCAAAATCTCTGCCAATAAATCTCAGAGCACAGCTTTTCTCTTCAGAAAGAGATTCTTCTGCTGCTGCCCATTATTAACAAGACTAGAAAGAGATGCTTGTGTGCATGTGTGTGTGCGCGTATATGTATATGTACACACACACACACACACACAAGCATCTCTTGTGTATATGTATATGTATAAGTGTGTATATACATGTTTTGCTTGTGTGTATATGTGTGTCTGTATATATATTCCTATTGCTTATGCCAAAATAACATGGCAGGTGTGTGGGACCTTGTTCCTTGACCAATGGGACATGAGAGGCAATATTTATAGCTGTGCTCTGCTAAACAACAGATTTTGCTTCTACATCCTACAGGTGTCAGGATGGAAGTAGTTTTAGCAAGGTTATATACAAGTATGTACTGACCCAAACACACCACTGCTCTTTTGGTCAAAAAGGCAGCCACAACAGCATAATCTGAAATATATGAAATACAATGAACAAAGAAGTGGGAAGAGGTTTGCTCACACTGCCACCGCTTGAGTTTTTTTTTAAAAAAATCACATCATACTTGACCACACTCTGCTCTCCAAGATGGTTATGATAATATAGCACTTAAAGAAAACCACATATCACATTTAGTATATTTGGTTTAAAATGTTGCCTTTAACTCCTTGCCCCCCGCCCAAAAAAATAAGTCTTATTAAAAGATTTTACAAAGATTTAGAAACATAGACAAAGAAATAGAAGAAATTATAAAGGGATAAAAGAAAAAGTGAAGAACTAAAAAAAGAGAAAAGGGAAGGTATCTAAAGAAGAGACTTCCAATCTTTGTAGCTGAAATAAACACAAGAATTATCAACTCCATCTTCCCACTTCACATATCGTAATTCCTTTCTTCTAATAAACAAACTTTTGTAATCCCCAAATCAGCTATTTATTTTTATACATTTTCAGCAAAAAGTCCATAATGTCTTTGAAGGATCCTTACGAATCACGTGATAAAAATTTATACACTTGGCAACTGATTCAAGGTGTTGGTGTTAACATTCAAAGTCCTTTACGATATGGGTCCGGGGTACTTGTGGGAGCGTCTCCTGCCAATATCAAACACTGATCGCCCTGTGTGTGCGCACAGACGGGGACTCCTCGGGGTACCATCAGCTAGACAATGTCGGCTAGAGGTGCCCCGGGGAAGGGCCTATTCTGTTGCGGCCCCCGCCCTGTGGAACCAAGTCCCTCTGGAGCTTCAGTTGGCTCCTGATCTTCGCTCCTTCCGCCGCGATCTGAAGACCTGGCTGTTTGAACAGGCCGGGCTGGACTGACCTCCTGGGGTTTTTAAGTATTTTAATGGGTTTTTAGTGATTGGGCTTGTTGATCTAATTCTGTTTTAAATATTTATTGATTGAAGTACTGTGTTTTTTAATTGTGAGCCACCCGAGTCCTTGCGGAGAGGGGGCGGCATGTAAGTCCAATTATAAATAAATAAATAAATAAATAAATTCATATTTATGACTGCTGCAGTGTCCCAGGGTCATGTGATCACCTTTTGCAACCTTCTGACAAGCAAAGTCAATGGGAAAACCAGATTCACTTAACAACCGTGCTACTATCTTAACAACTGCAGTGATTCACTTAACAATTGCATAAAAAAAGGTTGTAAAATGGGAAAAAACTCACTTAACAAATGTCTCACTTAGCAACCTAAATTTGGGCTTGTTTGGGATCGTAAGTTGAGGACAACCTGAGAAGCTTTATCCACAAGTCAATGAACAGACACATAACATTTTAGAAATGATATTAAAATGAATCTCTTCCAACCTCACAGCTGTTATCAATGCTTAGAAGAAACAGACAGTTTCAAGGTAGCATTAGGAATCTGATCATGTGAGACCAGAAGCCCTGTTGGACCCGAAGGCACTGGCATGCAGACAAAAGGAGAAAGCCTGGCCAATTGGCCACCATCAGCCTTCTAATTTGATGAAAGAGAGAAGCAGCTGGAAGAGGGGATTTGGATTAATTTTAGTACTCAGTGGTGCTGATATTGCAAAATCCCAAAATAATATCCCAAGTATGTCTCTGAGCAGTAGGGAGAAAATAGGGGCCTTAGGGCCAGCTGTGGATATATCTTTAGATGTGTATCAAACATAACAAAAGCTGGAACAGAAAACAGCCTCATTTGGTGCTTGTTTAGTATCATTACTGAGCCAAATTGAGGAAATGAATGATTTGGGCCAAGCAGCTGTGATAAAAATCAAAGCTTTAAGTACAAATGGGTGACCTGAATAAAAATGAATAAATAAATGGCCATTTGTGAGCTTTTATTAAGCCAGCGTTGCCCTAAGCAGAAGAAAATGAGGTTTGGGGGAGTAGACCCTCCTCTTTCCAGAGAAGGCCAGGTCTTGAAATGCCTCTTCCTATTTGTCTCTGTTGCAAAATATTCCAGGGTTGAATTCTTTTCTTATTGACGTTCCACTTGATTTCAGTAATGGAGCTGAAATAGCTCTTTTCCTACAGATTCAATCAATCAATCTCAACTAAAACTGGGTTTGCTTACTGGGAGCTGTTTTCTTTCTAGAAACAAATTCTATGGTTGAGTCTGTTGCGACTTACAAAGAGAGATTTCAAGGAAATGAGCATGTTGATTGGCAAAGTATTATACAAGTAAGTTTGAATTTGGGGCATACTCCTTAAAATAGTAGGACCTAAATCTTTCCCATTGAATCCAATAGATTTTTAAAAGGTTTCAATGTTGGATGGATTGTGCCCTTGGTTTTTACACTAGTGAAAATGCCAACCCAACTTCAAAGCCATTTTTAATTTTAGCCTGAAGCTGAAATTCTGCAGACAGACTTCATTATAATAAATATTTTTCAATCTGTTAATTTTGGTACATAATTTGCAGAAGTGGGATTCTCCGGTTCAGACCAGTTCGGGCGAACCTCTAGCTGTGATGATCAGCTGGCTCTAAACTGGTTCGATCTGACGATGCAACAAGTAACATTGAAGTAACATTGAAGGTAAGTAATTGCGATAGCTGTGCACACATGCACAGTGCATGTTAGACACGTGCTGCACAAAGTGCGCAATTAGCGAACCAGTTGTTACACTGGAAGAATCCCACCCGTGATAATTTGATATCTACAGCCAATGATATACATAACAGTAGTTGATGAACCTCATTTTTATTTAAAGGGATGTTACTTTTTGAATCTTCTATTTGTATTGAATTAAAAGAATTTCTAAAATATTATTCAGCTATGATTTCAGGACACTGACTTTCCAAACATAATGAATCTAGCTTTTAAACAGCCTTATGTAGGGACAGCAAGTATGGCTTTAATCTGTCCTTTTTCTCTAAAACTACAGTTTTGAAATACAGCCAGGCCTTTCCATTGATTTGGTTTTATATTCTGTTTTCTTCAATGTTGTTGGTCAGATATAAAATCATTCTGTATTTAAAGTGTGATTGCCCTTGCAAATTAGGAAAGGCGGAAATTGTGAATTATTTTCTCCTGTGTTATCCCTTCTATGTGGACTTATGTGTTCGACTCACCTACACTGGGAGATATTTCTGGCAGGAAGATCAGGCCAATATGTGGCTCCTTCTAGCACAGGAGCCAACTTCTATACCATCATTGTCTGTTCCTAGGTGATTATGATTTTATAAAATTATAAGCAAATACCCTGGAAACATCTCATTACTCATGAGTATTGTATGCATGTATAAAACCATACCGTGCAATTAGAAATATCTTATTCAACTCTTGTGCCTGCCAGGTTTGTTTAATTTTAAAGATATATTATACACATTATTTGTCCTTCTTTAATTGTGTAGGTTTATAGTAGAGCCTGCTAACAAATTTTGAAAGTACAAGAGTTATTTTAACTCTGTTACAAACAACAGCCTTGTGTATTCGAATGCACAATCATTCTAACTTACAAATTTAATTTAAATGCCTATTAATGAACATTATAATCAGATGGATGGAAGCTATCAAATTGATATAGATAATCCAATGTACTGATTTACCAGTAATTTACAATACTTTGAGCACTGTACCATTTTGACAGCCTGATTAGAATTAGGAATGTTCAAGCCAGACTTTGTACTTTTTAGAAATGTGAAACTTTGGGTGTAGCTCTTTAGGACTTTCCCACTTATTTTTTTTTAAATAAATTAATAAATAAAGCTATGAACATATCCAAAGCACCTTCCTCTTCCTGTTTTCACCACAGTAATAACTTGTCAGGTGAATTGGGCTGAGAGAGACTGCCTGGCTCAAGGTCAACCAACTGGCTTTTATGGCTAAGGCAGGACTTGAACTGATGGCCTTAAACACCAGACCAAACTGGCTTTCTTTCCTTGAAATAATGCATTTTTAGACAACTGATATGACCTTCAAATTTGATTAGTAAGGACTCAGCAGTGGGTCCCTGTTCCGTGAAAATCTATTTCATTTCACTTTATGAATCTGGTCCAAAAGAATAACAGAACAATCATTCTGTTTCTTTCAATTCAAATGAGAATAGTCTTCCTCTTACAAATGGATGGGATAAAAATTTGGGGTGGTGATGGTATATTGAGCTTTATAGAAGAGGAAATTCAAACCCCTTCCTTGGTGTCATCTTTATCTGTGTCCTTGGTGAAATCTCCATTCCTAGATATGTTTTAGATTTCAGCCTACCTGAAGAGACTTTAAAATACCCTTTGTTTTACCACTGTGTCTGAAATTGGTGATTTAGAATGAGAAGAATTCCAGTAAAATGACTTCTCACTATACATGACAAACATAAAAGATAATTGCTGCTGAAGAAGCACTGAATATATTTACTATGAACAAGTGTGATTGTTTGAATATTTTAGCATCAGTGAAAATCTCTTACTGCTTCTTTAAATTCTTGAACAAGCTTTTCAAGTAGTGTGTAGACAACAAAGGACTAATGGGTATATTTGAATTTTTAAAACATACTGAGGAATTCCAGCAAAATTCTCCTGGGGTCAGGTTACTTATTAAAAAATAGTTTCCACAGTAAATGTGGTCAGTGATAATGCACCTATTTACAGAGTCAAACTTGTAATGGTTATCTCTGCAAAATACAGTTTGCCTTTGTCTACTTTTCCGAACAAGCAGACACACTACAAATTGCAGCTGCCCACCATTTTTATTCTCTGACAAAATGTTATAGTCCCAAAGGCAGTTTTAAAAATAAATTGTTTCTGGATGCTGGCAGCTGAATGCCAGGTTCACATTTAACTTCATTTAAAATTAAATTTCTATATGTTTTTTAAAAAAGTAAAAAAGATGATTACCTTCTATAATTTATGAACAGTTTGAGCAAGAAAGAAAAGTAAATATCTGATAGAACTGAAGGACTTGAAACCATTATCTTTTTTATTTTATTATTTTGTTTTTTACCCACATTTTGTCTTCTGTGCACAATTATTACTCCACAGCAACTCATGGTTCAGTACCAAGAACAGCTCCCTTACTTTCCTTCTTTGTGTCTGTTACATGTTGAAAGACATAATTAAAAAACTAATATATTTATATGGTTTGTTCCATTTGTTTTAAAATAATTAACTTTTTGTTCTGAAGTGCAGAAGCATAGCTTTGTCCTCTTCCTATGATCCATTTCCCAGTTGTTAACATCAGAAAGTTGGAACGAATGCAAGAGTGGTGACAAATTCATTGTAAATGGAATTAACCTCTTACCTAGATAGAGTATGCCCATCTTTTTGTATTCTGAATGAAGCACCAGGAGAGTTGATGTACTCCAGGTCTTCTCCATTAAACAGCCATAAATAAGCACATAGACATTAACAACTTCTATAGACTATGCAAAAAAAAAATCAACCAGCCCAAACGAGAAATAGACTCCAGCACATCTATACCAGTAATCAGCACTCAGATCAGCATAGATTAACTCCAAGGCCAACTTCAGATCAACTATCAAATAAGCAATAGCCCAATTAAGAAACAGCTAAAGAGCCATCAGTAAAGAGTCCAACCAAAGAATCTCTAAGACCACCCACACCCACACAGACAACAGAATATAAACTGACAGCAAACAGCACTCCTTACGATCACTGATGATGTTACTTAGTTAGGGTAATGAAATATCTGCAAGAAAACAAGCAAGCTTAGAGAGCACCAAGGACCCCTTATTTTAGTTTTGAATATCTGTTTGATGTAATGTTCCAACTGGAGTTGGTGAATATAAACTACAGGTAGTCCTCATCAGGGGTGGGATTCAAATTTCTTAACAACCGGTTCTGTGGGTGTAGCCTAATTTGTGGGTGTGGCTTGGTGGTCATGTGACTGGCTAGGCATGGCTTCTATGTAAACATTATAAATATGTCTGTAAATATTGAATTTTTTATTAAAAAAGAACAACTTTTACCCAAAATCAGGCAAAGCAGGCAGGCAGATTGAGTTGCTCACAGAATCACAGATTCATTCAGAGATCTATCTTTCTGCAATTGGCTACCTGAGTCTTTTGTATAAAATTTGCTTGCAAGCAAACTCATAAAATTTGCTAGCAAGCAAACTCACAAAATTAACTAACAACACACCATGTATGTAAATATCAAATTTTTTATTTAAAAAAGACCAACTTTTACCCAAAATCAGGCAGAGCAGGCAGGCAGATTGAGTTGCTCACAGAATCAGAGATTCACTTAGAGATCTGTGTTTCTGCCATTTGCTATCTGAGTCTGCACTGAATAATAGAAGCTTCAGACTCAGCTCTGCTTTTAGATTAGCTAGAAAGCAAGAAATCCAATGATTTCCTGTTTTCTAGCTAATCTAAATCTCCCAGCACAGCAGAACAGCCAATGGTCAGGGGAAAAAAAAGGAAAAATAGCAACTTAGCAGGCAAGTTTGATGGCGTGCATGCCAGATAAGGAATGAGTGGGTGGGGTGGGGCCAGCCAGTGATGCAATTTGCCGGTTTTCCAGCAGGTAGAATCCCACCCCTGGTGAGAGTGCATTTTGCACACATGTGTAGACCATTTCCAAAAAACCTCAGCTGTGCTGCCTGGACAGCTGACAAGCGCTGCGTGCGGGAACACAGTATTGAAAATCCTCTTCTTTCTGTGCCGTGCAAAGCAGCTAAGGTTGAAAAAGCAGGAAATAAAGGACAGCCAAGATCCCGGGTGGGCGGGTAGGCCAAACAGAGCACAGACATGAACCGATTTGGTGTCTGCTGCTCTTCAGAGCTACTGGTTCTACAGAACCTGGCCGAACCGATAGAATCCCACCCTTGGTCCTCATCTTATGATGACAATTGAGCTCAACATTTCTGTTGCTAAGCAAAACCATTGTTAAGGGAGTTTTGACCTATTTTACAACCTTTCTTGCTGCAGTTGTTAAGTGAATCACTGCAGTTGTTAATTTAGTAACAGGGTTGTTCAATGAATCTGGCTTCCCCATTAACTTTGCTTGTTAGAAGGTTGCAAAATGTGATCACATGATCCTGGGACATTGCCAATGTCATAAATATGAGTCAGTTGCTAAGGGTCTGAATGTTGATCACATGGAGGTGGAAGTTGTAAGTGTGAAAAACAGTCCTAAGTCACTTTTTCCAGTGCTGTTGTAACTTCGAATGGTGGCTAAATGAACTGTTTTAAGTCGAGGACTACTTTTACAGAAATGGGGAAACTTCTAAATGCTTTTTAATTGTAACTTTTAGTAGATCCAACCGATCTGGTCAAGGGTCAGATTGTGAGAATTGCAATGAATCCAGTCTGCACCATAATTTCCCACCTCTGCACAGGATATTAGAGGCCAGAGGTGAGGTTTTGCTTCTTTCTCTGCTTTCATTCTAACTAGTCGCCTCCATAAAATGTGAGTAAGACCTAAAGCCTTAGATTTTCACATTCCTCTTATCTCCTTATCTCATTTTCTTTGGTATCTTTCATATTGTAAACATGAAGGCACTGTTTTTCTATTTCAACATGATTATTCTAGAATCCTTCTACATTTATTTTAAATACATATGAAAACAGATTCAACTTCGTTAAACAGTTTTTAATGGAAATCTGGGGAATATGCCAAGTGGGTGCTAGTACACACTTTGACCTCAAACACACAAGGAGAATTCAATTAGCTGGTGTTTGGATGGGAGACCACCAGGAAATCCTTGTGTTGGGGACTAAATTACCCTTTCAAGAAATTGGTTTGGAAAATGATAGTGTCAGCCATTTTTATTTCTCTGTCAGGAAAACCGCATTGACTTTCCCCAGAGTCAGTAGAACTAGAACTCTATAGAAGACTTAAGCTTTTATCTTTGAAACTTTCACATTTAATAGACAATTAAAAATATTTGGGTTTCTTATGAGTGACAGACTGAAGGACAACATTTCTGTTAACAAATCCATCATACTGTTATTTTGGGGGAGAATACAAATGGGCTGCCAATTTTTCCTTTAGTGAGTGTACTTTCTGAATACAGAAGGCTTCTTACATAAGACTTGATTAAAATGCTGGAGTTACTATACTTACTATACTTTTTTGCTGCATAAATTAATAGGTATTAATTAATCTAACAATACTTCCAAAATTGAAAAAAATTAAAGCTTTGCTAGATTTTCTCAGAAAATACTTGTTTTTCCTAAGAGATATTTTCTTTTTCCCCTACTTCTAAGGACTGAAAAAAAATATTAAGGCCATTTTCTTTGAATATTTTATCAATTGTTTTTATGGCCATTTAGATCAACTATACTCCAGACAATGGTCTTGTGGACAATGCAAAATGATGTCTAGGAAGCCAACAGAGTTGCTGTTGCTGTTACTTGTATTAGCAGAAAAGCCAACGTTCTTAAAAAAATATTACAATGATTATTATTTTCCACTGCCAGTTGGGAGCATAATTCTGGAAAAACTATTGACCTATTTATCTTGTCCTTGGAGAAAGTGACTGAACCCCTTTCTCTGTTCTTAATGTCAAAAGGACCAAATGTTAATAGACCAGGTGCAGAAAGTACTCCTTGAAGTTGGTTCAAATGGGTTTATTTCTCACAAGCAGTACCAAAACAGAATTCTGGAAGTCATCTGTTCCCAAACTAAATCCCATCAGTGTTGGTTAAGTGCTTTAAATAAATCTTTCAAATAAATAAATCAATTTGTTTACCAGTTTAGAAAGTTGCTTAAAGTCAAAGAAAGGGAAATCTTTCAGCAGCATCCTGTGGACAAGGCCAGATCACACTTTTAAAAACATGTGGCTTTGGTATATTCATTTGTGATATATGCACCCAATCCTGATCTGAACAATAATTGCCTAAAATTTCATTTTCTATTTGTACTTGGGTGCAGGTGGTGAATTATAAATTAGGTGGCAACCAGCAGTCAAGAACTTCCAGTAGAAGGTAGGGCTGTGAGTCACATGAGAAACAAATTTCAGATTTGCAAAGAATTGTTACCAATTTATATTTGCTCTATTTGCTCTGTGATCCAAGATATTTGTCCAAAAAAAGAAAGAAATGGGAAACTCATTTTTATGTAAGTATGGCACCAACCCCCTATTTTTTTAATAATTGGAAAGAGGCATATTGGATATCTGCCATAGCTCAGTTACCAGATGTTAATTGACTTGTTGGATGCATGTTTAACATTTCCAAAGGATGATAATCAAGATGATTAAAAATAAAATAAAATGTTTCAAAACGAATTAAACAGGGATACACTAAAACCAAATAAAAATGCAGGATTGTAAACATAAGATAATCAATGACTCAAAAAGGCTACATTACATTCTATTCAATTTCATTCTGGAATCCTCAATAGCTTCCCATTGTCAAAGCTGCCGGTGGCACCAGGTTCTTATCTGCTTCCAGGCAGAACTGTAATTCATCATGTCTTATTTCTGGACTGCATTTAAGTGGCCTGGAATTACATTCTCAATAGTAGTTTGTAGGGCCAGGACTAGAACTAAAGTAGATTCCCTATCACTTATTGTTACATTTAATTAAACACAATTCAGGCAATCACCCTCCTGTCACAGATTTTATAATTCCCCTTTGGACATGTTCAACAGCACAAATCTGACACCTGCTTTTTGGAAATCTGGAAGTTTTATCTAATGTTTGGGGGTGATGGGTGAGCGAATCTTCTTTCCTCCTGTCCCATAGTTTTATGGAAGAAATGCTTGGTCTTCCCTATGACAGATTTTTGGCTGGCTGCATGGAAGAATTAAAAGATGTACTCTCTTATCCTATCTGCAACATGTATAGCCTCAGGACACTGAATTTATCAGAGTTAAAGAGAAAAGCCACTCTGCAAAGATGTTAACATATTGACAGTGATTCATTGCTGCAAGCATATTAGTTAGGGATGAATTTAATGTGCAATTGCTGAGTTCTGACTTCTGGGTAGATTTTATTTCTCTTGATTTTTTTTTCTGAAAGCCTGCCTGCTGCTCAGTTTCCCCCACTTCTTTTTATCTCCTGCTGACAAATGGATGCCTGGATTAGGCCCAATATAAAGGATTCCCATGAGGGCACTACTGAGACTCCCATAGGAAACAGCTGGGAAACGCAGACTGGGTGTCACTAATGTGTATGTTGGTTTCCATTCCTTGAGACTTTGAGGTTTCTGTTGCTCTCTTTTGATTGTCAGTAGGCAGCTGACTGTGTGCTTGCAAGCTTTGTGATACTTGAGGTCACATTGCATGAATTTAGTGGTTTCCCCCTAGCTTGAATTATAAAATTATCAGGTACACTCTAGGTTAAGTGGAACCATTTTTGTGTGTGTATTCTAAATGGATAGTAGCTGCACGGTGGGCACAAAATGTGCGAAGAAAACATGTTGCTCCCTGCCAAGCTTAGAAAACATTACATTCAATGCAAATATCTAATGATTATTGTGTGTGCCTGGATTATAAGAAAAGTAGGCTTGATGGAAGAAGCTGTATTTTAGCACTTTGATGTTATATACTTTGCTGAAATGGTGTGAGTGAAGTTGTATCATCAAGCTTTCAGTCCTTTCTACCTGTTTCTGAGTAGTGTAGTAAGGAAGGATTGATGAAATGTGAAAGTCTGAGTGAATTACAGTAGAGTAAAAACAAGTTCTTCCAGGGTGCATTCTCCTGATTTACTCCTAATTTGATTAAATGAATGTATGTATGTATGTATGTATGTATGTATGTATGTATGTATGTATTTTACTACCCATCTCACTATTTTGGGAGAGTCTGGGCAGCTTTATATCATTTCCAGTAAAACTTCCCTTCTCTCCAGAGGTGATATTCAGCAGGTTCTGACCAGTTCTGAAGAACCGGTAGAGGAAATTTTGAGTAGTTCAGAGAACCATCTCTGACTGGCCTCCCTGACATCTAGTCTCTGCCTCCTGAGTCCCAGCTGATTGGTTGGGTCTTCTTTTGTTAGTGGGGTGGGGAGGGAATGGGGATTTTACAGTATCCTTCCCCTGTCACGCCCACCAAGCCATGCCCACCAAGCCACGCCCACAGAACCAGTAGTAAAAAAAATTGAATCCCACCACTGCTTATTTCCCTCTCATCTTGCTCTAGCTGGCAAACTTGGGTATTAGTTAAAAAGGCTGAAATCTGCCTAGACTTGAATGAATATATACAAGAATTGGAGGAAACTACCAAGTATGCAGTGAATGTCCCATCCCAACTGCATTCAGTGTATTCATTGTTATTTAAATTCAAAAATAAATATTGAACATTTCTTTTTAAAAGTTAAATGATTTGCATTAGAATTAATCATGTGTTAAAAATGGAATTTCTGTATCAATCGCTGAAAATTTTATTAAATATAAATTACTAACCATGACAGCATGATGAAATGAACTGCACACTACACAAAACATGGTGTAAAACATTATACAGTACAGGCTATTTTAATCAATAGCAAGGAATTGTATCTACTGGGGCTATCTTAAAAAGTCCCATCTATGAAATCACTTTTAAGACAGAAAAAAAAGTTTGCTAAAATATTTCTGAGCAACAGAGCTGTAGTTCAATGAAATCCCATTGTCCAGGAACCCCATTATCTGTGAAGAATCTGTTAACCATTTGGTATGATTGTTTGTGGACCATTTTCTTACTCCTGTGCTAACCAAAAAGTTGGATATTGTTATAGGTTGTGAGAATAACCACAATGAACAGGAGGAAAAGCAGTAGACATGGTCAAAGAAAAGAAATGGGGGGGGGGGGAAATCAGCCCAAAATCAGAACAGAATTTGAGAAAGTATTTCAGACTTAAATCTTCAAGGATGAAGGAAGCACATTCAGGGTTGCAAGATTATACAGGTGAAACTCAAAAAATTAGAATATCATGCAAAAGTTCATTTATTTCAGTAATTAAACTTAAAAGGTGAAACTCATATATGAGATAGACTCATTACATGCAAAACAAGATAGTTCAAGCTGTGATTTGTCATAATTGTGATGATTATGGCTTACAGCTCATGAAAACCCCAAATCCACACTCAGAGAATTAGAATATTACATGCAATCAATAAAACAAGGATTGTATATAGAACAATATCGGACCTCTGAAAAGTATAAGCATGCATATGTACTCAGTACTTGGTTTGGGCCCCTTTTGCAGCAATTACTGCCTCAATGTGGTGTGGCATGGAAGCTATCAGCCTGTGGCACTGCTGAGGAGTTATGGAAGACCAGGATGCTTCAATAGCAGCCTTCAGCTCTTCTGCATTGTTTGGTCTCATGTCTCTCATCTTTCTCTTGGCAATGCCCCATAGATTCTCTACGGAGTTCAGGTCAGGCGAGTTTGCTGGCCAATCAAGCACAGTAATCCCACGGTCATTGACCCAGGTTTTGGTGCTTTTGGCAGTGTGGGCAGGTGCCAAGTCCTGCTGGAAAATGAAGTCAGCATCCCCATAAAGCTCGTCTGCAGAAGGAAGCATGAAGTGCTCCAAAATCTCCTGGTACACGGCTGTGTTGACCCTGGACTTAATGAAGCACAGTGGACCTACACCAGCAGACGACATGGCTCCCCAAATCAACACAGACTGTGGAAACTTCACACTGGACTTCAAGCATCTTGCAGTCTGTGCCTCTCCATTCTTTCTCCAGACTCTGGGTCCTTGGTTTCCAAATGAGATGCAAAAGTTGCTCTCATCAGAAAAGAGGACTTTGGACCACTGAGCAACAAACCAGGTCTGTTTTTCTTTAGCCCAGGTAAGATGCTTCTGATGTTGTTTATTGTTCAGGAGCGGCTTGACAAGAGGAATACGACATTTGAAGCCCATGTTCAGGATCTGTCTGTGTGTGGTGGCTCTTGATGCACTGACCCCAACCTCAGTCCACTCCTTGTGAAAGTCCCCAACACTTTTGAATGGCCTTTTCCTGACAATCCTCTCCAGGCTTGTGCTGCTGCTTGTGTACCTTTTTCTTCCACACTTTCCCCTTCCACATAACTTTCTATTAATGTGCTTTGATACAGCAAAGCACATTAATGGGAACATGGAAGTTGGGAACATCCAACTTCCTTTGCAATTACCTTTTGAGGCTTTCCCTCCTTATGGAGGGTGTCAATGATGGTTTTCTGCACAACTGTCAGGTCAGCAGTCTTTCCCATGATTGTGATTCCTACTAAACCAGACTGAGGGACCATTTAAAGGCTCAGGAACCCTTTGCAGGTGTTATGGCTTAATTAGCTGATTAGAGTGGGACACTTTGAGCCTAGAATATTGCACCTTTGCACAATATTCTAATTTTCTGAGATTGTGGATTTGGGGGTTTCATGAGCTGTAAGCCATAATCATCACAATTATGTCAAATCATGGCTTGAACTATCTTGCTTTGCATGTAATGAGTCTATCTCATATATTAGTTTCACCTTTTAAGTTGCATTACGGAAATAAATGAACTTTTGCATGATATTCTAATTTTTCGAGTTTCACTGTATTTACCTAAGCCTATAATAAGGTAATTTTTAGTTTTCATAACTTTGGTGTAAACATCTGGTGTACCTTGAAGGACTAACAGATATATCTAATGAGTTGATACAAGTGAAACAGGCAGTAAAAGGATCTTTTTCTATATTACATCAGAATTGTAAAAAGGGAGGTGTTTTTTTACTCTGTCCAGAATAAATCTTAACAATAAATATGTCATTTTAACTGGAGAACCAGTTTGGTCTAGTGCTTAAGGCATTAAGCTAGAAAGCAGGAGATTGTGAGTTCTAGTCTTACCTTAGCCATGAAAGCCAGCTGAGTGACTTTGGGCCAATCATTCTCTCTTAGCCCAAACCACCTCACAGGGTTGTCATTATAGGGAAAATAGGAGGAGGAATGTGTGTTGGTTAGGTTCACTGACTTGAGTTATTTGTCAGAATGATGACAGGATGTAAATAAATAAATACCTGTACAAGAAATAGCACTTAGGTAGCTAACAAGTGTACCCAATAATAGTGTTGCTTCACCCTTTGCACTATGCCACTGTTCAACCTAAAGTGACTTTGTGAGGCAGTATCTGCACTAGTGAAATATCATACAACAGAGATTAAAATCTAATTCACATGGTTAAACCAGTATTTATTTTCTTTCGACTTAGCATATGGTGTAAACTCATATATTATCATTGATAAATCATGGTATGCTGTCTAAAATGATATCTGAAAGTGCCCTCAGTGTTCTTGGAATTAGTTGAACATCTGCAACTTTGGGCTAACCACTATTTTTCGGCCCTACTTTAAACTTAGTATTACACGTTTTTGATTCAATAGCTTTTTGTCTTCTTTTTAAAAAAAGGTAAAGTCTAGACATGTCCAACTTTAGAAGGTGAGGCTCATCTCTGTTTCCTAACTGAGGGAAACAGGGTTGTCTGAAGAGGCTTCCATGGTCATGTGGCTAGCATGACAATATTGCCAAGGTGAAATGAATGATAACTTCTCCCTAATTATCCCCCTTATTTTTTATGTTTGTCCTATGTATTTTGTTTCTTGAAAGAAGCAAAACTGGCTCTGTACATGATGCTGCTTCTGCTTACTTTATTATATGGAAATGAAAACTGGATGTGTCAGGAAAAACATAAAAATAAACTGAATGGAGTAGGAATGGAACTTTAAGAAGTGTCTCTGCTTTTAAGGGATAGAAGTGATAGGATCAAGAAAGAGTGATTGAATAAACGAAGGTTGAATAGTAAAATGGCTGGCATGAAATACATTGGGATGGTTTGGTTATTTAGATGGGGTCCCAGAATAGATAAGCATAGGAGGTCTTGGGGAAGTGGGAAAAAAATCACACTTGGATGGATATTTAAAATGTAAATAGCCTTTTATAGATCTGAATAACAGATTTTGCCCATAAGAAGTTCAAAGAAGCTGAACATTTTATGCACAAAATACAGTATATATGTTGTCTATATATTCCATAATTCAATTTAGTCACTGTATTAGGATTGTTCTAATGTTAAAATCTGTCCTGATATGTGCATATGATGTAGGTGCAGCATTGCTACTTGTGTTTCACATTATATTGTGCCGCTCCATGAAGCATCAGAAGATACAGGTAGTCCTTGACTTACAACCACAACTGAGCCCAAAATTTATGTTGTTAAGTGAGTCTTGCTCCATTTTATGACTTTTCCCACTGACTTTGCTTGTCAAAAGGTCCCAAAAGGTGATTACATGACTCTGGGACATTCCAACAGTCATAAATGTGAGTCAGTTGCCAAGCGTCTGAATTTTTCTCATGTGACTGGGTAGATGCCGCAATGGTCATAAGTGTGAAAAACAGCCATAAGTCACTTTTTTCAGTGCTGTTGTAACTTTGTAACAGTCACTAAATGAACTGTTGTAAATCACCTGTACCAAAAAAGTAAATAACTCAAAAAGTAAATAACTCAAGGGCCTTGGTGGTGCAGGCTGTTAATAGCCTAGTACTTAGCTCCAGCTGCCTGCAATTACTGCAGGCTCGAATCCCACCAGGCTCAAGGTTGACTCATCCTTCCATCCTCTCGGGGTAGGTAAATTGAGGACCCAAGATTGTTGGGGGCAATAAGCTGACTTTGTAAAAATGCCCCTTAGTAAGAAGCAGGCATGTACAATGGAAGGAAGGCTATTGCTGAGCACACTGGGTTGTATCCCAAAAATTGTAAGCCGCCCTGAGTCTCCGGAGAAGGGTGGGATATAAACATGAATAAAAAAAAACATTATTCATTGCCTTTCATAGAGAAGAAGTCTTGAGGTGTAAAAGATAGTCTCCTAATAAATTTTTTGTCTGGTTATTACCACTTGGTTTGTAAAGTATTTACTTTGTGCTCTCTAGTGATGACAGCAAATTGCAAAGAGACAGGCAAAACAACTCTCATTATGTTCTTGTTTTCAGGAATAATCTTATGCTATGTTATTTTATTTCAGCACAGAACCATGGCAGCAAGATCGCCTGAAGGCTAATTATCACTTGATGCACTGGGTATATCTCTTGCTCATTTAGCCAATCAAAGAGAAGGCTGAGTTTGGGTGTGTTTTGTAGGATTTATTTATTATTTTATTTATTTATTTGATTAGTCAAATTGCTTACAAGATAATAGGTATAAGTATAAACATGAGTAAGAATACAGGAAATAGGTATGAATTAATGGGGACAATAGGACAGGGACGGGAAGCACAATGGTGCACTTATGCACCATTATTTCCCCCCCTGCAAGATGTGTTTGCCAAGAATCTAGAATAGAACATAAGAGGGAAGGGTTGAACTGAGAATAAATATTCAGCCAGTTTTTCACAAATGTGGCATAGGTACTTATGTATTTTAAGCCTTCTATGTAGTCAGGCCTGGAAAGACAGTAAAAAGTAAAAACTACTTCCAAATGTTACCGCTACTGTTTTTTAAATTTTATTTAAAATCTCTATGGCAGGTGCAATACATTGGCAAGTATAACTTCTACAGGAGTACTATTTCCAGATTTAACTCTATTTATCTATGATATATTGGCTTATCACGAGTATATTTTCTTAATAGAGATAGCATACTAACTTCAAAATTAGTCCCAGGTTAATGAATTCCTCCCATTGTCTTGGGAGTGGAAGGAAATCTAGAAGACCTAGAAAACCTCCAAGGCAGTGGTGAGATTCAATTTTTTTACTACTGTGGGTGTGGCTTGGTGGGCGTGGCTTGGTGGATGTGGCGGGGGAAGGATGCTGTAAAATCTCCAGTCAGAGGTGGTATTTGCTGATTCTCTGAACTACTCAAAATTTCTGCTACTGGTTCTCCAGAACTGGTCAGAACTCGCTGAATACCACCTCTGCTCCAAGGTCCCTTCCAACTCTGTTATTCTATTCTATTCTGTCTTTTTGCTCTGGGAAAAACAATAGCATTTAACACTTAAGACTTATATACTACTTTACAGCCTTCTCTAAGTGGTTTACAGAGTCAGCCTTATTTCCCCCATACATCATTTTATCTCAGAAGGATGGATAAGTGTGTAGCCTGCTCTTTTTTGAGGGGCGGGGGTGGTGGTGGTGGGTGGGAAAGGTATATTCAATTTCTAGTCTAGCAGAACTCTTCTGAACCAAATGCTAGAAAAATTGCCAACCATACTACCACCTCTTACAATACTAGACAACACAGTACCAACAGTAGAGACCTTCAAATTTCTAGGTTCTACTATATCACATAACCTAAAATGGACACCTAACATCAAAAAACGTCATCAAAAAAGCACAACAAAGAATGTTCTTTCTGCGCCAACTCAGAAAGCTCAAACTGCTCAAGGAGCTGCTGATCCAGTTCTACAGAGGAATTATTGAGTCTATCATCTGCACCTCTATAACAGTCTGGTTTGGTTCTGCAACCCAGTAGGACAGACACAGACTTCAGAGGATAATTAGGACTGCAGAAAAAACAATTACTACCAACCAGCCTTCCATCGAGGACCTGTATACTGCACGAGTCAAAAAGAGGGCTGTGAAAATATTTACAGACCCCTCACATCCCGGACATAAACTGTTTCAACTTCTTCCCTCAAAATGACGCTATAGAGCATTGCACACCAGAACAACTAGACACAGGAACAGTCCCCCCACCCCGAAAGCCATCACTCTGCTAAATAAATAATTCCATCAACACTGTTCTACTATTACGAAGTCTGCACTGCTATTACTGTTAATCTTTTCATCACTTCTTATCACCCATCCTCTCCCACTTGTGATTGTAGGGCTGTAACTTTGTTGCTTGTATCCTTACGATTCATATTGACTGTTTCCTAGTATGATTTGATTGCTGATTGTTACCCTATGACTATCATTAAGTGTTGTACCTTATGAATCTTGATTCTTAATGAATGTATCTTTTCTTTTATGTATACTGAGAGTATTTACACCAAGACAATTTCCTTGTGTGTCCAATCACACTTGGCCAATAAAGTATTCTATTCTATTTTTTTGAAACTGCAAGGTGGCGCACCGGAACCTTCTAAGGTGTTCTTTTCCTGGGGTGGTAAGATGAACTTCTGCAGAGACCAGGGCAACATTGATAAGGGGAGAGGGGGCAGAGAGGGGGAAGGAGAGAGGGAAAAGGGGAGGGGAGGGAGGGAGGGAGGGAAAGGGAAAGTCAAGCACCAGTTGCTACTTTCCCAATCAGCAGCATCAGAAGCGTTAACCCCTGCAGGAGCCCGCCAAACCTGCAGCGGACGTCGGAAGCAGAGCTCTCGGTGGGCTGCTGTAATTTCAGAAAAGAGCCAGCCGACAGGCTCGCTTGCTTTCCCTACGCAGGAGTGGCAAATCCTTCCAAGGCCGGTCTCCTCTTCGAGAAGAGTCGCTCCCCTCGGTTGTGAAAGGACAGACCAACCGGGCGGAGAAGCCAAAAGCGGGCTCCCCATCGGCCGTCCCTCGCCCACTGTGCCGCTCTCCACATTCCTTGCTGCGTTTCCACTGCCCCAGAAGGTGGTCGGCAAAGCGCGGTGCTGCAGCGAACTCCTCGGGCTGCTCCATCCTACGGGGCATCCATCCTTCATCCGCCAGGGTGGAGGAAGCCCTCCGAGGGCAGGAAAGCAGCTGCGCCTTTAACACGGGGTAGCGCAGACCATTCGGTTCTCCCCCATTGCTGGAAGCTCCGCGTGGAAACCCGGCGTTCGGAGGGGGGGGAGCAGAAGCGAAAGGGACGAAAGAGAGTTTGGCGCTCTCGGAAGTTGACGAGGAGTTTTCGGGCTAGCAGAAAAGAACCGGGCCCTTCCTCGGGAGCCATGAGTGGGTGCTCGAAGCGGTGCAAGCACGGCCTGGTGAAATTTGTCCGCACCCTCTTCAAATTCGTCACGGGCACGCTTAGCAAAGGTAAGGCGAGAAGTGGGTGACGCGGGAAACGGCTGGCCACGGAGGAGAGAGGGAGGTAAAAGAGCGAGTGCGCCAACCGGTGGGTTTGGGCAAAGGAAGGGTCTCCGGTCTCTTCGGAGAGGGCGTTGCGCTGTCGCGTTTTGCCGTGCCAAGGAAGGTGCTAACTGTTGGTGGGTCACTTCTGGGCGACCAGGAAAGCATTTTTGAGTCAGCCTTTCCAGGTTGATGCGGCTGTCTGGGTGCAGCAGCTCCAGGAAGTCTTTTGGTTGGGAGTCTGAATCCTTTTCACGGTCGGGAGTCTCGTTTTAATATCCAAATGAGTGCCGATGAATGGATTTCCAGCGAGCCTCTTAAGGAAAAGGCTTCCATCGGGACATGCTTCCCTGCTTGCGAAGCTGAGATTCGTCCTTTACATTTGCAGCAGTAACGGCAGCGGTTGGAAGGCGGCGTTAAAACCGGTCCGCGAATCTCTTATTTCTCGCTGGGAAGACTCGGAGCCCGTTCTCTGTGCTTTTGCCTCTTTTTTTTTTCTCTTTTTTTCCATCACTCTCAATTGATGCCCGGCCGGAGTCAAGGTTGGCAGGTTCGGAATGGAATGGAATCGATGCTTTCCCCTCAAAAAATAAAATCTATCTTCGTTTTGATTAACTTTCTCTGAAGTTTTAGTAATAGGAAATGCTTCTTCAGTGTTCTTTAATTGCCTTGAAGAATTCTGTTGATTTCACACTTGAACTGTTGATGATGGCTAATGGAGACATTTTAAAGTTTTTTGTTGAGCTCAGTCATGCAGATATGAAGACCGCATTAGGATTATCTGGTGAAATTGTTTTCTTCTCTTGCCTTTCTTCTCCAAAATACCCCCAATAGCTTTGAAATATCCTCTAGGAACATTATGAGAAATTAAGGCTTGTTCTAGTGCAGTGTGAAATCTCAGGTGTGCAACTGCTTTATTTGCTGTATTTGGGGGTAGTGAGGGAGATGAGATCAAGCTTTGGATGGTATGCCTTTCCCCAAAGAACTGAATGTGTACCTGGAGACGTTGGGCATTTGTGATCAGCTATGCAATAAATATTTCCATTCGCTTGGTAAATGATTGGAAACTTAATTTATTACAGTAGATTCCCCCAACTTTCAAACAGTTAGGTTAAATGATTCAATAATTGGCATCTCCTGAGGAAAATATTCTGCACCAAACATAATAGTTTTAGTGGCATTGTCTTCATTTTTTTTAAAAAAATTGCTGTTCCTTTATTTGCGTCACCTGAAAACAAGAGTCCAAGTTGAGAATCTGGAGCCAACTACAAACTTCTGACAACTGTCTAGCCTTAGTTGGCAGCCACCCTGACTTTTCATTATTGCCAAAATGGCTTGTCATGAAGAGGTTTTAAAAAATGGTTGAAGGACAAATAACATGCTGGACATCTCAGGGCTGAATTAGAAGTGGTGACATTCAGACCTCTGGCATCCTGGTGCTAATTCCTACTGCTGCTGTAAGAAGTACTACCATTGGTGCGCTTGAACTTTGTATTCTGAAGGAAATGATGCTTGTTAATCACATATATACAGACACTTTTTTTGTTGCTGTCCTTTGGTTTAGCTGACCTCGTTCTGGATACCAGTATTATAGCAATACACAACATCCATACTCTTTATAGCTACAAGCTGTTTATTTCTATATCGTTTTAACTGATGGGCACCTTTAAAAGATAATTACCTTTATTTGGATGCAAGATTCGCAAAGTTGAAGAAAATGTTGTGCTTCCTCCATCAGCATATAGTAAAATACAAATCAATAGTAACACGCAAGAGAAGGAATATAGCTGCAGAAGATCAAACTGGATTTTAAATGAATGCTTGATTCTGAACATGTTTACTTGTGAAATCAGTCCTTTTGAATTAAGTGAGTGTATTTTTTCCCTTATTAGTACAGTAATATTTTGATCCTCATAAGTGAGAAACGCATAGAAGGGAGTGAATATCATGAACTTCAACTACGGTAGCATTATATAGTTTTCATTGTAGCAATTATAAATCATTCTAAAAGTTACAATTTCCCCTACAAGATATTCAAGGATATTAATTTTTCTGATTTTCAAAATCTATTGGAAAAATTCCATACAAACCTTACTTCCTTGTAGAACTATGTCTTCCAGGAAGCCCTGGGATAAATGGATAATTTTTGTCAGTATTGTGATTAAAGGTTAAAAACTTGCTAAACTTCTGTATATAAGCTCTTCTAATTAGGTTTTGACTGCAGGTGGTGCTACATATTAGTTAAGCATGGCAAACCTGGTAAAATAATCCAAATAGCATAAATTGTTAGCAAACTTCTCATGTATTATAAAATACTGTTATTGGCACACTGCCATTATTTTGCTCTTGGGTCTTTTGATTTACCTGTTCGTTTTCAATAACAGTGCCTCATTTCAGAGCTGCAAAGATTAAATGTTTGTGATCTCTAAGGAGTTAATTTAATCATGTATTTTTTCCCCCCACTACATAATTTTCAGTCTAGAAGTCGTGGACGTTGGATGGCGTCAACAGCAGGAAGAAGTTGCTACTTAAAATCTATCTCTGATTCGATGCAGTTAGTGTTGAATGTTCCAACAGCTCAAGTTATGAAAACTTAAGTGTAAAGTCATTGCTTCTTAACATATTAGACATCTTGAAGAAATCTACCTGCCTTGAGTAAATATTTCTTTTATATTGTGTTTTAGTTTCTGTAAGTCGCCTTGAGTCACTGTGAGTGAGTAGCAATATAAATTTTCCAAATAAATAAGTAAATAGCCAAACTATTTTTTTTTAGTCATGAGAAATGGTGGTGGTAAGAAATGTTTCTATATAGTCATTATTCTGTTCTGGACTCCAAGACCACTTCTGACACCGCATTTGTTCAAGGGTTCTCTCCAGAACTTCCTGTCCCTAACACGGATTTGATACTCTCTTTCTTTGGTTTGAACATTCTTCCTCAATTTCTTTTTACAAACACAACATGTAATTTGTTAAGAGAGATGCATAAAGCACAGTGTGACATATGCCAGTAATATTCTCTAACTCAGCAGTACTGTAATGGTAAAAGAAAATACCTCTGCACCATTTGGAATCACTAAAGTGTAAAGATTTCTATCTCTTTCCCATGTTGACTGAGAAAATCTGAAAGGAGGTTATAGCTGCATACAGCTGTGTGGATTTTTAGTCCTCCAGGAGACTAGAAACTTATATAGGATTTCTGAGAACTTGGGTAACTGCAGTTGAATCCAAATGAACATAAGTTGCATTTGCTGGTCGTATGTTCCACATCTATCTACTGGAAGGAGAAAGATAGAGTATCTTGACTGATTACTTCATCATTTATATATTTACAGGATTCTTCAGAAAATATTGGCCTGATCTAATTGTATAAATAATTTCTGTCCTTGTATAAAGCTGCTACCTAAATAATTTTCCATGCAGAAGAAATAGTTTGTAGTCTAAAAGTGGGATGTCCAAAGCATTTGAGAAGGTTTTATGCTAACCAACACTTGATATCTAATGTATTTGGCAATCATTCCTTATTTGGTGCTATTTCTGTGGCTTCATTTCAGGAAGTTCTCTGCATTTCTTGTGTTTTCCTGTTTTCCCATAGCACATCATGGTTCTCTCCTATTTTGTTACTCAGTGCCTCTCCCTTTCAACTTTTCATGTTATCCTCATTCTCTAAATATTGGAAGTCTAAGGCTGAGGTAGCTGTGTATGCGTGTGTTTGTGTGTAGACACACTCATGTCAGAGAAGTGACTGGTAAACTAGAGAGGGATCTGTGCTGGGGGAAGATCATATATATTGTCTGGAACTGTAATGTTAATGATTCTGTAGATCCTCTTGTGCCCTAAATAAATAGAACCATTTATTCATTATCTAGTTCACACATCATCCTAACACTTGCTTTGTTTAAGCATGTTATTTGAATAAACCAGAGTTGAGTTCAGACATTAAATTAACCCATAAACCTTTTTTTTCATATCCTAGTGGCATGATATACACAATATACATTGATAGGCAGCATATACGTTTAATAAATAGTAAACATGCTAAGCCAAATCTGAGAATGCCATAAAGATATAGGACCATTAATGGAGTCTTGGGAATCCTCACTTGATTTTTTCCTCCAAAGGATAAAGTGCCCCTTAGGTCTGGGTCTTCAGTCAGATACTGTCTGCTGAAATGCAGTAGAATACCCTGGTTTATTCACTTTTCCTTTGTCAATGAGCTGTCACAAGAGACTTTGTCAAATGTTCTTTTGAGCTCATGGTGTACTTCATTAACAGTGTTCTGGTCTACCAAATTAGTCACACATTTCTAAAAAGCGATAAGGTTGGCCTGGCATATGATTTATTCTTGACAAACCCATCCTGGTTCCTTGCAGTGGAAACGTTCTTTTCAAAGTGCTCCTAGATATTTGCTTGATAGTCCTTTCTACAATTTTGCTAAGCGCAAATGTTAAGCAATCTGGTCTTGTGTTTTTCTCCACAGATTACCCTCTTCTATGAATGTGTTTATTTTTTTCTCAACCTTTTGTCTCATTGCCAATTCTTTTCAAATTTTCATAGATTAGAGTCAGCACTTCTGATGTCTCAGCTCTTTTAGCATCTGAGAATTTGCTTAAGACAGAAATGTGGCTCAGTGCCTAAGACCCTGAGCTTGTCGATCAGAAATGTCGGCAGTTTGGTGGTTTGAATCCCTAGCACCACCTAACAGAGTGAACTCCCGTTACTTGTCCCAGCTTCTGCCAATCTTGGTAGCTCAGGCTGTTAAATGCCTGCTCTTAAGATCCAGCTGCCTACAATTATTGTAGGCTCGAATCCCACCAGGCTCAAGGTTGACTCAGCCTTCCATCCTCTCAGGGTAGGTAAATTGAGGACCCAAGATTGTTGGGGGCAATTAGCTGACCTTGTAAAAATGCCGCTTAGTAATAAGCAGGCATATACAATGGAATGAAGGCTATTGCTGAGCACACTGGGTTGTATCCCAGAAATTGTAAGCCGCCCTGAGTCTTCGGAGAAGGGCGGCATATAAATGTAATTTAAAAAAAAAAAAAAACCTAGCAGTTCTAATGCATGTAAAATGCGAGTAGAAAAATAGGAACCACTTTGGTGGGAATGTAACAGCGGTCCATGTGCCTTTGGCATTTAGTCATGTCAGCCACATGACCATGGAGACATCTTCAGACAGCGCTAGCTATTAGGCTTTGTAACGGAAATGATCACTGCCCCCTAGAGCTGGAAATGACTAGCCCGTATGTGCAAGGGGAACCTTTATCTTACCTTTATGCTCCTTTTATTAAACCTGAGTTCCCTCTTCCTTAGTCATGTCAGGAAGGCAATTTTTTCCCTCTTGTGGGAAAAGGCAAAGAATGTGTTTCAGTTCTGCTTTCTACCTATTCCCAATTATTATTTCTCCATCTCCCTGTGTAACAATGAACAGCTTCTTCAACATTTGGGAGCTACTATCCATTTTCATCATGTCTTGCATTAATTGAGCCTTTGGGATATTATTCCTATGGAATCAAACTACTGATTTGTACTCTTCCTTCATCATCAGCCCTGCTTTTATGTGTATGTTTTGCCTTTTAGCTGCTATTCCTTCATATGTGGACTTCATAAAACTTTTCCTAGTTTTCCTTTTCTGGAAATCATTGGTTTCTGCACTTTCACTATCTTCTTCAGGATCTCCATTCTTGTTGAGCTGGTTTATCTTTTAAAATATGAAGACATATTAAGCTGGCTTGCTTTTATTTGATTTTATGGAAACCTGCTCTTTTGAAGCATAAGATATATGATATATTTCTGTCAGACTTTTCCTCTATTAGTTCTTGAATTACAACACAATATAACCTCTTTTCCCCATGGTGTCTGACATTTTCAGACCATCAACTAATTGCTCTCAACTTGTCAGGATTTTGTCCAGGGTAGCTTCTTTCACCTTCAGAAAAATGAAATTCACCATAAGAGATGTCTGAAATCTAAACCTTCACTCTTAGGTGACTGATTTCTCCAGCAGATATCAGGATAGTAGAAGACACCATTTTACTATTATTATTTTTTTAATTACATTTATATGCCGCCCTTCTCCGAAGACTCAGGGCGGCTTACAATTTTTGGAGCACAACCCAATGCGCTCAGCAATATTTTAACTTACCTTTTGAAAGTTTAATTTATTTAGAAAGGCATCCTGGATAGGTGGCCTAGAGTAAGCTTTCACAATGGTACTACTTCAGCGTTTTTTATGCCTTTATACTTTTTTAGCTGATGATAAATATAAAACTTCAGTTTTATACATTGCAAAGAATAAAAAATACGGGAGCAAGCATTAAAGGGAATATGATTTATAATATTAAACAGAAAACATTGAATTCTAAGCCGGTGCATATGCACAGCATACAACTATGGCATTCAAAATAAAATAAGCCAGAGCAAATTGAGCTGTGGGAGTTGAAATAAAAACCCGGTTATCTTCCAAATACAAATTAAGTTAGTAGCCTTGTGCAATAGTGAGTATTTCTTAATTTTTTCTTTTACCAGGTGAAAGTGAATAGGCATTGAGCTAGTATAACATTATATTTTGGGCTAAAACATAAGAAATAAAAAAGAAGACAGGCTGCTCAGTTAGTCTAAAAAATATGCAGGGGAAATATGAGGCTGTAGGGTACAAGAAAGCTATAACTGGAACACTGAAAACCAAATTACTGTAAAAATTTGAATGACATTTAAAGAAAATTAATATTAATCTTTCTTTCAGGAAGGCTCATGTCAATTTAAGGAAAACATCTTAAATAAGCTTGGCCAAGTTATTAAATAAACCATAAAAGCATAGGTAACACAATCATAGGTTAAAAGTCATTTAATCCAACCTTGTGCTCAGTGTCAGATCAACTACAGGATCTATTTGATAATGACCATCTAGCATCTGTTTAGCAGAAGAAAATCAACCTCTTGATATTGACAGCCTCTTGAACTATCTGACAACTGTAGAATCTGGACATTCCTTCTGAAATTTTCCTTGAACTTGCTTCCTTGGAGTAATTCCTTCAATTATTTTCTTTAATCTATTGGTTCTGGTCTTACCCCCTGTAGCAACACAGAAAAAGTTGACTCCCTCTTCTTTGTGGCAGCCCTTCCAATATTTGAAAACTGCTGTCATATATCCCTTTAGCTGTCTCTTCCATAGGCTAAAGGTTCTCAGATCTTTACTCATATTCCATAAGTTTTATATGCACACATCTTAATGTTGTGACAGCCCTCTTCTGAACTCCAGTTTGTCAGTGTCCATTTTTAACTCTGGAGCACAGAACTGGATTGGGTACACCAAGTGGCTTCTAACCAGAGCAGTATAGCATGGAACAGTTATTTTTGTGAACAAGACTGTGTGGTGTCCAAGAGAGGACTTGCCTTTTTAATATCTGCATCAAGTGGCTAGAGTCATATGGTCTACTAGGATACCCACGAGGCAATCATGACCAGCCAATAAGACCCATCACTGTTGCTGGCATATCCATGAAGCCAGGATGAGTAGATTTACTGCTCTACTAAGGCTGCTGGTCCATTCCATAGCTAAGCCGTAGCACTCTGACTTTACTAGATAATGTGCTTAGCACCAACGACTTAGAGAGTCGCTGCAAAATTGAGGCTCTTGACCAGTTTTTGATGGCATTTACATTTTTAAAACCAGAATCAAAAGCAATCTAGCTAAGCAGAACTTACTGAATTTGAACAAGATGATGACATTTTGCTAGAAGATGATGTTGCTTATCTGCTTTATATTTCATCACAAATAGAGGCAGTAAATGAAGCCCTTTGATCATGTACCTTTCCAGGAGTCCCCATCCATTTTGTGAGTAAAATGATTGCAAAAGAAAAAAATTAAGTGGCCCAGGAGGGAACAGAATGTAGATAGTTTGAGTTCAGCATCTGTCTCTTATGAAATTTAGAACTTGACTGCAGATGATGGACCTCTTTGAAACTGGATTGCAAATAGTTGTCCAGCACTTTTTCTCACTGTGTTCTAATGACTTTTTCAGCCTCTTACAACTGACATTGATGGAACTATGCTACTCTTAAGCAACACAGGAAACTTTCTTTGGCTTCCTTAATGGACTTTACAGATGTACAAATTGAATTCTGTTTGAACTCCTGGTGACATTAAGTTCCATTGATTACGATGTACTTGACTTAAGCTCTGGACACTTGTCTGCTTGTAGTCCTGGATTTGGTTCTGAGTGTGATGGTCCTGTGATAATTCAGAATATGATTTAATATTTTAAATTAAGTCCCAGATAAATATTGAAAATGTTTTTTAAAGAAACATTCCCAAGGAATATACTATATTCATGAATTTCACATTGAGCGTTTTTTTTGTACTTGTTGAGCTGATAACTTCCATCTGTATTTTATTGGACTTTTCACATACTGATTTCAAATAGTTCCTTTTTAAAAAAAAACTGCTTACATTAAAATATATATCTCCATTTGTGTCCTTGGGTAGTGACCACTTCCTATAATCCTTCCTGTTAAAGATTCAGAAGACAGTTTTATAAATGACTTTTTTCAAGCATTCTTATCAGTGAAGTGATCCACTACATGGGTGATTTGTAGAAAGGCAGTAAAAAAAATAAAGGGAAAAGAAGGGATTAAATATATGTATCCTGGAAGATATTTTAGTTGCCAGAATATTTTCTATCCACATTTTTGTAATCCTTGCTAAAAAGACAAGGTAGGAATCATGCTTGGAAACAGAATTACTTGTAGTTTCAGGCAGAGACCAAGAGCCTGACAGTGGGACAGTGCGATCTTCTCATTCATATAAAGCAAGGGGTGTCAAACTCAGGTGGTCACGGTGGTGTCATGTGACTTTTTTCCTCTTCACTAAACCGGGCGTGGGCATGGCCAGCGGGTGATGCATCCAGCCTGCTGGCCCTGATATAAAGCAAATGGGTCCCTTTTCTGCTCATAAGTAAAGCCACCCTTTTCATGCAAATGAAATATTCGCTTCCAGATACCTCTTGTTCAGGAAGAAAGGATTGCCATTTTCTGTAATGTGAAGAAGTCTGTAATTGACATGAGCAGAAATAGAGTTTATATGAGACTTCGAAGGTATGAAGGAGCTTGGAGTTGAAATACTTGAGAAGATTTTATCTCTCCCATATTTATTGCCCCCTATTTCTTCAAAAGATTGGGAATCCAGTGGTGAAATATTTGGGAATGCAGGTAGTGAGAAGGAAGCCAAAGACTTGCATAACATAAAACCCACCAGGAGAACAGGTCTCACAAATTAAAAGAACTACAGGTAGTCTTCAACTTACAGCCATTCATTCAGTGATCATTCCAAGTTATCACAGTGCTGAACAAATGGTGGTTTACAACTAGTCCTCAGAATTCCAGCTGTCCAAGTACTCCTGCAGTCATTTTGGATTGCAATCTGAGTGCTTGACAGCTGGCTCACATTTATGGCTGCTTGCAGTACCCCACAATCAGATGATTGGCATTTGCCATTTTCCCTGCTGGCTTCCTTAGGAAGTCAAAACCAATCCCTTGCACCTCCTGCACCTCTCCCTGAGTCTATTTGTGCCTCATTGTGACTTGCACACCTCCACACACCTTACCTGAACTTCACTGTGCCTTGGTGTCAGTACTGCACATTCCTTCCTTCCCTCACCCACCCAGGAGCAGTTACCTAGGCCTCGCTGCACTTGCATCACTCCTTCTACCTTTGCATCCCTGAATGCCTCCTCTATCAGCCACAGCCACTTATGTGCCTGCTGGCCTGCTTGCAAGCCACCTGGGACATTCAACTTCCTGTCAGCTTCCCCATGTCTTTGGTTATTACTAGGGGGATGTTGCGATCTTGTCTCTGTCTAGCGATTGTGATTAAGTTAAGGATGGCAATTGGGACTGCAGAGACTGCTGTTGCTAAGCAGTGTGGTCTTGCTTTAAAACCATATTGCTTATTGATGGAAATTCTGGTCCCACTTGCCATTGTAACTGTTATGTATGCAGGTTTGAATGTCATTGGTTAAGTTTGAACTGTTCTTGTAAAATGTCAGAAATGATTGGTTTAAAAAGTGCGGGAAAACCCTGCACTCTGATTGGCTGGCAACTGCGGCTGCTGGCTATAAGTAGCAGCGCAGACCAGCCAAATCAGATCTGTTATGAGCTGTAGTCACTAATAAACTCTTCACTGAAGCACTCCACATCTGACTCTTCATGCAAATCTAACAGTAACTTTAGACTACCTGCATGGATGTTTTAACAAAGGAAGCAATACAAATCTATTTCTTGATATACCTTGTGCATATTTCAAGAAGCAGTCCTAATAAACTGCTTGTTTCTGACAGGAAATGATGTTCAGAGGTGTCTCTTATGCTTGTCTTTGAAAAGTTTTACTTGTTTTGTTTTCTCCCCCACAACACACAGATTGCACACTGTAGTTTTCAGGAAGAGCTAAAAAAAAAAGGTAAGGTGTGATCTCAGTGATGGTGAACATTTGACAAAAGTCTACTTGGACAAGCTTGTGAAGGTTGTTCCTGATGTTTTTTCCAGTCATCTCATTCTGCCCCTCTCTTATCACTTAAATCAGGTAAAAGGCTGTGGGTTAAAAATACAACTTAGACTCTTTATTCTGTAGTCTTTGACTTACAACCATTCATTTAGTGACCATTTGAAGTTACAATGGCAATGAAAAAAGCAACTTCCTATGATCATTGTAGCATATCACTGTAGCACAACTCTACTTGTTGCAGAATACCTTATGCTACCAGACTTGAAATTCTAGACCTAGGAAACTTAGAACTATGCCGCCTTCAGTCTGATCTAAGTATAGTGTATAAAATCATACATTGCAATGTCCTTCATTTATATGCGTTAAGACTCAAAATGAATACTTCAGCTTCAACCATAACAATACAAGAGCACACAATAGATACAAACTCAAGGTTAACCATACCAAACTTGATTGCAGGAAATACAACTTCAGCAACAGAGTGGTCAATGTCTGGAATACTCTACCTGACTCTGTGGTTTCTTCCCCAAACCCCCAAAACTTTAACCTTAGACTGTCTACTATTGACCTCACCCCTTTCCTAAGAGGTCTGTAGTGGGCGTGCATAAGTGCACCAACATGCCTACCGCCCTGTCCTATTGTTTCTTTTATTTTTCTTATATGTATTCATTTCATGTATTCACAACTATGTTTATCCTTATACTTATTATCTTGTAAGCAATTGACTAAATAAATAAATAAATAAATAAACAAACAAACAAACAAACCCCATGGGCACATGATCAGAATTTGAATGCTTGGCAACTGGCATGTATTTATGACATTTGCACTGTCCCAGGATCATGTGATCACATGATTCCCATCCAGCTTTCAACAAGCAAAGTCAATGAAGGAAACCTTATTCACTTAACAACTGCATGATTCATTTAACAATTGTACAGTGATTTGCTTAACAAGTGTGGCAAGAAAGGTGGTAAAATGAGGCGCCTCTCACTTAACAACTGCCTTGCTTAGCAACATAAATTTGGGTCTCAGTTGTGATCTTAAATTGAGGAGTACCGGTATTTTGGTCTAATCTCCTAACATACTGGCTTTTGTAGCCAATTAAACTAAATAACGTAGTTGGAAACAATTAAAAGTTTATGAAGGCATTCTTTTTGGCTCAAGCAATTGACAAATTTGTCTTGTGCATAGTGTGTTATGGGAATCTTTACCCAAACTGAACCTATTTTTTGTTTCATTGAAAACAACTTTGGAGCTCTGACTTTGTTCTCCTGGTGATGTAATTTATGCTTTAGCCTCAGAAAGTATGAAAAGTGTTTGTTTTGTTTTTGCTGCCACTTCCTTTGATGCTTCCTCCCCTTCTCTTCTAATTTATCACATCAGTAGATATCTGTCATGACCTCCCCATAGTTTTAAGGCATCTTTTAACTGATTTGTAGGAGGAATAGCTGAGAATAATACAAAGGTCCAGAGACACCTAATATAAATCTCATGAAACAAGATACCTTGGAATATTAAAACTAGTTCTTTGTATTTATTTATCTATTAAATTGGACTGTTTCCTAGTATGATTTGACTGCTTATTGTACCCTATGACTGTCATTAAGTGTTGTACCTTATGATTGACTCTTGACGAATGTATCTTTTCTTTGTGTATACTGAGAGCATTTGCAGCAAGACAAATTCCTTGTGTGTCCAATTGGCCAATAAAGAATTCTATTATATTCTAAAAGTTATTGTGAGTTTCAGGAATTGTTTTGTACAGCTGTTTGTCTGATACTGAATTTACATAGTTGCTTAATGTCATGACAAAAAATATGAGTTCCATTTCTGTAATTAAAGGAAGCAATGGCAATAATATAGTATCTTCATGAATGTGAATCCTTCCACCTCATTTGCTCTTTGAGCAGCTGCTCTCACTCCTATCTACCAACTGGAATTTTATCATTTTTAGCAACTATGCAGTATTTTATTTTTCTTTAATGTGGCCTATACTTTAATTATTTGAAAGGAATAACCAGTTCCCCTTTTCCTTGAAGTTAGAAGGCAAATGCCTATTAATAGTAAACCTGTTATCAGCAGATTGCCCCAGACTGCCTAATTTTAGTAAAATGAATAGTATACCAGAGGAATTATTTCTAAATATATAGTTATAACTAAAAATGGCATGTCCAAATTTCTCATAATATAATTTAAGTTTTCAGAAGTCAAATCAAATGTTTACTGCCAATGCACAACATGTGTACAATGAAATTGAAATATTCAGTGTAATATTATAAGCTATTCTAAATCTTGAATATTTGAAACCATATTAATAATAAATATGAATATAAATAAAAATATTGATTTAGCACCAGAAAAATTGAAGATGATTTGATTATAAAGCAACAAAGTACAGCAATAGCTAGGAAAATTGAACATGATTTAAACAATAACTTCAGTTACTTCAATCAGTTTCTACCAGAGTATAGATAGCAATAGAAATTCTGAAAGGAAATTCAGAACAAAAAGAAACAATTCAGATTTGGAAAAACTCAAAATTACAGTAAAAATACTAAATGAATAAAATAATTTGAAGATGAATTTAGTAAAATTCAGAAGTTAGAATTAATAACAATCAAAATGGTTAAAATTCAGTGAAGAGATTAACAATTGAACATTTCCTGGAAAGATCAATTGCTTGACTTTTGGCTCAAATATCTGACTAGCTTACATCCATTTATAGATAAAGGGACAACACAGGAAACTTTAGGCCAATAAGATCTTGCCTACAATGTTTAAATTACAGGCAAAACAGTGGACAACAACCAAGATTACTTAGAAGAAAATATCATTCTTCTAGTAGAATAGAAAGAAAGGAAAAGAAAAAGCAGAGATATAAACTATTATGTTCTAATTGATAAAATGATTCTGGAGAATTGCAGAAACCAAAAAAACCAACAACAACCCACAAACAATTTACATGTGATCTCGATTGATTCTAAAAAGATTTATTACCACATAGTTAGATCAAAGGTTTGAAAACATCTTGTCAATAAAAACATTAAGATGTTTATAGCAAAACAATGAAGCAGTGGAGAAAGGAATTGGTTGTTGGAACTGAAAAATATGGGCTTGTCAACATTAGGAAAGTATCTTCCAGAGCGATTCATTATCACCTTTATTATATGTCTTTGCTATGTTCCTATTTTGTGAAGGAAGCAAATCTTAGCTATCAAAAAATGCCAATGAAATCTCACATTTGTTTTATATGGATGATCTGAAGTTTTATTGAAATCAGAAATTGAATGCCAGTCTTGAAAAGTATTGTAAGCATTTTTAGCACAAATATAACAATGGAATTTGGTTTGGAGAAATATGCTGGTTTTATTGGCTTGTTGTCGGTTTTAATTAGAATTATTGGGATGTTCATTTAATACCTTTTTAATTTTTGTACTTTTTTGTACTTTTTGTTTTTACTGTTGTGAGCCACCCTGAGTCCTTTGGGAGATAGGGTGGCATATAAATCCCAATAAACCTAAACCTAAACCTATAGTAGCAACAAATTGGGGTAAAATCACACATAGTAATGGAATTGAATTGCTGAATGGCCAATAATCAGAAGCCATCAGGATGAAGCCTGCAATAATCTGGCATTTTACAGTTGGATAGTATTAAGTATAGACAAGTGAAAATAATGTAATTAATAAACTACCTCCAAAAAGTGAAACAATTGCTAAAGACAAAATTGAATGGTGGAAACTCTATCAAAAGTATCAATACCTGGGACATAAATATGATATGTTATGCAGCTGGAATTATTACCTGGATATAAGCTGAACTGAACAGTTTGGACTGAAAACAAGAAAGCTGGTGACTATTCACTATGAATTACATCCCATAATTATATTGATAGATTATAATTTCCCACAGAGATTTAGTTTAAGTCAAATAAACTGAGGAAGAAGTAAAGCATGCAACAGCTGATTATGTAAAAGAGAGCATTGATGTAAAACAAGCATTGATGCAAATTAAAAATAGGAACTTCCTGAATGTAGAAGAAGCAAAACATGAATATTGAAATCATGTAATAAAAACACAAATAGATTATTGGCAAGAAAAAGCATTGCATGGCCAATTTCTACAGAAGATCAAGGAGAAATTGGATAAAGATAAAACCTGGCAATGGCTTACAGTTGGAATATTTAAAAAAAGAAACTGAAGGTTTGCTTTTGGCTACTCAAGAGCAAGCTATTTCAACTAATTCAATCAAGACCAAAACTGAAAAGTTATTAAGTGATTCAAAGAACAGATTGTACAAAGAAGCTGCTAGTAGAAGACAAAGAATTGGAGAAGATATATCAAGATTTGTAAACCAAAATTGGAAGAATATAGGAATATGTCCTTAAATGTATTTTTGTATCTTTTGTATATTTATGATACAGTTTTGTCTTTGGGAAGGAAATGATGATTAACTTAATGTTTGGAAACATTTTTCTGCCTCTATGAGAAAAGCATTTATTCAAACAAGTCTTAGTTCCCTAGTAGTTAATAGTATGATCACTTCTGGCGTATCTATTCATAGCTTTGAAATAATTTCACCTTATAGATCATTTAGCATTTTTTTCTTAAGGAAAAGAAGGATGTTCTGTGGTTGTAACTTAACTTACAGTTTGGCATTAATCTGCTCCATTCCATCACCATTATGCTTTTTTTGTTTCCACATCATTGACTTCTGAAGTGTGGAAAACTCATAATGTCTAATATTATTTCTTACAGTTTGTCTTACTGCAGTAGAATAGCAGAGGTAACATTCTGGGTTTGGAGTCAGATATTTTAGTAGAATAGCAGAGGTAACATTCTGGGTTTGGAGTCAGATATTTTAAAAAAAGCAATAGGAGGACACTATTGAAACTAGAGGTGAAGACCTGTAAATTGCTCAAACTTCTTTTTAATGTTGGTCCTTTGGTTTGTCGTGATCAATATGCTAGTTTCTTCTCCGTTCTTCAAATAACTAGAATACCAGAAATGTTCCAACTGGGGAAGGAGGATAATAGGACAGTGTTCTAGGACCAACTCTCTTCATACCCTACATAAATGACCTCTGTGATCATATTAAGAGGAACTGCGTTCTTTTCGCTGATGATGTAAAGCTATTCAACACCACCAACAATACTGCTATCCTTCAAAAAGACCTCGACTATGTATCAGAATGGTCAAACAAATGGCAACTTCAAATCTCAACAAATAAATGCTCTGTCTTACATATTGGCAAAAAAAATCAGAAAATAAAATACAAGCTGAAGACCTTGTTGATGATCCAAATTCTGTCAAAGACCTTGGAGTACTCATCTCTAATGATCTAAGTGCTAGAGCCCACTGTAACAACATAGCCAAAAAGGCATTAAGAGTTGTTAATCTAATCCTGTGTAGCTTTTTCTCTGGTAGTATGATACTACTAACTACAGCAAAACATTTGCTAGACCAATACTTGAATACAGGTCATCAGTCTGGAACCCGCATTATGTATCTGATATTAATACAGTTGAGAAAGTCCAGAAATATTTCATAAGAAGAGTTCTCCACTCCTCTAGTTGCAGAATAACTTATGCCACCAGACTTGAAATTCTAGACCTAGAAAACCTAGAACTACGCCGTCTTCGGTCTGATCTAAGTATAGTACATAAAATTATATATTGCAATGTCCTACCTGTCAATGAATACTTCAGCTTCAACCATAACAATACAAGAGCACACAACAGATACAAACTTAAGGTAAACCGCACCAAACTTGATTACAAGAAAGACAACTTCAGCAACAGAGTGGTCAATGTCTGGAATACTCTACCTGACTCTGTGGTTTCTTCCCCAACCCTCAAAAACTTTAACCTTAAACTGTCTACTATTGACCTCACCCCTTTCCTAAGAGGTCTGTAGGGGGCGTGCATAAACACACCAACGTGCCTACCGTCCCTGTCCTATTGTTTCTTTTTTTCTTATATGTATCCATTTCATGTATTCATAACTATGTTTATACTTATACCTGTTATCTTATAATTGCTTGACAAAATAAATAAATAAAAAATACTTTTAGCAGAGGGGAAAACAATAAATGTAAGAGAATGTGCAAGTAGTAGGACAAGTTATCAAGTGAATCACATGTGCTGAACTTGGTATTCTTGAACCTTCAGTTCTTATCGCGGGAGCTGAAATTCAACAGATCAAAATAGGAACAGGTTGAAGAAAAGTGGCTTAACTATCTGTACTAACCTGCAGTGTTCTTTTATTAAATACATAAAATGATGTTGGTGATGAAGATGATAATTATTCCTTTTTCAGTTGGTGTCTTTTCTTCCGTTAAATGTAATCTCCTGCTGCCGGGAGAGGTTTTTTGGTTTCTCTCTAAATTTATGTAAGCATTTGTTATAGTTTTATGGCTTTGATTAGATCTTACTGGCATCATTGATTTTCTTTTTATGTCTGCTGCTTCAATTATTTTGCTGTGTGTGTGTGAGAGAGAGGAGAGAAAGAGAGAGAGAAAGACTGTGCTCCTTTTATATATAGTATCAGAATGTCTGGAAATATGCTTTACCTTTGCTTTCTTTGAAATGCAGTGTGGTTTATAAATGAACAACATAGAGCAATAGCAGAGTTATGGTAATATATTGCAAAATGAAATTATGATTCAATGGAGAAAGGTTAGTACCGTTTGCCTCATTCTGCACTCATATCTCTTACAGTACAAGAGCTGTTATAAGAGAATAACTGAGTGGCAGCTTTCTAAATTTCATTTTATTGCCGTATCTTTGAAAATCCAAAGTCAGCATGTTTTCTTGTCATGTCCATAAAATCCTGTATACTCAATCAAAGCCTAACTTTAACAAAGTGCAATCCAGCAACATTATCTCATGCAAATGTTATTGCAAAGCAATTGTCATTTAATGCATATAATTTTCTACTTGGCTAAGGTTTGTAAGAAATAAAAGAACACAACACTCCTTTGTCTCATATTGCATGTAACTATCCTTGGAATTTATGGGTGGTCTCCTTGGATTTGATTGTTGGGCTACATAGAGCAAAACACTGCAAGTTTTTTTAATGTATCTGCATATGTTAGATTACTTATTTATCTATCATATCTGAATAGCTGCCCATCTCAAGTAGTGACTCTGGGTGGCATACAGAATAGAATAATCATAATACACTAGCCATTAAAAACAACCCATTTAAATTAAAAAAGATAAAAACAAAATTTTAAAAGTGTAATGGCAGAAAAATATACAAAGAATGCATCCAATTACTTTTAGCAGGCTCCATTCTATCATGGGAACATCTACCTAGTTGACATGAACCATGTTTTGTAGGCCTTCCAGGTTGCTGCCACCCTTACCTCAGAGGAATGATATTCCAGAGGGTGGGGGCCACAGCAGAAAAGGCTGTCCTCCTAGGTCCTGTTGACAGAACTCCCTGGTTGATGGGTGCTGTAACATGTCTTCTCTTGCTGAAGATATATGACAAATTCTGTGCTTCCACATGAGCTCTAATGTAATTCCAAAAGTAGACTCTAGTGCAATTGCTTGATGGTTAATCAAGTGTGATTTGGTTCATATACTAAAAGATTATTCTACCAATTTGTGGTTCCTATATTGCACATAAGACTGTTTCTGATTTGTTATGTACTGCTGACATGAGATTAAATATTTGGCATACATCACTGCTTAAATTATTGGGAAATGCATAGAGAATAGTATATGGAATATATAGGTGAAAGTATTCCTACCAAAGATGAAGTGTGTTCATTCAGTTGCCATTTACAGTAGTATTGTTTATGTTTTTTGTGACATAAAATTCTCCCAACTGAACTAGTTTAAATTCTATTAAGAAAAATGATAGAACAGTTGGAGAGGTGTGAAGGACTTATTTGTTATTTCCAACTTATTTGTTATTTATTTGCTACTGCAACTTTTACCTCTTACAAATACTCCAAGTTTTCAGTAATATACTAGAAGCTTTGCTGCCAAAATAATGTAATTCATAATTATCTATTATAAGCTTTGCTGTTGATAGTAAATCTGCTTCCAATTCTTATTCTGCTGTTGGTTCTTAAAAAAGAGCCCATCAAAATAGTATCATCTACAATGCACTCCTTAGTTCCACAGATATTTTATGCAGTGAAGTCTGTCCTTTGAGGTGTGTGACCTGTATTTATGATTAAGGCTGAGCTATTTCCCATAGGGGATAGTCATTTAAAATAAAGTTTATCTGCAGAGGAAGGAGGTCTTGACTAAGTTTGAATCAGAATCTTTCCAACCCAAACCCTGTCTTTTTTCCCACTAGAAGAGATGGAAATATCTTCAAGTTAGCTGAAGACTGGGAATGCCTGAAAGTGCAAGTAGGGCAGAATTTTAGCTACAGGAAATTGCACTATAGTCCAGCAGATTAAATGAGTATTTTGTGAAACTAGGGAAATGATCCCATTCAGCAACTGGTGCATCTGAAGGTTTTCATTTGATTACTTTGGAAGCAATTATTGCAAAGTTTTCCTTTCTTTTCCAATGAACAAATGGATTCTGTAAAAAGGTTCTTCTCCCCCCCCCAGTTCAATTGGCAGCATGGTAATTTCCAGTATAAAAAGAATGGTTGTGCTATTCTAGAAAATAATGATGCATGGGAAGTTCATCATTGCCTTCCAGATTTTTCAGTATTTTAGTGTAGAAGAAATGTGAAAAGAAACCAGCAGGAATTTATATAACCAGATGTTGTTGGTAAATGAAGCCCATGCTCTGCAGAAATGATAGAGGAAGCTATTATCTCTGCAATGTGAAAGTGAGACTTTTCTACTTGCTTATTGGTGGTTCTTCTCTTACTTGGTCATAAGAGAGTAAAATATTATGCTTATTTTGAAACTCCTAGCTGAATATGACAAGATAATTGCTAAGCACCTCACTACCACTGCTGTAAAGTAGCCCTTAGTCAGGAATAGCTTTACTTCACAGTAGACATACAGATATGAGTTGGCAAGGTTAGTCTTATTACATACAAGAAATCAGTCATAAGCCTGAGGAAGATTTGGCTGCTACAGTACGTTGTAAACTAAGTCCTTGTGTGTTCCCTGGTTTAAATGTTAGCATTTTTCTCCCACCTTTGTGAGTCAATGGATTCTTGGCTGTTGTTTTGTAATCTTGGGGAGGGCTAATCTGTATTGATAAAATAGTTCTCTTTATTCTGGAAATTGCTGGTTCTTACCTTGCTTCAGCCTGTTGATTCAGGATATTGGCACAAGAAGTGAAGAAATGGCAAAACCAATATTTGTGAATGGAAACCTTGGTTTATGGCTTTGGATGTTGTGTGAATCCAGCAAATTGCCAGGCATTAGTAAACCTTGGAAAAATAAGCTGTGGCATAGACCATAAAGTAAAATTCTTTTCCTCCTCAGAACTTTCCTTTCTGTATGTGCCCTACCTGCAATTGTAGGAAGCAGGACTGTTGAGCAGAATTTCTAATAGCCATAACAATAACTTTTGGCATAGGGCTTTTCTATCCTAAGTGTTTCTACAATTTGGTATCTCACAAAAGAAGAGGCTTAAAGTTTTGCTATTAGGAGTTCTAGAAAGGAAGTTTAATCACTTTTCCTTTCAGAGTTGACTGTTGGTCAGCATCACGTGCTCTGCTGTAATATTTATGGTCCTTGGAACTAATATTGTTAAGTTTGCATGAAGATACATATGCGGAGTGCTTCAAGCTCTTAGTTTATTAGTGACTACAGCTCAGAATGGACCCAATTTGGCTGGGCTGTGGCTGCTACTTATAGCCAGCAGCCGCAGTTGCCAGCCAATCAGAGTGCAGGGTTTTCCGCACTTAAACCAATCATTTCTTACATTTTACAAGAACAGTTCAAACTAAACCAATGACTTCAAACCTACATACATAACACCCCTCCCCACTAGGTTCAGTCCATACTCAAACCCCAACCTATCTAATGTATTCTTTTAAATAGATGGGGCTCTTACATGTACGTTGAGACCTACGTGGTTCAGATGTTTTAAGGTTCTCACCTTGTGAGAGAGGAAATGTGTCTGCTGACATTTCCTTACTTGGACTTGTAGTAATGGTAGAACCTGTTTGGTTACTACTACCTGGTCTCTCCTCCCAATCCATCTCCAACCCAATATCAGCACCTAAATCAGGTAGTGATGTGCAATCTTCCATTTGTGAAATTGGTTGTTGGTATTGTGACAGGTTTGGGGATGGTTCCTGTCGTGTTAGCTCGTTACACATGGGGTTGACTCTTACTTGCTGATTACTCATATAATCCTCCCCTTCCCCCCTAGAAGAGGCAGTAGGTATGGGAACCAGAGAGGAGCAAAAGCGATGCTCCTGAGGCAATCTGGATCTTAACTGATCAGTGTGCCTGCTCCAGAGGACACCATCCTCCGTTTGTACCCTGTAAGACCTGGGGCCTGTGATTTGGGTTATCTCAGCAGGAATCCATAATGAACCCATGAGGTTCTTAGCATAAACAGAATCACCCACAGTGAAAGTGCAAATTTTACTAGTGGAATCTAGTGGTGCATTGGGTGTGTAAGTGGGATGCTTACTTGCCGAAGTTTTTCCTTGGTAAATTGTACCATACGTTCAGCCTGGCCGTTAGCCTAAGGATGCCCGGGGCTGTCAGGGCATGTCTGATCCCCTGTTGTGCTAGATATGATTCAAAAAGATTGGATGTAAATTGAGGGCCATTGTCAGAAACAAGCACATCAGGTAACCCGTGAGTTACAAAAAGCTTTTTAAGCTGTTTGATGACAGCTTCAGTTGTGGTGGATGCCATAGGGATAACCTCCAGCCATTTGGAATATGCATCAACTATAATAAGAAAAGTGTGCCCTCTGTAAGGCCAGCAAAATCAATGTGAATGCTGGACCATGGGCCCCTAGGACATTCCCATTCCTGTTTGGGGGCGAGAGGTGGGGCAGGCCTGACTACCTGACAGTTGGGACAAGATGCAACCCAGTTTTCAACCATTTTGTCAATACCTGGCCACCATACATAACTCCTGGCCAATCCCTTCATTCTGACAATTCCTGGATGACCCTCATGTAACATTTCCAAAACATCTTTTTGCAGTTTTGCAGGATTAACCACCCTGTTACCCCACAAAATACATCCTCTTAATACAGATAATTCAGTTTGCCTGGATTTAAAAGGTTGGGTGAGTTGAGGTAGATCTTGAAGTGGCCAACCTTTCTTAATCCAGCCTATGAAAGGAGTCAATAAAGTGTCTTTGGCAGTCTCTGTGGCAATTTGAGCAGCATGTACTGGAAGTTTGGCAACAGTTTCTAGAAAAAGGTTGAGTCTCAGGAACAGGGTAATGTGTGAAGGAAGTGGGTAGCTTCTGCATGCCCAATGTCTTTACCAGGCTGTGGATCAGTTTGTATGAATAAGCCTTCAGTCTTCAGCATTCTTGGTGACAGGATCGTGGGCAGGTAAAATGCAATAGAAGCTTCCCTCTACAATCGCTGCAAAACATGCAATAGGCTCAACCCCCCCCACTCCAAAAGGGGAGACATCACAAGTCAGAACAACAGGAAAGTTCTCAGACAACTGTATCAGCACAGCATCAGATGTGATTAGTCTCTTGATATTGTTAAATGCAGCTTGTTCCTTCCTCCCCCAGACCCAAACAGATTTTTTGTCCAGCAACCTATGTAGGGGTTCTGCAATGGTTGCCTTCTGAGGTAGAAACATATGACAGAAGTTAATGAGTCCCAGGAATGCTTGCAAATCTGTTTTGCATTTTAGCCTGGGGGCTTCTTTGATTGCCTGAACTTTGGCCTCTGTGGGGTGGATGCCATGGTTATCGATCATGTAAAAATTCCACTTTATCTGTTCTAAGTGTGCATTTTTCTTCTTTGACTTTTAACCCGCTTTTTGAATCTGATTAAGACTTCTCTGAGTCTCTCATGTAACTGAGTGTCATTTTCAGCAGAAATTAAAACGTCATCAAAATAGGGCACCACCCTTGGCAACCCTTGTAACATTCTTTGCATAAGGCTTTGGAAGATGCCTGGTGCCACGCTTACTCCAAATTGCAATCTTTTGCATTTGAAGGCACCTCTATGGGTCAAAATGGTTTGGGCTTCAGCAGTGGCATCATCAACTGTTAATTGTTGATATGCCTGTTCCAGGTCCAACTTGGCAAAAACTGTGCCCCCTCCAAGAGAGTGTAATAAATGATGCACTACTGGAACTGGATATGCTCTGTTGTAGCGCATGGTTCAATGTCCCCTTGTAGTCTCCACAGATTCTCACAGACCCATCAGCCTTGACTGGTGTGACTATGGGTGTCTCCCACCTGGAGTGATCAGTGGGCTCTAAAACCCCTTGGGCTATTAGTTTATCTAATTGTGCATCAATTTTTTCCTTTAAGGCAAATGGGACCCTTCTAGGTTTTAAACGGATTGGTTGTACCTTGGGATCTAGGTTAAATGTGATGAGGGTCCCCAAGTACTTGCCTAATCCGTCGCTGAAGACCTCTGGAAACTCAGACTTCAAGGCCTCTTCCCACTCAGTGTTGCTCACGTGATTGATACCAGTCACTCGATGCCCAACGGGTTGAACTACTCAAGGCCCAGCAGACTTGGGCGGTCCTTGTCCATGATGGTCAGTGGTAGACGCTTGGTGTGGCCCTTGAACTTCACGTTGAATTCTCTTGTTCCAACTACTGGAATCTTTTTCCCTTGGTAGTCTTTAAGAGTCAATGCCTGCTTTTTGAAGTGAGTCTTCTGAATGTTTGGTAACAGTCTTTGAATAGTGTCCCATGACACCATAGATAGGCATGAGCCTGAGTCCACTTCCATTTGGCAAGGCCTTCCTTCAATAAGTACCTTGACATGCACTTTTCTGCTTTTTAAAGGAGATGAATGACCAATAGTTACTGTCTGATGAGTTTCATTCTTCCCATTTGCTTCTGTGCTGCACCTCATTTTCTCACTGAGGTTGTTAGGCTTGAATTCTTTGTCTTTGTTTGCAGCAAACTTCCTTCTGTTGGGTGGAGTTCTGGATGATTTGCAGACTCTTGCTAGATGTCCTCTTTTTTCACAACGGAGGCAAATGGTGTCTAGAAACTTGCATTCAGTGCGGGGGTGGCTTCCCCACAACCTCTGCAGTAGAAATCTTGCCTCTTTCTTCCCAGGTCTTTCTTTTTCCGCTCCATTCTGAGTCTGTAAATTCCTTTTTCCACCTCACTACAGTCTGACTCAGAATCTATTTGCTCACAATGAGTTGTTGTGGACTTTTCCACATCAGGATGGCTTGTGGCCTTGTTGATTTTCTTCATGGCTGCTGCTGAGGACTTGGTAGCTTCTGCTGAAGAGGCCTCTTCTATTGCTTGCTTCAGCGTGATCTTAGATTTCAGTAATAACTTGCTCTGTAGCACCTTGTCTTTAAGGCCCAGAACAAATTGATCGTGCATGGCCTCCTCCAAGCTGTTAAACTCGCATGCACCCCCAATGTCTCTTAAACTTGCCACGAAGTCATTTACGTTTTCGCTTTTCCCTTGATCACGACAGTAAAACTCATGTCTCTTAATGAGGCACGATACTTGTGGCGCGTAATGGGCTCTTAACAGTTTTTCCAAGTCAGGCCAGTCCATTACCTTCACATCTGCAGCTCCTGCCAATGCCTTCGCCATCTTGAAAACTGCCGGACCGCAGTGCGTGAGAAAGACTTTCCGCTTCTCAGAAATGTCGGCAAGATCGTTTCCCTCCAGGTACATTTGGAAATGATCTGCATACAACTCCCAGTCTTCTGCCGTCAGATCGAACGGGGCTGGGGGGGTGTTCAGTGCAACCATCTCGCTCTCCTTCTCTTCCGCCTTGCCATCTTCTTCAGGGGAATCCCACCTTCATCGCCAGTGTTAAGTTTTCATGAAGAGACAGACGCGGAGTGCTTCAAGCTCTTAGTTTATTAGTGACTACAGCTCAGAACGGACCCAATTTGGCTGGGCTGCGGCTGCTACTTATAGCCAGCAGCCGCAGTTGCCAGCCAATCAGAGTGCAGGGTTTTCCTGCACTTTTTAAACCAATCATTTCCGACATTTTACAAGAACAGTTCAAACTAAACCAATGACTTCAAACCTACATACATAACAAATATCACCTCTCTATTTCTCTGGAAGAGAAAGTATTTTTCTTTTTTAGCTGATAAATCCTTAGAAAACTCAAAAAAAGTACAAAAATGCTGTTCAATCATGTGAGCTGTAAGGACATTTTGGTTATAATTAAATTCTGACATAGTTTCCATGTTAGAAGGCAATTAGATATCCAGTTTTCTTGTTATTATTTTAGTTTTCTTAAAAAGTTTACTTCTTGATGTTTTATACAGCATTAGGCCAATGACCATAAATGAAATGTAATTGAGAACCAAGGCCAGGTTGAACATTTTTAAAGCCAGGAAAGTTGCTGAAAGAAAAATAGATTCATAAGCATTTATTTTTGCTTTTTATCTTACAAGAAAGGATAACATAATACGAAAGTTGGGTCTTAAGTGGGTTTTAAGGCTGCCTTAAAATTTGGTAAGAGTTAAAGCTTTCATTTGGTTCTTTACTTTGCCCAGAAAGAAAGGTGTCTTAAAAATTAGGCTGCTACTCTGAAAACTAGGGCACTGATGGATTAATTCATCTTGTGGGGAAGGGTATTGCTAAAACAACACCAACTTTTTCATAGACTGTCATGCATACACAAGTGGACATAGCTGGGAGCAGCTTACTATCTAAGATTGGAAAATGAATGTGGCTTTAATATTTCAAAAAGAGGTGCATCACACCTGTTCCCTGGGTTCCAAGCTCCTTTTTCAAAGTAGTTGCATAACAGTACAGTTTGATATATCCCACATAGAATTTCAGCTAATCCTACATTGAAATTTGCCATCTTATTTCATGATTTTTTTTTCCTACACCAAAGGCATTCCATTTTTTACACTACATTGTTTTAGAATATCTGCAGATGGTACGTTTTGAAGTAAGCTTGTTGCAAGGTGATGTTGCTCTTGTATTATATCATAATTCTCAGTCTTTGTATTCCTCCCTGCTATTTTCATCTGCTGTCTTTAGTCCCTTGATCTGAAGGGAAAAAAAACTCAACATCCTAGGAAGGGCTTTTTTTTCCCTACCATTTCCCTGACAATAAAATGAGAGAAGAAAAATACTTCTTCCTAGGGTCTACCCATAGCATATATTTAAGGTAGACTCAAGAATGCAGTAGTAAAAGTGTCATTTAATTAATTAAAAGATTTTCTATGTCCAACCACAACTCTGGGCAGCTCACAATAATAATACTATAAAATTAAAACCAGAAAACCAGAGGAAAAAAAACTAGTTTAAGGCATAACTATTGATGTCATGCTACAGAATGTTTGGCACTTTATACAATGACAACATAACAGTATAATATTGGAGCATTGTTTAACCTCTCCCAAAAGATTAGAGAGCTGGAGATATTTTTATTCTCTATTGTTTTGGCCTTTTCAGGATCTATTTTTATGCCTCAGGTGGAAGTTGTTAGTTCCAATATCTTTGCTTTCCTAATCTGCAATACTGAAATTGAAAATAGGAAGGAAATCATTGTGATCAGTGATTAATTTTCCTATATATTGCTAGACTGCAGAACATGCAAAACCTATAAATCTATATTCTTCTATAAACTCAGTCATGCATTCAGGAGCTAGATAAGAGAAGAAACCTCAAGGGCTTAATATTGCTAGGTGAATTCCATTATTGGAGACAAAAACAGATATAGAAAATTTCCCTAATGAATCTGGAAACCATCCCACACATTTATCTATCTGTCTTTCTGTCTCTCTATCCCAGAATTTAAACCTGAAGTTTTTCTTCCTTTTGTCTGGGTCAATGGACTTTTAGCCTTTCTTTTTCCAGTTTTAAGAGTGGAATACACAGGACTGAATAATGTCACATCCTGCTTTATCTGATTCAGCCTTTATATTTTGATCATACAGAACAGGGTTTTCTGCTCTATTGTTTAACGACCTAATTCTGAGACCTACACTTGGAAACTAGCTCAATAATAATTCACAACTTGTGGGCTTGTCACCCTCTCTGTGGTGGAGAACCATATTTCCTCACTTGCCAACTCCCAGTGAGATGTTTATTAGAAGATTTTTCAACTGAGCTAGACAGTAAAAGGCCAAATCCCCAGGGGGTCTGAATGAATTCAGTGACACTCCCATAAGTAGCAGAAGATATGTCTATCAGATGGGACGGATGCTTTAATTTGTAACCAAAGCTCGCTGGATTCTTTCTTTAGAGAACTGATAAGAAGAATGTGCACTCTGCTTCATAAGCTTACAAAACCAATTAAATATTTCACAACTATTTAAAAAAATCAGAACAAGATAATAAGAACAGCAAATTTAAAATGCCAGAAAGATTCTCATTGGAAAAATATGTGAACTATCACATATCTAAGCAGTGGTATTAAAGTTGGCATGATAGAGCTGCCCATATGGTTCAGGATAACTTTGCATTTTTGCTTCTAGATATAAATATGTTTTTTACAACACATTCCCATGCGGTACTATTAGCGTAATAGATATTCCTCCCCAATTCTCAGATTAGTTCACTTTTTCTATAAATGCAATTGCTTATTTCTATTTACTGTACATCTCTGGACCTCTGTAAATTCTGATTAGGAAATGATTCTTCTCTCACTACCACTCTTCTAATTTAAGAGATAATTCCATTTGTAGTGCTATATACTGTGCTTCAAACAAATGTGTTAATAAGAAATGAATTGTCTGAGGTGATTGAAAGGCAATAAAGTTAAATTCCTTTCTGCATGTATTTGTATTAGTCATTTTAGCATGGGCTTATAATAATCCAAATCAGAGGAGGTATAAATTGCAAAAGGGGAGGGGGAAGAATTTGGGCCCTAGGAAAAAATTAGAAAGGAAACAATTGTCTTTTCTGCTTTTAATGTGGGCTTTATCTGTCAAAATCTCATGGTTCTGTATCCTGGAAATGGGTTTTGTATTTTTAATGTCCCACTAAGGTTTTAATTCAATAATTATATGTGAAATGGGAAGGAGGCAAAATCACCTTAACAAATATATGCTCTAGCTTTCTAATGCTTTTTCATTGCTTCAGAGGGTTTACAAGAATTAAAAATAAAACAAACCTATAAAAGTCATAAAGTTTTGTAAAAGTGGAAAAAGACTTTGGAAGTAAAAACACTTTAAAAGAACAGTTTGTCAATTTGCATCCTTTTCTAATTGTTAAGAATACTCCTTTAGCATGTCTCAGTTGATATATTAAATAAAAAGTGAATGAAATAATTTCAGATATACCGAGAAGGTACCACTTCAGACAAGGTGAAGTCAAGATTATATCTTTAAAAAAACCAATCCCATTGGTATACAATATGGGGAATTAGCCCTTAGGCATCTCACATTCAAATCAAGATGGACTTTAAAAAAAAAGAATTTGTATTCTGCCTGTCCTGTACAAATACTGTACAAAGGCAGATAGATAAACTCCACAAAGCATCCATACAAAGTCTCTTTTATTGGTTCATCAGGCATCCCCATCAACTCACAGTTATGATGAGGTTCTTCTTAATGTCCAATCCTTTGCATATCTGTCTTTATGGGTAAAAAGATGGTTATCTCATCCCATATCGTAGAAGTAGGGGGTAGACATACTACCATGAGGTTGTATGTTCAGGCAAGAGAGAAGAAATCTCCCTCAACCCACCAAGGGTCAATTCAGTGACCAATCAGGGTTACAGATGTGGCCACAGGACATGAACTACATTTCCCAGGATACCTTAACTACATTTACCATGATGCATTCTCTTAAGGGGACACCTCCCAATTCCTAAGTAACTATCCTAAATCCCATTAACTATAGCAGGCTAGACAGCACAATTTGCAATGCTTTGAATTAATCCTGTGAACAAGTGAGTTACTCTAGAAGGTATTGTGGAATAAGGGTGACAGGATTCCAGAAGAAATTTTATTAACTGGAATGCTGTCATCTGACATTTGGGACCTTTAGATGGAGCCTCCTGGAAAAATATGTGGCAGTTGTCTCTGATCTGTAAAAAAAGTTTTTGTAGCTTGCAAAACTTAAGATGGTTATGATTTCCTTCCTTCCTTCCTTCCTTCCTTCCTTCCTTCCTTCCTTCCTTCCTTCCTTCCTTCCTTCCTTTCCCCTTCCCTCCCTCCTTCCCTCCCACTATAAAGACAATGGAAAATTAGAATTTCTTTAAAAATAACAAACATGGGAGAACATAAACCTGATAGACTAATTTAGCTAAGCTGAAACCTTTCAATGCTGACTAAGTTCTTAAATTTCTGCAGAGGTTTATCTTTAAGGTAGCTAGCCTATTTTGAGACTTGTCCCAATTTTTTAAAGAAATCTTAAACAAGTCCTGCTCTTATTAGATAAAAAGTTAGTTTGAGCCAGCATCTTCTTTTCCATGATAGTCAACTAAAGATTATGCTGAAGCTTCTTGGGCTGCTGCTTCTCAAAAAAAACAACATAGTGTAGTTAGTACACACTGATTTAATTACAGTATATATACTGTGGAGTTAAAAAAAAACCCGGGATATTGCCAGCTGTAGCCTTTTTGAAGTACAGTAGTTTGTTGTTTTATTTTATATTTTTAAAGTGTGAAGTAGATGCTTTATTTATTTATTAGCCTTATATAACTTTCCAATTTATGAAACACAGTTCTGGGTAACTCACAACAATATTCTATTCTTACCCCTGTGGATAAAATCTGAATAATTTGAAGTTCTGCTTATTTAAGCTTTAGGCAAGAGAAGTGTCATGAAGCATCATATTGTAACTCAATACAGAATTTAGGGTGCTCTGGAATTGCAGCCCTCTGCTGCACTTAGTTACTGTTTGGAAAACAGGACTGAGAAACAGCTGTCATTCTATATTTTCATTTTCTATTAAACAAAATTAGGTAGGAGACGAGCCAGTATCATCTTATCACCTTGGGTCAGCTTTACACTGAGGATTACTAGATCTACTGCTGTGTTGAGAGAAAAGCAGGGGTGGGAGCGGTTCAGTAGAACCTGTTGTTATGATTCTGCACAGTTCAGAGAACCAGCAAATCGTGGCCCTGGCTGGCCCCTCCCCTCTCTGCCCGACCCTCCCCTCCCCATCCAGGCAGTCCTTATCGCGCATGCACAATGTTGCATGCATGCCCGACATTGCAGACTGTGTTCTTCTCCTGTCCAGTCACTCTTTAAGATATTTCTTCTTTTTTCCCTCTCCCAACAATCAGCTGTTCCAACGATCAGCTGCGCCAGGATCCCCCTCACTGTATTACTGCTTCCCCCAGGAGACTTCCCTGAGGCCCAGGAGGCAAAAAAAAACAAGGGGGGGGGGTTTCTGCCAAAAAAACAAGAAGCCACACCCACCCAGCCACATGGCCATGCTCACCTAGCCATGCCCATAGAACCAGTTGTTAAAAAATTTAGCCTGGAGAAAAGGCTAATTTGAGTAGGGCATGGAACAAAACACATGATATCTTTGATGTGTGGTATCTTACATAATTTATTATGTTTATTACATGTATAAGTAGTCCTTGACTTACAACATTTCATTTAGTGACCATTCAAAGCTACAAAGGCACTGAGAAAAGTGACCTGTGATGATTTTTCACACTTATGACCATTGCAGCAACCCATGGTCATGTGATTTACATTCAGATGCTTCACCACTGGTTTGTATTTATGATGATTGCAGTGTCCCAGGGTCTGGTAATCATCTTTTACAACTTTCTGACAAGCAAAGTCAATGGGGAAGCCAGATTTACTTAACAATTGTTGTTACTAATTGAACAACTGCAGTGATTCACTTAACAAATGTAGCAAGAAAAGTCGTAAAATGGGACAAAACTCACTTAACAAATTTCTCACTTAGCAACATAAATGCTCATTTGTGGTCATATGTTGAGGACTACCTGTAGTTTTGTTTACTTTGTTGACATATGCTTGATTCCCTACCCCTCCAAAAAAAAGACCTGCATGACTAATATTTAGAAACTGGTAAAAACATTTTTTTAAAATTAAGCAGACATTTGGGAAATTAGTGGAAGATATATGGGAACATTGGTAATAATGTTATGTGGGGTGGAATTTGTATTATGTTTTAGTATTTTTGCACGATATATTGCTTCTTAGATTCATTTTTTATTAAAGTTGCATAAAAACATTCTGTAGAAGATAGATGATAGATAGATGTGATATTAATGACATATATCGTGCAATAAAATCTGAAAATTTCTTTTTAAACTTGGCATATGAATGATTTATGATATTGTTGCATGGATTATTTTTGGTATTTGATTCAACTGATTTGGGAGTAATAATCCACATTAGGTTCATTTAAATTTAAGACCATCCCAGTTGGTGGGATTATTGCAGTTTGAATGCATGGGCTTTTACAAATGTAAAAGGGCCTTGGTGGCTCAGGCTGTTAATTGCCTGCACTTAAGTTCCAGCTACCTACAACTGCTGTAGGCTCGAATCCCACCAGGCTCAAGGTTGACTCAGCCTTCCATTCTCTCGGGGTAGGTAAATTGAGGACCCAAGATTGTTGGGGGCAATTAGCTGACCTTGTAAAAATGCCACTTAGTAATAAGCAGGCATATACAATGGAATGAAGGCTATTGCTGAGCACACTGGGTTGTATCCCAAAAATTGTAAGCCGCCCTGAGTCTTCGGAGAAGGGCGGCATATAAATGTAATTAAAAAAAAAATGTTCAAGTACCCTATAGTATTAATAGATGATTAGTTTCTCCTTAGGAGGAGGTCAACATTTGCTTGAGTTCCACATACTTTACTTTGACTGAGAAAATGAACTGATCCAACTCACTGTATTTACTTTACAATGCTTTCACTTACACTGTACTCAGATGAAACTTACTATATTTTCCAAGAGAATTTGTTGTTGCTGGGTGTGTATTTATTTTAAACATTTTTTACAACCCTTCTCATAAAAAATAAAATAAAATCCCAATACGGTTTACAGTACTGTTCCCTATGTGGAGGCGGCCAGATCTTTTGTACTTTTAAACCCATGACCAGCATTAAAAAATCCTTGAAGCATCATGCAGTTTCAGCATCTCAAATGCTGAATCAAATTGTTTTGATTCTTGGCATTTATTATTTCAATTTATATAGCTGCCCATCTCAGCTGCACGACTAGGAGCATACATTTAAAAACTAGAAAGCGAACAAGTCTAATCTTAAGACATAGTTTAAAAGCATAGGAAACCATATGCAAGAAACGTAACAGAACCAACTATTCAGGTCTGAAAACTGCAATGTATACTCAGCCTAACCATTGTATAAACTCTGCTGCATAGTCAGATCCCTGCATCAAATGTCACAGCTCTACCTTTAAGCCCTTACAAAAGGCCAGTAGGGTCAAGTCCAATTTGACCAGGTTTCTTCTTCTTCCCATTTAACTTTTTCCTCTATTTAAAGCATCAGGCCATTTCTTTTTTCTGGGTGAAACATTTATTTCTGCTTGGACACTGTTGGAAGAAAAATCCAGGTCCAATTCCAAGCTGGGAGAAAGGTGCTGGAAACAAAATATTTTGGGGAATTCTAAAATGACAGGATAGAACGTTTCTCTAAAGGAGAAATTGGGAAAATCTTAAGGGAGGCAGAAACCTCACTGTTAGATATTCAATGGGGAAAGTCAGTGATGTCAGACTTCCCCCGTTGGTTCATTTTCCAGGCGGGAAAATGAACAGCTGTCAGTGGCTGAGATTGTGGACAGCAGCCTGTAAAAAGAACAGCAGGCACACCTGGCAGCGTCTTTTGTTCAGAGCAAATAAAGAATCCTTTCAGTCTACCATGTCCTGCCTCTTCAATCTAGCCCATATCTAACACTGGCAACGAGGATGGGATGCTAGAAGAGAACAAAGGAAACTAGGTGAAGACGGAAAATCCTTACAACAGAACGCTGTGATCACCATGCTGATCATCAGAATGTCCACCCACGCTCAGCCAGAACCTTTTGATCCAAAAAAGCATGACTGGGTTGCATGTATGGGACAATTTCGAATGTTTTTGAAGCAAATTCACTGCAGGATGCAACAGAACAGAGGAAGAGAGCTCTATTCCTGGGATATTGTGGAAATTGCCTCTACAAAACAGCTAGAACCCTGGCTGCTCCCAAAGATGTGGAAACAATGGAATGGAAAGAATTACAGAAGATGTTGGAAGAACATGCTCCTGCTGCATCGTCACTGGCTCACCGACTTGACTTTTACCACAGAGAACAGAAACCAGGTGAGACCATAAATGATTACCTAACAACTCTATGAGATATTGCTGCAGGCTGCGAGTTTGAAAATATGGAAATAACTTTAAGAGATAGAATTATAGTTGGAATGAGGGACCTGAGATTGCAAAGAAAGCTAATAACTAAAAAGAGCATCTCTTTAAAAGAAGTAATGGAGGAAGCCCGAGCAGCAGAAATCTCGGAAAAACCAACAGCTAAAATTGAGAAATCCAAGAGTGTTCACTCAGCATGGGGGACGACCAGCAAATACCAGGGAGAGGGGGAGATTGGAGAACTCTCAGAAGAAGAGGAGGAAGAAATACATAGAGTAAAGCCTGATAGAAGATTAGAGCCCCAAGGGACGAGCCAGAGACCCCTATGGTGTGCATGCTGTAAAGGGAACCACCCCCAGGCAGTTTGCAAATTCAGGGATACAATCTGCCGTCGATGCGAGAGAAGGGGGCATATTGCTGAAGCATGCAGAGCAAATCTGCCAGCGTACCCCAGTCAGAGACAAACAGGGTTCCCTAATCATCCACGTGGCCCACAACAAAGGGGATTCCAGAGACCGCCTCATTCAAATTACAGGCGGGAAGAGAATAGAATGGAGAAGGACAAAGACTATGAACACACAATAGTGGGGCATTCTGATCACCATAAATCAAAGATATTCAATATCACAGTGATAATAGGAGAAAAACCTTGTGATATGGAAATTAACTCCGGATCCTACATATCTATGGTGTCCTGGACAACTATAAAGGAAAGCATAACCCTGGCATAACTCAACAACAACTAAAACCCAAACGTTTAATACTAAAAGATTTCCAAGGGAACAGAATTCCCATGTTAGGAAGAGGAATTTTTCCAGTAAAATTCAGAAACTTCACTGGCGAATTGCCTTTAACCATTGTGGATAAAGAAGTACCAAGCCTCCTCAGAATAGAATGGTTTAGAGCCATAGGAATGGAGGTGACCATCCACACCACAAAAGCGGAGGAGCACAATCAAATGAGAGAGGACCTGCAGACTGAATTCAAGGATGTGTTCGACGGAACCCTAGGCAAGTATAAGAGGATTTCCATTTCCCTCAACCTTGATCCAAAAGTTTCCCCTGTCAGAATAAAACCAAGGCAAGTCCCTTTTGCCTTGAGACCCAAGGTGGATGAACAATTAGATAAACTCATAGCCCAGGGAGTACTAGAGCCAGTTGATCACGCTAAGTGGGAGACCCCTATTGTCACTCCAGTTAAGCCAGATGGGTCAGTGAGAATCTGTGCTAATTATAAAATTTTGCTTAATACTGCATTGCAACAGAGCGCTTACCCAGTGCCTGTTGTATAACATCTGTTGCATTCAATAGGAAATTTTTTTGCTAAGTTAGACTTGGCTCAAGCCTATCAGCAGTTACCTGTGGATGAAGAAACAGCAGAAGCTCAGACCATTGTAACTCACAGGGGTGCTTTCAAATGCAAAAGACTGCAATTTGGTGTCAGCATAGCCCCGGGACTTTTTCAAAGCTTAATGGAACGCCTACTACAGGGCATTGTGGGGGTGGTACCTTATTTTGATGATGTCCTCATGGCAGCAGAGGACAAAGAACAACTTAAACAAAGACTAAGGCTAGTCTTGAGCAGATTTCAAGAAGCTGGCCTTAAACTCAAAAAAGAGAAATGTCACATAGCAGTACCAAGTGTTGAATTTCTGGGATATCTAATTGATGAGACAGGTATACACCCCACCGATAGTAAAATAAAAGCAATTAAGGAAGCTCCCCTCCAACAAACAAAACAGAATTACAAGCTTTCCTGGGACTTTTAAACTTTTACAGTATGTTTCTACCACAGAAAGTGACAGTTGCTGCACCACTTCACAGACTTCTTGATAAAAATGCAGAATGGACTTGGGGGCATAGAGAAGCAACTGCATTTGAATCCATAAAAGGTCTCCTAACTTCTAACAGTGTTCTAGTACAATATAATGAAACATTACCTCTTTCATTAACATGCGATGCATCTCCTTTTGGGGTAGGGGCCGTTCTCAGCCATAAATTCCCAAATGGCAGAGAAGCACCAATTGCTTTCTACTTAAAAACTTTATCCAAAGCTGAACGGAATTACAGCCAGCTAGGTAAGGAAGCACTGGCTGTAGTAGCAGGCATTAAGCGTTTTCACGAATATCTTTATGGGAGACAATTTGAACTAGTCACAGACCAAAAACCACTCCTAGGCATCATAGCAGAAATAAACCAACACCAAACATATTGTCCCCTAGAATGACAAGATGGACTGTTTTCTTAGCTGCATATAACTATTGCCTTATACATCGACCGGGCAAGACCATAACTCATGCAGATGTACTCAGCCGTTGCCCACTCCTGGAACCTATTGAACACCCAGCTCCAGCCACATCCATACTCCTCATTGAAGACATCGCCTCCGGTCCTATCACAGCATCAGAGATAGCCAAACACTCAGCGAAAGACAAAACTCTGGCATGTATTTTAAACTGGGTGTTGAGGGGATGGCCAGAAGAAGCGCTGGAAGGTGAATTTAAACTGTTTAAAATTGGGCAAAATGAACTGTCTGTAATTAAAGGGTGTTTGTTGTGGGGGGATAGAGTTGTGATACCTGAGACACTGAAAGAACAAGTCTTAAGAATGTTGCATGAGGGCCACCCAGGGATAGGAAGGATGAAAGCACTAGCCAGAAGTTAAACCTGGTGGCCAGGAATGGACAAGGAAATTGAAAAATGGGTTGCAGTTTGTACGCCTTGTCAGAAATCTAGACCCGCACCCCCTTCAGCACCAACCCTAGAATGGGAATCACCCACAGCACCTTGGTCTAGAATACATATAGACCTGGCAGGGCCAATGCAGGGGCAAACATTTCTAATAACTGTTGATGCATATTCAAAGTGGGTGGACGTAACGATCATGAGAACAGCAGACGCTGTGATTAAGGTATTGAGGAAATTGTTTGCCACACATGGGTTACCGGATGTTGTGGTATTGGATAATGGGCCCCAATTCACAGCAAACAATTTTGAATGTTTCCTAGCTGAACAGGAATCCACCATGTATTATCATCACCTGGACACGCCCAGAATAATGGGCACGCAGAGAGAGCTGTAAGATCCATGAAGGAAACCTTAGCTAAAATGGGACCAGGGGATTGGCAAATGAAAATAGACAAATTCTTAATGATACAACATATCACACCTTTGGCCGCCACACACAGAAGTCCAGCAGAACTCTTAATGGGGTGGAAGTTAAGATCAGAGCTAGATAGATTACACCCACAGAACAATCGAATCACACCTGCAGATTCGATGAGTAAATGCAGATATTTGAACATAGGTCAATCAGTCTATGCTCACAACTATGCAGGGGGGGGCTCCATGGGTCCCTGCACAAGTAGTGCAAGTCACAGGACGCAGATCTTATAGAGTAGAACTAGAAGATGGGAAAATATGGAGCAGACACATAGACCAACTCCAGGGACGATTGGAATGGAATCTAAATGACCAGAAAACTTCAGAGACAGAAACACAACATAGAGAGGTAAGACCAACCATAACAACTACAAATACTGAAAACACAAGCCTCCCCACTCTAGGGCGGGACTCAAACTTGAGTACACCGCAGGATAACTTAGCTGAAGGGGGGGAAATCCAGCAAAGAAACTCAGAGCCCTCTGCTCCGTCAGAGCCAGCCCCACCCCTGGAAAACCCAGAGGCAGCTCAAAGGGTTGGCTGTGGAGTGGCAACAGACACAACTACTCAGGTTGCCACTGCTGGTGAGGTTGCACTGTGAAGGTCCAGTTGCACACACAGGACACCCGCCTACTTACGTGATTATGTCTGTGAGTGAGAGCTGGTCAGATGAATGCTCCTTCCAGGAGGGGAGGTGTTATGTATGCAGAGTTTGAATTGATTGGTTGTTCTTGTAAAGTGTTTGAAATCATTGGTTTAAAAGTGTGGGAAACCCCTGCACTCTGATTGGCTGTCAGCGAGGCAGTCCGACTATATATAGCTGCCTCGGCTAAGCCAAATCAGGTCTGTTCTGAGCTGAAGTCACAATAAAACTAAGAGCTGAAGCACTCCGCGTCTGTATCTCTATGCAAACTTAACACTGGCTAAGGTGGGATTCCCTGAAGAGAAGACAACGCGGAACTGAAGAAGAGCGAGATGGCTACGCTGAACACACCCCCAGCTCCGTTCGATCCAAAGAATGAAGACTGGGAGTCGTATGCAGATCGGTTTCAGATGTACTTGGAAGGAAACGATCTGGTGGCCATTTCCGAGCAACGTAAGAGGGCAGTCTTTCTCACGTATTGCGGTCCGGCAGTTTTCAAGATGGCAAAGGCATTAGCTGGTGCAGCAGACGTCAAGGTAATGGCCTGGCCTGATTTAGAGAGACTTTTAAGGGCACACTACATGCCCCAAGTATCGTGCCTCATTAGAAGACACGAGTTTTATTGCCGCGATCAGAGAGAGGACGAAAGCGTAAATGAATTCGTGGCAAGCTTAAGAGACATTGGGGGTGTGTGCGAATTCAGAAGTTTAGAGGAGGCCATGCACGATCGTTTTGTGTTGGGCCTTAAAGACAAGGTTTTGCAGAGCAAATTGTTAATGAAGCCTAAACTCACGCTGAAGGAAGCCATAGAAGAAGCCTCTTCAGCGGAAGCCACTAAGTCCTCAGCTGCAGCCATGAGGAAGATGAACAAAACTACAGGCCATGCTGATGGGGAAAAGACCACCACAACTCATTTTGATGAACTTGACTCTGAGTCAGATTACAGTGGAGAAGAAGAAGGAATTAATAGACTCAGATTGGAGTAGAAGCGGAACGACCTGGGAAGGAAGAGGCGAGATTTCCACTGCATAGGTTGTGGGGGAAACCACCCCTGCACTGAGTGCAAATTCCTGGACGCCATTTGCCTCCATTGTGAAAAAAGAGGGCACATTGCAAGAGTCTGCAAATCATCCAGAACTCCACCAAACAGAAGGAAGTTTGTTGTGAGCAACAAAGACAGAGAAATCAAGCCTAACAATGCCAGCAAGAAGATGGGGCGCAACACAGAAGCAAATGGAAAAAATGAAACTCATCACACAGTGACCATTGGTCATTCTTCCTCATTAAATAACAAGAAAGTGCATGTCAAGGTACTTATTGAAGGCAGGCCTTGCCAAATGGAAGTGGACTCAGGTTCATACCTCTCCATGGTGTCATGGGACACTATTCAAAGACTGATACCAGATATTCAGAAGACTCACTTCAAGAAACAAGTACTAACTCTTAAAGACTACCAAGGAACAAGATTCCAGTAGTTGGAACAAGAGAATTCAATGTGAAATTCAAAGGCCACACCAAACGCCTGCCATTGACCATCGTAGGTAAAGATCGCCCAAGCTTGCTGGGACTGGAGTGGTTCACCCCACTGGGCATCAAAGTAACCGGCATCAATCACGTGGACAACACTGACTGGGAAGAAGCATTGAAGTCTGAGTTTCCAGAGGTCTTCAGTGACGGATTAGGCAAGTACTTGGGGACCCCTATCACTTTTAACCTAGATCCCAAGGTACAACCAATCCGTTTAAAGCCCAGGAGGGTACCCTTTGCCTTAAAGAAAAAAATTGATGAACAATTAGATAAACTAATAGCTCAAGGGGTTCTAGAGCCCACAGACCACTCCAGGTGGGAGACACCCATAGTCACACCAATCAAGGCCGACGGGTCCGTGAGAATCTGCGGGGATTACAAGGGGACATTGAACCATGTGCTACAACAGAGCGCATATCCAGTTCCAGTAGTGCATCATTTATTACATTCCCTTGGAGGGGCACAGTTTTTGCCAAGTTGGACCTGGCACAGGCATATCAACAATTAACAGTTGATGATGCCACTGCTGAAGCCCAAACCATTGTAACCCATAGAGGTGCTTTCAAATGCAAAGGTTACAGTTTGGAGTAAGTGTGGCACCAGGCATCTTCCAAAGCCTTATGGAAAGAATGTTACAAGGATTGCCAGGGGTGGTGCCCTATTTTGATGACGTTTTAATCTCTGCTGAAAATGACAATCAGCTATTCGAGAAACTCAAAGAAGTTTTATCCAGATTTAAGAAAGCGGGATTAAAAGTCAAAAAAGAGAAATGCATGCTAAAAACTGACAAAGTAGAATTCTTGGGCTATATGATTGATAAACAGGGCATCCACCCCATGGAAGCCAAAGTTCAGGCAATCAAAGAAGCCCCCAAACCAAAATGCAAAACTGACTTGCAAGCATTCCTGGGACTTATTAATTTCTATCATATGTTTCTACCTCAGAAAGCAACCACTGCAGAACCTTTACATAGATTACTGGATAAGAAATCTGCATGGGTCTGGGGCAGAAAAGAAGAAGCTGCTTGTAACCATATCAAAACAAATCACTCTGATTGTGTGCTGATACAGTTTTCTGAGAATTTACCTGTTGTACTAACTTGTGATGCATCCCCTTTTGGAGTGGGGGGGTGTTGAGCCACATGCTTCCCAGTGGAAGGGAAGCCCCTATTGCATTTTACTCTCACACTTTGACTAAAGCAGAGAGAAATTACAGCCAACTGGACAAGGAAGCTTTGGCAATTGTGGCAGCTGTCAAGAAGTTCCATGAGTATGTTTATGGGAGAAGTTTCACCATTGTGACAGATCACAAACCTCTTTTAGGCATTGTGGCAGAAGACAGACCAACGCCCACAATCCTGTCACCAAGAATGCTGAGATGGACTGAATTTCTTGCTGCTTATTCATACAAACTCATCCACAGACCTGGAAAAGACATTGGGCACGCTGATGCTTTGAGTCGCTGCCCACTTCCTTCGCACATTGAGGACCCTGCCCTGAATCTTACACCTTTTTCTGGAAACTGTTGCCAAACTTCCAGTCCATGCTGCTGAAATTGCCAGAGAGACTGCCAAAGACACTTTATTAGCTCCTATTATAGGCTGGATTAAGAAAGGTTGGCTACTTCAAGTTCTACCTCAAGGTTCCCAACCTTTTAAGTCCAGGCAAACTGAGTTATCTGTATTAAGAGGATGTATTTTGTGGGGTAACAGGGTGGTTATTCCTGCAAAACTACAGAAAGAGGTTTTGGAAATGTTACATGAGGGTCATCCAGGTATTGTCAGAATGAAGAGATTGGCCAGGAGTTATGTATGGTGGCCAGGTATTGACAAAATGGTTGAAAACTGGGTTGCATCCTGTCCCAACTGTCAGGAAGTCAGACCTGCCCCACCTCTCGCCCCAAACAGGAATGGGAATGTCCTAGGGGCCCATGGTCCAGGATTCACATTGATTTTGCTGGCCCTACCAGAGGGCACACTTTCCTTATTGTGGTAGATGCATACTCCAGATGGTTAGAGGTTGTCCCCATGGCATCCACCACAGCAGATGCTGTTGTCAAACAGCTTAAGAAACTTTTTGTAACTCATGGGTTGCCTGATGTACTTGTTTCTGACAATGGTCCTCAATTTACTTCCAACCTTTTTGAATCATATTTAGCACAGCAGGGCATCAGACACGCCCTTACAGCCCCTGGGCATTCCTCGGCTAACGGCTGGGCTGAACACATGGTACGATTTACCAAGGAAAAACTCCAGCAATTGGGTCCAGGGGACATCACTGAGAAAGTTGAAAAACTACTCAGTGTCCAGCATATCACTCCCAACCCATCAACTAACTTAACCCCAGCCGAGTTGTTGATGGGTAGGAAACTCAGATCTCCCCTTGACCGCCTTCATCCCACTTACGCACCCAACGCACCACTAGATTCCACTAGCAAAACTCGCACATTCACTGTGGGTGATTCTGTTTATGCAAAAAACCTTGTGGGTGAACCATTATGGATTCCTGCAGAGATAACCCAAATTACAGGCCCCAGGTCTTACAGGGTTCAAACTGAGGATGGTGTCCTCTGGAGCAGGCACATAGATCAGTTACGGTCCAGACTACCTCAGGAGCATCGCCATTGCTCCTCTCTGGTTCCCATACCTACTGCCTCTCCTAGGGGGGAAGGGGGGGATTATGAAGGTAATCAGCAAGCAAGAATCTACCCCATGTGTAATGAGCTAACACGACAGGAACCATCCCAAAACCTGTCACAGTGCCAACAACCATTTTTACAAATGGAAGAGTGCACATCACTACCAGACTTAGGTGCTGACATTGGGTTGGAGATGGATTGGGAGGAGAGACCAGGTTGTAGTAACCAAACAGGTTATGACAATACTAGAAGTCCAAGTAAGGAAATGTTAACAGACACATTTCCTCCCTCACAATGTGAGAACCCCAAAACACCTTAACCACGTAGGTCGCAACGTACACGTAAGAGCCACTCCTATTTGCAAGAGTATATTAGATAGGTGGGGTTTGAGTATGGACCAAACCTAGTGGGGAGGGTGTTATGTATGCAGAGTTTGAATTGATTGGTTGTTCTTGTAAAGTGTTTGAAATCATTGGTTTAAAAGTGCGGGAAAACCCTGCACTCTGATTGGCTGTCAGCCGAGGCAGCCAGCTATATATAGCTGCCTCGGCTAAGCCAAATCGGGTCTGTTCTGAGCTGAAGTCACAATAAAACTAAGAGCTGAAGCACTCCATGTCTGTATCTCTATGCAAACTTAACAGGAGGGGTGTTAGATATTCAATGGGGAAAAGTCAGTGATGTCAGACTTCCCCCACTGGTTCATTTTCCAGGCGGGAAAATGAACAGCTGTCAGTGGCTGAGATTGTGGACAGCAGCCTGTAAAAAGAACAACAGGCACACCCGGCAGCATCTTTTGTTCAGAGCAAATAAAAAATCATTTCCATCTACAGTGTCCTGCCTCTTCAATCTAGCCCATATCTAACACTCACTGTTCTCCCTTCCTCAGCAGAAACTGAGGAAGCCAGCTTTTAGAAATGCAGATTTGGTAATCCATTCAGAAAGACTGGGTCAGACAGAAATTCCAGATAAACAATTAGCCAAGACAAAATTAGCTCAGACAAACACCTAGGATTTGAATTTCCCCTTTTGCCTATAGATCCAGCTACAACCCCTGCATGACCCCATAGAAATCAGAAAGGTATAAAAGTCCATCCTACTCTCAACTCCATTTTGTCAGATGTCCCAGAACTGTTGATAGTTATGTTCATCAATAAACAGAATCTTTTCCAATCAGCCTCCATTTTATTCTCTAGGAGGGTGGGTCAGTGCTGACTTTCTACAACACCCAGCTTCTGTAGAGTGCTTTCTGTTTCATTTCATTTTAAAAAAGAGCAAAATTCAAGTTGATATTTTCCTAAGATAAATAGCAAAATACTTTCTGAAGTGTTAAAAGGGGAATGTCCTGCCTCTCCCAAACATTCTATCTTAGAGCTGTAGGCATAACTTAAGTACTTTGCCTGTAATTGAGTGCGGTGTGGAATTGCTACATTGAGAATGCACTGGGCCAACAGTATCTGAAACAGAAAGATATACATGTCTTTATTATGCCAATAATTGATGAACAAGGACTTTAATTTCAGAGCAGGAAAGGAAGAATTAAATCATCTTGATGCTCCCATCCATGTTTTAATGAGAAGGAAAACGGATTTAAACAGAAGAATGGTGCCTCGATTTATCCTTGTTCTTTTTGATGCAGAATTAGCTAGCTATTTTCCCCAGTTGTAAAGGCAAGTAATTGAACTTTACTTATTATTTTTCAGATCTCAGGTTTAAAATGCATTTCTTTTCTGAATAGGTTACCTTGCATTGAAGGCTGCTAGCCTACTGGCATGCCTTTTCCCCCATTCCTAACATACATCGATAGATAGATGATTGATAGATAGATAGGTAGGTAGGTAGGTAGGTAGGTAGGTAGGTAGGCAGGCAGGCAGGCAGGCAGGCAGGCAGGCAGGCAGGCAGGCAATAACTTTATTGTCACTTTGAATGTACACTAATCGGCATACATTAAAATGACATTTTGTTGCATACAGCTCTCAAAAGAGTCACCACCACCAATATATACTACGTAAACATGAATGAATAAATAAATACAAAATTATGCATATACCCACATATATTATATGACACAGAATAACAACACAGTCTGGTTTGGGTGTATACATGTACATGTGAGTTTACCAGATGGATGGCATAGGGAACAAAGCTGTTACAGAATCTGGTAGTCCTGACAGACGTACTTCGAAACCTCCTCTCAGAGAGGAGTGAAAGAAACAGACTGTGAAGTGGATGTGTGGGGTCTCTAACAATGCTTTGAGCTCTAAGCACATAGTGCTAACATTTTCCTGCAAGTGCAAGAAAAGTCTGCTTTTAATCCATTGGCTGTGACAGAAATTTACCAACTGGCTTGTCAGTTGAGCCAGTAGAGATAGCAACTGCTAATGATAGCCAGCTAGTTTTCATGCCTAAAGCAGAACTAGAACTCACAGATTCTTAGTTTTCTTTCTTTTTTTTGAAATAGGCATACTTCCTTTGTAACCACAATATTCTGTCCTGGTATCCAATCCATTGCTGAGACTTAAAATTGCTTTAGGCCCATTTTAGACTTAATCTAATTCATTCATTCTCTTACAGTGGCTCTTGTGTGAGCACAAAGGCATGCTTGCAGATAATGCTAGAGGTTTTCCAGCACACCAATTTTATTATTATTATTATTTAATTAAAAAAAAAAGATCCAGTGATGCAGTGATCTGAGGGCCACCAAGGATGATGTTCATATCTGCTGCTACACAGAAGCCTATGGCACTGTGATGCCTACCCCTGTAATATGTATTTGGCCTTAATCCTTCCTTTGTGATTTTCTATTATAGCAATATTAGGGTGGAAATCTGCATATTTGAGTATTGTATCCATTAATGAATGCATAAACTTAAAATAAAGAGTTTCTATTACCCTCCCCAAGTGCATTAATGTTTTTGCACATTTTTCTTTCTCAGTTACATAAGTGCTGTGCTGATTCTTTTCTATTAAACCTATAACTCATTGTTAAGGTCTTAGCCTCATGAATACACAAACTTTGTGTATTCAGCTATTGCTTACAAATGCTCCAAAATGACTGAAGTGCCTTACTATACTGGCAGAGATTATTTGGTGGCATTTGTCATCATCACAACTAAAAAAGTACCTGTAATTGCTTTAGTTGGTTAGTTTTATTCCTGGATCACTCGTATTTAATATCTGGCAAGACTCCCAGGAGACCATTACTATTTTGAGATCATCCCTTCATCACAGGGTTCCATTAAAAATGATACTTTTAGTGTTTTAATCAATAACATAACTGGATAAAAATCTATCTAGTTGGGCTCTTTTAAATAAAAATTGGAATATTTTATGCAGCAATGGAAGCAGTCAATGATACAACATCTTTTTCACCATATTATATTCCCAATTATATGTGTACTTTAAGAATGCATCAATATTTCTCATAGCAATTGTAAAAAAAAGACATATACCTAGGCATGTATTATCGTTTGCATAAATTTACATATTATGTACATTTATTTACTGTAAAAGGAGTTACTCGAAAATGCAAGCAAGAAAATAGAACAAAATATGAATTCTTTCTCCAGTGGAGAAAAGCTGGTTGCAATATATACAGCCAAGCTGTGGATTAATATTTTAACTGCATCTGCTTCTTTTTGCCACATGCTGTTTTACTAAGCAGAGTAGTTTGATCTAGATGAAGCAAACAACAAAATGATGAAGTTCTTTTGAATATGGGAATCTTTATGGAACAACCTCAAGCTTACTGGTAATAATATTACCCCTCCAATAGAAGAGTACAATACCAAATACAAGGAATCCTTGATTTACTACCATAATTGAGCCCAAAAGTTCTGTTGCTAAGTGAGACAGTTGTTAAGGAAGTTTTGCCTCATTTTATGACCTTTCTTTTCAAAATTGTTAAGTGAATCACTGCAGTTCTTGAGTTAGTAACAGGGAGGTTAAGTGAATCTGGCTTCCCCATTGACTTTGCTTCTCAGAAAGTTGCAAAAGATGATCACATGACCTTGGGACACTGCAACGGTGGTATCATAAATATGAACCCATTGCCAAGTGGCCAAATTTTGATCACATGACCATGGGCTTGCTGCAACGGTGGTAAGTATGAAAAATGGTCATAAGTCACTTTTGCAGTGGTGTTGCACCTTGGAATGGTCTCAAAATGAACTGCTATAAGTCAAGGATGACCTGTACTCATGTAGATGAGAAACAGGGTTTGCTGTAACTCATAAAGAAAAAATAATAATGCTGGCTAGTAGAAAAATCCCCTGATACTCAGATCATATGCTAAATCTACCAGGAGAGCATATAGGATGTGGTTAAGGTGCTGAACTAGGACTGAGGAGATTCAGCTTTAAAGTTGAAACTTAAAACCACAAATCACCCTCAGCATAACTTATCTCATAGAAGGTTGTTGTTGTGGGCATAAAGTGATAGGAAGCATCCAGGTGAGCTTGATTCAAACCTCTAGAAAAAAGGTGAGATATAAATGTTATCTAATAAATAAAGATTAGGCCAATTCAAGTCCCCCTCCACACACAAAATTCAAGCTTTGGACTCCTCCAGAGCTTTTCATAAGGTAAGAGGAAAATTGTCATCTGGATGGTTTTTTATTTAGCAGAAATGACCCATGTTTTGAAGCCAAAATTACTTTATCTTATGAAGTTATAGAGTAAATGGGTAATTTTGTAGTTCAGTGCAAAAGGATGGATGGAGGTACCATAGCGGTGGTGAAGATATTTCCCATTCTTGAATGTGATGCCAAGTATGACTGAAATCAAATGAAGCCCAGGAAATGTAGGGCACATGTAGGAATTCCAAGCACAACACACGAGAGAGAAGAGAGGGAGGGGGAAAGTTCTGACCTAGGCTTCCCCAACAGCACAAAGCCAAGTCCTCATCCTGATAAACTCCTTTTATTTAATTTACAGTGAATTCCTTTCCAGCAAAGTCCCAGCCAACAGTCTTTCAAGATAGTTCACAATTACAGACCTTTATAAGGCTTGGAGAGTGGCCAGGCCGATATCTTTCAGACGCCACAATACTTGGCAAGAATGCAGGAATGAACTAATTGTCTCCTGCCAAACCCCACTCCCCTTTTGCTCCTCTTTTATTCCCTATGGGAGGGGCCATTCATCATCCACCTATGGCTTTACTCCCAAGTCGACCCTTGTTCCTTAGCTGTTCCCTTCGTCTGGCAGCTCTGAGCATGCTCACACTGGGAACAGGGTCCAGCTGTTCTTCTGCCTTGCTGATGTCTGACTCTGAAGGCAGCTGATAACTGTCAGATGGCCCTGACCCCATCTATGCCTCTGACGCAGAGCACTCCTCAGAACCTTCCCCATCCAGGACTGGCCCATGTTCCTCCCCAACCTCCTCACTGTCCGAATCTGCTGCCAGCTCCGTTGGCCGCTGATGGGCCACAACAGAGAGCTTTAATTAATTTTCATGGCCAATCATCTTCCAAAAATGAGTCTAGCAGTGAACCTAGTTAGAAACATCAATATGACAATAAAAAAGTAATATAACCACAAAATATAACAATATAACAACAAGCATATTACTTTGACAAAAGTGAGGGAAAAAAAGTTCCATTAGTCTATGAAAGACAAAAATAACATGTCTTTCCCAAAAGACGTATGTACTCATTGGATAGGATTTTGAATTTCTCTGTCATGAATTTCTGATTAAGAATACTCTATTCTGATAATTGCTGTTTCTACTGATTATATGCATACTGTATATGCAGAAACGTACTTGCTGAAACATGTTTGTTCAATCCTGTAGATAGTTCCTTAGAGAAAAATTGGCTTTATATAATGAACATTTTGGTGTCACAGCATCTTTAAAAAAAAAAAATACAGACACGCCTTCCTAAACATTTTAATGGTTGGGAGTGATATGCTGGACACTGAGTAGTTTTTCAACTTTCTCAGTGATGTCCCCTGGACCCAATTGCTGAAGTTTTTCCTTGGTAAATCATACCATACGTTCAGCCTGGCCGTTAGCCAAAGGATGCCCAGGGGCTGTCAGGGCATGTCTGATACCCTGCTGTGGTAGATATGATTCAAAAAGGTTGGATGTAAATTGAGGACCGTTGTCAGAAACAAGCACATCAGGTAACCCATGAGTTACAAAAAGCTTTTTTTAAGCTGTTTGATGACAGCTTCAGTTGTGGTGGATGCCATAGGGATAACTTCTAGCCATTTGGAATATGCATCTACTATAATAAGGAAAGTGTGCCCTCTGGTAAGGCCCAGGAACTCCAACGCCACCCCCGAGAGGACATCAAGAAGCCCAGGCAGGGCCGCTGTCACACAGCTGGGGGAAAGGTATGCGAGCATACCTTTGGGTATCAGCGTTCTAGAAAAACAAACTCCAACACCAGAACTCCGAGGCAGGCATTTTCTCAAAGTTCCAATTTATTAGAGTTGTAATACTGGCACATCTGGGAAAACCCGAACCTGAGACTTCCGGCTTTACCCTTCTGTAATTGAAAATCAAAGACCCATTCCCCTGCACCCCTCAGTCCATCACATGGCCCAATCACCAGCCGTCCCAAATTGAGACATCCTCTAACCACTCCTTATACAGGTGTAGGGTGACATGACCTTGACTGTAAAGAAGAATGCTATTAGGTCTAACTATATAAACTCTAGGAAATCCCCCCTCCCAATTTCCCAGACACAGGAATGTAGCAGCGTGGAAGCTTCTGGTACTAATATGGCTTTCAAAGCTGATACTGGGATTTGTTTCATTGTCTTCTCTTGAGAATCTTAGGTGGACCTCTAGGTCCTCCAGAAATTCCCATGCAATTGTAATTTTAAAGGTGGCTAGAAGTGAGGATGAATAAATGCATGTAAAGTAATCCCATTCGTTTTTTTATTTAGTTTTATTTATACTGATATGAAAATAAAAACAAATTTAGCTTTTCTTCTGTTTTTTTAATCATTTTTTGAAGTATAACTATTCTGTATCTTCCTCCAAGGCTCAGGGTAGTCCTGAGTTTGAGAATTGCTGTGCCCCCTTGTTTTACTGTGAATTGAGCCCTTGCCTTTATTATCTGCTGATTTAATGAACATGACCTTACTTTCTTTGAAGAAAGCTGAAGCTCAAATCTTAAACATCTCTTTGTGTTGATAGGAAACTAGAAGCTAGTATTCATAATCCCTTTTTTCAATCACTGATGTTTGAATAACATTGTGTAAATAACATTTACAGTCTAGTTAGTTTATAAGCTGCATCTTATGCCTTTTAAAAGCCTATGTACAGTTTTCTGAGTCTATTAATAATATCTCTCATCAGCTTGATTGTACTTAAGTCTTGGGGATTTATCACCCTATCCCATTGTTTATTTGCTTGGGGAAAAAAACTTGTACAATTTTTAGTGAGTTAATCAAGAAAACATTTAAGTTCAATTTACTGAAAATCTGAGTGCTTACAGGTAAAACTCAAAAAATTAGAATATCATGCAAAAGTTCATTTATTTCAGTAAAGCAACTTAAAAGGTGAAACTAATATATGAGATAGACTCATTACATGCAAAGCAAGATAGTTCAAGCCATGATTTGCCATAATTGTGATGATTATGGCTTACAGCTCATGAAAACCCCAAATCTACAATCTCAGAAAATTAGAATATGACATGCAATCAATAAAACAAGGATTGTACATAGAACAATATCGGACCTCTGAAAAGAATAAGTATACATATGTGTTATGTATGCAGGTTTGAAATCATTGGTTTAGTTTGAATTGTTCTTGTAAAGTGTTGGAAATGATTGGTTTAAAAAGTGCGGGAAAACCCTGCACTCTGATTGGCTGTCAGCTGTGGCTGCCGGCTATAAGTAGCAGCCGCAGCAAAGCCAGTCGGGTCCGTTCTGAGCTGTAGTCACTAATAAACTAAAGAGCTTGAAGCACTCCGCGTCTGTCTCTTCATGCAAACTTAACACTGGTGACGAGGATGGGATTCCCCTGAAGAAGCAGACAACGCAGAACAGAAGAAGAGCGAGATGGCTGCGCTGAACACCCCCCCCCAGCCCCGTTCAATCTGACGGCAGAAAACTGGGAGTCGTATGCAGATCGTTTCCAAATGTATTTGGAGGGAAACGATCTTGCTGCCATTTTCGAGCAGCGGAAGAGGGCGGTCTTCCTTACATACTGCGGTCCGGCAGTTTTCAAGATGGCAAAGGCACTCGTGGGAGCAGCAGACGTGAAGGTAATGGCTTGGCCTGATCTGGAAAGGCTGTTAAGAGCCCATTACGCGCCACAAGTATCGTGCCTCATTAAGAGACATGAGTTTTACCGTCGTGATCAGGGGGAAAACGAAAGCATAAACAACTTCGTGGCAAGTTTAAGAGACATTGGGGGTGCATGCGAATTCAACAGTTTAGAGGAGGCCATGCGCGATAGTTTCATTTTAGGCCTTAAAGACAAGGTGCTGCAGAGCAAGTTATTAATGAAACCTAAGATCACGCTGAAAGAAGCAATAGAAGAAGCCTCTTCAGCAGAAGCTACCAAGTCCTCAGCAGCAGCCATGAAGAAGATTAACAAGGCCACGAGCCATCCTGATGTGGAAAAGTCCACCACAAATCATTGTGAGGAACTAGATTCTGAGTCAGACTGTAGTGAGGTGGAAGAAGGAATTTACAGACTCAGAATGGAGTGGAAAAAGAAAGACCTGGGAAGAAAGAGGCAAGATTTCTACTGCAGAGGTTGTGGGGGAAGCCATCCCCACACTGAATGCAAGTTTTTAGACACCATTTGCCTCCGTTGTGATAAAAGAGGACACCTAGCAAGAGTCTGCAAATCATCCAGAACTCCACCCAACAGAGGGAAGTTTGCTGCAAGCAAAGACAAAGAATTCAGGCCCAACAACCTCAGTGAGAAAATGGGGCGCAGTGCAGAAGCAAATGGGAAGAATGAAACTCATCAAACAGTAACTATTGGTCATTCTTCCCCTTTAAAAAGCAGAAAAGTGCATGTCAAGGTACTTATTGAAGGAAGGCCTTGCCAAATGGAAGTGGACCTTTTTCCTGAGACTCACACCTTTTTTCTAGAAACTGTTGCCAAACTTCCAGTACATGCTGCTGAAATTGCCAGAGAGACTGCCAAAGACACTTTATTGGCTCCTGTTATAGGCTGGATTAAGAAAGGTTGGCCACTTCAAGATCTACCTCAAGGTTCCCAACCTTTTAAGTCCAGACAAACTGAGTTATCTGTATTAAGAGGATGTATTTTGTGGGGTAACAGGGTGGTTATTCCTGCAAAACTACAAAAAGAGGTTTTGGAAATGTTACATGAGGGTCATCCGGGAATTGTCAGAATGAAGGGATTGGCCAGGAGTTATGTATGGTGGCCAGGTATTGACAAAATGGTTGAAAACTGGGTTGCATCTTGTCCCAACTGTCAGGTAGTCAGGCCTGCCCCACCTCTCGCCCCCACAGAGGAATGGAAATGTCCTAGGGGCCCATGGTCCAGGATTCACATTGATTTTGCTGGCCCTACCAGAGGGCACACTTTCCTTATTATAGTAGATGCATATTCCAAATGGCTAGAAGTTATCCCTATGGCATCCACCACAACTGAAGCTGTCATCAAACAGCTTAAAAAGCTTTTTGTAACTCATGGGTTACCTGATGTGCTTGTTTCTGACAACGGTCCTCAATTTACATCCAACCTTTTTGAATCATATCTACCACAGCAGGGTATCAGACATGCCCTTACAGCCCCTGGGCATCCTTTGGCTAACGGCCAGGCTGAACATATGGTACGATTTACCAAGGAAAAACTTCAGCAATTGGGTCCAGGATACATCACTGAGAAAGTTGAAAAACTACTCAGTGTCCAGCATATCACTCCCAACCCCTCAACTAACTTAACCCCAGCTGAATTGTTGATGGGTAGGAAACTCAGGTCTCCCCTTGACCGCCTTCATCCCACTTACATCCCAACGCACCAGCACTTAGATTCCACTAGCAAAATTTGCACTTTCACTGTGGGTGATTCTGTTTAGGCTAAGAACCTTATGGGTGAACCATTATGGATTCCTGCTGAGATAACCCAAATCACGGGCCCCAGGTCTTACAGGGTACAAACGGAGGACAGTGTCCTCTGGAGCAGGCACATTGATCAGCTAAGATCCAGACTACCTCAGGACCATCGCCATTGCTCCTCCCTGGTTCCCACACCTACTGCCTCTTCTAGGGGGGAAGGGAGGATTATGAGGATAATCAGCAAGCAAGAATCAACCCCATGTGTAACGAGCTAACATGACAGGAATCACCCTAAAACCTGTCACAGTGCCAACAACCATTTTTACAAATGGAAGATTGCACACCACTACCTGATTTAGGTGCTGACATTGGGTTGGAGATGGATTGGGAGGAGAGACCAGGTTGTAGTAACCAAACAGGTTCTACCATTACTAGAAGTCCAAGTAAGGAAATGTCAGCAAACACATTTCCTCTCTCACAAGGTGAGAACCTTAAAACATCTGAACCACGTAGGTCTCAATGTACATGTAAGAGCCCCACCTATTTAAAAGAATACATTAGATAGATGGGGTTTGAGTATGGACTGAACCTAGTGGGGAGGGGTGTTATGTATGCAGGTTTGAAATCATTGGTTTAGTTTGAATTGTTCTTGTAAAGTGTTGGAAATGATTGGTTTAAAAAGTGCGAGAAAACCCTGCACTCTGATTGGCTGTCAGCTGCGGCTGCCGGCTATAAGTAGCAGCCGCAGCAAAGCCAGTCAGCTGTAGTCACGTTCTGAGCTGTAGTCACTAATAAACTAAAGAGCTTGAAGCACTCCACGTCTGTCTCTTCATGCAAACTTAACAATATGTACTCAGTACTTTGCAGTACTCAGTACCTTTTGCAGCAATTACTGCCTCAATGCAGTGTGGCATGGAAGCTATCAGCCTGTGGCACTGCTGAGGTGTTATGGAAGACCAGGATGCTTCAATAGCGGCCTTCAGCTTTTCTGAATTGTTCGGTGTCATGTCTCTCATCTTTCTCTTGGCAATGCCCCATAGATTCTCTATGGAGTTCAGGTCAGGCGAGTCTGCTGGCCAATCAAGCACAGTAATCCCACAGTCATTGAACCAGGTGCCAAGTCCTGCTGGAAAATGAAGTCAGAATCCCCATAAAGCTCGTCTGCAGTAGGAAACATGAAGTGCTTCAAAATCTCCTGGTAGATGGCTGCGTTGACCCTGGACTTAATGAAGCACAGTGGACCAACACCAGCAGATGACATGGCTCCCCAAATCAACACAGACTGTGGAAACTTCACACTGGACTTCAAGCATCTTGCATTGTGTGCCTCTCCATTCTTCCTCCAGACTTTGGGTCCTTGGTTTCCAAATGAGATGCAAAAGTTGCTCTCATCAGAAAAGAGGACTTTGGACCACTGAGCAACAGACCAGGTCTGTTTTTCTTTAGCCCAGGTAAGACACTTCTGATGACATTTGAAGTCCATGTCCAGGATCCATCTGTTTGTGGTGGCTCTTGATGCACTGATTCCAGCCTCAGTTCACTCCTTGTGAAAGTCCCCAACACTTTTGAATGGCCTTTTCCTGATGATCCTCTCCAGGCTGCGGTCATCCCTGCTGCTTGTGCACCTTTTTCTTCCACACTTTTCCCTTCCACATTACTTTCTATTAATGTGCTTTGATACAGCACTTTGGGAACATCCAACTTCTTTTGCAATTATCTTTTGAGGCTTTCTCTCCTTATGGAGGGTGTCAATGATGGTTTTCTGCACAACTGTCAGGTCAGCAGTCTTTCCCATGATTGTGATTCCTACTGAACCAGACTGAGAGACCATTTAAAGGCTCAGGAACCCTTTGCAGGTGTTATGTCTTAATTAGCTGATTAGAGTGGGACACTTTGAGCCTAGAATATTGCACCTTTTCACAATATTCTAATTTTCTGAGATTGTGGATTTGGGGTTTTCATGAGCTGTAAGCCATAATCATCACAATTATGTCAAATCATGGCTTGAACTATCTTGCTTTGCATGTAATGAGTCTATCTCATATATTAGTTTCACCTTTTAAGTTGCATTACTGAAATAAATGAACTTTTGCACAATATTCTAATTTTTCGAGTTTCACCTGTATATCTATGTGTACATCACCATAGTTTGTTAACTAACTCAGTTGCCTGATTTCATATATAATGATGCTCTATGAAAATTCATAAATATACTGAACAAAAACAAAAAAAAATCATTGTCACTTAGAGTATTATTTGAACACATATTGTGCATAAGGGTGTATTTACATATAAATAAAATAATTTATTTGATTGAATTTATAAACCATCTGATTTCAAAAGACTCTGTATAGCTTTTTAAAAAGTAAGGAAGAATAAAATAGGTTAAAAATAGACACATAGTATATCAACAAAAAACCAGCAGGGCTGAACAACCATTATAGCCCAAAGTGTAGGGCAACAGCCACATTTTCAGTAGATGATGACAATATCAACCTTGGAGCCATATGGATTCAGGGATAATGGAGAATAAAGTAGTTGTACACAATTGTAGTGAAAGATATATTTTAGATCTAAAGTAGACATTGTATTAACACAATCATTTCTTACATATTTTTTTAAGGAAAGCTAACCAAAACCTCCTCTGAGGATCAGATGGTAAGAACATGGCATATTCAACCCCATACCAGGAGAGGAGTCTCCAGATGTTCTTTGTGCCATTGCTGTTATGATCTATCACTAGTATGGATTGTAGCAACTATTCAGCCTATTCAGCCTATTCTATCGGCCAGTCTGGAATGTTCCCAGTTCTTAATGTTGACCTTTGTCTAATCTAGAGGATCTTGTTACTTTGAATTAGTAAAATTTTAGAACTGTTTAAAACTGTTGTTTTTCATTCTTCACCTCCATCAAAAATCCATATATGCTTGCAAATAGGTACACATTCTTTCAGAAGCAATTCACTTGTAATTAGGTGCTGACTCATACCCTTTTTAGCAATATGATATACTTTCATCACTCCTATTGTTTTTATGTGATAAATAATGAAAATAACAGGCAAGATGCAAAGTTGGAATACGATGAATCCTCTCGCAAATAAGTAGTCCCAATTCCCCCTAACCCCCGAGCTACCCCCGCAACCTCCCAAGCCCTTTCTGACCAATTCTCCTCAATGATGAAATGTCATTCTTATATTAGAATCACCTTACCCTAACACAGTTTATAACTAATTATAATCATCCACTCTTAGACTTACAGGTCCCAAGCAATGGCAGAGAAAATTTGAGAAAAGTTTATTCAGCATTGGGAAACATTTGTTTTAATGAAGGTTCATCCAATGCATATTTCCTGAGTAGGAGTAAGAATTACTGGAGAAATCACATAGACTAGAAATGAGATTGTGTTTCTACCTTTTTAAAAAACTAGAATAACTAACAAGCATTTGCAGGTATTTTCCTGCTAGGATGTACTTTGTTGAGGGTATAAGCCTGTGCAGAAGTTCCTCCTCACTGTTTTTGCATACAAAGAAATTTAATTTAATCTTCTTTTCTTAACATATATCAAGGATTGTGTGCATATTCAGCACTTTACTTCAACTTTACTTACTCTTAAACATGGAAAGGCAAAATGTAAAACAGTGGCATCATGGATTTTAAGAGAATAATTGATTAGACTTTATTGAATTGCAGAAAACCTACTGAGAAGTTGCTAACTTGCTTCTTCAAAGCAATTTAAGATGTCTTATGAAATGCCATAACAGCTGAACAAAGAAAATGCTTAATATGACATAATGAACACTTTGAAAATACAAATAAATACAACTATATTAAAGAAAACTGCATATCAACATGTAAGGCCACACAGGGAACAGTTAGAAAAACAATTAGAAAAATATTTTGAACATTTCTAAAGACTAAGTATTGGAATTATACCTCTTAATTTAAGATTGCAAAACGTGATGATGGAATAAATTATAGAGCTATGTTATTCAAAGTAGAAATATACTTATACTTTTTCTTATCAATTAATAAATCAGAGCTTGTTTAGATATTTAGAATAATTTATTTACTTAGGTTTAATTAATTTAAATTATCTTGCCTCTCTTCAAAGATATAATTCAGTAGTAATCATTAATGTCCTGATATGTATTTTAGCATTGCAGGATTAAATGATATACTTTTTAAAAGGGCAAATTTGGGGAGTTGAAGACTGTGGATAAGATTAATGATGAAACAATTTCAGGACAATGTATAAATGTAGATTGCTTTTGAAAAGGGCAACATTTTTGAACAGACAATCCAATATTGGATTAAATACTTGGCTGGAACTTAGATGAAAAAGAACTAGTTTTCTTATGGGTTGAAACTTGAGGGATTTAGAAAATGCTGTGCGGGTAAAATCTTACATTCTTCAACATTTATTGGGAAGAAAACATTATATTCATTTTTAGTTTGACATCAATATTTACAACATTGAAAAAGTTTAGCTGAATAAATCCTGGTGATCAATGGGGTGACAGGTATCATAGCCAGATCACTATCACATCACAAAAGAGAGGTTGTGAGAACTAACATGTAAGCTAGTGGCTGCAAGGCATCCTCTCAAAACGAAAAGAATACAAATTAAAATGCAATTAGACTACAATTTAAAACCAGTTAAAAAGCTTGAGCAAATAGAAAGGTTTTCACGTAGTCTGAAATGATACTAGTGTGGGTGTCAGCTGAGACTCTCTGAGTAGAGAATTCCATAAAACCTCTCCAACTTATAGAGGTCCACTAACCTCCTGGAGAGGACCTGGATAAGAACCTCATTAAAAGATAAGGTACATGAGAGAGAAAAGTTTGAAACTCATAAAAAAGCATGAAGGATTCCCCCTTTGATTCTGCAGTTCAGAATAGCCACAAGGCTCTCATTTTCATTGCCAATGGGACCAGTGATCTTGCTGGTCCTAACCTTTCTGGCTTTTCAGACTAGTGGGGTGGGGATGGTTCCTACAAGCAGTGGGTAAGTGGCACATGCAGCTCCATTTGTGCAAGCAGCAGGCAGACATGCTCGCTGCTCATACAAATGGAGCTGGATCAGTGGAGGTATTTGACCAGTTCGGCCCAGTTCTGGTGAGCTGGGAGGAGCGATGAGCAGTGGAGACTGAACTGGTTCTCTCCACCGCTCTGCTGTTGTGCCCACCTGCCCGCCTGGGCTCCCATACTCACTTTTATCTGCTGAATATGAAGTGCAGCTGCTTTGCACAGCACAGAAGAGTGTCGCACGGCAGCTGCTGAAGTGACCGGGATTGTGCAGGCTTGCAGAAGGCGAGTTAGAACGCCTCTGCAGCTGCAAAAACGCCTCTGCTTCTGCACAAAGTGCGCATTTGGCATGCACATGCATACAATGTGTTGCACGCGTGCAAAGCACGCCCACCAAGCCACGCCCACCGAACCAGTGGCAACAATATTTGAATCCCACCACTGAGCTGGATGCGCACTTGCCTCCCATTTCCATAGCTCAGTTCCAAACAGGCCATGACTAGTACTGGATCGCAGCCTGACGGTTGGAGACCCTTGAACAAGATTGCAATAAATGAGCCGAATTGACTGATGTTGTGATAAAGCAATTGAAGGCAACTTGGAGATATGGATTAAGTGTCCTGAATGGTGGCATCTGTTTCTGAAGAATTATATTGTCATCACTGTAAACTGTAGAGAATATTGTTTCAGTTTTAGTGGGAATGGAATAATCTTTCAAAGTTTTGGAAGAAAATTTTTAATCATAACTAATAGAATATTAATATGTCTCCAAAGTTAGGTTTACTATATATATTTGATAGTTAAATAAAAGTAGCAAATTAAAACAAAAGTAGCAGCCAAATAAAATAACAGTTAATAATAGAAATATCCAGTTAATGTATCAAGGATAGAAGATATGGTAAAATTTAGTCTACAGTGCTGCTTGAGGATTTTTCTGATGAAATTCATTGTCATTGCAAAGAAACAAACCATTATTCTACGTGGAATGGTAGAAGAAATAAGCATAATTGAAACACTCTGTTTCAGAAATTGTGAAAATCAGGAGGTATGCACCATCCTTTTGTGAAAACTCAGTAAGTAACAATACATCCCTTGGTTATTCAAAGTACAAACAGCTTATGTAATAGCAGGTATTTTAATATATTTGTGGCTATTATTTAAGTGAGATCCGTGTTAAAGTATATCAAAATACATTATAAAAATAATGTTAGCTTAAAACACAAGAGAAGAGATTAACATGCCAAACAATTGAGAATTATTCTCAAATTAAGGAGTAAGATGCACATAATTTAAAAAGGGAAACATTAAATCCAATCTGTCATAAATCAGGGAGACAATCTGTTCAATGCAGATAATCTAGCAACTACCAAAAAGGTCTTGTTAAGTTGTGTTAAGTGATGAGATGTATCACAATTACAAATTACAGGACAGTTTCATATGGGAGGACTCATCATGGCTACAGTGACCATTAATGTCTTTATAAATTTAAAATCAGTAAGTATGAAATGAGATGTGGAGCCAGGTGAAGACACGAGTAAAGTTGATCCAATGTTGATCCAATGTGATCTATGAAACAATTTGCTTACAAATTTTTTTTTGCATTATATTTGTGGGACAGTGGTCTATGCTAAATTCTTTACAATAAGGTAAATAAATAAGGATATGGTAATTCATGACCTGTCTTCTTAAAAACAGTGAAGCTGGACTTCTGGGGGGAGGAATGATGAATTGAAGTGCCAACAACAGCAGCAAAGACCAAGGAACTGATGAGTAGACCAGTTCCTGGAAACGTCTCTGGGTAGGAATGGACAGTAGATTGCCCACAAGTGCTATGGATTGCATTTCCTTGTGAGAAGACTACAAGACAGTGCTTTTCTATGGATTTGATGGCTGGGACATAAAGGGATTACCCATCTTGTTTGAAATCATAGTGGGGCCTTTTAAAGGTCACAAAGTTTGCAACCTGGCTTCTAATCATCTTTGGAAATAGCAACAGTTTTCAAACCTGTTAAAGACATTTAGAATGACAAGTTTGAAAAGTCTTCATTGGGAGAATTTCACTTCAACTCTGAACAAAAGAAAAAAAGTTGCAAGCTTAGAAACATATGCAATCTGAGATAAAGAGCAAAAAACTGAATAAGATTTTGATCTTAGAAAGTTATAAATAGACCAAAGTATAAATTTTGAGTGCTCAATTTTTTTCAACAAGATTTTGGAATTATTTATGAAGAACAAACAGCTTTTCATGAGAAATAGGTGTGTTTTAGTTTTTGGAAGACAGAGATATGTAATTTCATGATTTAAAAACTGGATATTAGATGCTATTAAAGAAATGATAGTTGTAGAACAAATTTCATCTGACTAGAGAGAAATACAAATTATAAACCAAGAAAGTGACTGGGACAATTTATTTCTTATTGGATTTACAAAAGAGGCATACTGAAACCTAGAAGAATTCTGTATGATGGGACAAAAAATGAAGAAATATCAAATCTTCCAACAATAATAAAGGTAGGATACAAATAAACAGATAAAGTATTTGAATTGGCTAAAGATGAAGACTTTTAGAAATTAAAAGGAAGGAATATAAAGTTGTTTTATTTGATCAAGATTAAAATATATTGTTATCTCTGGAAACTCTTTATGGACTTAAAAGATAATGCTTTATGGATTTGTCTATAGATAAGGAATTGGATATAGGTTGAAGAGTTAATTATTTGTAAACTAAGAGGGACACTAAATTTGTTTATTCTTGTGACAAAGATTGGAATTCATTTCTTTATATTTTTTCTTTATTATAGAAATATTAATTTCTTCTTTCATTTCCTTGCACCTTTTATTATTTCTTTCTCTTTCTAATTTTTGTTTGTATTACATTACTATTAACCAACATACTAAAATTATACATAAAAAAACAGAGCAAATAATACTGAGTGGACACATTTTTAACTATTGTTGGCACAGTGATTCAAAAACAACACAGGATTCTGTTCATGAAGAGGTGACTTATTAAAAATTGGGTGGAAATATGTGTGCTGGGAGAATTCAGTCTTGTCTTTATTTTATGTCTAAATCAGTGATTTGCTGGGCAATGATAAATCTTATGAGAGAGCAAAGAATGCTGAACAAATTCATGTTCAAAGCAGGTAATATCCCTTTAACCAACCCATGCTTTCTGTTGCAAGTGCCAATTCATTATGGCAAAATAATTGCTTTGTAGTAAGCAGTGAAGAGTTGCTCATTAGAAAATATTGCACAGACACAATTTCTTTAGCTCAAGCTGCTATTGGCCTGATAGTTAGAATCTGCTTTTAGGAAGCTTCTGTGAATGTGTTAATTTTGGCTTGAGGCAACACGTAGGCAGGCAGCTGTGCAGTTCACTGAGCACTAAAGCTATAAATGTTAGCTTAATGCACAGCTAATGATAATGACTACAGTAGTGCATCATAGTAATTTACTAGTACATTGAGTTTTTTATGGTGCTTGCTTCAAGGCTGGTGAACGGAATCACATAAACTGCACCTTGAATAATCTAATTAAAATAAGTGCATTTTTACTCTCTGCAGATTCATTATAATCCCACAATTACTGGATAGATAGTTTTGTTATCATCAGTTTAAGAGAATCTGCCATTCCCTATAATAAAGTGATCTTGCAGGGATAAAAGTGCATGCTGCATTAACATGCCTCAGTAACTGTCTAATTTTGTAAGCTTCAGATACAAAATCTTTTTATTATCACCTGAAGTTTGAGATGACCTCTAAGGAAGAAGGTTAGGAAAGAAAATGGAAGTTCACTTTCACTTACTAATTAACTCAGGGTTAACCAGATACTTAGATATTCATTTTATTAAAAAATGAATTTGAAATATGGTTAGAATAAACTGATTTTAAAATAATAATATGTTGCCTGGTTGTCATGTCACTACAAGAGACCAACCCTCATTTCTGAAAGACAGAAACAGACAGCAACCAATCCTGTTAATTCCATACTTAAAGTCACTCATTTTTCTGCTCCACTTTCCAAAACAGTTTTCCATGTTATGTTGCCTAGAGCCCTTCTGTTTTTTGGGGGGGTAGCTTGCTTCAGTTTGTTCAGGATAACTTCAGAAATTCATTAGCTATTTTACCAAGACAAGAAGGCCCCTTCCATTGAGTCAATGCTTACATGGTTCAGTGATCATGTAAATAAAAATTAAATCAGCTACCTCACCCAAATTCCTCACCATGACTAGAAATACTAACAAAAGATATTTTCTCAAATTTAAATAACATAACTGAATTCATAAAAAATGTGATGAATTCAGAGGAGTATAATATGGACATCTCCTGTCTAATTTGATGTCTCCTATCTCTTATCTATACTCTCCTTGTCTTTACGGTAGTGTTGTTTATCCTTAGGGTAAACTTGAGAACTTACTCCCGATTTGCCTGTAATACAGGTAATCCTTGATTTATGACCATAACTGAGCCCAACGTTTCTGTTGCTAAGTGAAAAATTTGTTAAGTAAATTTTGCCCCATTTTACAACCTTTGCCACAGTTGCTAGGTGAATTATTGTAGTTGCAGTTGTTAAGTTAGTAACACAGTGGTTAAGTGAATCTGGCTTCCCCATTGATTTGGCTTGCAGAAGGTGATCACATGACTCCTGGACACTGCAAGTGTCAGAAATACAAGTCAGCTGCCAAGCTTCCAAATTTTGATCACATGACCATGGAGATACCACAATGGTCATAAGTGTGAAAAACGGTCATAAGTCCCCCTTTTCAGTGCCATTGTTACTTTGAGAAGTCATTAAATGAACTGTTGTAAGTCAAGGACTACATTTACAAAAGTGAAGACAAAGTCCAGATTTTAGTTAGAAAAAGCTATATGAGTGTTCTGCGTTGTTTAGCAGAGACTAAGGCAAGATACTGGCTTAGTTTGACCAAGATGACTATCAAGATTCCACCAATCAACAGTATACTTGGCCAGGCGAAAGCAATGAGAAGGCCTTCTGGGAATACAATCTCTTGAAAAGGACGCTCTTTCTTTTCTTGATGGGTCATAATGGCAAAGAAACCTCTGGTGCTTTCTGAAATTGTCTCTTATCTTCTCTACTTGCTGTTGAACTTGTTTATAATTCTCCATATCAGGGGGGATATAAGAGCACTGCAGAAAAAAAGAAAGAAAACTCAGCATACTGCTTTTCACAATTATTGACTGGAGGTAAAACAGTAATTTGGGGGGTACTTTTAATCAGGGCTGTCTTAATATTGTTTTTCTGTACTGTAGCTGTTGTGAACAAATTATGAATATATGTATCCTATTGCAGCTTTTGTAGGGGAATCCATGAGCTTTTCAAAGCTATCCTTTGTTTATTAGTTAACCAGGGTTTTTCAGGGTCATAGGGAGATCAAAACTCAGGCTATTCTTACAAACAATTAAGGAATCAAAAGTCTTTTTCTCTGCTGTGATTGGAACTAAAGAAACTATTTGTTCTACAGGTATAGTATAGAATTGCAAGAAAAATATTGCTAGGAAAAAACTGGGATCATAGTTTTCCTTCCTTCCTTCCTTCCTTCCTTCCTTCCTTCCTTCCTTCCTTCCTTCCTTCCTTCCTTCACATGGAATATTATTTATGTGAGCATAGATATAAGAGAAGTTGTTTATTTCATTATCAAATCTGTACAACATCCATTTCATTTGCATAACCCTGGACAGTTTACAAATAGAACATTGGGAATGAACTAACATGTTTGCTATAAGCAGGATTTTAGATTAGAAAAAAATGGATCCATGAAATTTTACTGAAGAAGGGAAAAATATTATAGGACTTTTTAAAAAGTACTAGAACTTTATACATTTTGGAAAGAAATTTGAAAATTATATTCAATGTTTTAGAATTAGATATTTGAATTTCATCTCAGTTGTAAACAGTGAAGGGAACACTATGGCTAACATTGCAATTAAGTTTTGTGTATAATTTGCTTCTTAATAATTTTCTACAGATGTTTGATCTGTAGCCTTAGGGAATAAATCCTATTGGATAAATTGGGATGTACAGTGGATATTTATAATGTTATAGTTTGTGTTTTCATTTTCCCCCCAAATACATATAAAGGTGAGGGTACAATTTCATGAAGAAACAATTACAAATATTGCAGTTAAAATGGATTAATATATACGTTAAACCAAATTTCTTGGAGGATAACATATATAGACTGCTGCTGTTAAAATTTTTAGCATGTTGAAATGTTAGGTTAGCCACTGTTAGCAATAGCACTTAGACCTATATATCGCTTTACAGTGCTTTACAGCCCTCTCTAAGTGGTTTACAGAATCAGAATATTGCCCCCAACAAGCAGAATGGAAGTCAACTTGAGCCTGGAGGGATTTGAACTGCAAACAGTCAGCAGAAGTAGGCTGCAGTACTGCACTCTAACCATTGCGCCACTGTGGCTCATATCAGAGACAATTGTTGGTGAGATGGATTTGATGTCCTGCTAAGAGTAGTATCAATTGTTTAAATAACAAATATTATATAAGAAGCCTAAGAAATATTTTGAGAAAATACTAAATATTTAGCATTACTAGGATTCTATGGTATCGGGGAAGGAAAGGAGGAAAGTCTAGGGCCATGATGTCGAACCTATGGCAGCGGAAGTGGCATGCAGAGCCACTTCTGCTGGGACATGAGAGGTTGCCTGGAAGATCCCCACTGCTCATGCACGCGCACCCCCGCCAGCCAGCTGATTGTCGGGTATCTGCTGCGCATGTGCAGGAGGGAGATGCACATGTGGGAGATGTGCACACACAGAGGCATGAAGTGTGTGTGGGGAGTTGCATGCACATGTGCAGAAGTGTGTGGTGCGGGGATGGTCGTGCATGCATGCGCAGGTGGCAGGGGGACACATGCGCGCATTGCATCATGGATCTAGGCATGCGAGAGCACATGTGTGCACACTTTGGCATAGCGTGGAAAAGGTTAGCCATCGCTTATGAACCATATGACAGTCCAGTGCCTTGGGTATAATGCTTTGGAATGTCCAATATATTGTTGTAATATAAAATTTGCAATTTGCTTATTTTTATTTACAAACTCAAACATTGAAGATAAATGAAGCAGCATTTCTAGTTATACCTTAGAGATCCAATTTTACTTAAGATGAATTAGCTCGTGGCAATATTTAATTTACATAAAAACTATTAAAATTAGGACTGTTTAATTGAAAAGGCTGGAAATCTGAGGTCCATCCCATTTTGAAGGAAGTAACCAAATATAGTGTGAGTATTCCTGATTTCTCTTTTTAATTGCTCTTGCCTGCTGGAGATTGAATGTGTAAGCACCATTTCAAGGCGTTAAAGTAAACTTTGAGCTGTCCATTAGGGAAATTTGCTTCATTGTTTTTATCTACAGAATTATAGATTGCTGTGTAAATGAAATGATTTTCTGCTAGGCTATGAATTATGGCAAAGTGATGGGTTCCATAAGAAATGAGCCTGAACATGAAGGAATGTAAAACACGATTAATTTTAAAGAAGGAGAAAGGCAGAGAAAATAGCATTTATACATTACAGCAAATAACACAGTTTATAGCATTTGTTATAATTCTGAATTGTTATTACATAGTACAAAGATAAGCATGTTTAGTTTTACTCTATTATGGCCTCTGATGATCTGTAGCATTCAGAATTTCAGAATAAAATGTGGATTTGAGAGGACAGAAATAATTCCTGCACATGTAACCTTGCAGTAATGGTACTGAATAATAATGACTTTTATTTATTGTACACTGCCCAGAGTCCCTCTTTGAGGGAGATGAGCCACTCAGAAATACAATATATGGAGAGGGTAACATTATTGGTTTAAGTATAACATTCCTTCAAAGCTGCTGTATGAAGCATGTCTAGTAGTTGAGGCAAAGCCAGTATAAATTTATTTATGTGGGGAACTTCACTAAGGCAAAAACAATTCTGCCTTCCATCAAACTATTACTTAAATATCTTTGAGCCCAAGTGATATCTGACTTTTCTGTGTGTAACAATTGTATAAATACTATCAAAATTGCATATTGCTGGCAGGCTAAGAATTCAGATTGTGGTTGAACAAAATTCATTACTATTCAGAAACCTCTATTTGCATTATCTATCAGGACAGACATAACTCTGCCATAGGGAGTTACCTTTTGCTTCAATGATATATATATATTTTAATTACATTTATATGCCACCCTTCTCCAAAGACTCAGGGCGGCTTACAATTTTTGGGATACAACCCAGTGTGCTCAGCAATAGCCTTCCTTCCATTGTATATGCCTGCTTATTACTAAGCAGCAATTTTACAAAGTCAGTTTATTGCCCCCAACAATCTTGGGTCCTCAATTTACCTACCCCGAGAGGATGGAAAGCTGAGTCAACCTTGGGCCTGATGGGATTCGAGCCTGCAGTAATTGCAGGCAGCTGGAGCTAGGCATTTAACAGCCTGCACCACCAAGGCCCTTCATATTTAAGGACAAGAAAGGATAATTTGGCAAGAATAGCCATTGTGTCACCATTTATTATATCTCTTCTTGCGTGTATCCTGGTTAGAATTTGCTGAGTAGCAGTATAACTTACAGACTTAATATATTGCATACAAACCTTGGGATTTCTGTCCACAGTGATTTCTGTGTGGTAGAGCATGACTACTTTCCCTAAATGGGTTAAATTCACATAGACTTCCAGACAAGGATAGTGAAAAATATCTTTATCCTCAGAGCCTTCAATGAATGAACAATGGACTTTTTCCTTGATGTTAGCTCTCACTACATTGCATTCACTTTCATCAGCCCAGACACTGCAGAGACAAATTTATTAAGAATTTATGCATAACTTAAGCCTGGTAATACATAAATATCTGTTTTTGATATTGTAAACACAATGTGTTGTGTGAAAAATAGGGTTAGATAAAACAGTATTAAAATTATATTGTCCATGTGAGTAAAGGCAGATAGTGATCACAATAGCACTTATACAGTATACTGCTTCACAGTGCTTTAGTGCCATCTCTGAGTGGTGTATAGAGTCAGCATATTGCCCCAACAATCTAGGTCTTCAGTTCACCAACCTCAGAAAGATGGAAGGCTTAGTCAACTTTGAGCCAGTCAGAATTGAACTGCTGGCAGTGGGCAGAGTTTGCTTGCAATATTGCATTCTAACCACTGCGCTACCACAGTTCTTATGCAGACTTTTAGTAAATGCTATGGCAAATATTTATATATATATATACATTGTATATTATATTTCATGATTTTGAGGATGCTTTTTCCATCATCTGGTAGGCCAATGAAATATCAACTCTTTAGATAATGTCTGTGTTTTCAGAAATGCACTTGGTTTAGTCTGTTGGAGAAATTCACACATGTATTTTTGTGATCCTCTTAATATATGGAATTTACGCAATAATTAATATGTTTCTTTAGAGTGACACAATCATATTTTTTAAAATCCTACATTTATTATTTTTATAAAGGTGGCAAACATACTTAATACTGCTTCCTCCTGTTTTCTCCACAATAACCCTGTGAGGTGGGTTGAGCTGAATCAGTGACTGCCTCAAAATCACTCAGCTGGATTTCCTGCTTAAAGTGGGACTACAACTCAGAATCTCCTGGTTTCTAGCCTGATGGCTCAACCACTACACCAACTTGGCTCTCATGCTTATTTAATTAAGATTAGTAAAATTGAATAGAAAGATATTTCAAAACATACATGTTAGAGAGGTTGATGATTTAGTGATTGGAATTAGTTCAAGATTCCTTTTCACATTCAGATCAGTTTGGAATAACGGAGAAAAGAAAATTAGTTCCTAATAGATTTGATGGCTCAAGTGGAGATAGGAATGGTCTGTACAGAAAAAAAAATCCTACCTGGGATCCCACAGTGCCTCAGGATAGAATCCACAGCAGTTTAGGGATCTCTGACTCTTAACATAGGAAGCAGATTTCATGCAGTTGCAAGGCATTGAATACCTCTTTGGTTTTGTGAATTAGAGTGACTATAAGTAAAAACTGAAAAAAACACAATCCATCCATGCGTCCATCTATCCATTAGAATAGAGCTGGAAACCACTTTGGAGATGTCTAGTCCAACTCTGCTCAAGCAGGAAACCCTGTATCATTTCAGACAAGTGGTTGTTCCGTCTCTTAAAAACCTCCAGTGATGAAGCACTCACAACTTCTGACAGCAAGCTGTTCCACTGGTTAATTGTCCTCACTGTTAGGAAATACTCCCCTCTTTGTGGCAGCCTCTCAAATATTAATATACTGCTATCATGTCACCACCATTCTTTCTTTTCTCTAGACTAGCCAAACCCAAATCCTGCAACTGTTCTTTATATATTTTAGTCTCCAGGCCTTTAATCGTAGTTGCCCTTTGCACATTGTTCAAAGTCTCAACATCTTTTTTGTAATGTGGTGACCAGAATGGTGACACAAGAAAGAGAATATTAGCTTCTAGAGAAATGAAAGAAATAAGTCTGTCATGGTGGCACATGGGTGACGTTTATAGAATTGCAAATATTCTTAGAAGCTTCCCCTCCCAAAGGCTGGGGTGCATCTTAATGCTCCAGATGCACCACTGAACTGAGAGTCCGGATTAATGCGAGGTCAAACACATATGGAGGAATGACTTTTTCTTTTAGAAAGGAGTTAACATCGTATATGATGTAGATTTTTCAGAATTAAATGTTTTCATCATCCGCAAAAGGTGAAGGAATAGTGGAACTTAGTGGTAACCACAGAGGTGTGTTCAAATCTGTAAGATATCAGGTGTGGTTTCATGATCAAAGCCCTGCCTCCTCTGCAGTGATATTGGCATGCATGTGGAAAACAGTCAAGGCTTCAGTTCTAAAACTGTACCCACCAGGGTGTAGATTTTATACCTTTTCTGTGGCTGCTTGATGCCTATGGTGGACATTATGAATGACCAAGAGTTCAAATGTTTTTGAGAAGGGACATTTGAATACAACTTTTTAAAAAATAATTGCTGTAGTATGTGAGTAAGTTGTATAAAAGTAGGTCTTGTAGTATTCATGAGGAATTGTAGAAGCTAAGGCAGTTTCGCCATTAAAAAGATTATGGGAATATTGAAGAAATAACGTATGTGTGTGTGTGTGTGAGAGAGAGAGAGACAGAGACAGAGAGAGAGAGACTTCATGTATTTAATATCCTTCATATGTCTTGGATTAGTGTCTCAACTGATGTTATCACTGACATTCTGATGGGGCATAGTTACATACATTGCTATGTAATCCCATTATCTTGTTTTGTTGTACTGATATTTGAGATGGATAAAGACCAATGGGTACCATTGTGTACCAATGTGGGAAGCATTAAACTTGGGTTTGCTGGCTTACAAACAGCATTTTCATATTTCCTAAAAATATTGGATGGTTTTGAATATTAGTTTGACGCTTAAGGCCATTCATCTTGATTTTGATCTTCTTTTACAATGCCTCCTCCCATTCCATGTAAATGCATCTTCCTAGTTAATTTATACTGCTTTTCCTCTATTGGAGATCCAAATCCAATGCTATTAACACCTCGGGATCTCATGATCTACTGACCTCAAGAAGGTGGTAAGGAATGAATAGAAAGTTAAGGATTTCTTCTGCATCTTCTTTTTATGTATCTATCGCCTTGCTTATTCTTCATCTAAGAGATTGCTAACCTGAAGTCACCTCTTTTTGCTTTTGTTCTCAGCACATACAAGGGGAGCCCGTGCTGTAGGATTGTGCTTCTGCTAGGACACAGCTAGCAAGGTGCTAGGTTTTGCCTATCCTTCTCATCTATTTCCTGCAAATGAATCACCATTGTCAGATCAAATTCCTGCTGCCAGGAATGCTCTCTCTCTCTCTCTCTCTCTCTCTGTCTCCCTCCCTCTCTCCCTCTCTCTCTCTCTGTCACACACACACACATGGATTCTTTCCTCCCCCAGTTCAGATATCTTTTTGTCATTCCATCTTTCTCTTATTTTCTCCCTTTTTGCTCTTTTTTTGCCTGACATGGAGGAAAATACATGTGGAGGTGGATTTCTTTGTCTGATATGTGCAGATAGGGATGAATCAGTTTTGTTAAATGGAGTATTTTATTTTACATGCAGTCAGTTTGATTAGTGGTTATTAATTTAATTAGTATTAATTTACTTTTTTGTCCTCACCCTCCATGTGTAGAGGTGTATGCATTTATAGAGACACATATACTCATCTATACATACAGTTTATATTGTGTATATAAATCTCACACAGGGATTTAATGAGTCAGCTTTAATGTTGTCATGCTTGGACTTTCCACAACCTATTGTTACAAGTTGGCCTTGGAGAAAAAAGGATGAAAGAGAAATCCTGGCCCAGTTATACTATTGCCATACAAGTACGGTATTAAGTTCTTAACTATGAAAGAAAGATTATAATTCCTGTGTTCTAGAAGCAAAACTTCTTCCATTTAACCAAAACTTCTTCCATTCCACAGCTTCCAGTTTAACAATTTATGTTTCAGCTTTAATATATTAATGAACATTATTTATTAAATGCTTTCTGAGTACAATAGAATTTCCATTTTGAGAGGCATCACATGTTCAGAGCTACGTGACATCAGATTCATTTGTATAATCCAGCTAACCATTCACTGGAGAGGAACATACTCTCTATTGGTATCATTCTTTTCCCCAGCATTTTAAAGGGACAAATGATGCATAAGAACAGATTAGTTTAGTTTCCCCACATCTGCAAAACTCTGAGAGGAAATAAATCATGGAAATAAGGCATACATTTTGTACCTACCCATCCCACAACACAGAAGAAAGACATTTTCCAGTCTTTCCACTAAGCAAACAAATGTCTTATGCTAAAGTTGGGAGTTTTAAGTTTCCAAACAGACTCACTTGCTGCTTGGAAATCCACATTTTTTTTTGCATGGCTTAAAAAATAATGTTTCTTTTACCTTCTTCTATGTAAAGGCACCAGGACGATACCAATAAAAAGATACATCATTGATGCGCAGGCCATCATTCCCAAACCTAGCCATAGGGCCCTGGTCTCCCCTCGTTTCTGTGCTGCCACCACCTTTTTCTGTAACATGACTTCTTGGGATGCTTCTGTGGTTCTTATCTCTGCATAAAATATAATGAAATCCATTAGGTTTGCTTGTATGATAGCTCCACTAAAAGTAAACTCATCCTCTTCTCAGAGATTGCATATAATTTGGTTTAATATCATTAATTACTTGCTTTCCAAAAATAAAAATTTGAGAACAAGCCCAATCTTGCAAGGTATACAATAGCATTTACTCACATTTTCAAGGGTAATATCAAAAACCACATGTCAGATGCTCAGACCAAGCTTTTCTTTTTCAATAGGAACAGTTTACTGTTTCATTTGTAAATGCTGGTGGATTTTTTCAGCCAAAACTCTAAATTTCATTTCTTGAAACTAGTGGTTCTCGTCCCATGCACAGATTAACACAGACTAGCACTGGAAAACTATTGTATTCTGTACATGGAAATTCAACATTGCTTGGCTGAAGAGTTTGCTTTCTGGCTAACCTATAGTAATATATGGTGAAATAAAAACAATACTGAAATGTTCAAGGTATTATGAGCATATCTGAGTTAATAATATTCTTCTCAAATAGAATGAAGGCTTATTCTTTGGGGATGGAGTGGGGAAAGGAATGTTCCAACTGACCGAGAGCAAAATTGAAATGGAGAAGGTATTTGGCCCATTTTTCCTGACAGCCATGTGCAGAAAAAGTTGACAAATTTGCAATGTTCAGCTATGCTAGAGACTCAGTTAATCATGGATGTAATTAATATGCAAAGTTCTGTTATGCATTTTCTTCTTTTGCTATTGCTAGGGAATACATGTGACTATCTTCCCGATCCTCTTTTGGTACAAAACAGCTTTATTAGTGTTTTTGTCAGAGCTGTAGCAGGCAGAATGAAGTTCTCCTTTCCCTGTCTGGTTTTCAGGAATTTGTTTACAAGTTTGAAAGGAAGACAGATTTATTTGAGAAGGGCCTATCAGTGATGCTGGGGTTGGTGACAGTGGCGAGGTTATGATTCATTTTACTTCACCCTCAGGCTCTCCTTTCAATTGATTTGCAGTCTTGTGCAATCCCCAAAGTCATTCAAATAGTGAAACTATTTATAACAATCCTTGGAGTGTATTTGTAAAGTCTATTGCAGCTTGGATGCCATGTAACTATGCCATTTGGGCCTGCTGTGAAAAAGCTAGACATAATATACTTCTTAATGGACACCCTTGAATAACTTCCAGTGTAAGATGCTATGAACCTAAAATATGTCAGCTTCTTTTCTAAGTACAGTGCTATGCTGAACACTTCTTCCATATTATTTCCCCATCAATTCTCTCACAGGCTGCTAGATAATAAACTGCTTTCAAATTTTAATACAGTTCTCATGTATTCTCAAGTCCAGGAGTTTGGAGCTTTAGATTCCTGAACTAAATTGATAGGAAGATGAGCATGGCTTTAAAATTGGGCAGGGGAATTTGATAACCTGTGGCAAGTTGATGATGCTGTCTGATAGCTCAAAGTGCAAAGCTCTAGTAATGAGAGTTAAGGAGCACAGAGAAGAAAAAAAATGGGATTAAGATTAAACATGAAGAAGACCAAACTAATGATCACAGAAATGGTAACCAGCTTTAGAATTGACAGTGAAGATATTGAAGGGTGAATAGCTTCTGCCTAGAATCATCAACACTAAATAAATTGGTTGTTGAGAATCACACCACAGACTAGCACTCAAGCAGCCAGGAAATCTTTGGAAAAGATAGTTAGATATGATGTGTGTATATCTATGAAGATCAGAATAATGCAAGCAATGGTTTCCCCTAAGACTCCATGGAAGTAGAAGTTGGACTTTGAAGAAGAAGGATAGAAATTGTATTGAAGCTTTTGCTGGTTGGTATTGGAGAAGACTCTGAGTATACCATGGTGGGGTAAGAAAACAGACAAGTAGGCAATTGAATACACCAAGCCAGAGTTTTCACTCAAGGCACAAACGTCAAGTGCAAATGATCCTACCTCAAATTATGTGAAAACCTCACTTTCTAGAAAAGGTCCTAATGCTTGGGGAGGTGGAAGGACTTGGTTACAGTGACAGTGGGTGAACCATTAGAATTAGAATTCTTTATTATTTATTTATTTATTTATTTATCTATTTATTTATTATTTGGTCTTATATGCCGCCCTCTCTCCCAAGGGACTCACATAAAAACAACCGTACAAATTACAAAAGTTAAAAAGAATTAAACCAAATTCAACTAAATAATCATTAAAACCCACTAACAAACATTTAAAATATTAAAACAACTCCCCCTCAGTCCAGGCTGGCCTGTTCGAATAACCAAGTCTTTAGGCCGCGGTGAAAGGAGCAAAGGTCGGGGGCCAGTTGCAGCTCCAGGGGAAGCTGGTTCCACAAAGTGGGTGCCCCCACAGAGAAGGCCCTCCCCCTAGGGACCGCCAGCCGACATTGTCTAGCCAATGGTACCCCAAGGAGGCCCTGTCTGTGGGTGCGCACCGGGCAATTGGTATTCAATGTCTTTATTGGCCAAGTGTGATTGGAGACACAAGGAATTTGTCTTGGTGCAAATGCTGTCAGTAAACACCATTGAACACCTGTAGGATTATGTTGAGAAAAGATCCTAGTAGAGAAAACCCATGTGGTTGTTAATACTTGACAATGACTTTGATGGCACATAATCAATCTTGGTTGTAGGATTCCTGGTACATCAGTCTTGGATTCGGTTTTTATCTTACCAGTTTTTTTTCTTCTAAAGTCAGATCTGATCTTTCTTTTTTTTTAAAGAAAAGTTCTCCTTAATTTATAAATTGCCCTTTTAAAATGTTTTCAGAAAAATTCACAGGAAACTTGAACTTATTTATTAAATCAATTAATTCACCTTATAACAATGTTCAGCATTAGTAATAAAAACAGCATATTCTTAAGAACAAATCACAAGAGGAGCTCACAATGCAAACAATAAAACAGGGCCTTATTCCATTAAATGCTAAAATAGACCCCAAAAAAGGAATCATTATTAATGACACACAAGTACTGTACATTAAATCCACTTGTTCTCAGGGATTTTAAAGGAATGAAGGTAGCAGGGAAGAAAGGATAATGCTCCTCCACCTTATTCAAGTCCCACCATCATGAATTTTAGAATCCATAATTCTTGAACTCTTGATCTTCCATCCAATTGAATCCCAATTTGTCCTGATATACCCTGATATACAGGGGCTGCCACAAAGAAGAAGGAGTCCAAAGCACCAGAATGTAGGACAAGCAATGGGTGGAAACTAATCAAGGAGAGAAGCAACTTAGAACTAAGGAGAAATTTCCTGACAGTTAGAACAATTAATCAGTGGAACAACTTGCCTCCAGAAGTTGTGAATGCTCCAATGCTGGAAGTTTTTAAGAAGATGTTGGATAACCATTTGTCTGAAGTGATATAGAGTTTCCTACCTAAGCAGGGGATTGGACTAGACCTCCAAGGTCCCTTCCAACTCTGTTATTCTATTCTATTTTAACTCTACACCTGTGCCTTCTCCACCAAAACAAGAACATATTGTAAATCGCTTCCCACAACAATTTTACAGTAATCATTAAATATAAAATATAAACATTTTTTTAAAAACCCACTTTCATAAGAAACCTGATTTTTAAACAGTAGATTTGTTTTCTGCTTCTTCTTTATATGCTGTTATGCTGCATAACTTATGCAATGGTGCTCATTTTCTATTGAGAAGATATATCAGAGCCCAGTTCCTTGTGGAAACCATTACTCTTTCCTTAATCTCTGAAATATTAATCCCTCCATGTACTTATTTTATAAAGTGAACAATATTTTTACAAATATCAGTTCTCTTTGTGCCAAACTGTGTATAGGGGAGAGTGAAGGCAAGAGAGAGTCTACAATGGAAATTGGGAAAGTTTCAAGGTTGTGCATTTAGAAAAAGAGAATAGAGAGTCAGAAAAATTAAAACTGTTACTTGTTTGCTACAAATGTATACCTTTCACAATTGGAACCCTAGACATTTCTGTATTTTCTGTTATGTGTAGTTTTTATGAACATTCTCAATATTAATTTGCATTCTAAAATAATGTCATTGAAGAAAATGAAAGCATTTCAAAACACCGAATCCCTTCAAGTAAGCAGAAATGGACATTTCAAAAACATCCAGTTCAAATCCATTTCGTTAAAACATTAAATGATATTTAATTATCACTAAATAAAACTACGGTGCTGCCACTGTGTGCCCATAAACTAAAACTCATCATCTTAACATCATAAACACAAAACTATTCCTTTTTTTCTTTTAGAAAATATATATTGATAAAAAAGGAAAACAACTTGTGTTTTTTGTTTCTCTTCCTGCTTAAAATAAGGTTTAAATGTTTCTGAAATCTGATAAGAACCTAATAGGAATCTAATAGTTCAAGAAATGTTCATGTTATTCAGAAGCATTGTACACACAGAATTGCTGAAAAGAAACTTTTCAGAAGTCATGCTTACCGCCTTTGAAATGTGACTTAGAAGTTCATGGATTTTTGGAAAAAAACTGATCTGCAAAGATGAGCTCCATGCTGGCCCCCAAGTAGCAAAATCTGTCACTGTAAAAAGACTACCTTCCTCTGAACTTGCTGATGATGATTTTTGAAAATGGATGTTTATAGCTAACTTTCCTAGTATGAGATTTCTGCTACCATAAATGGTAAGGTATGGAAACGTGCATATTTTCAAGATTAATTGTGCAATGCAGGAACTGATGTGTTACAAATAATTGTAAGTTCTATTCCTTTGTGCTGGAAATGGAAAGATTCCTGCTTTGTATGTTATAATGCAGCTAAATATAATCTCCATGCACTGGCTCACTTTTTTAAAGTAACTGAGAATCCATGGCACTTTCTAAATATTAACTTTAAAAGATTCTACTGCCCAGCCGTTACTTTTCTTCTTCTCATTTTATATTAAGATAAGGTTTGTGTTCATTTATTCATATAAATCCAAATGCAGTATGCATTTGGATTTATAACAATTGAACACAAAGTGTTGATTCTCTTGGATTTCAAAACATGATAAAGCCATTATGTTACTTTGGTGATTATTATTTTTCCTCATAGCAACATGTCTCTCAGCAAATGAAGAAAACTGAGAAACAGAGAAAAAGAAAAAAAAAGAAAGGTTTTGATAAGAATGGGCCAAAGATTCCCCAAAGATTATGCTTTCTTGGTTGCTACATCTTGACTGCCACCTTTTTCATCCAGTTACGTGGAAATTAAATGTTGTTACTGAATCTATCTGATAATTGCATGTAGAAATTTAAAGAACGTTTAAACAATGAACCCATATGTTTGCATATATAGATGCAAAGGATTTAGAATTTTGAAAAAAGATGTACATGAATGGTCATGTTTTAATGCCATTGTTTACTAAAAGATGGCACAAATTTTGAGAAAATGATGTTTAAAAAGTGAAAGATTCCAGCAAAATATTGCAAGCAAAACTCCATTTTTAAAGCTGTTCTTTAAAGTAGCTGTGTTTTCTTTTGGGATTGTACAGTAGTCCTGTACAAGTTCTTCATAATCCCTGGAAAAGATGCTGTTGTTTTGAAATTGGAGACAGGGCCTGGGTTTGCATCTCCTACACTCAGCTTTTTGGGAATTGGTCTGAGGCATTCAGCTGGGCTCCCTTTTTCATCCACTAATTAATATTGTCTGGTAATAATACATTTAAGAATTAAAATGTTAGAAACCATACATTTTTCTTGGAGCCTAACTGAAATTAGTTAAACAACAACCTTAGCAGAAAAGTTGGGCCTGGTCTTTCAGCATTCAGTTCGAGTTCACCTCAGTGCAGGACTGTTCATTTGTTCATCAAATAAAAACACCCTTTGAATAAGAGAGCAATGTTTTCAACAGATATATGCCATCGTGCTACCATTTTAGCACTATCACAAGGGTGCTAAAAATCAAGCTGGAGTGAAATATACAGAGTACTCATGATTCAAATGAAGAAAGGTCTTCTTGTATTCTCTTTCTTCTAGACTGCTGATTACTAGACCAGCATTTTGGACTGAATAGCATTTCCTACTTATGGTACTTATCCATGGTACTTTTCAGATAAAACAAAGAATTCTCAGTACTCCTGAAGATTACTCTATATTAAACTAAACTTTGATGCAAAGGAAAAAGAGGGAAGGTAAACAAGATACTGTTCATTAAATCCTATTTAAAGTTCAGATTAACCCTCAGAAACCTCAGCTGAGGGCATGCTGGCTCAAGAGTTCCAAAAGTCTTCATATCCAAGTTGGGGATAGTTGCTTTAAAAAAAGTCTGAAAACCATACATCATTCTGGAGGCCTTCCTTTTCATTTGGAGTACAGGAAATACACTTATTATTTATTTAGCATATGGTTAAATGGCAAAAAGCACATCACAGTTATATTTTCAATGAGCAGATATGAAACTATTTACTCCATTTACAAATTGAAAGATAAATTTAAAGGTAGACTATTTATATAGTCAATAGATGGTTAGTTGCATACAGGTTTTCTGGGGTTTCCCAAAATTTAGTGTATTAGGAAAGACACCAGAAATTTGGCTGCTAATTTCAAACCAATGTGTGAAATGTGGACTTTTTTTCATGGAGTTTTATTTATTTATTTATGAGACTTATATGCCGCCCTATCTCCCTGAGGACTCAGGGCAACTTACAGTGATAAAAAACAATAATACAAATATTAAAAAACTATTAAACCCAAAGTCTCATAAAACCATTACAATTAAAACTACAATAAAACCCTCCCCCCATCAGTCCGGGTAGGCTAGTTGGAACAGCCATGTTTTGCCTATTACAGAGATAAAGCTGGAGCACTTCCTTGAAGGTTGCCATGTTGGCTTTTTGCAACATGGAATGGAGAGCTTTTTACCAATGAATAATGCTAACACATTGGCATTGTGGAAGTTTTTGTGAGTCCCAGTCTACCTATCAGCATCTAGGAGTATTGACTCAGGATTTTATTTGCAGTTTCTTTGCCTATGTGGTGAATGATTTCATTAAATAAAGCATGGTAAGCAAAACAGTTGTTATTAAAAATAACTTTTTTTAATTTATGTTCATTTTTAAAAAGCAATTGGAATGAAAACAACTGTTAAGGTCTTCCTTAACAGCTAGGTTCAACTGATTTTAAAAATGTGATTATTCTTTGGTAAGTTTTTTTTTCTGCGCATTCTCCCAACATGGCCGCTAGCAATAGCTAGAGCTCTGTAACGGGAGGAATAGGAATTTGTCCTGTGGAGAAGGTAGGGCCTCGATTTCCAGCCCTTACCCCCTGAGATAGACTTATATTATCTGGGGGTATGGAAAACAATATTTGCTCTGACCCCCGACTTACTGCAAAAGATCTACCTACAAATATTGGCGGCGAAAACAAGGGCAGCAATAACGGCATCAGCGAAAATGGCAACAGCAGCTGAGAGATTCTGATGACAGTTGGGAGCCGATGAGAGCTTCTTATGTCAGTTGGAGCGGCTAGAACATTGGGAGATGTGAGCAGTATGGGGGCTGTTATCATTACCCCTATGGACATTACCACTTTAAATACTACCGCTATAGACATTTTGGAGGTTGTGAGCGTTTTTACTGAACTATTTAGGCCCATTATTACCATCACTGTTTATATTGCCTTGGCCGTTTATATTCTTATTGGACTTGTTTTTGTCGATACTGGGGGCGTTATCTGCAGCGTCATGAACTGCACTTGCAGATAGGACCTAACCCCAATTTGGGGCCGGCGGTGTGATGGTCTGATGCTACAGGCATGGAAACTTCATAGGTGCTGGAATCTTGACCTGAACATGGGACCTACACCGGACTCAAGAAATGGAGATCACCATTCCAAGGGGGGATAGGCTCACCAGCTTAAGTTAGAACTGATGTGCTGGCATACCCCCACTTCTTGGTTAACGGGGGCCAATGAATTCGGGACGTCTAAGGCCTACACTGAAATAGCAGCCAGGCTTGTCCTGGGTGCTGTGGGTGCAGGCCTGGAGGAGCCTCGAATCAGACCCTGGAGGGATGTTGCTTTGCCCAAAGTGAACATCATCTCCCAGAACATGATGGAGGATGGGACATCCCTAAAACAACATGGGTTGCCTGGTTGCCTAGTTACCCATATTGATATCAACCAGGACGTAAACTACTGGGCCACTGATCCCTCCCCCACTGGACTCCTTTACTGTCAGAAAGTGGAACTTTCTGGTGTTGCTATGCAGTTTACAACTTTGTATAGATTTGATGGGGTGATCAAATCTACCAATGACAGGGTGACACTAAGCACCCTGCATTGACATGGCAAGACACGCCCCCACAGTATATAAGGGGCTGTCAACTGTCATTTTCCCTCAGGAGGTCTATACAGGAGGTCTCATGAGGTCTACAACCCACAGCAGAGTGTTTCTACATGAGGTTTGTGACTCTAAAAGAGCGGGAAAGGAGAGAAAGAGATTTATATCTCTCAAAGAGGTTTACAGGTTTCTTGAAGAGTTATTCTGAATAACTGCTTAAAAGAGAATATTCAGCATAGGCGAATATTTCTCTTAAACAACTACCTCAGTTTCTGGAAGTAAAGGAGGAAACAGAAAGAAGAGTTCCTAGGCTAAAAGACTATAGACTCTATAACTAAAGCTGAAAGGAACAAGAAGAATAACTTAAAATAAGAAGAAGACTCTGTAAATAATTATTTACAATTGTTTATTAATTGTTCTGCTTATTACAAATAAATACTTTTATTTTGAAACAACTTGGGCTCAGTATTTACTTGAATAACTTTAGGGATAGACAAGGTTTATGATCCAGAACTAATTAAGCAAAGTTCAAACAATATTTAACAATTGGTAGCAGAGGGCGGCTAGTTAAACCAGTCTACTCCCTAAGCTATTCAAAGATGCCCAGTTTCAAGGCAACTAGAAAGAGTGCTAGAGTGATGGCCAGAGCCAAAGCAAGGCTCATGGCATCACAGAAGAAAGCAGGACCAGAGTCTGGAACGGCTTCAGCAGAAGCGTTTCAAGCGCCGGCTGAAAGAAGAGAAAGTGGCGTGGAAAGAAACCTGACAGCTGTCATCCCCTCTCCTTCACTCGAGGCTCCGAGTGAACACTTCACACCCATCGAATGCCTGCCATCTTTGCCCAGCCCAGCAGTGGACAAAGAAGCAGAGATGGGAAGAATGCCACTTCCCATCTCACCTAGAAAGCTAACCGAGGAAGAACAACTCAGATTTAAGTTTCTAAGGGCATTCGGCTTACTGTCGGTAAGCAGTGATCCGGCCACAGACTTCCGCAATCTAATCCGACAGATTGCGCCGGAAGAAGCGGTCAGGGACAGGACTGGGGCCCATGAAGGCAACAGACCAGTAAGGGTTACCCAGTCCTTCCCTGAAACTCCCTTGGACGTTACAAATGTGCGTGCAGGAAGCCAACAGCAATCCCACTCAGCTTTCCCGCCAAACAAAATGGTGGCTCAAAGGCGGGAAATTCAAAAATCCTGCTTAGAAATGGCACCTGCCGCCTCTCTGCCTGCCTCAGAGAACTTAACGAGCCAACATGGCCACAACCTAGAGGCTACTCTTCTGGCAGGCGCCTCCACTGCCCAAAGCAGCCAGCCAGTACATAGACTATCCCCACTAGTGACAGCGGCATCGCTGAGCCCAACCATGCCGAGCATGTCACTAGTCCAGGCCGCTTGGACCCATGCCCAGATGACCAGCCCGTTCGTGGCGGCCCAACAACAAGAACCAGACAGCTCGCCTACCGAGCTAGAAGTGAAAAAGGCTTTAAAAACCCTCGCCGCGGCTTTTGGGAATGGTCTATTGCCCCCCGGCACCCGGTCTACTTCAGCCCTCCCACCCGAGTCCCAGTCTACCCCAGACCATCCAGAAAGGCACCGGTCTACCCATAGCTGAGAAGAGACCCAGTCTACCCCTGACTACCTGGAAAGGCCCCGATCTACCCATAGCCGAGAAGGGGCCTGATCTACCTACAGCTACCTAGACGGACCCCGATCTACCACGGCCTTCCAGGAAAGTCCCCAGCTTGCCGTTCCCTATGCTGACACCACCCTGGCCTACACGGACGCCTCCCAACCCGCGACGGCCTACCCAGGTGCCACCCAGATGACAGCGGCCCTTCCCGATGCCCTCCAGTCGACTGCGGCCCGATACTCACCTTATCCGGCGGCGACCTCAGCTCCCACGACGTAAAGGAGGAAACAGAAAGAAGAGTTCCTAGGCTAAAAGACTATAGACTCTATAACTAAAGCTGAAAGGAACAAGAAGAATAACTTAAAATAAAAAGAAGACTCTGTAAATAATAATTTACAATTGTTTATTAATTGTTCTGCTTATTACAAATAAATACTTTTATTCTGAAACAACTTGGGCTCAGTATTTACTTGAATAACTTTAGGGATAGACAAGGTTTACGATCCAGAACTAATTAAGCAAAGTTCAAACAATATTTAACATTTACCATCTAAAGACTTGGGCCATCTTGAAATCCGGACAGAAGGTCTTTCCCGCCCTCCCACTCTCTCGGTTCAAGGATACCTACGAGGATGGATGTCCCTGCCGTCATGAGAGGGCAGCAGTGAACACTTTGGAACCACACCCGCCAATCTGTTGTGGGAGAACAGTAGAGGCTGGGAATGTGATCCCTGCTGGCTATTGCCAGAATCCCTGAGTAAGCAAGTTGTGGAATACCACCACTGGTGAGAGCATGGTGGTCAGTCCATGGGCCTTTGTCAACAAGCTCCTCAGTGATTGTGAGAGAATCCTGGGCCCGGACTGTTCCAACAACTCGACCTGGACCGACTATTCGATCTGGACACTTTCCACAAATCATCTTTCCTCCCGATTTTTACAAACAGAACACTGTGGACTTATCTAGCTACTGAGCTGCAGGCCCTGAGGGACTCCCCTCTGTCCTGGATGTGGCCTGCCAGGTTATCGATGGCCTACCTTGATGACGGATCTTGGGATCCCAAGAGGTGGCATCGCACGGGAAAGGGCCAGGGTTTGGGTAATAAGAGAGGGACCAAGACCCCTTTATTACATGTTTTAAATAAGCTTTAAGGTTTAAGGGAAAAGAAGGGTTATCAGGCAGGGTTGCAACCTGAGGGAGACCCAACAGGATTTTCTCAGTCCAGGTCAGAAATGGACCTCGGCCGGGGGGGCGGGGGGCTGGCGGAGCCTCGAGGAGGTGGGTGGAGTATGGATCTGCACAGTGACTGGGAAAGGCAGCAGAGGTAAGGGCAGAGGGTCATATTGACCTATGGGAGTGCTCACCCGCTATCTTCAAGCAGTAGCACACTCCGACCCTCACCATTCCTGGGGGCTTAGAGAAGAGGGATCCTGGGCTGAGGCTGGTTTATTTGAATGCCAGGTCTGTTGGCAACAAAGCTCCCCTCATCCGAGATCTGATTGAAGAGAAAACACGGACCTGGCCTGTATCACGGAGACCTGGTTGGGCCCAGAGGGAGGGGTCCCTCTGATAGAACTCTGCCCACCAGGTTTCCATGTAATACACCAGCCTCGGACCCAGGATAGGGGCGGGGGAGTGGTTGTGGTCATCAGGGAAGTCCTTGATCCAAGGGAGGCCACTGTCCCAGATGGCGGTGTGAATCCCTTCTACTGAGATGGGGCCCTCAGGGTCAGTTGGGTTTGTTGCTTCCCTTTCTCCCAGCTGCATATCAACAACCTGCCTGGTCTACTAGATGTCCTATGGGGTGGCGGTTGAGTTCCCCAAACTTATTGTGTTGGGGATTTCAACCTGCTGTCCCTGGGGGCATCAAAATGGACCAGGAGTTCATGGCTTCCATGGCGGCCATGGACCTGACCCAAATAATACAGGGTCCCACTCATGAAGGGGACACCCTGACCTGGTTTTATCTCGGGACAGTGGTATAATGATCTAGGTGGGGGTCTCCGATCGTGTACCCCTGCCATGGACCGATCATTCCCTCCTGTGGCTAACCTTGCAGGATACCACTCCCCATTGCTGGGAAGCAGAACCAATGAGATGGTTCTGCCCCAGGCTCAGAGAAATTCCAGGCAGCGCTTGGGTCAATCCCGTCCTCTCTTGCCCACGACTCAGTTGAGACCCTGGTGAATGCCTGCTAGATGGCTGCTGCTGAGGCACTCGATTGAGTCGTTCCTTTGCGGCCTCTCATCCGAAGCAGATCCTGGGTAACTCCCTGGTTTTCCAGGGAGCTCCGGGAAATGAAGCATCAGAAGAGAGGCCTAGGGAGTTGTTGGAGGTCCAGCTGGTCTGAATCTGACCAATTGCAGCTGAGGGCCTATATTAGGTCCTATTTGACTGCATTGAGGGAGGTGAAGCATATCTATTTCTCCTCTCTCATCGAACCTCCCTGTTCAGGATCACCCACTCCCTCCTTAAACAGGGGGGAGGGGAGGATCCTTTACAGGGACGGGCCAAGGAGTTTAGTCAACATCTGATGGATAAGATTGCTCAGATCTGGGCCAGCTTGGACTCCAACTGGTCAGAGTCCGATGGGAATGATATAGCAGGTCTTAGAAGTGTTATCTGGGAGGAGTTTGACCCTGTAACTCCAAAAGAGGTGGACAGGATCATGGGAAGACTGAGCGCTGCCATGTGTTTATTGGACCCGTGTCCCTCCTGGCTGGTCTATGCGCCGGGAGGTTACACAAGCTGGCTCCAGGCAGTAATTACTGCTTCTTTGAGTGAGGGAGTCTTCCCCTTGAAAGAGGCTGTGGTGAAGCCCCTCTTCACAAAGCCTACCCTGGACCCAGCTAATTTAAACAACTTTCGTCCTGTCTCCAACCTTCGCTTTATTGCAAAGGTTGTTGAGAGCATGGTAGCGAAACAGCTCCCGATGTTCCTGGAAGAAACCGACTATTTAGACTCATACCAATTGGGCTTCAGGCCCGGATACAGCACAGAGACGGCATTGGTCGTGCTGGTAGATGATCTCTGGAAGGCATGGGACAAGGGGCATTCCTCTGTCCTGGTCCTGTTAGACCTCTCAGCGGCCTTTGATACCATCAACCATGGTATCCTACTGCGACGTCTCAAGGAGCTGGGAGTGGGGGGCACCATTTTACGGTGGTTCTCCTCCTACCTCTCGGGCCGTACGCAGATGGTGTTGGCAGGGGGGCCGAGATCGGCCCCGAGACCACTCCTTTGTGGTGTGCTTCAGGGGTCGGTTCTCTCACCGCTCCTGTTCAACATCTATATGAAGCCACTGGGTGAGATCGTCCGTGGTTTTGTGGTGAGATATCATCGGTATGCTGATGATAACCAGTTTTTTATCTCCACTCCTAACCAACCCAGTGATGCCCTTGATGTGATGGTCCGGTGCCTGGAGGCGTGTGGTGTGTCGGTGCCTGGGCGGTGGGATGGGTGTGGATGGGGAGGAACAGACTCAGGCTCAACTCAGCCAAGACCGAGTGGCTATATGTACCGGCATCTCAAGTTGTCCAGGAAATTCCACCGTTAACTATAGGGGGAGAGGTGTTACCCCCTGTAGATAGGGTGCACAACTTGGGCGTCCTTCTGGATGCACGGCTCAGTTTAGAGGAACAGGTGGAAGCCATGGCCAGAGGAGCATTTGCCCAGGTTCACCTAGTGCGCCAGTTGCGCCCCTACCTGGACTGAGACGCCCTACATATGGTCACTCATGCACTTGTCACTTCCCGTTTGGACTAGTGCAATGCTCTCTACATGGGGCTGCCCTTGAGGACCACCCGGAGGCTTCAGCTGGTCCAGAAGGCAGCAGTGTGGGTTGTGATGGGAGTGTCCCGATACTCCCATGTTACACCCCTCCTGCGTGCGCTGCACTGGTTACTGGTTGCCCTCTGAGTGAGATTCAAGGTGCTGGTTTTGACCTATAAAGCCCACCATGGCTTAGAACCGGGATACTTACGGGAGACCCTGCTGCCAATGACTATTTCTCAATGCACTGTACGCTCTTGTGGACAGGGCCTCCTTGTGGTCCTGTCAGCCAGACAATGTCGGCTGGCGACCCCCAGGGGTAGGGCCTTCTCTGCGGCAGCACCCACCCTTTGGAACCAACTGCCCCTGGAGCGCCGGGTGGCCCCTGATCTCCACTCCTCCCGCCGGGGCCTAAAAACATGGTTATTCCAACTTACTGACCTGGACTGAGGATGGACTATATGGGGAATTTTTAGAATTGTTTTAATGTTTTAATTATATTTTGGGTTTCTATGAGATCTTGATCTTCTTTTGATTGTATATTTATATTATTTTACTGTATGCGCTTGAGTCCTTGGGGAGATGGGGCGGCTTAGACATCAAATAAATAAATAAATAAATACATACATACATACATACATACATACATACATACATACATGAATAAATAAATTACTTTACTATTTAGGACTCTGTCTGATTATTCAATACAGGTAGTCCTCGATTTTCAACAGTTCATTTTAGTGACTGTTCAAAGTTACAATAGCACTGAAAAAAAGTGACTTATGAACATTTTTCAAACTTACGATCTTTGCAGCATTTCCATAGTCACATTATCAAAATTCAAATGCTTGTCAACTGACTCACATTTGTGACGGTTGCAGTGTCCCGGGGTCAATCTTCTTACAAACAACATCAATGGGGAAGCCAGATTCACTTAACAACTGTGTTACTAACTTAATAACTGTTGTGATTTGCTTAACAACTATGGCAAGAAAAGTCACTTAACAAATGTTTCACTTAGCAACATAAATTCTGGGCTCAATTGTGGTTGTAAATCAAGGACTATCTGAATATAAGAGATTACCTTGAATAATAATTTTGATGCATCGATGTGTTTATTTTTTAAACAGACTTATATAGCTGTCCACAATGTAACAATAACACTGAGTGCCATCTGAATCAGTAAAAACAATTAGAAACCCCCAAACCACACAATAAAAATCTATAAAAACTCAAGGCACTCCAAGGTAGCACTGTGCTATACTTACACACCATCTTGCTGGGTTCTGACTTCATCTTACCCTAATGCTTCTGGCAAGACCCAGCTTCCCAAGATCTTCCAGACAGCAAGGAAGGTTGGGGCCTGATGGATCTCTAGAGAAAAGATATATATTTATTTTATTTTATTTATTTATTTTGTCAAGCATGCATTTGATAATATATATAAGTATAAACATGATTATTAATACATGGAATAGATACGAATAAAAGAGAACATTAAGACAGGGATGATAGGCATATTGGTGCACTTATGCACGCCCCCTACAGACTTCTTAGGAATGGAGTTAGGTCAACAGTAGGCAGTCTGAGGTTAAAGTGTTTGGGGTCAGTGGAAGAAACCACAGAGTCAGGTACAATATTTCAGGCATTGATCACTCTGTTGCTGAAGTTGTATTTCCTGCAATTGAGTTTTGTGCGGTTTACCCTGAGTTTGTGTCTATTGTGTGCTTGTGTATTGTTGAGGTTGAAGCTGAAGTAGTCATTGACGGGTAGGACATTGTAATGGATAATTTTATGTACTACTCTTAGGTCAGACCAAAGGTGGCATAGTTCTATTCTACAGGATAGGGGTAGCTACAGAGAAGGCACACTTTCTGGATCCTGCTAGATGACAGATTTTTAAATAAGAGACCTGGAGTGGAGCCCACCTTATTTGATTTGATGAGACAGGCAGTTGCTGCCCTACAAGTAGACTGATTCAGGTTTTAAAGATGATAACCAACCCCTCGAATTGCACTTGGAAAGAAACTGTAAGCCACAGAAATGATGTAATAGGAGGAGACTGAAGTGCTCAAAAGTCACATGTCACATTCTGAACCAGTTGCAGTTTTCAGATGGTCTTCAAGGGCATGCCCATATAGAGTGCATTGTAGTAATACAACCAAGAAATGGTATGGCAGAAGTTTGAATTTTTGAAATCACAAGAGTTTTCATACCTTTACCCACTACTCAAACTTTGGCCTAATATCCCTTATTTACATTTACATTTATTTATTTAAAACATTTATATATCTGCCCATAATTTAACTAACTCTGGGCAAGTCAAATCATAAGTTAAAACACATATAACAGGATACTTCCTAGCAAGTAACTGCTTTACTCCCTCCCCCTCCCTCCTTCCTTCTTCCCTCCCTCCCTAATAGGAGACTTCAAGAGAAAAAAAGGAAAAAGATATTTATTTATTTGATTTATCAATCGCTTATAAGAGAACAGGTATATGTAGAAACATGCGGAAATTGTACCTTCTGCAATCAAGTTTGGAGCGGTTAACATTGAGTTTGTATCTGTTGTGTGCTCTTGTATTGTTATGGTTGAAGCTGAAGCAGTCATTGAGTGGTAGGACAATTATAAACATACTAATTTTTTACTTCCAAATTTCCTTACAATATTAGTTTTTTATGTCCAAATTGCCTTCCTTCAATCTGATTTTAATTTCATATAGGAAAATAAATGGCTGTGAATACATATATTTTCTTCTCAGAAACTAATCCAGCTGGACTGGGGATAGAATTTGGAGATTGTAATTATTTTTCATTAAATATTCCAACTCTTTCTGTTGCAAAAATGTACAAAATGTAAAACTGCATAATTTTATCAAAAGACTGGGATGAAAAGAAAGAGTCTTTCACACTTCAGGCTATAAAAGACTAATAACTAAGTACTGACTGTACTTTTTAGAAAATGAAACTGAGTAATCTAACTGCAGGGTAAATATGTTTTGGATACTCTATGCATTGATAGATACCATATGCAACTAGCATGTGCAGAAAAATATTGGAATTTATTTTTAAAAGATGGGTTAAGAAATGTTTCAGCTGAACTGGGGCTCAGGGATAGGAATTCTTGCTTGTTGCTAGAGTCGGTGAACTATAGAATCAGAATAGTTGTAATCTTAGAAAAGCCAAAGACAAAATACAGGACATGAACAGGATATAGTAAATAGTCATTTTAATGCCAGACATTGTAATTGCAAAAGAAATGAAATGTAAATGAGAATCTTCTGAAGGTGACTGTAGAAAATTCTTGTTTTTGCAGATAACTAACTGGAGAGACTAAAAAAGTCATAATCCCATATGAAAAAGTGGAGGTCACTGTTAAAGATTTCAAACATTTCACCCAGAAAAAGAATTGTAATTTAAGGTGCATGTAGATAAAATATCTGAGTAATAACCTATTATCCATAGTGTAATTCTTGGAAAGTCCTGAAAAGGAAAAAATTAAAAAAGTCATGTAATTTTTTTTCAGCCATTATTAAGATAGGTCTTCCTACCTTTAAAAGCATTTGAAAGACTTTTCTTCAGAGAATGCAAAAGATATGGACATTTATTTTGAGATTTTAATTCTGGAAGTTAGGTTTTTCTCTGTAATTTCACAGAATAATAGTGGGACAACAAATAAAATATCTGTCATGGAATCAAGGATGGTACAGGCTCAAGCAGGAGGCATACACATCAGATCTAGTCAGGAAGTGCTGTATTATTTTTAAAAATGCACAGTTTTCTGTTACAAAAGAGAGACAGTGTCTCTGTCCTATGTCTCTTCTTTTGAGGGGCTATTTTAGTCTTCTAATCTCTATCCTGTTTTTTAATTTCTGTTTGTTTATGTATATTTTACCATTTTTCCATATAGCTTCCTAAATTCATACTACCTAATTTCCATTACAAAAATCTATCTAATATTCTTAATATTCTTATATCATTTTTGGGTGAGTAGTCTTATGTAGTAACTCTGTCTTAACTTCATCCTACTCTCAGGCACACTACCAAATACTCTTTTGACTGTCAGCTGGGCTGGTTGTGCTACCAGCCACCTGAATTAGGCTTAATTATCATGGTGTTAGCATTGTTCCTGCTGTTATTGACACAGTCACCTTGTTTTTCTCTTTTGGAAACATAAAAGATATGACTTCCACTATTGTCATGTATTAGAAAAGAATAGGAAATTTAGAAGATGTGCCATTTGATCTGGAAATGACAAAAATTCTATTCAGTGGTTCACAAAAAATACGGAACATCATCCACAGAGGTGGAAGGAAGGAAAAGGAGGGAGGGAGGGGGAGGGAGGGAGGAAGGAAGGAAGGAAGGAAGGAAGGAAGGAAGGGAGTGAGTATACTTGCATCGAAGCAAACCAAAATAGAACAGATGTAGAAAATATTCCAATTAGAGATACTTCCTTTAATTATAACTAGGTTTCCTGATGAATCTTAAAATTGGTTGCTGATACCATGATGTCTGGGTTTTGTCTTTTGTTCTTGTAGTATTGCTTTACTCTAACTTGCTAGCTGAAATCTGATTATTCTGAGGTGGCTTCTGCATTTGTATCTTTGGCTCCTGATTTATGAAGCTATCTAGGCTCAATTCTCTGTTTAATGTACTTCCTGAATGTAGAAAAATGTGCACAATTATTATAGATTTGTGTGGGAGAATGATATGTTTAATAAATAATCACTTTTGAACGTTTAATACAAATAAAAATAAAATCTCCTTTGGCTGTTTGGGTCCCAAGTCAGGTATTCTTTAAAGGTATATCAGTGAATAAATAGCTGAATTATTTCTCATGATACTTTTCAAACTGGTCAGAATTCTGTTTGTTGAACTCCCAAAAATCAAAACTTTTGAAACATACTGAGGGCTATCCCAAAGGTACTTTTCAGGAGGCACCTGGACCTTGTTTTTTCTTTTGAAGTCATTTTGCTCCAAGAAGCTTTTTCAGCTCTGACAGGATACTGGGGAATGGAAGATTTATATTCCTTGCAAACAGCTGGTAATTTGTATCCTTTTAAAGGGTTGTTGAAGCACTTGGAGATTTATCTGGTCCTCAGGGTCATTTGAGTAGTGCTCCTGGTTCCTGTAGTCTGCAATTTTTTCACTGGAAATCTATTCCTACTCCCACACCATTCAAAAGGTGTTCATCCCAAATTGTATAGTTAAAAGTTTGTAGAGATACCTGACTGACTGAGAACCATGACCTGGATAACTGAGAATCTCTACAGACTTTTATAATCAAAACTAGACTCCAAATGTGAAATTACCAGGGCAGAGGTCATTGTGATCTATCTGAGAAAAACTAGAATTGGGAATATGACAAGGCTGATTAAAAGTTCTCCAATCTACTTATTTATGTTGGGAGGCATCTCCAAGTATGTGTTTTGTTTATCAGTGTTGAAGAAGTTATCCTTTATGACTTTCTAACAATGTGTAGACAAGGAACCAATTTCCTTATGTTAATTCTTTCACAAGACCATCTTAGTTTTATCCCAGTCAGTCCTTTATTCAGCCATTACTTAGCCCAAACAGCAAACCAATACCTTATCATAGAGACTAAGTTTCTGCTTTCTTTACCATGGGATTAAGGAGAAATTTCATTAATCTAATTTATGTTGGTGTTGGACAACATACTGAGGGAAATCAGATACAGTGAGTCCTCAGTTCATAATGTTCAGTTATAACAGTGGTGAACAAGTAGGACATATGATTGGCATGCAAAGTAGTGGCTATAACAGCATCCTAGTGATCATATCATCACAATCTGGTTTCTCGGTGCTCAGCTTGCGACTGTGTAGCTCAGCAGTTCGAATCTCACCAGGTTCAAGGTTGACTCAGCCTTCAATCCTTCTGAGGTTGGTAAAATGAGGATACAGAGAGTTGGGAGAAGCATGCTGACCCTGTAAACAGCTTAGAGAGTGTAAAATGCTGTGAAGCGGTATATAAGTCTAAATGCTATTGCTACAATGTTGCAGTGCGTTGGAGTCAAATGATTGTGATTTCTGAGGTTCCTTGCTGGCTTCCCACTAGGAAAGTCAATACAGAATCCGACAGGAAGTCAGAAGACCCTCCTGCTGCTTTTTCACTTGCTACCCTCCATAATACCTGCCCATAACAATCCCAGTCCTCTTCAAAGCACCTGTGTTCCATAGTGCCTGGCTTTTACTTGTAGCTCTCATCTGCCAGCCCATTCAACAATGAGACAATGTCTTTATATATACTACCAAGTATGAAATAAAATGTGGAAAATATATAAACTGAATTCATGGAGCACTGAAAAATGTCATTGTTATAAAAGCTAATCAATGAATGGCAGAATTAAAATAAAGGGCAGAAAAGTGGTTCTTAATGTGGCAGTATTTCTAAAATAAAACAAAAAGTTCCTATGATTTGTTTTTTTCCCATTCATGTAAGATATACCTCATAAAGTCCATCTTACCTCATACTAGGGTGATGTAATTATGTAAAAATTAGGACCAAGTTAAAGGAAAATGAAAACAGTGGTTAAAATAAGTAATGTTTTATGTTGATGTTATAATTCTGATTTAAGATGTTATTTTCCAACCTAGGACTTAACAGAGTATAGAGTCTCAATTGTTTTCAGGGTCAACAGTCTTGTGCTTATCACTTTTATGCAGCTGAAGACAGCTAATTCTCTACAACTAATGAGTGATCAATGTGTTTCCTCATTATCTTAATGCTAGATTCTGTAAAATGTGGACCAGTTAACTTGCTTGGACAGATAAAATATTCCTTCTCTTTCTACTGATTCAGAAAAAAGCAAATTAGAACACTGGGTTCTGTTCTCTCTGTCAAGAATCCTTCACTGATGCAAGAACTTAACAAATCTGTTTTGTTTCCCGTTAACGTTTCCTTCATTACCCAAGCTAATGAAAATTTATAATCATTCTCTCTCTATAGTAAGATTGATGGTGCTTTCAGTGGAGCTACAAATTTGGGGTTAATTTAAGATCCCATTATACAAACTTTATTGTAAACCTCTCACAAAATTAACAAGAGTATCTCAAGCCATGCCTTCATCTAAGAAATCGAATCCACTAAAAATAACATTATAAGGAATGTTAGCTGTGCTTTTAGCACAGCGTTTGGAGGGCTAACTGACTGTAAATTGCAGCAATCTTTTCCTGAGGCAATATATGTAAAGGTACCTATTTTCACCTATCTCAAAAAAGGGGAGAAGAAGGGGAAGAGGGGACCACAGGTGAGAATGGGAAGGGGAGATAGTTCAGTTTGCCAGGTTTCTGAGGCAAGGTTGAAAATTGGAGTCAAGTTCAAACAAAAAACTTTGATAATGCCTGCACTTAAGTTCCAGCTGCCTACAATTACTGTAGGCTCGAATCCCACCAGGCTCAAGGTTGACTCAGTCTTCCATTCTCTCGGGGTAGGCAAATTGAGGACCCAAGATTGTTGGGGGCAATAAGCTGACTTTGTAAAAATGCCGCTTAGTAATAAGCAGGCATATACAATGGAATGAAGGCTATTGCTGAGCACACTGGGTTGTATCGCAGAAGATTGTAAGCCGCCCTGAGTCTTCGGAGAAGGGCGGCATATAAATGTAATTAAAAAATAATAATAATAGAGAGGATTCTAGTTCTCTTCCTATGTTCTCCAGAAATGTGAGGACTCAAACATAAAATAGAGGCAAACATCCTGGCTTCAATTTATGTATTCTTTTGTACATATGTCCAGCTCCTATTTCTTAAATATTCCTATATCATACAAAATGGCTATAAAATAAAGACATGAATAAACCCCTTATGATTTCAGATCTTATTATATTGGGGTCAATAATAATAATCAGGATAATTCTATTATCATTCATACCTTTCTGTGATCCAAGATAGTAAATCTGGGGTTGCCCTGTGTTTCCACCATTGCAAAGTAGGAAATTTAATTTCATTCTTAAAACATAGAAAGTAGATTTTAATTTTCTTAAAACCTTGAGCCATTGTTTTTCTAAGCCAGGATATTCCCTTCTGCATTCTACATTTAAAGCATATAACCCAAGTCAATTGTCATCCAATATTCTAATTCCATGTTAAATTGGTGACTTCACATCAAGTCCTCTATTTTTTTTTTACAAATTGTAGGAATGTATCAGGTCAGTACATGTATATACTGATGTATACATCAGTTCAATTGTATATATTGCTAGGCAAAAATTATGGGTTATAGCTAGAATGTAATCTCTCAAAATCTTTCAAATAGCCATCATAAATCAAATGATATACTTATTCTTTGCTTAGCCCAGATTTCTTATAAAGCATCTTTCTTTCTATCTTCAGGCTTGGATTATTCCGTAATATCTATTTCTCATGTGATTTTCAGTCAAACTTAATTGCTTATCTATTAATAACTAAATATGCTTAGCATACAGGCTGGATAAGAAAATCCCTGCTTAACTTGATGATAAACCTTGCAAAGATTTCAAAGGCATCACAGTTACTCTATAATTGGCCCCAAAGAGGCAATATTTTAAAAAGTTGGTATTCCACAGGAAAATAGATGTTAAAATGAGAAGCCAATGGTGAAACTGCAAATGCCATTGTAAAGCAAATGCAATTTGGCCAAAGATATTTAAGAGATTTTGGCCTGCCATTAAAACTTTCTCAATAATTTATCCTTTTGTATTAGGAATTATCATTGGAATCCCTCTTAAATATTACATTAGTTTTAATATAATATTCAATGGAGGTCTTTATTACCAGTCTGAATCTACTGAAACTGTTTTTATAGGTTTGTTCATGTTTAACTCATGGACAAATCTATAGATACATAATATGTACCATAAAATGTCATTGTCAAATTCCAGATATCATAATAGTTGAAAAGATGAACAGTGTATTTATTGATTCATTGAAATATTTAAACAAAAGTTGTATCAGAATTTTCCACTTCACAGTACTGAAGGACTTTTCCATAATGAATAAGACCATCACTGCAATTTTCAATTCAGATTTTCTAATTATCAGAATGTCATATCTCAAAAGTGCTTTTCAAAAGGCAACTGGACTTTCTTGATTTTTTCCTTGAAAATGTTTCATTTCTCATCCAAGAAGTTAAAGCTGAATTTCTTGGGTGAGAAGTGAAACATTGTCAAGGAAAAAAATCAAAAAAGTTCAGCTACCTTTTGAAAAGGACTTTTGGGATAACCATGACCTGGATGATTGAGAATCTCCATCAATATATCAGAGTGTCAATTACTGATGTAATATTCCTTGGGGATCTTTTATAAAACTGGACTGTTCAAGATAGGTATTTGAAGGCAAATGGTCTTCATCTACTGTGGTAGAATATTGTCTGGATTCCCAAGGGGGAGGGAATTGCATTTCAGAGTAACGAGATGGCACAGTTTATGTGAGAGAAATGGAGTCAAGATGGTTCCTCTCTTCAGGTAATCTTTGACTTACAATCATTTGTTTAGTGACTGTTCGAAGTTACAACAGTTCTGAAAAAAGTGACTTATGACTATTGCAGGCTCCCCATGATCAAAATTTGGATGCTTGGCAATTGATTCATATTTATGTGTCCCAAAGTCATGCAATCATGTTTTGCGAACTTCTGAAAAGCAAAGTCAATGGGGAATTCAGATTCAGTTAACAATCATGTTACTAACTTAACAACTGAAGTGATTCACTTAACAATGATGGCAAGAAAGATTGTAAAATGGGGAAAAACTCACTTAACTATTTTGTTTAGTAACATATATTTTGGGCTCAATTGTGGTCATAAGACGAGGACTACCTGTAATAGTTCCCAATTGTGATATGTAGTTGCCTTTAATTTGGCAAGATTTCTGTCTGTAAGTGAGAAACAATAAAGGAAACTATTTGGAAGAATTTCATTGTGTCTTTCTTGGGGTTTTTTTGCGGGTTTTTTTTGATGACTGACATCTACATGTTGGGTTGCTGTCAGTACTGTTGCTTTTGTCTGTCTCACCCATCATCTCCCCTTTTTCCTGTTTGGATAACATTGGACCAAAGCTTAAAAAGTCCCACCCACCCACCCACCCCCCAAAAAAACCTGTAAGTGAAGGTAAAGAAAGAAAAAAAACATTACTTTTCATTTTTTTAAAAAAAGGAAAAAAATAAATGTGAAAATGAATATAGAAATACTAAAAAGAAACTGTTAAAGTCTCCATTCCATTAAGATTTCTGCAACAAAACATTCTGAATTTTGTCACCTTGTAACCTGTTTAAAAGTTGAAAAAGACATTCTGGCACATTTTCCCTGCTGTTGTGTGACCAGTTTCTGGCCACTTGCAATGGATAAAACTCAGCTGATATTAAGGAATTTGCATCAAGCTATGAGGGTTGCTATTTGAAGACTCTGACTTAGCATTTCAGATAAAATTATCAGTTTTTAAATAGCTTCAAATTTAAATAAAATTATTGCCTAAGCAGTAGCATCTTAAAGCTTTTATTAGCAGCATCAAATACTATGATAATACAAATGACAATGGTTGCTGGTGATTCTGTAGCATTGAAGATGAATTATCCACCTGCTTGAACATATTGTCAGAGGAAACTGGCATAATACTATCATAATAATTGAGTCTCGGTGGCACAGTGGTTAGAGTACTGTACTGCAAGCCACTTCTGCTGACTACCGTCTGCCTGCAATTTGACAGTTCAAATCTCACCAGACTCAAGGTTGACTCAGCCTTCCATCCTTCCAAGGTGGGTAAAATGAGGACCCAGGTTGTTGGGGGCAATATGATGACTATGTAAACCACTTAGAAAGGGCTGTAAAAGCACTATAAAGTGGTATATAAGTCTAAATGCTATTGCTGTTGATATCAAAGCTATTCTAAAGATTGAATTTGGAAAGCTTGTAACCTGTTTAAAAGTAGAAAAAGACATTCTGGCACATTTTCCTTGCTGTTGCGTGACCAGTTTCTGGCTTCTTGCAATGGATAAAACTCAGCTGATATTAAGGAATTTGCATCAAGCTATGAGGGTTGCTATTTGAAGACTCTGACTTAGCATTTCAGATAAAATTATCTGTTTTTAAATAGCTTCAAATTTAAATAAAATTATTGCCTAAGCAGTAGCATCTTAAAGCTTTTATTAGCAGCATCAAATACTATGATAATACAAATGACAATGGTTGCTGGTGATTCTGTAGCATTGAAGATGAATTATCCACCTGCTTGAACATATTGTCAGAGGAAACTGGCATAATACTATCATAATAATTGAGTCTCGGTGGCACAGTGGTTAGAGTACTGTACTGCAAGCCACTTCTGCTGACTACCGGCTGCCTGCAATTTGACAGTTCAAATCTCACCAGGCTCAAGGTTGACTCAGCCTTCCATCCTTCCAAGGTGGGTAAAATGAGGATCCAGATTGTTGGGGGCAATATGCTGACTCTGTAAACCGCTTAGAGAGGGCTGTAAAAGCACTGTAAAGTGGTATATAAGTCTAAGTGCTACTGCTATTGCTATAATGCCTCATGTTTCTTGGGAAGCAATAAAGACAGAAACAGACTGTTTAGATTAGAAACATGTAGGGTAGATCTTTGACAAATGTAAGAGCAGTCACTCATTTAATATCCAGGGCTAATAAATATTTGCTTCCTGTTGTTATATCATGGAAACCTGGCTAGCCAAGGGGTGCACCCTAATATCTGCCTTCCTTTTCTCAAATTTGTGCAATGTGACATTTATTATACCATCTAATAATAAGTGTACATTTTCTAATATTTATTAACCATTAAAATAATTACGTAAATGCATTTAGTCGCCTTTGTCACTCCCAATAGACACATATACATACATTTTGTTCTTCCTCCATTTTGTATCACTGATGACCAGTTGAAAAGCCTGGGAAATTCAATGTGCTGTAAACCCATTTCTGTCATGCCCCTGTTAGAATCTGATTCCGAGGGGGAGGCCGAGCAGCTGACAGAAAGTGGGAGTGTGGCTCCGTTGTCTGTGGAAGAAACTGGGGAAGGGCAAAGTCTGGCTGGGCAGAGCAGGGGAGAGGTAGAGCAAGGCAGATGGAATTCAGAGGAAGACTCAGGGCCACCCCCTATTCACCCTAGGGCATGTAGGGAGGAACGGAGAAGGGAGCAACATAAGTTGTGTGGCTTACAGGGGAGGAAAGGGCCCTTATTCCCTTCATTAGCTGCAGCTGGAAACACAGTGTTTAAAAAGGGAAACTACACATAGCAAAGTTGTTGGAAGCAAATCATGAGTTATCTGTTATGTTGAGACTTATCTGGGTTCCTGGCATCTTCCCAATTGTGTGTTTTTTGTTGTTATCCTGCCCTGTCAAGTTAATTGCTGCAGCGTGGTTTGTGTGGATTTTTATTTACAGTTTGTATGTACTTTGTTTTTGGACTGAATTTCCTCCACTTAAAAGATTCTTCTTGGAGAAGCTTTTTCTCCAGCCGAAGGTTACCTGGACATTAGGGGCGAAGTTGGAGGTATTAAAGGGATTCTTTTTGCTTATTTGACTGTGTTGCCTTTGTACCATGCCTGGGTCATCACACTTCATACAGTAACTATTGTTATGTATTATGAGCCATGGTGGCTCAGTGGATAGAATGCAGTACTGCAGGCTATTTCTGCTGCCTGCCGGCTGCCTGCAATTTGGCAGTTCAAATCTCACCAGGCTCAAGGCTGACTCAGCCTTCCATCCTTCCAAGGTGGGTAAAATGAGGACCCAGATTGTTAGGGACAATATGCTGACTCTGTAAACTACTTAGAGAGAGCCATAAAGCACTGTGAAGTGGTATATACATCTAAGTGCTATTGCTATTATGATTGAGAATGAAAAATTATGCAGTGGCCAGGCTTATAGTGACTGTCATGTATAGCATGTTGAAAAAAATAATCTATTAGTAATTCTTAAAATCTCAAGAGCTGCTTCTCCAGACTTCTTCATATTGACAATGCCTAGATGTTTGGCTGTGGTTGCAACTCTCAAAGTTTCTGAGGAATATAGTTAGAGACAACACAAACCCATTTGGAGAGTCCAAATTAGGCATCTACTATATAGTCTGGATTTATTCTATAGAGTTGCAATGGCATGGGATTTCTAAAACTTTTCAACATCTGAATGTAACTTTTTTTCACCGAAGACATACATGTACTTTTCTTTTGCAAAGCATGGCTTATAATTTCTGAACAGAGTGTTCAGAAACAGGCTTGTGAGACAGTGTGATGTAATAAATAAAGTGCTGGATGAAGAGCAAGGAGACCCAGATTCTAGTTCAACCTGGTCACAAACTCATTGAATGATTTGGGCAGTCACTTTCTCTTTCTTGGTCCAGGATTGAAGATTCTTGTGTGTATGTGGGGGAGGAGGGATATGAGTAAGGAGCTCTGTGTATGGCAACTTGAGCTTCTGAATGAAAGGTAAGATATTAATTTTTGTTTAAAAATGCTTACCATGGAATTTATTTCATCTGTGATTTTGCTCATGCAACTCATATATTTTGGAGTCTCAGGCCCCACTTCAGCTCAGTGTTTAAAACATTGCTAATTCCATTGGGTTCTGTGTTAACTAAATTTGAGCAAAGTTCCTGCATTTGGTTTGTCAATTGACATAACAACTTTCTCACAAAGTAAGAAATCTTGCAGTTCCTCTATATTTTATAGTTTTTATAATCACAAGCATTTGATGAGGAGAATTATGAGAGAACAAGAGCGCGAACTTTTCCTCCTTTAAATATATCATCCAGAGATGCTCATAGAAGTTGATTCATGCCATGACAATACAAATTATTGTTCTATTTTATTTGTTTCAGAAGAAAAGCTACTGGGGTCTCTGTACTAATGTAGAAGATATTTCATTGTTGCTCTCATGAGATTTATAATGCACTCCATTAAAACTTACTGTGTCCTACTTTATAAAGTTATCTGACTGTACTTTATGCACTTTAATTCGGACATCAAAGCTATCCCAAATTATTTTATTAATTTAACAAAGTCCTTTTAAGAATGTCTAAATTTACTTAATAGCATCAGATCCAAACGAAAGTGAGAAAGGCCTTTCTCAGTTTCTGATCTGGAGGCGGTGCAGGTCTGGATGTGGGAGCACCCACCCTTTGGAACCAGCTGCCCCTGGAGCTGTGGGTGGCCCCTGACCTCCGCTCCTTCCACCGGGGCCTAAAAACATGGTTATTCCAACTCGCTGACCTGGACTGAGGGTGGGCTATATGGGGAGTTTTAAGGATTGTTTTTAGTGTTTTAATTACATTTTGGGTTTCTATTAGATTTAATTTCTTTTTAATTGTATATTTGTATTGTTTTTATTGTACGCCGCCCCAAGTCCTTAGGGAGATGGGGCAGCCTAGAAATCCAATTAATAAATAAATTAATAATAAATAAATATTATAGATGTTCAGGATGATGATCGGAAGAGCCTATTTTATCCATGAAAGTGCTGCAGGTTATGTAATCACATTAAAAATGAGATTTTTTTTCATCATTGTCAAGTTAGTCTCCACTGATTTAAAAAAATTGTCATCCTGAGCACAAAAAAAGTAATGGAGAGGTAAGGATAGTGCTTCACCTGAATTAATTTAAATCAGACAGTGCATATTCAAGGTCAGGACTGTGGTTTAAATTGACTGGAAAGTTAAACTATCATGTATATGTATGTATGTATGTATGTATGTGTGTGTGTGTATGTATGTGTGTATGTGTATGTGTATGTATATGTAAATTACAATAACACAAAATGTACTTTGTAAGACAACTGTAAGGCATCCAGAAAGTATCCATATCAATCACTCTGAGACATATTCTCTCCAATTGATTTATTTAGGAACACTTCTGGTACGTCTAAGGCAATTTCCCAAAGTGAAAGTATTTTCGCGTGTTACACGGAATCCACCTTTTCTCCTCCCATTTCTGCACTTCATAAATCACAAAAACCAATTAACTGCAACTGGAATTTCTTAGTACGACATACAGAATAACCTTGAACTTTTCAACTCCTTCACCCTCCTTCCATTATGTGGCAGCTGAATTTCAAAGCTGACAGGCGTCCCCCCTTGAAAACTCCTCCTCCTAAAAGGGGAAAAAACAGATACAGGGGTTAATACATTGTCCTTAACCCCCTCTCCTCCCTCCACGAGGACCCTTCGGTTTGTGAGGAAAATCCTCATGGAATTGGTTAACCAATTGATCAGCATGAACATCCCAACTCTTTACCCAACTAGCATCTGAGAGGGGGTATCCTTTCCATAAGACCAAACATTGCAGTCGACCATGGTGTAATCTAGAATTGAGAATTTTTTGAATTTCATAATGTGTTTTCCCCTGTACCATTAATGGTTTAGGGGGAGCAATTGGCAGTGGTCTTATCATTGGTGTAGTAGCTGGTTTTAATAAACTACAATGGAACACTGGATGAATTTTCCCCAATAGTCAAGGAAGACTTAATTGGACAGTGATTGGATTGATTATCTTTGAGATTGGGAACAGACCCAAGAATTTTGGACCCAGCTTTTTACTGGGCAGTATATTTGGTTGACAAATATACTTTGTCTCCTATTTTAAAAGGAGTTGAAGGGATCTATGTTTATCCACCTGTTTTTTATAATTTTTTGCAGGTTCGGTCAAAGCTTTTTTTTGTATCTTCCCACCCTTTCTTTAATGAGTTCATCCATTCTGTTAGGGACATGGATGTGGGAGGTTGTCTAGGTAACTCTGGCATCGGGACAAAATCCATTCCAGCGTTGATTTGGAATGGAGTCAATCCTGTACTGCTATGTACTGCATTATTGTAAGCAACCTCTGCAAAAGGTAATAACTCAGCCCAATTTTCTTGTTGATAATTTACATAGCATCTAATGTATTGTTCAATCATGGTGTTAGCTCTCTCTGCTGCTCCGTTACAAGCAGGATGGAAAGCTGAGGATAATCCTTGAGAGGAACCAATGGATTTCAGAAATTCCCTCCAAAATTTTCTGGTAAATTCTACCCCTCTGTCTGATATTATTCTATGAGGTACTCCATGTAGTCTATAGATATGTTTCACAAACAGCTTTCCAAGTTTTTTCGCAGATGGAAGTCCTTTGCAGGCTATAAAATGGGCTTGTTTAGAGAATAAGTCAATTATAGTCCAAATGATTGTATTCCCTTCACTCTTAGGTAATTCAACAATAAAGTCCATTGCGATCTCTTCCCAAGGTTGGGTTGGTTCAGCAACTTGTTGCAGGAGGAAGATGGGTGTGGCCTGGTTCCCTGGTTGGGTGGAGGGGAAGTGGCTGCTGTCTGTTGTCTGGGCAACGCCCCTTCCGACCAGGGCTGTGTTGGTGCTGGCTGCCATTGGCACTGAATCCACCCCTGGCCTGGATAAAATCCCCACCCTGGAGGGATACTCTCTGCAGAGGGCAAAGTTCCTTCTGGAAAATGTGGGGATTGCCTCAGAGGCTGCAACATACCTCTGTCAGTTGATGCTTCTTGCTGGGCTCCTCCAACTGGCATCTGTATAGTCTCCTCATCCCTCACGATACTTGGGTAAGTGAACATGGGTGGTCTCAAGCTTCCACCTGTCCAAACAGACTGTGAGACCAAGCCTGTTACCTTTAAATTCTGGAACTGTTGATGTAAATCTTCCTCTGATGGACTCCCAGGATAAATCTGGGGTTTGTCTTCTTGAGAGAATTCCGACCCCAATTGTCTCTCTTCCCTTCAATCTGACAGAATAGCAATATGCCTGGGGCTAGAGAAAGATTTCTCTTCAGACAGCTGGGTTACATCTGGGTTATAACAACTTCTTGAGTTGAAACACTTCGGTATAGCTCCCAAATCTCTTTCCTCTACTGCCGTTCTGAAAGCATCCATCATCTCCTCCAAACAAGGGCTGGCAGGTCCAGTTAATGCTCCAGAGGGAGGGCCCCCACATGCTCCCTCCTGCACCTCTGCAACTTCAGCTGATTGTTGATCTTTTTCCATCTCTGGGAAAAGACCTCCGGGGTATCAGCCAAGCCCCTTCAAAAAATAAATGTGGACTTTGGGAAATAAATGTAAGGCATCCAGAAAGAATCCATGATATCAATGACTCCGAGACATATTTTCTCCAATTGATTTATTTAGGAACAGATCTGGTACGTCTAAGGCAATTTCCCAAAGTGAAAGTATTTTCGCATGTTACACAGAATCCACCTTTTCTCTCCCACTTCTACACTTCATAAGTCATGAGAACCAATTAACTGCAACTGGAATTTCTTAGTACGACATACAGAATAACCTTGAACTTTTCAACTCCTTCACCCTCCTTCCATTATGTGGCAGCTGAATTTCAAAGCTGACAGGCGTCCCCCCTTGAAAACTCCTCCTCCTAAAAGGGGAAAAAACAGATACAGGGGTTAATACATTGTCCTTAACCCCCTCTCCTCCCTCCACGAGGACCCTTTGGTTTGTGAGGAAAATCCTCATGGAATTGGTTAACCAATTGATCAGCATGAACATCCCAACTCTTTACCCAACTAGCATCTGAGAGGGGGTATCCTTTCCATAAGACCAAATATTGCAGTCGACCATGGTGTAATCTAGAATTGAGAATTTTTTGAATTTCATAATGTGTTTTCCCCTGTACCATTAATGGTTTAGGGGGAGCAATTGGCAGTGGTCTTATCATTGGTGTAGTAGCTGGTTTTAATAAACTACAATGGAACACTGGATGAATTTTCCCCAATAGTCAAGGAAGACTTAATTGGACAGTGATTGGATTGATTATCTTTGAGATTGGGAACAGACCCAAGAATTTTGGACCCAGCTTTTTACTGGGCAGTATATTTGGTTGACAAATATACTTTGTCTCCTATTTTAAAAGGAGTTGAAGGGATCTATGTTTATCCGCCTGTTTTTTATAATTTTTTGCAGGTTCGGTCAAAGCTTTTTTTTGTATCTTCCCACCCTTTCTTTAATGAGTTCATCCATTCTGTTAGGGACATGGATGTGGGAGGTTGTCTAGGTAACTCTGGCATCAGGACAAAATCCATTCCAGCGTTGATTTGGAATGGAGTCAATCCTGTACTGCTATGTACTGCATTATTGTAAGCAACCTCTGCAAAAGGTAATAACTCAGCCCAATTTTCTTGTTGATAATTTACATAGCATCTAATGTATTGTTCAATCATGGTGTTAGCTCTCTCTGCTGCTCCGTTACAAGCAGGATGGAAAGCTGAGGATAATCCTTGAGAGGAACCAATGGATTTCAGAAATTCCCTCCAAAATTTTCTGGTAAATTCTACCCCTCTGTCTGATATTATTCTATGAGGTACTCCATGTAGTCTATAGATATGTTTCACAAACAGCTTTCCAAGTTTTTTCGCAGATGGAAGTCCTTTGCAGGCTATAAAATGGGCTTGTTTAGAGAATAAGTCAATTATAGTCCAAATGATTGTATTCCCTTCACTCTTAGGTAATTCAACAATAAAGTCCATTGCGATCTCTTCCCAAGGTTGGGTTGGTTCAGCAACTTGTTGCAGGAGGAAGATGGGTGTGGCCTGGTTCCCTGGTTGGGTGGAGGGGAAGTGGCTGCTGTCTGTTGTCTGGGCAACGCCCCTTCCGACCAGGGCTGTGTTGGTGCTGGCTGCCATTGGCACTGAATCCACCCCTGGCCTGGATAAAATCCCCACCCTGGAGGGATACTCTCTGCAGAGGGCAAAGTTCCTTCTGGAAAATGTGGGGATTGCCTCAGAGGCTGCAACATACCTCTGTCAGTTGATGCTTCTTGCTGGGCTCCTCCAACTGGCATCTGTATAGTCTCCTCATCCCTCACGATACTTGGGTAAGTGAACATGGGTGGTCTCAAGCTTCCACCTGTCCAAACAGACTGTGAGACCAAGCCTGTTACCTTTAAATTCTGGAACTGTTGATGTAAATCTTCCTCTGATGGACTCCCAGGATAAATCTGGGGTTTGTCTTCTTGAGAGAATTCCGACCCCAATTGTCTCTCTTCCCTTCAATCTGACAGAATAGCAATATGCCTGGGGCTAGAGAAAGATTTCTCTTCAGACAGCTGGGTTACATCTGGGTTATAACAACTTCTTGAGTTGAAACACTTCGGTATAGCTCCCAAATCTCTTTCCTCTACTGCCGTTCTGAAAGCATCCATCATCTCCTCCAAACAAGGGCTGGCAGGTCCAGTTAATGCTCCAGAGGGAGGGCCCCCACATGCTCCCTCCTGCACCTCTGCAACTTCAGCTGATTGTTGATCTTTTTCCATCTCTGGGAAAAGACCTCCGGGGTATCAGCCAAGCCCCTTCAAAAAATAAATGTGGACTTTGGGAAATAAATGTAAGGCATCCAGAAAGAATCCATGATATCAATGACTCCGAGACATATTTTCTCCAATTGATTTATTTAGGAACAGATCTGGTACGTCTAAGGCAATTTCCCAAAGTGAAAGTATTTTCGCATGTTACACAGAATCCACCTTTTCTCTCCCACTTCTACACTTCATAAGTCATGAGAACCAATTAACTGCAACTGGAATTTCTTAGTACGACATACAGAATAACCTTGAACTTTTCAACTCCTCCACCCCCCTTCCATTATGTGTCAGCTGAATTTCAAAGCTGACAACAACATTTCTGCATCAGCTGGGAGCATTGTCACCATATGCAAAATCATGTTTCTTACTTTTCATGTCCCCCAAATGACAATCAGAAAGGCTGTTTGATAAGTTGTATTATTTTTTTCTATTCTTGCGGTAACCGAGAGCTATATGCTTGAGGAGTTAGTTGTCATTTGAATAAGGGCAGCATCATGTTACAGATATCAGCTGTGGAACATCTTCTTAAATAAATCCTCCATTAGTAGTCAAACCAAATTATTTAATTTGTCTTCCTGTTTTGTCTAGCAGGGGTCAACACCTATCAGACATTGTTTGAGCTCTGAAACCAAGGAGATGTGGCTAGTGGCTAGGTAACCATGAAGGTTTTCCAGGGCTTCAGACTAGAAAGGAACATTGAAAAAGGAAAATAGCACTGATTTGTTGGTCCAAAAAAGCAAAACAACACATGCACAAAAACCATGGACATATCTTTATTTTTTTTCCAATACATTTTTTATTTTTATTTCTCTAAATACATCTTTGCGTGAACAGTGTGGTTCCAGGTTTTTTAACATTTTAAATCAAACATGACGATAATTACATATTCCTACTATTAGTTTTCTTATCTGATTTCATATCATTACCTATTGCCACTTTTTTCATTCAATATTCTCATACATTACTTTATATCAATCTCTATATTCTTAATATCATTCTTTTTTAAAAATACATATCTTAAATTGACCAGGAACAGATTTTGACTTAAAAGGAACTTTATTTCTTGTTTGGGAATCTACACACATGCGTGTTCTACCAGGGGTGGGATTCAACCAGTGTTACTACCAGTTCAGTGACCACGTTTTGTGCGCACATGCACACTTTGCACTCACGCGTGCCAGATGTGTGCTGTGTGCTCATGTAAAATAACCTTAAGCTGTGCTGCCCGGACTGCTGAAAAATGCAGTGTGCAGGTGCGCAGTGTTTGAAAAGCCTCTTTTTTCCTGCTTTTTGAACCTCAGCTGTGCCTGCAAAGCAATTGAGGTTGAAAAAGCAGGAAATAAAGGACAGGTAAGAGCCTGGGCAGGCGGGTGGGCCAAACAGCAGCAAACACAGAACTGGTTTGGTGTCTGTTGCTCTTCAGAGCTATCGGTTCTATAGAGCTGGGCAGATCTGGTAGCATCCCCCCCTGTGTTCTACTAGTGAAATAAAAGATTTTTGACAACAGCATCATCACAACTGGCAGGCTATTGGTATGTGGAACATCTTCAAATTAATTCAGAATTGGGCATTTCTTTATGTGTCCCTTCTACCATCTCTCAAAGTAGAAAATATGCATTTCTGCAACATCCTCAGGGCTTGCTAATTTTATATCATGGCAGTTGAATTGGGAATAATTGTTTTTATCTCTCCCTGTTATTTCGGCCTTATTCACTACAATGCACTAGCTGACACCAAAGTGAAAACAGTCCCCAAATTTATTTGTATATTTATATGTGTGCGTATTTATTTATTAATGAGACACTCTCATAAAGCAGCTTACAGATCAGCAGAAATAAGACAGCTTTTAAACTTAAGATAAGAAAGAATATAACACGAAAGAGAAAAGAGAGGAGAGAGAAGAGAGAAAAGAAAAAGAAAACTAAAATGCTGTAGATTTTTCCTATTACCATATTTAAAAAAAGAGAAGGAAGCGAAGGATAATCTATAATAGGATGAATTTCTGCTGGCAGAGAGGAAGCCAACTGACCGACCAAAGAAAAGCAACTCCAAAATCAAGAAAGGAAGAAAATAGGAGCAAAGTATTTCTCCACTGTCCCAGGAAAAACATTTGAGTACCATTTATTGAGAATCTCAAGTTGGAGAGCATTGTTCTAATTACAAGAACGAACTCTCAACTTTCACAAAAACATCTGAGTCTACTTAAGATAAGAGCCACAAGGAACTCTGATGTTTTTTTTTTAATTATTTTTACGACATGTAATCCTTTTTATTGGGGTGGAGCTGGGGCAACTAAAGGAGCGAAGTGTTTACTGGCCAGATGCCCATCCTGCTGCCTCTGCAAGAAATCTGAAGATATCTATAAAAAGAACTTTTATGAAGATGTATTTACATGAAACATGGAATGTGAGAACCAAGAAGCAAGAGGAGAGAAAGAACGTTGAGCTTGGATGCTTTTGGAATTAATGAATTTGGAATTATGTGCACATTTGGATGGAGAAGTTATAGTAATGTGGGAGATAGAATTTTCTGAAAAGGTTTGTTCCTCCTCACTACCTTCTTCAAGCCATATAAATACAGACTCTATGCCTGGACATCACCAGATGCATTTTGGAATCGAATCAACTATGTCAAAGAAACAGAAGATGGAGAAGCATGATTTAGTCAGCTAGATTTTTCTGGGACAAATTCTGCTAAAAGCCATGAATTATTTGTGTCAAATAAACACGTTAAACATAGAAAATGAATGTGACTATGTGTCTCTGTAGTATTTGACCTGGAAGAATACTTTAAAAATTTGTAAGAAACAGACTTTGCATGTTACTATTATGCAAAAGAGAATCTAATTTTTTTTAAAAAAAAAGCAAAATAAATGAACGTATCAGAGAAGTAAAGATTCAAGTGGGTTTCTGAACAAGCTATTATGATGCTCAAAGAAAGACAACATGAAAAGCTTGACGTCAAGCACATGAAATGATTGAAAAAGACTCCCAACATCAAACAGAAAAGGATATGCCAGAACACTTGGTTATTTTTTTCTGAAAAACCTTTGCAATGAATGAGAAGCTGGTAAAAATTGAACTAGGAGAAACATACTAATCCCATATAGGAAAGGGAATGAAACAAGGATGCATATTGTCCTTATATCTATACAGCAAATACTTTTTAAGAACAACGGGATTGGAAAATATTACAGTGGGAATCAAAATAGGCCAAAACAACTAACAATCGGAAATAGCTTTTATTTGCAGGATCCAATCTGGATTGGTCACTGGACCAATGCATTCCCACAGGTTTCCTGTAATTTGGAATGTCCCCGGCAGTGGCAGCAGCTCAGCTGAGTTGACCAGTGGTGGGCTTAACAGAGCGGAGCCCTGACGAGCCATGTGCTGAGGCTGCAATAACGTGCTGAAGCTGACCGGGCTGTTTGCTGTTTGCTGCAAGGACGCTAGCCAGATGAATACCAGATGGATACGGGGAGGCAGAGGCAGATTTTTTTTCTTGTTTTCCTCCCCAAAAGCTAGGTGTGTCTTATGTTTTATAGTGCAAAAACATATGGTATTTGGCCCAAAACAGTCAGAAACTTCATTGGCTAATAGTAAAGTCTCTCTGGATCTACTCCTGGAAGGACTAGAAAAAGAAAAGCTTCCCTGGCTTGTTCCCGAGTTGCCAGAAAGATTTAGAAATTTCATGGCCCTCATGACAAGAAGTCTGATTTTCTGCATATTTAATGCTAAACAGTAAGAAGACAAAAATAACTACAAGCAGCACATGGTACAGACAATCCTCAACTAACAATCACAATAGGGACCTGAAAATGTGTTGTTAAGTGATACATAATTTAAGTGGGGTATCATGTGACCATGCCCAACTTACAACCTTGCTATTTGCCACGATCCTTAAATCATAAGTGGGTTTGTGATTTTTTTACCTTCAGTTGTTAAGTGAAACAACAGGTACAGCAATTACCAAAGATCATTCCTGCTTCTTTAACCTTCTCAACCTTTGTACTATAATGTGATAAATAGCATCAAAATGTTTTGAAAACACTGTAAAATGGATCTGCATCATTCTAAAGCAAAACATTAATTTCAGAACGTATTTTGGTTAATACTGCATTTTAGCAAATTTGCATGATAAAACAAAGAGCTTTTAATTTTTTTCCCCTAATACTGATGAGTTGGGATCTAGAATACTGCACTGTACTATGTGAATCCTCCCAGGCTTCTCTTCTCCCAGCAACAGTTACAGTTTCATTCTTATGCAAATCCACCAAATTAGATTCATAAAAAATATGAGTCAGTGTTAAGCAATGCGTGGCTTATAATAGAATAATTTGTGAATACAAGGCTGAGTTCAATGTGCAAACCCAATCAGGTTTACAAATCGATTCTAGAAGTTCAGGCAAAGGCCAAATGAAATTCAGCTGGGATCATTCCTTTGTCAGATCTCTCTGATCTGATTAAGTAAACTCTGCCCTATGAGAGGTTTATGCAACCACAAATTGTTTTATTTTAAACTTTCTTAGAAGGCCTTTTACTTTTTTTTTTTAATCTTCTGGGCTTCTCATTACCAGCTCCACTGCAGTTCAGTACAATATAGCCAATGCAGAGCTTTTTATTTTCTGCAGCTTCCCTTGTGAGAGGGTTAATCATGTCCAAATCAGGGATGGTATTCAGCAGGTTCTGACCAGTTCTAGAGAACCGGTAGTGGAAATTTTGAGTAGTTCAGAGAACCGGCAAATATCACCTCTGACTGGAGATTTTACAGTATCCTACCCCTGCCATGCCCAACAAGCCACACCCACAGAACCAGTAAAAAAATTTGAATCCCACCACTGGTCCAAATGCTAAAAGATTTTGCAAGTTTCCAAACAGTATCCTCTCCCCTACCTTCCTCTGAAGCAACCTGGATTCTTTCCACTGTGAGCTTTAACAAACAGAGAAGCAAGTCTCAGGGTCAGCCCTGAGAATTGGAGGTGTATGGCACAATTTTGCCCTGGAAAATTGTCCTGGAAACATCCTTCCTCTGGGACAATCTGAATCAGTGTTGATAGGGAGCAAGAGATCCAGTCTACAGGCCTTGGCTTGTGGAGTGCCACAGGGCTTGGTGCTTTCTTTGTTCCTTTTTAACATTTATTTATTATTTATTTATTTAATTAGATTTATATGCCGCCCCATCTCCGAGGGGACTCGGGGTGGCTTGCACGCAATATATAAACAATAAATACATCTTTATCAAATTCAATCCAATTATAAAATCAATTAAAGTACCCTTAAATTAAAATTCCCAGCCCTGCTCAGTCCAGGCCAGCCTGTACAAACATCCAGGTCTCGAGATCACGGCGGAAGGAGCGCAGGTCCAGGGCCAAACGCAGCTCTAGAGGTAGCTGATCCAAAGGGTGGGCGCCCCCACAGAGAAGGCCCTCCCCCAGGGGACCACCAACCGACATTGTCTGGCTGACGGCACCCCAGGAGGGCCTGCCTATGGGAGCGTACCAGGTGATCGGACCTCGATGCTGGTAGGAGGCGCTCCTGCAAGTGCCCCGGACCCGAGCCATGCAAGGCTTTATAGGTTAATACCAGCACCTTGAATCTTACACGGAGGGCAACTGGCAACAATGAAGGTCGCGCAGGAGGGATGTCACATGGGAGAATCTGGCCGCTCCCATCACCCCCGTGTGGCCGCATTTTGTACCAGTTGAAGCCTCCGCATAGTCCTCAAGGGCAGCCCCAGGTAGAGAGCATTGCAGTAGTCAAGACGGGAGGCAACTAGTGCATGAGTGACGTCGAGGGAATCTCGGTCCAAGTAGGGGTGCAACTGGTGCACCAGGCGAACCTGGTCGAAAGCCCTCCTGGCGACAGCTCCCACCTGCTCCTCCATACTGAGCCGTTCGTCCAGGAGGACACCTAAGTTGTTATCCACAGGGGCAACACCTCTCCCCTATGGTCAAAGATGGAATATCTTGAACCCGAGATGCCGGTATGCACAGCCACTTAGTCTTGCCAGGGTTGAGCTGGAGCCTGTTCCTCCCCATCCAGATCCGCACCGCCTCCAGGTATCGCACGGGAGGGCATCACTGAGGTGGTCTGGGGTGGAGATGTAAATCTGGGTTTCATCAGCATATTGATGATACCTCACCCGAAACCACAGATGATCTCATTCAGCGGCTTCATGTAGATGTTGAACAGGAGGGGAGAAAGCACCGACTGCTGGGGAACCCCACAAGTGAGGGTCCTCGGGGTCGATCTCTGCCCCCTCATCAACACCCACTGCGTGCGTCCCAAGAAGAAAGAGGAAAACCACCGTAAAACGGTGCCTCCCACTCCCAACTCCCGAAGACTCCGCAATAAGATACCATGGTCGATGGTATCAAAACCGCTGAGAGGTCTAATAGGACTAGGACAGAGGAATGTCCCCTGCCCTGAGCCCTCCAGAGATCATCGATCAGCGCGACCAATGCCATCTCCGTGCCATAGCTAGGCCTGAAGCCTGATTGAAATGGATCTAGGTACTCGGTTTCTTCTAGGAAATCCGGAAGCTATTGTGCCACCACGCTCTCAACAACCTTTGCTAAAAAGCAAAGGTTGGAGACTGGACGGAAGTTGTTTAAATATCTACATGATTAAACATCTACATGAAGCCACTGAGTGAGATCATCTGAGCCTACAAGATGGGGCACATCAATGTGTTGATGATACCAAGATGTACATTTCCATCCTGGGCAAATTAGGCAATACTGTAGATGGTCTTTCTTGATGCCTGGAGACTGGGAGGGCCTGAATGGGAGATAACAGGTTTCAGCTGAACCCTGATAAGACAGACTGGCTGTGAGTAGGTGGCTCCTCTGCATCTGGGAGTTCACCACCTTTGATTTTGGATGAAGTAGCACTACCCAAGTGCATAACTTGTGACCCTCCTGGATTCATGACTCCTGCTTGAGAAACAGGTGGCAATCATGGCTAGGGGGGCCTTCGCTGAATGTTATGTTAATCACCAGTTATGCTCTTTTCTGGATCAAGAAGCCCTTCTCACAATCACTCATGCCCTGGTCATCTCCCAAATGGAATACTGCAATGCGCTCTACGAGGGGCAAACCTTGGAGAGTATACAGAAACTGCAACTGGTGCACAATGTAGTGGTATGAGCAGTTTTGAGCAATCCTAAGGTGGCTGCTATAACATCTCTACAACACAAGCTGTATTGGGTGTCAGCTTGCTCCCAGGTCCAGTTCAAACTGTTGCTTTGAAACCATTAATGGCATAGAAACAAAAAACCTGATGAATGCCTCATCCCAATTTCATCCACCTGTCCCACTCAGTCAAGCAGCATGTTATGTATCTCATTGATCAGGGAATTTCAATTGGTGGGATTTAGGAAGAGGGCCTTTTCAGCTGCTGTTCTTGCCTTATAGAATACCTTATTTGCAGAGGTGAAGTGAACCCCAACACTTCCGTTTTTCTGGAAAAGTATTAAGGCCTGGCTTTGCCAATTAGCATGTGGGTCTAATATGATACAGCCTTGGAGCCCTGTTCACTCCTACTTTGAATTTTAAATTTACTCATTTCTTCTTGTAAAGTTTAATTTGTTTTTGATCTGGTTTTTAAGCTACAGTTTTATTCATGTATAAAATATGGTTTTATTATATTGTTATAAACCATGCAGAGTCATGTTAAGTGAGATGAGTTATGTAGAAATTTAATAAAGAAATAAACTTAAATTAATAAATTTAATAAATAAATAAAATTTCTTGTGATTGATGACATGAGTTGTTAATCTTAAAAAAGTACTAAGACACCTTTTCCAGTAATGGGATCCTACCTTAGTTGCTACCGGTTCGGTGGGTGATTGCACGAGCTGTGCACACGTGCACCCCTAATGTGCATGCACCTAACAAGCCGATCAGCTGAGAGGATGAAGAAACGAAAAGGTAGGAGTGACCCTCCCACCTCCCCATGTACTTTTCGGTCTTTTATCCTCTCAGCTGATATTCGGAGCTGATCAGAGGCTTTTTTTACTACCCGTTTGGCCAACCGGTAGTGATTTTTACTACCAGTTCAGCTGAACCAAGCCGAACCAGTAGCGTACCACCACTGACCTTTTCTGTTTCTAAATACTATTTTGAGTCATTTTTAATCAAGTGCTTCTTAGATTTTTAGGAATGGGTAATATTTAATTGTGAATGTAAAGTTGTTAACTCCATGGGATTATCCATTTAGGTTTGCTTGCCTATATATAGATTGTGACACAACTTCATGAAAATTAATTGATTTCATTTTATAGTATTTTTTACCATTTATGCATTTTATATATTAATTTTTATGCCATCTATATGTCACTATCCAAAGAGACTCTGGGCAGCTAGTATATAAGAAGTTTAGTTTATAAGCAATCAAGATTTTTTTTTCTGGGACTAGAAGCCAGAAAATATAGATTATGATCTCCTATCTATACAAATTGCTAATTATGAAGTGGATAAGAAAGTTGGGATGGCAGTTGGACAATGGCAAGGAAAAACCAAAGTAATTCACAAGGGTTACATTACAATTTTAGAAAGCTTTTCTATAGTCCATTCCACACAGTGTAAAACCACATTGTATACCTGCATTGCAGCAGAAAAGAAGCTTCTACAACAAAACTCAAAGGCTCTACTTCAAATTAAATATTTTAGACCAATTATAAAGCTGGACTACATGGTTGTCAATCATTTAACTCTGTTATCAGTGATTATTACCATTAAGAAGAATGATCACTAACATTAAATATATCTTGGAGCTCTTTAGGCTTTACAGCAGAAATATACTAATATAAAATGCATTAAATTGTAAATAACTATAAAGAGCTTAGCTGAAGCAGAATATTAGAAATGGAAATCAAATTTAACCCCAATGAAAGCGTTTTTGCTCCATGCAGGCAAAGAATCCTTGTGTTGTACTGTTGATGTATTGGGAAATAAACTTCTACTGTTCTTTAAAGATATCAAATCATGCTCCCTGCCTCATTAATATTTGATGTTTTTGTTGATTTAAGTTGTTTCACATAAATAAAATAATCTCGCTCCTTTTTGTACAAAGTTTTTTTTTCTTTGTCATTTCTTCCTAACTTGATTACACTTCTGAAATGAACTTGCACATAAACTTCCAGAATATTCTCTCAATCTTGAAGTTGAGTATTTGACCAATGTTCTTATATTCATCATCTTAAGGTTCTGCTATATTTATCAATATCTTCATAATTTTAGTCAACTGTAATTATTAGAAAAATTTTATTGGAAATGAAAGAACCTTAAATGCAACCTTGACACTTAAATACTGTATATAACTGAAAGTGGAAAATCCATTAAATTTCAGTCCTTCATAAAGATTAGTTTTATTCACAGTTTATAAAAATCAATGGATGTACTCTACTACAATGAATGTAAATTCAAGCTTTTAACTACTCTTGATCAAAGTGTCTCAACAGTCCACATTTCTGGCCCATTACTGTTGCCGACCATTCCTTTAGACTCCAGTTATCATTCACTGTCCTGTGGAGGGTTTTTTGTTTTTTTGTTTTCAATTTCTTCTTTTCTTGTTAAGCAATATCCACAAATAAAGCAAAGAGTAAGATCAGCAACTGATACCAAGAACATATCTATCGGAGTGAAAACTTTAATTTTGCAGTCTTTGGCTTTAAAAAGTAATTGTTAGAACCCACATTCCATTTTCTTTTAGTGTAACCATTCTATTATATACATGATAAGACCATTTAATTATTTCTTTATTGTATTCATTACATTTGTATGCCACCCATCTCAATGATAAGGTGATTCTTATTAATAACAAACCAGAACTGAGTCTGGAGGAACTGTAGAATTCAGAAGAGGGCAACTCATCTCTAGACATGACCTCAAAACTCTTGTTTTATTCCTTTTTAACCTGTTGAACCATACTCTATTTCATTATACAGAGGGAACCTGTTATCCCATGATAGCATGCAACTTTTCCCCACACCTGAACATCCAATGTCTACAGATACGTGTCATTGACATAGAGGAGGGCTGTACACTGCAGGAGGAAGGAGAGTCTCTCTAATCTTTTGACATACAGTATGGCATACCCATTAGATTATAAAAAAATGGATTTAGCACTTCATCTGTTGATAGGAGTGCAATGGGAATTACCCTTTACCTGAACAATGTAATTCTTATGCTGTGACTGTCTATGGAGATTCTCAATCCTCCAAGTCATGATTGTCCCGAAGATGCTTTTCCAAAAGGCAGCTGGACTTTCTTGGTTATTTTCCTTGAAAATGTTTCCCTTCTCATCCAAGAAGCTTCTCTGAAAGGCTTGGTTACACATGAGTCAGCCTTAATCCCTTTGAACTTGATTGGCAAATCCCCCTCCATTTATACACTTGTCCACAGTAATAATTGTCACAGTGTGAGACCCAAAGGTGCTTTTCCAAAAGGCAACTGGACTTCCTTGGTTTTTTTTCCCTTGAAAATGTTTCAGCCAAGAAGCTCCTTCAGAGTTGGATGAGAAATGTTTTGCTTCTCATCCAAGAAGCTTCTTAGATTGTTTTGTTTCTTTCCCAGTAATTATAAAAATTAATCGCAGAAAGTCTGATGAAATGCTATAAGCATGCTTAATAAATTCTTCAGTGCTACTACTATTAATAATAGAAATCGCATGATGAAAATTTAAGCAGATGGTAATGGGCACAGCCAGCTGTTTGGTGCTATAGCCTGCATCATCCTCTCTTATCAGCATGAATATGAGACAAAGTCTATCAAATGGGAATATTTTTCAATCTTCAGATAGAAAACTCTTTTGCTGATATCAGCAATAAAAAAAGTTCCTCTTTCCTTCATGATCTAACATGTTGTCTCATAGCTCAGCTTTGTAGGTGACTGATTGCCTTTGTAAAACTGATACAGGAAAAAAGATGAATTGATTAGATGAAATCAGTGCAGAAAAATATTGCCACTGTAAATAAGATTCTACTTGTTGGAATCATTTATGCAGATTGATACCTGGTATGCAGATCAAAGCTAAGTATGGCTAATGAAATCCACCTGGAATATATTGATTTGACTTTAAAATAATGGAACTCTCAAATATTTTCTTTCCTCTGGAAATGCAACTAAGGAAAATTGACAAATCACTTCATGATTTCTTGAAGGAGTTCTAGATTTATAAATCACATATTGCTTTCCAAATATTTTCACTTCATTTATTTCATTTCTTATCATCTTCTAGCATGTCCAGTGGCAAGGGATTATTGGAATAGTATTTATTTTAGGGATTTAAAAAATTATGTGCCTCCCATCAAAACAAATTATCTTTCACAGAGCAGCTTCAAGACACACCAAAAGCCAGTATCTTTAAGCTAAAACCAGAAGGATCACATACACAATAAAACAATAAATCAGAGCAAATGTAGAAGCAGTTGCTAAGGAGCAGGAATAAGATTAATTAACATATTTATCTTGGCCTTTCAAAATACATTCAGGGTTTCACTATTTCAACACATTTAGAGTGCATTTGTTGCTGTATTTTATGAGTTTTTTTTCCAATTTGTTGCTTTGAAGCATTGAGCTAAGTAATAATTTAATTGAAATGACTGAACTTTATCTGTTTGTGCTTGAGGCCACAAACTTATTTCTTGCTCCAATTTGCACCCAGATTTTGTCATTTAGTTCCATGGCAGGTTACATTTGGATTCCCCTTGCTTTTTCTTTCTTCATTACTAAATTCCTGTCATTCATAAATTAATTGATCCTTCATCCTTATCCTTAGAATGAAACTGGCCTGGAAAGAGACAGTTGTAAGGTTTTTTTCCCCAGTGAATTTTCAAGAGTGCCATTGTCATATAGGTATATATTTTATTAGGTTTGGTCGTATGTATAGGACGAAACAGGTAAGCATGTCTTGTTATAGGGAGTACTTTAAACAATATTGAGAGGAAGACTACAACAACTTGATTTATTTTATTCAGAGTTGATCTCTGCTTTGACATGCTGAATATAATGCAAACCAATCCAGCAATAGAAGTTCTTCAACATAGCCATGTATAAATATTTTAACTGGTTGTCTCAATGCATGTTGCCAAGGAACTTTAGTGCACTGTCAAACCTTATGTCAGGACCACTCATGCAGTTATGAGAAATGTGTTGGAATTGTAGATAACTTCAGACCTTTCAAACTTAGCTGTTTGAACAGGCCGGGCTGGACTGACCTCTTGAGGGGCGGGATTTAAATTGATTTTATTTGGGCTTGTTGGGTTTAATTTGTTTTTAAAGTATTTATTGTTTGTATTTTTAGTTGTGAGCCATCCCGAGTCCTTTCGGAGAGGGGGCGGCATACAAGTCCAATTATTAAATTAAATTAAATTAATTCAAAACTGATATTAACATATTAACATTAGTAGACTGAGTTGCATCTTGGATCTAAGCTATGTGGGAAAAATTCCTGATTTGCATGTCCATCCACTCCCCTCCCATCCCATCAGCTACAGCTTGGAAAGAGCCTCCTGATCCTAGTTGTGAGCTCACAATCACTCATAATTTAATGACTCCTTGCTTGAACTGAAGCTACAGCTTGGTCCAGAATGTGGCAGTGCAAATAGTTTTGGACACACCTCTGTGGGCCCAAGTTGTAGTTGCTTTAATTATTTATAGTGAATTGCAAGAAAGAAAGATGTTTCTTTCCATTTGTGTAAAATTAATGCAATTTGGCATTCTGTACTTGCACTAGTAAATTGCCAGGAACATGTTGAGGCTAAGAAGGGTGCTTGATCACTATAAAAGGTTTTAATATATCTATTTCATTTGGAGATTGTCTTCCTCCTGTTGGATTGAAGTATAACTGGAAAAGGGTAACATAAGGGAGAGAGACACAAAAAGACAAATTGAAGATTCAAAGATTGATTTGGTTTAAAATTACAACAGTGATTATGCACTGTTTCTTATAGAAATGATCACATCCTGTTTTTCTTTTCTTGGTGACCTCTGTCTGTATCAGTTACTGATACTTTTAGAATCTTGGAGTGAAAAGTATTGTTGCATATAGTGCTAATGTTCGGTAGAGGTTGCAAAAATTACTTTTTCTTCCTCTTTTTAATAATAGAAATAATGTTGCTCCACACAGTTCAGTGCAAGAGGTAGAAATGAAGCCATTCCTCTCTCGACATGCTGTTGCTCATCTGTGAAGGTGACATGGAGATTCATATACAGAAATGTTGGGGAATGCTCTCTTCACTCACCATAAACTGTCTCTCAGTTATGGTGATTTTATTACCCACTGAACTGACATAAGGTTTATATCTTGATATAATCAAGATTGCATGAAGTTCTTAACAAAGCCTTAATAAGACCACACTTGTAATACTGCATCCAGATATGGGTCACCACAATATGAAAAAAAATGTTCAGACTCTGGAAAGAGTGCAGAGAAGAGCAGTCAAAATGATTAGCGAGTTGGAGGCTAAAACATAGGAAGGACAGTTACAGGAATTGGGTATGTGTAGTCTTATGAAAAGAAGAACTAGGGGTGACATGATAGCAGTGTTCCAATATCTCAGGGGCTGCCACAAAGAAGAGGGAGTCAAATTATTCTCCAAAGCACCTGAAGGCAGGACAAGAAGCAATGGGTGGAAACTAACCAAGTGAGAAGCAGTCTAGAACTAAGGAGAAATTTCCTGACAGAACAATTAATCAGTGGAACAATTTGCCTCTAGAAATTGCAAATGCTCTAACACTGGAAGTTTTAAAGAAAAGATTGGCTAACCAAAAGTGGTATAGGGTATCCTGCCTAAGCAGGGGGTTGGACTAGAAGACCTCCAAGGTCCCTTCCAACTCTGTTATTCTATTCTACTTTAGTCTAATGAAAAGAAGACCAGGGGTAACATGATATTACTGTTTCAACATTTGAAGGGCTCCTACAAAGACAAAGAGGTCAAACTATTTTCCAAAGCACCAAAAAGCAAAGCAAGAAACAATGGTTGGAACCTAACCAAGGAGAAAATTAACCTAGAACTAAGGGGAAATTTCCTAATGGTGAGACCAATCAACCAATAGAATAGCTTGCCTCCAGAAGTTGTGGGTGCTTCATTGCTGGGGCTTTCAAAGAGAGACTGGACAACCATTTCTCTGAAATGGTATAGGGTTTCCTGCTCCAGCAGGGGGTTGGATTAGGAAATCTTCAAGATCCCTTCCATCTCTATTATTCTATGTTCTATGATCTCCGTAATGATTAAAGGAGGTGATGGGCTTATCACCAGACTCAGCTGTGAATCTCAGCTTTCCAGATATTTAGTCTATATTTAAAAAAACCAGTTTAATTGTCAGTAGACTCTCAGATACATACATTCAAGCAATATACGAGATGATTTGTCCACTATAGTAGACCCTATGCTCCCAAATATTAACTCTAGAATGTTTCTTTCAGCCAGTGTTGTCAGATACTTAATTGTTCTTTTGATGGCTTTGAGAGGCATCTGACCTATGTTGACATAACAGTTTCTCTAGCTCAGGTGTGTCAAACTCAAGGCCTGGGGGCCAGATCCAGCCTGCAAGGTGCTTAGATCTGGCCCATTGGGCCACCCTGGAAACAGCAAAGGATTGGCTGTGGTGGCTCTGCCAGTGAAAACAGAGCTCAAGAAGGCCTTCCCGAGCTCTGTTTTTTGCTGGCAGAGGGTTACAGGACGCCATCACAGCCAAAAACGGAGCCACAGCCACGCTGGCCATGCCCACCCTGGCTTCCTGAGGTCAAACACAACCCTGATGCAGCTCTCAATGGAATCAAGTTTGACACCCCTGTTCTAGTTGGAATCACTGGGTCCTGTACTCTAGCTTTATTTATACTGGAAGCAGAACGTGTAAACCTTGGATCTGCAGTCTGCAATATGACTATTTGAATTGCAATCTCTCTTTGCCTTTCAACATAGCTCTAATATGTAGCTAACTAATATTATTTGTTTAACTGAAAATAAATTAACAAGAAAATAAAATGTCTAGTCAACATTACAATTATTCTGGAGTCCTCAGCACTTTCCTCCCATTTCAGTCTTCCTGATTAAATCTAAATTGCAGTCCAATGGCTATTGCTTTACTGCGAAATTCTGGAGAACTTTATGACCAGTGTCCCACAGTGAAGTACAGAGGAAGTTGCAGCTGCAAAATTTCAGACTGCATCACAATCAAGTCTTAGCAAGCAGCAGGAAGGTTTTTACAGCAGTATTTTTGTCTCTGTTATTGGCTTTGTTGAAGTTGTGGTTAGCCAGACATAATTACTTGGAATATGCCTTGTGCTGAATAGAATACTAAAATTACTTCTTAGTGTCCTGTTTCAGCAAACATTGATTCCTGGTTACTCACAATCTCCAACATGTATCCTATGGCAAGAAATCAATTATCAGCAATACAAAAGTCAAGCAAAACAGATTCATTCAAATTGTAGCCCCAGGTTCACAACTGTCTTTTATTAAGCATTCCACATAGGTTTCCTTAACATAATGATTGTGCACAATTCACCTTTACTACTAAAAGATAAATATTCTCTTTCTTGCTTTACTTATTTATTTCCCTTTCTTATCAAATGTAGTTTAGCTCTGGTGCTATTTTGTCCACCTTTTCCATCTAATGGACTTGAGCCCAACATTAACTTGAGATTGAGTTAAAATCAACCCAAAGCATAGACCTTTATCAAAGCTTAAAATATTTTTTGTTAAAAGAATATATGTAAAAATCTATATTTTAATAAGAAATACTCTGAAAAGTATTTTAAAAATATATCAGATTGAAACATTTTCAGAAGAATCTGTTTAAAAATCCTTGTGTAAAAACAAGAACATAATAGATCTATTAGTGAATCTGTGTGAAAATCACCAAGCTATAAACTGACTGACACATCTATTGTTAAGCAGAACCTATTCCAGCTTTTTCCATATGTTGCATTATAAACCCCATAACTCTAAGTCAACATTGCAATATGGTTGGAACTCAAGTACACTGCTTGGGAAGGTTAGTCAGATTTCAGCCTATAACTCTGATACTTTTTGATCTGAAGAGCCAATAGTGAAACAATTAATCTTCTTGGAAAGCACTTCCAATTAATTCTTTAGCCGCAGGGTTGCTTGAGAGAAAGAGACATTGCTCTTAGGGCTAAATTAAAACCATCTAATCATTAATGGAGCTCTTTGTACCTAATCAGGCAATTTTAGAAGAAACAATGAAAATTCTTTTTTTTTTCAGGGGTGAAAATGCAGGGTGAGTTTCACTATAGTTTTAAGGGACAGGAGCTTGAACTAAAAGATGAACTTAATTAAACCTGAGAAACACAGAATACAGAACTTCTAGAGCTGCTGCATATAAGAAATTCCTGCCCAATTGGCCAGTACAAAAGTCAGACTAAAAATACATGATTCTGTTGGACGCTTTTGTACCAGCCTTTGTTTCTCAATAAACATTCTATTTTTTCCTAGCTCCCATAATCCTATTTTGCAAGGCTTGTGGAATCTCAGAGTGGTCTAAGTGAGGTTATCCAGTGCTTCATAACAGCAGTTGAATGAAGAGTGATCTTATTCAGGATAGACTATTCATTTTAATTTAAAAAAAGTAATTGAATTACGTGCAATGACTTAGGGATATAAACTTGAAGACATAATGAGCTTCAATGATGATACCTGGGATTTGAATTCAAGTCTTGTCATTCTCAGTTCAACACACTGGCTGCTGTGCTATGTAAGCTTTTGCTAAATTACTATATAAGAAAATGAATCATGTTACATCTATCTCTTGTATATAATGCAGGGTTATAACATTGGGTTTTTACTGGAATTCTTAACATAAAACCCCAAAACTGAAAATTCAGATGAAAGTGCAAAGCACGATATAATCAAGTGCATTGTAAAGAAGTAAAAAACTACTTCAAGCCATATGAAAAAGGCAGGGAAGTTTCTGCCAATTATTCTTTGCAGTATTAGTTCTTAGCATTTAATGAAAAATTTCTATATTTTTAAAACACACTTTAAAATTTAGCTTCAGAACAGCTTTTTTTATCAGTCAATAAACTGATTAAACTTCATAATGCAGGGAACTGGAATCATATAGAGACTTATGATTAAGTATTACCTAACATGATTTAAGACTAAGGCCTCTAAGGCAGCAGTCTGAAGAATACTTATAGAGTGAATCTGCATGAATTTGTTGCAAATTTGTACTTGAGCTGTCAATGAAGCATGGTTAGATCTTGTTGTTCCTTATTGTTATTTCTAAAACCATTTTCCATTTCTTTTCATTTTTCAACACAAATTCAAAGATGCTGTGTTTTTTGAAAGGTTACTGTCAATGTCTTGGAGTCTGACTTCCATCTTTAGTGATAGGCCCATCATAGGCACCAAAAGCTGGAAAAAATACTGTAAATCTTTAGATGCTTCTTTGATGAAAGCAAAGCCAGCATCCAAAATGAGAATCAAAATAAAAGCTACTTTTGAGCCTGGTCTCCAACCAGAACTATCTAGGCTGTTAGCTAGAGCTTGAACCTCACCTTTGACTTGTGAGCAGTCCTTCAGGTGGAAAATCTGACAGGCCTCTAAAGTAGGCAAGATCAAGAAATAAGGATCCCAAGAATGGAATCAACCCAACCTCATGGGGTGCCTATATACAATGTATGTAACTCTTTATATTATACCCATATCAATTTAATAGATGGGTAAATATATAGAGAGATAATTTTGCCCAAATTTTAAGACAAGCTGTATGCATTGACACACACTTTTAAGCCAGGAGTTCATATTTTCTTTATTCTTTGCAAGAAAGAAATGGGGAAAGAGGATTTGTAAATATTTGATTTACTTTAAGGAAATCATCTGACTTCCTTTCCAAATGGAGGATTGTAAATGTACTCATCATTTATCATATCTGACTGTTTGATTATTACTGGTGAATTTACAGTAGTCGCTTTCTATATTTCATGCAGTAATTAATATTTTGTATATAAATTTTATGAGAATATATTCTGATATTCTTGTATAGGGAAGCATCATGTCAGGTTGATGAACTGATCTCTCCATAGGCAAATATTGACATGTTAATTAATGAAGCTGCTGTGAGAATCTGCTTCTCTTCAAAAATGTTCTTTGCTGGAAGATGTTTATTTGCCAAATCTTATGAGGAGAAAAACAATGTTATCTTCTGTATGTATTTATTCTACTTTAAGCAACCTATCTATTAACCAAAAGTAATGGTTGCTTAGTCTAATATATATCATGTGTGCTCAGGTTAATGAAGGCTGCTCGATTAAATTTTTTGCTAAGTCTCTGCAGTGGCTCATTCTAGTCTAGCTCATTTCACAGCTCACTTAAGGCAAAGGACCTAGAACTACATTTGCCTGCAGGCAGGGTTCAACCAGCATTACTACCGGTTCGGTGATTATGTTTTTGCTGTGCCACGCAAAGCAGGAAATAAAGGACAGGTAAGAGCTTGGCTGGGCGGATGGGTCAAACAGCAGCAGACACAGAACCAGTTCTGTGTCTGCTGCTCTTCACAGCTACCGTCTCTATAGAATCGGGCAGAACTGGTAGCATCCTATCTCTGCCTGCAGGTACATTTACCTGCATTTAAAAAGAAAGAAAAATGTCAATGATCCACTGGTGGATTGATTTTTAAAAAAGAAAAGAAAAGAAAAACTTAGTGGAAAATTTGATGGTTCAGAGAAAGAAAAATGATAATTGTATAAATGTTTTTGTTTAGTGTAGTCTGGAAGTTTGCTGTGGTAGAAACTACAGCACACATTAGGGAGCAAACTGAAAAATTGCAAGAAAAGAATTTTGTGGTATTTGCTGGGCGCTTTGATGCTATAATGGTGGGAATTGCATTAAGTTTTTTTTAAAGTATATATAAGCACTGCCATAAAGCACAATAAAGGACTATTTTGACACACACATTGTGATCCTATAGTACAGGGGTATTGCTGACTATTGATAAATTCTGTGAGTATATCCTTCATTGTCTTGCCCTATGTCCTATAAGAGCCACCCATAGTAAGGAGAGAGAGTCATACTTTGTTTCCTGGCATGAGTGTGAGGGATAAACAAAATTCTCCAGTCAGAGGGCACGTAAAACATGTTTTGGGCAAAACATCTAAAATTAACACCTATCACAATTCTACTGCTGGACCCAGACTTGAGAATGAAATGCATGGGCTTCAATTCACCAAATAATCCCTCAAGTAACCAAATCAAACCTTAAAACTTGGTGAGTTCACAAGATTTTGTTCTGATGATCTATCTTCGTAAGCACCCAATTATTGAAGAACCATCAATCTCTTTTCTCAATTTTTTTTCTTTGAAAACTAATTCCATATGCTCATGAAAGGCTCACAAGAGTTCAGTGTGAATATATTGGGCCAAATCTTAAGAACAATCAATAAACAATAAGAAGACATTTTAACTTCATTATTGACTCTGTAGGCATTTTTAAAAAGCAATTATTTGTTCTTTCAATCAAAAGCAGCAAAGTTAAATCGATTTAAATAGGAATAATGCTTATTTTACTTTGCAATACAGAATATTGAATAAAATTGATATGTTTTTGATGTTTTCTTATATATAAGCATATGACTTACAGGTAAATATTATAGGTTGTATGATTTAGCTGCTAATTGTCCCTGTTCTGCCAAGTAGCAAACAAACATGCATTCAACTATATCTTGATAGGTATCTAATTTGTTTGGATTTAAAGGCAGGCTATAATTTTAAAACAGATTTTTTGGAGAATTCTGTTTTATATATAATGTTAATATAGGTAATATAATATAAAATAATAAATGGCTCCTTTTAAATATACATGGATCCCTTACCCTTATGTGAGTCCAAATTTTAGTTCAGTCTGGAGTTTTTCATGAAGTTTTTCTTAAGGGCCAGTATTTCAAAACACTACCATGACTACCATGACTTGGAGGACAATCAATTAAAACATACTTGTACATTTCTTATCCCTAAATGTTGACTCCTTTAAATAAACACATGTCTTCCCTTGCAGAATAAACTCTGCTGCCATTATATTAGTAGATTGTAGACAAAGTAGATATATCCAAAAGAAGCAGTACATATATCCAAAAGAAGCAACTACCCCCCTGTTCCAAACTGGAACATGAAGACTGCAGTGTGTCATAGCTTCACCTGTTTTGCATGAACGCACTCTGCAGACCAAAGGGAATACAAACACTTGAGTGGTATTTTCACTCTTTTTACAGTGAGAAGTATGCATATTTCAAAAAGACATGGAAAGATGGGAAGTAAAAGCCCTCATTTTCTTTTTTGAAAACTGTTTTGAATTCAAAATGGTCCAAGTCTGAAGTAGACAGTCCTGTTTTCCATGTAGGTGTTCCTGTGTTGAAATTACAATAACTTGACACAAGCATTCCAAGCTTGAAAACATTTTAAAGTTTAAATAATAGCGTGGCTTGTGAAACTGATAAAATCTTGTAAAAGCATTTATATGATTAAGAATTGGATTTAGAAATTTTGAATTTTTTTTTAAACTATTCTACAACTTCGTATGCCTAAGATACATCTTCTCCTGTTAATTGTAGACTTCTTTCACTTGATTGGAAAACACAAATTTAGGATTAATTTACCCAAATAACTCAGTTGATAAGGCACATAGGCAGCCTCCCATTTTTTATTTAGAATAGAATAACAGAGTTGGAGAGACCTTGGAGGTCTTCTAGTCCAAGCCCCTGCTCAGGTAGAAAACTCTATACTAGTGGTGGCTAACCTTTTTCGGCTCCCATGAGGATAATTGTGCGCGTGCTCGCGTGCGCTCACGTGCCAGCACCCAGAAGGCAATGCGTGCTGCCCCACCATGCCCTCTATGCATGCATGTGTGACCCCCCTGATGCACCATGCATCTGCGCATGCGTGCAACTCCCTCCTTATGTGCTGTGCATCTTTGCACATGTGCACGTGATTCCCCCTCACACGGTGCACATCTTTGTGCATGTGTGTGTGATTCCCCCTTGTGCGCAACGCATCTGTGTATGCACACTTGATCCCCTCGCGTGCTGTGTGTCCCTGTGCATTTGCGCATGTCTCCCATGCACAGCCCCTCCTCCCCCTGCGCATGCACACCAGATACCCAACAATCAGGTGTCGGGTGGCAGTGCACGTGCACATGCACAGTGGGGCTGTTCCGGGCGACCTCTCGTATGCCAGGGAAATGGCTCTGCATGCCACTTCTGGCATGCATGGCATAGGTTTGCCAACACGGCCCTATACCATTTCAGACAAATTGTTGTCCAATCTCTTCTTAAAACTTCCTATGTTGGAACATTCACAACTTCTGGAGGCAAGTTGTTCCACTGATTAATTGTTCTGTCAGGAAATTTCTCCTTAGTTCTAAGTTGCTTCTCTCCTTGATTAGGTTTCCATCCATTGCTTCTTGTCCTGCCTTCAGGTGCTTTGGAGAATAGCTTGATTCCCTCTTCTTTGTGGCAACCTCTGAGATATTGGAACACTGCTATCATGTCACCCCTAGTTCTTCTTTTGTTAAACTAGACATATCCAATTCCAGAAACTGTTCTTTATAAATTTTAGCCTCCAGTCCCCTAATCATCTTTGTTGCTCTTCTCTGCACTCTTTCTGGAATTTCTTTTTTACATCATAGTCACCAAAACTGGATGTACTATTCCAAGTGTGGCCTTACCAAGGCATTGTAAAATGGTATTAACATTTCACGTGATCTTGATTCTGTCTCTCTACTAATGCAGCCTAGAACTGTGTTGGCTTTTTTGGCAGCTGCAGCACATTGCTGGCTCATATTTAAGTGATTCTCCACTAGGAGATCCCAAGATCTCTGTTACAGCTAGTACTATTGAGTGAAGTATCACATATACTATACCAGTATATTTTGTTTTTCTTGCTTAAATGTAGAACCTTGCTTCTTTCACCATTGAATTTCATTTTGTTAGATATGGCCCAGTGTTCAAGTCTGTCATATATCAATACATCAGAATCCAATGCAGTTCCTAAATACGTGGATTGGATTAAGGTTAATGAAAATTGACATGGGTAAGTGATAACTTAATTGGACTATGATTTTGTACTCATAGCAACATAAATAAAAAGTTAAGGTTTCTGAGTTTGTATCACTGACAGAAGAGAAAGGTCACAGTATTTCAAGTGAAACCAGCTCTGTATGTAGTTTTCTCACTTAATTTCATGCACTGGTACACTTCTTTAGTAGTCATCTGGAGTTTTCCATACATTTTTTCAATAGAATCTTCTGCTCCCATTATCCTACCTTAAGCTGTGGAAAAATAAGAACATTATTATAACTTCAGAGAATACTATAGAATGGATGTTTTCATTATTACTCACTTAGGCACTAGTCCAAATGGAATGAAAAGCTGTAGACTTTAAAACTGTGCAAATCATGGTCATTTTTAAATAGTTACCAGTGTTAATTTCAAACAGTGGATTGACCACCTATGTTTTAACAAATATGTAAATAAAATACTGTTTTTATATATTCAGTTATTGCAATTTTAATCCCAATGTTTTGATGCATCTTGTGCATCAATAAATGTGAAACAATCAGAAGTATTTTGGATTCATGATTGATTAATAAGTTTGATCAAGAAGATGTATGTTTTTCCAAGTTTTTCTATGTCAGTTTTTCAAACACAGGGCTACAATTCTTTGGGAAAAATGGATTGCTTTGAATTGGCTCCAGCAATCTTTCAAAATCCCGTTTTGTAAAATGAGCATATAAATTGTGATATTTGTTAGTTTGGAGTATTTGCCAGTTTTCCCTGAAATTCTTGGCACTAGTTGCTGTGACATATGTATATGAGAAGTATATATTAGCTAGGATAAATATTTTTATTTGCACTTTCCAAACATGGTCTGGAAAGACATTTTCTGAAGCTAATCAACAAGAATTTTAAAAAATCCTGTAGATAGGTAGATGTTCCAAAAGCCATTGACTTTCAGGCAGTGGGATGCATTGGAGTTTTCTCATAGCTAGACAGTTCCATCTTCTCCCTTACTCAAGCTGTCATAGTTGCTTTGCATATACAATTTGACTTTCTACTTTCCCATTTTTCAAGTCATACAGTATACAGGTGAAACTTGAAAAATTAAAATATCATGCAAAAGTTCATTTATTTCCGTAATGCAACTTAAAAGGTGAAACTAATATATGAGATAGACTCCTTAAATGCAAAACAAGATAGTTCAAGCTGTGATTTGTCATAATTGTGATGATTATGGCTTACAGCTCATGAAAACCCCAAATCCACAATCTTAGAAAATTAGAATATTACAAGCAATCAATAAAACAAGGATTCTACATAGAACAACATTGGACCTCTGAAAAGTATAAGCATGCATATGTACTCAGTACTTGGTTTGGGCCTCTTTTGCAGCAATTACTGCCTCAATGAGGCGTGGCATGGAAGCTATCAGCCTGTGGCACTGCTGAGGTGTTATGGAAGACCAGGATGCTTCAATAGTGGCCTTCAGCTTTTCTGTATTGTTTGATCTTATGTCTCTCATCTTTCTCTTGGCAATGCCCCATAGATTCTCTATGGGGTTCAGGTCAGATGAGTTTGCTGGCCAATCAAGCACAGTAATCCCACGGTCATTGAACCAGATTTTGGTGCTTTTGGCAGTGTGGGCAGGTGCCAAGTCCTGCTGGAAAATGAACTCAGCATCCCCATAAAGCTCGTCTGTGGAAGGAAGCATGAAGTACTCCAAATCTCCTTGTAGACAGCTGCATTGACCCTGGACTTAATGAAGCACAGTGGACCAACACCAGCAGATGACATGGCTCCCCAAATCAACACAGACTGTGGAAACTTCACACTGGACTTCAAGCATCTTGCAGTGTGTGCCTCTCCATTCTTCCTCCAGACTCTTGGTTTCCAAATGAGATGCAAAAGTTGCTCTCATCAGAAAAGAGGACTTTGGACCACTGAGCAACAGACCAGGTCTGTTTTTCTTTAGCCCAGGTAAGATGCTTTTGATGACATTTGAAGCCCATGTCCAGGATCCGTCTGTGTGTGGTGGCTCTTGATGCACTGACTCCAGCCTCAGTTCACTCCTTGTGAAAGTCCCCACACTTTTGAATGGCCTTTTTCTGACAATCCTCTCCAGGCTGCGGTCATCCCTGCTGCTTGTGCACCTTTTTCTTCCACACTTTTCCCTTCCACATTACTTTCTATTAATGTGCTTTGATACAGCACATTGGGAACATCCAACTTCTTTTGCAATTACCTTTTGAGGCTTTCCCTCCTTATGGAGGGTGTCAATGATGGTTTTCTGCACAACTGTCAGGTCAGCAGTCTTTCCCATGATTGTGATTCCTACTGAACCAGACTGAGAGACCATTTAAAGGCTCAGGAACCCTTTGCAGGTGTTATGGCTTAATTAGCTGATTAGAGTGGGACACTTTGAGCCTAGAATATTGCACCTTTTCACAATATTCTAATTTTCTGAGATTGTGGATTTGGGGTTTTCATGAGCTGTAAGCCATAATCATCACAATTATGACAAAATCATCTTGAATCTTGACAAATCACGGCTTGACCTATCTTGTTTTGCATGTAATGAGTCTATCTCATATATTAGTTTCATCTTTTAAGTTGCATTACTGAAATAAATGAACTTTTGCACAATATTCTAATTTTTCGAGTTTCACCTGTACAAATGTAGCAGGTCTTAACTTTATCTTATGATCAAGCTGTTGCATTAGAAGTTTGAAAGGGAAGAAAAAAATAAAGAAGAAAGGTACTTCATTGAGAGAAGGTGGAACTCTAGAGGCTCCAGATCAAATCAAATCAAACCACATCAAAACTTAATGCTTAAATCCAGGCTTCAGTTGCCCCAAGCCAGAATGGAACCCAATTGCATTTAGAAAGTTGTGTTTATTGTCAGGGAACAAAAGAGGACATTTTCCCTGAAATGCAAGATATATTTTATTTGTTTATAGCCTGATCTCCATTTTTGGTAGTGGGGTTCTATAATTATATTTGTTCATTGAGTGAACACTTGAATTTCTATTAATATGGAAAAAACATTTCTTTAAGTGCTTGAAATATTAAATTCCAGACAGTCTTTAGAGAAGCAGAATTTAAACCTGAGCATATCTTTAAAAATATGTCCTTTGAGAGATGATACTGGCTTTGGTTGGCTTTTTAATTTATTTTCCCTCTGCTAAAAGTTAATTTGTTTATTCAGATGTAATGCAGTTGATTCCATTTGATTTATCACAGTATTTTTGTGTTTCTTTTAAGTCCAAAAAGATTCATATTAGGTACATAAGAACTAGTTACTGAAACTTTGCAGAATTCAATACATATTTGTCAGTGTAAGATGGGAGTCATCAGAAGTAATCACATCTGGTATTACTCCCTCCCCCACTTGCCCAGCTGATATTTATGATGTATGATGCTGTAATCAGGTTCAGTTAATTCCACAATAATATTTGGAAAAAAGGGAGCATGGGCATTCACAAGGGAACAATATGGAACAAATGATGAAATGTGCATTATGTGGAGTTTTCCTAATTACATTATGAGGCTTGTAAGTCATTTTGACAAAAAAATCAGCATTATTTGTCAAGAAACCAAAGGGAATTGCTTCAAGTCAGGGAATATTTAAAGTAGGTGAGAAGATAGTTGGACAAATTGATGGTCAAAATGAATGTAGGAACTTATTCATGGGTGGCTTTTTGATAATAAGGACCACTATTATTATTCTTATGCTTCTCCTAAGGTTAAAAGCTTCCATGTCCAGGGCGATAATGTGGAATTTGCAGGGCTCCTAAGACGCTGAGCTTGTCAATCAGAATCAGTTTGAATCCCTAGCACCACATAATGGAGTGAGCTCCCATTACTTGTCCCAGCTTCTGCCAACCTAGCAGTTTGAAAGCAAGTAGAAAAATAGGGACCACTTTGGTGGGAAAGTAACAGCGTTCCATGTGCCTTTGGTGTTTAGTCATGCTGGCCACATGACCATGGAGAAGTCTTCGAACGGCGCTGGTTCTTTGGCTTTGTAACAGAGATGAGCACCATCCCCTAGAGCCGGAAATGACTAGCACATAGGTGCGAGGGGAACCTTTTACCTTTATTACGTCCGTGGCTTTCTGTGTGTTTTCTTTGTGCTTCTTGTGGGAATGTGCATTTTAAAAATTGTGTTAATTCAATTTTTTAGCTTATACAATGGGTCCCTAACTGGGTACCAGGTTGTTGGAACCAGGCCACACAAGCAGCAGGTGAGCACGTGAGCACACACGACTTCATTTGTGTGACTGGTGGGCGCACGTACGTGCCATTTATACAAATGGAGCTTGAGAGCATGCTCACCTGTTGCTTGCAAGGAACCCTCCCTTCTCCTCCACTGCTGCACCCCCACTGGTCTGCAAAGGCAGAAAGGTTGGGGAGTACTGGTTTATACCACAGATTGTCTACCATTCCTATGATGCAAGGATTAACAGCTATTTTGTGGGCAAGGGGCTTGTGCAGCTGTGAGTTCTCACAAGTGGGTAGAAGAAAGAAAAAAGGTAGAAGAAAGAAATAATAGATAGAATGAAGCTGGATAATTGACTACTGCATTAAATATATGGATCAACAAAATGCTGCGGATGCTTCCATGAGGTTTTGAATATAGCTGTGATTACCCAAACAGACAGAACTAAAACAAACAGCATTTTCCAAATTCAATTTCAGGCTTCAAAACAAAGTTTTTTCAATACTGCCTAATCCATTCTAGCTGACAAAATCATAGGAATCCCCAACTTGTCCCCAGTTTAGCAGTTCTTTTTTTGGACTTAAATTTTGTTGTAATATAAATTGCCAATTAGTAAGAAAATCCAAACGATGTTCATAGCCAATCTTTCCGATTTGCGCCTTTACAACAAAATTGTACATTTATTGGACAATGAGCAGGATTTTTAAAATAAAGAAAAAGAAGCTTTTTGTGCTGATCTACCAATCAACTAGCTAACACCAATTAAAAAAGAAAAACAAAAAAACAGATTATGAAATTATCCAGGAGAAGAAATTGGTAATGAAACATTAATCTGAAATACATAGTACTAGTATAGCTAAGGATATCTTTTCCATTTAACATAACAGGGTATTGTATTTAATGAACCAAATAGCCTACATACAAAGCTTATACTTGTTTGAGAATAAACCTGGCTGTTCTTAAAATAGTCTTTCTTTTCCTTTCTTTATATGTAATCATATTGTATATATGTAAGTATCAAAAAACTGAGAGCTGCATTGGTGCACTGATTAAAGGCATTGAATTAGAGGTTGTGAGGCTGTGGTTTCTAATTCTGATTTAACTATGAACTTTAGGTGACTTTGAGCCAGTTACTCTATCAGACCTAGGAAGAAAGGTATACAAATATCCAGAAAAATGTTTCCTTGGAAACCCTATAATCCAATGAGTCAGGACCATAACAACAAATAACAATTAAATTGGATTGAGCAGGGTTAAACCTATCTGTTCTGCTCTAGGGAAGTGCAAATCCAGTCCAAATTATACTTCACCACCCAACATCAAGCTAGCCTGCATTTAATACTAGTTTATTAACATGCTCTTGATTTTTTAAAAAATTAACTCCATTGGAATTCTATTGTTCCTGATTTTGCGTTAGTAGGATTTTACAATAAAATAATACATGCTGTATGGCAGTGAAATAAATTGATGCTTCTAGATTCTGCTGTTCTTCACTTCACAATAAGTAAGCACTTACCTGAAGGTTTCTAACACTTGATGACCTTTAGCATTATCAGGCTTTATTGCTTCTTACACAGATCAGAATTTACTAACATGATCAGAAGTAACAATCGCAAGGTGGGAGGCAAGGAGATGTTTCATCAGAAAGACAGGATGAACCAATTGCTTTCAAGCATAACACATTACTCGATGCCTTCTGTTTTGTTTTGTTTTGTTTTAATGTACCAATTAATAGAGGATCCTCATTCCTGTGTTTTATTTTGTAATACCTAGATTGCAAACAAGGACATAAAAATCAGAAGACAGTCTCATTATGTGAGCAGCAACTCCGTTGCCAGCTATTAGATTGCTTGCTTCTGATCTTGGAAACAAATTGCAAACTCCCAGAAGGACAGAGTTCTCTGCTTGCAATTCTGTACAACCTATATGAAAGACCAGCAGGGAAAAAAGGTCCTATAATTTTGTGCAGTTGTTAAATCTCTGAGAAAAAGTAATTATACTGGGAACTGTGAAATGTTTACTATAATTATACCTTCTATCCATTACCATCTCAAATGCCAGTATCATCTACACCTTCCTGGGTGGATCTACGATTCCTTTAGTATTAGTTTTTCAGCTATAAAATGGAACAAATAATGACCAATGTAGCAAGGCTGCTTTGAGCATCAATTGGAATAAATTTTATATTAATAAACATTATACTTGATTATTTTGATCCCCTATACCCGTCTTTTTTGTGTTTTATTACCTGTGTGCATTTAAAGCTTTACCATTTAGAACATAGGTAATCCTTGAAATTGGATGTCATATTTAGCTGGAAACAAACAGTGGTGCCTGCATTCAGAACTATTTTCTTAAAGGGAAGCAATTAATGAGTACATAACTTTTTAATCAGGTCTTCTGGATTAATTATGTTTAGTCAATAGTCAATAGGGTGCCTGTAAACAATTCTGAGGTGCTTTTTATCAAGTGCGCAATTATGAATGTATAATTTCAGGAAGTTTCATGTTGTGATTTGGAGCTTCATCACTGCAGGCTTTCAAGAAGAGATTGGGCTGCCATTTGTCAGAAATGGGGTAGTGTCTCCTGCTTGGGTGGGAGGTTGGACTAGATGACCTATAAGGTCCCTTCCAACTCTGTTAATCTGTAATCTCTGTAATCTCCTACAGAAAGGTAGACATCATATTTGCAAAGGAAAACAAATCAATCAAGATAAAAAGAGGAACAGATTCACTGATAACATCAGAATAAAGCAATGTATAATGTACAGTATATAAATCAGACCCGAAACAGCCAACAATTGTTCAGTTGCTGGAATGCAATAAACCCCTCTATGTAATCTGTCTGTCTGTCTGTCTGTCTGTCTGTCTGTCCGTCCGTCCGTCCGTCCATCCGTCCATCCATCCATCCATCCATCCATCCATCCATCCATCTATCTATCTATCTATCTATCATCCATCTATCATCTATCTATATACATACAATGTGTGTGTGGGGTGTGTGTTTGTGTGTGGATATGTTCATATTCTTTATGTCTCTCTTTGTGTGTTCGTATATAAAGAGTTTTACACACATATTGTAACAATAGCCCTGGTACTGCATAAAAAAGTAAAAACAACAAAAATCCCTAAACTTTCAGAATTAAAAAAAAAGTAACATTCTACAAAAATCAATAATACCATGGGACAATAATACCTGAAGGTCCAAAATATTCTAAATATATATCTAAAATATATATCTAATATACCTCAAAAACATAAAAAAAATTTCATAGGTAATTTTCCATAAAGTACTACTGGTAAAGGAGATAGCAAGTCTTGCTGCTTAGACCTTATTTGTCTGGTTGAGCCTGGAAAAAATACACAATTCTATCTAGGAAATAAAACAGGCACAGCCCTTCTCCTTTTTCCTTTTTAAAAAATAAACCAGAAATTAGAAGTTTAATTCTCTACATTTTCAGCTCTAAAATAACCTTTTCATTATTACTATATTGTCTATTCTGTGCCTCCTAACTCCATTCCAGATTGTTAAAAGAAATGTCAAAGACATGAATCAGATTTCTGAAATCTTGTTTGGAGTCATAGCTTATGTTAAGTTTGCATGAAGAGTCAGACGCGAAGAGCTTCAGTAAAGAGTTTATTCAGTGACTACAGCTTAAATGGACCCGACTTGGCTGGGCTACGGCTGCTTCTTATAGCCAGCAGCCGTAGTTGCCAGCCAATGGGAGTGCAGGGTTTCTTCCCGCACTATTTAAACCAATACCATTTGACATTTTACAAGAACAGTTCAAATAAACCAATAACATTCAAACCTACATACATAACAGCTTAGATCAAACCTGATAGCCCCAAACTCCATCTTACTTGATTTGCCTTTTTTCCATCTTTTCCAAATCTGATCCTCCTGTTGATGTATATTTAAATATGAATCCAACTTGAAGTTTACGGGATATTCTCCTGATATTTTCAAATTATATGATTAGTCAATACACTATAAAACTAGAGTGGCAACAAACCTGTTTAAAAGTCAGCACAGCCACCTTATTATACAGGTTTTTATCTTTGATTATTCAGCATTTCTTCCAGAAACAGACTGCAAAGGCCTGAGCTGTTTTTTCCCCTTCCTGCTTGCCAGATGAAATCTCCAGACAGTCTTTTGCTTAACTAAAACAGAAGGTTGGTGTTGAAGCCTTAAAAAAAACATTTGTCCTATAGACCTCTAGGCTTTGCTGACAACCTCAAAATGTTTGCATTATCAGCTACCTGAAAGTTTGGTTTGGTCCTCTGAGATAGATCACCAGTTGATCTAGATTAGCATAACCTCAGTGGTGAACTGAGATGTTGCAGTCACATTGAGAGTTGTGCCTATCATTTTTTGAAGTCAGCAATAAATAATGCAGTTTCCTCTTTGTTCTCTGCAAGGAAAAGATGGGGTGGGAGGTAGGCAGAAACTAAAAATAAAAATAAAAACCCCACCCAATAATTGCTGCTCTCTCTTTGCTGATCATAGTTCTCATTAAATAATGTCAGATCAGGAACAATGCTGAATCAGCAAGAAAAAGTGGGTGGTTTTGTTCTCTTATCCTAAAACGAAGAGGTCAGATTTAGATTGTAGGATTTAAAAGGAAAAGGAAGTAAATTCAGTGTCATAATGATGAAACTTCAAGGAATGAGGGTGAAGGGTCAAGGAAACAGACACAAACCTGCCCATTATAGAATGTAAGAATTCCTGTCAAGGTAGGCAGTTTGAGGATTTCCCAAAGATGACAGTCATTGCAGGAGTTAAATGTCAAACTCAGTTCTCTCTCTGTGTGCAGGTCACATGCCAAACAAATTTAGCAATGAAGTACCTCCTGGTTTTTGAGCCCAGAGCATGTGCTCAGATGAGGGTCTCCTTATCCTAGAGTTACATATTGTTCCTGTGCCATGCTTCCAGTCAGTCACCCAGCCATTCCAAATATAGAACCAAGACAAGGTATGATCAATTTGCAATAATGTATGTAAATTCCACAGCAGGTTCTGACAGTTCTGGAAAACAGTTCTGGAAAACAGTTAGACTGGCCCCACCTCCATCTATTCTCTGCCTCCTGAGTTCCAGCTGATCAGCTGGGTCTTTTTGTTGCCCTGCACAGGAGAATAGAGCTGGAAAGTAGGTTAATGGGGTGGGGAGGGAATGGGGATTTTACAGTATCCTTCCCCTGCCATACCCTCCAAGCCATGCCATGCCCACCAAGCCATGCCATGCCCACCAAGCCATGCCCACAGTAGTAAAAAAAATTGAATCCCACACTGATCCCCCTACTTAATTGCGATGATCTAAATAACTTATATAGAGAAGGGATAAAATCCTCCTTAATCCTGCGTGAGCTGCATTGGTTGCCAGTTGCCCTCCAGGTGAGATTCAAGGTGCTGGTAATCACCTATAAAGCCCTATATGGCTTGGGGCTGGGGTATTTGCGGGAACATCTGCTGCTAGCAACGACTGCCCAACGTCCCGTGCGCTCTCACAGACAGGGCCTCCTTGGTGTGCCGTTGGCCAGACAGTGTCAGCTGGCGACCCCCAGGGGCAGGGCCTTCTCTGTGGGAGCGCCCACCCTGTGGAATCAGTTGCCCCTGGAGCTTCAGATGGCTCCTGACCTTGATCCTTCCACCATGACCCGAAAACGTGGCTCTTCCAGCTTGCCGACCTGGACTGATGGGGGGGAGGGGTTTTAGTGGTGGTTTGTTAGTTTTAATTAGTATATTGGGATGCTTGTTTAATATTTTTTAAGGTTTGTATTGTATGTTTTTTATTGTTGTGAGCCGCCCTGAGTCCTTCGGGAGATAGGGCAGCATAGAAATCCCAAAATGAATAAATAAATAAATAAACCTTTTGTCTTAAACAGAATCAGAAGGCAGCATGGTTGAACTTCTCGGAATGACTGATCAGCTAGCCTTGTCATCTGGAAAAGATGAGGAGAAAGGACCCAAGAAACTGACAAGACTCCAGGTCCTTTTTCTCCAGGGACTACGTGTGCCAGTTGCTAGAGTGGCTTTTATAGGGCAACTGAAATTTCCGATAAGATTGCTTGTTTCTGGGTTTCCATTCCAAAGTAAGATGCAGGCAAAATTCCATTCTCTGAGGAATGGATGTTCTTTTATTTTAGTCTTGGATTGACTGCTGCAAACATTTCTGGATTTGTTGCTAAAGCTGGTATTCTCAATAGGGCAGGATGTCTCAGCAGAGAAGTTATTTCTTTTTCTGGTAAATATTTTTAGTTGTGTTTTGAATTTAGGTTTGCAGTGGAATTCCCTTGATATCTGAATTAATACTGATGGAAGCATGTGCTCATTTAAATCTCTCTCTTTAAAAAAAAACAGTTTCGTACTGGGTAGGAAAGTGAACAATGTGGTGGCCTAGTGATGAAGAAGTTCATCTCCCACTCAGGTTGAGAGTTCAATGGTAGGTTGTGGAAGATGTTTTTCTCTTAGAGCACAAATCAAAAATATCTGCTGTGAAATCCATGTAGGTGTCAGGAATGGTATCTGGTCAGAAAACACTCAGTTCCACCCTGACTCTACCTAAATGAAGGGATTACAGGGTCATAAAAAATACTGGATAGGAGAATACTGTACATACTAGATAGGTAAAGATTTCCCCGCTGTCCAGTCGTGTTTGACTGTAGGGCTCTGTGCTCATCTCCGTTTCTTACCCAAAGGAGTCAGCATTGTCTAAAGATATTTCCATGGTCATGTGGCCAGCATGACTATACACTGAGGCGCACAAAATGCTGTTACCCTTCCCACGGAAGTATTACTATTTATGTACTCGCATTTGCATGCTTTCAAACTGCTAGGTAGGCAGGAACTGGGGCAAGGATGGAAGCTCACCCCAACATGCGGTGCTTGGGTCTTAAGCCTGGGCTTTCCACTTGACAAGCTTAGCGTCTTTAACTGCTGATCATCGGGGCCCTTTTATATGTATTAGATAGCTATTCCTTAATTTAAAAAAAATGTTTTGGTGTTCCACATTTACAGAGTGATGAAAATATAACCCAAGTGATGGGCCTTGCATTTTATGACCTGCTCATTTAATAGCCAATAAATAAAATGGAACAAATCTAGTGTTGCTGTATTTACAGTTTTCTATCAACTCATCAGAGTCCTTCTTCTGAACATAGCACAGTCTTCCAGGATTGGAAAGACAGTTGAGCAGGGTAGAATTTAACCAGTTCAGACTGGTTCTATAGAACTGGTTGTTATGATTCTGCACAGTTCGGAGAACTGGCAAATCATACCCCTGGCTGGCCCTGCCCCTCTCTGCCTGCCTTTCTCCTCCCCGCCCAGTCAGTCCCTATCGTGCCTGCACGACATCGCATGAATGCCTGACATCACTGACTGTGTTCTCCCCCTCCCAGTCACTCCTTAAGGTATTTCCTTTTTCCCCTCCTGACAATCAGCTGTTCCAATGATCAGCTGTGCTGGATCCCCCTCATTGTCTTACTGCTTTTCCAGTAAGTACTGCGCCCCCAAGGCTCCATTTTTTCCTTCCTGAGCCCCAGGGAAGACTTCTGGGAGCAAAAACACCCCCCAGGAGGCTCCCCTGAAGCCCAGGAGGCTCAAAAACAGAGCACAGGAGGGTGCTGTGTGCCCCACGCCCAGGCTCCATTTTTTTCTCTTACTGAGCCCCAGGGAAGCCTTCTGGGAGCAAAAATGCCCCCCCAGGAGGTTCCCCTATGGTCCAGGAGGCTCAAAAATGGAGTGCAGGGGAGTGCTGCACCCCCCTCCATTGTTTTCCTTCCCGAGTCCCAGGGAAGCCTTTTGGGAGCAAAAAGGCTCCCCGGGAGGCTCCCCTGAGGCCCAGGAGGCTCAAAAACGGAGCACAGGGTGATACTGCACCCCCACAGGCTCCATTCTTTGCCTTCCTGAGCCCTAGAGAAGCCTTCTCAGAGCAAAAATGCCACCCAGGAGGCTCCCCTGAGGCCCAGGAGGCAAAAAAATGGGGGGGGGGTGTGCTGCAAAAAAGAAGCCACGTCTATCCAGTCACATGGCCATGCCCACCTAGCCATGCCCACAGAACCGGTTATTAAAAATTTGAATCCCACATCTCCAGTTGAGTTTCCCTCAATAGTAGAGGACTCATTCATGGAATTTAGTCAAGCAACAGACAAAAAAAGGAAAGGAAAGGACTTAAACAATATGTAGGAGTATTTTTGCATTGACTGATTGGCCTCAGTTGCACCCTACATAAGCCTTCGAGAGCTGCAGTTGACAAATTGGGCAGCCATATAAATAGTTTAAATAAATCTAACCTAGTACTTGGCACATGGCTTGTGGAAACAGATATATTCCCATATAGTCATATATGACTCCTGAAGGATATTTGCTATTTAACCTGCTCTCTTTTGGAGCCTATTAAAATCATCAACCCATCGTGATAATGAGATAGAGATACCATGGTATTTCTGGTGATATTTCATGGTTTGAAAAAGCTCAGGAGAGTGCAGATTTTCTTCCTGATGTCTTCTGTAAGGAAATCGGGCAGCCTGCAAAAGAAATGATTGCACAATGAAAAACTGGCTTTGACTTCTGTACCCCTTAATCATCTTTTTCCACATTCTACCTGTGAGGATTTCAGCCAGACACTTAACCTTTCCTTCCCATTAAAATTCTTCACATTTGTCCCACCTTTTCCTATTTGAGTAACTGGGATTGTATGCACATGTGTTAAAACATGCATTTAACATGCCTTATACATTTGAGAAATTTTTGGATGTATAGACCCCTAGGAACTGATATAAAACAGGCTAAAGGTATCTTGATGTATCTAAATGTAAATCAGCTGTGGTGGTACAGTGGTTAGAATACAATACTGCAAGCTACTTCTCCTGATTGCTGGCTGCAGTTCAGCAGTTCAGTTCTCACCAGCTCAAGGTTGACTTAGCCTTCCATCCTTTTGAGGTCAGTAAAATTAAGACCCAGATTGTTGGGGGTAATGTGCTTATTGTGTAAACCACTTAGAGAGGGCTGTAAAGCTCTGTGAAGTAGCATATAAGTCTAAGTGCTATCACTATTGCTATTGAAAGTAGGCATTGCTGCATCATTCTTTCAGTTGGATGGCTATTCCCATCCCAAAGTGTGAGCAGATGTAGACTGGAAACAAATCCAAATATCCAACAAAAGCAATCTGACTTTAAAATCACTGGGAAAAATATATATATTAAAATCACCCTAGAACTAGAAGGGCCTTGGTGGTGCAGGCTGTTAAATGCCTGCACTTAAGTTCCAGCTGCCTACAATTACTGCAGGCTCGAATCCCACCAGGCTCAAGGTTGACTCAGCCTTCCATCCTCTCGGGGTAGGTAAATTGAGGACCCAAGATTGTTGGGGGCAATAAGCTGACTTTGTAAAAAATGCCGCTTAGTAATAAGCAGGCATATACAATGGAATGAAGGCTATTGCTGAGCACATTAGGTTGTATCCCAAAAAATTGTAAGCTGCCCTGAGTCTTCGGAGAAGGGCGGCATATAAATGTAATTAAAAAAAACCCAACTTCTCATTACCTCCTTCTCCCTGACAAAGTGATAAAATAGTAATTCATCTAGAAATACTTAATTTGCATTTCTATGTGATAATATCATTACCTACAGGTCCAGTACTCCCAGGTTCCCCAACTCTCAGTCCGCAGCCCAGTGCCAGGCTACAGTCTGTTTGGAACTGGGTTGCAGAAATGGTGGGCAACTGTGTGCATGCATGCACGAAACTACATTTGTAAAACCTGTCCCTCCTGACGCCAATGCCAATCCACTGAGCCAGAAAGGTTGGGGAACGCCGCAATACTCTTAACTCACTTGTCCCCAGTTTTCAACTTTATTTTATTTTTATTATTTTTTTTGCTAAAGGAGACTTTCTATGTTTCTATTTCACTATTGCTTTTATAAAAATAAAATTAGCAGTATTTAGTGCCAATCTTATTTTGTAAGGCATTTTAGAAGATGATACCTTTTATTGAGACTTGAATTAGGTTGTGATAACCTTGTTTTATTCTTCTGTTATGTATCATTCTGAACTTTCCAGGGCTCCTGATATTTCATGCTTCGAAAAAGGCCAGGAGGGTGCAAATTTTCCTCCTGGTGTCTCCTGTAGGGAAATCAGGCAGTTTGCAAAAGAAATGATTATACAATAAAAAAACTGGCCTCGACTTCTCTACCATTTAATCATCTTCATCCATGTTCCACCTGTGAGGATTTCAGCCAGATTTTCATCTTCTATTTTCTAAAATGAAAGCAAAGTATTTTCTTTCAGATTGTATAAGAAATGGTTGAAAACAGTGCAGAAAGTATTTTCAACGCAGCATTAATTGCAATGCACAACTTTTTTTGAGAGAGAACAAATACTATAGTATCCCATGATAAACAAGGTTTGAAAGAGAAGCAAGGATGTTGACCACAAGTAGTTAATTCCTAGAACAGTGCTTGTCAATCTCAGCAAGTTTATAATGTATGGACTACAACTTCCAGAATTCTGGGAGTCGTAGTCCATACATTATAAACTTGCTGAGATTGATAAACACTGTAAGTAGGATAGAAGGTACATGAGGAACTACAATTTGCTTAAGAGAAAGTATGTTGACCAGTGTTTATAAGGTGACTATATTGGTGATACAAATGCCAATGTAAATTTTACTATTACAGGTTGTCAGCAGATGTTTAGGTTATATTTGAGTCCTATTGAGTCCGTCCAAAGATCTGGAATAGGCAATTGTTTGATGGTGTTAAAGGTATTGCCAGAGGATGTAAGCTGTTCAAAGTAAAGCTGGCAACTGAAAGTAATAAGTTCAAAAACTGTATTGTTCATTCTTTAAGCTTTTGTCAACATCTTTCTAGCTTTTGCTGGTTTCAGAATTATTGTTCCTTTCTCTGCTTAGATTGGTTGTGTTATGTATGCAGGTTTAAAGTCATTGGTTTAGTTTGAACTGTTCTTGTAAAATGTAAGAAATGATTGGTTTAAAAATGCGGGAAAACCCTGCACTCTGATTGGCTGGCAACTGCGGCTGCTGGCTATAAGTAGCAGCCGCAGCCCAGCCAAAGTGGGTTCATTCTGAGCTGTAGTCACTAATAAACAAAGAGCTTGAAGCACTCCGCGTCTGTCTCTTCATGCAAACTTAACACTGGCGACGAAGGTGGGATCTCCCTGAAGAAGAAGGCAACGTGGAACAGAAGAAGAGAGAGATGGCTGCGCTGAACACACCCCCAGCCCCGTTCGATCCGACGGCAGAAGACTGGGAGACGTATGCAGATCGTTTCCAAATGTATCTGGAAGGAAACAATCTTGCCGACATTTCTGAGAAGCGGAAGAGGGCGGTCTTTCTCACGCACTGCGGTCCGGCAGTTTTCAAGATGGCGAAGGCATTGGCGGGAGCTGCAGACGTGAAGGTAATGGAATGGCCTGACTTAGAAAAGTTGTTAAGAGCCCATTACGCCCCACAAGTATCGTGCCTCATTAAGAGACACGAGTTTTACCATCGGGATCAAGGGAAAAGCGAAAACGTAAATGACTTTGTGACAAGTTTAAGAGACATTGGGGTGAATGTGAATTTAACAATTTAGAAGAGGCCATGCGATCGATTTGTTCTGGGCCTTAAAGACAAGGTGCTTCAGAGCAAGTTATTACTAAGACCTAAGATCACGCTGAAGGAAGCAATAGAAGAGGCCTCTTCAGCAGAAGCTACCAAGTCCTCAGCAGCAGCCATGAAGAAAATTAACAAGGCCTCCAGCCATCCTGATGTGGAAAAGTCCACAACAACTCATTGTGAGCAAATAGATTCTGAGTCAGACTGTAGTGAGGTGGAGGAAGGAATTTATAGACTCAGAATGGAGCAGAAAAAGACCTGGGAAGAAAGAGGCAAGATTTCTACTGCAGAGGTTGTGGGAGAAGCCACCCCCGCACTGAATGCAAGTTCCTAGATACCATTTGCCTCCGTTGTGAAAAAAGAGGACATCTAGCAAGAGTCTGCAAATCATCCAGAACTCCACCCAACAGAAGGAAGTTTCCTGACAAAGAATTCAAGCCCAACAACCTCAGTGAGAAAATGGGGCGCAGCACAGAAGCAAAGGAGAAGAATGAAACTCATCAGACAGTAACTATTGGTCATTCTTCTTCTATCAATAACAGAAAAGTGCATGTCAAGGTACTAATTGAAGGAAGGCCTTGCCAAATGGAAGTGGACTCAGGCTCATATTTATCTATGGTGTCATGGGACACTATTCACAGACTACTCCCAAACATTCAGAAGAAGCATTTCAAGAAGCAAGCACTGACTCTTAAAGACTACCAAGGGAACAAGATTCTAGTAGTTGGAACAAGAGAATTCAACATGAAGTTCAAAGGCCACACAAAACGCTTGCCCCTGACCATCGTGGACAAGGATCGCCCAAGCTTGCTGGGACTTGAGTGGTTCAATCCACTAGGCATCGAGGTGACTGGCATCAATCACGTGAGCAACACTGAATGGGAGGAGGCCTTGAAGTCTGAGTTTCCAGAGGTCTTCAGCGAAGGATTGGGCAAGTATATGGGGACCCCTATCACTTTCAATCTAGATCCCAAGGTGCCACCAATTCTCTTAAAGCCCAGAAGGGTCCCATTTGCCTTAAAGGAAAAAATTGATGCACTAAATTAATAAACTAATAGCTCAAGGAGTTTTAGAGCCCACTGACCACTCCAGGTGGGAGACACCCATAGTCACACCAGTCAAGACTGATGGGTCAGTGAGAATCTGTGGAGTCTATAAGGGGACATTGAACCATGCGCTTCAAGAGAGCGCCTATCCAGTTCCAGTGGTGCATCATTTACTACATTCACTTGGCAGGGGTACAGTCTTTGCCAAATTGGATCTGGCCCAGGCATATTAACAATTAACAGTTGATGATGCCACTGCAGAGGCCCAAACCATTGTGACTCATACCGTGTTTCCCCGAAAATAAGACACTGTCTTATATTTTTGGCTCCAAAAACACACTAGGTCTTATTTTGGGGTAGGTCTTATATTAGGGCAGGTTTAGAAAATAGGTCTTTTTTTTAATGAAAAAAAAACACCATATTCATGTAGAACAATGTACATTTATTCATGTCGAAACCACGAACAAACAAATGTAACAAACCTATTCAGGTGCAACAGTCTACATGTATTCATGTATAAGGATGTGTGTTTATTCAAATACAAGCATGTCATCTTCTGGAACGTCATCATAACTCTCCAAATCCTGAATTCTGGTCTGGTTTTCTTGCAGCTCCATTTCCTTTAGAACCAGTGGCCCCAATCTTTCATGTCTAGCAATAGCGCTCTCTTTAAAAGAATACTTCTTGTCCAAATAGCCGGCTTGTAGAGCTTTGGCAACACAGCTTTCTGTAATCTTTTCCATGAATTCTTCACCCATGTCACCACCTCTTGCAGGCCAGGTTTCACAAAGTTTCCATGATTTCTTTCCATTCTATTTTCAATGAAGTCATTGATTTGCAGGTGTAGATGGTCCTTGAACGGCTTGTTTATTGCAACATCAAGAGTCTGGAGATAGGCAGTCATTCCTGCAGGAATCATTATTTGATCTATCCTTCTCTCCAAGGAAGTTCTTCATATCTTTAGCGCGTGAGTGCTTGCTGAATCCCAGACTAGCAGACCTCTTTGGCTACCTCGCACAATAAGTGGCAACATTAAATCGATCCACTTCCTTATAACGGCTTGTGTACACCAGGCTTTTTCAGTTTCAAGGACATAAATGCCAGAAACACGTTCAATTTTATCTTTCTTGCCCTTAGAGATAATTAGGGGTCTGACTTTCTTTCCATCAGACGAATTGCCAAAATACAGGTAGCGCGCGCTTTTCGTAACCAGTGGAGGGAATGTAGATTTACGAGGCACCCATCTGATTAATTGTTGTTTGAGATCCTTGGCCCATAAACACCGCAGTTTCATCCATAGCGATCATGTTAGAGAGTTGGTATTTAGAAAAGTCAATGCCATCAATAAAGGACTTAAATGCAAGTGCGTTTAACAACTTCTGCGTCTTCCAGCTTGAACAGGGTTGTCGATCTTCTAAGCGACAGTTCATACCGCTGAAGGAAGTTGTCCAGCCAGTGTTGTGATGCTTTGAAGTCTTCTGTAGATATATCAAACTTTGGTGCCGTTGCAAGGGCAAATGCTTGAATATCAGCCCTACGCACAATCAGAGCCTGTGCTCTCTTATGAGCAATCCATTCACAGATGACATTTTCCAGCTCAGGAAATAATGTTTGCCCACCTGATCCACACTTGCGCTTCTTAGCCTTTCCCTCTTCCACCTTTTGATTTAGATTATCGTAATCTGCTCGCCATTTTCGGACCAAGCGCAGATCCAATTTATTTTCTTTGCAGTAAGCTGTAAGATTCTTGCCACATGAGTCCTCTACAATTCCTTCTTGTACTCCACAGAATAGCTCTTTCTTTTTGCAGCCATCTTGTCTGGGGTCAAAATATAATTCTGTTTAAATCCACTGTACCACTATAGGACCCTAAGCGCAGTTATCTTCTGTCTTAAATACTGTATTGTGCTAAGGTATCTGCATTTTTTTTGTTGTATGCCCTAAGCCAGGGGTGAGGAACCTCTGGCCCTCCAGCTGTGGTGAAAATACAAATTCCATGATGCTTCTGTCTATGGGAGTCATTCCCATGGCTATAAGAATATTGCAGTGCATCATGGGATTTGTAGTTTCCCACCACTGAAGGGCCAGAGGTTCCTGCCCTTATCCATATCCTTTTACACCTTGTAACCTATAGCACCCTATAGCATATTAAAACCACTGTATATACGTTTGTTTTGATATGCTTACCTGTACCATAAAAAAACGGCACATTTTGAAGTGGTTACCGTATTAAGGTGCTTTAACACTGATCCACAGATGCAGCACAGTGCACCAAAAAAGATAACCCACAGGTGCACTGTACAGCATCTGTGGATCTGTGTAAAATCAGCACTCAATGGATGTGGCCGGGGCAATGATTCCTCACATTTTTCTTAGTTTTTTTTTTATATAAGTTTTACACATGTCTTTTTATAATTGTGATGGTTTTTAAAAATAAAAAAACCTTGCCTTTCGGAAGACGCGAGCCCGAGTTCTGGCGGAGTGCATGTAGTATCACTCCGCCTGTGACAGGAGCCGGAACTAGAAAGAAAGCATCGGCTTGTGCGGCTCCGGAGTGTGCACTGCCGCATGCTTTCTTTCAGTGTCCCGCTGCCTTCACAGGGAAAGAACACGACTTGGTGAGTACTGTCCTCCGGTTTTTAATTTATGTATGCTTTTCTTTTCTTTTCTTTTTTTTCCTTCTGACCTGCTGTATGTAGTTAAGGGGGATCTTGAGCAGGGGTGGGTTGGCTGTTACGGACTCCCGCATGCGGGGGGGATGGGGGGGCGCTAGGGCTTGCGTGCGGATTATTAAGCTTTAGATTAGGATTTTAAATTTTAGATGGGGGTATTAAGCTTTAGATTTTTTAGGCTGAATTACAGATTTGGGTGGGTTTTTTTTCTGAACCGGACATGCATTTTTCCCTTCCGAGGTTTGTTTGGGTTGCTTTTATTTCTCCAATGAACCGTGAGTCTCCCTCTGCTCTTGCAAACGCTTCGGATACTCGGGTCCTTCCCTAAGTGGTGCCCCTGAAATCCTGCACCCCCCTTCCTCCCTCCAAACCTCCCTAAATGGCCCAGATTCCAACTTCAGAGTAACGGTGTCCTTTGCAGGCTGAAATCGGGATCCTTTGCCCGCAAACTTCTTGGGACCGGCGCTTTATGGTGCCAAATAGTGGGTGTGAGTGTGTAGGGGGGGTGTTTCGCGGGTGTACGGTTGCTCGCTGAAAAGTCTTCCTGGAACTGGAGATTTACACTAGGTCTTATTTTCGGGGTAGGTCTTATATTAGGGCAGGTTTAGAAAATAGTGCTAGGTCTTACTTTCGGGGTAGGTCTTATTTTCGGGGAAACACGGTAGAAGTGCTTTCAAATGTAAAAGGTTACAATTTGGAGTAAGCGTGGCACCAGGCATCTTTCAAAGCCTTATGGAAAGGATGCTCCAAGGACTGCCAGGGTAGTACCTTACTTTGATGATGTGTTAATCTCTGCTGAAAATGACACTCAGTTACAAGAGAGACTCAGAGAAGTCCTTACCAGATTCAAAAAAGTGGGGTTAAAAGTCAAGGAAGAAAAATGCACTCTTAGAACTGACAAGGTTGAGTTCTTGGGTTATATGATTGACAAGCATGGTATCCACCCCACAGATGCCAAGGTTCAGGCAATCAAAGTAGCCCCTAGACCAAAATGTAAAACAGATTTGCAAGCCTTCCTTGGACTCATTAACTTTTATCACATGTTCCTACCTCAGAAGGCAACCATTGCAGAACCACTGCCCAGATTATTAGACAAAAAGTCTGCATGGGTCTGGGGCAGAAAAGAACAATCTGCATTTAACAATATTAAAAGACTAATCACGTCTGATGCTGTACTGATACAGTTCTCTGAGAATTTTCCTGTTATACTGATTTGTGATGCATCCCCTTTTGGAGTGGGGGGTTGAGCCACAGGCTTCCCAGTGGGAGAGAAGCCCCTATTGCATTTTATTCTCACACCTTGACCAAAGCAGAGAGGAACTACAGCCAACTGGACAAGGAAGCCTTGGCAATTGTTGCAGCTGTCAAGAAATTCCATGAGTATTTATATGGGAGAACATTTACCATTGTCACAGATCACAAACCTCTGTTAGGCATTGTGGCAGGAGACAAACCTACGCCCACTATCCTGTCACCAAGAATGCTGAGGTGGACTGAATTTCTTGCTGCTTATTCATACAAGCTCATCCACAAGCCTGGCAAAGACATTGGCCATGCTGATGCCTTGAGTTGCTGCCCACTTCCTTTCACACTGAGGACTTTGAACCTGAGGCACACACCTTTTTCCTAGAAACTGTTGCCAAGCTTCCAGTACATGCTGCTGAAATTGCCAGAGACTGCAAAGACACTTTATTGGCTCCTGTTATAGGCTGGATTAAGAAAGGTTGGCCTCTTCAAGATCTACCTCACCTTGCCCAACCTTTTAAGTCCAGGCAAACTGAATTATCTGTATTAAGAGGATGTATTTTGTGGGGTAACAGGGTGGTTATTCCTACAAAACTGCAAAAAGAGGTTTTGGAAATGTTACATGAGGGTCATCCAGGTATTGTCAGAATGAAGGGATTGGCCAGGAGTTATGTATGGTGGCCAGGTATTGACAAAATGGTTGAAAACTGGGTTGCATCTTGTCCCAACTGTCAGGTAGTCAGGCCTGCACCACCTCTCGCCCCCACACAGGAATGGGAATGTCCTAGGGGCCCATGGTCCAGGATTCACATTGATTTTGCTGGTGTTACCAGAGGGCACACTTTCCTTATTATAGTTGATGCATATTCCAAATGGCTAGAGGTTATCCCTATGGCATCCACCACAACTGAAGCTGTCATCAAACAGCTTAAAAGCTTTTGTAACTCATGGGTTACCTGATGTGCTTGTTTCTGATAATGGCCCTCAATTTACATCCAACCTTTTTGAATCCTATCTAGCACAACAGGGTATCAGACATGCCCTGACAGCCCCTGGCATCCTTCGCTAACGGCTGGGTTGAACGTATGGTACGATTTACCAAGGAAAAACTTCAGCAATTGGGTCCAGGGGATATCACTGAGAGAATTGAAAAACTTCTCAGTGTTCAGCATATCACTCCCAACCCCTCAACTAATTTGTCCCCAGCAGAATTGTTGATGGGTAGGAAACTCAGGTCTCCCCTTGACCGCCTTCATCCCACTTACACATCACTAGATTCCACTAGCAAAGTTCGCACGTTCACTGTGGGTGATTCTGTTTATGCTAAGAACCTTATGGGTGAACCTTTATGGATTCCTGCTGAGATAACCCAAATCACAGGCCCTCGATCTTACAGGGTACAAGCAGAGGATGGTGTCCTCTGGAGCAGGCACATTGATCAGCTTAGATCCAGATTACCTCAGGAACATCGCAATTGTTCCTCTCTAGTTCCCATACCTAATACCTCTTCTAAGGGGGAAAGGGAGGATCATGAGTGTAATGAACAAACAAGAATCAACCCCATGTGTAATGAGCTAACACGACAGGAACCATCCCAAAACCTGTCACAATACCAACAACCATTTTCACAAATGGAAGATTGCACATCATTACCTGATTTAGGTGCTGACATTGGGTTGGAGATGGATTGGGAGGAGAGACCAGGTTGTAGTAACCAAACAGGTTCTACCATTACTACAAGTCCTAGTAAGGAAATGTCAGCAGACACATTTCCTCCCTCACAAGGTGAGAACCTTAAAACATCTGAACCACGTAGGTCTCAACGTACACGTAAGAGCCCCACCTATTTAAAAGAATACATTAGATAGGCTGGGGTTTGAGTATGGACTGAACCTAGTGGGGAGGGTGTTATGTATGCAGGTTTAAAGTCATTGGTTTAGTTTGAACTGTTCTTGTAAAATGTAAGAAATGATTGGTTTAAAAAGTGCGGGAAAACCCTGCACTCTGATTGGCTGGCAACTGCGGCTGCTGGCTATAAGTAGCAGCCACAGCCCAGCCAAAGTGGGTTCGTTTTGAGCTGTAGTCACTAATAAACAAAGAGCTTGAAGCACTCCGCGTCTGTCTCTTCATGCAAACTTAACAGGTTGTATTAGGTATTTCACCATGACACATGCATAAGTGTGACTATTGAAAAAAAAAATCCAAGTTCCATTTCTTGAATTAATTTAAGTTAGAACAAATAGTCAGTGGAACAAGTTGCCTCCAGAAGTTGTGGGTGCTCCAACACTGCAAGTTTTTAAGAAGAGATTGGACTGAAATGCTTGAAATGATATGGAGTTTCCTTTCAGAACAGGGGTAGGACTAGAAGGCCTCCAAAGTCCAATTCTGCTATTATGTTATTATTGTAATGAACTTTACACTCTAAAAAAATCTGCCTTATCAACATTTTCCAAAGCAAGAGAAAAATATTAAGAATTATAAACTTGTAGTTGGAATTGTAGGCAATTGTTCATACTGTCAGTATGGTGCTTTTAAAATAGAACAAAATAATTTATGGCATCTAAGGTTATCAGGACAAATTTCCTTCTAAACATAACTGCTATTCTTTTCAATAAACTGGCTACCATTACTGTATCTGTGAGGAGGATTAATTCAGAATGGATTGAAAATGTGGGTTTTTAACACTATGTTCAAGAGGTCAGCTTGATTTTTTTTTGCAATAAATGTTGCATATTTTATACATGCTGTACTTTGGTTTGCCATGGCCCTGAACAAGCTGTGGGTAATGAACATTACATTAGTAGCCTAATCCTTGATATTTCAGTGGGATGTAATTGTGATAAATGCTAGTTGATCCAGAAATCATTTGCTTCCATTCAAGGTATTATTGGTAAGCAAAGATAAATTTGTGGTGATAAGTGGAACATTTGCTTATGAAGCCAAGCTCAACTTTGGTTTCATTTAATTATGAATTAGGCATTATGTGCATTCTGAAGTGAGCTAAGCAACCTGCAGTTTTATACCCACATTTAGTCCTTGAATACTTATTTGTGATCCCAGATTCCCCCCCTGATTATGTGGTGTTATTTTGGCAATGATTTTCAGAAATGTATGTTACAATTTCCTGATATTTTGCAATAAGAAAGATACTAAAATGATGGCATAGACTTTTCAAATATGTCACCCATACCAAGAACTCAACAACTTCCATTTTGTGAAATCATTTTACATAACCACAATCTTGGCTGGTTTACGTTACATCAACGCATTGCTCAAATGTTGAAATGTTTCCATGCATAAAATGTTCAATCCCATATTCACAGATACAGCATCACCTTTCCTTTATGGAAATTATTTTTTATCTTTGTTTTAATGGCAGACTGTTTTATTAAGCCTTCTTCTGCTGGGTATGTTTGAAAACTCTTAACAGGTCTGTTTTAGAACTTTGCTTCAAGGAGGAAGATTGGCAAGGAGATTTTGAATATTAATATATTCATTAATTGGTTCCGGGAGGCACGATGAGTACCAAAACCAGTAAGTACTGAGCAAATTTTTCCCATAAGAAATAATGTAAATAAAGTTAATGCATTCCGAAACCAAAGCCAGACTGCAAGGAGGTGTGCACAGGCAAGAACAATCACATGATGAATGTGTCACCCTTTGTTTTTGCCGGAAAGTGTAATAAGCCATGAGGCAACCAACACCAACAAGTTCTAGCCTATGCACTGAGTACCAAGCAAATGACAAATACCGACAAACTTTTCTACTCAAAATGAGTTGGGTATCAAGGCTAATGAGTTTCAAAGCAGTTGAATACTGAGATACCACTGTATTTCTGTAGGGCTCATGAAAAACATCATTCAAAATTTATTGATTTCTTTAGAAGCTACTTGCTGGTTGAAACTAAAACACTACCAAAAGGTTTATAGCAGTTTACAACCATTACAATCATTCAGTTGTTATGATTTATGATTCATTATGATTGTCTCAGGTCAGTGCAAGATTCAGATCAACTGGGATTTCTTGTCATTTTTGCTACTTTTTCAGAGGATGGGCATAACTCCTAGAGATATTTTGATGCTACCTTTATTTATTTGATTTTTATTTTGCCTTTATTACTTTATGACTAACTCAACATACCTAATAGTCCTCATATTTTTCCCACAGCAACAACTCTGTGAGGTGAATTGGGCTGAGAGAGAATGACTGGCCTAAAGTCACCCAGCTGGCTTTGATGCCTAAAGTGGGACTAGAACTCACAACCTGCTAGTTTGTGAGTACATGAAATGTAGCAGTGACTTTACTGTAATCCAAAAGTTAATCAAGATACCAAATACATTCTAATGGAGACATTGTTCTTAGCACACTGTTGCTTACCCATTTTCTCCAGCTATGGACTATGGAGTACATGCTGTTATTTTTTCTCAAATATTACAGGATGCTTTTTGAATTTCAAAAAGGGAAAGTGATTATAAGATAACAAGATTCAGTAACACAATTTATGAACCTTACTATGAAGCAAGGATGTAGGAAATTTATCTTGTATATGTAAAGAAAAATAAGTATGTCATACCACTATATTGTCCTGCCATTTCTTCCACACCTGTACAATAGTTTCTGAACATAAACATAAATTATTTTGGTAGTTGATGTTATTAAATCTCCTCATCTCAAATTATTGGTTAAGACCAAATATGCCTAATTAGTCTAATTCATGATATTTCTCTGAATTTAAATCATTTGTATAATTACATCTTATAATTTATTATTAGTGTAAATATACACAATTTGTAATAGCAATAGAATTACACAAAAATATACAGTTACATAAAAGACATAAATTGCATTAATTTTTCACCCTACTTTTGAAACCTAATTTGGAATTGAAGTCCAGACTATAATTTTGTCTTTTCTTTTGAAGCCAACTCAGTGGGAGCCACTAACATTAAGGTTATACTTTACATCATAGTTACACAAAGTAAATAAGGTAGTAAATAAATAATTACATTTCCCACAGCTTTATTTTTATAGAACAACAGTAGAACAGCATGTGTGCCTTGTGCTTTTTCCTATTTCACGTAAGCATTTCCTTTAAACTGTTAGAAGTGTTATCCTATTTTTATTCCGAAAGCTTTCAGGGTAGAATGTTAAGTCAAGAGAAGGGGGAAGGATTCTTTGGCAAAATAAATTGATGATTTTATGCAGATAAAAGGCTAGTGAAAATCCTTTCCTGTGAAGCTCCCAACTGAGAAGGAAGGGGCTGACTATATCAACTTTTCATTTTCTAAAATCAGCTTTAGTCCTTTTGACATCCAGAGTTATCAGAATTTGGCTAAATAATTCATATTGTCTTAGATCATTATTTTTATTTACTTCCTTCAAAATGAAACCTACCTCTTCTGCAAAGACAGCATAACCAGGAACCCAGCAGTGAAAATTAGCTTTAGCCATTAATTGAAGCAGCAGATTCACATATAGGCTTTGAGGAATTTGAAACACCAAGTACCGTGGAATATAGCAGTTAAGCAGTTTTATTCCCAGTCATGTATATTTTTTAAACACAGACCCGGAATCCATTTGCCTGGTATAATTTCATCCTCATATAAACAAACAAATAAAAAATACCAAAAGGCAATGATTCAATCCATGTCATCTGAGAGGAATCGTGTTTGGTTTCTTGGGAAAAGCCTCAAGGTGTTTAAAAAACCTGATCTCATTTAAACTATTACCATCAATTATCCATCTCTACTTGTGGTTTAAAAGTTGCTAAATGAAAACTACCAGCTTTGTTATGGTGTAATTAATGTCAAATTTTCTTAAGAGCTTGGTATGGTTGCTGTCAGTATAAAGTTATTGTAAGGACAGTTATATCATTGACAATGAAATGTATTTTTTTTGTGTGTGTATTGTATTATATATATATATATATATATATATATATATATATATATATATATATATATATGTAGGTCTTGGTGTATTCGGGTCTTGTCCCGTGTAAGATTGAGAATACCTTGGCAACGTTTCGACGAAATCTCATCCGTCATCTTCAGGCTGGTGTCTTCAGCTTCGTTCTCCCACGGGACAAGACCCGAATACACCAAGACCTACATACCTTTACCCATGAAAATCTAAAAACAAATATATATATATATAAGTAGGTCTTGGTGTATATATGTTTTTGTAGATTTTCACGGGTAAAGATATGTAGGTCTTGGTGTATTCGGGTCTTGTCCCGTGCAAGTTTGAGAATACCTTGGCGATGTTTCGACAAGATCCCACTCGCCATCTTCAAGCACCAGCCTGAAGATGGCGAGTGGGATCTCATCGAAACGTCGCCAAGGTATTCTCAATCTTACACAGGACAAGACCCGAATACACCAAGACCTACATACATACATACATATATACATACATACACACACACACACACACACAACATACATACACATGCATACAAACTACATGTTGGAATCATGGAGTCAACAAGAGAAGGACAATAAGAGCTCTTCCTTTTATATCTTTCTGGATACATATGTTGGCTGATAAAGTACATTGGCTGCCACAACCAAGGTACCTTGGGATGTTGCTATGTGGCATCTTAATTAACAGTGGCTTCCTTTGATTGATGGGAGGTTATTCCAATTTCCTTCAAAGTCTATCTCTGATGACTGGATCAAATGCTGATTTTTAAGTTCATGTACAAATGTAACATGCTTCACAGGGAGTACAACATTTTCACTTCTTAAATTGTGAAGAATAATACAAACATAAAGTGGTGACTTCACTAATGTGTTTATGTTATTTTATTGGCACCAGTAAAGAAATGGCTTGACACTGCTTTATTCCAACATGGCTTTTGGGAGATCAAGGTGGATGGTGTGAGGAACTTTCTAATATAAGGTTCAGCCATGAGATTCCCTGAAAAACTCTAAGCCTAAACTCTGACCTTGCAGAGTTTTCAACTCCAGTAAAGTGTTACCATCCATTGAGATTAGGCAGAATATTCTAATTACAGAGGTGTCAAACTGGCAGGCCATGGGCTGGATACGTCACACACAGGCCACATCTACCCCAATTCCACGAAGGGGAAAAATGTCATGAAATGTCATGTGATGGCAATGTGATGTGGCAAGTTTGTCACCTGTGTTCTAATACAATACAGACCTTTCTTCCCCTATTTTTTCCAATTCAGTGGTTTATAATAAAGACGTTAAACAGAGAGTTTATTGATCACACTTGGCAAATTGACTGAATAAGAACTAGCCAGATCAGTTCTGACTCTTTTCTTATGAATAGCAAATCATTTTCATTCCCTGAAATCTGCAGCACATAATTTAAATGAAGAAAGAAGATCAACAATCAGCTGAGAAACTGAGGAGAGATTCACATCAGATAAAATAATATTTTTTTAACGAAAATCAGTATAATTAAGAAATTCTACCATAGTTTAGCCAAGACATTCATAGTTGTTATTTGATTTCAAATAATAATAGGAAACATTTTTTCGTGCTTTTTGTGCACAGTGCACCTTAGAATTTATTTTTAGATTCCTTCATGAGGAGGAAGGAGTTGTTTTCAACTGAATGAGCTGGTAGAATATATTTGTGCTGATCTTCCAGCAGTCTACTAATCATTTTAGTCAGTGGTTTATGTGCCTAGATTCAGCACTAATGTATAATTACCCTGCTTTTATTTATTTAGGGAGGTGCAATGGCTCAGTGGTTAAAATTACTAAGCTTTGCCTGGGTTTATGACCCGAGCACCATTCAATGAGGTGAGCTCCTTTTCCTGCCCCAGCTCCTGCCCACCTAGCCTTTGAAACCATGCAAATGTGTGAAACCATGCAAATGTGAGTAGATTAATAGGTTCCACTTCAGTAGGAAGGCTTATATGCATCTTTGGCATATAGCCATGCTGACCACATGACCATGGAAAATGTCTCCGGACAACACTGGCTCCCTCTGTCAAGAAACGAAAATGAGAATTGCTCCCTAAAATCAGACATGACTGTTCAGGGAAACCTTTATCCTTATCTATTTACTTAACTATAATATGTTCTTTTCAACTAGGTTAGTAAATCTAAAATTTGGTAGTTTTTACATATTACTTTTTGTTCTTCAAGCTTTGAAGATAAGACAGTTGGGGTCGATTTAAAGTTACGACAAAATTGTATTCTGTGACTGATATAAAGCACCTTAAGTTCAAAGAGCTGTGTTGCATAATCTAGATAACACTGCTCTCTGCTGTTCACAGATTGCACTGAAATATGCTATAAGCATCCATAGCACAAGTAAGAAAGAATCACCACAGGGCAAATAGAAGATTACCAATTTCTCAATTGTTGTATAAGCTAATGAATATTTAATTCTGAAAACTTCCTACATTAATTCCACTTAGGATTAATTTCAGGGTTTGTAATTAGTGGTTCATTTGCCGTCACTGCTACTACAATTGAAAACAAATTCATTTGCATTCTTTGAAAAGTTTATAATTTTGGAGAAAGTGAGCTGGTCGTTTGATTTGAGACTTGATGAGTTTCTCATTTTACTGCTTGCAAATTCTGTTTGGCTGTTGTGCATATAAATTTGACAGGGGAGCTTTCTTTCAATATTTTTTTAATTGATCTAGTTAGTCCTGGCCCAAAATAGTCTTAAATGCTTTTTAATGTACTTTTCCTAATGCGCGCACACTTTGTATACATTTTTTCTAACAGAAGTGTGCATAATATGATATGCGTTGTTTCATGCTGTATTATCAGCCTTTTGATGTTATGTGTTGTGTGTGCTTGTAGGCGGACTTGTTTCCTTGGAGGTGGTTGCGTCGGCTTGGAAGCTCTGCTGGCGCGAAGATTGAGAAGAGCATGGGGAGTGGCCGTTGTTATCTTCAGCATGGTGTGGATGAGCCGGTCTGGGTTGCCTGTATGGAGAGCCGCCGCCTCGGGTCGTACTTGATGCTGGTTAGACCCGGGGCGGCTGGAATTTGTTCTGGGGCAGCCCAGTGACTGGTCCAGGAGCAGATGACGGCGGTGCCCTGGTTTGGAGCCACCATGGAGCCCTGGCTTGGGGCAGCCATGGAGCCTGGCTTGAAGGTGGATGACATCCTCCAGCGGAGCACTGCTGTTGTTGGGAGATGCTGGGGTGCCTGGCTGCTGTGGCTATGCTGAACTGGTGGTTTTGTCGACTTGGAGATCTTCCACCGGGCTGGGTTTCCCCTCCTTTTTTCATCTGCCCAGGTTGGTGGGGTTGATGGCCCCCACTGCTGTGAGAGGGTGGTGGTGGTCTTGTTTTTGCTTTCTACCCAGCCTGCCACTGTGAGAGGGTGGCAATGTCTGGTTGTGCTACCTCACCGGACTACACCATGGCCTTGACATTGGAACTTCCACCGCAGTGAGAGGGCGGTGGCTGGACCTCCTTCCATCTGGTCTCCCCTGGTTACCATGAGAGGGTCCCCGGTTTGGAGACCCTGTGATGCCATGGTATATATATATATATCTGGACAGGATTGAATGATTGTCATCTAGCCTTTGTTTCCATCTCCTACTGCCCCCATTTCATGGACAATTATGGTTTTAAAGACTTACTCAACTGCAGAATTACAGGCCCTGGGGAATGTCCCCCTGTCCCTGGTGTGGCCTGTCAGACTAACTAAGGCCTACCTTAATGACGGATCTTGGGATCCCGAGAGGTGGCATAGTGCACATAGGGGTTTTAAACTGTGTAAAGAGAGGGGTTTTAATGCACAATTGTTAATTTTTAATCTAAATTTTTAAGGGGGTTAGGGAGGGGGGAGGAATGTAGGACTTGGTCAGGACTTGGGAGGGTTCCACGGTCCAATCTCAGTCCAGGTCAGGCACAGGTCACAATGGGGAGGGGCTGGGGCTGGGGTGCTCTGTGACTCTAGGGGCTGGGGTGGGGACTGCAATCTCCACGGTGACTGGGAATGGCAGGAGATGGAGGAATGGAGAGTCGTATCGTAGTTCTGGAGCATGCCCTCGCTATCTTCCAGCCTCCTGTTTCCACCTGTTTCCTGGGGGTATGGGAGACCAGGCCCCTGAGCTCAGGTTGGTTTATTTAAATGCCAGGTCTGTGGTTAACAAAGCTCCCCTCATCCGTGAGTTGATTGAGGAGAAAGATGCAGACCTGGCTTGCATTACAGAGACCTGGTTGGGTCCAGAGGGGGGAGTCCCTCTGTCTGAGTTACGCCTACCAGGTTTCCGTATGCTGCACCAACCTTGAGCCCAGGGTAGGGGCGGAGGGGTGGCAGTTGTGATTAGGGAGACCCTTTGTCCGTGGGAGGCCATTGTCCCTCAGATTGGTGGGTGTGAGTCCCTTCTCCTGAGGTGGGGCCCTGGTGGTCAGTTGGGCCTGTTGCTCATGTACCTTTCTCCCAGCTGCGTGACAATGGCACTGCCCGAACTACTCGACGCCCTATTGGGGTGGCATTTGAGTTCCCCAGACTTGTTCTGGGGGTTTCAACCTGCCTTCTCTGGGTGGAGCGTTGAGGATGGATTGGGAGTTCATGGCTTCCATGATGGCCATGGACCTGACCCAAATAATTCAGGGTCCGACTCATGGTGGGGGACACGCACGTTGTTTTATCTCTGGGCAGTGGTATAATGCTCTGGGTGGGGGATCACCAACTACTTTACCCCTGTCATGGACTGATCATTACCTCCTCTGGCTGGTCTTCCAGTGTGCCACCCCACGTTCTGGGATGTGGAACTGATTAGATGGTTCCACCCTAGGTGCCTGATGGACCCGGAAGGGTTCCAGATGGCACTTGGGTTGATTCCTGCCTCCCTTACCCACAGCCTGGCTGAGGCTCTGGTGGATGCCTAGCAAAGGGCTGCCTCAGAGGCCCTTGACTGCGTTGTCCCTTTATGGCCTCTGACCCGGTGCAGATCCCAGTTGGCTCCATGGTTTTCTGTGGAGCTCCAGGAGATGAAGCACTGGAGGAGGGGCCTAGAGAGCAGTTGGAGGTCTAGTCATTCCAAATCTGACCGATCACAGTTAAGAACCTTCACTAGGTCTTATCTTGTGGCGATGGGAGCAGCGAAGTATGCTTACTTCTCCACTCTCATTGCATCCACAGATAATCACCCAGCTGCCCTGTTTAGGGTCACTCGCTTTCTCCTTAATCAGGAGATGAGGGAGGACCCTTTGCAGGGGCAGGCCGAGGAGTTTGATCAGCATCTGACAGACAAGATTGCTCAGATCCGGGCTGGTCTGGACTCCGACTGGTTAGAGTCGGACAGGGGGAAATGATGGGTCTTGTGGAGACCATCTGGGATGAGTTTGATCCTGTGACCCCAGATGAAGTGGACAGGATCATGGGGAAACTGAGTAGCACCATGTGTTTATTGGACCTGTATCCCTCCTGGCTGGTTTATGCCACCTGGGAGGTTACATGAGGCTGGCTCCAAGCAGTGGTCAATGCCTCCTTGAGTGAGGGGTCCTTCCCCTCCACCTTGAAGGAGGCAGTGGTGAGGCCTTTCCTCAAGAAACCTGCTCTGAACCCGGCTATTCTGAACAACTTTCTTCCCATCTCCAACCTTGTTGCGAAGGTTGTTGAGAGGGTGGTGGCCAGACAGTTCCCATTGTTCCTGGAGGAAACTGATTACCTGGATCCATATCAATCAGGTTTCAGGCTTGGGTACAGCATGGAAACGGCATTGGTCGCACTGGAGGATGATCTCTGGAGGGCTTGGGACAGAGGTTATTCCTCTGTCCTGGTCCTATTAGATCTCTCAGCGGCTTTTGATACCATCAACCATGGTATCTTACTGCGACGCCTCGGGTTGGGAGTGGGAGACACTGTTTTACAGTGGTTCTCCTCCTACCTCTCAGGTCGTACGCAGTCGGTGTTGGCAGGAGGACGGAGGTTGACCTTGAGGCCCCTCTCTTGTGGAGTGCCCCAGGGATCGGTCCTCTCCTCCCTTCTGTTCAACATCTATATGAAACTGCTGGGTGAGATTATCCATGGTTTTGGGGTGAGGTACCATCAGTATGCTGATGATACCCAGCTTTTTATCTCCACCCCAAACCAACTCAGTGATGCCCTCGACATGATGTCCTGGTGCCTGGAAGCGGTACAGATCTGGATGTGGAGGAACAGACTTCGTCTCAACCCGGCCAAGACTGAGTGGCTGTACGTACCAGCATATCGGATGATCCAGGATATTCCTTCTTTAACTATGGGGGGTGAGGTATTACCCCCTGTAGATAGGGTGTGCAACTTGGGTGTCCTCCTGGATTCACGGCTTAGTTTAGAGGAACAGATGGGAGCTGTGGCCAGGGGGGCATTTGCTCAGGTTCGTCTTGTGTGCCAGTTGCACCCCTATCTGGACTGAGATGCCTTGCATATGGTTACTCATGCTCGTTACCTCCCGTGTAGACTACTGCAATGCTCCCTACATGGGTCTGCCCTTGAGGACCACTCGGAGGCTTCAGCTGGTGCAGAATGTGGCTGCACGGGTTGTGATGAGAGTGTCCCGATACTCCCATATTACACCCCTCCTGCGTGAGCTGCATTGGTTGCCGGTTGCCCTCTGGGTGAGATTCAAGGTGCTGGTAATCACCTATAAAGCCCTACATGGCTTAGGGCCGGGGTATTTATGGGACCATCTACTGCCAGCAACATCTTCCCAGTGTCCCGTGCTCCCACAGACAGGGCCTCCTCGGGGTGCCATCGGCTAGACAGTGTCGCCTGGTGACCCCCAGGGGGAGAGCCTTCTCTGTGGGTGCACCCACCTTGTGGAATCAGCTGCCCTTGGAGCTCTGGATGGCCCCTGACTTTCGATCCTTCCGTCACGGCCTGAAGACATGGCTTTTTCAACAGGCCGACCTGGACTGAGGGGGGTTATTTCTATTGTTTTATTCATTTTTAATCTAGAATTATTGGGATTTTGATTTAATAGTTTTTTAAATCTTAAATTTTGTACTGTTCTTTTTATTGCTGTGAGCCGCCCTGAGTCCTTTGGGAGATAGGGCGGCATATAAATCCCAAAAATAAAATAAAATAAATAAAAATAAATAAACAAATTATTGAAAACCTGACAAAGCTTCTCTTTCAATTTTACATTAAAGAGAGTCAACAATGGGGCAGCCTTGAGAATCTTTCTCACATTTTCCTGTTTTCCTGGATAGGGCCATGTTTTACTATGATTGTGTTCATAGAAACTGGTATTCTCTGACAGTGCTTAAATACATTTCAGCAAATTTAAACATTTAAAATTTAAACCTACATTATGGAACATTTTCTGAAACTTTGATTAAATGTTGTAGAATTAAATACCTTCCATATCTTGCCATTTTTTTTCTTTCTGCCCTTAGTTCAGTTTTAGACTCCTGATGACTTCCTGGACTATATCTCCTACAGTCTTTGTGGCAAGATTTTCATGGTAAGACACTGTCTCTTTAGGGCTTAGAGAAAAGGACTGTCTCAAGGTCTCCCAGGTGGCTTTGTATCTAAGGCAGGACTCCAGATTCTTTTTTTCTAAATTCAAAAGCCTGAGACAATAATTCTTTCATGACAGTTACTTCAGTCTACAAAGTAATATTGTTTGCTCTTTCTCTTCCACCTTATCAATTTTTACAATGTTGTTTCAAATTCCTTTTGCTAACCAGGAATAAATATGGCATCATAAGTAGAATGTACCAGATAATTAAGTATATTATTTATGTGAATTATTTCCCATATGAATACATGCCTAGCTACAGGATGTCCTGGGATTGTTAATGTCAAGCTTGTTTGATAACTTATTTTTTTTCCAAGTTAGTGCAAAATAATAAATGGGAATTATGAATTTAAAATACAATATTAATCAGAAAACAAATGAGACAAGAGTAGCTTCTTAGAAGTTGTAATGTTAGCATTGAAAATTCACTGAAAGGAATTCTGGAAAATGAACAGAGTATTTTGTAACAAGAAAGCTCTCTGTCATTTATTCTTAATTTGAAATTTATATTTATCAAGTTATATCTGCTTTAAAATAAATAGTTTCATTTTGGAATTCAAAGTAACTAGAAGACTCCATAAAAGAAACATATTTTTCCAGAAAAGCTCAGCCTTTTACTTTTGTTAGCAAAATAATAATTCTTAATGAATCTGTTTAATGTACTGTATCTGAGGTGACCACTTCCAGAAGCATGCAGTAGAGTGCAGCATGGTTCCTTGTTTATATCATGATGGAGGCTCAATTGTTCCTCTGATTTGCAACATTGAATCGCTTGTAGCTCTTAAAGCCTGAATGGGCAGTTGGAAAATTGCTGCAGTGTGTCTGTGTAAATATTCCTTTGACCAGAATAATAGATGTTTCCCTCTTTGCTTAACCATGTACATTATTACAGCAAATCCAGAACTGGTTTTCATTTCTACAGGGTTGAGACTGAAGCTTCCTCTGCTGCAGAAAAATCATGAATTTGTGTACTGATGGAAAGAATGTGCTATTCGGTCCAGATCCTGCTTAAATTCTAAAATGAAAAATGAAAAAAGGCTGTTGAAAGCAATGCCCTTTGATCTAGAAATATTTGCTGTCTGTTCAGTTGGTTAGGAGGGGGTTTATAGAGTAATATTTTGCATATATAAGATCCTCCATCCAGCTCCTAGCATTTGCAGGTAGATTATACCCAAAAAACAACACTTTTACCTGAAAGTTTAGGAAACTTCTGACAAGCAAACCTGTGGCATTAGCTTAGTTTTCTCTAATCCAATGATTTACAGATATGGGGGTTATAAATCAAGGTCCATTTAATTGAAAATTATGAGAATTACAACCCCATATTTCTGGAGGGCACTCTGTTGATATAAAGCATTTTCACACTTTCCAGGATAATTCTAGACAATCAATAGGATGTGCAACACCCCTTAGTATAGGCTCACTGACTTAAAATTCCATTCCATTACTATCCACATTCTGTTGTAACTATATGAGCTAATGCTTAATAAGTGTTTATGTAGCATTTTATTTATATTTTTCAAGGAAGTTATTGGTAGATAAAATCCATCAGGATACCATTATTAATTGATTTGGTGTGTATTAGATGTGTTTTATATGACTATATGACTTTTCAAAATTCAGTAAGTTTCACGGATCATATTTCATTTGTCCTGTACCATCATCTTCAATCCCATTTGTCCTGTATCCCTTTCTAAATTCCCTGTAAGCATCACATCACCAATAGAAAACCTAACTGCAATGTTAGCATTCAAACATCAGCAAAGCATGTGTATTGAATGCATTGTTATAGGCGAGGCAGTTTTTCATTCATTAAGGCAGAGATCACACAGACTGATCACCCACAAACTTCAGAGGAGTTGTATATGGGGCCAGAGGCAAGTTTTGAGTTAAATCACTCAGCTGGCTTCATGTTTAAGAAGGGCACCAAAGTCATGGTCTCTCTGTTTCTAGGCCTAATGCATTAACCACTATTCCAGATTGGCTCTCTAGCTTCATTTAGGAATGTACATAAATATAAATCCAATAAAGAGCCTCTTTCATCTATATTAAAGCTTAGCTCTGTCATCTGACCTTAATAGGATATACCTCTGAGTATGATAATGGTGGGAATCTTCAGTTCACCCTCCATTCTTACTTATTCTTGCCTGTATTTGGTAGCCATTCTTACCCTACCTACTTATAAAGTAAAGATAAGGAACCTGTGGCCCACCAGAGGATGCAGATATACAGTAGTGGAAGCTATGATGCAGCAATACCTTGAGTCCAGTGGTGGGATTCAAATTTTTTTACTACCAGTTCCATGGGCATGGCTTGGTGGGCATTGCTTGGTGGGCATGGCTTGGTGGGTGTGGCTTGGTGGGCATGGCAGGGGAAGGATACTGCAAAATCCCATTCCTTTCCCACCCCAAATACCTGCTTTCCAGCTCTGTTCTCCTGTGCAGGGCAACAAAAGAAGACCCAACCAATCAGCTAGGATTGGGAGGCAAAGAATAGATGGGGAGGGGCCAGTCAGAGGTGGTATTTGCCGGTTCTTCCAACTACTCAAAATTTCCGCTACTGGTTCTCCAGAATACTGGTGCTGAATACCACGTCTGATTAAGCCCTTCCCCCTTCTAGAAAGAATGAACATACTGTAGACTTATTTGAACACTGCAGTATTTGTCCTATAGAGAATAAAGTTATGACTCTAACATATGTTTTTTTCCCCTTAATCTCTGACATCTGCTTCATTTTTCTTCTTCATCGTAGAACAACTGCTATTAGAATCCTGGCTCTGTGATGAGACTTTATCTGTGAAGTTTCATGCCCCAATTGCTTACCTGACCTTACCTCTTTTGACATTTGGAAGATGAATCATCAGCATTTCTTTAGTTTAGAGTGCTAGCTGACTATTCAAGTCTCTCCTATAATTAACATGGGGCTGATCATGCCAAAGTTTATGGGAAGTAAATCATATTTGACTCTTTCACTATGATTCTAAAATGTATGTTAGATAGGGCAGAAGAACCAAAACAGCCTGATCATCCCAAATGATAAGGAGATAGATGACAAGAAACAGATTGTTGCCTTTTCTGGGAGGGGATGAAAGGAGAAGCAATGAAAGTATAATAAAGGACATATTAGAAGGTACTACTATTACTAGAAGGGCCAGGGCTTGGATCCCTTGTAGGAATGTACACTTTAGAGGCACTGAGTCAAATCATAGTAAATTCATCCTATGTTGCTATCACTTGCTAGATTCCAGCTGTAAAGGTCACTGTATGATTTACATTGCTTTTTGTGTAAACACATCTAGGAGTATATACTATATATACAGTATGTTCGGCAACACTGCCAAATTTGGAGCTCTTGTGCATTCTTGTGGCACAAAGCCCAGGGATTACTATGATTTGTGCATGTCAATATAAGATACATGTTGCATCTAACTCCAATTAATTTGGTCTTTAATTTAAGTGAGGATTTTTCTCTGAAGTTGGAGGTGAAGGATAGAACAATGCACTGGGCAAAAGGTTTTACTGATCCTGGGGAATCTCCACATGATGTAGAAGCCTAGTTATGGAGGGAAATGGGATCAGTATATATGTGCAGGTGTGAGGAGGAGTGGAGAAAATGCAGCTGCTCCAGAAGTAGCATACCCTATTTTCATTCATGTAAATATAATCACACATGGGGGTTCTAGATAAAGGAGTAGGAATTTGGGAATAGCTCTTTCAATGCCTGCCTCTTTTAAAAATCTTGTTGCATAGTATTTTGACAGATACTTTTGGTTTTTATTATTGCATTCATTTTTTTAAAATGTAGGCTTGATAGACAAATTGAACTGAGAATACAAGTATAAACCTTACATACTGTGGAAATATGAGCTTTCTTAAAAGCATGAAATGCCTATTTGTCCATGTAGAAACACGTGCCTCTTAAAGAAAGGTATAGAAATTAATCAGCATGGATAGCAATCTTTGTTGTTATTTGAAATCCAGTAAGATCTCGTTTAGGATTTTCCTGATTTTCCTATATCTTTCATTCATTTTTTAAAGAGCTTTTCTGGACAAAAATGATATCTAACAATTACAGATGGCGAGATGCAGAGGTTCTAGCTCATAAAGTAATTATACTTTGAAAGTCTTATCAGTATATCTACAAACGTTTATTTGCTTTTTTGATCCTTTGCCTGTGGAAGTTACAATTTCCTCTTGGGAAGGGAAGATTTTTTTTAAAATGGAAAAGCTGTGCTAGAGGCAACTACAGGAGGAAGAACACCACATTTCAGATTGATTTCCCAAAAGACCAGAAACCGGGGATCCGAAAAGCCTTTGATATGATGGGAATCAATAGCACACCTCCCTAAATGGAACACTCTGCACCTACTGTGCATTAAAAGCAGGTTGGAGCCTGTCAACAATTCTCTTTGGTTACTTCCTTTCAAAAAGAGTTTTTCAAAAGTGTAGATAAAACAGTAGAAACAGTAGAAACCAGGAAGCAATGGCATCTAGCTTGTGTTGTAAATCTGACTACCAAGGGATGCAATCCAGCACCTTCTCCAAGTATAATGGTGTTGAGTCTTTGTAAACTTAGTATGTCATTCAGAAATCACTGGGTCATTATTTCAGGGCACATGGCCCTTTGTCTGGCTTGAAATCACAATGTGATTAATGTCTCCTGCATATCACACAAAGCAGAAGTGCACATTAAAATCTTTGATGCATCTGCAAAAGACTTAAGGGTTGCACTTATTCTTCCATTAAGAATGCTTTTTATTTTCTCCATCACTTGGATTTCTTATTAACACTCTCCTGCACTACTCTCTCATGTTAGATTAAAGCACCAGGATTGGTATAGGTATTCAAAAGAAAATGGTCAAATATAAGAATGGTGACTAAGAAACCCCTTTTGAAAAATAAACACAGAATTATACTAACATATTTAGAATTAACCTGCATAAATTAAAACAATAGATTTGACCTTTATGTTGTATCTTTATATTTGGGAAGACATGCTGGTTGGAGTAGCTTTCTTCCCTTTTAGTATGTAAGCTTTGACTATCCTTCTAATTTTCCATAGTCAGAGCCCTATTGCTTCCTACAAAAGTTTCATTCCAATGAAACTGGCTGCACTCCAGATGTACTAGGATTACCATTTTCAGAATTTTCATCCAGCCTGCTAATTTGATGAGTTTATTTGCCTAGTCACAGTATTAAAGTGTTGGACTAGAAATGCATCAAAATCTGTGAGCTCAAAAAACTAGAATCACTTTTTGGAAACTTATTTATTGCTAGTAAGGTTGAAAGTCCAGCAAAGTACATAAATTCTCCTGTGCTAGTGATACTTAATATAATTAATGATACAATGATATGAGTCTCTTTCTCTCACTTACCTTCTCACCTGGCCTCAAGCATCTCTTATGTACTGGATCTGTCCCCCCCCACCTCCTTAACTTTGTCTTGCTGCTTCCTCTGTGTTCTTCAGGTCCACCCCAGAATGCTTGGTATGCTACTCAAAACTCATGAATGAATTATTAACAAAGACATAAATAGCAATATTTTATTACCAATATGTTGTTATCCTGATTATTATTTGCTCCTATTATCATAAAGCCAAGGGATTTTTAATCTTACCCTTACCAGCCCTTACAATAGGTGTAATTTTCCTACTAATTAGTAATGAAATTATTTAGCTTTATCCTTGATCATGTTTTCTCACTGTTTTGTGAAATTGTAGCCAGTGAGGTTAGTTTATTGTTCAGCATGCCATGCCAATTGAGCAAAAAGTTAGGTAAATCTAAATTAAATTATCTGTTGTGCAAATGCAGCCAAGTATGCCCTTCCAGAAAAGAAAACCCCGAAAAGAATATTCTGATTTTATTTGTATCAACTTAATCATTTAAAGATTTAAAGATAAGCCAGCAGTGTGCTGTAGCTGCCAAAAAAACAAGCCAATTCAATCTTAGGCTGCATTAATATTGGGATAGAATCAAAATCATATGAAGTGTTATTACCCCTTTATAATGCCTTGGTAAGGCCACATTTGGAATATTGCATTCAGTTTTGGTTACCACAATATAGAAGAGTTTGTCAGATGTGGAGCAAGACAGAAAGTACAAAAAATGGAATTACAAATTATAAACAGCAAACCTGACTGAAGTTTTAAAACTTAATGGGTGACAAATGGCAAACCAAAAGAATGTCTTAGAAAATGTTTTCTTACTGGATCTACAAAAGGGGCTTGCTAAATACTTAAAGAAGTCTATGTGACGGAATAACGAAGAGCAATTAAATCCCACACAAATATTTGAATGAACTAAAGAATAAGGCTATTTAAAGGAAAAGGAAAGATACCAGGGTTGAAAAGTGTATGTTTTATGGATTTGCTTATAGATAAGGGGTAGGATATGGGATGAAGATATTTCTATTTCTTTGAAGAGTGAAGCTACTTCATTGTTGTAATGAAGGTTGGAAGTCACTTCTTTATATATGTTTTTTCTTTATCATATTCTTTGTTTTCTCTTTTTCTTGCAGTTCTTTCATAGTGTTTTTAAGTTTAAATTGATTTTTTTACTATTATAATCAAATTTTTAATAATGTGTGTTTATGTCTTCTGTTTGGATTTCTTCCCTTTCTAGTTCCTGTTTATGAAAGTGATTGATCTGCTGCTAGATATTAAAATCAAGTGGGTATTTGAAGAATGTGAGCTCTTAATTTTCTTCACACTTGTAAAATTGTGAGCTTAGAGAGCTCTCAAACTCTGAAAAAGCAAGGTTCCTGGTGGCTTAAACAAAATTTATCCAATATATTTTCCATGATAAGTAACTTGTAGGTTCTGTTTTGATGCTCACAATACTCCTGGAAAGGAAAAACGTAAAGCATTTGCTTAATGAGCATTACTGCTGATGTGATAATGGCAGTCTGAAAACATCAAAGCATATATGATTATATTCCTTTTATATTTATTTATAGATATTCCTGATTTTATCCAAAACGAATGGTTATATTTTAAGCAAATTTCTTTATTATTAGATTCAAATGAGTGGTTTCCTCTAGAAAATTTTGCTCGTTGTCATTGAAAGGAACATAGATATATAAATGATACAGGTGTTTCTGATTATTTATGTGTCGTTATTTTTCATTTTTATGATCAGTGATTTTGAGAAAAGATTTCATAATCAGACAGGTACCCTGCAGGAGAGCTGATGAACATCATGACATTTCTTGCTTCCCAAAACTTCCTCCCCCTTCTTCACTTATTTAGCACACTTAGTTGCTTTTGCAAACTCAGATCACCAACAATCTTATACTGCAGATAATTTCCCATTCCTTCTCCCAAGCTAAGGAAACTTCTGTTTCCCAAATTACCTGGACTTATGCCAGAAAACTGCTCCATTGGAAGTGGTTCACTGTTGAAGAACTGCTGGTTGCTCAGCTTGAAAGTTCTGATCAAACTATGCTTTTTGGCAATGCATATTAGACTTCATTTATTTATTTTTACCCCATTTTTATTATTTTTAGCAATAGCTCAAGATGACAAACATACCTAATACTCCTTCTTCCTCCTGATTTTTTCCCCACAACAACTCCTCTATGAGGTAGATTGGGTTGAGACAGTGACTGGCCCCAAGTCACCCAGCTGGCTTTCATATCTAAAACTAGGCAGGACTAGAACTCATGGTCTCCTGGTTTCTAGCCTTGTGCTTAACCGTTAGACCAAATTAACTCTTCTCAAACTGAACCTACCATGACAAATATCAGTGGCCAACTAGTATAGAGAATGATGTGAAGATGAGAGTAACGTACGATTTTGCAGATTCTTGTGCACGACTGATATGATAGAATAACTTAATATACATTTTTTTATTTTTTGTGACCATCCCATCAATGGAAATAACTTATATTTATGGCAATATTTTTTCTCCAGATCTTACATTGTTGTTGTTTTTTTAGATTGTTGATTTTAGTGCTAAATTGTCAAGCCAATGCTTTGTGTATGTATTCATCAAACCAATTTATTGTTTTTTCCTTTGTTAATTTTTATATTTAGGCTCACTGAATAACTAAACTAAGGGATTCAGTTTATTTAGTTAATATATATCTTTAACATGGGGCTGGAGAAGGAAAAATAGAACAGTTCCAGACATCAGACAAATATGAAATTACCTTTTAAACTTTCATAGAATTTGAACTAACAGGACCACATTAACAGGCAAAGATAGCTAATTAATTGCAACCTGATGTCTTTTGAAATTTGCACATCTTCTGAAGTATTTGAAAGCAAGAATTCTTTACATCTCTTCAGCCGCTCTTATCCTTCCCCTCCTCTATGTAGATATTTTACCCAATAATTGCAAAGTACAAAAATGAAGTTGTACATTTTTACTATATGATTCTTATTCATCCAAAGCAGTTCTATTGACCTTAGGGTATGGTTTTGATCTTAAATGAAAGGCAGTATTTTTCCCTTTCTCTGTTTTTGATTTGCAAATTTACATAAAGCCTTTCTTTGGGTTCCTTGAAACATGAAACAGTAACCACAACCATGTCCTTGGAGATTACAGCTAAGTGAATGAATGTGACTAAGCTTTAAATATAAAAAGAAAATTCAAAACAGCCTGCAGGTACAGGCAGTGTAGAAACCTACAGAAATGAATAACCTTGCTATGTCACCTCTTGGTGTATGTTAATAAGTGTATGTTGTTCTCAGTAGCTGTTTGCATAAAACAAACCTATTTTTCTGAGAAAGGATTTTGGTTTGATGCATTGGTAAATATTTCAAGTTAACTACTTCTAATAGTTCAGAATTCTGCAGTATTTATATTCTGGGGATGTAAAGAACTTTCCTTAAAGTTGGCTTGTGCTTTATAGCTTGAGAATGTTCATGACATATTTATAAGAGCTAGAACAGTTTGTTGTCAGGTATATATATGAAAAATTGCAGATCTTATAATCAGATACTGAGAACACATAAAATTAGAGATAATGACTGATGCCTGACTGGATGGATAATAGACCACTTGTAATGGATAAGCAAATATATTTCTATTTGTAAGTGCAATGTTTTAGGAAATATATGGTATATTTGTTTTAGATAAGAGACTAGAATCTGCTGGGAGGAAATGATTGACCATGTAGGCCAGTTTTGTGAATTAAAATAAATAGGGTTCAGACAAAAGCACACCATTTTATTTATTTATTTATTTATTTATTTATTTATTTATTTATTTATTTATTTATTTATTTATGAGACTTTTATGCCACCCTATCTCCCGAAGGACTCAGGGCAGCTTGCAAACTAAAAACAATTTAGATACAAATATACAAATATTAAAAAACAATTAAACCAAGGTCTCATAAATATAACAAATTAAAATACATTTTAAAAACCCTCCCCCAACCCCATCAGTCCGGGTAGGCTATTTGGAACAGCCAGGTTTTTAGGTCGCGGCAGAAAGAGCGAAGGCCAGGGGCCACCCGGAGTTCCAGGGGGAGCTGGTTCCATAGGGTGGGTGCATCCACCGAGAAGGCCCTCCCTCAGGGAGCCGCCAGCTGGCATTGCTGAGTCAACGGCACCCAGAGAAGGCCCTGTCGATGGGCGCGCACAGGATGCTGGGAGGTTGTTATCGGCAGCAGGGTCTCCCACAAATATCTTGGACCAATGCCATGTCGGGCTTTATAGGTTAACACCAGCACCTTAAATCTTGTATTTGTACTTGTTGAGGAGATATGAAGAAAGAGCATAATATTGGGGAAATACTTTGTTTAAGCCAAGCACATTATGAAGCCATCATAGTAGGGAAAAGTAGGTACAAGTGCATGGAAATAGTTCCTTCCTCTATCATAATAATGAAACTTGAAATCATCCAATAAGATCATTATTCTGAACAGGTAAAAGAGAATATTTCTTCATAGCAGTGCTATGAAGTCATATTAATAAAGGGAATTGGTAATAAAATATGATAGGTAAATTGATGGAGAATAAGGTTATCGATGTCCCAAGAGCTAACCACTATTTCCAGTATATTTGGAGATATTGAAATGGTTGGAGAATATCAGTGAGAAGGCACTTTTTTTTGTTATACATATGCATTTTCCCTGGACATTTGATTGAGCACAATGCAAAATATGCTGTAGTTTTTCATTGCAAAGAAAATAATTTAGTCTGAGATATTATTTTGCTATAACAGTTACAATTACTATTACTTTGGATATTTTTAGTTATTACATTGGATCCTGATTACAGTAGGACCAAAAAGTGGGATATAAATCTATATGGTTTTCTGCATGAAATATAGTATATCTATTTCAATCTAGTTTTAGCTCCAGCTTGAGAATTGAAGTAGACTCGGTCAATTTAGAGACTAATAAGCTGGAACTGGACCAGGAACTGGAAGTGAATTGTGGGGCATATCCTGCATTTTCTGCTGGACCTTAGAACATTTTTAAAATGTCGAGTTGTTTGTAACAAAATTTTAGAATTCTTAGAAACGCTGCTGAGAATTCTCAACCAACATAATTGGGAACTCTGGGGTTGCATTTCAACACATCTAGAAGTTTCTAAGCTGAGTAAGGCAGCCTTAGGATATACAGTTCATTTCTGAAAAATAGGAACTAAGAGGAAAGATACCTTATTTATATCAAAAGATATAAAGGCATTCATGAAAAAGTTGAATTTTCCAACTAAAACATAACTACAATTACTGATTAAAGCTGAACATTGTTAAAAGCAATGCACCATCATTACTGAAGATGGTTTCCATAGTGAACATTATTACTCATATATATTCTGTTTTTCTCAGCTTTTATCTAGAACTGAATATTTTATTTCAGCCTTCCTTGAAAGTGGTAACAGAGGTGAAGATTTTTAACACAGTTCTTCAGCCTTTCCTTCCTTAAAGCATCATCAGAGTTGACTTAAGGAGGTCATAAAGTATGATAAACAGTTCCCTTGAGTCATAGTAGTCCATGAAAATGGGCTACGAATGCAATCTCAGGATGTAGAAGTGAAGAGATACAAATTATTGCCTCTGTTGCTTTGTCCAAAAGACATCAAGAGTTTTTCGTGGGCAAGAGCATCCATGGCCTAATTTAGCTGTATGTCAGCCAGTGGATAGGTCAGATCAGTCGAGGTTTGGAGCAAGGTGGTCACTCACTGGCTGATGCAGCTCTACCAATAGTCCTCACCTCACTGCCACAGTTGAGGTTGGAATTTAATTTATTAAATGATGCAGTTGTTATATCACAATTGCATATGTTGCAGTTGTGAAGTAAGTCATCCTGTGACCAGACCCCATTTTATGACAATTTTACTGCAGTTGTTAAGCAGATCACATGGTCATTAATGAAACCAGCTTTCCCAATGACTTTGCTTGTTGGAAGCTGTCTGAGGAAGTTGCAAATCATGATCACATAACTACAAGACACTGCAGCTATAGTAAATGTGACCCAGTTGCCAAGTGCTCTGATTGTGATCACAGGATCATGGAGGTATTGCCATGGTCATAACTTCAAAGACAGATTATAAACCACTTCTCTGAGTCTATCATAGAATGAATGGTTATAGGTCAAGGACTACCTTTAACTAGGGCGGGTAAGCAAGTCTGATCAGGATACATTTGCTCTTTATTTTATTGATTAAATTTATATGCTGCCCATCTCCATATTGAAAGTGACTCTGGGATCATGTAAATATTTATAAATTATATTGAAAAAATGGAATAATATTTCATTTCACAGTTCCTACAGTACATATTGAATTAGAACAGGAGAGAATTAGATATTTCTAACACTGTAATACAAAACTGCTGCAGTTAGAATAATGTTGTTTCTTAGTAAAAGTTTTTTATGAAAGGAACAAATACCCAGGATATTCTTGCTATAAGATATCAGGCTAGAAACCAGAAGACTTTGAGCTCTTAGACACAGAGGCACCTAGGTAACTTTGTGCCAGTTAGTCTCTCTCAGTCCTAGGAGATAGGCAATGGCAAACCACTTATGCAACCTTGTCACAAAATCTGCAGGGAGTTGTTCAGGCAGTTGCCAGGTATCAACCCTGATTTAAAGACATCCATGAAGGAAGGAATAGAATAGAAATAGAATAGAATAGAACAAGAATAAGAATTGAATTGAATTGAATAACAGAGGTGGAAGGGATCTTGGAGGTCTTCTAGTCCAACCCCCTGCCTAGGCAGGAAACCTTATACACTTCAGACAGATGGTTATCCAACATCTTTTTAAAAACTTCCAGGGTTGGAGCATTCACAACTTCAGGAGGCAAGTTGTCCACTGATTAATTGTTCTAAGGCAGGGATCTCCAATCTTGGCCCCTTTAAGCCTGGAAGACTTCTGGCTGGGGAAATTTGGGAGTTAATAATAATAAGAATTTAATAATTTATTCGACTTGTATGCCACCCTTCTCCCTAAGGACTCAGGGCGGCTAACAATAAAACAGCAAATATTTACATAGAATTTACCTAAAAACAAATTAAATCTAAACAAGCCGAAATATACAATAAAACCTTAAAACCTTAAAGTTAAAACAATTAAAAACCCCCACCAGGGTCATTCCATGCCAGCCTGTTGAAACAACCAAGTCTTCAGGTCCCGGCGGAAGGAGCAGAGATCAGGGGCCAGATGGAGATCCATGGGGAGCTGATTCCAAAGGATGGGTGCTCCCATGGAGAAGGCCCTAGCCCTGGGAACTGCCAGCCGACAATGCCCGATGGTAGGAGGAACAGGGCAATCAGAATGTGATGATGGCAGGAGGTGTTCCCGCAAGTACCCTGGACCCAAGCCATTTAGGGCTTTATAAGTTGTTACTAGCACCTTGAAACTAACCCGAAGGCAACTGGCAACCAATGCACGGAGGGTGTAACATGGGAGTATCAGGATACTCCCATCACAGCCATGCGCATTCTGCACCAGTTGTAACCTCCGGGTAGTTCGCAAGGGCAGCCCCATGTAGAGAGCATTACAGTAGTCAATTCTAGAAGTGACGAGCGCATGAGTGACCGTTCGAAGGGCATCTCGGCTCAGGTAAGGGCGAAGCTGGCGAACCAGCCGAACCTGGGCAGAAGCTCCCCTGGCCACAGCCCCCACCTGCTCCTCCAAACTGAGCTATGGATACAGGAGGACACCCAGATTCCTCGCCCTATCCACGGGGGGCAACACCTCTCCCCCCATGGCCAAAGATGGAACATCACCAGAAAACCGAGATGCCAGTAAGAACAGCCACTCTGTCTTGGTCGGGTTGAGTTGGAGCCTATTTCTCCCCACCCAGACCCGTACCGCCTCCAGGCATGAGACATCACAGAGAGAGCATCACTGATCTGGCCTGGGGTGGAGATATAAAGCTGGGTATCATCTGCATATTGATGATACCTCACCCCAAAACCTCGGATGATCTCGCCCAGCGGTTTCATGTAGATATTAAACAGGAGAGGCGAGACAACCGACCCTGTGGCACCGCACAAGTGAGGGGCCTTGGAGCTGATCTCTGCTCTCCTGTCAACACCGACTGCGAGCGGTCCGAGAGGTAGGAGGAGAACCACCGCAGAACGGTGCCCCCCACCCCCCACCCCCAAAGCCGCCGCAGAAGGATACCATGGTAGATGGTATCGAAAGCCACTGAGAGGTCTAATAGGACTAGGACATAGGAAAAACCCCTGTCCCGAGCCCTCCAGAGATCATCCATCAGCGCGACCAATGCTGTCTCCATGCTGTGTCCAGACCTGAAGCCCGATTGATACGGGTCTAGATAATCAGTTTCCTCCAGGAACAAGGGAAGTTGCTGCACCACCACACTCTCAACAACCTTCGCTAAAAAGTGAAGGTTGGAGACTGGATGATAGTTATCCAAAACGGCTGGGTCCAGAGCAGGCTTCTTGAGGAGGGGTCTCACCACCGCCTCCTTCAAGGTGGCAGGGAAGACTCCCTCACTCAAAGATGCATTGACAACTGCCTGGAGCCAGCCGCATGTCACCTCACTGGAGGCACACACCAACCAGGAGGGACACGGGTCCAATAAACATGTGGTGGAGGACAACCTCTGCATGATCCTGTCCACTTCATCAAGGGAGACCGGGTCAAATTCAACCCAGATAGAATCAACCAGATCCGCCGTCACCTCATCATCAGACCACTGCCAGTCCAAGTCCAAGCCAGCCCGAATCCGAGCGACCTTATCCGCCAGATGTAAACTAAATTCCTCTGCTCTGCCCTGCAAAGGGTCCGCCCCCTCCCTCACTTGGAGGAGGGAAAGGGTGACCCTGAACAGGGCCACAGGGCGATCATTGAAATTATATTTGTATGGAAATGGGAAGGTTTGGACACACACTGTTCTCAAAAAAAGAATTTTTATGTTTTTGTTTGTTTGTAATAATGTAATAGTGGTTTGCCTATATTGTATATTCAGGGGCCGGGAATGGTGGTGATATGATAAAGCAAAATGTAGTAAGGAAAATTAATTTACTAATATGGAATATTTTGTATTCAATGATATTGGAGAAGATGAGACACAATCTACCGGCACACTGTATACTGAGTTTGTATTCTTGTCAAATAATAAAAAATATTGTTCTAAAAAAAAAAAAAGAATGAGCGTTATTTTTAAAATGTCAGTTCCCAAAGCCAAAGATAGCCAAATGCCTGGATATTACTTGATCATGAAAAATGTTAATGTATCTGGATGTCAATACATTGCATTCAAACAAGACTGAATGCATCTGGCTTAGGTATTAGACATTGAATAACAAATAGTTTTTGTACTTCTTTATATGCAAAGTGTTTCATTTATTTTATTGTATTTATTCTGTGCTTCTCAGATACAACAAAAAAATCCTTCTGCTCCTCATCCTCAGTCCAATCTCCAGTGAGCATTATTATGTTACAAAAAATTTTATAAAGAAAATTAATTGTTAGAGCTTTCTGTGTTGAATTTACTACACATAATTATACTTTAGCATCTGACCTACAAATCTCTCTTTATTTAATAGCTAACTAATGGGAGTTATTTTTCTCAGCTTTGCCCCTGAGACATTGTTATATTTCACAGGAAAAAAAAATCACACTTCTTGAATCAATAGTATTGCCATGGGGACTTCTGAAAAAAAAAACAACTCTGAGAGAGGCTATCTCAGTGTCTTCTATGTTAGCGTCCTTTGGATATCTAGTTTAATGAAGTGCAGGTTGGGTCTTGAATGATCTCCAAGAAGTCACTTGTAAACTGTACTGTCGGTAACCAGCTAAAAGCTTTAAGGAAGTGCCTGAAAGTAAGCAGTTAAATTATGAGACGACTCACAGTGCAAATTATAAAAGAGAACAGACAGAGGGGGGAAAAGGGTGTTTAAACTGCAGTAATTCAGGGAAGTCTTCCAATGAGCCAGGCTGTACCTTTGGATCAACAAATATTTGCCTTTTTTATATTATTAGGGTTATTTCTAATTACAAAAAAGACATTTCTTCTTTCTCATCATTACATTGGGCAATTATCAGTTTATTTATGAGACCAGAAAATATTTAAGTGTGGGAAAAAGTTTTCATTGCAAAAGGAAATGAATAAACCAAGGAACCCCAGATGCCAGGGGAGGCGAGGGGTGAAGTGTGTGTGAAGCTTTAGAAATAAGAACAAAATGTTTGTAACCATAGAATAAGAGATTGTTTTACATTTATATTTATAACTGCTATAAGAAAATCAGAAATCATATCTTTATAATATTTTTTCTTTTGATTTGTCTTCTTTCCTCTTTTTAATGCTTGTAATTTTTTATTCTCTACTAAAATTTTTAATAAAGATTATATGTATATGTTAAAAAGAAATAGGAACAGAATGCCTACTGCTAATTCCAGCAGCTGCAGAATGAAATCCAATTTTCAACATGCTTTCATTTTATACCTCATGTCTCTCTTTCAAAAAATGTATTATATCAAAATACGTGTATCTTCACTGAGAGCTTTGGGGGTGAATGGGAGAGGGAAAACTCTTTTACAAAGAACATTCAATCTCCTACCTTTTAGAAATAATTACTAGAGAAGGATTTGAACTAAAAGCAATAATACAAAGACTGTGTTTATACTGAAAATAATTGACGTCGTTCCTTTTACCTAGAGAAGAATAGACTTTGGACCATCTCCATGCTCCCAAGATTATTCTTGTAGAATAGGATTTGAGCTCAGAAATAGTCCACCCAAAGTGGCAATATACTGTATATGGCATCATCACTGCTGGTTCAGTGCATATTAGATCTATCTCATCTCTACAAGTCAATTCAGACATTTGCTTTCTGTAGCATGAATTCAAAAGGTAGAGGAGGGAACCAAACAGTCAGCTATACTGGATTTAATAATTACTAGTGATGTTGAAATGATAGCAGGGGTTGACATTACGGGAACTTTGGGGAGAGTGACCAGGCCATATTGGAATTCAACATAATGCAGGCACAAATAATACAACAAAGTCAAACAAGTTTCTTAGATTTTAGGACAACTAATTTCAACAAACTTAGAGCTTAAGAAGAACTTCATGGATGGAAATCTTAAGAGAAAATAAAATTCAAGAAGCTTGGGAAGCTTAGAAAAATGAGATTATAAAAGCCCAGTTTAGAACAATACAATTGAGAAAGAAAAATATGAATCTCCAGATTAAAACAGCACAGTTGCATACAAATTCATTGATAAATTGAGAGACAAAAAGCACAAGTACAGTATGAAATCTGAAAAGAGGAACAAATGACTTAAGCAGAATACTAGCAAATAGCCTGAATCTGCAAAGATGAAGACTCACAATGAACTAAGACTTGCAACAAATGTCAAAATTAGTAAAAAGAAAATCTTTCAAAATGTAAAAACAAGAAAGGAGCTGGTAGGTAGCAGAAAAAAGCAGAATTTCAAGGAGGTAGGACTTCATTTATTTGTTTCTGAATGTACTTCTCTAAAGACTTTTACATTGATTAATCAGATACAACATGAATAGTTACTATTTTGATAAGGGTTTGATGTGGATCTGCTTAATTGTCAGCCTTTTTTCTAGGTTGCTCCAATGGTTGATCATTCAGTGAAGATACTGACCCAGCATTCTAACTTTGTGAATTTGTGCATCAAAAGCTTGATATACATATTTAATATTTCATCTATTGGGACTTAATTATCCATTGGATTTCACCTTTCCATAGATCTTTATTTGCATAGATCTTTCTCTCCTATCTATACGAGAGCTTAGCACACTTTGGAAATGATTGGGAAGAAGTGTTTTGGACATGAATGCAGGACCCGTCTGCTGTTTATTAAAGCATACGTGTTTTCACGGGGAAGGCTTTCTATGAGCTAGGAAAAAAAACAATACTTCTTATTTAATGACCTTAATAATTAAATAGCACATCTATATATTTCTAAAACTCTTGTCATGACCTTTAATTGGGGGGGGGGAGAATGCATTAAAGTGCAACTATTTTTGAATCAAATTACCTCAGATGGGCTGATTTATAAAACGTATCCAAAACCCAGGACTCATGACTACTCATGCAGGAGTGAAATTTGGAGATGTTGTGATTCCTTAGTAGTACTGATTGCCGCTGTGCTGCTATTGCTGCTGTGGTCTTGTGATCTTCATTTATAACATTACATGACAGTTTTCCAGCTAGTCTTGCACTCCCTTGCTCCCTCCACCACTCATCACCACCACTTGCTTACTTGCAGTACCTCTTGGGTTTCCTTCCCCACCCTTTCTAACTCCCACGATACCATCCCATATACAATTTCTGATCCACAGCCCCATGTTCTCCCTTGCTCCCTCAGCCAGTACCAGTCATTTAGCTACCTGCTGGCCTTGGACTTGAAACTTCCTGCTGGCTTTCCACTGACTTTCTCCTTGCCAGCTTCCTACAAATAAAGTAAATGGGGAAGCCAGCAGGAATTCTAAGGAAGGAAGAAAAAAAGGCAAGAAGGCAACTGAATAGAAAGATAATGACAGAATGAAAAAAGAAGGTAAGGAAGGAAAGGGGATGGGGGAGAGAAGGAAGGAAGGAAAGAAGGAAGGAAAGGTTTTTGATGCTTCCTGTCAGTTTTCCACAAGAAAACTCAATGGGGAATCTTGCAGGAAGTTCAAGCCGCCCCGAGCCGCCCCGAGTCCTTGCGGAGAGGGGGCGGCATATAAGCCCAATTATAAATAAATAAATAAATAAATAAATAAATAAATAAATAAATAAATTTGCTTTCGCTCACAAAACTTTTTTGCCCACATGTGATTATTCTCTTTCTCTGATTAGCTAAGAAAATATCTCTGAAATGAGGTCCCAATGGATCACAAGTTGTCTAGTTCTTAATAAAACACTGAAATTTTAACATCTATTTTTCAGACTTCTGTGGATGAATGCATCTCTAATCTCAAACACTAAGCAGGTTTAGTGCTTGGCTTAAGGCTATTTGGGTTTCTAGGACTGAAAGGTCAATGGGGCACAATGGGAAAACCCTTCCATTTAAAAAAAATCAAACAAAGTTTTCCATGCAAGTGAGAAATTTATGAGAGAATGATGCATGTTGGAATTCATAGCAATTGGTATAGAGGGTTTTTTAAGCTTTATTTCTTTTTTATTCTGTTTTTTAATGATCCTGTAACTTTGTTATCTAGGGACAGACTATGATGAATAGCCATGCCAAATTTTAGGCACAGAGATGAAGCTTATTTGTGCATAGAGAATGGTTGTTCACAAGGAATGATAAATGTGACCGACCTGATTTCCATGAGAGCTTTGGCAGAGATACAGGGAATGAATGTGCTAGTCTTACTTTTTTTTATTATTTTTGCCTGCTGTGTAGTGCTGTAAAAACAATGCCGGCATCCCCTCCAACTGTAAATTGTAGATCTCCCTCAGAAAATAAATAATTTCTTAGGCCTTTTTTTATCCTGCTTAGGAATCACCAGAAAGATTGAAAGATTACTAGGTGACAACACAAAGGAGGAACACTTTAAGCCCAGACTGAAGGAAAAATATTTTCAAATGGGAGAAAGTAAAAAAAGGAAGTTCTTCTCCATCATGTTCCATATAAAACCAAGAGGTTTGCATAGCACTGCATTTGCCAGCTTGTCTTGTATCATGAGTTCCTACTTTAGACAATCAGAGCAAATTCCAAGTTCCATGCAATTCAAACTGTTCTGTTAGACAGAGTTCCATTCAGAATACTTGAATCCCAGACAGTATGGCAAAACATACTTCAGGGAAGGACTGCACAGTATGGGCTTCATGAACCATATGTGGCCTATGAAGTTGTCTTATGAAGCCCATTTTTTAAAGTAATTACTTTAATGATAGGCTGCACCTCCATCTGAAACACACTGCTGAGTGGCTCCAAATCTCACCACTGCTATCAACTTCAGTGCTGCCATCACTCCTATAGTCATCAAATAGCTGATTGGCATACTGGGTATTTCTTTGTGGCTTGCGGTGATTTTTCATTTATGTCTGCTCTCTACAACTTATGCAAGCCTGATAAGGGGGATAAAACTGTAGATGCTAAAGGTGGGTGTTTTTTTTATTCACATTTCTATGCCGCCATTCTCCAGAGACTCAGGGTGGCTTACAATCTTTGGAGCACAACCCAATGTGCTCAGCAATAGCCTTCATTCTAATATTTGGGGTGATTAATGTATGTGGGATATTTTGTGTTGAATATTGGTTTCAAAAAGCATGTTGATTCCAGAGACATACAAATGCTATGACATTTTGCTTGCACATACAGAGGTATGAGAAGATTGTTGTGGATTTGGATACTTCCTGGATTATGTAAATCCCAATCATTACCAGTCTTTTGTGTGAAGAGCATTCTGTTTCAAGAATATTGTGTAAAGAAAATGTAGTAGTTCAGGTCAGATATAACCAAAGCCTTGATGTATATTATACACTGAGTACTCTATTAAATGGTCAGGATCCCTCTGGAGATTTCAACTGTTCTTCATTGTTATTGGTTTGTTGCAGTCAGGCAGATGCTTAGACTGGATTTGGCATTTTTATCCACCCATCAAGTCCTTCCCAACGACCTGGGATAGACAGATGCTGTTGTTTGATGGTGTTAAAGATATTGCCTCAGGGTGTAGCTGTTCCTAATGATTGACTGATGGTGATTTTGTTAATTCGATGGTATTAAAGTGGGGTCCAGATGTTTTGGGATTGCACCCAAAGTTTTATTGTGTTGGTACTATCTTTGCTTTCTTTTGCCATGGTTGTTCTACTTCTATTTGCAGGTCTTGGTATATTGTGGTTTTTCTCCTGTTCTTTCTCTTGTACTGTCTCCAGGTACTGCCACATCCACTTCTTTGTCAAATGTTAATAAGACACATAGATTTATTTATTATATCTCATTTAATAATTAGCTATGTGTTTTCTGTTTTGATCTCCATTTCCCAGTTTTGACCTTTAGTAATGGACATAAATATGTGTTCCTTTTTTCCAGAAAAAAAAATTCTACAAAGGCCTCCTCTGTTCTCCTAAACTGCTATGTAGTATTGGGAACAGATACATGATTTATAAGGTAGGCAGCATTATCTCCCATGCCTTCTGAGCTTTCAATTTATCTTAATCAAAATTTTTCTATGGAAAAAATCAGTCCATCATCTGCAAGTGAACATCTATAAATCTACTCACATGTAGTCATGGAAGGTAGGCAATTTATTTTTGAAGAATGCAATAAGGAAGTACAGAAAGTAAAACAAGATTGAAATTTATCTGTACCGGTTATTTACATTTGAAAAGCTCTCTCAACACTCAGGACTGCGCCCTTGTCCTTGAGTTGGCCCAGTGGACTGTCGACAGCTTACCTTGATGACGGATCCTGGGATCCCAAGAGGTGGCATGCTGCAATCAATGGGCCAAATTCTAAATTGAGAGTTAAGGGTCGAATCTTAAAATTTTTAATTCGTTGTCTTAAAGGGTTAGGGAGGGGGGTGGGGTGGAGGGGTCATCTTGCAGCCCGGGTGTGGCGGAAGTGTGTGTGGGGTTGGGGGCCAGCGGGGCTCGGGCCTGGGGTGGGGCTGCGATTCCCAGGGTGGTCGGGATTGGAAGGGGCGAGGCATAGGGCCATATCAGGTTAGGGGAGTGCGCACCCGACATTTAAGGCCGGTTGCGCGCTCCGACCCTATGGCCTCCTCCCTAGGGGGCAACAGAATTAGGATCCCTGGGCTTAGGTTGGTGTACTTTAATGCCAGGTCCGTGGCTAATAAGTCCTCCCTCCTCCGGGAGACCATTGAGGAGGAGGCTGCGGACCTGGCTTGCATCACTGAGACCTGGTTAGGCCCAGAGGGGGGTGTCCCTCTGGTTGATTTATGCCCACCAGGTTTTGGGTTTTGCACCGGCCATGGGCCCAGGGTAGGGGTGGTGGGGTGGCCGTGGTTATTCGGGAGACCTTGTTTCCAAGGGAGGTCTCTGTTGCAGAGATAGAGTGAGATTCTCCTCCTGAGATGGGGGCCTAATGGACAGGTGGGCTTGCTGCTAGCATACCTTTCCCCCAGCTGTGTGGCAGCGGCCCTGCCTGGGCTTCTCGATCTCCTCTCCGGGGTGCCGGTGGAGCTCCCGAACCTTATGGTCTTGGGGGACTTCAACTTGCCTTCCCTGGGGGGGATCGGGTTGGCCCAGGAATTCATGGCTTCTATGGAGGCCATGGGCCTGACCCAATTGATTCAAGGCCCTACTCACAGGGAGGGAAATACTCTTGACCTAGTTTTTGTCTCTGAACAGTGGCGGAGTGACAGAGGGCAAGTTACTATTACGACTTTGCCTGTTCCATGGTCTGATCACTATCTCCTATGGCTGGTCTTCCAACAGGCCATCCCCCACTGCTGGGATGAGGAGCCACTTAGATGGTTCCGCCCCAGGCGCCTGATGGACCCTGAGAGGTTCCAGGCAGAACTGGGGTTTTCCTTCTTCCCTTGCTCACAGCTCTGCCGAGGATCTGGCAATAGCCTGGCGGGCTGCATCGGAGGCCCTCGACAGGGTTGTCCCCATCGTCCCCTTACATGCCGTGGATCCCGGTTTGCCTTGGTATACTGAGGAGCTCCGGGGATGAAGCGCCGTCGAAGGGGTTTAGAGAGCAGGTGGAGGTCTACCCGTTCCCAGTCCGATCGAGCCCAGCTAAGAGCCTATATTAGGACTTACCTGGTAGCTATGAGAAGGCGAGAAGATCCTATCTCTCCACTCTCATAGCGTCCGCGAATAACGCCCGGCCGCCCTGTTTGGTTACCCGTTCCCTCCTTCGTTTAGAGGGGGCGGACCCGTTAGGGGTAAGGCTGAGGAATTTGTTCAATATCTGTCGGATAAGATTGCTTGTATTCGGGATGGGTTACCCTCCGATTTGCAGTGGTCTGAGGAAGGGGTGCAGGGAGTCTGGCTACTGTTATCTGGGATGAGTTCGATCCGGTTTCGAGGATGAAGTGGACAGGATTATGTGGCGAATGAGTTCCACCACATGTTTGTTGGACCCGTGTCCTCCTGGCTGGCTTATGCCGCCAGGAGGCCTGCGGTTGGCTCGGGCAGTTATCAACGCTTCCTTAAGGGAGGTGTTTTTCCCCGCCTTGAAAGAGGCGGTGGTGAGACCCTCCTGAAGAAGCCTGCCCTGGACCCGACTGTGTTAGACAACTTTGTCCAGTCTCCAACCCGTTTTGGCGAAGGTTGTTGAGAATGTGGTGGCTCAGCAGGTTCGCTTTTCCTGGATGAAGCGGACTACCTAGATCCGTATCAATCGGGCTTCCGACCCGGTTACAGTGCGAATGGCATTGGTGCTGATGGATGATCTCTGGAGGGCTCGGGACAGGGTCTTTCCTCTGTCCTGGTCCTATTAGACCTCTCATCGGCTTTGATACCATCGACCATGGTATCCTTTGCGCGCCTTGAGGGGTTGGGGGTGGGGCACCGTTCTTGGTGGTTCTCCTCCTACCTCTCAGGCGTGCTTAATGGTGTTGAGGGGGGTTAGGTGGTCCTCTAGGGTGCTCTCTTGTGGAGTCCCTCGGGGTGGTCCTTTCCCCCTCCTACTGTGTTTCCCGAAAATAAGACACTTTCTTATATGTTTTGGCTCCCAAAAACACACTAGGTCTTATTTTAGTGGTCTTATGTATTTATGGTGCCAAATAGTGGGTGTGAGTGTGTGGGGGTGTTTCATGGGTGCGGTTGCTCCTGAAAAGTCTTCCTGGAACTGGAGATTTACACTAGGTCTTATTTTGGGGTGGGTCTTATATTAGGGCAGGTTTGAAAATAGTGCTAGGTCTTACTTTCAGGGTAGGTCTTATTTTCGAAACACGGTATTTACATCTACATGAAGCAGCTGGTGAGATCATCCGTGGTTTTGGGGTGAAATTCCATCATGCGCTGATGCTCAGCTGTACATTTCACCCCAGACCAGATCAGTGATGCCCTCTCCTGATGACTCGGTGTTTGGATCTGATGCGGGAACTGGATGGCGGGAACATGCTTGACTCAACCGGCCAAGACTGAGTGGCTGTGCGTGTCGGCGTCGGCCCAGTCAAGATTATCCATCTTTGGCCATAGGGGAGGTGTTGCCCCTGTGGATAGGCGAATCTGGGGTCCTCCTGGATGTGCGGCTCGGTTGGAGGAACAGGTGGGGGCCGTTGCCAGGGGCCTTTGCCCAGCTCTGCCTTGTTCGACAACTTAGCCCTTTCTGGACCGGGGCCCTACGCCGCGGTCACTCATGCCTTGTTACCTCTAGGCTCGACTACTGCAACGCTCTCTATCTGGGACTGCCATACCATCCGGAGATTGCAACTGGTGCAGAATCTTGGCCTGGGTGGTGATGGGAGTTACCGTTCTCCCATACACCCCCTCCTCGTGGCCTGCATTGGTTGCGGTTCGCTCGGGTGAGATTCAAGGTTTTGGTGTTAACATACAAAGTCCTTCATGACATGGGTCCTCAATATTTAAGGGCATCTTCTTCCAATATCGAATACCGGTGCCCTGTGTGAGCCCATAGGCAAGGACTCCTCGGGGTCCCGTCGGCAGGTCAATGTCGGCTGGCGTATCCCCGACGACGAGCCTTTTCTGTCGGCCCCTGACCTCTGGAATCAACTGCTTCTGGAGCTCCGCCTGGCCCCTGACCTCCGCACCTTTCGCCGTGAGTTAAAGACCTGGTTATTTGACCAACCCGGGCTGTGACCCCCCTCTGGGAGAGGGATGGTTTTTTAAGGTTTTATAGTGTTCATATTTGGACTTATAATTTAATTTAATTGTTTTTTAAGTATTTATTGTCTCATGTTTTAGTTGTAAGCCGCCCTGAGTCTTCGGAGATGGGGCGGCATATAAGTTCAAATAATAAATAAATAAATAAATAATTCTTGGTATATTTTTGAAAATTATTGTAATTTTTATACGTGCACATGCCTAAATCTGTGTTTTGTTTTCTTATTCATTTGCAAGAACAATGAAGGACCAGTGAGAGTTTTGCAAATGAGGAAAAGAAATCAAAATCACGTTTACTGTGATGGACAGTAGTATTTCCTGGGTAGTTGTTTACAAAGATTATAGTCACAGCAGTAGGGCTGAAATCATCCTTTTTTATATTCATTGATACCACAAACATTTATAAATGGGCAGGGCTTGGATAACTTTCCTGTGGGTGCTGTTGGTTGTGCACTATAGCATATGTATCCAATGTAGATGATATAAAGAAACATAAAGAGAAATGGGGAAAAAATAAATAATGAAAGAAGCAAAAGCAAAAAGAAAAATTGAAGAAAATGTTGTGGAAAATATATCCTATATCTGTGGACAAAGTAAAAAAAAAGATCTAACATATGCTTGCATACAGGAAGAGATTATTAGCAGTTTTAGTCTAATTTTCAAGCAGAACTGCACCCTTATTCTCCTGTTTTTCATGTCTAAATGATCTGTTTCCAAAATTTGAGGGATATTACTTAATATTTAATTACTAAATGGTTTCAGTGTGCTTTTCATTATTGCAAGGAAATACTTTCACAATTCACTTTCTAGCTTACTGTTGGAGTAAATTGATTGTTGTACAGAACATCAATATTTTTAGAGCATCATTCAGTGATTTTTTTCCAAGGTTAGCTATTCTTCTTGGCAATTACGAGTTAATGCATATTGATCTAAGTACTTTATTAATATCAAATAAAATGAATCTATACTGATTTCGTTTTTCCTTTTGGGAAAAGGTTAATGAAATATATTTTTGTAGTATCAGAGGCAATTGAACAATTAAAGAGTTTAGTTGGCTATTGGGAATTGGCACTATATCAAAAGGAATGTAAGCTGGATGAGTACTATGAGTACATATTTCATAGTCATTTACACAGAAAAATCTGTTTATTGTTTATTTGCCCTAAGAAGTAGACAGAGTGATCAGAATTGTTTGCAGAGTCATTTGCCTATTTATAAAGATGTGAGAAAGACCCAACAAGACAAATGTATTCCTTAGCAACAGAAATTTTGGGCTCAGTTGTGATCATAAGTCGAGGACTACCTGTAATCATATACTGCCAGAAGTCACCTTTCACTTTTGACACAAAAGCCTACCAAGATAACTTAAGCTGTAATACTAGTTGGATTGATGTAGTTGAAGCTGCATTTTAATAGCATTCCCTCCTTTCCTATTTTAATGCTTTTCATTTGTTTGTTTGTTTGTTTGTTTATTTTCTGCCTTCATTATTCTTACAAATAAGGCAGCAAACATATTCAACATACCTTCCTCCTCCTATTTTCCCCACAACAACCACCCTGTGAGATGGTTTGGTCAGAGACAGCATGATTAACCTAAGGTCACCCAACTGGCTTTCATGGCTAAGGCAAGAGTTGAACTCATAGTCTTCCACTTTTTAGTCTGGTGCCTTAACTGCTAGACCAAACTGGTTCTCCTTCCTGCAAGAAGACATCTACAACATAACATGTATATCTTCAGTCAAGGGCATGAGATTTCCTCAAACTGCTTTGTTCTATTTTCATAGTACATGAGAAATGATTGATAGGAAAAAGCTGACCTCAAAATAAGTGTTTGGCCTCAAAATAAGTCAAAAGAATGAGAGGAGTGCACCTTAAGTGGTCCATGCTTAAGTGGCCCAATTTTCCTTGGAGATACTTGCTGCACACCTCAAATTAGTTAACAGTGCTGCAAGCCCAGGGATGGAAAGGTCACTATGAGAGTCCTTCAATGCCCTGGCAAAGATAGAAAAATTGCGAATCTTTGCACAGTTTGAGTGTTTTATCTCTGGAGAAATACAAATGATACTATTGCTTGTGCTTCACACTTTTGACTGCCTGAGGTTAATGCTAAATTACACCTAAAGACATACAGGAGCACTTCAGTTTAGATTATAAGAAATCATTAATTCATCTGCTAGAGTTTCTCTCTCTCTCTCTCTCTCTCTCTCTCTCTCTCTCTCTCTCTCTCTCTCTCCTCCTCCCTCCCTCCCTCCCTCCCTCTCTCTCTCTCTCTCTCTCTCTGTAATACAATATGCCCTGGCCTAGATGATAGTTCTAGGGCAGAATACATAACTATCTTTTGAACAATGTTTTCTCCTTCTTTTAATGTTGGAAGTGTTGGAATATTAATTTGCTTCAAATCAAAATGCAATGCACTAAAAATGGAGCATTACAGGTCATGTATATGTTTGCGGGATCAAAGAAACTCATCAAATGCTGAATATGAAGATCTGAGATTAGGAGCCAAGAATCCAAGCAGTCTCACATCTTCCCAGGATCTTTCAGGATTGTATAGGATGACAGCACTAACCAACCAAACAATGAATACCATGGTGATATCCTGTCCCGAGGGTGCTTTTTTCAAGAGGCAACTGGACTTTCTGGTTTTCCTTTAAAGACATTTTGCTTCTCATCCAAGAAGCTACTTCAGCTCTGACTGGATGGTGGGGAATGGAAGGATTTATACTCTTTGCAGACAGCTGGTCATTTGCATTCTTTTAGCAGGTTGTTAAGGTCACGTGGATGTTTATCTGTGTCATCAGGGTAACCTGAGTGTGCAAATTGGTGTGGAGCATTCTTGGAACTGTTGAAAGGACTTTGTTGTAGACTGAAGATAGATGATGTCATATCCCTCGCCTGCTTTGAGGGAGGGCTGTTCAATTTTGACATAGATAGCCTCTTTAATCCCTCTTTCAAACCAGTGATCCTCTCTGTCCAAAATATGGACTTAGTTGTCTTCAAAAGAATGGCCTGTGTCTTTTAAATGCAGATGGACTGCTGAATCTAGTCCTGATGTGTTTGTTCTCCTATGTTGTGCCCTCTCTTCTGACTAGCAACAAGGAACAAAAAAAGTATTATTTCTTACCTATAACTGTAAGTCTTAGACTATACAGTCACAAAGTCAAAAGCACTAAGGAAGGCAACATTTAATTATGTAGTTGACTTTATTCTGTACAGTCTGTACTGCAGATGTATCAGGCTCTTCAGTGGCCCGCTATTATAGCAAAGTTGTGAGTGTTTCATAAAACAGTGAAGCTGTTAGTGGCCAGGTATTGCATATTGCAAAAGAACACTGAGCAAAAAAAAAAAAAGATTGCTAGCCTTTCAACATAGCTTTATCTTTTTCTATCATCTCTGGAGCAAAAAAGGCATCATGGAATTTATGAGTTTTAACAAGTGGAGAGATACTTAATTTTCCAAGAATAAAAATTCTATAACAGAATTAAGTGTATGTGTGTGTGAGAGAGAGAGCTTGTAGAGATAGTGAAACCATTGTCAACAATTAAGGTTAAGAAACAGAGCAATGTCTTCATTTACAGAAGCTTTAGTTCATTTTCAAAGTCTTGTTCCTGAAATAAGTGGAAAGTAGAGAGAATTAATCAGAAATTAAATCCTGATAAAATTGCTTGTAGAACCAGAAATCTAAGCATTGAGGAACAAAACAGGCAGAGCGAGAGTCTACTGAATTGTTTGAAACTTGAAAAAAATGTAAATTAAAACTATTAGGCAATTCAATTTCATATTACCTCATTGAAATAGTAAAAAAATCCCTCACTTAGTTGTCACTTATAGAATTTTATCAAAATTTAATGATTTGTTTGTTTCCAATTAGACCTCTCATATTATTTTCCATAAATGGCAGAAAGTCCCAAAGCAACTGCTTTTTAATAAAAACTAGAATAAATATTATTTGTTTTACACTTATTCTGTCAAGGAAGATGGAGTATTTCCAACGCAGCAGTTAATTATGACATTAATTCTCTGGCACATATAGTCTCACTAACCTTTTTAAATGGGTTTTGGCTGCAACAGGAAAAAAATCTGAATTTGGAATGAATTCAGTGAAACACTGAACTTGATAAAGCACTCTGGACAATGTTTGTATAGTTTGCATAATTTATATCAATTTTATGGGATTTATGTAAATGATGACTTTATATAAATCACATAACACATTTTGGTGGACTTTAGTGTCCTGGAGACTAGAAAAGTCCCTGCAGTTTTGTAGGTAAAACTGAATCAATGGTGAATTGATTCACCATTAGGGATCATGCTAGGACTAAGAAAGAGTGACTGAGCCTAAGTAGGACCTAGAACGTACATTTTCCTGGTTGCTAGCCTAGTGCTTTTAATTACTACACCAAACTTTTTTTCTTAAGAAGTATGTACATTACAAAAATTTAGATTCATCATTAACATATCTTCCTCGTAGTTGGTCCACTTAATCAAGGTTTTATTTATCTAAGTTATATTGAATGTTCATTGTGACCTATGGGAGACAAGTACATATTATATTTATAATTTTACTACTCATATTGATTTAGTACTATTGTTTTATTATTAATAATATCTTGAAATTATTTAGATACTTTAATAGAATAGCAGAGTTGGAATGGACCTTGAGGTCTTCTAGTCTCTCTGCTCAAACAGAAGACTCTATTCCAGAATTATCAAACATGTTTGATGAAGTGACATTAGGGTTGTGTTTGAGCTTGGGGGGGCATGGCTGTGTGGGCATGGCCATCTCAATATTACTCATATCGGGGCACATGTAGTGGTCTGGATGGGGCTGGGGGCATCCATTGTCTCCAGGGGAGGAAGGTGAGACCAGGAAGAGCACCAAACCCTTGTCCTCCAGAGGAACCTTGCTATCTAATGATGGCCAATTGCTAAGGCAGGACTTCCCTTCCTTCCTTCCTTCCTTCCTTCCTTCCTTCCTTCCTTCCTTCCTTCCTTCCTGCCTGCCTGCCTGCCTGCCTGCCTTCCATCTATCCCTCCATCCCTCCATCCCTCCTTCCTTCTTTTTCCTTCCCTTTTCATTCTCCCTTCTTCTTCCTTCCACTCTCTCCTTCTTTTTCCTTCCTTTCTCTCTTTCTGTCTTTCCTTCTTTTTCTTTATCTTTCCTATTTCCCTTTCTCCTTTCCTGTTCCTTCTTGGATGCTCAAATGCAAAAGGGGGAACATTTCTCCTTTTGTTTTGTTTTGCTTTTAGTTTGTTTTGCCAGCCCTCTGCCAGCAAAAACAGCCCAGGAGGGCCATGCATGGCTCCCCTGGGCTCCGTTTTGCTGGCAGAGGGCTGCAGCTTCTTCCATCTGGAGGCTGGCGGGGCCTGTTCCATTTTTGCTGGCAGAGGCACAGGCAGTCCGTTATCATTTCCACAGCTGCCCCATAGGCCAAAATTAAACACCCAAGGCCCAGCAGACCCGAATCACGGCCACGGGCCTTGAGTTTGACACCCCTGCTATATACCATTCAGACAAGTGGTTGTCCCATCTCTTCTTAAAAATTTCCAGTGTGGCAGCACACCCAGAACTTCTGAAGGCAAGCCATTCCATTCAATGATTGTTAGGAAATGTCTCTTTAGTTCTAGGTTTGATCCTCTCTTTTGATTTGTTTCCAGCCATTATTTCTTGTTTTGCCTTCAGGTGCTTTAGAATAGGTTGACCCCTCTTTTTTCCTTTCTTATTTTTTCTTTTTACAATTTTGATTCTTACAAGATTATTCTTTTCCTCCATATTTAGTGTGGCCTGGGCAGACATCATGAGAAAAACTACTTAAAGTCTTCAATGTATATATAAGTACAATGCCATCTTGTTATGTAATCTGCCAAACATACAAACTGTACTTATAATGATAATCTGTGGCTAGGAAGTAGAAGACACTTTTTTTGCACTTTTTTCTGAAGATTGTGCTGTTTCTTAACACTAATTGTTAACAATCTCTCATACTTTGTCTTTAATTCATGCATCTTTTATAACTTTTAGTTTTCATAGCGTTTTTGGATTTTTATTTTTGCTCTGATGTATCCTCTATGTCAGTGGTGGCTAATCTTTTTGGACTCTCATGCTGAAAATTGTGTGTGCGCTGTTGCGTGTGCACTCACATGCCAGCACCCAGAAGGCAATGCGTGTGTCCCCCCATGCCCTCTGTGCATGTGTGCGTGACTCCCATGCACCACACGTCTCTGCACATATGTGCACACAATCCCCTGCACCATTCAGCTCTGTGCATATGCTCGGTATCCCCACACACACCCCGCATGTCTACACATGTGCGTGAGACCCCCCATGCATGCCACATGCCTCTGCACATGCGCATGCATCTCTCATGCACCCTGCACCCTGCGCATGCATGTCAGATACCCAACAATCAGCTGGTGGGTGAGCGGCACACATGCATGCACAGTGGAGCTCTTCCAGGTGACCTCTCATGTGCTGGCAGAAGTGGTTCTGTGTGCCACTTCCAGCACACATGCCATAGGTTTGCCATCACAGCTCTATGATTTTAAAGACTGTACCCTACCTTTCTTATGCTGCCCTGTGATTGTAATAAAGGTTTTATTTGGTCTTATAATCTCTCGTGGGGAGAGACAGTTGAAAGGGGTTAAGGAGAAAATATGGATTTAGCAGTCTCAGACTGCTGAAGTTACAAGGAATGATTCAAGGTCACTGAAGTGAAGGAGGTTATAGTAAGGAATCTGTTTTCCCAGTTCAGATGTCCAGAGGGAGAAAAGATCAAGGTTGATTGAAGAGCTAGAGGTTGCCTGGTAAGTTGAACTGAAGTCCTTGAGTTGAGTAACTCTTTGAGGAGTTAGTATATACAGTGTTGATATATTGGAAGCACTTTCCTGGTTTGCAGTTTAACAGCTGCTATATTTCTAGTGATATGTGACAAATCAAGATGTATATTCTTCTTATGGTCAACCTCATTCCTGCAGAAAATAAGGGGCCTTTTGTTTCCTAAAATGAGGTAGGTGGCTCCAAGCAACGTTCTCTCCTGACTGATATACTTGTGATTTCAGAGCTCTTTGTTGGAGTTGATGTAACTTTTCTTGAAAGGCAGAACAAAAATGTTTAGAATAAAACAAATAAGTAATGGGAGGAGGGAAGAACAAGACAGATGGGGGGGAAATTCAGATTCTCTGAAATAGATATCTATAACTGTACTCCTTTAAAAGATGAACCTTTGACATGTCACAGTGAAATGCATGAGTAGCAGGAATGTAAAGAACCAACATTTCATATTCATGTGAAGAAGAACCAACATTTCATATTCAAACTTTCCATTCATGTACTCACTTCCCATTTTCTATTCACAACTGCAAGGAAGGATGTATCAGAAAAATGGCTTGCTGTTAATTGTAATTATGTTCATGATTATTAAATCAGTTTGACCCAGTCAACATGATTTAGTATTGTTAAGTTTACATGAAGAGTCAGGGAAGCTTCAGTGAAGAGTTTATTAAGTGACTACAGCTCGAATGGACCCGACTTGGCTGGGCTACTGGCTGCTTCTTATAGCCAGCAGCGTGGTTGCCAGCCAATCAGTCGAGTTTTCACTATTTAAACCAATCTATTTGACATTTTACAAGAACAATTCAAACTAAACCAATGACATTCAAACCTACATAACACCCCTCCCACTAGGTTCAGTCCATACCAAACCCCAACCTATCTAATGTATTCTTTTAAATAGGTGGGGCTCTTGGTAGTTGAGACCGTGGTTCAGAAGTTTTAACATTCTCACCCAGTGAGAGAAATGTGTCTGCTGACATTTCCCACTGGGACTTCCTGTGAAAGACCCTGTTTGATTGTTAGAATCTGGTCTCTCCCCCAACCCATCTCCAGCCCAATGTCAGCACCCAAGTCAGGTAGTGATGTACAATCTTCCACTTCTAAGGATGGATTTTGGCATTGTGACAGGTTTTGGAATGGTTCCTGTCGTAATGGCTCGTTACACATGGGGTTGATTCTTGCTTGCTGATTTTCCTCCTGTTCCTCCCTTCCCCTAGAATTGACATCAGGTGAGGGAACTAGAGAGGAACAAGTCGATGTTCCTGAGAGAACCTGGATCTAAGTTGATCAATGTGCCTGCTCCAGGGAGTCCATCCTCTGTTTGCACCCTGTAGAGCGGGCCTGTGATCTGAGTTATCTCAGCAGGAATCCACAAGGGTTCACCTATAGGTTCTTAGCATAAACAGAATCACCCACTGAATGTCTGAACTTTGGAAGTGGAATCTAGTGGTGCGTTGGGTGCGTAAGTGGGATGAAAGGCGGTCAGGGAAGACCTAAGTTTCAACAACTCTGCTGGGGATAAGTTATTAGATGGGTTAGGAGTGATGTGCTGAACACTAAAAGTTTTCAACTTTCTCAGTGATGTCCCCAGGACCCAGTTGCTGAAGCTTCTCCTTGGTAAAACGTACCATCGTTCAGCCCGGCCGTTAGCGAAGGGCCCAGGGGCAGTAGGGCATGTCTGATACCCTGTTGTGCTAAATAGTATTCAAAAAGGTTGGATGTAAATTGAGGGCCATTGTCAGAGACAAGAACATCAGGTAACCCGTGGGTTACAAAAAGTTTTGAGCTGCTTGATGACAGCATCAGTTGTGGTGGATGCCATGGGATTACCTCTAGCCATTTGGAATATGCATCTACTATAATAAGAAAGGTGTGCCCTCTGGTAGGGCCAGCAAAATCAATGTGAATCCTGGACCATGGGCCCCTAGGACATTCCCATTCCTGTGTGGGGGCGAGGTGGGGCAGGCCTGACTACCTGACAGTTGGGACAAGATGCAACCCAGTTTTCAACCATTTTGTCAATACCTGGCCACCATACATAACTCCTGGCCAATCCCTTCATCCTTACAATACCAGGATGACCCTCATGTAACATTTCCAAAACCTCTCTTTGCAGTTTTGCAGGAATAACCACCCTGTTACCCCACAAAATACATCCTCTTAATACAGATAATTCAGTTTGCCTGGACTTAAAAGGTTGGGCAAGGTGAGGTAGATCTTGAAGAGGCCAACCTTTCTTAATCCAGCCTATAACAGGAGCTGTCTTTGGCAGTCTCTCTGGCAATTTCAGCAGCATGAACTGGAAGCTTGGCAACAGTTTCTAGGAAAAGGTGTGTGTTTCAGGTTCAAAGTCCTCCTTGTGGCAGGAAGTGGGCAGCGACTCAGTGCATCAGCATGTCCAATGTCCTTGCCAGGCTTGTGGATAAGTTTGTATGAATAAGCAGCAAGAAATTCAGTCCACCTCAGCATTCTTGGTGACAGGATAGTAGGTGTAGGCTTTGTCTCCTGCCACAATGCCTAACAAAGGTTTGTGATCTGTAACAATGGTAAATGTTCTCCCATACAGATATTCATGAAATTTCTTAACAGCTGCAACAATTGCCAATGCCTCCTTGTCCAATTGGCTGTAATTCCTCTCTGCTTTGGTCAAAGTGAGAGTAAAATGCAATAGGGGCTTCTCTCCCACTGGGAAGCCTGTGGCTCAACCCCCACTCCAAAAGGGGATGCATCACAAGTCAGTACAACAGGCAAATTCTCAGAGAACTGTATCAGTACAGCATCAGGCGTGATTAGTCTTTTAATACTGTTAAATGCTGATTGTTCCTTCCTCCCCAGACCCAAACAGACTTTTTATCAAGTAATCTGTGCAATGGTTCAGCAATGGTTGCCTTCTGAGGTAGGAACATGTGATAAAAGTTAATGAGTCCAAGGAAAGCTTGCAAATCTGTTTTGCATTTAGGTCTAGGGGCTTCTTTGATTGCTTTAACCTTGGCATCTGTAGGGTGGATGCCATGCTTGTCAATCATGTAGCCCAGGAACTCAACCTTGTCAGTTTTAGAGTGCATTTTTCTTCCTTGACTTTTAACCCCTTTCCTGAATCTGGTAAGGACTTCTCTGAGTCTTTCTTGTAACTGAGTGTCATTTTCAGCAGAGATTAACACATCATCAAAGTAAGGCACTACCCTGGCAGTCCTTGGAGCATTCTTTCCATAAGGCTTTGAAAGATGCCTGGTGCCACTTACTCCAAATTGTAACCTTTTACATTTGAAGCACCTCTATGAGTCACAATGGTTTGGGCCTCTGCAGTGGCATCATCAACTGTTAGTTGTTGATATGCCTGGGCCAGATCCAATTTGGCAAAGACTATACCCCTGCCAAGTGAATGTAACAGATGATGCACCACTGGAACTGGATATGCGCTCTGCTGCAGCATGGTTCAGTGTCCCCTTATAGTCTCCACAGATTCTTACTGACCCATCAGTCTTGACTGGTCTGACTATGGTGTCTCCCATCTGGAGTGGTCAGTGGGCTCTAAAACCCCTTGAGCTATTAATTTGTCTAATTGTGCATCAATTTTTTCCTTTAAAGCAAATGGGACCCTTCTGGGCTTTAAACGGTGGGGCACCTTGGGATCTAGGTTGAAAGTGATAGGGGTCCCCATATACTTGCCCAATCCTTCGCTGAAGACCTCTGGAAACTCAGACTTCAAGGCCTCCTCCCATTCAGAGTTGCTCACGTGATTGATGCCAGTCACCTCGATGCCTAGTGGATTGAACCACTCAAGTCCCAGCAAGCTTGGCGATCCTTGTCCACGATGGTCAGGGCAAGCGTTTGGTGTGCCTTTAAACTTCACGTTGAATTCTCTTGTTCCAACTACTGGAATCTTGTTCCCTTGGTAGTCTTTAAGAGTCAGTGCTTGCTTCTGGAAATGTTTCTTCTGAATGTTGGGAAGTAGCCTGTGAATAGTGTCCCATGACACCATAGATAAATAGAGACCTGAGTCCACTTCCATTTGGCAAGGCCTTCCTTCAATGAATACCTTCACATGTACTTTTCTGCTTCTCAAGGGTGAAGAATGACCAATGGTGACTGTTTGATGAGTTTCATTCTTCCCATTTGCTTCTGAGTTGCCCCATTTTCTCACTGAAGTTGTTGGGCTTGAATTCTTTCTCAGGAAATTTCTTCCTACTAGGTGGAGTTCTGGATGATTTGCAGACTCTTGCTAGGTGACCTCTTTTCTCTCAACGTAGGCAGATGGTGTCTAAAAACTTGCATTCAGTCTTGGGTGGCCCCAGCCTCTGCAATAAAATTCTTGCCTCTTTCTTCCAAGGTCTTTCCTTTTCTTCTCCATTCTGAGTCTATAAATTCCTTCCTCCACCTCACTACAGTCTGAATCAGAGTCTATGCTGCTTAATGGGTTGTTGTGGACTTTTCCACATCAGAATGGCTTGAGGCCTTGTTAATTTTCTTCATGGCTGCTGCTGAGGACTTGGTTGCTTCACTGAAACAGCTTCCTCTATGGCCTCCTTAGCGTGATCTTAGGTTTCATTAGTAATTTGCTCTGTAAGACCTTATCTTTAAGGCCTAGAACAAACCGATCCGCATGGCCTCTTCTAAGTTGGTAAACTCACAAGCACCCCAATGTCCCTTAAACTTGCCACGAAGTCGTTAACATTTTGCTTTCCCTTGATCGACGATAAAATTCGTGTCTCTTAATGAGGCCGATACTTGTGGGGCGTAATGGGCTCTTAAAAGCTTTTCTAAATCAGGCCATTCCATTACCTTCAAGTCTGCAGCTCCTTAATGCCTTAGCCATCTTGAAGACTGCCGGACGCAGTGGTAGAAATACGCCCTCTTCGCTTCTGGGGATGTGGCAGATCGTTTCCTTCCAATACATTTGGAAGCGATCATATGATTCCCAGTCTTCTGCGCCCGGATCGAGCGGGGCTGGGGGTGTTCAGCGCAGCCATCTGCTCTTCTGCTTGTCTTCGCGTCGTCTCTTCTTCAGGGAATCCCCTTTGTCGCCAGTGTTAAGTTTGCATGAAGAGTCAGGCGAAGAGCTTCAGTGAAGAGTTTATTAAGTGACTACAGCTCGAATGGACCCGACTTGGCTGGGCTCTGCTGCTTCTTATAGCCAGCAGCGTGGTTGCCAGCCAATCAGAGTCAGGGGTTTTCCACTATTTAAACCAATCCTATTTGACATTTTACAAGAACAATTTAAACTAAACCAATGTCATTCAAACCTACATACATAACAAGTATCTCATTAAATAATCTTATTTTTCCTTGAGTCAAGAGAAGGACTTAACCATATAGCAAGCATCTGTCAGTAGTATTTAAAATTTAAAATGTGGAAGATGGGACCAAAATCTCACAATGTGAAATTGCTTAGTGTGAAGTACATACAAACTGCCCATGAACATAAACATCTTAGAAAAAGAATATATTTGCAAAAAAGAAAAGAAAGAAATTAGTTTTGCTTAAATCTTGACTTAGACATCTTAGGTATTCTAATGCTACTGTTGGGATGTTTTTTTTCATGCTTTATAATCATGTTTTTATCATTGTGAACAAGAATTGTAAGATTGTGAAAGATTTGTTTTAAGCATTTCGTAACCTGGCATTTTCAGTTCAGTTGCATTAATATATTTAAACTTTGGGGAGAGCTTAGAACAAAAGCAAGGGCTTTTTAATCATAATCCTGGGACTTAACCCACTGAGGTGCTTTTGCTAAGCAATTGCTCAAATTGAAAAGTGTGCCAGAACAGAAAAATGCTTAAAATTATTTGTCTAATTAAAAATGTCTATCTTAGGTATTGTGCTGCTTGCTATTTTTACTACTGCTGCATTTCAAGAAACTTTCTTTTATCACCATTTCCACTGGTGCCACCTCATCTCAACCAACATGCTGGGGTAAAGGCTAAGAAAGCTGAAACCTGATCAGAACAGATACTTCAACTGTGAACTAGGCATGAAGACATCTCTCTGTTGAAACATCTGGAAAAGTGAAGGAAAGACATGGGGACTACCAAGGTGGGATCATATACTAGAGAAAAAGACAAGCACTCATAGACCTCTCCACACAGGAATCAGATAGTGAAACATCCCTTCCTTTCATGGATGTAAAGAAGCAGAGGAATGAATAGGTCTTGTGGTTCCAGGCAGCAGGCCAGCTCTACACTCAACTCACTACAAGTAGGCCGCAATTTCCGACCTTGGATTAGGGAGCGCCATGGGAGACCAGCAGCTTAGGCTGTAATATGGAATTCCCCTAAGAATTATTCAATAACAATACATTGTACCTTTCTGGGTGCCTGAGCTGTATTTAACTGCTTTGCTTGAACACAATTTAGATTGTGGGCACTGTCAGGAAAAATCCTCTTATTCAGATCTCCATTTCACTCTTTGACAAAAAAAATGAAAAAAAATATTGTCTTCTGAGATAACACAGAGGAGTTAGTATTGCACCTCAAATATTTAATATTTCTTTTCCTATCCCCAGCCCAACAGTTTTTTTTAAAAAAAATCAATGTTAATGTTTAAATGTCTGTTCATTTGACTATTTGTTTTAGTATATTTTGTACATTGAACATACAAACTGGCATATATTTTAACAAGAGATGAATAAAACTACCACAAAAATTAATGAACCAAATCCACACTACATTAATGTATTAAGTTAATTCATAGATATAGATCTGTGGATGTGTTTGTATATGTGTGTATTATGTGTTGTGTGCATAATATCTTTATTTCTGTTTGCTTGTGTCCTGTCTTAGTTGCACAATGGACACCAGATTGATTACATAAACGTTTTGTTAGGAATACTGCTGAATGGGAAATATATTTGATTAAACTGGTAGTTGTCCATTTTGCAGCTTAGCTAAATGAATCCTTGTTTAACTGTACTCCCTGATGGGTAGTACTGTTTCATAAATAATTATAATAAACAGCAGGCAAGCAAAGGGAGGTACAAGGCTGTAGCCACAATTAACAGTGTTATGGATGAGAAGCTCTTACGTAAATTAGATTGCTGTTCTAAAAAGATAAAGTGGTTGATGAAGGGGAAATATTTAATAGGATTCTACATTTCACTTGAAAATCTGCCATTCTTTTTCTATAATATTTTCTCTTTCTCTCTCTTGATAGATAGATAGATAGATAGATAGATAGATAGATAGATAGTGTTATGTATGCAGGTTTGAATGTCATTGGTTAAGTTTGAACTGTTCTTGTAAAATGTCAGAAATGATTGGTTTAAAAGAAGTCTTTGGGGAAAAACCCTGCTGCACTCTGATTGGCCTAACAGCCTAGGCTGCTGGCTATAAGTAACAGCATGGCCTCATCCCGAGGTCTGTTATGAGCTGTGATCACTAATAAACTCTTCACTGAAGCACTCCACGTCTGACTCTTCATGCAAATCTAACAGATAGAAAGATAGATAGATAGATAGATAGATAGATAGATAGATAGATAGATAGATAGATAATCCACTTGTTTGACACAGCATACTAATTCATTTTTATTTGCTAGGATCATTCTAGTTCTACTTTCTCTACTCTTGTCCCTAAAATGGCCTAAGAATATTTAAGCAGTACTCTGTATTACAATGATATGACATCTAATTAAACTGAGGAGGTCTATTTTAATGATTCAAAAGCCTTGAGTCTTATTGGAAGAGTATGGGCTTCATCATCCTTACAACAGGGAAAAACAATCTGTATGTAGCGGTGGGTACTACAATTTCTAACTTGGAATTTTTCCCTTCCTTTTCCTCCCCTCTCCATGAAAGCATTAGAAGGCAGAAAATCCTACTCTCCTTATTCCTAAATCAGCTGGAACCAAATACCTATGTAAAGTCTCCTCTGACACAAACATAATTCTTTGCAACTTCATGGACTTACCTGAGTTCTTGGCAACAAATCAGAAATGATTTTGCCATTTTCAGAGGCCTCCAATTCAGCAGCCCACAGTGTTGGAACTACTCACTGATTACTTATCCAGCTCTTAACCAGATCCAACTCTGCTAACCTCTGAGCCCAGACAGGTCAGCCAGATGTTGCTCCTACTGAGAGAGATGTCCAAGTACATCTCATTTATTACCCTGCCATTCAAGACAAATGTTAAAATGCAGTTCTGGCTGAAATCGCTATCTTTCTAGGCAATACGCCAGTGGGTCATTAAAAATAAATTAAGGGAGGAAGTAATCGTTCAAATCAAACACTTTTAAGTGTCAAGTAGAAGAGGGAAAAATTGCCTTTGTATCCTGAGTATTGGCAACATGTCCTTGTTGCACATGAGATTGCAAAAGCTTGCTCTTTGCAAAGCTTATTCTGCACTGTTTAATTCCTTTAATGGATCTCCCCTCCAATAATTCAGCTCTTGAATATTAATGTCTCTTTACTTGATGATAAAAGTAAGATTCTCTTACCACTTAACAAAGAAGTGAAGATATTTTACTTCATCTTTTTTATCTTCTGTAATAGAATTAGCCTACTTAATCTTGGCTGGTAATTCTAGTTCATCTTTTTCCTTAAGAAAGGGAAAAACATCAGGATACTATATAATTCAATCCAATGTTGATGACTGTGCTTACCTATATCACCCAACTAATGCATGTAATAATAATAAAAAAGATGGATTCTAGGACCCAACCATTCATTTGTGTCAGATAGTGATGTGGAAGAAATCACCTTGCTACCTTTGTTCATTGCCAAAGACAGTCATTCTGATAGTGTCACATTACAAGCAGATGGAAATGCCAGGAGTATTTGCAGGGGTATTGGAGATACTGTAAATCAATGTTTTTCTAGCTTGGCAACTTTATATGGACATTAACTCCAGAATTCCCTAGCTAGCCTGAATTCTGAGAATTGAAGTATACATATCTTACATTTGCCACTTTTGAAAAACATTACTGTAAACTATAGAACTGTGGGTGGATTCTAATAGTAGGTCAAACTGATTATTTGGGCGCTGGGTTTGAAACAATTTTATTTGATTGGAAAAAAAACCCTATGAAATGGTGCATATCTTGATCTAGCACATGTAGAACTGACTAGCATAGAAAAAGAAAAACAATAATTTTCAAAATATTTTGCTGGGTTTGACCAGTAATCTTCTATATAATGCACAAAGCACATAGCCACTGTCCTATTTCAGCAGTGAGTTAAGAAGAAGTTCCAAAGTCATTGAAGATCAACTATTGACATAACTGAAGAAGCAGATCTTCTGCAGAATAGCTAGTGATCTGCTGGAATTAGCTTATTAGAATGCTGTAGGCAAACTAGAGAAGATCATATTAGAAAATATAAAGGAAAACAATACTTTAAAACTATAACAGGAAAATATACCTTGATGTTGTTTTCACAGTGAATAGAAGGTGAAAACAGGCACTGTCCATTTCTGCACTGAGCAATGCCTCTGCTTGTACAGCCATTCAATCACACTTGAGCAGCTGGTCCTCATGGATTTGAACTCTCTCTAACTCTATTTCAATAACCTAATAATTGCAGTGTACTAATGTTCAAAATCTAGACAGAGCAAAATACAAAAGCCATTATGTCTTACGAAATACAGTGACGCTGTATGTGCCTGTTACCACTGTCTGTCTATCTGTTGCTGGAAAGGTATGATTAGCAGATATAGTTAATATATCATAAACTCTGGGCCTATGAATATTTGTACTGAAAGGGACAGTTCTGTATCTCTTAGTCTTATTCCTTTGTTTCAGAGTTCTTTGAAAATGGCAGCTCTTTTCATAACAAACCATTTTCCCGAGGTTCCCAATCTCATTAAGATTTACATAACCTATTGAAATGCTTGAGGGGATAAGATAAATATTCAGAGGAATTTCCTAATGATGGCAAATGTTTTAATGTAGAAGAAATCATTGCTGAAATTGATAAACTATATGAGTGGGGTGTGTGTGTGTGTGTAAATTAAAGTGCCAAAAATCAGCGTCCTGTTCTTATCAACACTTTTCTTTAAAATAAATGTATATCCACAACAACAAATGACTGTAATGGATCACTGCCTCAATTTGCTGTTATATGCATATCTTTAAATATACATTTTGTGTACTTCTATGTTTTTGTTATATACTGTATTTTATTTTTGTTGTTTTTTAATTCAGTTAATAAAAATGGATTAAAAACTAAATATGCATGTGCAATTTTTTCTAAGGGGAAAATCACTTGCATATGGCTTGAGCAATTAAAAGCATCAAAATTGGATTATGAATTATTTGTTTTAGCTTTGCTTGTAGTCAGCAGTTGTATCATTATCAGGCAAAACACAATTAGATTTGCAAAAACCAGAGAAGCAGAAGAAGTGCTGATCATCAGGCTTCTAAAATATCTGCACCATTCATAAAAAAAAACTCACAGTGCTTTTTGGTTCAAATTTGGAACAGAATAATAGGAATGGCAGAAAGATTTTGTCCACAAATTAATATAGAACATTTTGCAGACCAACGAGAAGTAAAATAGACTGATGGAGAATACTTAGCTTCCTGCCATCCTAATACTAGAAAGCTTGTAACAAACAAGACAGCCAAGGATTTCTTAAAACCACATTTATCTAAATGTTTAGGAAAGATATGATAGATTCTACAGTGTGAAGGTTACTGTCTCTTGTAATGGTGAAAAATGGATATAATTGCATAACTGTTCCTGCATATATAATACTGAGAATTATTTTAAATCTTGTTTTCTCACTCTGCATATTCCAGAGTACAGAAACTTGGTTTATTTGCAATGATGAAAAGGATGATATCTAGAAGCTTATTGATTTGGCAAGCAAAAAAAAATCCAAAACAATATAGTTTACAAGGAAAACAAAATATTGAATACTGGATGTGATGTGTTGACTGACTGACCAACTGACCAACTGAATAAATGAATGAACATATACACACATAAACACATATTCAGATATCTACACTTCCTTAAGACAGATTTCAGCTGTGCACCTTAAAAATTTTTTTCTATGTATGGCTAAACAGCCCATTTTATAAGTAAAAAATTGCAGAAGTATCTAATTGAAATGTTGGGACAGATAGCCTTTAGGAAAGGGAAATAATGGTCCTTTGATCTAGTTTTGTTACTTAAGAGAAAAACATGAAAGAATACCAAGTTCCTAGCAAGTTAAATGACATATGGTGGGCATTTTCTAAAAAAAAAAGAGTTTATGACTCATGCCTGAAGTTTTGGTCATTCCAGCATCCCACGGTCATGTGATCAAAATTTGGGTGTTTGATTGTTTGACAACTTACCTACGCATATAACACAGGGACACTGCACTATTTCATCCCCCACCCATTTATGCCCTTTTGGGTGGCCTACAGAATGCATGTTTTCACACCATCACTGAGAGTGGGGCTGAAGTAGAAACCCAGGATCTTCAGCAGTGTCATCTAGCTGCCATCTCATCCAGGCCTCTATTTCACTCCAAGCACCACTATTGCCACTGAGAAATACCATTTCAAACCCACACCACCGGCCATTGCTATCACCAATGAACATCACTGTGGCAGGAGCTCCATACTTAGGTGCTTCAGAAGATTTCATTCTGTAAATTGGATATGCCATTCCTCCTCTAAATAGTACACCCATTCTCTCAAGGCTTGGGAAAGACTCAAAGGTTTCTGAAGGTTTGTGAGAATGGGACATGTGGCTTGGAAAAAGTATGGGTCATGTGGCTTGGTAAACAGCATGAGGTGCAAAGGTCAATAGTGTGGGACTTCAGGTGGCATTTCTCATTGGCAGTAATGATGCTGTGGCTGAAGTAGAGGTCTGGGTGTGATGGAAGCTGGCTGACCCTATGGAAGGCCTTGCATGTCTGCTACTGTTACTTTGCAAGGGCAGCCAAAAGAGCAGAAATGGCATGAGGAGATATGTGGGTGGGAGGGGTTGCAGGAATTGTGACATGGGGTGTCTGAGACTTCCAGGGGTGGATTTGGTTTTTCACCATACTGCAGCGCACACACCCATCTCATGCACAGCCTGTTCCCAGTTTCCTAGGACCTCTTCATCCCCCTTTAGCACCCCTGCACTCCTTACCCAGGACTCTCCATTTGACACATGTTTCTTGCTTAGCAACAGTAGCTAGGAGTGGTGAGATTGTAGTTGTTAAATGATATTGTGTGAATCTCGCTTCACAACCCTATGGCAATGAAAATTCAAATCCCATTTGTGATCATATGTCGAGGATTACCTGTATGTATAATCCTATTCATTAAAAAAAACTGTACTTGGATGCAGCCCAGCTGGTACTGATCATAATTTCCAATATTTCAAATTCTGCCTGAATGTCTGAGAGCAGGCAAATAACTTATGGTTGTCTTTCTATTCAGTAGGCTATGCCACACTTTGAATTGAAGGTTTCAGAATGTGGGAGAAGGGCACATATAGGACATGTCTACAACCTCTTAGTGCCTATTTTCCTGGAATTATGCTGTTGAAGGGCAGACTTATGATTTCCACAATGCAGCTTATATAAAGAGCTGCAGATAGGTGCTATATGTCTGCGCCTCTGTATCCCAAAATAACTTTTTGCCTTTGAATCTAAAGCTTTGCAGAATTCTTTTAGGTATTAACTACCTATGGAATAATGTTTTACTGCTCTACACTTAGGATCTTGCCTGATAATACAGAAATTATTATGAGAAAAGAAGCATTATCAGTGCTGTTGAATGTTGAATAAATTCAATGAATTCCATAATTTTCATCATGAATCAAATGCAGAAAACCATCAAGAAGAAGCATGAAATGGGAGAGTGAAACATGAAGGAATGTGGGTAGAAAAATATGACAGCTTTTTGATAGAAAACAACTGTTTTTTTAAACTCTGACCCAAGTTAACCGGTGATCTGTATTAGCAAAAGTAGCATGGCGAGGAAGAGTTGTAAAATTTATGGGGTCAACGTTGCATTTCTTATACAATTAGATAACATATCTAAAAAGAAAAAGAAAAGTTGTTAAAGGAGGCACAACACAAATATTGAGAGTCTGATTCTATTTATGAATATCTACAAGAGAAATATATTGATAAAGATACTTGATGCAAGACAATTTGGTGATACATGCTCTCAGGTAGTCTGTTCATAAATATCTGTCAAATGGGAGACAGGAACTATTAAGTCTGTATTATATTAGAAAGAATGTACTGTAAAAGGCCAGTTCAGTTCCATCATGCTTATGTCTAGTTTGGCCAGACCGATCAATAATTTACAAGCTGAGATGTAGAAATCCATTAATGATTTGATTAAGTGAATGCTCTGCCATGCCTGAACTAACTTTAAAATGTTTTGATACTGTTTTGTGTTTAAGAACCCAAAGAGACATAGATCTCCAGGGAAGTTTGACAGTGTACTTTGGAAATATTAAGCATGCCTGGTAACTGCTAAGCTTTTGTGCCTTAAAAAATAATAATAAGGAGCTTTGAAATACAGAGAAAAATGAAAAATAAAGAGAAAATAGAAGGGAAGAAGAAAAAATAAAGGCTTTTCTTTTTCTTCTCCCCTTTTCCTTACACAATATATTTGAATCCTAGTGATCCATACCTTTGCCTGCATTTGTTCTTTGAGTGCCTCCTGTAATACTGACCATTTTGTTAACTCCTTGAGTCAGTATATGGATATCAGATTCTTCTCTCTCTCTCTCTTCTCTATCTGTATTTCCATAAATTTAAAATTTCTCCCTTAAATGCACATATTGGATGTGCTTCAGATTGTTCTTGTCTAATTTAAATCCAGTTACTTTTTGCTTCTTCCTATCTATTATATGGACCGACATTAGACGTGTCGTTTTTCTTCTTGAATCTCAGCATCTTGTCCACAGGTTTTAATCAGCCTCATTTACACTTTATCATTTACCTCCTCTTGTTCTGCCACCTTTATCTGCAAACGGCTGGCATCTATTTCATAACATACACCTAGAGTGTTGTTATTTTGACAGCTGTTTTTTTTCTCAATAGTAAAACCGACAATATCTTTGCCCTTTCAGTGAGCAGAAGAGTGGTAATTAGTCCATCACCAGGACAAAAGCTATTCAGCATCTGCTCGGTTTCTTTTTAGTGAAAGTTCTGCATGGACAATGTAGTTGGAGTTTGATTCTGTATCAGTGCTCTGATCTTCTAAAAATATTGAATTCTTGATTCTGAAGAAAAATATAGACCTGTTCTCTTAGCTGTTAAATTCTTAAATCCACCTAAGTCAACAGTAGTAAGATCATAATACAAACTGCTGCTATGCAACAGACAAAAAGCCTATTTAACTCAGCATCCCATTTTTATTAGATTATAATCCCTGACTATTTAACATCTAACAAAGAAGGAAATCTGGGCGGCCATTGTTTCCCCTATACGAGAATCTACTACAATTCTTTCCCTATTTTAAGTCACAGAAACAGAAGATGAAAACTCTAAATTTCATTTACATTTACATCAGCCACACAGCAACCAATATTTAAATCTAAAGGTATGGTTGTATGGCCCTTTTTAAGTAAGTAAGGATGTACTGCTATTTGTACTGTTAAGAGCTCAGTTGATTGCAAATCATTGCTGAAGCAACTTCATAGAAGAAGTGTATAAGTTTTTTTTAAATCTCCAATCTCTACATCTTCCATTTTGTTTTGTTACAAACTCTGGTTCCAGTTTTGCATATTGTAGGCCTGACTTAATGACTGTCTTGTTTAGTGATTATTCAAAGTGTTGACAGTGCTGAAAAAGTATCTTTATGACCAGTCCTCATATTTATGGCCATCACAAGATCCCCTAGTCACATGATAGCCATTGTGTACTTCACAACCGGCTTCCCACAAGTAGAGTCAACAGAGCTATAATACTGCAAGTCATAGTTGTGGGATGTCTCACTGTATCAGGGATCAGTTAGGTACCTATGAGAAGACCACATGAGAGGGGGAGAAAGCATTTGCTCTGAATTCTTTTATAAGAATTAACTTCACAGCTTCCAAACTGTTACTCAGACTGCAAATGTGTATATATGAATCTGTTCTATGTACAGAGCAATGTTAATAGTAGAATCAAAATGTGAATGCTTGGCAACAGGCAAGTATTTATAATTTCAGTGTCTCAAGGTCAGGTGATCACCATTTTAATAACTGAGGTGGCACAGTGGTTAGAATGCAGAAAAGGAGTATGAATAAATGCTAAAGAAGTTAAAGATAACAAAATCACAAAAAGAATAGGAAATATTGCCATCTAGTTTATATTGATACCATTAATCAATTCACATTAATTTCATATCAATATTTTTTTATATTATTCACTGCAAATAATTTGAGTTCTTGGCCAATGACACAGCAGTATCTGCATGCAAAAGTATACATATATTCACATTCCGAAGCAACACTAACGTCACCTCAAGGGTTTCTTATGAATTTATTCATGAATACATGGAAAAACAAAGGAGACATCACATAGTTACAAAGAACCGAGGTGATGCAGTGGTTAGAGTGCAGTTCTGCAGGCTAATTCTACTGACTGCTGGCTACGTGCAATTTGGCAGTTCAAATCTCTCCAGGCTCAAGGTTGACTCAGTCTTCCATCCTTCCGAGCTCAGTAAAATGAGGACCCAGATTGTTCGGGGCAATATGCTAATTCTGTAAACCACCTTAGAGAATGTTGTAAAGCACTGTGAAGCGGTATATAAGTCTAAGTGCTATTTACACTCTTTCCAGGAGCTTCCAACAAACAAAGTTAATGGGAAATTTGGATTTGCTTAATAACCACGTGACTTGCTTAGCAATCATAGGAAAAAAGGTAAAATTGGGCATGACTCACTTAATGACCATACTTCTGCCTGAAGTTCCTGTTCCAATTGTGGTCATAAGTCAAGGACTATCTATAATGCAGGTCCATTTTTGTACAGCTTTTGCACCCTAATGCAGATAGAACTTGTGAGTGAGAAAACAAAAATTTTGGTAAAAGAACATTGATATATCCACTCTTTTCTGTCCACCAGCAGGACATGAAGACAATGGTCCATTCTCTAATGGCAGCTTCTCTGTACTGCTTCTAATCTTAGAAATAACACAGAGAAATCAAGATTTAATTATTTTGACTTCGTGTTTAGTCTTTTAAATTACACTTTGGTATATGTTTGGTCTTCTCCCTTTGTTCTTTGTTTATTAAAAAAACCATAAGACTGATACTAAGAATGTAACATTACCTGAGTATTAAATACTTTGAGGAGGGATTTATGCTGCATAAATAAAGTACGATACAGTGTAGTAAAAAATGACTCTTATCTCTTATTTTAGAATTTAGAATCACTAGAATTGCAGTTTATAATAACAGAATAACAGAATAATAGAATGACAGAATTGGAAAGGTCTGGGAGGTCTTCTAGTCAAACCCTCTGCTTAGGCAGGAAGCCCTATACCATTTCAGACTGGTTGTCCAATCTTTTGGACAACCAGTCTGAAAACTTCCAGGATTGGAACATTCAAACTTCTGGAGGTTAGTTGTTCCATCAGTTAATTATTCTGTCAGGAAATTTCTTCTTAGTTCTAGGTTGCTTCTCTTCTTGATTAGTTTCCATCCATTGCTTCTTGTCCCACCTTCAGGTGCTTTGGGGGAATAGCCCCTGAGATATTGGAACACTGCTATCATGTCACTCGTAGTCCTTCTTTTCATTAAACCAGACATACCGAGTTCCAGCAACCATTCCGAGCCCAGTTAAGAGCCCATATTAGGACTTACCTGGTAGCTATGTGGGTGGCGAGAAGGTCTTATTTCTCCGCCCTCATAGCATCCTCAGATAACCGCTCAGCTGCCCTGTTCGGGGTCGCCCGCTCCCTCTTACAGCCGGGGGAGATGGTGGACCCTCTTCAGGGCAAAGCTGAGGAATTTGGTCAGTATCTGTGGGATAAAATCGCTCGGACCCTGGAAGGGTTGCGCTCAGACTTACAGTGGTCTGAGGATGGGGGTGTGAGTGGTCTGGCTAATGTGATCTGGACTGAGTTCGATCCTGTTTCTGAGGATGAAGTGGACAGGATCATGCAGCGGCTGAGCTCCACCACATGTTTATTGGACCCGTGCCCTTCCTGGTTGGTTTATGCCTCCAGGGAGGTCATGTGCGGCTGGCTCCGGGCAGTAGTCAATGCTTCATTAAGGGAGGGGTTGTTCCCTACCACCTAGAAAGAGGCGGTGGTGAGGCCCCTCCTGAAAAAGCCTGCCCTGGACCCAGCCGTGTTGAACAACTTTCGTCCGGTCTCCAACCTTCGCTTCTTAGCGAAGGTTGTTGAGAGTGTGGTGGCACAGCAATTGCCACTTTTCCTGGAGGAAGCAGACTACCTGGATCTGTACCAATCAGGCTTCCGGCCCGGGTACAGCACGGAGACAGCATTGGTCACACTGATTGATGATCTCTCTAGGGCGTGGGACAGGGGTCTTTCCTCTGTCCTGGTCCTGTTAGATCTCTCAGCGGCTTTCGATACCATTGACCATAGTATCCTATTGCAGCATCTCGGGGGGTTGGGAGTGGGAGGCACTGTTTTACGGTGGTTCTCCTCCTACCTCTTGGGACGTTCGCAATTAGTGTTGGCAGGGGGGCAGAGGTCGACTCCAAGGTCTCTCACTTGTGGGGTGCCTCAGGGGTCGGTCCTCTCGCCCCTCTTGTTCAACATATATATGAAGCCACTAGGTGAGATCATCTGTGGCTTTGGGGTGATATATCATCAGTACGCTGATGATACACAGTTACACATCTCCATCCCAGGCCACATCAGTGATGCTCTCTCCGTGATGTCCCGTTGCCTGGATGCGGTACGGATCTGGATGGACATGCTTCGACTCAACCCAGCCAAGACAGAGTGATTGTGAATACTGACATCTCGGTCCAGCCTTGAGGTTCCATCTTTGGTCATGGGGGAGGAGGTGTTGCCCCCTGTGGACAGGGCATGGAATCTGGGGGTCCTACTGGACCCACGGCTCAAATTGGAGGAGCAGTTGGGTACCGTGGCCAGGGGGGCCTTTGCCCAGATTTGGCTGGTTCGCCAGTTGTGCCCATACCTGGACCGAGATGCCCTGCGCACGATCACTCAGGCACTCGTCATTTCCCGACTCGACTACTGTAACGCTCTCTACTTAGGACTGCCCTTGCATACCACCCGGAGGCTCCAACTGGTACAGAATGCGGCCGTGTGGGTAGTGATGGGAGCTTCCCAGTACTCCCATATTACACCCCTCCTGCGCGACCTGCATTGGCTACTGGTTGTCCTCCGAGTGAGATTCAAGGTTCTTGTGTTAACATTCAAAGTCCTTCATGGCATGGGTCCGGGTATTTACAAGAACAACTCCTGCCAGCATCAAATACCAACTGCCCTGTACGAGCGCACAGATGGGGGCTCCTCGGGGTGCCGTCTGCGACTCAATGTCATTTGGCGGTGACCCGGGGGAGGGCCTATTCTGTGGCGGCTCCCACTCTATGGGATCAGCTTCTGCTGGAGCTCTGGCTGGCCCCTGATATCCGCACCTTCCGCCATGACTTAAAGACCTGGTTATTTGCACAGTCCGGGCTATGCTGACCTCCGGGGGCGTTGATTGTGTTTTAACTTTGGGGTTTTAAATTTTGTATTTGACTTGTACCTTGTTTAATTTGTTTTTAGGTAATTATTTATTGTTATGTTTTAGTTGTGAGCTGCCCCGAGTCCTTTTGGAGGGGCTGCATACAAGTCAAATTAAATAAATAAATAAATAAATAAATAAATAAATAAATAAATAAATAAATAAATAAATTCTTTATAAGTTGTAGCCTCCAGTCCCTTAATCACCTTTTGTTGTGGCCTGCCAGCCGCCAGCACAGCTGGTGGCAGACTCGGATGATGAGGAGGTTGGGGAAGAACCTGGGCCAGTTCTGGAACCTGGGGAAGGCTCTCATGGATGTCAAGGACATCCAGCATTTCCTAGTCAGAGAGCCAGCACCTTTTGGAGTCAGAGATGAGTGAGGAGGAAGAGCAGCTGGGGTTTGTTCCAGATGCACGTATGTGCAGAGCAGGGTAGGAAAGGTGAACAATGGAGGACAATGAGCCATTCTGGGAAGCAAAGCAAACATGGACTCTGAATGGCCCCTCCCTGGCTGGGGAATAAACAGGAGGAAAGGGGAGTGGTTTGGTTGTTGCAGCAACCATTCACATTTCTGGAAAGTTTGCTCCTTGTGTGTTTCATGCGACAAAGACTATCTTGCCAGAACTGAGGTTTATCTATTTCTCTGTTTGAACTGACTTAATCTGCAGCCTCCTGGCTGGGAGCTCACAACCTTGTATTTATCATAATGAGCTGATAAGGAGTATTGTTTCAGTTAACTTCTTGCAGGACTCTTGCCTGGACTTTCTGTTGGTGATTACAGTTAATTCTTAATGTGTAAATAAAGAGGGGTTTTTCTTTGTGGGGAATCTGTTTCTTGCTTCTGCGAAGGCTGGGTCAGAACATCTTTGTTGTTCTTCTCTGCACTATTTCTGGAATCCCCACAACTTTTTAAAATTGTGGTGACCTGTTCTGATCCAGCTCCCAAACATGACAAACCCCCTGTAATTAAATAAATGTTCCTTTTATTTGGAGCCACAGCAGCCCTAGCAAAAAGTCTCTCACACATAACAGGCTAGCAAATTTTTCCAGCAGAGATGAATAGTTGTCTGCCACACATATTCATCTCTGCCCTCTGCCTTTTATCCCCAGAGCTAGGGTGGGGCTTCGCTAGCAGTGGTGGCCCTTCCATCCCAAGGATTGGCCCATAGATTTCCACTGCTCTCCTCTCTTCTGCCTTCTGTGCATCCATATGTCAGGCACTGGACCAGCTGTTCCTACTTTTCCTCATCAGCCACCTCCAGACCTGGGGGCTGTTGACTCTCCATCTGAGGGCTGATGGATGGCCCAGGCTCCGCTCCCATCTCTGCTCCATTCCCTCTTCCCCCTCAGAGCTCTCAGATTGCCTTGATGCTGGCCCTGACTCCTATGTCATCTCCTCATCTGATTCAGCTGCTGGAGGGGCCAGTGGCCAACAGGCCAAAACACAACCAAAACTGGATGCAGTATTCCAAGTGTTTTCTTACCAAGGCATTATGAAGTGGTATTAACACTTCATGTGATCTTGATTCCATCCTTCTGTTAATGCAGCCTAGGACTGTGTTGGCTACTTTGGCAGTGGCAGCATACTGCTATCTCATATTTAAGTGATTATTCACTAGAACTCCAAGATCCCTCTCACAATTACTACTTTTGAGCCAATTACCATCTATGCTATACCTGTACATTTTGTTTTTCTTTCCTAAATGTAGAACCTTACTTTTTTCACCATTGAATTTCATTTTGTTAGACAGGACTCAATGTTCAAGTTTGTCAAGATCTTTCTGTAACTTAAGCCTATCTTCTGGAGTGTTGGCCGTTCCTGCCAGCTTCTTGTTGTCTGTAAATTTGATGAGTTCCCTATCTATTCCCTCATGCAAATCATTTGTGAAGATATTGAAGAGTACTGGGCCTCAGACAGAACCTCGGGATACCTCACTGCATACTTCCCTCCATGTAGATGCAGTTCCATTGAGGACTACATATTAAGTGCGGTTGGTCAGGCAGCTACAAATCCATCTGGTGGTGATGATGACCCATATTTTTCTGCCTTATCAAGCAGTTGTTGAGGTCTACTTTATCAAATGCCTTACTGAAATCCAAGTAAATTATATCCACAGCATTTCTCTGGTCAACTAATTTAGTCACTTTGTCAAAGAATGCAATAAGATTTGCCTGGCAATATGTCTTGGTTTATGGATAATGGAGTGTGAGGTGACACAGATGAACTGCATTAATTTTTATAGAGTTAGGTGCATTAAACTGTAATTTATTTCTTTATTCTGAATTGTAGTTTTTTTTTAAATGAGAAAATTTCTAAAATTGGATTATTTCACAGTAATATTGGATTCTTTAAACATGAGCAGATTCATTCATATAGTTCTTCCTAATTGTTGCAGTTTCTCACACGGAAGAGTGGGGTCACTGTACGCAGGGTCACTGTAGCTTGATATTCAAACTGCATTCTGCACAAGGTCACTATTGGAGGGTGAATTAAAAATAATTCCAACCGCTCCCTGCAGCACTCTTATTTATATACAGAAAGAATCCATACGAGGAAGAAGGAATATAATGTTTTGAAAATTGAAAAAGAGAAAAAAACATTTGCAGAGGAGTGAGTGCTAAGTGGAATTTTATACCATGGAACTTTGTATGCTGGCAGCTACCCTGGTTGTACAAAACATATCTGGTGAATACACAGCAGTAAGGGTAACCTTTGGGTGTCCTAGTTTGCTCTCAAACTCAAAAAGAAAAGCTCCTCTGAATTATTTGAATGTTTGGAAAGATTTTTTTTTAATTACATTTATATGCCGCCCTTCTCTGAAGACTCAGGGCAGCTTACAATTTTTGGGATACAACCCAATGCGCTCAGCAATAGCCTTCATTCCATTGGATATGCCTGCTTATTACTAAGCGGCATTTTTTACAAAGTCAGCTTATTGCCCCCAACAATCTTGGGTCCTCAATTTACCTACCCCGAGAGGATGGAAGGCTGAGTCAACCTTGAGCCTGGTGGGATTCGAGCCTGCACTAATTGCAGGCAGCTGGAACTTAAGTGCTAGGCATTTAACAGCCTGCACCACCAAGACTCTTACTTAATTTTGATTGCTAATAGGGTAATGTAAAAGAATCTTAAAGTCTATTGTCACAGGTTTTTAAAAAATGTACACAATTAGATTGGCCCAAACTCAAAAGAGACACAAAAGCACTGAACCCTGGACAGATATCTCCCCAAAAGGATTGAAGAGAAGTTTAATTTATATAAACAAACATTAAAAAGTTATATGTGATTGCTTCCTATATACTTCCCATACTTCTATGATAATTATTATATTCCATTGTCTTATTATTCAATTATTATTACTATGACAGTGCTTATACTATATATTCTTCAATGTACTATTTTACTATTATCTATTACTCTATTACAATTACCTGTAGGCTATGAGCTATACTATTACTAATATACATCAATATTTCCCATCATAAACTTATTCTGTCTTAAGCTCCCCCTCTCTGAGCTTTCTCTCTGAGATTTTGTTTTCTTTTTCTGTTAATGGTCAGCATGCAGAGCTCTTGTATCTTTTTCTTTTTTTTATGTTGTGTTTTGTCTGCTATTTTTGTCCCTTTTGGGGCCACTCACTCTTTCTGAAGGAAAAACATCTTTCATTTGGCTGCTATACTCAGTTTCCTGGTGGCTGAGAGCCCTCAAACAGCCACATTTCCAGCCACATTTGCCTCCAGGTAATTCCTTTATTGGCAACCCTGCCATGCTGGGTTTGGGAAAAGCCTCCAATGGAAGGGAAAGAAGGGCCCTGCATTTTTCCCCCCAAGCAGTTGGCTGTATTACATTTTATTTTATTTTATTTATTTATTTTATTTTGTCAAGCAATTATAAGATAACAGGTATAAGTATAAACATAGTTATGAATACATGAAATGGATACATATAAGAAAAATAAAAAGAAATAATAGGACAGGGACGGTAGGCACATTGGTGCGCTTATGCACACCCCCTACAGACCTCTTAGAAAGGGGTGAGGTCAATAGTAGACAGTCTAAGGTTAAAGTTTTGGGGGGTTTGGGGAAGAAACCACAGTCAGGTAGAGTATTACAGACATTGACTGCTCTGTTGCTGAAGTCGTATTTCCTGCAATCAAGTTTGGTGCAGTTTACCTTGAGTTTGTATCTATTGTGTGCTCTTGTATTGTTATGGTTGAAGCTGAAGTATTCATTGACAGGACATTGCAATATATAATTTTATGTACTATACTTAGATCGGACCGAAGGCGGTGTAGTTCTAGGTTTTCTAGGTCTAGAATTTCAAGTCTGGTGGCATAAGGTATTCTGCAATGAGTAGAGGAGTGTAGAACTCTTGTGAAATATTTCTGGACTTTCTCTACTGTGTTAATATCAGATATATAATGCAGGTTCCAGACTGATGAGCTGTATTCAAGTATTGGTCCAGCAAATGTTTTGTATGCTCTAGTTAGTGTGATATTACCGGAGAAAAAGCTATGCAGGATTAGGTTAACAACTCTTAATGCCTTTTTGGCTATGTAGTTATAGTGGGCTCTAGCACTTAGATAATTAGAGATGAGTACTCCAAGGTCCTTGACAGAGTTTGGATCATCAACAAGGTCTTGACTATTCAGCTTGTATTTTATTTTCTGATTTTTTTTGCCAATATGTAAGACAGAACATTTCTTTGTTGAGATTTGAAGTTGCCTGCACAACTGATACCTAATATAATTAATAATATTACATTAAAAGATGAGTCTCTTTCTCTATCTTTCCCTCTCCAGTCATGATTATTTTTCTTCCAAATGCATAGATTAAAAGGTATGAAGCAAATTAGAAGGGTGCATATAAGAGGTTCCTGTTGGACCTCTTCATTTTTTGTTTTCTTATACTCAGTAATAAAAGATTAAATCAATTCTGAACTCATTTCTTCATAAATATTCTTCAATTTTTTAATTACAACCACAAAAGGGAAAAGACTTTAAGAGCCCTATCGACCTACACAAAACTACTCTATTCAAATTATCTTTTGAAGGAGTCCTTCAAAATGGGATAAAAATGAAATAGAAAGAAAATGACATATAATGCTTTCAGAATTGTCTAGAATGAACGACTGGCATCTACTACTTTAAAAACGGCACTACAAAACAGAGCAATTTAGGCTACAATTGAATATGACTCATAAACTAGGAAGAATAGGAAGTAAATTCTATAAATGTATATTAGCAACAGCAGGCTTAAAAGAACAAATAATGTATAATTTGAATGGTACTTTTTAACAATTAAATATTAAGATGCATGCTATTTTTGTATAGTATGTGAATGAGAGTTTGATAATTATTAGAAAAAGACAGCAGCTACCTAGAATCTAGTGAGTAGGCAGCATGTAAATTGTTGTAATCAATCAATCAAGCATGTAAATTGTTGTAATCAATCAATCAATAAAACAAAAAAGGAATAAATGCAGTTTTTTCTGAGTTATTATTGATAAAAGGAGAGGTAGTATATACAATAAAGATGACTTTGACAAATATAGATGAGATCTATTGCCAAAGTAATAAGAAAACTATGTCCTAAACCCCAAAAATGCAGAAACAATTTGAGAGCAGTTTAGACTGACGCCACCATTCTCATGAGAATAGGAGGAGGAGAAGGTACAGGTGGTTCTTGACCTATGACCACAATTGAGGACAAAATTTCTGTTGCTAAGAGAAACATTTCTTAAATGAGTTATGCCCCATTTTACGACCTTTCTTGCCACAGTTGTTAAGTGAATCACTGCAGTTGTTAAGTTAGCAACACAGTTGTTAAGTGAATCTGGCTTCCCCATTGAATCAGAAGGTCACAAAAAGGGATCACATGACCCCAGAACACTGCAACTGTCATAAATATGAATCGGTTGCCAAGCATGAAAATTTTGATCATGTGACCATGGGGATGTTGCAATGGTCATATGTGTGAAAAAAGATCTTTAGTCACTTTTTTTCAGTGTCATTGTAACTTTGAACAGTCACTAAATGAACTGTTGTAAGTTGAGGACTACTTGCATCAGATTTGCAAGATTTGCAAGATTCTGTTATTTTAGCCAATCTTTATAAAAGTAGTTTTAGTTTTTGTGTAGAGTTGATTTCCTGGTCTGGTTTACAGCTGATGAGGGATATTTTCTATCCAAATTAGACACATTTAATAATTGTGCTTTGTATATGTTAGAGACTTTTTCCTTGATTTCTCAGTAACTTATAAATTTTAGCATTTATCCCAAGGGTGTCAAACTTGTGATGATACATTGTCATCATGTGACGTATCATAACTTTTCCCCCTTCGCTAAACTGGGGGTGGTCGTGGCCAGCATGTGATACATCCAGCCCATGGGCCACGAGTTTGACACCCCTGATCTATTTTATTTACCTCTGAGGAATGCTACAATAATTTAAATGAGAACAAATTTTTCAATAAAATGTCCAGTTGTTGGTAGTACTAAGGACATGTTCTGTCACATTTCCCCTTCCAGTGAACTCTTCTATGCTCTAATTAATAAAGCATGGTGCCCATCAGTGTGGTGCACGGTGTTTGTCAATGTCAAAAGAATTATACTTTTGTTCAAGGTATACTTACTCTTCATGGAATGACAAACCATTTGTTCAACAACAATTCCAAGCAAATCAAAGTCAACAATCTACCATTTAGATAATTAGATGTGCAGATAAACAGAAGTTTCTCACTTTTGTGCTACAGAAATCTCTGTAAACATAATAATAGTATAATGTATTGCATTTGCAAGTAGTTCTTATATCAATCATGAGCCATTAGAACATGGTACCATTAGTTTGAATATTCTGTTTGATTATTCTTTGTAATATTCATTTTCTTTGTAATATTCAAGCAAATTAAGTGCCATGAATGGAATTCAATTCCTGGTCACCAAATGGGTTAATGTTCACCCTCAATTGTGTCAAAGCAATAATCTGTGTATCATTGAATGTTGTTTAGATAATCACTCCTGTCAAAGTAATTTTTATTCTCTAAATAGAATCTTTTCTATCTTGGCAGTTGGTGCCTGAAAACTGATACACTGTGAAGATAATAGATAAACTTGTCACATATGCCTGTACTTAGCATGAGATCTATGCCTTTAGAAATTTAAGTATGAGGTATCATGTTTGAAATAACATGGTGTTAGTCTTTTAAAAAGCTGTTTGAGTCTATTAATACACATTTGAAATGATGACATCTGTTTAACAACTGATAGCTTTTCTGTTATGCAAAATTGGTGTAAGTATTTTAGAAGAATACAAGTTTTGAGTGGACTGATGATTTGTAATCAATATATTGTGAATGGATATTGAGTAGATGATTTTTTCTGATGAGATAATAAAGCAGATATGAAGTATATGAGACTCCACATTTTACAAAATATCTGACAGGTGATAACCATCATAGCTGAATAAATGAAGTCTTGATGGTGTTGTAGATTACTCACTCTTGGAAAGCCTGAAAGTCCTAAATTATTTATTGATTGATTTATTAAATTTCTAAAATGGCCATCTCACCTAAGTGACTCTGGGTAGTTTAATAACAGCATAGTAATAATATAAATACATGACTAAAAACCCAGTAAAACACAGAATTAAGAACAAGTTAAAAATGAAAAACAAAGATAAAAAATTAATACATATATACATACAAACACACACACATATATAATACTTAAATGTATGGACTCTAATCTCTGCAATTATCAACTGTAAATCTTTCATGGTAAAGACAACTTCTAACAATGAATGCATCATTCAATGTTGTTTAGAATAATCCCTAAATTGTCAAAATGTTACTTTGACTGTATGTAAGAAAGTCTACTTAATGGTCATGAATCAGTCAGTGGTTTGTGCCACCCTGATTTGTAAATTAGTACTCTTTGGGCTAAGCATTCAGTATACCAGGCAAAAGGAATGTTAAATGACAGGTTTTCACAATAACATGAAGAACCATTTAATTTATCTTCTTTTGTATGATACAAGTCTCCTTATCACATACATGTACAACATGGAAGAAACTATAGAATCATATCTATTAATTTAGTTTCCTTTTTGAAGTACCTCTTAGTCCTCCAATGATGTGCATGTGTTGCACATCATATCTTTAAAAAGTTCATTTGCAGATACTATAAGCCAGGGGTTGCCAAACTTTTGGACCTCAGGGACCACCAAACTCATAATTTTACATCCCGTGGACCAGAGACCCTGGGAAAATCCCCCCAAAAAAGTCTGCAGGAAAATTCCCCACCCCATTTTCCTACTGATAGATCATTCTTTATTTGGGATCACAGGATACCGTCTCCAGCTCCGTTCTCAGGGGGAAAAGAGAGAGAGAGAGAGAGAGAGAGAGAGAGAGAGAGAGAGAGAGAGAGACTTTTGGCTTCATGCAAGGAAAGCAGCAGAAGCAGCAGAAGTCTTTCTTTCTCTTCCCCAAACTCTGCCAGAAATTAGTCTTTCTGAGAGTTGTCACACTGGCGCAGCCTCTTGGAGCAGGATGTCTTGCAGGGTCCCAAAGATTCATTTCTGGTGGAGTTTGAGGGAGAAAAAGAAAGGCTTTTGCTGCTTTCCTTGCATGCAGCCAAAATCAGAGAAAGAAAGAAGTGAAAAGAAGCAGCCTGGTGGCCAGGTGAGGTGCATGGGGCAAGTGGGGCAAGTTCCCCCACTCTGCCCTTTCCCCCCTCCCCCCACTACCTCGTGTTGTTCACAATGCAAGTGACACAAGCTTTGTGTGCCCGTGGGCCTTGTGGGCGGTGCAGCCTTGTGTTCCCGTACAGCCTGGATTAACTGCTTTGGGGGGTACTTTGGGGGTGACATTTCACTGCGGACCACCAAAATTTTCTCACGGACCACCAGTCGCCCCCGGCCCACTGGTTGGCGACCACTGCTATAAGCTATCAAGAATCTTGCAAGGTCATGTTCCATTAGATAAAAATGGATATGAATGAAATGAGTATCTATGGCTGTAGATATTCCATTCAAACAGTATCATATAAATCATAGCCCTTGGAAGGGGAACAATAGAAGAATGACATGAAGCCATGCCAAATAGATATAGAAAATATATTTGAATGTGCCTTCTAGTTTTTGTTGCCGATCAAGTCCATAAAGGTAAGGGAGCTTCAAATATTTGCTCCTGAATATGGCAATCAGAGATATTTTGCAGGATACCAGGATCATGCTATTCTGATGTTGAAAGACGCGTGCTGGTTTTTCAATTTAAGCACTGCTTCTATTATAAAAAGTCAGATTGATTTAGGCACCCATATCTGTTGGATCATATTATCTTCATAAGAATCTGTACAGAAACTAAATAATTGTGTAATTGTAATGGCATCTTTGTTCTTCCAGAACTCCGACTGAGATAACAATTAAAAAAAATTGCAGAAGAATTTGCTGCTGCATATAACAGTCAATTATGCTATTGTATATAGCTGTCAGTTGTGCAACACATTCATAGACTTACTTTTCATGTCTAGAGATTCACTGGTAAGATACAATACCTAAATCCATAGCCTTATATAATAGATTCTTTATCATCAATGTGATGTCTTCAAAGACAAACATAGACAAACAGGGTTAAACACTTGAGAGAAGCAAGCATGCAAACAAACAATTGAAGGATTTATCAGAATTGTTAAATGTAAGCTAGAAATTATTTCTGACAGATTCCATGGGTTGCACTAACATGGATTCATTCTCACTTGCAAAGGAAAATCCTCTGGTTTCTTGACCAAGATATGTTGGATCATTGACTCTGATTTCACTATAAATTATTCCGACTCAGAATGATTATTTTTCTTGCATACCTTACCGTAATCATACAGCATCAAAAGTCACATTTTACCATGGACTACCCAAGCAATGTAAAACATTCATAAAATACTAGTATTTAGATTCATATTTGTTCCATTGGTACATTGGCCTTAAGTGATTCCTTAATCTTTGGTACAATTTGCTATTTATTTATTTTTAATTTTTTAATTTTTTGATATTACTTCCTTCTTCCATCCAAAGGTACATGTCATACGTTCAAAGGTTTGCTAGTTTTCTTCTCAATATTACTGTTGCTTGTTGAGACCTTTCTTCTACACGCTAAATATAGGAGATCTGGAAAAGTCACAGCATGAACTTTTTCCCACTTTAGAGCCTCAGTTCCTCATGGCTCTCAGCTGCATACGTACAGCTGACTGTATTTGATTCTCCATTGAAGCTTCTGTCTAATGTATAGAAATGATAAATGTATAGTTATGAGCTGCTTATAGTCTCCAAGTTCTTTGAAGGAAGTTTTTCAAAACATCTTTTGTGTTTTTAGTTGTGCATATTTATTTTACTCACAAATAGATTTCACTTGAGAAGTAAGTTTTTTGTGGAAGGCTTTGAAACTGTTTCAGGGAGCAAATGCTCATTCTTCTCTCAAACAACATTTCTTGTCTATAGAAAAACTGTCCAGACATTATGTTAGGATTTTCTGAGCATGACCAATATATTTTAACAGAGGATACAGGTAAAGACTTTTTTGAATTGACTTTGAATATGAATATGTCAACCTCATGGAAGTGTATTGATGTTGTCTTCTTCTAAGATGTCTTTCAGCCTCCCTATTGCATCACTATTTTCTAATGATCTCCTATTCCAATACTAAACTGGGCACATCCTTGATTAGCTTCTGAACCTAGACAAAGGGGGTTGGAGTAGAGGACTGCAAAGGTCCTTTCCAACCCTATTATTCTGCTCTAACTAGCTAAATAACAGATGCAGCCTCCCAAAATAAAGAATAATGTTCGGCTGTGAGTTGACAGAATCATGAGCAATGTGTTTGCATTAATCAAACCAGGCATATATTATACATAACAATAGCACAGCATCTTCCTTTTATTTTCCCTTTTGAGTTATTAAGTCTCCATGGTTATGGGAAAAGGAAGCAATATATCCTGTGTTGATATCTCTACAAAAATAAGGGAGATTAGCTTTGCAAGTCTTTAAGCTTCTTTTCAATATGGGCTCATCAGTTTATGCAAATTGGGTTTCATTGTTCCCCCCTTCCTTTTTTTGGTAACTCAGCCAATACTGCAGCCATTGCTCACTTTCTTCCTACAGTGCCGCTAAGATAATTTAAGAATGTCCATTGTTAAGAACTTCAGTGAAATTAAAATCATTCCTTTTAATTACTGCTAAAAATATTCTCTGTAGCCAGCTGACAAATATGAAAAGTAGAACAGAAGAAGATTGTGTGTAGGGAGGGGAGAGCAGTTCTTTGCTGCAGTCTTCACAATCAATGGAAATCGTGAGCTAAGATAAACAAGAGATAGAATGGTAGAGTGAGGAAAAAAGAAGCGAGGTAAGTATTAAAAATAATATTGAAAAGTATCAATTTAAAATTTAATATTTAAAAGTATCAAGCGAGAAGGAGTTGGAGTCAGGTCGAGCATGTCCTCAGGTGTAGGTCTTGAGAAATGATAGGTAGTCTGGTTTTCAGATAGCCACAGCAAGAGTGGAAAAGCTAACACTCCTGTGACTGATTTCAATGAAGCTGGTGATCAAATATAAAGTGGAACAGTGCGCCTGCATTTTGTAAAAACAAAAGGTATACCTATGTGTAAAAAAGATAGCTGTTAAAACAAATGTACAGTATATACAAGGAACGTTTCCATAAAAAGTATACTGGTGTTAATTTTTTAAAGTAAAACAATAATAACACCAGAGATGAACTTTGAGATTTTTGAGATTTTTTTCCCCAACAGAATCAACAGTAACATCTTAAAATTATGTTTTATACAATCCTGATTCTCAATGAAAAGTATAATGTTTTATAGACAAGTGCCCAGTTTTTTAGAAATTAGTTTTAGCTTTGAAAAAAAATCATATCACCCTTCACAATGTTGTCTTTGGGCAGCAATCTGTCCTTAAGGAAACTAAATTGGTTATATAGTCTGCCATATGCATTTTTGTCCATAATTAATGTATCCATTATACGAGAGAAACATTAGATATAGAACTGGATTGTCCACAATTAAATCAATGCAAAATGGTTTCCTCTTCCATGCAGAACTTTTTAGGCCAGTGTGCTCTTTGGCCATTATTCCTAGTTCCTAAATCCATCAAATTGTATATTATGAAAGTAATATAGAAATGTCATCCACTTTCACAGTGGTGCACAAGTCACTCCCTGCTCCTACAAATTTTTGTTCTCAATGTCTGGCTTTTGCACAACTTCATTCCAAAAGATGAAGATCAACATTCTGTTATTTGCTAGTGATTTTGCTGCATGGATAGCTACAAGTAATGGCATATCACTTTCAAATTTGTTGAATATCAGGCTAATGTTCATATCAAGTTCAAATTCCATTGTTTCTTATGAATCACCTTACTTGTGATAAATTTTAAATGACATGGGATTTTTCTTTATATTCGTCTTTAACCTTGCCATTTTTGATAAATAAAAACATATGCTAGTAATATGGAAGTAAAGATTGCAAAACATACACGCAAAGCTTCATTTGCCTCAGTATAACATACATGCAGCAGCAGATATTCCAAACAAATTCAGGTTGTGGATTGCACAATTTCATATCTCTATTAAATTTTAATCTTCTCTTTGTAAGAGTGGTGGCAACTCTACTCAGTCCAGTATTTTATCTTTTGAAGTACAATATTAATACTGTATTCATTCCCCCCCAGCAATTATCCTATTTGCATTCTTCCAATAATCAAGATCAGTTTCAAATTCATTACAACACTTACTGCTGATCAATAGTTTGCACACAAATCAGTACAGCTTATTTACTAACTAGAATCTTCCATTTCCTGAATGTCTATTATTATTTTTTCTTTATATTTCTTGCCATGGAAAAGTAGCAATATCAAAATTCTGAGATGGGCTGACATTAGCAAAATCAGATCTCAGATTGACAGTCTTCTTTCCAGAATGCAAGATCAATGGGGCACTTAAGCCAACCAGAAAAGTAGGCATCTCATTTTAGCATGAGAGTTTCGGTAGATAAAATTAGTTTTCAGAATAACTGGCCTATTTTTATTTGATCTCTCTATGACAGAATACGTTTCTACTTCTTCACAAAGATTGCTATCATCCTGATCGCAACTGCATCATTAATGGTGCTGTCCATTGGGGTTTATGTACCTTGTCCATGAACTTCAAAGGAGATGCTTTGATCCCTTCAGTGCCCTCTTCTTTTCTCATTTCTTCATCCTACATTATACATTGTAATCCCTGTGTCTCTTTCTTCAGTACTCTTTTTGCATTCAATAATGTAATTTAAAGTATGTACAAATAAGAATATTAAATTGTTATGCCCAGTTTAAGTATTTCTGTTTTTAAGTAGAAAAGAAAAAAATATATAATCAGCCTCAAATAAGCTGTTAAGTCTTGCCACATAGTGTAATATTTAGGTATCAGAATGATAAACTGCAAGGAATAAACTCCATTTCATATCCTCACTAAACATTATCCAATTTCATTCATCTGATATAACATCAATTATCCATTTGAAAGATGATGACACATATTAGGTACCAACAAAGTATAATATTTTTATACAGTATATTATTATATCACATATATAATTTTGCTTTGTGATTGAGTTCATTTTGCTAATTCATATAGTTCAACAATGCAAAAAAACGCATGGAACAGAAGTGCTATTACTACAAACATCTTAACAAACCCTTTTCCAAAAGATTCCTACCCAACCATTCTTTATTGTGTTTAGCTTCAAAACCCAGACACAACCAACCATATTTTTAAAGGTAGAAATCTCCTGTTTATTTAATAATAACTTACTTGACTGGTCATTTACTTAAAATTACTTAAGTAATTTTGAATGATCAAAAAACTGCCCTGAAATATTTTTCAGGAATCCTTTCCCCTTAGGCTTCTGGTGAGTGTCACAGCGAATGGATGTCCTGTTGATTTGCAGTACCATGTATGTGAGGAAAATCATGGTTGGATGCTAGGCCATTGAAGGATCCAGACCAGTGAAATATTTTCATAGGAAGGAAAGATCATTGAGGTCATCTACTTGCCTTCGGCAAAGCTGTTAAGACCTGGCTTTGTCGGAGGGCATGGTATTGAGATCTTGAGATTTTGCTTTTCCCCCGTGTATGTTTTGGATTGGTATGAATGAGTTTCTTGTTTTTATATTGTATAGAAATTGTTTTTATCCTTTTGTACGCCGCCTCGAGTTCCCCTTTGGGGGAAGTGAGGTGGGATATAAATCTAATAAATAATGAAATAATAATAATAATCCACATGACTTTGGACTGAGAGTTGAAATTAAACTAAGTTGACCTGTACAATACAACCTTCTACAGACATTAATCTCATTTCTTAATCATTTTCTGGATTTTTAAAAATGGTTATACTGGAGAGATTAATACTCTTTGAATTGGCAAAACTTTTCTTTATTTATTGGATAAATCCTCACTACTTTAGAACAAGTATACTTTAGAGGAAAATACAATTTTGTTTTAATTAAAATACATGGTTTTTTGGATTACACCACAAAAGAATGATTAGAATATGAATTTCAGAACGTTAATAATGGTTTAAGGGTGCATACTGATTTAAAATTACAGCTTTGATTTAATTAGAAAAAAATCTCATGATAAAATACCTTTTTTAAGGTTTTTATGACAAGGGGACCATGAAGATTGAACACTAGAGGGAGCAAGAGAATGAAGAAAAGAATGAAGCAAACTTCTGTAACAGAAACAATTGAATTTTTGTTAATCATTTTTTAAAATGTAAACTTCTTGATAAAACGAACAGAGTATATTGCAGTTAAATTACAGAACAAGAACAAGCTGAAATCGATAAATTTGAAATTACTTTGAAGGGGACTTAACTATGATAATGGAGAAAAATATGGATGTACAAATGAATTGATGGATTTTTTTTTCTCTAAAGGTGATGTATAGTTATTGAGCCAGAAAATGGATTTGTATCAGATGTGGTATTCAGCAGGTTCTGACCAATTCTGGAAAACCAGTAGTGGAAATTTTGAGTAGTTTGGAGAACCGACAAATACTACCTCTGACTGGCCCCGCCCCCATCTATTCTCTGCCTCCCAAGTCCCAGATGATCGGCTGGGTCTTCTTTTGTTGCTCTACACAGGAGAATGGAGCTGGAAAGCTGGTTAGTGGGTTGGGGAGATAATGGGATTTTGTAGTATCCTTCCCCTGCTACACCCACCAAGCCATGCCCACAGAACTGGTAGTAAAAAAATTTGAATCTCACCACTGATGTGGATACTTTTTTTCCTCATTAGATATACTAAAGAGTTAAAGTCTTAAAGGATTTAACTGTAGAAGGACAAAAGAAAAAGGCACATGTTACAAAAGATATGGCATGACATATTTGCCTTGAATTATGGGACAGGGCAAAACAAATTGCTACTCCACAAATTGCTACTCTATTGTTCTACTCAACGTGTTTTTGTAAGCCAAAATGTGATATATTTAGGTTTGGCCTTTCATATTGTCTTAAGTCAACCATTGTGGTGTTGCTTTATCATGATTTCCAGCATTAGTGAATTGATGGAATCTAGCTAAAAACTAAATTTGGTCTCTTCAATGAATAACTATGTTCTGTGTTCTATGGCTCAACGCAACATGAGAATCTGATCAATATTCAGTTGTGTATCAAGATTATAGTGAGGATCCATTGAGTTGGATTATTGATCTGAAAAGACTCCTTTTAGTTTTATTATTTCTTCTCTGTAGTAACATCAATAGAATTGAATTCTGACAAAGGGAGACTGTATAACCTTGGTGATGAGTCTAGCATAGGTAGATCTTTAAAATTATGCAACCATCTCCTGAAGCATATTCAGTTATGGTTATTTCTGATTTCCTTTTTCTGATACTACAGTTATAGCTTCTGTCTCAATTTGCTTTGGCAGGAAGGATTTGCGGTGATCAGTCCAGATATTTATATAATCTCTTTTCAACGACATTTTCTTGCCTTTGAAATAGACCCCAGTTAAAGCAAGGCACAGTCCTCTCTACAACATTGCATGTAGATTACATCAGTGGGAATGGATAGAAGAAATGCCTGACCTTTTTTCAGATTATGCAATCACTGTGATGCATCCCCGTGTAATACTTTCTACCCAGGGGAAGATAAACTCTATCATTTGCAGAACCAAATTGCTGCTGGAGCTTAATATCAGTCAGGTAGCCATCCCTTAAAAATTCAGGCTGCATTTAAGGGGCCTCCTCCTGCGCAGGATATAGCAACCCTTGTGCCAAAGAATCTCAGATATTTGCTTCATAAAGCAATTAAGTTAGTGGCAGCAGCAGCATGTGTTTTCCTGTTTTATCTAAATAACCACTGCTAGGATGCCCTCTAGAATGAAGATAACAGGAACAAAGACTAATGCTCTTTTGCCTATTTTGTTCATGGATTGTGCATCAGAAAGACTTACAAAGGAGGAACCAGAGGTGGTATTCAGCAGATTCTGACCAGTTCTGGAGAACTGGTAGCGGAAATTTTGAGTAGTTCGGAGAACTGGCAAATACCACCTCTGACTGGAGATTTTACAGTATCCTTTCCCTGCCACTTGGACCAAGCCACACCCACAGAACCATTAGTAAAAAAAATTGAATCCCACTACTGGGAGGAACCCTTCTGTACCTATTTGAACATTTAGCTTGTACTACAGTTTGACGACTAGCAATAGCACTTAGACTTATATACTGCTTCACAGTGCTTTACAGCCCTGTCTAAGCAGTTTACAGAGTCAGCCTATTGCCCCCAACAATTTGGGTTCTCATTTTACTGACCTCGTGAGATTCATACTGCCAAATTGCAGGCAACTGGCAATTGCAGGAATAGCCTGTAGTACTGCACTCTAACCACTGTGCCACCATGGCTCTTATTAGTCTATTTATTGGCCAGAAAGCCAAATTGTAGAGTTTTTTTCTATGTATATCCTCAAGATATGACCAAACTTGGGACTAGTATTTCTATTGCTGAGTAAGGCAATTGTTAAGCAAGATATGCACAATTTTACAATCTTATTTTTCATGGCTGTTAAGCTAATCACTGCAGTCATTTAGTGAATCACAGGGTTGTGAAGTAAATCCATTTTTCCCCATTGACTTTCTTTGTTGAAAGCCAGGGAAGGTCACAAATGGCAGTCACATGACCACAGGATGCTGCAAGCATGGTAAATACATGTTGGTTGTCAAGCACCCAAATTTTGATCACATGATGTGGGATGTCATAAATGGAAGGACTGGTTAATTTTTTCAGTGTTGTTATAACTTTGAATGGCTGCTAAACAAATAATTGCACGACAAGGACTACCTGTAAGTATAATTTCTGTAGGAGTTTACAATCACTTAAGTGTTGTGGTTAGCCGGCAGCAGGTGCGGACAGCTGAGGAGAGCAAGGAATCAGGTGAGGGGCCAGGACCATTAGGGGGTGGACTGCTGCCTTCAGAGATTGTGGGGGCTGGCAGCAGCGATGAGGAGGTTGCCGAGGAGCCTGTGCCAAGTGCGCAGGGCTGCTCACAGGAAAGAGCAGCTGCAGCAGCACAGGCAACTCAGGAGTAAGGCTGCAAGGTAATGGCCCCTCCTTCAAGAAGATAAAAGCCAGCTGTGGATCGGATGTTCTTTGTAGGAAGCAAAGATGTTTTGAAACTCGAGCCTCATGGACATTGCAGTATCTTAAGTTGGGTTTTGAAGACTCTTGTGTTGTAAAATATCTCTAGGTAACCTTATCTGTTATTCTTGGCAGCCTCACACAGTTTTGGCGAGGCTTGTGCTTATCAAAGTTAATTAGTTTGCAGCAGCCTTTTAACCATGGATTCGTAAGAATCATTAAAAGATTTCTGTTCCCTTTGGTTCGTGTTGATTGTATTGGAAAAGGGTTTGGGTCAGAACATTAAGTCTATATAGCAATAGCAATAGCACTTAGATTATATGCCATTCCATAATGCTTTGCAGCACTCTCTGAACAGTTTACAGTGTCAGCATGTTGCTCCCAACAATTTGGGTCCTCATTTTACCAACCTCGCAAGGTGTCCTCAGTCCTGATCTGTGCACTGTGTTTTAAGAGGAACCTGAAGACTTTTTGACTTTTTGCTGCAGCAGGTCTGGGAACTTTGTTTTGTTATTCTTGGCTTAGAGAAAAAAATCATTTTGATAGATCAGAAAGTTTCCTTGTGCTGAAGACAGCAGAGAGAAATTCTCTTTGTTCCAGGATGTAGAACCAGAAACACGATGTGCAAATGAACCTATCTCCTAGAAAGAAGTGATTGATGATCAGATAAATACTTTTTAGGAGGCCCTCAAGAAGTTGAAAGGCTTAATCATAAGCTAGAAAGCCATCTGTCAAGAAAGTTGGTTTTGCCTTGGGCATTGCAGGTTCATCATTTAATTGAGGCCCTGTCTGGATTATCTCCATAGTCCTTTTTAAATTTTCTGATTCTAATATCAATTTAAATAGGCCAATACACAAAAGAAATCTGCTTTTGTAGGTCATTGCTGGTAACCAGTGACATTATTACTTTTCCACATTTTAAAACAACCCTTAAAATAGTTTGTAAGTAGCATGATATCTGGGTTTGCTTCTTTTCTCAGTGCACTTTTTAAAAAAAAACTTGGTAAGAGGATAAAATTTATGCTTCAGACCACAAATCTGTGGCAAAGAGTGGAAGGCTCTTTGGAAGTAAATGTAGTCTTCAGAACCTTGCTTACAAAGAGGTGCAGAGCTGTTCAGTGACCTGATTTACCAGCTGGTGCTTCTGATCTGAGTACTTAAGAAACTAGGAGATGCAGGCAAACAATTTGAGAAACACAACTCTTTTCTTTTTTTGTACCATCAGCACTACCTAAGCTGCAAATTGTCTCTCCAGCTAGCATTACTGGTTCTGAATTGAAGCAAGAGATGAAATTAGCTCTTAACTAGCTTGGCATTTGTGTGTTTTCTTTACCTCCCTTTTGTGCAGTTTTCATTGGGCATTCTAAGTATTGTTGGAAGAAATATACATCTGGTTCAATTCCAAGCTGGGAGAAAGACATTGGAAACATGAAGGCTGATTGAAAAGATAGTTTAATGATGAACAGGACCATCTGCATTTATGGTTCTGACAAAATGAAGTTAAGAGTGGGATTTTTTATACCTTCTTTGAGCTTTGTATTTGAGCTTCCTGTTCCTGTGCAAAAACATGTATTCTATTGGCTGTTGTCAGATTGCTATGGGGGTGATATAGGGGTTGTGTAGGGGTCATAGCTGGCTCTATAGGCAAAAGAGGAAATTCAAATCCTAGTTGCTTGTCTGAGCTAATTTGGTTGAAGTTTGGACTGCTCTTGGGGTGGTGCAGTGAAGGAGCTTATGTTCTGAAAGGGAGTTGGGCAATTCCTATTGTGCCTTAATGACTTTTGTCCTATGTTGGATCTTGAGTGAGGGGCTGCTTTTAATCCTACTATTCTGCCTTGTTTCAAAATACCCTGTCTTGAATGGGTTACCAAATCTGCATTTCTAAACGTTGCCTCCCCAGTTTCTGCTTGGCGGCAGAGAGACTGGGGCTGCTTCCTGCCTCTAAAAATAATGTTTCTCTATTACTCATTTAGAGAAATATAATATTCTTCCTTTTTAAATATTCCTCAAAATGTTTCATTCTTCTAGGAGGGGGGGGCTTCCTACAGTATTCACCAGCACTTAGTTTATTGGATTAATGGCTGAAAGAAGACCAACATATTTCCACCTGCCAGTCACTTGCAGATTATTATGGAAGTGCAAATAATGTTGAGATGAAGATTGTTTGGTGTTGCTATGCAGACCCCACATTTATTTAATAAGTCACATTCATTGTTGCTTTCCATAGCTCATGTTATCTTGAACGAGTAATTTAAGCACTCTTCTTTAAGCATTCCCTTTACAAAATGGAAATAGCATGCCATGCAGCATAGCAAAAGAAAGAGAATATTCAGAAATAAATGAGTAGATGTATCAATGCTCTAGTAGCTTGCTCCAGGGTTACAACTGAATGAAAATGGCACTTTTGCTGGTTGATGTAGTCTTTTATTGTCTGCTTGCCATTAGATCTTGAAAATTTATTTATTTATTATTTGAACTTGTATGCCGCCCCATCTCCGAAGACTCGGGGCGGCTCACAACTAAAATACAAAACAATAAATACTTAAAAAGCGATTAAACTAAGTTACAAGCCCAAATACTAAAAAATGTACAATAATAAACATTAAAAACCGTCCCTCCCCCCAAGGAGGGGTCACAGCCAGGCTGGTCAAATAACCAGGTCTTTAACTCACGGTGGAAGGTGCGGAGGTCAGGGGCCAGGCGGAGCCCAAGGGCAGTTGATTCCAGAGGTCAGGGGCGCGACAGAATAGGCTGCCGCCGGAATCGCCAGCCGGCATTGACCACGCCGACGGGACCCTGAGGAGTCCTTGCCTATGTGCTTTCGCACAGGGCGGCTGGCATTTGATATTGGGAGAAGACGCTCCCTTAAATATTGAGGACCCATGTCATGTAGGACTTTGTATGTCAAAACTAAGACCTTGAATCTCACCCGGAGCGCAACCGGCAACCAATGCAAGCAGCAGGAGGGGGTATGGGAGAACCAGGTAACTCCCATCACCACCCGCGCCACTGCATTCTGCACCAGCTGCAATCTCTGGATGGTATGCAAGGGCAGTCCTAAATAGAGAGCGTTGCAGTAGTCGAGTCTAGAGGTAACGAGGGCATGAGTGACTGTGCGCAGGGTGTCTCGGTCCAGAAAAGGGCGAAGCTGTCGAACGAGGTGGAGCTTGGCAAATGATGTTTCTGCAAAGTGATTTTTTAATCTTTCAGTTATCATGTGATCAGAGCCAGGTGGAGTGAAAAACCTGTGAGAGGCCGTTTTCTCTTTGGGGTATAACTTTTTATGGTCACTGGCCTTCATGTTAAATCTACTGTATAGTCCTGGATGCCAGCAGCCTTATGTAGCTAAATTACATTTGCCAACTGCATATATTAAACATGACATTCGACTGAGAGAATAGAAATCCTTAGACATCCTAGTGAAAAGGTAAAGGTTTCCCTGTCACTCATGTGCGACTCTAGGGCACAGTGCTCATCTCTGTTTCTTGGCCGAGGGATCAATTACTTTTTACAAATACAAATTTTACAATGGCAATTACAAATCCTGGTATCAATCACTTTTTTTCAAAGCTTTTTCAGTATAATTTTAGGAAATACATTTTGGTCATGCTGTCTTTTATTCACAGTGTTGGTTGGATCATGAAAATGGACAACACAGCAAGGTACCCCAATATAGCAACAACAGTTCTAATCAATTATTAAATTGATTAAGTGGGTCTTGGCCTTTCCTTCATTCTGAGACTAAAAAAAGCTAAAAGAAAACATTGGACACTCTCTTTATCTACCAGTTCTAGGCATCCTTCATAGTATGCTCCAAATGACCTCAAAGCTTCTGGGCTTTTTAATTCACTTTGCATTTTTTTTCCTCTGAAAGTCAAGGCAAAAACCTGGCAGCTTTATTTTGCATATTTTATGGGATGGCTTTCAAGATCTGGGGAGAACTTTTGCTTTGGGCTCATGTAGTTGTACTAATAAATTGTTTAATGGCTTTTTCATAGTGAGAACACCCTTTACCCAAATTATTCTGCCTATTACTTTCTATATTGTTGATCCTGCTGTCAGTAAGTAGATTTGGAAAGGTCAGCTTTAATTATAAATTAAACCTTTTAAAATGCTGTCAGTTTTTCAGTGAACTCGGCTTGATTTGGGACATATTATTTAATTGAATGGTGGCCCAGATTAGATTTTGTAATATTTGAACCTTTCTTGATAACTCTAGACCTCACTTATCTTGATGGCACTGCAGATCTAGAAAACTCTAGTAAAGTTTATTTTTCAACTCTCAAGAGAAGATCAATTTTCTTGGATGAATTAGAATTAGACTAATGGAGAGGACAAACACACACCCAATTTCATATTTCCTAAATAAGCAAGAACCAAATCAGGCTCTGAATTTCTGATTTAATATATGATAGCAATGATCTTGCTAATACTATTCTATTTGAGAATCATTTGGAGATTATCCCCTCTATTAAAAAATAGAATAATTACACCCATTGTCAGATACCTGCTAATCACACACTGGATACAATATTGACAGCAGAAATTACTGAAGAATATTATAAATCATCCATGGTAGCAGTGTAAAATTTAAATGCATCCAGTCTAAGCTGTGTGCTTTTTTGCCTAGTGTGTGTAATGGTAAAGTCATATTATATTCAGCAAGATCTTGCCTAAATCTGAATTAAAGTCAGTAATTAATATTTCTTTATGAAAAAAGAAGATAACTGAATTGTGGAGAGTGCTCCATGAATGCCATCAATATACTGGACTGTTAAATTTGGGACAACACATGGAAAAAGAGAAATCCTGAGAAAGATTAAGGAAAAAAGGGTATTGATTTAATAACTAGACAAATCATCATTTTAAGCCACCTAGAGTCCACTGAAGCAAACAACATACGAATAGTTATATTAAATACAAAATAAATACATTTGCAAAGAAAAGAAAGAGCAGCTTATCAATAAGTCTATGGTAGCACCCTTCCTTCCTTCCTTCCTTCCTTCCTTCCTTCCTTCCTTCCTTCCTTCCTTCCTTCCTTCCTTCTTCCTCCCTCCCTCCCTCCCTCCCTCCCTCCCTCTTTAGAGCAGAGCTTTGCTACAGAGCTGTGTTGACAGCTAAAGAGATAGAAGGGTCTGTTCAATACATGGAGCTTATCAGTGCATTATGGGCAAGGACTATCATTTGAGTTAATTTTTTAATTGGATTTTGGGTTTCTGCTGCTGAATTTATAGTGATAACTAATGCAAAGTGAGAATGGGGAAATACGTTTTGCAACTGCCCTGTGACATGTTCCTATAGCTTTCAGCAACTTTCAGTCAACTGTTGCACATAATGGCCATCAACAACATCAACAGGATCCTTACTTCAAGATATTCACTCCATCTGCTATGCATGCATAGGACTAATGCATGCACAGGACTGGTAGCTATCGTGCTTGGTATTGTGAAACAAGAGATACTCTATAAAATGGACAGATTTTGTTAAATTCTAATCAGGTTCCTTGTAGTAGTGTCCACCAAAGACATTCCTACCAAAAGAGTAAGGAGCAATAATTGCTTAGCATCACCCCAACAAAGCCTAGATTAATCTATCTTGTTTTCATGTTTCCAAATATAGTCCACATATGGTAAAAGTGGCAAAATTGGGAAACGCTTATATATTATGAATCTTTTAATAACTGAGGTTATTATTATATAGATAAATATCCCATTTAACCACCTATAAAAACTCCATTAAGATTTGCCTAGATAGGCATCAAAGTAACAGTTGAAGAAATGCCCTGATATACTTATATATCCACATCATGCACAATAAGTTCCATTTTGTCCTTTAAAATGGGAATTGTGACACAGAACTAGTGTACTTTTGGAAGAGTTTCAGCAGCTGGATATATCCAAGACTGTGACAGAGGGGAAAAGATGCCATGGTATGCCATTAGAAAACTAAAAAAAAGTTTTTGGCAGCTTTAGCTGCCATTAACTGAGTTCACAGTCTTAAATATATTTCACTATGATTAATTCCCACTAAGTAAGGTTGCCTGGATTTACAGGTAAACATACATAAAACTATAAATTATATCTCACTAATATAAATTTAGTTTGGTGTAGTGAGGCATCAAGCTGAGTAGTGTGGTGGCCTAGAAGTGGAATTATCTCCTCACAATCAGGAGGCCTTGATTTCAATCCTAGGTAGAGGCAGGTATTTCTCTCTCTGGGCACAATGAGACTATATCTGCTGAACAAACACATTGGTGATAGGAAGGGCATCCGGCCAGTAAACACTCAGCTCTATTCAGTTGACCAGACCCCACCCCACAAGGGATTATCAGGTCATTAAAAGAAAGATTAAGGCATCAGGTTAGAAACCAGGACACTGTGAGTTCTAGTTCCATCTTGGGCATGAAGGCAGCTGGGTGAACTTGGGCCAGTCCCTCTCTCTCAACCTAGGAAGAAGGCAGTGGCAAACCACTTCTGAAAAACTTTGTCAAGAATATTTCAGGGACTTCTCCAGGTAGCCCTTGTACCAGTATATTCATTCTTTTTTTTACCCAACCAGACCATAAGAGCTGAAGAAGTATTGAAATAGGGTCCAGTCATTCTCATTATTTTAAAAGATAAGAATAATGCATCTTATTTGTTGTTGTTAGTTGCGAAGTCATGTCCGACCCATCGCGACCCCATGGACAATGTTCCTCCAGGCCTTCCTGTCCTCTGCCATCTTCTGGAGTCCATTTAAGCTCACAAGTACTGCTTCAGTGACTCCATCCAGCCACCTCATTCTCTGTCATCCCCTTCTTATGTTATAGCTGTTAGCAGATACAAAGTATCTGAATAAACAAAGTGTGATCTCAATTAGATCAAGTCTAAAAGCCTTTGCCAGAATCGAATGATGATAAACACAGGTTTATAGCTTTATAGAAAGGCCAAGAGGCCTACTTACAAAAAAGGGTAGAATAGCTTCCCATTAGAGCAAACTTTAAGAGTTATAGAATATACAAAGCAAATGTGAATGGTTGCTAGGGAACACTGGCCATAGTCATTTAATTTTTTTTGGTGGTTATGCTTCTGACTTTTTGTGACCCAATGGATGACAGTTCATAAGAATTGTCATCTCAATAGGTGTGTCTTTCTGTCCTGAAAAACAAATGCATATTAGATAAACACCTCAGCAATTTAACTGATATAAAGTATTTTATACTGCAGATGGACATTTCAGAATAAGAATTTTTTCAAGAGATTTGTGAATGCTCCATATACAGTCTGTCCAGAACTTCACGAACAGCTTCTTCAAGATTTATTTCAGGAAGATAGTCACCTCACATTCACAACAACCAGATTAATGGAATCTCAAAACACCCAATATGTTTTGGTCTCCTCAAAAATATTGCATGGTTGAAAAATAGGTGTGTGCAACTAACAGAGCTTTTATCAAAAGAATGAATTGGGTGTTAGGATGTAACTATGCAAGCTCTCCCCCATATATACTTTCTGCAATGTCACAATGGAAGTTCAGAATTGGGGGACTTTATATTGAGTTTGCTGCAACTCACATGTCATAATTTCTCCCTCCTCCTGCCTCATAAACACCCATGGCCATAATGGTACATTTTGCACATTTCTGCAATTTAACCCTTTGCTTGCCAGCTCAGTGTGTTCTACTGCAATTTCTAATAATTATTTTGATGTTCTAAGTATTAAGTCCTTCTGTTAATGCTTCAGTACTAATTTAACTTTCATTTGTGTTGGTTTAGCAAAAGCAACACAAATTCTTACTTGTTTTAACTTTTTGTTGGTTTATAATTACACACACACATACACAAATGAAAGTGCTTTACTTTGTGATCTCCATAAACAATTTTAGATTTGTATAGGGATTTCAATATCAAATAAGTACTGATGCTTGGCAACATCTGTCTTTTGTTGTTATTGTTTTAATTAAGAGATTTGTTGTGTGGGCATTCTTTCTCTCCCCCCCCCCAGCATTTAATATTTCACAGCTGAAGTAACACATGTTGTCATCAGAAGAGACCTTTCATGAGACTATCAAGTCTAGGCCCCAAATTTATCTAATTGCATTGTTCTTCTTCAGTTATGATTGCTTCCTTGAGCAGAGGAGCAGTGGATGAAACATCAAGATAAAATTTGACAAGGCTGTGAACTGAGCTTTTACAATACCACATGTTGGTGCAGTACAACTATATTTTGAGTGCTTGGAAATACAAAAGGGTCTATGGGCAGATAGATCCCAAGCTACAAGAGACAGATGGCAACTAATGCGCTCCCTGCTGATGTTCCATCTTTCACACTAAAAGCAATTTAGAATAAAATAATAAATGATAAGAAAATTAAAAATTAAAACCTCTATTTCAACAGGAAAATTGTCTGCTGTGAGAATATAGATTGCTGTTATTAAGCGTTAGCCATGAATGAAGCTACCAAAATAATTGGCAGCTTGATAGCTATGTTCCTGCTCTGCTTGTGTCCTTCATGATTTTTACCCCAAAGATGAAAGATACATTTCTTCTTACTCTTTTAGCTATTCTTTTGGCCTTTGCCAATTTAGTAATCCCCAAACATAGCCAGATTTCTTACCCTTTTAAAAAGGATATCTTAACCATATCATGGTGTTAAGCTGTGTGCATGAATCATAATGGGTTCAAGTTATACATGACCTGTGCATCATGATAATAATTAATCACTGACTTCTAAGGGCCAAGATTATTATTCAGAGCTGTGCTTTTTACACCCCAGCCCACTCTCAGAAGAGACAGTTCTCTCTTAACATTAGCTGCTTATTGCAGGAGAGAAGACAGGTTATTGATTTCTTGTGAGGTAAATTTTGATATGTATATGACCTATCCAGAGACAGCTCACTCACTCACTACTCACTCACTCACTCTACTCCTTTGATGGTTGTCATCTCTGGTTACTCCCTTCTACTCTCTTTAGTGCTATGCTAACATTTCTTTTACCCTATTCCTTTTTGGTTATTTTGGGCAACTTACTTAACAGGGAACAATCTGTGTTTAGTTATTTCTTTTCTTTTTTCTTAGAAGAAAAACTTGATGAAATTCTCTTTGGTGGGATATGGAATGGGTGCACGTCATGCACTTTTATGAAGTAGCTAGGATCCTCTCTAGTAGTCTGCAGCTCTGCATTTCTCAAGTTTCAATTAATTTGCTAGAAAGGATATGGAAAGGGAACTCTTTCAATGGGAGCTGAAGGAGCTTTATTGAATTAGAAGCTACCTTGCCCCAAAGGAGGCTGAAATACAATCCCCCTGAGCATGTGGCAGAAAATTGGAAGCCTTTCTTTTTTTTTAGGAAAGGCAACTCATTAGAAATAGGAGAGAAAAATCCATTGCAGTTCAGCTGCTGGCGTTTTTGGAAACATTTGCTTAGCTTTCAAGCCTTCTTTACTAATCACAGATTAAACTTTCATCCTATTTTAGATAGTGAAATCCATGTTGTCTGTACTATAATTAGCATTGCCAGTTGCCTTTGAAGTTTGAAAAATAATAGACATTTGAGAGAAATATGTACTGTTCCACGTAGGTGAAACTACTCTAGCAATTTTGGAGACCATTAAGATTCTACAAGTGAATGACAACAAAGACAAATGTTACTGCTATTGTTTGGGCTTTGTCCACATGTGTTTGTTACTATGTTGCTTCTGGCAAATTAGGTGAAAAAGCTATGGACATGTCAGAAAACAATAGAAGGGAATATCTGTAGCTAAGGGCTGAATTATGGAGTCCTTTGTGCTCTCTGAGCTTGGTTTGCTTGCAGATGTTTCATTACATGATTAGGTCACATCATCATTGCTAATTAGTGTTGGGTTTGCTTGCCCTGCCAGTGTTGGTGGGAGTGTGGTTTTCTCCTTGGTAGTGCCTTTATTAGGGTATTCCAGGGGTAGGATTCTACCGGTTCAGCCTGGTTCTGTAGAACCAGTAGCTCCGAAGAGCAGCTGACCCCGAACCGGTTCTCGCTGAAGATTGTCTTTTCTTTGTTTGGGCCTACCCACCTGCCTGGGCTCTAGGCTGTCCTTTATTCTTACCTTAGTTGCTTTGCGCGGCACAGCTGAGTGCCACACGTCAGCAGGAGATGGTGATTGCTTGCAGAAGAAGTTGTTTTGCAAGTACTGTGCATGCGCATTTGGAGTGCATGTGCACGCTCACCAAACCAGTTGTTATACCATAGGATCCCACCCCTGGGGTATTCTCTCCTCTATATTTGAAATAAATCTTACAGTTTGGTTTCTGTCATCATGCCATGCATTTATCCTTAGTATTTCAATAACTGAATCTAGTATCATAATAAGAAACTTACTGATCATGCCTTGACCATCTATTTTTATGTAAGTATTTCCCAAATTAGGTTTCCTCCAAATGGACAGATTTTCAACTCCCAGAATTGAAACAAGATCTTACAGAATATGATTCTCAACAGAATATGATTCTCAGTGGTTTGCCCAGCCTAACATTTGGCATCTAGAGAAATACCATGTTAAATTCTGGAGCACAACTTTATAGCTTGTATGCACACAATATTGTAGTATTAATTACTAGTAGATTGGTTAACTTTTTACCTTTCTAAAAATACACTTCTTTTGGTTCATCTAGTTGAATAAAATCAACATTCATGGTCCAACATCTCCCCACAATTTAACCATAGATCTTCCCCACACCTTCTTATGGATTTGTGGATTTTTCAAATGGATTTCCATTTTGAATTTTAGATATGTTAATATATGATAATTTTAGGCATATTTCACACATTACACATTATGTAAATCTAAAATAAGAGCACCAGGAAATCCTAAAACCATGTAAAACCCAAATATAATTTGAGGGTGGGTGGACATTTGTGTTTAAACACTAATTTGGCCTATCTTTTAGTAGTAGGAAGAGTCATCCTGGAAGGGTGGATTATGCTGAATTTTTTAAATAATAATTATAGCCATTTTGGGCCATGAGGGGAAAAAAAGAACCCATAATAGTACAATTATTAGAGCCAATCAAGATGACATAAAACAGTGGGCCAGTTTTGAATTTCTCACACCTCTTTATCGAAGTATTATAAAAAGCAGCAGATGCAGAAGAACGAGAAATTAAGCCAGGTGCTTTAGCCAATTTTTTTCCCCTTGTCATGAACTCTTTAGCTCTCTTCTTGGGCATCAGAATTCAGATCTAGAATCTGCTTTCTTAAATACTGGTAATTCAGAGAATCTTTGTACCCGAGCATAGGCCTTTTCCTCAGATAAAATGCAATAATTATGTGCAGCTCAAGTCAAAGGGTGAGCTGTTATTCTAACTTGACAACTTGGACTCTGAATTTTCCCTGGCATGTCTCCATTTTTCATTCTTATTGTCAATTTTTTTAAAATTCATATTTATATGCCGCCCTTCTCCGGAGACTCAGGGCGGCTTACAATGTGCTCAGCAATAGCCTTCATTCCATTGTATATGTCTGCTTATTACTAAGCAGCATTTTTTACAAAGTCAGCTTATTGCCCCCAACAATCTTGGGTCCTCATTTTACTGACCTCAGAAGATGGAAGACTGAGTCAACCTTGAGCCTGCAGAGATTCAAACTGCCAAATTGCAGGCAGCTGGAACTAAGTGCTAGGCGTTTAATAGCCTGCACCACCAAGGCTCTTATTGATATGTTGATCTAAATGATCAACACATGTAATGTTAGGCAGCAGTTGACTCTGCCAGTGCAATCTACTTTCCACTTACCTTCATCTGGACATAATCCAGATGAAAAATGGTGGTGAATGACTGACAGGAAAGATGGGGTTGCTTTTAAGATGTGAATAGTGAAAATAATGGATATCAAAATAAGGATAATCTTTTATGGAATTGTCCATTTTATACTACTGAATTTCCATTCCATATCATTTGCATTCACTTTTGCACACCTTGAATTAACTGCCAAATGCACATGCGGTGGAGATACCTCTAAAAAGGAGCAAATTGGATGGACTAGAGCCATGATGAGGTTTATTAATTTTTGTATTCTGATTGAAATAAGTTGTCGCCTTATGTCCTGGCCTTAGAAGATTTTAAGACAATATTCTTTCTTGCTCATACTCCACCCCTGCCCTGTATGAGACTTTTTCATTACCAGGAAGGAGCTTGATGCAGAACCACAACTTTGACATCAGCTTCACTCTTATTTTTCATTCAGTAAGTTCTCGTTCATTCATTCACTCACTGATTATTGCTCCCCAGACCGTTTCCTCTGGCATCCCTGGAGACCTTCGCCTTGCCATCCCAAGAGGTAGCTTAATCTAGAATGCAAAAAGATGTATCGATGCTTTCTCTATATAGATCTACAAGCTTCTGGTTGCAGCCATAAAGGAACCAGAGGAAGAATTAGCCTGTGTGTTTGTGTGGCTCTGCTCCAGTAAATATTTTGATGCATCTGCTGCCAGCACTGGTCTGAGGGAATCTACCTAGCATTTAAATTTTGATGGCGAGCTGTTTTGAATAATAAGAGTGCAGCCGGCTGTGAGTCAGTGCATGTGTGTTGACTGAAGGGGGGGGGGGTCTAAAAGCTTAATGCCTGCTGAACGCTGAGCTGCAGTGCTTTGCTTTTGCCACCACCACCACCACCACCACTCCTCCTCCTCCTCTTTCTAGTAGATATTCCAAACTGATTTTTTTTGTCTTGCTCACTGAAGGGGAGGAACAAAAAATACCATAGCCCCTCACCCAAGTAGCAGTTGCAATGGGTGCTGTAATGGGCACGTTCTCTTCTCTGCAAACCAAACAAAGAAGACCCTCGAGAGGTAAGGACCGTTCCCCCTCCTTCTTTCCCCCAGGTGTTATTAGTGAGGATTCAATGTTACCCTTTTCCTTTAGAAACCGAGGGGATTAAAAAAAAGACCGAAGCATGTGCCACTTGCAACTAACACAGCGAACGCCGATCTTTTGGAGAAAATTTGCAGCAAACGATGAAAGCTAGCATGCGTCTCTCTCTCTCTCTCTCTCTCTCTCTCTCTCTCTCTGTGTGTGTGTGTGTGTGTGTATCCCTGTTTCGGTGTTAGGAGCTGCAGAAGGAAGAAAGGGGTAGTTTCATTGGGGTCGTCATTGTGGTTGTTCGGAAGAGGGAAGGTGTGACTAAAATGTTGTAAAGCCAGCATACAAACATGTGTAAGGCGGAGAACTAGAGAGGGAGCCAGCTGTGCAGAGCAGTTGCAGGAGAAACCTGTTTACTCTGGGTCCCATGCTGTGTGATTCCTGAGAGGTAGCATCAACACAGGAAAAAAAGCATTTACCTTCGAGGATCACAAAAAAAAAGGAACGAGACATTACTTCTGAAAAAGATGTGTAAAAAATGCTGCCAGTGGATGTCAAATGTTTGCCTTTTTGAAGAGGGAGGGAGAGAAGGAGTGATAGATTTGCTGAGGAGCGGAAGTGAGAGAGCAATCAAGCAAGCAGCATTTTAAGCTCTCTCTCACTCCAATCCTTTTTTAAATCCTGAAATTGGCAAGATTTGTATATAGCATGCTAATATTCTGTCAAATGTGCACTGTTTAGGAGAGGGTGGCTTTTTTAACCCTGTTTCCTTAGTGGTATTAACTCGAGTTGAAGAGAAATGGGGAATCCAAAGTTGGAGGCTCACTAAGGAGTAAGATGAAAGAAAACAAGCTGTACAAGATGGCAGTGGAATTAATGTTGTTTTGTTTTGTTTTCTAAATCAACTTTATGTATTCCGTTCTTTCAAACTGGGTCCAGAAGCAGCATAAGAATGCAAATGCTGCATGGACAGGACCATAGAGTTGTGGGTAGCTTTTTAAAAGTAAGGGTTTTTTTTATGGGAGAAGATCAATTTCATGATGGCAGCGATGGGAGAACCAATTTGTAGATACACACTCATTGTGGATTGATAGAATAAAGAAGTGTAGTGTAATGGAAGTATGATGGCTAAAAAGGTCAACTTTTCCCCAGTCAGAAATCCTTTTTTAGAGTTTGGCTGCCATCCTTCCCAAAACTTCCTATATCCCATTGAAGTCACCACAATTTAAGTGGCTTATAGGTAACCATGGTTGCTTCCCATATCTTTTTTTAAATAGATACTAGTGTGAAGGCTATTGCTAAGAAATATTTAGAGTATCCCAATCCACATGATAAACCTGTTGCAGTGATAGTACTTTAGAATTTAGCTGAGCTTTACTGAAATAAATTTACTTGGTAAATACATAATATTTTGCATAAAATTGATAATCTTTGATACTAAAGATCCAAGTTAAAAATAAGAAGTGCTGTTTATTTTTCTGTATGCATTCTGATTTAACCTGGAACAGTGGAGAATTTATTCAGAGTCACTTTGAGTTTGCAGTTTCCTCCCTCCACCATTTTACAACAGGTGATCTTGTGGAAAAGGAGAAAACAGATTGAAATGGCTGGTGACTAGATTATTTTATTGATTATATTTATTCATTATTAATATTTGACCTGGGGGTAGTTGTGGTGGTGATTCTCTTTTAGCTGCAAGTATCACCAATAATTTTCCTTAAAGTCTTTATTTAGCTGTGTTCTTGGAAATGCAGTTTTAAGGCTGAAAATAATGCTGGGCTTTCTTGAAGTCTGGGTAATTATTGTTTGTTGTCTATGAAGATTCTCAGTCATCTAGGTCATGGTTATCCCAAAGGTGCTTTTTCAAGAGGCAACTTGACTTTATTGTTTTTCTTTGAAGACATTTCACTTCTCATCCAAGAAGCTTCTTCAGCTCTGACTGGATGGTGGGGAATGGAAGGATTTTAAGTTTCTAAATAGATTGTTTGCTCTGGTCTCCAAAAGGGGTGAATCCAGATTTGTGGATTTTTATCCCCTTTCCTTACGTTTTTCTAAGGTGGCCAAGTTACCTTTCCTTGTTCTATGACTTTAAGGAAATCAAAATGTTATGCAAGCAAGGCAGGTCTGCCTCTTGTCCTTATCCAAATAGGAGCCAGGATGCTTGCCTGGGAAATAAACTGCAGCAGCCTAGTTGTGTTCCCAGGTGGCATGACCCCTCTTAACCTAGGTATAGTCATGTGGCTGGCCTACATGAAGTTGTTCATTACAGTAGAGGTAGGGGAAGGAAAGCCCTTGCCTGCTTTCAAACACTTTATTGGGAGAACTCCATGGAGATGATAAGAAGTCACTCTTGACTTCATATAAGTGGAAGGACTGATGGTGAAATGGGGGCTTTTCTTTCAGCAGTCAACACAATTGAAGCCAGTTAACCGATTCTAGAAATCATCAATGAGAACAGTTTGCATGAACTAAGCAAGCAAGTAAGTAGTATTACTCTCTACTTTGAGACTGCTGCTTCACACTGTGGAGAACAACTAATGATGAAATGTTAAATCTTAGCTGCAGTTTCTCAGGAAGCCTGTGCTGAGGAAATATTTCATTTTGTTTCCTGCTACAAATATATAAAAACACCAGCAAGCTATGGCATTCCATAAAACCCCATATATTCACTTGCCTATGTCAGTGATAATGTTCTGGAGGCCTCAGCAGCTGATTGACCGTAATGAATGCCAGGTTTCCCTTTTACATGAATAGTGAATGCTGGGAGAGAAACTTATAATCAAATCTATTCTTAATCCTGTGCCACAATCTACATGTGGTAGCAGGTGCCATAACATTGGTGTGCAGAAAGAACTTCATATTAAAGAAGTCCCCAATTCAACATCCCATTGTAGATGATGACTAGCATGGCACCTTAAAGTGCGAACATCCCAAAATTGTTTTGTTGCAAAGGCAAGGAATTATTAATGGTAAGAATTTACTCCTATCTCTTTTAATTTTCAGTATACAAGAAAAATCACATAACTATAAAATCACATAAACTTTTCTTGTTCAATCTGCTACCTATACCAGAAGCTTTTGCTTAGATTTGCTTTCAGAGACTTGTGTGTACAGGTGTGTTTAGGTGTACACAGGAGCAATTTCTGAAAGCAAATAGAGATAGTCCTCAACTGATGATCACAATTGAGCCCAAAATTTGTTAAGTGAAAAATTTGTAAAATGGAGTTTTATTCCATTTGGCAACTTTTCTTGTCCGATTTGAATGAACCACTGCAGTTGTGAAATTAGTAACCTGGTTGTTAAGTGAATCTGGTTTCCCCATTGACTTTGCTTGTGAAAAGGTGGCAAAAGTATTCACATGACCCTGGGACATTGCAACCATCATAAGTGTGAGTTAGTTGTCAAGTTGTTAGTTGTTATCCAAACATAAATCATGTACCACGGGGATGCTGCAAAGGACATAAGTGTGAAAAATGGTGATAACTCACTTTTTCACTGCTGTTATAATTTTGAACGGTCACTAAACAACCTTTTAAGTAGAGAATTACCTGTACATACCTACAAACACACTTACATACAGTACATATACATGCATGCAGACATACACATAGATATGCTACTTTTTAAGTGTTGGATAGTAAATGGTAAATTGAACCTCATTCCTACATCTCTGAACAAATACATTGGTCTAAAACGCACAGATATAATTGTTTACACATTATTTCCAATTTTTCCTGTAATTTATCAGAAAATTGGAAATTCCATAGTACTGTCAAACTGACCGCCCACCTGGGGTGCAGGCATGCCCACCCCAGCTCCGCAAATGGGAAAAACATCACAAAACATCACGTGACAGCAAAGCTTGACACCCATATTCTATACTTTCATAAGTTTTGATAACAGGTTATGAGTTGAAAGGTTGGATCAGAGGAAGCAATAAAATTATCTACCTCTAAATAATATCTGCTGTCTAATATAATAGCATGTAGCTATACTATTATCCTTGTATTTTCTTTTCAGTCAATAGTTTAGGATATATAAATGTAACTACAGACATGACAATTCAAATGTGAAATATAGATGTATACATTATTTTTCACCTGAGGTGCAAATGCAGTTCAGAAGTATCATGAAAGATGTATTTAGTAGTTGGAGACATTAAAACAATTTTCTCCAATTCAGAAAGTTGATTTTACTCTTATTATTTGACAATCATATTTTTTTGAGAATTCTAACTGTTTTGCAGTTAAAATAACAAGGAGACTGTGAGTACTTTAAAGCCTAGGGAAGCACTGTTATATTTTCTGTACACCTGAAAGTACTTTGGGCCCTTGCAGAAATTTACTACTTAATGGCTTTGGTCAAACATAAAACACTCTTTCCCAAAGGTGAGATTCTCTTTCCCCAAATCCCCTCTAGTTTGCATAGTTTTCCTAATCTTTATTAGTGAGCTGAAATCACTTGGCTGCAACCAACCTATTAGAAGAATTTATATAGAATCCAAAGACATCTGGGAAATAAAGATGATGATGTAACTGGTTCTTTGCTTTATATCATGTCAGTTTTATGTGTATTTAATTAACACAAAAATAGAAATTAGTATGCATATATACTGAACCAAAGCCAATACATTGTTAATGTTGTTTGTACCCCAACACAAAAATGGAGATAGGTCTAGGCCAGTCTAAATAGTGCCACATCTTGAAGTCACCTCTGTCAAAATGTCACTTCTGTCAAAATTATCAGAACCCAGAAAAGAGACATTTATAATGAGAAGGATTTTATAATGACTTCATGTACTTTGGCTTCCTTCCAAGCCAAATCCTAGCCTAGTTGTCTAATGGAAGCCAAAATACATATTTATGCAAAAAGGGCCAAAGCCTCTTTATGTTATGATGGATACACACATTTTATTATATGTGTGAGATTTAAAAGACATCCAACTCCCATTTCTTGGCAGGATTCATATATTGTGTAAAATTACTAAATTGTTTGTTTCAGGCTTAGTGTGACATAGGAATTTATCCATTATATTTTACCAATAACTTTCTTTATGAACTATGTCATTATGGCTTACTCAGTAAACAAGTGTTTAAAGTATCTTTGCTTAGTATTATATGTAACTGAAGCTTGAGTACCTGGTAACAACAGTAGTATCACATTGATAAACACTTTAGAGAGACATTATTTGATATTTATGTATTATATGTGCAAATTCATATAGTAATCTGAACTCTTTAAGATCAGTCCTTACTGATGACAACTCCTCCATAACAGTAAAGTCCTAAATGTCATTCTTGTGAATATGAATGATACATATGAATGATACATTTATTATTCATACTTATTGTTCTGTTGAGTGGCCCTCTTCAATCAACATTTTTCTGTCATCTTGATAAAATTATGCAGAAATCATTGAACCATAAAACTAAATCTTGGATATTGCATACCTTTCGGTTGGTGGGCTGATTTTAAATGATGCTCACTTCAAATTAATTCATGGCTCTGCATAACAAGAAAATGTTGTTAGATTGCACTTGTCACCATTGCTGTTACAGTGTCAGACTTGTAAAATTGTGGAGTATTTACAACTAGAATTTGTAAATCAGATACTTGACTTTTATGTGCAAACAAGGGAAACAAAAAGAACTATATTGACAAGCAGTTGCTGAGTTTGAAGAAATGGGATGTTTGTGAAATTTTGACTGAAGGGGATGAATGGAAACAGTCACTGTGATTATCAGTCTCACCTATTACTTAGGAAGAAGTTAGAAATAACATTGCTTTTAACTGTTATTTAAAAAGTTCAATAAAATTATTCTTTTTGTTCCCTCCATATCCTGTGTCAATATAAATTATAACCATGCAGTTATGTTTTCATTTCTTATTACTCATTAAGGATCAACACAAGTAAATAGCTTGTCCTGGCCCATTAAGTTCCATGACTGACAAACATAGGGCATTTTCATGAATAATGCACAATGGGATCCAGGAAATGCCTTTTATTTTATTTTATTTATTTTATTTATATAGTCATCCATCTCACATATGCAACTCTAGGTGGCTTACCATAAAATAGATAAAACAGACAAAATACACAATATAAAAAAGAAAAATACATAGTAGTCAAGCTTACAAAATGACTATCCAACAAAGTCAAGAGATCGGCTTACTATACAACCAGGGCCAGACAAATAAAATTAATTTCAGGGCCTTGCAAAAGGTCAGCAAGCCCAGGGCTAATCTCAGAAGGAATTATGTTGGGAATTTGCTGTGATATGAATTTAATAAATTATTATTTTTGAAGGAAAAGTCCAGGCCCCTGCCAGCTGACACACTTTAGCCAGTGGCACCTGGGACCTCCTGCCAGAGTGGGTGTCACTTGAAGAAGAACTACATGTTTTCTTTAGTTCTTTGGATCCTCTTGTTGCTGATAGATGCACCAAACTTGTAGTTCAAGGGTTCACACAGAGGGTGAAGCCTTAGAAATAATGTGCTGCTTTCTTTCCTTGCCTTTGTCCAGTATTATATTGCAGTTCTTTTTCACATCACGAATGGGAACAACAAATAAGCATTATGTGCTCTCAACACTTCCAATGCATAAGCGCCTGAATTCAGAGCAGGTGAGATAGAATGTTTATAGAGCTGAATATCCAGTGAACCTCTCTATCTGACCAATAATTCATATTTTCCCCATAAACTAGAGAGGAACTGCAAAACCAGTTGCACACTCTTATAACAGCAGTGTTTCTGGAACAGCAGTCTACTACTGCTGTTATATCAATTCCTTTTGATATTCTTGGAAGTCTTTCCCAAATTGTAACTAAAGAATGCTTTAGGGTGTTAATTCTAATCTTATTGTTTTTTATTCAAGTTTTTCAAATTGGCATTCACAAAATCAGATCTTTGTGAGTTCTATAAAACATTTTAGACTGAAGAATATATACATATTCAAACTGAATGAATAAAAGGAGTTGAAAGAATCAAATGAATAGACTCTAATAAACTTGGAAGTGATTTTCTAATAAAGATGTCAAGCGTACTTCTGCTTTTTCAAAAACTCTGGAACACACAAGCATCCCGAAACCAGGAACTGAATCCTTCAAAGGGTGTCAAACTATCCAGATTAGCACAGTTTCTTTCTTTATACAATTATTATAGTCTAGTCTGTATTAAGCATCAACTTTTCAGCCTCATCCATCTTGAAGCTCACAGGTGTCCAATCTAGCCAGAAGCAGTTCACTTGGCCAATAGAAAAAGAAAAAAAAGGAAAATCAATGGAAAAAGTGTTCCTTATAGTTATAAAGTTCGAAAGGCACGTTGTAATTTATTGCTTTGTATCAGCTATCAAAGATTAAATCCTGTTGCAAAATGTCCAATTTAATAGGTGTCAAGTTATCAAATACTGAAACAAAGTGTTATGAGACATCAAGTACAGATAACAAACCAACATTTTGCAACTATTTAATCACTCCAAATTTCTGGCAAGTTTAATATCAATTTCAAGATTCATATTCATAATTGTTATTTTTAACATTCATTTCACTGCTCTGTAAAGCTTTAAAAATGAAGCAGTTGCATCAGTGGTGGGCTGCTGCCAGTTCGGACCAGTTCTAGTGAACTGTTAGTTCTGACGATCAGCTGGCCATGCCATCCACCCCCACCCTATCTGTCCTATATATCTGTCTTTTTCAGCTCAGCTGATTCGTGCGGCACTGGGTTTCCATGCCTCAGCTGTTCTACTTACTAGAGCTGCCCTAGAAGGCAAGCTGTAGAGGTTCAAATTGGTGTTTTTTTCATGCTGTGTGCGCATGCAAAGCACACATGCATGCGCAAAGCATGCGCTCACAGAACCAGTTTTAAACTGGTTGCAGCCCACTACTGAGTTTCATCCTTCAAGTCTAATCTTTGTGGCAGAGAAGATAGCATGCATTACAAGAAGCCATTCCTCCCATAGTAGCATCTGTTCTCAAATCAATGATCTGGGGACTGGGAAGCATAGTCATGGAAACTTTATCATGTAGATCAATTCTGTGAGACCATCCAGTTGACATACTTAGCAAATAAAAAAAAATTTGCTCAGAACAGCAGATACTGTTATGAACACCAGAGAATAATACTAAAGTGTGAAATAGGTCTTGCTTCTTGCATCTTTTATAAAACATTTTATTTTTCTGGTGGGGGCAACTTTTAATCATAGCTTTGTTAAATCATTACTTTGATTACTTTGGACTCAGTCTAATAGCATAGCATGACATAGCACGAATAGGGGCTTCAGCTGGTGCAGAATGCGGCTGCACGGGTTGTGATGGGAGCTTCCCGGTACTCCCATGTTACACCCCTCCTGCGCAACCTGCATTGGCTACTGGTTGCCTTCCAGGTGAGATTCAAGGTTCTGGTGTTAATATTCAAAGTCCTGCAAGGCATGGATCCGGGATATTTACGGGAGTGTCTCCTGCCAGCATCGAATGCCAACCGCCCTGTGAGCACACAGGCGGGGCTCCTCGGGTGCCGTCTGCAGCCAGTGCCGGCGGTGCCTCGGGAAGGGCCTATTCTGTGGCAGTTCCGCCTTATGGAACCACTACCCCTGTCACGATTTGAAAACCTGGCTATTTGAACAGGCTGGGCTGTTCTGACCTCTTGGGGGGGTGGTTTTAAATTTTTAATTTTATAACTGTATCAGCGTTTTAGATCAATTGGCTTGTAATTGTTTAATAGTGTTTTAAGTAATTAACTTATTGTTTGTTTTTAGTTGTGAGTCGCCCCGAGTCCTTTCGGAAAGGGGACGGCATACAAGTCCAATAAATAATAATAATAATAATAATAATAATAATAATAATAATAATAATGGGGTGTTAGTAGGCATAAGGGAGTTTTTAAGATTTCATTATTTAATTTTTTTAACTAAATTCTTAAGGGGTTCAGGGAGGGGGGTGGGATATAGGAGCTGGTTGGAACTTGGGGGAGTTCCACTAGATCAGTCCCAGTCCAGGTTTGGTGAGGGTCGCGGTGGGAGGGGAGAGGGACAGGGGCTAGCCGGGTCTCTGGGGGAAGGGGTGGGGACTGCGATCCCCACAGTGATTGGGATAGGCAGTAGGTGCATGACCAAAGGGCCGTATCGATATTTGGGAGTGTGCCCCTGCTGTCTTTAAGCGGTGGTGCGCTCTGACCCTTGTGAGTCCGCCCGCTTCCCTGGGGGTATGGGAGTGCAGGCCCCTGGGCTCAGGTTGGTCTATTTAAATGCCAGGTCCATGGTGAACAAAGCTCCCCTCATCCGAGAACTGATTGAGGAGGAAGACACAGACCTGGCTTGCATTACGGAGACCTGGTTGGGCTCAGAGGGAGGAGTCCCTTTGTTGGATATGCGCCTGCCAGGATTCCATGTGCTGCACCAACCTTGGGCCCAGGGTAGGGGTGGGGGGGTGGCAGTTGTTATTAGGGAGACCCTTTGTCCTCAGGAGGCAACTGTCCTGCGGATAGGCGGGTGTGAATCTCTCCTCCTGAGGTGGGGCCCTGGTGGTCAGTTGGGTCTTTTTCTCACGTACTTTTCTCCCAGCTGCATGACATCGGCCCTGCCCGAGCTGCTTGATGCACTATCCGGGTTGGCGGTGGAATTCCCCAGGCTTATAGTTCTGGGGGATTTTAACGTGCCGTCTCTGGGTGGTGCATCAGGGATGGCTTGGGAGTTCATGGACACCATGACGACCATGGACCTGACCCAAGTAATTCAGGGCCCAGCTCATGGGTGGGGGAATCACAAACTATTAGCCCCCTGTCATGGACCGATCACTATCTCCTTTGGCTGGGCTTCCAATATGCCACTCCACATCGCTGCGAGTCAGAACCGACCAGGTGGTTCCACCCCAGGTGCCTAATGAACCCAGAGAGGTTTCAGGTGGAGCTTGGGATGATTCCTGCCTTCCTTATCCACAGCCCGGTCGAGGCCCTGGTGGGTGCCTGGCAGAGCGCTGCCGCCGGGGCTCTCTCTCTCATCCCTGTTGTACCTTTGCGGCCTCTAACCCAGTGCAGAGCTCCGGGAGATGAAGCGCTGGAGGAGGGGCCTAGTGAGCAGTTGGAGGTCCAGTCGGCCCAAATCTGATCTTATCTGATGGCACTGGAAGCAGCGAAGCATGCTCACTTTTCCTCTCTCATTGCGTCCACAGATAATTGCCCGGCTGCCCTGTTTCGGGTTACTTGCTCGCTCCTTAATCAGAGGGTACGGGGGGACCCTTTGCAGGGATGGGCTGAGGAGTTTTGTCAACATCTGTCAGACAAGATCGCTCAGATCTGGACCAGTCTGGATTCTGACTGGCTAGAGTCTGACGGGGAGGAAGCGTCGGGTCTTGGATATTCCATCTGGGAAGAGTTCGATCCTGTGACTTTGGATGAAGTGGATGGGATCATGAGTACCACCACATGTTTATTGGCCTCGTGTCCCTCCTGGCTGGTTTATGCTGCCCAGGAGGTTACACGAGGCTGGCTGCAGGCAGTGATTAATGCTTCTTTGAGGGAGGGATGCTTCCCCTCCGCCTTGAAGGAGACGGTGGTGAGGCCCCTCCTCAAGAAGCCTGCCTTGGATTCAGCTATCTTGAACAACTTTCATCCGGTCTCCAACCTTTGTTTTGTGATGAAGGTTGTTGAGAGCGTGGTGGCCCACCAGTTTCCGATGTTCCTAGAGGAAGCTGATTATCTGGATCCATATCAATCAGGTTTCAGGCCCGGGTACAGCACGGAGACGGCATTGGTCGCGCTGGTGGATGATCTCTGGCGGGCTCGGGATAGAGGTTATTCTCTATCCTGGTCCTATTAGATCTCTCAGTGGCTTTTGATACCATCGACCATGGTATCCTGCTGCAGTGCCTCGGGGGAATGGGAGTGGGAGGCACTGTTTTACGGTGGTTCTCCTACCTCTCGGGCCATTCACAGACGGTGTTGGCAGGAGGATTGAGGTCGACCCCGAGGCCCCTCACTTGTGGGGTGCCTCAGGGGTCGGTCCTCTACCCCCTCCTATTCAACATCTATATGAAGCCGCTGGGTGAGATTATCTGTGGTTTTGGGGTGAGGTATCATCAGTATGCTGATGATACCCAGCTTTTTATCTCCACACCAAACCAACCCATGATGCCCTTGATGTGATGTCCCGGTGCCTGGAAGCGGTACAGGTCTGGATGGGAAGGAACAGGCTTTGGCTCAACCCAGCCAAGACCAAGTGGCTGTACATACCTGCATCTTGGATTGTCCAGGATGTTCCATCTTTGGTCATGGGGGGAGAGGTGTTACCCCCTGTGGAAAGGTTGCACAATTTAGACTTCCTCCTGGATGCACAGCTCAATTTGGAAGACCATGTGAGAGCTGTGGCCGGGGGGCATTTACACAAGTTCATCTTGTCCACCAGTTGCACCCCTATCTGGACTGAGATGCCTTGCATACGGTTACTCATGCACTCGTTACCTCCCGTGTAGACTACTGCAATGCTCCCTACATGGGTCTGCCCTTGAGGACCACTCGGAGGCTTCAGCTGGTGCAGAATGTGGCTGCGCGGGTTGTGATGGGAGTGTCCCGATACTCCCATATTACACCCCTCCTGCGTGAGCTGCATTGGTTGCCGGTTGCCCTCCGGGTGAAATTCAAGGTGCTGGTAATCACCTATAAAGCCCTATATGGCTTAGGGCTGGGGTATTTATGGGACCGTCTACTGCCAGCAACATCTTCCCAGCATCCAGTGTGCTCCCACAGACAGGGCCTCCTCGGGGTGCCATCGGCTAGATAGTTTGCTCAGGTTCGCCTGGTGTGCCAGCTGTGCCCAAGATGCCTTATGTATAGTTACTCATGCACTCGTTACCTCCCTTGTGGACTACTGCAATGCTCTCTACATGGGGCTGCCCTTGAGGACCACCCAGGGGCTTCAGCTGGTGCAAAATGCAGCCCCACGGGTTGTGGTGGGAATGTCCTGATACTCCCATGTTACACCCCTCCTGCACGAGCTGCATTGGCTGCCGGTTGCCCTCCGGGTGAGGTTCAAGGTGCTAGTCATCATTTATAAAGCCCTTCATGGCTTAGGTCCGGGGTACTTGCAGGAGCATCTGCTGCCAGCAGCGTCTGATCGCCCGTTGTGCTCACACAGATGGGGCCTCCTCAGGGTGCCATCAGCCAGACAATGTTGGCTGGGGCTCCCCAGGGGGAGGGCCTTTTCTGTGGGAGTGCCCGCCCTCTGGAACCAACTACCCATGGAGCTTCGGGTGGTGCCTGACCTCCATTCCTTCCGTCGTGACCTGAAGACTTGGCTTTTTTGATCAGCCAACCTGGACTGAAGGGGATTTTAATAGTTTTAATTTGTTCTAATTTGTTTGTGGGTTTTAACTGGTTTTAGCTCTAGTGTTGGAGTTTTTAGATTTAATAGTTTTTTTAAGGTTTGTATTTTCTGTTTTTACCATTGTAAGCCGCCCTGAGTCCTTCGGGAGATAGGGCGGCATAGAAATCCAAACAAACAAACAAACAAACAAACAAACAAACAATATGGAGATGGGCAAGTAGTCATTGCAGTTCCTAGTTTATTTAATAGGAAAACTATTGAGTACAAAAAGAAAGCCTACCACTAGATGGTACAAAATAAACCATAACCCTATATATAGGGAAAGAAGGCAGCCTTAAATCAAAAGTGTATAGGACTATACTTTCATAGTCAGCATTCTGTTAAATCCAGAGGGAAAGAATGAGACTATCCAAGGAACAGACTTTTGACTGTGCTTCCCTTTTTAAATAGGCTTTCTGTTTGTTTAGAAGCACAATTTGTACTTGTGGGTGGGAATTCTTCTACCCACGGATTAAAAATGGATGAAAAGCAATTACTGGTGGAGTGTTCTAAAGAGGAAGAACTGGGGCAGGAAAGAGAGCACTAAGGAACAAAACTATAGATCGGAAAGTAAAAGATTCCAGAAATGAGATTTGTAGTACTACTAGAGGTAGATTACAAAAATGTACTCTGGACAAGAGCAGAAGGAGACAGAAATCTGAGTTCCCATCTAGTTGTCTAGACTTTTACAGGCCTGGTGTGGTAGCTTAAGAGAGATGAAATTCAATTTTGAAACTACCTTTGTTTTTCTTAGAGAGTTTAGACATAAGAGTAGTGTTTGTAGCTCAGTCTTGGTATCAAATTTTATTCAAAATCGTATGTTTGTCCCCCATATGAAGTGAAGTTGTAATAAAGAGACTGCTCATATCTGTCTCTACACAACTTGGATTAGGGAGAAGAAAACAGAGATTTTCTGCTATGATTTCCACCAAACTAGATTTTTTAAAAGTCAGTGTAGAGAGCTGGCATAAATGTCATATGCAGCAAATTCATTCCCTGCCCTTTTCTAAAATTTGTATATATCAAATTTCATTACAAAACAGTGTTTTATAATATTAGTGTTTATAACTGATTGATAGTTCATCTTCCCAAAATTTCTGATTGTTTTTTCAAATATTTATTGCTTGTATAATATATATAGTCACATCTATCACTTTGTATCCAAGTGATTGATATATAGGCAGATTTATTAATCAAGTGGCTGTCTTTTTCATTTAAATAGTTTTTGATAATTGCATTCTTTTTTTATCCTTGTTGGCAACCCAGAGTCCCATTTGGTAGATGAGCAGCCATTTATATTTGTTTAATAAATAAAAATAAATTCATCAGTGATGTCTTCCTTCAAGGAAAATGAGCTAGAGATTCTTTTCTATAGACACTTGAATTATGAATAACAGTGAAAAAGGTATGATGTATTGGCACTCAAATTCACAAATAGAAATTCACATCTAACCACCTGTGGGAAAAATATATATTTAGTAACAGGATATCCTTGGTATTGAAGCTGAATACTGAAGCTGAGTACTCCTTGAAATCTCACTGGACAGTTCTTAGATTGAGAAACCTTTCCAGTTTATACAGTCATGGCAAATCTGATGCTACCTCTACACTTAAGAGGAGAATTAAGAGTACTGTAGCATTCAGAAGATCCAATCCAATTCTAGGCCTCTAGAAATCCAGCATTCCGGACCTTGGACTGAGGGGATAGAAGAAAAGGCTGGATCTAAATTTCTGATTCTCCTTCTCCTGTAATCCTCAGCCCATCATATCTATTTCTGCTATCACTACTACTACTACTACCCCTCCCCCCAATTTCTTTTCATCCCCCACAGGGCCTCTCCTGTTCTCCCTGGGGTTACCTCTGCTATCTTAGTGTCTCTCTGCTATCTTGCCAAAGTTACTTCAGCAGAATGGACTGCAGGGATTGACTGTGGAGATTGCCCATCTCACCACTCCATCTCCTGGCCTCCCTGTCTCTGTCCTCCATGCCTCTCAGCCAAGAGAAACATGCTTACCTAAGCTATCAGTTTCCTTCTTCCCACCATCAAAAAGAATGCCGAGACAGCTGTCCTCTTCCCAAGGCCTGTACAGTTGTGCTCTGCTCTGAGAGCTGGTTCAGGCCTAATTGAGTTGTAGTAAATAAAGGTGGGATAACAGTAATAATCATCCAAACAGACTTGCAGAGATCTCTGAGGCCCAATGAAAAGAATGTGAAGATAGATTGGACTCTTCTTATCCAAGTCTAAAGGCAACAGAAGCAGCTGGTGATGGTGAAGTTGGAGTAACTTGCTATTTGATGTCCAATGATACTTAATTGCTCTCAAGCTGAGAAACAATAAATTGCTTTAGCCTTTCTTTTTAAACATTTAAAATGCCTTTTTATTGAACAGTTGACAATAGAAACCTATTAAGAAAATTATATACAAACTATAAAAATATTCACACTTCATCGTTTTAACAACAAAAGTTGAAATGTTTTCAGACTGGTACAGGCAATAACTTTGCTTTAATAATGATGCTGTTAACTGACTTATGAGGATTAAACTTGAGTATTTGTTGATTTCAGAAAGCTTGCAAAATATAAAATCGACTCTTCAAAACTGAACAAAATGGCCAAAGAAGTAAATTTCAGAAATTTCAAGTATGGAACTTTCTTTAGGAGTCTGGTCCATTTTTTAAAGATAGTTCATTCCTGAATATTTGATAGTTCTTAATAATATTGGGGCTTGAGTTACAATATTCAATCAGTGTAGGTAACATTGGGATAATCCAAAGTATTTCCAAATATTATATTAATGATACTTCTGGATCATATTATGTAAAAACCTAGCTCTCTAGATAAGGGTTTAACACTGGAAAACATTAAAGGAAAGAGAAGAAGCAGATGAATAGCAACAAGATTCAGTTATGGTGGAATAAGTGCACTATTGAAGACCTGAAAGATTAGGTTAGGGCTAGTTTGTCCCTATTTTTCTGAAAAGCTATGTGGTTACTATGAGTCAATACCAACCTGATGGCTCATAATCACCCCTGGATGAAAAATTATATTTGACTAATTATAGAACAATATTGCAAGCTTATGTTGCCAAATTCCCATGTTCTAATAATAATATGTTTATTTCCTTATTAACAGTATTTGTTACTGCAAACTTTAAAAGAATCTAAATAGTTAATTTAAAAAAAATCACATTTGCATACCACATAAAATATTCTGTACTGTTAAATGTTGAATTATGAATGACATACTGTAGATATTTCATTAAGATTTTAATGGTAACTTGGGAGAAGCAGGGATCATTTGGGAAATATAGTGTACAAGATATCTATAAAATGAAATGTTTTTATATTTTATATATGTGGAAAGACTTGAGCAACAAAGAAGTGCAGAAATTATAGATGGAAAAAAATGGACTATTGATGACATGATGAATGGTTCTACCGCACGTTGAATCAAACATATTTAACTAAGTTAATTGAGTGAAACAGGTAATTGCATAAGTAGCCTCACGATGTATTTACTTCCTTAAATGAAACCTTACTTTTTTCAAGACCAAGTGTAGAAAAAGGTTAAAAGATACAGTAAATATGATGAAACCCAAGCTTTGTTTTTCATCTTGTACCAGTTTAAAACAAAGTTATTTAAGAACTAATACAAAATAATATATGCATGTGGCATTTAAAAACTGGGTATTGAATATATTGGTTGGAATTGTTACATGATAAACATTTTTGGTGGATAGTATGTATATAATTAGATTTCATTGGTATCCTGCAATGCTTTTAGATCCTTTGGAAGTTTTTAAAAATAATTTAATGTATTTTGATTCATTTTTTTAAATGCACAGACAAATATAGACTTTCAAAAAATGGTGATTGCAAGTCATGTGGAGTTTTATAGATCCTGCTGATTTTTTAACTGTGTCTGTAATTGGACTGAAAAAAAAAACAATTATCTTACTATATTGCAATTTACAAAGCAGTCAGATGCTCTATAGAACCAGCCAGGTCTAATCCAATTGTCAGTAATTTCAATCAGTAGAATCTTTCAGATATTTTTCAAAGTCAGTCGCACATATACAACATTTCTTAATGACAATTTTGCTTCTGGAGCATTGCAATCCAAATGGAATGAACTACATTTATCATAGTGCTGTATCCAACGTTGGCAGAAGGAATTGCCCCATTAACCTTAGCAATGCAAGTATATTGTAGATCTGATCATTGCTGAACATGGGAATCTAGACTGAGATTAAAATTCAAGAGTTCATCCAGATTCATGAGAAATCTACTAAGGCGGATTAAACCCCTGTTCCACAATCTTAAATGGCCAGAAGGCTTTTTCAATAAGAAGAATCTGTACCTTTTGGGAAGTAGCTTCAGCCTTCTGTGTTTCAAGACATCAGTAGCATTTGAGAAGGGAGCTTGTTTGTTTCCAGCTCAGTTGTAGGGTATTTGCAACTGTTTAAAGTAAGGGGCTTTGTTTCATAGACATGCTATGATCTCAGTTGGGAAGAATTTTCTCAACTTCTGAACTTCAAATCCTGTAAGGGAAATTTTAGCTTAATAGCTTTGAAGGCCTTCTTCAGGAGCTTAGGCATAACTAGTAGCACAAAACCAACAGTTTTTAAAAGATTAGGCTACTTCACTGCTCCTTCTCCTCTTCCTTCTCCTCCCTTTTAAATTTTATATAGAATGTAGGTGAGGGCATTTTATTGCAATTGTATCTGCAACAGGTTGAAGGTAAGCCAATAATTTTTCATTCCTTGTCTCAGCTACCAAAACAGAGGACAATTGTGTTGCCTTCAAACTGGAGAAACAGTGCCGTATAAAAATGCCCAACTTTAAGCTCCAGTTTTTTGTTTTTGTTTTGTTCTTGTGTTATTATTAATACCAAACATGGTTTTAAAAATTGAATAACTTCTATATTTTTAAGTGGAATAGATATAGAATGATAAGACATTATTATTAACAGAAAGATAAATGAGCCAATAATATGTACCTTTGCAGAACAAGGAAGAATTCCGATTTCATGGAAAGCATAAACTATATTTTCAGTTCCTTGGCAAGCAATAAGAGAAAAACATTTCTCAAGATAAGCAACGCTGGGAGGGCAAGTTGCCAGTTTCAGCAAAATTTGTAACTGTTTCAGCTTTGTGGAAGAGACCATCTTTTCCCCCATGTTATTCAAATTTCAACAGTAAGAGTTTCAAAATCTTCAGCCACTTTGCAACCAATAGTTGAGTCTGGGACTAGTAAAACACTGGTAGATTGTGACTTTTAAAAATCAGCTTAGAAGTTACTTTTCCATATCAGCATAGATTTGCAGTGTCGCATCACAGTCTTGCCCAGTAAAACTTATCTTTTCTTATAATAAACAAGCTTTTTTATTTCTGACCTGTTTATGGAAGGCTTCATCCCTCCCTACTTTGCTTTTTAATGCCATTTACACCAGCTATTAATTCTAAGCTTACCAAATTATCTGCTATGGTGCTAGATGGACTGAAGAGGTAATAATACTCCATTTAAATTGCATTTCCTGAAACACACTAAATCTCATTGGATGCATATGACACTGGCAAATATAATCATAATAAAACAGTAACCAATTAAAATATTGGCTAATAGCAGATGGAACTAAATAGCAGATGAAAACTAAATAGCAGATGAAAATACCACACTGAAGCAAAATTTCAGGAAATAATGCTTGGGAACAAGTGTGCGATAGATTTTTGGTGGGTTATTTCAGAAAATGCCTGATCACAAGTAGGCCACAACTCCACTTCAAGACCTTCAGAATGGTTTTAGATTTCAGTTAGAAAAATAAAGGAAGTGGTTTTACTGTTTTGTTTTGAGATAACAGAAAATGAAAAGATTACACTGTCATACAATTTATGTCTCTTCATAAATTATTTGTGAACTGTAGAATTGTGTGATCTCTAAAGATGTAGTTTTTACATGTGGCATCATAGAAAGGAACTGGCAATTTATTCAACATTTATATTTCTTGCACTTTCACAGGAAATGTTTTGTTAGTTACTGTCAAGCTGGCTTTAACCCTGTTTAGATAATCATTGATTTTCTTCAAATATGTATAAAATTTGTATCTTGGTGGGAATCAAACATTTTTGTATACTTTCTAAGAAAGCAACTGCTCAACTATATAATTAGCGAAAAAACATACAGTTTGCTGAAAATAGGGCAGAATTTTTCCAACATCTCCACGAGTCTCCTAGCAATCCATTTTGACAATCTTTAATAGTAATAGCACTTAGACTTATATAACCCTCCATAGCACTTTACATTACTCTCTGAGTGGTTTACAATGTCAGCATATTGTTCCCAACAATCTGGGTCCTGATTTTACTGACCTTGGAAGGATGGAAAGCTGAGTCAACCTTGAGCCAGTCAGGATTGAACTCCTGGCTGTAGACAGAATTTGCCTGCAATACTGCATTGTAACCACTGTGTCACCATGGCTCTTTAAGTTTAATCTGTTGTCAAAAATAGATGAAGATGAAGGTATATGCTTCATCATCCATGTTAAAAGAAGATGAACATGTCAGTTTGATCTCTGTGAATAAGTCTTAATTAGAAAACTCTAAAAGACGTTCAATTTGAGTATATAAGGTAAATTTTTAAAAAACAAGCCAGGTTTGTGAAAGCTGTTTTGAGATTTGGTTCTGCAAAAGATCTATCAGCTGTAACAGGGAAGCATCAAAATATCATTTTTTTCCTTTGGGCAAAATGGGATGAAAATAGTGGGGGTGATAGATACTTTAGAGTCCATTAACTCATCCAGGTTTCAACGGATCTCTTCAAATGGTTCACTATAGTATTTTTTTAATGATTCTCCCAGTACTCTTTTAAAATATAGAGAGCAGAGATGAGGGAAGAACATCACAGCAGCCTTCAAACTATCCAACAAATTGTCCTGATCTGATGCACAAAATGTCCTGTTGCAACCTAAAAATAATAATTAAAAAAAAACCTTTCAAGCCCTGTTTAGAAAACAAGCATTTTAACAGTTGCTTTTGTAAAATGCCAGGCTTGCATAATGTTGAAGAAGACCATTAATTTGTTCCTTTTGGTGAGGGATTTTGCTGCCAATGATCAGTAGGTTTTCCAGAGTACTAAGAAAGTTGGCATAGCTGATTAGTAAACTTGGCCACTTCTGGAAAAGACTACCTCATTGCTAGCTTTAGTTGAGTACCAAGCTAGGCAGGACATATTGTCAATACATCTGGAGAGCATTTGGATTTACCAAATGCTCATTCATGCAGCATTTGGATTTACCCTTGTTGTTTAGTATAGCTTCACTGTGCCAGATCACTAGGTTTTATGGGGTGCAAGGAGGATTGGCCAGGACCCTGTCACCAGTGCCAGGGCTAGGGTATGTTAGGTTTATGGGCAGTAATCTGTATTCATTAGTAGTCTCAGTCTCAGTCATTTTATTTCAATCATTGACCGGCAAATATTCATTAGCATGCATTTTAGAATCAGGGTAGCAAGTGGATACAGTGACAAAGAAATAAACTGGCATAGCAAAAAATGTCTTAAAAGCATTAAACTTCCAGGCTAACATCTAGGTCTCCTTTCATTGTTGAAAAACATACACATGTTCCAGTTACATATAATTTAAAACTAAGGTTTGAGCCAAGATGGTATACCAGTGTATTCTAGACTGAGCAGCATGCTTACAGATGAATTACAGGCAAATACGGTTTGGTGTAGCGTTGAAGATGCTGTCTTAGAAACCAGAAGATTATACATTCTAGTCCTGCCTTATGTATGAAAGCTGCTGGAGGACTTTGGGCCAGTTACTCTCTCTCAAACCAATTTACCTCACAGGGTTGTTGTGAGAGAAAAAAGAACAAAGTAATACTTTTTAAACTATGTTCTTTATTCACCATCTTGAATTATTTTATTATTTATAAAAATTAAAAAGCCAGGTTAAAAAAACACTCCTTCCCATTATGTATATAAGATTTAGGGTGCAGTGGTTTAAACTAGAAATGGGGAGATCCTAGTCCTGTCTTACCCTCAAGAAACTCACTGAGTGACTTTGGACTGACTTAACCCTACTTATTTTACAAGGTTGTTGTGGAAGGAAAAGGCTCTTGAGCAAAAACTTAAATGTAAGGAATTAGCAAACACAGATCCTACTACACTACAATAGTTCTGTTCACAAGATTATCAGAATAGCTTAACCAGATGACATATATAAAAATGAAGTTGGACATTACATAATATTATTATCAAGCAACTTTGCAAACAGCAAAGAAGCCACAGAATCTACAAACACTATAAAATGTCTTTGGAAGCACCTTGAAACCATCTGATTCAACAATCAGACCCTGCTTTGAATCTCAAATCTGGTTCATTGGGGATAATTCCATCGAAATGCTGTTGAATCTAAGCATCTTTGATATTTTGCATCTGACTGTGCCCTAGTCCAGATTTGAAGGTGGAAAGTGATTTGTAGTATGTCTAGAGATTCTCAGTCATCCAGGTCATGGCTGTCCCCAAAGTGCTTGTTTTTCAAAGGCAACTGGACTTGAAGACATTTTGCTTTTCATCCAAGAAGTTCTGACTGGAGTCAGAACTGAAGAAGCTTCTTGGAGGAGAAGTGAAATGTCCTCAAGGAAAAACAAAGTCCAGTTGTCCTTTGGAAAAAAACACCTTTGGAATGAGCATGCAAGTGTGGCTACATACACTTACCAGAAATCCTTAAGATATCTGTATTTTTTAGTAGATTGTATAGCTACTGTCGCGTTATCTTAAGACAGGACTTATTTAAGTCGATTGTTTATATATTATAGAAATACTTTAAAATTTTGTGAACAACTGTGTTGGACTTTATTTTCTGTTTGCAAAAACAGGGGAATGGGCACTGGATTAATAGATTCAAGGAGATGCCAGCATGTACTAATTTGAACAGGCAGGCAACTCTGCCCTGGATCACATTTTTCTTCAATTCTGAATCCCTGGACAGTCCTTTTGCATTTGCAACTTTGTCCAGCCTTGCTACTAGTTTATTTAGATTCTGTGGATAGAATGGGCAGGTTTTCTATGCTTTTAAAAATGTTAGTAATTCTAACTGTTACTATTCTTCATTGCTTACAAACTAATGGAAGAATCAAGAGCTGAAAACAGTAGCCTTACATTCTTTTGTACAGTAATTTGTACACTGAAAGTTGTTATGATATTACAGCCAAGAATGAATGTTTATGGAAGTGATTCCATCAAGCTGAATCCTCATGAGTACTTTTTTTTAAAGCTTTTTGCTGCTTTCCCCCCTTTTTGTATCTTTTTTTAAAAGCTTCTCAACTATAAATGTGAAAAACAAACTCTGATTGTGTTTTAAAGCTCTGGAGCCATGCTGATGGGAACCAAACACTATTTAAAAAAAAACCTATATATTTTGCAATGGCAACATGGAGAAAAGTTGTTTTTAATCTTACTAGCAGAAAAGAAAGGTGTTATGTTTGCATGAAAAGTCAGACGCGAAGAGCTTCAGTGAAGAGTTTATTTAGTGACTACAGCTCGAATGGACCCGCTTTGGCTGGGCTGTGGCTGCTACTTATAGCCAGCAGCCATAGTTGCCAGCCAATCAGACTGCAGGGTTTTCCCGCACTTTTTAAACCAATCCTATTTGACATTTTACAAGAACAATTCAAACTAAACCAATGACATTCAAACCTACATACATAACAGAAGGCATTCAAGAAGCTGCTCCTTCACTGATCCTCAGGAGGGTGTCATTCTTTTCCATCCCATTTCGCCTCTAGTGGCCCATACCTCCAACTCTGCATTTCTATTTCTTTCTCTTTGAAATGCTTAAGAAAACATCAGTGGATCAGGTGAAGACCTCTGATTAAAACCATTTGCTTAAAAATGGAAAGAAACTGCAGGCATGGAAACTGGGCTCCAAAAAGGCTTTCCTGGAAGTGTTTCAGTAATGCTGGAAGCTTTCACGAAATGTTGCTGACATTCTTTCCTAATGGGACAACAATACAGCAAGCCTTTGGCAGTGGTATCTGAAAATTAGTTCAATTCCTACTCCGGTAATAGCACCGGGAAAAGTGTTTTGGTGCTTTGCACCAAGGACAGAGAGATTAGTGTGAACGTATCATAGCTGTGGATTGCACACTCAGTGTGCGGAAATCAGATTTTTATATGGTGTGATAGATTTGAGTTTCTTGCAGCTATTCACGGAAATAATATTAAACTGCAGAATATTAAATATTGTGATAGCATTAGTGTAATTATTGCTGTGCTATTTCCAGATTCAGATACGATAAAATTTGAAAGATTTGGAAGGCGGAAGTTAATGTGTTTGATAGTTAACAGTTTTCATCCAAAAGATGAATACATTTCTTTTCATTTGTTTAATTGTGTGATTCAGCTCCTCGGTGCTGACACTTGAAAGGGGTCTTCGTAAGCACAGCTTGTTTTATTTTAAGAAAAATAATAACTAATATTTAAAAATATACTGGGTATGATGGGCACAACATTAGTGTTATCAACATGTCAGAAACAGGAAATACATGGCCATATGGTAATTGGTGGGGAAATGGCCAAGGCAGAAAGCTTAATCTGCTGTAAGTTCAGTAGCAGAAGGTAGTGAGTGAGCAGTTCAAGAATTTCAAAGCTAAATGCAGTTTTGTCTACACTAGTAAAAATACTGGACATCCAACCGTTTGCCTTTTCATTTATGTAGAAATCACTGACATTGTAGGCAGTCAATGACCCAGCACAAGCTGCAATCCTCTTCCTGTGGCCAAACTCAGGCTGTTGCTGACTAGAGAGGAACAGTTTTTGTTTACTGACTATTCTTTGCTCCGGTGGAGCTGTTTTTAGCAGCTCTTCAAATTGGAAAAGCTAAACAATATTTTTCTGGACAAAACCCATACAAGTTAAAAACTAGCGTGTTTCCCAAGAGACTTTGCTGCCTAATGCAAAGGGTAAGATAGCATCCCTTCCCCTATGGGTAGAGAGGCTAGCTGAAATGACAGTAAAAAATGGCATTATGTTAGGGCTTTTCACCTCACCTGAGAATAGCACATTAGTTTAGGAGGCTCCGGAGGGAGGGTCTTCTAATAGAGAGGAATGTTTGGCAGGCTCAAAAGCATAGCTGGGGAGCTCTTGGTGCTGCCTTTAGCATCTGGTACCTGAAGCTCATCACTCCATCACTGCCTTAAGGCCTACAAAACCAGTTTTCAAGAAGCAGCAGTTACAGAGGATTTACTGAGCCTTATGTTCTCTTTTATTTGTTTTCAAAATGTGCTGGACTTTTCTTTGAATCTATGTGCCATCAAGTGATTACTGTGTTTTATATTACATGTAGTTTGTTATCTGTCTGCCTTCCTGCCTACCATCCACCTTATATTTGTGTGAAGGTATACACAAACAGTAATATAGGAAGATTTTAGTGTGTCAGTATGGGAAAAATACCAGAATGATGAGGACTTCTAACATGGCACAGCACAAGATTTGAGGAAATGTGGTCTTCAGGATTTTCACAAAGGGTTCCAGTTTAGTATTCCTGGAATTCAAACCTAGCCTGGTAGAGTTGAAAACATGCACATGACATCCCAAATTCATGAAATGGAATATAATTGCTTGTACCTCCAAGATGCTGGCATATGGGTTGGCTTCATAAGGATCCTAGCTTGAATATAATAGTGTTAGCATCATTAATGTGCCATCTTTGGTCATGGGGGGGGGAGGTGTTACCCCCCGTGGACAGGGCGAGGAATCTGGGTGTCCTCCTGGATGCACAGCTCAGTTTGGAGGAGCAGGTGGGAGCTGTGGCCAGGGGGGCTTTTGCCCAGGTTCGGCTGGTTCGCCAGCTTCGCCCCTATCTGGACCGAGATGCTCTTGAACGGTCACTCATGCGCCGTCACGTCCAGGATCGACTACTGCAATGCTCTCTACATGGGGCTTCCCTTGCGGATTACCGGAGGTTGCAGCTGGTGCAGAATGCTGCGCTGGCTGTGATGGGGGTATCCCGATACTCCCATGTTACACCCCTCCTGCGCGACCTGCATTGGCTACCGGTTGCCTTCCGGGTTTCCTTCAAGGTGTTAGTAACAACTTACAAAGCCCTTAATGGCGTGGGTGCAGGGTACTTAGGATCGCCTCCTGCCTGCATCACAGTCCAATCGCCCCGTGCGCTCCCATAGGAGGGGCCTTCTGGGAATATCAGGCATTGTCGGCTGGCGGCTCCCAGAGCTAGGGCCTTTTCTGTGGGAGCCCGCCCTGTGGAATCAGCTTCCTGCGGATCTGCGTTTGGCCCCTGATCTCCGCTCCTTTCGTCGAGACTTGAAGACCTGGCTGTTTCAGCAGGCCGGCCTGGATTGACCTGGGGGTGGGTAGTTTTAATTTGTTTGTTTTAGTGATTTTATTGTTTTAACTTTTGGTAATTTGGACTTGTTTTTATTTGTATTGTTGTATATCTTTTTGTATGTTCGCCGCCCTGAGTCCTTTGGGAGTAGGGCGGCATACAAGTCTAAATAAATAAATTAATTAATTAATAAACTTGGGCTTAGATTTAATTTTTGATATGCTGGCCAGAATATGCCAAAATTCACTGATACTGTCTTTACAATTAGCAAGGAATGTAATTTGCGACACAGATTAGTAATCTAGTTTACACATTATGCATATTATTAAAAAATAATATGTGTAAATCTTAACTAACTAAAGCCATGAGCATTCAATTTCTATAGGCTCATCTAATGACAGGGCATATAGAACATGGTGATTTGGAGTATAAGGTAAGTACATAGAAACCAAATAAATTATTGAATTAAAATAAATGAAATAAATAGAAGTAATAGATTATTTTAAAAAAATAATATATGAAGCGGTGTACAAATATGGTGATAAGAAATATAGTTCACTGGTGTGAACATTTATAGAGAAGTATGGTGAATAGTGTTACATGATTACAGTTTTATTTTCTCTAGTTTCCTGTGTTTATTTTGCTCATGACCTCTTACTGTTTTTCTGCACTTTTCATAACACTACTTACTCCAAAAGGGACTAGCATAATGAGTATGTAGGTGGGTATCCAGGATTTGAAGCTTTTAGTTCAGAAAGTAAACAAAAAGGATCATCAATCTGCATTTATCTTTGGATGTCCATTGCCTCTGGATAGACAAGTAGCATAACAAATTAGAATACATAAAGTATGTCTTTGCAACGCTGTGTATGATTGTGGAAGAGAAAATAATGTCAGAATCTGAATAGATGCTTTAAGAGAAAGCAGAAAAGCAGAGCCATTGGCATCAGAGAATTACAGCATGTCCTGCCTATGCTTTGAGAGGTCCCAGTAATCCTTCTCTTGACTGATAGCCACTTGAAAGAGACAATGTACATTAGATAACAGCTTTTGCTCTTCTTTGCACCCAGATACAGACATGCATGTTTTTATTAAGGTATGCTGGCATTTGGCTGGGACATTGGTTTGTTTGAAATTGATGTGGTACTTGAAGGTCCAGACCCTCTCTTTTTTTAGTTTTTCTTATTCTAGGGAGCTCAGTTGGTACTCCTGCTTTTCTGCAGGACGTAACTCAGAGGCTGGTATGAATATGAACATTGTATGTGATGCTGCCACCTGTTGCAGATTTACCCATTCAAAAATATGACCTGGACTGTCATTTTCAGGACCATTGGCTGCTTCTCTTAGTCCGAAGGACTGCCACGTTGCAGCCTGGTTCCCTTCATTCTATATACTTTCTCAAGAAAATCTTCCCATTATTTTTCAAACCTGGCAAATATTTGAATAATTAAAAGCCCATCTACTTCTTTGTGCCACTAAAATAACCCAAGTGATATTTTTCTCCCTGTGAAGATTGCAAAGGCGGGGAAGACTCATGCTGCTGCCTGAGGGAATTCAGTAGGGTGGGAAGGTGGAAAGTGTAGCTATGAGACAGGAAGAAAGGCTCCAAGAAATTAAACTTTTTTTTCCCTCTCAATGACATCCATTCACATCAGTTTACCAGCATGGGAGATGATACAATGAACTGATCTACATAAGATGGATTGAAGTATTCATGATTAGTCATTAATAGATCCTGATGGGAAAAGTTCCAGGTGTTTTTGATAGGATCCTGACAGTTCCTTAAAAGTGGCTTCCTTAACAATCTGCAGCTTCCTGAATAGATTAATTGTTCCTTCATTTCAGCTCCTTCCCTTTTCCTTATTTCTACTATTTGTTCCCTTGTTTTATCCTTTAGCTTCAGCCAAAATGAATTGAATGCTTGATAATCTGAAAACAAGGCAACATTGGGCATTTTCAGGGATTTACTAAGTCATGAGTGTTTCTATTTTATTTTATTTTATTTTGCTGAATTCATGACTTCCTTCACTATTCACTAGTAAATATCTTAAATAACAAGACAGACACAGACTTCAGAGAGTAATTAGGACTGTAGAAAAAACAATTACTACCAACCTGTCTTCAATCGAGGACTTGTACACTGCACGAGTCAAAAAAGAGGGGTGTGAAAATATTTACAGATCCCGGACATAAACTGTTTCAACTCCTACCCTCAAAACAACGTGATAGAGCACTGCACACCAGAACAACTAGACACAAGAACAGTTTTTTCCAGAACGCCACCACTCTGCCCACTTGTGATTGTATGACTGTGACTTTGTTGCTTGTATCCTTACAATTTATATTGACTGTTTCCTACTATGATTTGATTGCTTATTGTACCCTATGACTATTATTAAGTGTTGTACCTTATGATTCTTGATGAATGTATATTTTCTTTTATGTACACTGAGAGCATTTGTACCAAGACAAATTCCTTGTGTGTCCAATTACACTTGGCCAATAAAGAATTCTATGCTATGCTATGCTATGCTATGCTATGCTATGCTATTTTCTTAGTATTTGGGAATCCAAGGTATCCTAATCTAGCATTATGTCTTTGGAATTTTGCAAAAAACTGATTCCTTTATACCCTACATTTGTCTTCACATGCAAAGAATTGAGAAAGCAGGTATACAGTGTTGAAAGAAAGAGCTGTTTATATTCTTTTTTAAGCAATATACATATTATTATTATTTTATTAGACTTGTATGCTGCCCTGTCTCCCTAAGGACTCAGGGCGGGGAACAGTAAAAGAAACCCAGTACGAATTACAATAAAAAAACCATCAAACAAATACAGGCCTAATCAGTATTATACAAAATTTAAAATTAATTAAAACAAATAATAAAAACCAACCCGCACCCCCTGAGGTCAGTCCAGACCGGCCTGTTGGAATAGCCAGCTCTTCAGGTCCCGGCGGAAGGGGCGGAGATCAGGGGCAAAATGGAGGTCCATGGGGAGTTGGTTCATAGGGCGGGTGCTCCCACAGAGAAGGCCCTACCCCAGGGTACCGCCAGTCGACAATGCCTAACCGACGGTACCCCAAGGAGGCCCTGCCTGTGGGAGCATACTGGGCGATCGAAATGTGATGCTGGCACGAGGCGTTCCCGCAAGTACCCTGGACCCAAGCCATGTAGGACTTTGTAAGTTGTTACTAACACCTTGAATCTCACCCGGAAGGCAACCGGCAACCAATGCAGGTCGCGCAGGAGGGGTGTAACATGGGATATCGGGACACCCCCATCACAACCCGCGCAGCCGCATTCTGCACCAGCTGCAACCTCCGGGTGGTCCGCTAGGGCAGTCCCATGTAGAGAGCGTTACAGTAGTCGATTCAGGAGGTGACGAGCTCATGAGTGACTATCCATAGGGCATCTTGGCTCAGGTAAGGGTGGAGCTGGTGAACCAGCTGAACCTGGGCAAAGGCCCCCCTGGTCACATCTCCCACCTGCTCCTCCAAACTGAGCTGTGAATCCAAGAGGACACCCAGGTTCCGCGCCCTGTCCACGGGGGGCAACACCTCTCCCCCCATGACCAAAGATGGTATATCCTGAGTAATCCGAGATGCCGGTACATACAGCCACTCAGTCTTAGCCAGGTTGAGTCAGAGCCTGTTCCTCCCCATCCACATCTGCACCGCATCCAGACAATGGGACACCACAGAGAGAGCATCACTGATATGGTTTGGGGTGGAGATGTAAAGCTGGGTATCATCCGCATATTGGTGATACTTCACCCCAAAACCACGGATTATCTCACCCAGCAGCTTCATGTAGATGTTGAACAGGAGAGGCAAGAGGACTGACCCCTGTGGCACCCCACAAGTGAGGTGCCTCGGGGTCGACCTCTGCTCCCCTGCCAACACCAACTGCGAGCGGCCCGAGAGGTAGGAGAACCACCATAAAACAGTGCTCCCCTCCCAACCCCCAGAGTCGCCGCAGTAGGATACCATGGTCGATGGTATCAAAAGCTGCCGAGAGATCTAAAAGGACCAGGACAGAGGAAAAACCCCTATCCCGAGCCCTCCAGAGATCATCCATAAATGCTGTCTCCATGCTGTGACCAGGCCTGAACCCCGATTGGTACAGATCCAGATAATCAGCTTCCTCCAGGAACATCGGTAGCTGCTGAACCACCACGCTCTCAACAACCTTTGCTAAAAAATGAAGGTTGGAGACTGGACGATAGTTGTTCAAAATGGCTGGGTCCAAGGCAAGCTTCTTGAGGAAGGGTCTCACCACCGCCTCTTTCAAGGCGATGGGAAAGGAACCCTCCCTCAAAGAAGTGTTGACACTGCCTGGAGCCAGCCACGTGTAACCTCCCTGGAGGCATAGACCAACCAGGAAGGACACAGGTCCAATAAACACATGGTGGAAGACAGCCTCTGCATGAGGCTGTCCACTTCATCCAGTGAAACAGGCTCAAACTCAACCCAGGTAAAATTGGCCAGACTCGTTGTCACCCCGTCATCTGACCCCTGCCAGTCTGAGTCCAAGCCGGCCCAAATCTGAACGACCTTATCTGATAGATGCTGACTAAATTCCTCTGCTCTGCTCTGCAAAGGGTCCTCCCTCACCTCTAAATGCAAGAGGGAGCGAGTGACCCTGAACAGGGCAGCCGGACGGTCATCTGTGGATGCAATGAGAGCGGAGAAGTAGGCACACCTCGCTGCTCTGATCGCTACCAGATAAGTCCTAATGTAGGCTCTTAGCTGGGCATGGTCAGATTTGGAGCGGCTCATCCTCCACCTGCTCTCTAGGCCCCTTCTTCGATGCTTCATCTCCCAGAGCTCCTCGGAAAACCAGGGAGCTAACCAGGATCTACAACGAGGAAGGGGCTGCAAGGGGACAACCTGGTCAAGCACCTCCAAGGCAACCTGTTGCCAGGCAGACACGAAGGTCTCGGCCGGGCTGTGGGCAAGGGACACAAGTATGAACCATTAGTGTAGTTTTGGTATTGATTTGCTTATTTGCATTTCAATATCCACATGCTTTTTGGCTGGGGAAATGTCAATGGTAATACAATTATCTTTTCTAGCTGCTTTGGTTATATTCACAATAGAAAATTCATGCCAACTTTCTAGAGCAAATGCACCATCTGCATTTGTTACTTTCTTACGCAATATACAAAATGCACAAAATGATGGATTGTCACAGCAACTGTTTGTAGTTAGCTTTTATGCTGTTCCTTTATCCTTCTGAAAAATAATTTCCTTATTCCATTTGTCTGATGTGTCACCATCTTCTAGAATTCACGCAGAGCTAAAACATGAATAATTAATACAGCAAATAAACTGTTTAGTGTGTCATTAACAGATGCCCACTTTCACATAGTATTTAAACCCAAACATTTGAACAGAGCATATCTGATGCCTTGATGTTTGATTTAGAACATTTGCTTCCAACGGTTTTCATTACCATTTTTGTATAAGTGCTTTCATTCAGTTCAACTGCCTGTTGCTTCATTTCTTCTTAATCCCATATCTTTACTAATATCCCATATCTTTACTAATTCCAAAAGCCTCCCTTTTCAAGTGCTCCTTTAAGTGTACCTACCTGTTCTAGTTAGAATCTCAGAACTTATCTGCTTTAACTTTGGAGGAGTGATCTAAATGAACATTTTAGTTGTTTGTTCTTCAGCTGCCTTCAGAAGTCAACCAAGATGGATGATGTGAATATCTACCTGAGGATGGTATCAGTAGCTGACAACTTGTGCATAGTCAAAAATAGGGGGAGGGGGAAAGTTTACGATTGGAAAGGATAAATGGTTTAGAAGTCTGAAGAAGCAGAAAATTGGCAAACAGCTAAGGGAAACAGAAAAGCAAACACAGTAACAAGCATGTATACTCAAGTTACATTTCAAGTTGACCAACTTGTTCAAAACTACTTTTTTTTCTTTGACGTTTACTGCTGAATATCTGAAATTACAAAACACTAAAAAAAATAGAATACCCTGATCAAGGAACCACCAATTAATATACACAAAGCTAACAGTAAACCACAGTCTAATCAAGGAACCATGAAGACCATTCTCACCAATAATGACAGGGCAAGATACTAGTGTATAAAATGAGAGTAAACTCTACACCTTTCTTGCACTGATGATGTTACCAAGAACACAACCAAGGTCAGAGAACACACACACACAAAAAAACCCACAGTTCAACCCTGAGCTACAATTTTTCTTTTCTATTAATACTAGAAAATCTCAAGCAGTCTCAAGTGAACTTCCATGGTAAGGCAGAACACAGGTACTATAGAAAGTTCTGTCTCTGACATCATCAAAATGTTTTGATATATAAAATATTTAGATGCTTTGCTTCAGACATCAGGAGTAATCTACCATAGGACAGTAATAGTTCATCAGCTTTATACTTTGAAACTCCAGATCTTCTGGTAAGGCTAAAAAATAATTAAAGAGAGGTGTTGTTTCATTGCAATAACTTTTAGAATAGAATTCTTTATTGGCCAAGTGTGATTGGACACACAAGGAATTTGTCTTGGTGCAAATGCTCTCAGTATGCATAAAAGAAAAGATACATTTGTCAAGAATCAAGAATCATAAGGTACAACACTTAATGATAGTCATAGGGTACAATAAGCAATCAAATAATACTAGGAAACAGTCAATATAAATCGTAAGTATACAAGCAACAAAGTTACAGCCCTACAATCACAAGTGGGAGGGGATGGGTTATAAGGAGTGATGAGAAGATTAATAGTAATAGTAGTGCAGACTTTGTAAATAGTTGAACAGTGTTGAGGGAATTATTTGTTTAGCAGAGTGATGGCATTCAGGAAAAAACTGTTCTTGTATCTAGTTTTAGGATACTTCTATACCCAAAGCAGCATTTGGAAAGCAAAGCAATTTGCAAATATAGCATATCTCTGAATTGTCCACATGGTTTGCACCTTTTGTATCCATTTCAATCATTCTGGATATCATAGCACTTTGTATATATTTATTCTCTTCAATGTAGTTTTTTTAAAAAACTCTGTTGGTATTCATTTCCATCTCAGTTGTTGTTTGTCTTTGAAAGAAACTTTTATCTTTGAAAGCAGGAAAAGCTTTCAAAATGTCATTTCTTCCTACAAAGTTTGCATAATCTTCATCAAAGACGCAGTTGGCTTCTTAAAAGAAAAGGAGATAGCAGATGTGCTCCTTATATTTGAGTATTTTGTACAGATTCATTTGTGTCTAGACTCATATCTGAATTTGTCCATCTGTGAAAGTTAGTCATAGGTTTAACTTTGAGAGTTTATGAGTCAGAGGCAGGTTGATATACAAATTCCTTCCAAGTGGAAATTTTGTTAGAAAAGTATTTGCAGCTCAAAGAGTTTAATTTTCTTTTGATATGTTTAGAAGTTAATGTAATTCTTTAGTTTCTAATATGCATTTTTATAGATAGTCCTTGTTCAGAAGTCACCTTGGACAGCAAAGCTTTGTAGTTATCATGGTAATTAAAAAGCTTTGCAATCAATGCCTGTATTTAGTCTTCACAGCACCTGACTCTTAGTGACATATGCACCATTACAGTCAGTTAATACAAGTTGCCTGTGCCCAAACCATTTTTTTCTTTTTTTCCTTCCTTGCAGAATGGAGAGATTGCTTAAAAAGTATCACTTTCTGAGTTGCTTTTTTCCATAGTGCAGGGCTTCCCTAAAAATTGCTAATTTCATGTTAACAATTTAAGCTTTATGACTTTAATTAGTTGGCAGCTGCTTTTGAAATTGACAATATCTTAATCAGTTTCACACTAGAACATTCCTTTCCATGTGAACTCCCCATTGTCTGCCTGCCTACTCTCTTATAATCCCTTCCTCTCCAATGAATATAAATGTAAAATGCCTTGTTTAATATTCTAGCACTAAGGTGAACATTTCAAAGATCAGAGGAGTGGGAAAAGACACATTTGTGGTCATGTAATTTTTTGCATAACCACCTCTTTGTTTAGTGGCTGAAGTGTCAATTCCAGTTGCAGTGGCTAAATGATGACTAGTTGGATCTTAACTCTTTCTATGGTTGTCTATTATCTTTTTAAAAAAATCTATATTCCTATCATATTTATGGGGTTTATACTATGGTCCACAATTTACAGCTTATAATTCTAGTTCTATAATTTTCAGTATTTGTAACCTTATCCTACTTATAAATTGTTCCAAGTTTTCATCAATTTAATCTTAAATCATCAATTTAATCTTTGTTTTTTTCTGTTTGGTTTATGACCGCCCAACCCAATTCACACTGTAACTCTGTCACTTAAATGGCTTCTGGTTGTTAATATGGAGAGTTGAAACAAGCCTCTTGTGAAAAGTTTTCACTACTATCAGATACTTCAGGTAGGGTGTCTTAGGTTATTGAGATCCCTCCTGTAATTATTTTATCTGAACTGCTTGGAGACATGACTACACATGGGCCACTTACTGGCACTTTAAATGTTATCTCTCGGCTTCTATTTCTCTGGGTAAATCAATATCTAGACTGTGTGCATAACATATGGGCTTTAGTTGCCAGGATCTGAGCAGCAAAAAGAATTAGTGGACTTCCTATTGCTCTCTTCTCTTTCACTGCAAACTTCTTTCTTCTTTCTTCATCTCTAATATCTTTCATTCTCTGCCTTCTTTTTAAAGCACTCCATCATCACAATCTTCTCTTTAAACAGACCTTCATAAAGATCCAGTTTTCAGAAAGAATAATGGCGTATTAAAGGGAATGGGGATGCAGGGAAGGAGGGATTATGAGTACTTTTGTCACCATGCATCCTTCCACATTTTTTTCTTCCAAAACATAAGCTGAGACAGCCTTTCATCCCTCGTTTCCAATAGACTTTGTGCAGCTGAATTCTGCTAGCATCAGCCTAAATGCTTCTTTTGCACAGCCTGACTGTAAAGAAAAAAGAGCTATTTCTCTGACCTGAAAAACTCATTATGAAATGTACTGCCTTGAATATTTCATTGCATTTGCTTATATTTGTAGCCCTCCTCTTGAAGGCTTAGAAGCCAATGTATAAATAAAATGGAACAAAAATATAAGTGCTTATATACCACAATATTAAACCCCTCATAACTAGAATTAAAAAAAATACTTATCCATGTAGCTATCTCTCTGCTAAAAATGCCAATGCAAAACAAGTTCTGTGAACATTAAGGGTTGAAACAAATGGGCAACTGTTTTGGAAAATGAGACATTAAGGGGAGATAGGATCTCACTGAGATCTTCAAATGCTTAAAGACTTATCAAAGAGACTTGTTCTTTATTGCTTCAGAGCAACCAATTTCTCCAATCTAGTACCTTTTGGATCTGTGAGATTTCAAGCCTATTTTTCTATAAAACATGCCATATTGGCTGAAAATAATGGGGATCGAAATCAAACAACACTAGAGGGCCCTATGTTAAGCCAAAAACTGAGTGGAAGGAAGGGAAGTGACAGATGAAAATTTAATGGAAAGAGAACATTCTTAATTGATGTTATTTGACAATAGTACTAAATTGCCTTGGGCATCTTTCGATTCATTTTTGCCGCAATGTTTAATTAAAGGTTAGATGGCATTTCTATATTTCAAGATTTCTATGCTGAGTAGGTATTGCTTTGAATGTCTTTCCAATTTTTGAGTCTCTCCTCACTTATTTGGCAGCCTTCAGGGCACCCTTCAGAAGCTGTTTTCAAAGCCTTTCCAAGTTTGCCTGGCACACTAGCTCTGTTAAGTTCTGTGAAACATTTAGAAAACATACAGATGCGATATCTGTCCCCACCTCACCCCATCTCCCTTCTTCCAAACTGCTGGAGATCTTTATTTCCCAGAACTTACCGGCCACAGTCCCAACACATCTGGGAGCAGCCAGATGGGGAAAGCTGCTTTACCACACAATTATTCTATTGCCTCCTATATCTCAGTAGAAAAAAAGGTGATAGAGCTATGATTAATACAGCACACAACTTTCCTTAAAACATTGTAATTTATATGCTTGAGAAAATATATGGAACATCAGAACATTGACTTCTATTAGTAGAAATCAGATCAAGCAGACAATGAAAGCAAACGATAACCAAGATTTGACTATAAAATATAGTGCATGGCAGAATATTTCAATGGAACTGAAGACTTTATTCTCATTGTAGTGATTTAATGAAATATATGTATTTACATTCCATTAGCATACTAATCTGATAGTTGAGCCCATCATAAAAGCAGGATAAAATTAAACACTTACTATTTATTTGCAATTCCATATGTAAGCTTATTAAAATTTGACTTATTAAAATTTGTTATCTTCTGTGGGAACAGATATTATTGTTCAGTCCCCAAACCAATTCTCCTGGTCTACACTTTTTCAGTTATATCAAAATAGTTTGATTCTGATTTAGCTGCACAGAGAAAAATGGAAAATTTATTTAAACCATAAATCAAGCCATATTTTTTCCTCTGGATTCAGTGCTGCCTACTGCCAAATTTCCCATGTGGACTTCAGCTTCCAGAATTATTCAGCCAGTAAGGCTATTGAAGTTTTTTCTAATATTTGAAGTTTTCAGATCTGAAAAGTGCACAAACTGAGAAATACTGTCCTATACTGATTTCTAATCCAGTCATATTTGGAGCTGCTCAGCTACTACTGAGTTGGGTCATTCTCTTTTTCATTTAGCATTTGTTTTCTGGAATGAGACAGAATGAATTCTCAAGGTTATACCTAATACACCATTTATCTGTTGCAATACACAGAAGAACTCATCAGGTTTAAAAAATGTGACTTCTGAAGAGAGCAAATTCCAAACTATTTATAAAAGTGGCAATGTTCAAATTTCATTCTGCATAGTATTAGCAACACATTTTTGAAGTTCTTCTCTGGTTAGCTTGTACAGAACATTTGGCACGGAGAGGATTTATCTTTTCATTTCCTATTCATCCATTTCAGCTCTTGTCAGCCTGTCTGCCTGAGTTATCTGTCTGAGGAAGAGAGATTGATTAAAGCAATTGTTTCACAGTTCTACACAAGCTCATTTAAGCAATAATCTAAAAGCCACATAAATGAAAACAGAAAAGTCATCTAAGAATGAACAACACAGACATGATTTATTTTTCTTCTTCAGAATCAAATCTTCTTCCCTGTAGGTGTCATGACAGTTGTTCCACTCACTTTTTGTCTTCCTGTTCAACACTTTCCCTGGTTCAACACTTCTCTATTTACTCTTGAGAAAAAGCGATGGAGGAATCTCAATTCTGTGAAACTGATTCCTGAATGAATAATTGAGAGTTATTTTCCCCCTTCCTAGGTTTATTGATAAGCATGTTTCCCTTTTCCAAAAGCCAACCAGAGAAAGTAAAGCTATCATTCAAATTTATAATTTGCATATATAAAAGCATGAAAACACAATCCTAAAAATTTGTTTATGCATTTATACATTCAGTATCTTTCTGCATGAAACCCAGATTGTTCAAAACTGACTTGTCTTCCCAACATTTTCCAGATGTCTCCAACATTATACAGGGTACACTTATGCAAAGATATGCCTGAAAATGTGGAATAAAAGGGCATTGTTAACTTTTAGTTTAATTTTAATGCATTTACTCCCAACCAGGTAGAAGAAAAATGTGAGTCTTAAATAATAGAGATTAAAGTTATGTTTTTATATTTATGTTGTTGATTGAGAAGGCATTTATTTGGAAAAGTTCAGTTTTTCACAGAACCATGTTTATAAGTTGGTAGGTAAAACAGCATAGTCAATGCTTTTTAAGGGGCAAACCTCCCACCCACCAAAAAACAATCCTTATCATTTGACTGAATCAAATATTCCATTATAACATTCCAAATTAAATGTTTGTAATTTCAATATGGGCAGAAATGGCAGAAGATAGATGAGCTAGTTGAGCCTTTAAGTAACACTAAGACATATATGCTGTTAGAAACTGTCTTTGTTTGGGAAGATGTATAATAACTTTGTGATGAAAGCTCATTGTGAAAATAATAGTAGGTAAACAGGATTGACTTCTTACCACACTGTAAGCACACTTTGATGGTCAATATACTAAAGAAAGAATAGTGGCTACTTTTAAGAGCATTCACTTCTTTATAAACAGTGTATATGTAATTGTCAGATACAAAAACCAGAAGCCAAGATTGAGTTCATCAAAAGCACTATGAGTTTATTACATGCAGCCTGCACAAGAATCTGATGTACTAACCGACAAGACAAATTGGCAACAGATAAGAGTCAATTGACTTCAAGGGAGGCTGGACTTAGGTCTCTTTCAAGCATGTATCAATGCTTGACTTCTTATGTGTTTGATCCCATCCTCAGGCTCAGCCTGGTCATGATGGGCATGATGCTCAGGAGCATTACTGTCTGTCTTCAAACTTTCTGAAGTTGTAGTTTTATGCCCATTTATTTCATTTGCTTGTTTAGGAGTAAGTGTGTGCAGTTTGGCTGAATCTTATTTATTATGTTCATAGATACTATTCTGTGCCCTGGCGTTATACTTCACTGAACACAGTTGGAATTGTTTCTGAATAAGCATGCAGAAGATGGCACTTGGAAAGATTTTGTATTCGTTTTCTGCACTAGGAACCAGCAGAGGATCCTATTAACCTTAATAGAACATAGTAAATTGAATGATACCTTAGAAATACTCCACCAAAAGGGCATTTGTGCCAGCTGAGAGAATAAGTAGGCATCTGCCTTAATTTCTATCCTCTGTGGAAATATTCATGTGTTATACTTTACCAGAGAGCTGTCCTGTATTTGAAAGGCTGCTCTCTTTGAAAGATTGTTGTCTAAATCTGGTTTTTAATATAGTCATAATGAGGAGAAATATATGATTTTTGACAAGAAACTAACATATAGTTAGTCTCTTGGGTTGGAAGAAGACACCTTGTTATGCAGTTTGTCTGTAGATACAAGGGTTGTTTTGCAATCCCGGTTTAGAGAATTGAAAAGAAGAGAATTGAAGATGGGGCAATTGTCATTACCTAACCATAGGTAGGTATATCCATGGCCATGGGCTTGTTAATTTAATTCTTTTTTAAAATATTTATTGTTGCATTTTAATTGTGAGCTGCCCCAAGTCTTCGGAGAGTGGGCGGCATACAAGTCCAATTATAAATAAATAAATAAATAAATAAATCTCCTTAAAAAGATAGTGTTCCCTTCAAGATTACAGACACATGTACTCACAGTGACAATGGCCTGGAGTCAGGCCCTCATTGTCTCCTTATTTACCCTTAGAAACAAAGAGGGATAGGGATCTAACCGACAGGTGACATAGTTCATATTATCAAGTACTTTCTATACTTTCTCGGGATCAACTGGTTCAATCCTTATCCATAAGGATTGTAAAATGTCATCCTCAGCATCTCTGTTCACTAGCTTTCAACTCTGAATGAACATGAATGATTTTATCTGCACATGCTCATCTATCATCTTATGGTGGCCCATTCTTCAGGTCCATTTTTCTCTAAAAATAGTCTGCCTCACCTTAAGAATCAAGCTGCTAGCAACATTTTCCAAATAATTATTGTTGTTTTCTTTGGCTAGATTTTCACTGCTAACAGAATATGAATATTTAGTCATCAGTCTGGCATCATTTGCAGGGCAAAGAAAAGTTTCATGACATGCAATTTTCAGTTGTCATTATATGTATTTCCTCTTGCTTTATTGCCATGATTTTAACATATTAAAAGCTTAAGTTAGGTTTTTACCTTAGGTTTAAAAGACATTGCAATTATATTAGTATCCCCTAGGCTATCAAACCCAATTAGTTCAGACATTTTCCATTAAACATATAGTGGTCAGACACTAACACTTGAGGAAACACCCATAAATATATTTACTAGGAGTACACCCAATTGAGTCCTGCTGGACATAATTCTAAATAAGAAAATACAGTTTTGAAAGTTGTCAGAATTACTGGATCAGAACTTGCCAATAAAACATGACTATAGAACTCACTAATTTACCCATCTATATTGGAGTATAAACTTGGATAAACCTGATATTAAAGTGTTGCCTGTGTAGTCTAAACTGATAATTTACAGTTATTGACTGCTATGTAACCAAGAATGGTCTATATTATACATTTCCTGTTATTGATTAATTAATTTATTAAATTTGATGTGTGTGTGTGTGTGTAATAAGAATAATAATACAATTTATAATTAAAAGATGGAGAGGGAACAGGATATGGGGGGAGAGTGGGATCTACTATTGGTCCAGCATAATACTCCCCCATTGGGGGAATATCATTTATAAAATCTATGGCTTTAAGTAGTAAACAATATGATCTTCTTATGTTCCACATCCCCACTGTATTTCAGTTTTTGTAGTTTCTGACTTTCTTTTCCTTCATCAGCAACTAGATATCCTGAAGACTTTATCTGCATCATAAGCCAAAGCATCATCATTGCTCCAAAAGATTCACAGCTCTTTCTCAGTAGGCGAGGAAGGTGAAGTGAATGCCACCAGACCACAATGGTGCACAATGTTGTTGACTACTTTATATTCTCTATCCATGTAGTTCTCATGGTAAAATACAAGAATAGTTTACCATTGCCTTCTCCTGCACAACATCAAATGATTTTTTTAAACTCTTGTCATCAAAATGCTCACCAGCTTCTGGAATCTTTTTGTATCACTGTTGCCCAATATACTGTAGGTGACTGCACTGGGCTAACAAAAAGCAAGCTATGTTTCATCTGTTTATCAAGTGTGTGATGACTGATGTCAAATTACCTCTATTATATAGTTTTGTATGTATAATTTTTATATTAAATGTAAAGATTTCTGCACTTTCTGATTGTATCGGTAAATAATAGGATTCATTTGGCCTTCCATTTTCAATACAATTATATATTTAATCTCAAATCCAAATACTGCCCCTCATTCTGTAAGTTAATTAGTTTTAATGAAAATTCTGCTAGCCTTTTAGATAGACAACTTTTTCCTACAATTAGGCTGTGCTATATTGAGTTAGTAAAAGCTTATGTCAATTTAGCTGTCATTGTTAGTAGTAATGAATTAAGGCTGAATTCTTAATTTAGGGGGTCATAGAATTGCTCAACAAATATGATGCACTGATATCCTATATTTGCTTTTATTAGTCTTGATAACAACTTGGGTTCTTTATAGGGCCTTGGTGGTGCAGGCTGTTAATAACCTAGCACTTAGTTCCAGCTGCCTGTAATTATTGCAGGCTCGAATCCCACCAGGCTCAAGGTTGACTCAGCCTTCCATCCTCTCGGGGTAGGTAAACTGAGGACCCAAGATTGTTGGGGGCAATAAGCTGACTTTGTAAAAATGCCGCTTAGTAATAAGCAGGCATATACAATGGAATGAAGGCTATTGCATTGGGTTGTATCCCAAAATTGTAAGCGCCCTGAGTCTTGGAGAAGGGCGGATATATGAATAAAAATAATATTTTTATATATATATATATATATATATATATATATATATATATATATATATATATATATATATATATATATATATATATATATATATATATATATTCTATTGATCCCTGAGTTCTTCTAACCCTTGATTATTATAATTTTGGGGGGGGGGCATATGTCTTATTGCATTGCTTACAAAACATGTTATAGGTTTTGAAAATCCAAGGAATTGTCTTGGATCAGAAACTAATCTATTGTCTATTTCAGCAGAAAGCTCTGCTGTTTAGTATATCTTATTGTGAACCCAACTTCCTTATGGTTTTTAATCTCATACTTTTTTTTTAATTTAATGTGTTGAAGTGGCTTTGGTATCATACTGGGGAGTGACTTGTTTAATAAATTATCCTGACAGAATTGGTTCCCCAGATTTTTGGAATTGATTGAGACTCAGGTAATTCAAATGTCTATGGGGAATCTAGTCATTCAGGTCATGGTTGTCCCATAGGTGCTTTAAAAAGGCAACTGGACTTCCTTGATTTTTCTTGAAGACATTGCTGACTAATTGGTGGAAAATGGAAAGGATTTTTGTTCTTTGCTATCAGCCAGTTCAATGACACTCAGACCCTCAGAGTTCTAACTACTGGCTTGTCTATAAGGAGTATAAATCCTTTCTATTTCCCATCAGTTAGTTAGAACTGAAGAAGCTTCTTGGGTGATAAGTGAAATATCTTCAAGAAAAAAGCAAGAAATTCATTACCTTTTAAAACACCTTTGAGATAGGTAATTCCAAGTTCTACTGTAAATCAAAACCATCACCATCATCGAACATTTCCATGAACAACACAACTCAAAGAAAGAAAAATTCTTTTTGATATAAAAATTCTTCTTGAAGCTTTGTTTTTCCTGGACTACATGATGCAGAGCCTTCATAATTGAACATATCAAAATTGTTGAAGTAGAACCACCAATGGTTCTTAAAATTGATATGTATTTAATTAGCAACCACAATGCAAAATTATTCTAAAAGCATAAAACAGGATGAAGCAAACACTGTCAATTCTACGAGCCTCTAAAATGAGCATTCAGTCTTAATTCATTACTACTAGCAATGACAGCTAAATTAACCCACAAATCTTTCTGAGAGTTCAGTTATAAGAACAAAAACTGTCTCTATATAAAGCTAGCAGAATTTTCATTAAAATGAGTTAACTTCCAGAATGAAAGTTTGCATCTGAGAGTTAATATATAATTGTATTGAAAATGCAAGGGCAAATGAATCCTCCTTTTATAGTTTGAAATAATCAATATTCCTTTGTGAATGCAGTATTTCCAAAGTCAGTGATTACAAGCCTTTGAACTGCACAATATATAACAAATGCCATAATGATTCCTACACATTGCATATGCTCAGAAACATCCAGGTTGAAAATACTGTATTTCTTCTGTTTCAGATTATTTTATTTATATCAGAGGATTGCCAGTCAGATCTTAAATGCTATGCACAGCTGTTCCAGCATAGGGTGGGATTAATGCAAACTGTAAAATGGAATGGAATGGAGTGGAATGTATTTACATTAAACTAAACCAGAAACACTATAGCAGAAAAACTATTTCATATATTAACCAATGATATTATAGGTATCAATTCTGAGAGAATAAAAATATGCATGCTTCAAAAATAATTCAGAAATATTAGGACTGTACATGAGCCCAGCTTGCCAATGCTATTCATTAAAGCAATCTGCTTTTTGGCTTTCTTAAGTACTAGGAAGAAAAAGGACATTCATTCAAGTTAATGTGACTGTTAAAACAGTAGCATTTTTTTCCCAAGCTACCAAAGAAGCATGCTGCACTTCTGTTAGTGTGCATAGTTCAGGAATGGCTGTGGTTCTTTTAAAGCATTCATATAGATCTGTGATGGCAAACGTTTTCGGCACCGAGTGCCCAAACTGGAACGTGTGTGCATGTGTATGCATGTGCATGTGTCAGAGCACCAAAAATCTGAAGACCAGCTAGCCAGTGTATGCATGCCTGTTCTATGGCTGTTTTTCAGGCCATTTTTAAGCCATTTTTAGGGCAAAAATGGCTTGAAAATGGCTCAAAAAATGGCCTGAAAACAGCCTGAAAAAATGACCTGAAAATGGCCCAAAAATGGCCTGAAAATGGCTGAAAAATGGCCTGAAACCGGCCTGAAAACCAGCCTGTTTTTTGGCCATTTTTGGCCATTTTCTGGTGCTCTGGCACCCGTGAAGACCAGCTGGCCAGCACTCCAGAAACCAGAAGAGCAGCTGGTGAGAGCACACATGCCCACAGAGAGGGCTCTGCATGGCACACATGCCATAGGCTCGCCATCACGGATATAGGTCATATAGAGCCATGGGGGCACAGTGGTTAGAGTGCAGTATTACAGGATGACTGTGCCCACTGCAAGGAGTTTGATCACTGGCTCAAAGTTCATTTAGCCTTTTACTGGTCTGAGGTCAGTAAAATGAGGACCCAGATTGTTGAGGGCAATATGCTGACTCTGTAAACCACTTACTAGCAAAATGTCATGCCATTGGACAGCATCATCATAAAACAAAAAAATGGAACAAATAAAAATTAATAGCCAAATGGAACACAGTATTGTGATATATATATAACTTGGACTTTTAAGTTATAAAAAAGGTCAAAAGTCATCCTTTATTTTTTTCCCCCCTCTTGTAAGGGAAGAAAGTGACTGCAACAACTGAACAGATTCCTCTGGCCTATGACTTTAATAAAATCCAAAATTCAAAACCACTTACAGAGGGCTATAAAGCACTATGAAGCAGTATATAAGTCTAAGTGGTATTGCTATTACTATTCTTATACATTATATGCATGTGTGTGTGTGTGTGTGTGTGTAGTGTAGCCTCTTTTGAAAATAGAAGATAGAAATACCCAATTTTAAAAAGTGACCAGGAATAATTGCCACACTATTGTACAATTGGTTTGTCCACTGTTACTATTCTCATCATGTTGTCAAAGAATATCTTAACTGACAGCATACAAAATAAATTTCACTTTGCCATACAAAATAATTTTCACTTAATAACAATGCAGTGTTTGGATTTGATTTCTCATGCTGTTGCAATATGGGAATTCCATTTGTCTAGTAAAGGGTAAGGTTGAAGCTCAGAGAGACAATTTGTTATTTTCCACATACTTATTTCTTGATGTCTAGGTAAAGTTTTTGCAAATTAAACCAAGTCCTAGTAAATATTGAAGGCAGCACTACATGCTATTTTAATATTTTTAAAATTTATACATATATTTAAACATGTAAACATATATATTGTTGCCCATTTCACATAGTAACGTTTGCCTGCCAGTAAGTCCTACTACTTCAGTAGGACCTTTAAGTAAGCAGATTGGTCAGCCTTTATACAGCTTTAGATATGTTGGGATTACAAATCTCAGAATCCTTAGCCAGTCTGTAGTGGGTTGGGAACGATTAGAGCACTTGTCACAATGTATTTGAAAGACTGCCAAAGTAATGGCAACGTGCTCAGAATGCAGAGTAACAAGAAATACGTCTGGCAAATAGTCTGTTGCTTGATTTATAGCATGCCTATAAAGGAATGGCAGGTACGACTGATGAAGATGCCAGCAGAGTGGAATAGGATGTCAACAGAAGATAGACTTCATTGGAATCGGCTAGTTAAGAAGACTGCTAGATCCATGCTTCAGACTGCGAAACACAGCAGGAGAAAATATCCTGGTGTTTTAGGACTGACTATCTGAAGCTTCTGATTGGAAGGGGCTTGTTTGCTTAAGCAGAAATCATTTCTCCGCAAATGTATATTTTATTTCTATATTTTTAATTCTTATTTATTGCACCATTGTGCAAGATGAACACCAGGACAGACCTCTTTCAGGTACACCTGCTCACATTATTTTACCTTCAATGAAACAGGGATTTCCTGTTGCATTTAGGGTAGCATTTCTAAATGTAACAGGGATTTCCTGTTACATTTAGGGTAGCATTTACATTTAGGGTAGCATTTATATTTAGGGTAGCATTTCTAAATGTAATTCTGATCCTTTGTAATTCCACCACTATAAAGGGACACCACTTTACCAAAATTCAACTAAGGGGAATTGATTTAAGCAATATATAAGCACCAGGAAAAGGTCTTTAACCTGAATTTTTATAGTCTTACATAATTGTAAGTGTGCTAGATTTCTGTATTAAAGTTTAATCTCGAATACACCACTCTTAGTTAACTGTGAAATGGATATATATTTTCTTAGAATTGAATATTGATGTATTTGGCTTAGAATCAGAAATTTAAAAAGAAGGCAGAGTTAGTCTGTTGTAGACAAATCAATTAATTTGCTAGGAAATTGACCAACACTGTTTATTTGTGGTTTCTTAAATTGGGGAACTTGGAGTAGGGGTCGGCAAGTTTCAAACAGCATCCCCCTCTTTTTTATTCCAGAGCTCTGTTCTGAAAAGTTGGCAACTGCTTAAAATGGATTCATTAAAGTTAATAACACTGTTAAAACAGCTGTACCTTTTCAAAAGTGGGTCTGCTTTGATAAATAGCTACGAGATGTTGTACTTTTTCCCATGGAAGATCCAAAGCATTCCTTCCAAGTTAAGAATGAAGCACTATTCTGAAGTCCTCTAAGCATCTTTGTAGCCATGCAAACTGGACAAGAGTTTCAAAATGTGAATATGGGTTACAAAGAAAATAGTTTTAAATATATAATAAAATCCTATAAACATGTGCTATAAAAGCAGGGGTCCTCAACTCCAGTCCATAGACTGGCAGTAGGCCGCAGCATGCCAGAAACCGGGCCACTCAAACAAGCGGAAGCCCCATCCATGAGATGCAGGCAGCACACGAAAACACGTCTCCTCCAGTCCACAGAAAAATCTCTCTCCGCAGAACTGGTCCCTGGTACCCAAAAGGCTGGGGGCCTCTGCTATAAAGAGAATTGTTAGATTCTCCTTTAATGTAATGTAGTTTAGAGATATTTGCCTTCTGAGATTGCCAGATATATTGTATTGTGTGGTTTTATTTCAGTGTTTTTGTAGTGGAGAATTTCAGTGTCTCTATGTTGTGTGGATGGGTGTGTACTCATGTCCATACCTGTGAATCAGGGTTGACTCCTGGCAACTGCCTTGGAACAGTCCCTGAAGTTTTCTTGGCAGTTGCCTGCTTCTTAGGAAGGCCAACAAAGCAAATATATACTATTGTGTTTTATACCAGACTCAGTTGTGATGTGCTCTACATTACACACAAAAAAGTGAATGGAGTGTGGTAAATATTTTATCATGCTCTACACAACACTACTTGAAGGCCATGGTGATGGTGAGATTATTAAGAACCCACCCAGAAGCACTTCAGCAAACAACAGAAGCCTTCTATCACCAGACTGTAGTAGAGCTTACAGTCAATGTAAAGGCAATGGTCATAGATGTAGAAAAGCTCTGGCTGAGCAGATATATTTTCTATGCAGAAGATCATATTTGGTCTTCTGACTTTCTAGGCAGTGATAGAAAAGTCAAATCAATGGCTTGTCCATCATCCGGTTTTAATGCATGCATATAGAGTCTAAATAATGCTGTGGTCCTGCCTATGTCTTCCTCTGACTCATTAGTGATGGATTCTTCATTTTTCAGTGGGTTTTTCAGGCTCTTCTGAGTGAAATAAGATGGGAAAATGAAACTCAGCCTCCTTTTGGAGAGGGGAAGACTCAAACACTTTCTTTCCTGTCCTTAGAAAATTAACAAATGACTGTGGTCAACTGTTATATCTTTCTTGAAGACCTTTCTGTGTGATCTGGAACAATTCCCTAGTGGATGAGAAGGACAAAATATCATGGAATATAAATGTTGACGGTAAAATAAAAGTGTACACAAGCCAGCAGTTAAGTCCTTTCTTAGGATAAAGCCTAAAGCCAGACTGTAAGTCAGCCCTGAAGGCACAAATCAGAGGAGAGGATAAAAAGCAAGCAAGCAAGCAAGCAAACTGTTAGGTAATTATTGTCTTGAGATACCATAAACCATCACTATCTGGACAGAACTAAAATAATTTACAGTGAGTTCTTCATGATCCTCCATTGAAGCAAGCAGTGAATGCAACAAGCAGCATTCCCTACTCCACCATATAGCTAAAACTGCTACTGCTTTTTGTTATACTCCTAATCACAAGGGTAGAAGTATATAGGTACTCCTCATTTTGGGGCTTTAATTGGGACTGTCAATTGGTTGTTAAGCAAAGAGGTCATGAAGTAAAACTACAACTGTGCTTACGATCAAACCTGCAAAGGTTGTAAATGCAATGACTGGTTGTAAGTTACTTTTTCATCACTGTCATAACTGCAAATGGTCACTAAACAAATCATTCTCTAAACAAGAACTGTATGTACACAATATTATTTGCAGACATTAAACGTAAATGTATGACTGTTGTAGAGTACAAGCAATCATGCATTATTTTCCTATGGATGTATCAAATAACATTATCATAATCTTCTTCCAGAAATATAAATCTTTCTTTTTTGTCTTCAAATCTCATGCTATTTTATAGGTGGCATAAGCAATTTATAGAAACTCGGGCAGAAACTTCAGCTGCTTATGAAGAAGAAAATTAGTAGAGAATCTAGGGATTATGAATGCTTAGGAACACAACATGCATAACTTAAACAGCACTTTAATATGCCTAATAGCAAAGTAAGTAATAGAACCTTGTGAAACTATCTTATATAATATTGGTAGTGAACATAAATTATTGAGATTTGAAGTATAGAAAGGAAATGTAGAGGACGTAAGTTTTTTCTGAAATAATAGGGAATTTAAGCCTTGGTATATGCTGTATTTGAATCGGTCATAATGTACAGATGTAAAGAAATATAGATGAAACCTTGAAGAAGGATTGTGTGGGTGGTTATGTAAATACCAATTTGGCCCTGACAAAGAGGAGGGTTTGGAAAGGAAATCAAGATTATACCACCTTAGTTTTCTGTCACATAAGAGGGAAAGAGACAAATTCTCTCAGGCTTTCAAGATTCTGCTACTATAATCTACAAAAATAAATTAGATTTTCAATAGTCCTTATTAGTGTCTGTTTCCTGACATTGATTTAAAACTCTTCATACTTTGAGAATGTAACTTGAGAATGAGCTCTGGTAATTTGTTTTTTTATGAAATCAGTGTATTAACAGAACTTTGGATTTGTTCAAGGATGTGTATATCTATTAGATGAGTAAGGTAAAGTTAGCTAGCTAAAACTACCTCACATTCAACTTGTTTTACTTCTTCCATATCTCATAGAATCTAAATGATTTCTCCATTGGAACTGTCATGTTTTATTACAGATTTTGGAAAACTACAAAGCTATACCAACTTTTAAGAAGCTGCTGTACCTCACCTTTAAGAAAATTTAATGCCTTATTTCTAACTGGTTGCACATCTTCAGCTTTGCAAGCAGTTAGTGCGCTCTCAAGAAATAGAATATTAAGAGCACAAACTAGATTATCCTGAAGGATAGTTAATGGAAATTGAGGGTCATAAAATCCACACCTGTGTCTTTTTGAAGTATATGCTGGGTGGATTCGTAACATACAATCTACACACTTCTAGAATTTAAGTATCTTTCTTTTTAAAAAAAACATGTGAAATTAATGAAAGGCAGTAAGATGCCAACTGATTGAAAATCTTTCTATTTTACCTGTTTGAATTAATGTGATATTTATTTTCCAGCCAAAAGTCATTTTTCCATTCCACTGTGGAATTGAAGTCTATAGGAAGCAGATACTACTAATTAAGAATATAAGGGTCATTTTAAGTACATGTTGGTATAGCAATCTCTCGAGCTTTTGTCCTCCAAGTTAATTTTTCTGCTCATTATTGAAACGCATGAACACAATGCATTTGTTATTCAATTTGGCTCCCCAAATGTATGCTTTTTTCCTGAAAAATATAGTATGCATTTTTTAAAAATTGAAAAGCACTTTGAGATGGACACTAATAGATGTTGTGAATTATACATTTCTCTGTGCCATAATAATTTTGGCAAGTGATAGCACTTCATTTGAAAAGAAATTAGTAATTGATTTTATATCCCAGCTGGTCATCTTCAGCCACAGCTATTTAGAATGTCACGAGAGCACATCTGGATATGTAGATATTCCTTAAAATCATTTTAAGTATTAATTGTGCAGATATGACTATTGAATATTGAATGTAGCAAACTGAAGTAAGTTATGTTATGAGATGTTTCTCGGACTGACCACATGGATTATTTTAACCATCAGGAAAATCAGAGCAAACACAGATTGTGTAGTTTTTATCTCCATTGCAGCACTTCCTGAGAAAATTGTACATGGGCGCTTCCTGAACATAGGAGTGATGCAAGTATGAAGATCTTCTTAAAAATTCTAGTACTAAGTTGGGTATCTAGAGACACTGAAACAGACTCTGAAATTATGTTTCTTTCATAGTTCTAATTCTCTCCAAAATTCAACTGAATAGAAATGTTCTTCCAATTCAAATGCCTGATGATGGAGAACACAGTGGTCATCCCTGAATATGTCTGCTTTCTCTGGGGATTTTATGTCCAAAATCTATATGCCATTTATTCCTCCTTGCTTTACTGAAATACAGCCATTCTGCTATACCTCGACTCATGGTGATGACAAAGATTGCATACCAAAGAGTAAGATCTGCACTGTAGTTCCTGTTTGTTTAGCCATAGCTGAGGTCCATCCCTCTGGCCTATATGTTGGAACAGGGAAAAATTATGTAGGACACATGTATATGTGGTTAATGTATATCCTAGAGCAGCGGCCCCCAATCTTTTGGGCACCAGGAACTGGTTCTGTGGAGAAAAGTTTTTCCGTGTACTGGAAAGGGGGCATGGTTTTGTGCGCTGCCTGCATCCCATAGATGCGGCTTTGCTTGTTCGCGCAGCCCAGTTGCTGGCATGCTGCGGACTGGTGCCAGTCCATGGACCAAGGGTTGGGGATCCCTGTCCTAGAGAAACAGATGAGGATTGATTGATTGATAGAAAGACTAAACCAAATGATTTGGGAAATATTCTATTTTTTCCCTACTAAGGTAGATACACGATTGTGAGAAAAGAAAAGAAATACTCCCCATATAATAGTTTAACAAGTCTGCATTATGAAGTTACATAGCTGTAGCATCAAAAGGTTTTCACAAGACAGAGAAATGACAACCCAGCAATTTTATATATATTATATATCATTTTATATTATATATATTATATATCATTATATAAAATTGGGCACTGATAATATATGTAAGGATTTTCTTTAGGATTGCTGATTGCAAAGGTGTCCAGAGAGTTATTCATGACAATGTTAAGTAACAGGATTGGGATGCATATGACAAATGAAGCAAATTGTTTGGTTGAGAATTAATTAGGTGAAAAGGCAGTAGTAGTGATGCATTGCTACTAATGTGAAAGCTCTCTTTGTGTGTGTTAGAGAGAGGAAGGGGGGAAGCGGTGGAGACCAGCATAAGAAGTCATTGGATTTCAGCTTTGATTTGAGGCTGATCAATATTTTCGTACCTGTTCAATGTATGTTTGTTTTTTACTTAAATACCTTAGCATAAATATATATTTTATAAGCAGGGCTTTTAACTTTTAATGGTGCTCACTAAATTAATTTTCTAACTTAATTAAACAATGAGAAAGCTTTTGTGGGAAGTTGCTTGGCTACGGGCAGTCAACACAGGGCATTTTTATCTCCTTCTTAATAGGTCCTCTGTGAATTGCAAAGATCCTTTCATCTGTTGTGCTGCTGTTCTCTTTGCAAATCATTTCCCAAAATTACAGACTAAACCTGTCCCTTGACCTTTATGCCTATGGCAGCCTGAGGGACCTGACAAATACACATCAGGAATATTACAAAAAATAATGGTCTACAAAGGCCATTTCATTTTGCTTTGCTTTTGCTTTCATCCTTCCTGCTCAAATTCATCTGGCAGCTACAGCCCAGGTAGAAGAAGGAAGACCTGGGAAGTAGTCCAGAAATGAGCCTCCAGGTGGGTAGAGAAACAAATGAGAAAAGAAGCTCTATTTATTTTCTCTTAGCTTTTTCCTCATTCTTTTGCTTTCTGTTAAAATTTATCTCCCAGCTACAATCCAGCTGAAGGCATTGCGATTGCTTTTAACAGTCTATTTTTGAGTCCGTTTAAAAAATCCATAATGGTAGTTGAATCCCTCTAAAAACATATTTATGGATGGCAGGGGAAGGGAGAGAAATGTTATGTATGCAGGTTTGAATGTCATTGGTTTAGTTTGAACTGTTCTTGTAAAATGTCAGAAATGATTGGTTTAAAAAGTGTGGGAAAATCCTGCACTCTGATTGGCTGGCAACTGCGGCTGCTGGCTATAAGTAGCAGCCGCAGCCCAGCCAAATCGGGTCTGTTATGAGCTGTAGTCACTAATAAACTCTTCACTGAAGCACTCCGCGTCTGACTCTTCATGCAAACTTAACAAGAAAAACTAATGAAAATGCAGGAGTTTCAATAGTCACTTTAAATTTTGCACATTTTGTGAATATTTCAAAGCAGTTCTGAGTACTTTGCAGAGGGAAAGGGCCACATGAATATATTAAATATTGTCAAGATCCACAAAGAAATATCTGGCATTGTTATCAAGTGGAGGTTTTTAAAGGCAGAAACAACAAGGACTTTGTTACTTTATATATCTGTATCTATATGTCAATATCTATATCTATCTATATCTGTCTGTCTGTCTGTCTGTCTATCTGTCTGTCTATCTACGTATATCACACATTCATAATGATCTGGAATGCATTCATAATAATCTGGAATTGGGAGAAAAGCAATATTTTGAATGATGTGGAGGCTTGGTCTCAATTAGAAAACTAACCCCATTTCCATCTTTATGTTTTACAGTCAACCTAAGCAGACATTGTCTAGTCTGAATGGCTCAAAACTGAATCAAAATAGAGAGAGGGAGGCTAATTATTGTGTGGCATAGTTCTGTTCCTTAGGTACCTGGTTTTCTTGAATTGCAATGACTTCACAATATGAGAGTCAAAAACAATTTATCCCAATCTTACTACCATGATCAGTCTTCCCAACTCAATGGGTACATACACTTAATTAAATACTATTATTAAATACATTTTTTTTGTTTTTGCATCTGAATATTTTCCATTCCAGATAGGTAAATAAGATACTGTTGCTTTCTTTTTAGAAGTAGAGGTTTTTCACCTCAGAGTTCCATTTTTGTACGTGAAATATGGAAAGTGCAAAGGTATTCATATGTGAATAGGAATGTTATCAGTTGGAAAGACATGAATTAGCATCTGTGTGTACATATTTAAATTTATGGATGTAATGTGAGCATTTATCATTATTCAAAAAAAAATGTCACTGTAGAAAACTTTCCCTGCAGCCAAACAAAAAAAATATTAAAATATCAGAACAAAATCAAAGTAAAAACAATAAATGGAACAACTGATCCCCCTTGTGCCCAGACTGACTGTTGGTGCAAAACAAAACAACAAAATGAAAATAGGAAAGCACCTATGACGTCTTAAATAGGAAAGCACTTGTGATGTCTTAAATATTACTGTGTCAACCAAGCTTTTGTGGATATTACTTTACTGCAACAGATGCATAGGGCAGAGTCAGAAAAAGGACTCTTGATGACTTGGTGATTGCTCAACCCGGCCAAGACCAAGTGGCTGTGCGTACCAGCATCTTGGATGATCCAGGATGTTCCATCGTTAGGCATGGGGGGGAGAGGTGTTGCCCCCCATAGATAGGGTGCGTAACTTCGGTGTCCTCCTGGACACACGGCTCAGTTTGGAGGAGCAGGTGGGAGCCGTGACTAGGGGGGCATTTGCCCAGGTTTGCCTGGTGTGCCAGTTGCGCCCTTATCTGGACCGAGATGCCTTGCGCATGATTACTCATGCGCTCGTTACTTCCTGAGTCAACTACTGCAATGCTCTCTATATGGGGCTGCCCTTGTGGACCACGCGGAGGCTTCAACTGGTGCAGAATGCGACCACACAGGTTGTGGTGGGAGTATCCCGATACTCCCATATTACACCCCTCCTGCGCGAACTGCATTGGTTGCCAGTTGCCCTCCGGGTGAGATTCAAGGTGCTGGTACTTACCTATAAAGCCCTACATGCCTTGGGGCCAGGGTACTTGCAGGAACATCTCTTGCCAGCATCGACTGCCCATCGCCCTGTGCGCTCCCACAGTCAGGGCCTCCTTGGGATGCCATCATCCAGACAGTGTCAGCTGGTGGCCCCCAGGGGTAGGGCCTTCTCTGTGGGAGCACCCACCCTGTGGAATCAGTTGCCCCTGGAGCTGCGGTAGGCCCCTAACCTCCATTCCTTCCGCCGCGGCCTGAAGATGTGGTTATTCGAACAAGCTGGCCTGGACTGAGGGGGGGTGGTTTTTTAAATGTTTTAAATGTTAATGTCTTTTGTGGGTTTTTAGGTATTGTTTGGCTTGGGTTTAATAACTTTTAATTGAATTTTAAATTTTGTATTGTGGGGTTTTATGATGTGAGCCGTCCTGAGTCCTTCGGGAGCATACAAGTCCAATCAATCAATCAATCAATCAATACATGCCAATAGTATCTGGGACTGTATAAACTATATAATTTATGTATTTCAGGATGCTTTTATTCAGGTTCCTATTTCCTCTGCCTTTTAAAACATTTTTTTAAATATTAAAGCCAATAAGCACCGTGAAGACAATCAAAAGTCTATTTTGACCCAATAAATGGCATTTAGGTTTTAATGGTATTGTTTTGGTATATCAATAGATATTCTTCAGTGAGACTAAGTAATAAAACTAGAATTGACACAATCACTGAAGCTACAAGAGATAAACTAATTTATGTAGCTCAAATTATTATAGATTTTATTTTAGTCCATGGGGGCCTTTTAAAAATGCATTTCCTACCCTTCCCCTGGCAATTTATTGAATTTATTGACTTTGACTTAGTTTTAACTAGTTTATTATATAAGCAGCTCTCTACCAGCTAATACTGCAAAGATGTATATTGAGCATCAATAGGTGCTAGAAAAGAAATTATATGTCAGATTTTATTACATATTTCTTGGAAAGAAAACTAAATTCCCTATTGTGATTAAGATCCTTATGGTAAAAAATGGGATGCATGCAAATTTTCAACAAAGATTTCATTGAGAGAATGAACATATTTATCATAGCTCTTCATTAGATACTTCACAATAGAATTAATAAATCTAAATAATTATCCCAGAAATAGAGAAAAAATATCCCAACTTTTGTACTTGCTACTGGTTTAATTAGTAGCAATTGACTACCCTTTTCTAACTGGTATTATTTTGGAATTAATATCCCATCTTGAATAAAGCAAGTTTGCAATATTTGTAATATTGCACATTAATATCATTATACAGCAGAATATTTATCTTCAATTTAAAAAGCCATATTAGTTTTCCAGAAAAACTGATAACTAAGCTTGATAGTCAGTAATCTTTTAAAAAGTTGAGAAAATGAAATATTGGGACATTGCAGTAGAAATACTTATTTACCACATAGGAATGCCAACTCTTGATATTAAATACTGGAGGCAACAATAAATGGGTTGTGGATTACTTTCTGGCTTTGATTTAAAAAAAAAACCTGAACACTTCTATTCATTTCTTAAGCCTTGAGCAGATCATGCTGAGAAATGGCTGCTCATTCCTACAGTAGTAATTAAAAGCGCTGATAGCTACGTATACAGTCCTACATATCAGGAACTTGATGTCTGGAGTGAATTCACAAGGTTTGAATGCCCCCTGGCCTATTGGTATTTCAAAGGGCCTCAGAAACATGGCTTTTGGCTCAGGCATTAGGCAAGGATTATGTCTTTCTTTTTCTTTGTTTCCACCTAAGTTTGTTGTCTCTGCCATCTTTGTCCTTTTGTTTTTGTATTATTTCCTTATTACTAATGGTTTTTAATAATCCAAAACCAACCAAAGTCACCGGGAGTCCAGTATAAATCTTATATATTATTGTTATTATACATATAATAATATAATACAATTATTATTATTTCAGTAATTATGAAAGTTTGCAACAAGTGATAAATTTCTGTGCTCTCTTGGCATAACAAATGCTTTAAGAAATGTTTGGTCTGAAACATGTAAATGATGCATGCACGGATCCTGCTATAAAATATTCATGAATCAAGTCACCAAATGTAAAGTCACAGTGATACATATATAAGCTGTTGTGGTGGTGTTGTCTTCCCAAAAGGTGAGGGAAACCTCTTCCACATGCTTACCAAAAGATAAATATTGGGAAGCAGCAGAAGTGTGGCAAGATTGTTTCTAGATTGTGGCAAATGGTTACAAATATTGAAATTATTGTAAGGCTATAGTTACCATTGGTGAATGCTATATATATTCATTATTGACAGTAGGCATAAAAAGAATTTGCAAGTTTTATATAGTTTTTTTTGTAGCAAGTAAAAGAATTTTGTATTGTTACAGTTATTCCTACATTCAATTTAAGGCATATATTCACATAGTTATTTACATAATTATTTACATAGTTATACACGGTATTATTTCATCTTACCGTAAGTCCTACCTATCTTTCATCCATCTACTCTGTGTCTACCTTCTAACCAGTTATACCATAGGTTCCTAATCTCCTGGTACTCTGTTTCCTCTCTCTCTTTCAATTCCATCAATAATCTATCCATCTCTGAGCATTCTAAAACCTTTGGGTTATATTTACATGAGCTGGAGGATCATATTTACATGAATATAGGAAGTAAACTGTTGCTTTTTATAGTGAAATCCAATAAGTGTTTATATAGAAATAAGCATTATTGAACTCAATGGGACTTTTACCAAGATAAATGAATAGACAATTGTAGTAATTAATTTCTAAGCCTCTAGTTACCTATGTTAATATATTAGTTGTATATACTTGGATGATTTATAGCAAACTTTGAATTTTAGTTTTTCCATTATTGTGAATTGTTTGGTAGGCAAATGTTTGTAAAAAAAATTAAGTTGTACAATAAACTTTGCGCAACACCCCATTATTTTCAACTTTTTTTCCCTCTGAGAAACCCAATATTTTGCTAAGTAAATTAGACCCAAGCTGTTTTCTACCCTGAAATCAGCTCAGAAAAAATAATTTGTCACGTTAAAAGTTTTTAAGCAGCTTCTCTAGACAGATTTAGCACACTATGCTTTAAAAGTCTTTTAAAATAAATAACAAATAGGAGATTGTCATATTAGCGCATTGTATTGACATTGTGTTTGGAGTATATGAGCAGTTGTAAAAGGCAAACAGAAAAATGCCTGTTCCTTTAATTAAGAAGCTAATGGCATTTGCAATATATATTCATTTATGAGGCAGGTATTAAAACGGTCAAACAGGACAGGCTTTCCATTACATAGAGTAAGTTGGCTGCCTGAGCAGCAAACATGAGAAGACAGCAATGAGATCTTAGAGGACAAAGTATTGGATGTTTCCTGAATCTTCTCAGCAATCTTGTTGGTTTCACATGTGGTCATGGACACAGTATTGCATAAGCAAACATAACTGCTCCATATGTGAAATGTATGTATGTATGTAAAATTGACTTTGGGCAGAAAAATATCTTTGTGGTGGTCTTGACTCCAAAGATGGTAAGCATCTCTTCCTCTCCCATGTATAAAACTTCATGACTGTAGGTAAAACAGATGAGTCTGTTTTCAAGCATCTGATGAATAAATCTACAATCCTTTAAATCCTTTGACAAGTCAAAATGTGCTTCAGATAAAGTCTTCAAATTGCATAGGTCTTTCTAAAATGAAAGACAGCTACAAAGATAGTTGTGATGGAATAAACATAGTATGGAGAATTCAAAGAAAGAAATATATTTAAAAATTCTATCCTAGTGAGCTGGAAACTCAAATAGATCTTCATATCCCTTTTTACTTTACAGTCCTATGGCTTATCAATGGAATATTAAAAGGCTTCCTCTAAGAAGGGGAGGGAGATTCAGTTCTGGAAGAGACCTCAATATGATGTTCTGTCTGCCTTATCACAACAGCCTACTAAGGCTAGTATTCTTGAAATCAGGAAAATGTATAGTTGAAAAGACCTTGAGGGATTGAGCAAACCAAGACTAAAGATTCTATGTCTTCTGAGCTCTTCTGCCATGCTTCTAAAAGGATAGCCACAACTTTTAATTCAAACACAATGACATCTTCAACAGATAGAATATCATTTGCCATTATTTGGTTTTGGAATGTTTGCTTTGATTTCCCTCTCTAGCCTACAGCCTATAGTTTTATTAGTAGTTTCTTCCATACAGATTTTTTTCACCCAAAGCTGGCTAGATGCTAACTTATATATTAACTCTATTAATTAGTTCAACAGACAGCATGCTGTTTTCTCTTTCTTAGTCTTAGGCTGCTTGAAATGTCAGAACAGCCCAATGCACATTCAGCATTGCTTTGCTTGATTATGCTATTATTCTGAAATGAACATCTTTTAGATTATCTCCTCAGGTTGTTTAATTGGGTTATAACCCTTTGCTGAGAGTTTATGCTTGTCACTTTTGAAATCTCCTCAAAAGAGTCTAATAAGAAGGGTAAGCAGTCCCCCTTCCCTATGCTGAGCTCTGCTTCATTCAAATTATTTAATTGTATTCATCCAGATAAGAGTAGATTTTCTAAAGAATTGATTAATTTAAATATAAAAGAAACTCTGGTTCTTAAGAGAATCTATTAATTACTGTAAGTAAATTGAGTTGAAGAAATTATCCCTTACTTGGTGTAAAATATATTACATATTGTTTCTGGATAATTTTGTGCAGGAATTAGGTAGGCAATATTTTTTTTAAATGGCATCGCTTTATTAAGCTTTTTGAAGAATAGATAACTCAGTTTCATACAGATAATACATATACATATTCATTACATCATTCCCTTCCTAATTAGATGAAATGCAAAGCTCAGAAAAGGAGTATGAAGAAATGCTAAAGAAATTAAAGATAACAAAATCACAAAAAGAATAGGAAATATTGCCATCTAGTATATATTGATACCATTAATCAATTCACATTAATTTCAGATCAGTTTTTTGTATTATTCACTGCAAATTATTGAGTTCTTGGCTAATGACACAGCAGTATCTGCATGCAAAAGTATACATATATTCACATTCCGAAGCAACACTAATGTCGCCTTAAGGGTTTCTTATGCATTCATTCATGAATATATGGAAAAACAAAGGAGACATCACATATCTTTGTCTTACAAAGAACCAAGGTGGTGCAGTGGTTAGTTCTGCAGCTACTTCTGCTGACTGCTGGCTGCCTGCAATTTGGCAGTTTGAATATTACAGGCTCAAGGTTGACTCAGCCTTCCATCCTTCCAAAGTAGGTAAAATGAAGAGCCAGATTGTTGGGGGCAATATGCTGACTTTGTAAACTGCTTAGAGAGGACTGTAAAGCACTGTGAAGCAGTAGATAAGTTTAAATGCTATTGCTGTTGTTAAATAAGGAGTAGCAATTGCATTCATTAAGCACTGTCCCTATTGTTACCCAGGTTTTATTTGCATCACATAACCATTCTTACTGCATTCAACATTACTTACTGCATTTAACTCCATATTCATGCAAACATTCCATAATTCAAGCCCATTCAGTTTATCACACAGAAGAGCAACAATAGCATCAGGTTCTAAGTAGATATAGATAAACAGTTGGTGCTTATAGCTTTATTTATAAACATGCAGAGTGAGTGTGTGTGGTTTCGTGTAAGTGACTAGTTGTATGCATATGAGCTTAAGTTAGAGCAAGAGAGGATGTTGTGTGTGCCATGGCCTGTCATTAAGGATCTTTCATTGTTTTTACTTTTGCTTTTTACTTTCTTTCTTTTTTTTACTTTTGCTTTTTTATCACACTTGGTCCAGTAGGTCTTGGAGAATCAGCACTTTGTTAATTTTTACTGACAGCACAATATGATCTCAATTCATTACACGGAAAATTATATGGAAAAGGAGAAAGAAAGAGCAACAAAAACCAAATTCCTTATTAATGAACAAGGCATTTTCAACCAAGTCAGCCCCTTTTGATGGTATCATAGCTGCTGCACAGCCTATTCTTCAATTTACCACAATTAAGAATAAATGTATCATTTATAATGGATATGAATGGAGCATTAATAAATTTCATAGAATAAATACAGGTGAATAATTTAATGCAAAAGTTGAACAACAATAAAAAAGTTTTACTTATTTATTTGCTCTATGCAAAGAAAAGCAAAGAGAAAAGAAAGAGGAAAATCTCAAAAAAATATTACTTTCATACAGATATATACAGGTGAAACTCGAAAAATTAGAATATCGTGCAAAAGTTCATTTATTTCAGTAATGCAACTTAAAAGGTGAAACTAATATATGAGATAGACTCATTACATGCAAAGTAAGATAGTTCAAGCTGTGATTTGCCATAATTGTGATGATTATGGCTTACAGCTCATGAAAACCCCAAATCCACAATCTCAGAAAATTAGAATATTACATGCAATCAATAAATCAAGGATTGTACGTAGAACAAGATCGGACCTCTGAAAAGTATAAGCATGCATATGTACTCAGTACTTGGTTTATTTATTATTTATTTAGACTTGTATGCCGCCCTTCTCCCGAAGGACTCAGGGCGGCGAACATACAAAAAGAACATATACAATAAAAATAATTGAATAAAAACAAGTCTAAATTACAAAGAACAGCTAAAACGATAAAATTACAATGATAAACAAACTATTAAAACTACCCGCCCCCATGGTCAATCCAGGCCGGCCTGCTGAAACAGCCAAGTCTTCAGGTCTCGACAAAAGGAGCAGAGATCAGGGGCCAAACGAAGGTTTGGGCCCCTTTTGCAGCAATTACTGCCTCAATGCGGCGTGGCATGGAAGCTATCAGCCTATGGCACTGCTGAGGTGTTATGGAAGACCAGGATGCTTCAATAGCAGCCTTCAGCTCTTCTGCATTGTTTGGTCTCATGTCTCTCATCTTTCTCTTAGCAATGCCCCATAGATACTCTATGGGGTTCAGGTCAGGCGAGTTTGCTGGCCAATCAAGCACAGTAATCCCACAGTAATTGAACCAGGTTTTGGTGCTTTTGACAGTGTGGGCAGGTGCCAAGTCCTGCTGGAAAATGAAGTCAGCATCCCCATAAAGCTTGTCTGCGGAAGGAAGCATGAAGTGCTCCAAAATCTCCTGATAGATGGCTGCATTGACCCTGGACTTAATGAAGCACAGTCGACCAAAACCAGAAGATGACATGACTCCCCAAATCAACACAGACTGTGGAAACTTCACACTGGACTTCAAGCATTTTGCACTGTGTGCCTCTCCATTCTTCCTCCACACTCTGGGTCCTTGATTTCCAAATGAGATGCAAAAGTTGCTCTCATTAGAAAAGAGGACTTTGGACCACTGAGCAACAGACCAGGTCTGTTTTTCTTTAGCCCAGGTAAGATGCTTCTGATGACATTTGAAGCCCATGTCCAGTATCCGTCTGTGTGTGGTGGCTCTTGATGCACTGACCCCAGCCTCAGTCCACTCCTTGTGAAAGTCCCCAACACTTTTGAATGGCCTTTTCCTGACAAACCTCTCCAGGCTGCGGTCATCCCTGCTGCTTGTGCACCTTTTTCTTCCATACTTTTCCCTTCCACAAAACTTTCTATTAATGTGCTTTGATACAGCATTTTGGGAACATCCAACTTCCTTTGCAATTACCTTTTGAGGCTTTCCCTCCTTATGGAGGGTGTCAATGATGGTTTTCTGCACAACTGTCAGGTCAGCAGTCTTTCCCATGATTGTGATTCCTACTGAACCAGACTGAGAGACCATTTAAAGGCTCAGGAACCCTTTGCAGGTGTTATGGCTTAATTAGCTGATTACAGTGGGACACTTTGAGCCTAGAATATTGCGCCTTTTCACAATATTCTAATTTTCTGAGCTTGTGGATTTGGGGTTTTCATGAGCTGTAAGCCATAATCATCACAATTATGACAAATCACGGCTTGAACTACCTTGCTTTGCATGTAATGAGTCTATCTCATATATTAGTTTCACCTTTTAAGTTGCCTTACTTTTGCACGATATTCCAATTTTTCGAGTTTCACCTGTAGCTATAGCAGAACTAGTACCATAGGTATATGAATTATTAAGATTTAAGTCAACGTACTTAATAGTGTGAAAGGAAAGGAAATTAGTCATAGAAACTAGCATTTCAAGTCCACATTTCTAGCTTTAGTTCCTCTTAAGAATTGCAAAAAAGATCATGAATGATTTGTTTTTTCAGTACATATTAAGGAATCAATGGATAAGAGATCACATAAGTACGCTAACTACATATAAATGAACAGCCCATAGGTTTTTTTCAAAGATTTTTTTCAACACAGTTTTATTCCATTTAGACGAGCCATGACTGGCTAAGCTTTATATGCCCTTGACATCTCATTTAAAATGGCATTTACACAGGGCTTGAGAGCTTTAGATCTGTATTGATGGTTTCTAATTGAAGCTGGACCTTGTGAATCAGTTGTCTAAACAGTGCATGATACTTGAGAACTAGATATTGCCTCATCTTCTTATCCACAAAGGATTTGGAAGGCTTATGCAAGTGTGTTCAATTCTGCAGAAATACCTGAAGTCAATAGTAGATATAGCAAATACTGACATCCTCCTGGCTCCTTCAATGTTTACCTGTAACCCTTCTGGGACATACATAGAACTGCTTCCATGATGCATTTCAGTCCTTGTAACTTTATTCATAAACAACTCCCCAAATAACTCCAATTAGATTAATTACCACTGAAAAAATGCTTACTATTTAATATCTTGGAAATATAGCTTGAAAATTAGAGCCTCAAAAAGTCTTCCTAACAGGAGACAAAATTATAAATTAGTCTTCATCAACATGGTGTCTTATGCAAGATGTTAGACTAAAAGTCCATAAATTCCTAGGTGGTGATTGACATTATTTATGGTCCAGAAACCAATCTGATTTTACAGTATATAAGCACTTTATCAAAATTTACACAGTTATAGAGCAATCAAGGAAGAACCAAACTAGTGAGTTTCTTGATAAGGAAGACCAAACTCTTCAAAATTTTTGGTGCATAATAATGCTGTAGACCTCAACAATAATGTTTTTGACCCAATGTCTTCTGAACTTCATTATAAATAGTCTGTATAACTCTTTATAGATACAATTCAATTCCTTAGATTTATGCTGAGTTTGATCCTTATTTGGGGATCAAGGGAATGTCAGAGCATCTTCTAATTCTCTTATTTGCCAGTTAGTTTTGTTTGCAGATTTCCCTATAAGAGCTTACAAGTTTAGTAGCACTTATTCTGCTGGAGGCAGAATTTCCAACCATCTTGAAGATGGTGAGTTCCTTACTTAAGATGCAACCTTGTGAGTGACACAGTAGCTAAGCTACTATGTTGAAGATTAGGATTTTCTGTGTTTCTCTTCCATTCTAAAATTGACAGGAAAAAATTATTTATTCCTTCTTTCATTTGAAGCTCTCCAATTCAAGATTATTCTGAATGGCATACTATTCACAACTTTGTAAAATCAGATTAATAATAAATAACAGAAGTCTAAACCATAGGACCAAAATATCAAGAAATGGAAAAAATTAGAATAATACAGTCAACAATATTAAATCAGTTACATTCTTCACCAAAGACAATAGAAACACCCATAATACCTATTTATTCTATATTTACAATGGATGTGATACACTGATGTGCATACAGTTTTAACAGGCAATATTCTAAGGTTTGTGATTGGTTGAAATTCTAGATTTTTCCTTATCCAGCCCATGAAAAGCCTCCCCTAACTGGCATGCAGAAAGCTGTGCACACTTCATGCATTGCATTCCCCCCCTTTTACTTATCATTGACCAATTAAAGTTTGTTTACTAATTCTTAAAACATGACCCAAAAGTGCTTTTTCAAAAGGAAACTGGACTTTGTTTTCTTCTTGAAGACATTTTGCTTCTCATCCCAGAACAGCTCTGAAAAAGCTTCTTGAATGAGAAGCAAAACATGGGGAAAATATCCCTTCTAGAATATAACACCTTAACACTTCCTTAGGATGTCTCAGATGAGGAATTACATTGAGATATGATTGAAGGAGGTGGACATAGATCCAGGAAATCAGAAAATAGTGCTGTGTACAGCAAGGTACTGTGAACTATAGAGCAAACAAATATTCTAGAACAGCCGTGGGCAAACTACGCCCGGTGCGGATCCAGCCCGTTCGGCTGTTCTATCCGGCCCGTGGAGCCAAAAGAGCGGAGAGTTCTCTTGCTCTCCCAGAAGGCTACATGAAGTAATCTAACTTTGAATTTATATTAGTTCACACAAACACTCCATCCATGCTTTTGTTCCGGCCCTCGGTCCAGTTTAAGAACCCATTGTGGCCCTCAGTCAAAAGTTTGCCCACCCCTGTTCTAGAATCTAGATCCTTTTAGTCTGACTTTTTGCAATAGCTTTGGTGTTGCAGCAAAGCACAAGCAAATGTCTCTGTATTACTTCAGACATTGTAAAGCTTTCCATAGTAAATTGACAGTCTACTAACACTTAAAAAAAGAAACAAAAGTGACTCATAACTAAAAATTATTGATAGATATTGTCTGGAGACTAAATTGGCTTAACATTTGGAACACAATTGTTTAGGGTGTATACATATCTCATTTACATTGTGTAGAATATTTCTTATTCTGCTATAACTATAGAAATTCAGATTGTCATATTAAACACAAAGTGGTTTTAATTTCCACTCATCATGCAACTGGAACAATTAATTTGATTTTGTGTTGGTAAGAACAGTAAGGACTGTGCAACTGTAGGCTTTGTGGGCTTCTCTAAAGTTGTGTAGCTGACTGTCATTTAACTGGTGATATTATTGTTAATTAGATCTTCCACTTAGTTCTTCCTGAGAGATCTGTGCCCTCTAGATATTGCTGAATTTTGTTATTTGCAATATATCTAATTAACATGGTTTATGCTAGGGTTTATGATACAAGAAAATCTTTATTGTTGAAATAGATTTCTCAGGGTTCAACTACCGGTAATTATATGTGGTTCTGTCCTTTGATTGTTTTTTAATTCACTTTTTTCCTTAATGTTTTGTTTAGCTTTGATCTGTCTTTGTTCGATATTTTTCTTTTGGGGTTTGGATTTTAATTTTGAATAAAATAAATAAATTGTTTTTAAAAAGAAAATCTGGAGTTTGCGAGTCTCCTACCCCTCTGAGAACTTTAGCCTTCTTACTGTAAATATGAATATGTATTCAACTCCCTGCCATTTATATCAAGCTCTAAATTTAGACAGTTTAAGAAGATAATCTCATTTCCTGTCTGCTACACTATTCACTATTCAATGATTATGAAAAATGAAAACAGAAGGAATTCTACAAGCACCCTTTGAGAATGATTTGTGAATGTTGGAGAAAGTATATGGTGCTATGAGTTGACTTTTGGGCATATTCTTCATAGCAGACTTTATTGCAGAAATTAGATGAGCAAGTAGCTTCCTATCTTCTCTCTGTGCCATAGAATTTGCATTGACTTTATTATTCTTGATTAGGCAATTATAAACTGTGCTGCATGCAATATATTTAATATTTTCTGAATGGGAATATGAAGATTTACCAACACTGAGCTTCAGCAATCGGGTTATCAAGCCACATTTTTTAGCATTTCAAGAAATTTAAAGGGAACATATGACAGGAAAGTAAACAGAGAAGGTTCTAAATTGAAAGGGCAATTGAAATGGAGGCATTTTGAGTGATATTGAGAAGGGAAGTTACAACTCTTTAGAATAATGAGTGCCTGAGTATTCTAGAATTTCTAAGCGTTTATAATTTCTAGGTTCACAAATACATGTGATTTCCAGAGTTGGAGCTGTTCCTCAGTATGCCTAGAAGGTCTTGAACATAGCTTGAGATGTTCATGTGGGCTGTGGTAAGTTTTGAAAATCTGGAGTACACAGAAGTCTCTGCTCTAAATGAAGAAAGAGTAGGATATTCACAGTGCTAGCAGTGACAAAGAAAAATTAGATGAGTTTACAACTGCATTTATATAATTCACAATCTTGTTCCTCATTAAAAAACTTGTCATCTTCCAAATACATTTAGAAGTTCCAAGTTCAGAAGGTTGAATTACAAACAACTAGAGGATTTTATTACATATCCTTGTCCTTTGATGTGGACAGGTAGTGGTTCTTATAAATGAAGAGGCAGGATGTTCCAGAAGCTAGCATTTGTATAAGAATTAAAAAGATGCTAGAAGTGAGATTTCTATCAGCTATCGATAATTTTCCATTGTCACATTTGCCACAAGTTTATCAACTGGTAATATGAAATGGCATTTAAAACTACCATAGTGTTCTTGCTGCCAATTCTACCGTCTTTGCCAACAATAATAAAGTCATTTTGTTGCCTACATTAAACTAACAGAAATTCCATTGTGCCCTTCTTTAATACAACCGAGGTTTTCTACTCGGATCATTTGCTGCTGGGAAATGTATATAAGGATTGTAATCAATTATCTCTGGTTCTACCAACAACAATAATGTAGAATATATATAGATATTTAAGCTTTACTATATTTTCTGAGTTCTCAAAGAGCAACTTATATTGGCTCCAAATTAGTTCTTGGTTTGACAAATATATGAAAATAAGCTCAAAATATATCTGGAGGAGTATCTCTTGTTTCTGCATTGGACATTTTCTTGCTTTGTTTTCTCTCTGCTATAATAATTACTATGATACAGTGGTTTCTATATTTATACGAATCCAGCTGATCAAAGATCGGTATTACTATATACACTTCATCTTTCCTGAATTGAAACATCTACCCCTTTCTCATAGCTTCTGGTGGTGTCCCCATGCCTATAAATGGCAAATATATAGATATCACCTTCTGCTTGAATTCCATTTGACCAAAAGGCAATGCAAAGGATGCCCCTCTTGCTTGTTCTGCCACTATCATCTTCTGTGCTTTTTCTCAACTTTGCAGTTTAGCCTATAGCTCTGAGAATCTCTCATCTAAGAGCTAAGCAGTCCTGTTCCTGCTTAGCATCTGAATGCAGACTAGGTTTTCCTGGTATGGTTTCTCACAAAACCGACCAGTACATACAGTATCCTAAATTAAAGGCAGAATGAATATGTGTAAAAATGGGAGACCCATATTGAAGTGCCTGCACTTCCTATTTAAAAAGTTACAAAAGGGGTAGGAAAAATCCATACAGATTTGTGAAAATGTATATGCCTTTGGAGAAGACAAATTATTCCCTGCACCCCTTAATTCCAGTAACTGGATAGCACAACACAGAACTATTACAGAATTATAACTCCCAGAATTTTTCACCATTAATAACACTGATAATTCTGGGCATTTTAGGACAGCAGCATTTCCCCACTTCCACTTATCTACAAATTAATGACTGAATATAGTAGATGAGAAGATAGCAGGAATCAGAAGTGCTTTCCCAGGGGAAAACATTGGAGGATTTGTCTAATCCTGTTTCAATATTTTTCATATCCCTTTCCCCTTGGGAATAATTCTAAACCTACTTTGCCATGATTGAAGGAGTAATACCAAGTCCTTGAAAACTGGAAATAAATGCCAATGGGGAAAATAATTGATTTCAGAATTAAGTTCAAAGAGATTGCACAAGGTTTAGACACTGCAGAGATTTATTACCTCTGTCATCGGACATATCAGTCAGTCATTGTATGACCTGAGACAAATAAGGAGAGTAACTTTGATAAGAGTCTAGTTGCAAAGAGAAATGTTGATATACAGATAGCTATATCCCAAAATCAGATGGCAGTCATTGGGAAGAGCTGAACAAAAAATCAAAGTTAAAATGTTAATTATCTAAAACAATCTCTGGTTTATAACAGATAGCTATGTTACTTAAGTTGCAGCTTCCTCAACCCGAAAATAATGTTTAGTTCAGGAACTAGATCTGCACAGTATACAGAGCTTGATTGTGGCACTTCAAAAATCAAATTGGAATCTGCATCAAAAAGACATTTACTACACCCAATGTTGCTCTAATTGTTTTCGGATGCAATCTGAAAAATGCTGCCAGAAAGTCGGTATGAGTCACTTTTCAGACAGAATAACATTCATAGAGATTTTGGGAGAAACTGTATTGGGTCTGAAGTTATTCTGTATTGGTGTACAGCACTCAGTACAATGTAATTTCAATAAAATATAATTTCAATAAAATATAATTAGAGCCTTAAGAAATACATGTCAACATTTTCCAACCCTTCTGCCATCACACTGATTAAATCCAAGTATGTTAGCATTGCCGGTTTCTTGTGGGTGAAAGGTTTGTCTGTGAACAGGAGTAATAATTGGTTTCCTGCACACATATTTTGAAAATCTCTCTCACACACACTTTCTCTCTCTCTCTCCCTACCTGTCTCACATTATTGATAATCAATGGGGAAGGAGATTATCATGGAATCATAATTATATAACTTAAAATAAGACCTGTTTATCCAAAAGAAAAACAAGTATTGATAAAGGTATTTGACCCTGGGTAGTTAAACCTGAATACCTTGGTGCCTGAGTGTTAAATCTGATCTACATGTTATTGATGATTCAAGACACCATGGAAGCAGATTACGCCAGCCTTCTGAATAAGCCAATATAATTTACCCACAGGTCTGGTCTTCACTGGGTGTCTCTTAAATGCACAGTATTTCCAATTGCAGAGCAATCAAAATAAGCTGATTGTATATTAAAAGTCTGTAGTGTGTATTGAAAAGGAGGCAACAGAAGAGCTGACTCTACTTCACTCTGCCTGATTGACTACATAGACTACGGAAGTAAAAGCATTTACAATAAGAATTTCCAATGAATATGCATAGACACTTGAAATACATTACTTGACAGATGGAGCCATCTTCACTGATCTTGAAAAATTAAGTACAGCTTAACTTTGTTAGTATTTAGATTGGAGTCCACTAGGAAAATCTCAAGGCTACAGATTAGATTGAGAACATAAGATCACATTCTGGAAGAGGTCAATAGCAAATCACTTCCTTTTAAAAATTTTTATTAATTTTCCAAAGTTTAAAAACATAAAATAAAACTATATGCATTGTTATCAACATCAAGACATCTTTTACATTTCCTTACATTTTTCAATATAATCAATATATTTCATCTTACAATTCAATCTTTTCTATAACATATATACATATTTACATACTTCCTCATTTTTTTCCTAATTGCCATTTTATTTTATTTTTATTTCTAAACCACTCATCCCAGGCTCTATAATATATTGAATCTTCTTTGCCTTTTAATTCAACATTAGCCTGTCCATCTCTATACAGTCTATTATTTTCTTTATAACCATGCCCTCTGATGGTATCCTTTTTTTCATCTAAAATTGAGCATACAAAATCCTTGCAGCTGTTGTTATATATAATATAATGTAGCTATCTTTTTACTGCATGTTTGTGTTATTGTACCTAATGTTAAGTTTGCATGAAGAGTCAGACGCGAGGAATTCCAGCAAAAGACTTTATTAATGACAACAGCTCGAATGGACCCGTCCGGGTAAGGCTACGGCTGCTTCTTATAGCCGGCAGCCGTAGCTGCTAGCCAATGGGAGTGCAGGGTTTCTTCCCGCACTTTTAAACCAATACCATTTGACATTTTACAAGACCAATTCAAATAAACCAATAACATTTAAACCTACATACATAACCCCTCCCACTAGGTTCAGTCCATACCAAACCCCAACCTATCTAATGTATTCCTTAAATAGGTGGGGCTCTACGATGTACGTTGAGACCTTCGTGGTTCAGAATCTTTATTGTTCTCACCCAGTGAGAGGGAAATGTGTCTGCTGACATTTCCCTGTTAGGACTTCCTGAAAGAAGACCCTGTTAGACTGTTAGAATCTGGTCTCTCCTCCCAACCCATCTCCATTCCAATGTCAACACCCAAATCTGGTAGTGATGTACAATCTTCCACTTCTAAGGATGGATCTAGGCATTGTGACAGGGTTCGGGATGGTTCCTGTCGTAATGACTCTACTTCTAAGGATGGATCTTGGCATTGTGACAGGGTTCGGGATGGTTCCTGCCGCAATGGCTCGTTACACAAGGGTTGATTCCTGTTTGCTGATATTCCTCCTGTTCCTCCCCTTCCCCTAGAAGAGACATCAGGTGAGGGACCTAGAGAGAGACAGGGGCGATGTTCCTGAGTGAACCGATCTAAGTTGGTCAATGTGCCTGCTCCAGAGGAGGCCATCCTCTGTTTGAACCCTGTAAGAAAGAGGGCCAGTGATGTGAGTTATTTCAGCAGGAATCCACAAAGGTTCACCTGTAAGGTTCCTAGCATAGACAGAATCTCCCACACTGAAAGAACGAACTTTGGAAGTGGAATCCAGTGGTGTATTGGGTGCATAAGTGGGATGAAGTCGGTCAAGGAAGACCTAAGTTTCCTGCCCATTAACAACTCTGCTGGGGACAAGTTAGTTGATGGGCTAGGAGTGATGTGCTGAACACTAAGAAACTTTTAAAGCTTCTCAGAGATGTCCCCAGGACCCAGCTGCTGAAGCTTTTCTTTGGTAAAGCGTACCATCACGTTCAGCCGGCCGTTGGCGAAGGGTGCCCAGGGGCTGTAAGGGCATGTCTGATGCCCTGTTGAGCTAGAAAGGATTCAAAAATGTTAGACGTGAATTGAGGGCCATTGTCAGAGACAAGGACATCTGGTAACCCATGGGTTACAAAGAGCTTTTGAGCTGCTTGATAACAGCCTCAGTAGTAGTAGAAGTCATGAGAATAACCTCTAGCCATTTGGAGTATGCATCAACAATTACTAGAAACGTGTGCCCTCTTGTAGGACCTGCAAAATCAATGTGGATTCTAGACCATGGGCCCCTAGGACATTCCCATTCCTGTGTGGGGCGTGAGGTGGGGCAGGCCTGACTACCTGGCAATTGGGACAAGAGCAACCCAGTTTTCAACCATTTTGTCAATACCTGGCCACCATACATAACTCCTGGCCAAACCTTTCATCCTTACAATCCCAGGATTCATGTAACATTTCCAAAACCTCCCTTTGCAGTTTTGCAGGAATAACCACCCTGTTACCCCACAAAATACATCCTCTTAATACAGATAATTCAGTTTGCCTGGATTTGAAAGGTTGAGCAAAGTGAGGTAGATCTTGAAGAGGCCAACCTTTCTTAATCCAGCCCATAACAGGTGCCAACACAGCATCTTTGGCAGATTCTCTGGCAATCTCAGCAGCATGGACTGGAAGCTTAGCAACGGTCTCCAGGAAAAGGTGTGAGTCTCAAGTTCACAGTCTTCCTTGTGGCAAGGTAGTGGGCAACGACTCAGTGCATCAGCATGTCCAATGTCCTTGCCAGGCCTGTGAATCAGTTTGTAGGAGTAGGCTGCAAGAAATTCAGTCCACCTCAGCATTCTTGGTGACAGGATAATAGGTGTAGGTTTGTCTCCTGCCACGATGCCAAGCAAAGGTTTGTGATCTGTAACAATGGTGAATGACCTGCCATACAGATATTCATGAAATTTCTTAACAGCTGCTACAACTGCTAAAGCCTCCTTGTCCAATTGGCTGTAGTTCCTCTCTGCTTTGGACAGCGTGCGAGAGTAAATGCAATTGGGGCTTCCCGCCATTGGGAAGCCTGTGGCTCAAAACCCTCCCACTCCAAAAGGGGATGCATCACAAGTCAGAACAACAGGTAAATTCTCAGAGAATTGAATCAACACAGCATCAGACGTGATTAGTCTCTTAATACTGTTAAATGCTGACTGTTCCTTCCGCCCCCAGATCCAAGCAGCCTTCTTATCAAGTAAACGATGTAAGGGTTCAGCAATAGATGCTTTGTGAGGTAGAAACATGTGATAAAAGTTAATAAGGCCAAGGAAGGCTTGCAGATCTGACTTGCAACGAGGTTTAGGGCTTCCTTGATCGCTTTAACCTTGGCATCAGTGGGGTGGATGCCCTGTTTATCAATCATGTACCCCAGGAATTCAACTCTGTCTGTTTTGAGAGTGCATTTGTCTTCCTTGACTTTCAAACCTGCTTTTCTGAATCTGGTAAGGACTTCTCTGAGTCTCTCTTGAAGCTGAGTGTCATTTTCAGCAGAGATTAACACATCATCAAAATAAGGCACTACCCCAGGCAGTCCTTGCAACATTCTTTCCATAAGACTTTGAAAAATGCCAGGTGCCACGCTTACTCCAAATTGTAGTCTTTTACATTTGAAGGCACCTCTATGAGTCACAATTGTTTGTGCCTCTGCAGTGGCATCATCAACTGTTAATTGTTGATATGCCTGAGCTAAGTCCAGTTTAGCAAATACTGTACCCCTGCCAAGGGAATGGAGCAGATGATGCACAACAGGTACAGGGTATGCGCTCTGCTGCAGCGCATGGTTAAGTGTCCCCTTGTAGTCACCACAGATTCTCACTGACCCATCAGCCTTGACTGGTGTGACTATGGGTGTTTCCCATCTGGAGTGGTCAGTAGGTTCCAAAACCCCTTGGGCTATGAGCTTATCTAATTGTGCATCAATTTTTTCCTTTAAAGCAAATGGAACCCTCCTGGGCTTTAAACGAATTGGGGGCACCTTGGGTCTAAACTGAAAGCAATAGGGGTCCCCATATACTTGCCCAGTCCTTCGCTGAAGACCTCTGGAAACTCAGACTTCAAGGACTCTTCCAGTCAGAACTGCTCACGTGATGGATGCCAGTCACCTCGATGCCAAGTGGCTTGAACCACTCAAGTCCCAGCAAACTTGGGCGATCCTTGTCCACGATGGTCAGTGGCAAACGTTTGGTGTGGCCTTTAAACTGCACGTTGAATTCCCTCGCTCCAACTACTGGAATCTTGTTCCCTTGGTAGTCTTTGAGGGTCAGTGCTTGCTTCTGGAAATGTTTTTTCTGAATTCTTGGAAAGAGTCTGTGTATAGTGTCCCATGACACCATAGATATAAGAGCCTGAGTCCACTTCCATGTGGCACGGTCTCCCTTCAATAAACACCTTCACATGTACTTTTCTGCTATTTAAATGTGAAGACTGACCAATGGATATTGTTTGGTGAGTTTCACTCTTGCCATTTGCTTTTGGATTTCGCCCCATTTTTCCAATTAAATTGTTGGGCTTAAAATCTTCCTCAGGAAATTTCTTCCTGAATGGTGGAGTTCTGGATGATTTGCAGACTCTGGCTATATGGCCCGTTTCTCACAACGTAGGCAAATGGAGTCAAAGAACTTGCATTCAGTGCGGGGTGGCCCCCCTGCCTCTGCAAACGAATCCTTGCCTGTTTTTCTCAGAGTCTTTTCTTTTCTTCTCCATTCTGAGCTTAAAAATCCCTCTTCTTCCTCACTGCTATCCGAATCAGAGTCTATTTGTTTGCAATGAGTTGTTGAGGATTTTTCCCCATCAGAATGGCTTGAGGCCTGGCTCGAGGCCTTGTTAATCTTTTTCATGGCCGCAGCTGAGGACTTGGTGGCTTCTGCTGAAACAGCCTCTTCAATAGCCTCTTTAAGCGTGATTTTTGGTTTTCATTAACAGTTTGCTTTGTAAGATCTTATCTTTAAGGCCCAAAACAAACCGATCACGCATGGCCTCTTCTCGTTGGTAAAGTCACAAGCACCCCCAATGTCCCTTAAGCTTGCCACGAAGTCATTAACACTCTCGCTATCCCCTTGATCCCGACGGTAAATTCGTGTCTCTTAATGAGGCACGCGATACTTGTGGCGTAATGGGCTCTTAAAAGTCTTTCTAATTCGGGCCATTCTATTACCTTCAATTCTGCTGCTCCATAGCGCTTAGCCATTTTGAAGACTGCGGACCGCAGTGTGTGAGAAAGACCGCCCTCTTCCGTCTCTCGGGGATGCCGGCGAGATCGTTCCCTTCCAGGAACATGTGGAACCGGTCTGCATCACGATTCCCAGTCTTCCGTCGCCGGATCGAGCGGTGCTGGGGGTGTTCAGCGCAGCCATCTCGCTCAGTTGCTTGTTCGTCGCGTCGTCTTCTCTTCAGGAAATCCCATCCTCGTCGCCAGTGTTAAGTTTGCATGAAGAGTCAGACGCGAGGAATTCCAGCAAAAGACTTTATTAATGACAACAGCTCGAATGGACCCGTCCGGGTAAGGCTACGGCTGCTTCTTATAGCCGGCAGCCGTAGCTGCTAGCCAATGGGAGTGCAGGGTTTCTTCCCGCACTATTTAAACCAATACCATTTGACATTTTACAAGACCAATTCAAATAAACCAATAACATTTAAACCTACATACATAACACCTAATAAAAAAATTCTGGATTAAATTCAATTTTCTGATTTATAATTTCCTCTAGCCATTGTCTGATTGTATTCCAGTATTTCTTCACTTCTGGACATGTCCACCAGATATGAAAATAAGTGCCTTTTTCTTTTTTCTTTTTCACTTACATAGTGTGCAGAACAAGACATTTTGATTTGAGGGGCATTACTTTTTTACTGGGATGAATCAAACTGTACATTTGATTCAAATTAGAAATCTAGAAAAACAGAGCAGCACTGTTTGTTGTTATTGTTGTTGTTGTTGTTGTTCCTATCATTTCACGGATCACTTCAATAGCCTTTCCCAACTTGTTACTATTCACATAGGTTGGGCTTGCCTTCCCATCCCATGTCATACTGATTCACATATCTGATGCCCAAAAATATGTCCAGACACCCACAATTTAGAGATTAACACACTTGGAGACCAGCAAGTTCAGGAGGCACCATAGAACATGCAGTCAGTAAATATTTATATTAATTTACTCATTTATTATTGATATTAAGTACTTCTGTGCATTGATTACATCAAATGTTCATTTTTGGTTCTCTTGAGTTGTAGAATGGAAAAATGGGAGTCTGACAGGCTCAGTTGACCAGCTTCTCATTTCTGAAAGCCTGTTAGTTTCGTAAAACAGTGACACCTTACATGCTGCATTTCTAGAATTTAAATCTTAAAAATCAATATGGAAGCACAGACTAGTTGAATAATGAATCCTTGCTGAGGAGAAACTATAATATACCATGGAAGGAATACTGTGAATGGCCTGAAATTATTTTTAAATGGTCAAGACATTATGTGGAACAAAAAAATGCACTTAAGATACTAATGTGCCATAATTTGGATCAAAGCAGGAGAATGAGTATTTAAATTGTCCGTATTCAAAGAAGTGAATAGAAACATGGCTTGGTCTCAGTCATTGGGACCAAGATTGTGAAGAAGCTACATTCCCTGCATATTATAGCAAGAGGGACACCCACTATTCTCCCAACCTAGAATCTATCTATTCCATAATAGTTTTTCCTGATTGAGCACTCGAGCTGTGAACGGAGCACTAGAGAGCTGAAGGGCAAGATGTTAAAGCCTCATTCATTGACTGTAATAACTCTGGCCTCAGAATTATTGACGGTGGAGGAAAAAACACAAATTATATTTTGGCAAGAGCTATGTATAAAATTTAGCACATTTTTCCTTTCTCTTTCTGAATGTGATGAACTGGTCTCTCTCTATTCTCTTTTCTCTTCATTTCACTTACCTTTGTGAATCTTATTCTTATAGACAGTGAGCATCAATCCCCCCTCCCTTTAACCCTTTTGGGAGACATTAAGATGAAGAAATACTGATGATTTAGACCTATTACAGCTTGTTTCAGGAACAGATATGGAACTAAGACACCATTGATCTCATTGGTAGGTGACCTTAGGAAAACAGATTAGGAATAATACAGTCTATCTGATGATGCTTGATCACTTTTGATACTGTCCATCATGATTTCTTTTTCATTACCTCTAAGGCTCAAGAGAAGCCCACTGTTTTGCAGTGCTTTTCCTTCTTCCTAAAGGGGTAGTTCCATTTGATTGTAGTAGGAGTGAGAGATTGAGCCATAGGAATCTCACTTAGGGTTTTTTTTGCAGGATTGATGCCCTCCTCATTCTTGTTTAACAACTATACAAAGAAAGGTTATATGTTGACATGAGGTCAGGTATCACAGTAGGTTGATGATACTCAGTCTTGCACATTGATCAAAATGCTGGCCCAGCGTATGGAGTGTGTTAAGGTCTGGATGAAATGTACAGATTTAGGATTAATCCCAAGACTAAGGGTTCAAAAGCCATCTTTAATTTTGTACTTGAAATTTATTTTCACCTGACTTTGATGCTCAGATCATGTAATGATATTTTCTAAAATTGTTCCTCTTCATTTTTTTCTTCTTCTAAGTAATCATAATGTCATCTGTGTTTTGGCATCAATATTTCTTATTTTCAGTCTAAATTTAGCAACCATTAAAATCATACCATGTAATGTATCTGGAACAGTGCACAGTTCAATCTGAATTAAATTTCTTGTCCCAGCTAAAAAAGAATCTCAGATTGCTCATTATTGTTACTTTGGTGAGAGCAAGTAATTGACTTCATGTAGGATCTGAATTTCCTGAAGTTCTCAGCTGGAAAATGGGAAGCAATTTAATTTGGTGCTAAGGTTGAGAAACCACTGAAAGCGGGAAATTTAGGATCTCTCTTCAAAAGTAACTGCTTGAACTGAAAGAAAACTTTACTGCCTCAGCAAGAATTTAGCCATAGCAAATTAAAAGAGTATTGATTTGAAGTGCAATGGATGCCTTGACATTTCCATTGATTGAACAGAAAACCAATTTAAAGCAGAAGAGCAATTCACATTTTGTCAGGGTAGTTCATGAATTTATAAATCAAGTATGTCAATAGCAGCTCTCTCTCTCTCTCTCTCTCACTTAAATATCAAATCAAGATTCAGGGTGGAGTGAGTTGTTCACTTAGTAATTTGGAACATGAATCAACACTGATACATAAGTTAAAAGAATGGAACTACATTTCCTACTTCCTTTAGTGGTGTGCCAGTTAACGGAGAGATAATTCTAACTCACAGTAAAATTATCCTGCTTCTTTACGCAATACCTTCCCAGACTCATTGAAAAAAAGCCAGTGATGTGAACTGAACTGAAGGATGTTGCACTGTTTCTATGATTCTGAACCCTTGTCAGCAAAAATCATGGCATTCTGGGGTGAAAAGAAGAATCTAGAATATTTTATTATATCATAGTAGCTCTGATGATTATTACAATTTTCTTTGTGAATTTATGAGACCAGTTATTGAAAGTACTATAATATTGTACCTCTGCTATACATATAGAATTTAAAATGATTTGTTAGAAGTCATAACTTACTACTTCTGTGTCACACAATATATGATTATAAAGGTTTATTAGGCATACCCATATTGCATATTCTTACTTTTTATATCATGATGATAGAATCATCACCATATTACAAAAATGAGCTGAAAATTGTCAATATTGAGTGTCATCACTCTTACTGTGGATTAATGCAAAGATGGGATGTTAGTAGTCTTTGTAGAAGGTGCTTTTCTTTTATGTATACTGAAAGCATTTGCACCAAGACAAATTCCTTGTGTGTCCAATCACACTTGGCCAATAAAGAATTCTATTCTTAACTGTTTGTTTACTGTTGAAAGAAGTAAAAACAGACAGATTGGAGGGAATACCATTCAAACTGCTGGTGAAACAATTGGCTGCTAAATGCTTTGAAAATGAAGAGAATAGGAATCCTAGGTATAACCCTACAAATAACTTAATTTTATTTTTAAAGTAGGGGTGATAAGCTGTCACTCTTTTCCTATTTGGTCATCTTTGGAAACACCAGTGACCAGGATTGAAGAAAATGAATGGCATTTGAATCAAGAAATATGACATTGTATGGAGGCCTTTAAAATAGGCATGGCATAGTTAAAACAACAGCTATCATCACCAGGGAACCTACCAAATCTCAGTATTAACTCACATGTGTTCTCCGAATTTGCCCTCAACCTTCTCTCCAAGATGTCGAGTGTGGTCCTTGGTTTGCAACCCTTCCAGCCAGTTTCTAACAAGCAAAGTGAATTGGGCAAGTTGGATTTGCTTAATGACTGCAGTAAAAATGGTTGTAAAATCAAGTTTGGTCACATGATGACTAGTTGAATTACCACATTGCTTAGCAACCAAAATTCCAGTTCCAATTCTGGTTATATGTCAAGGACTACTTGTACATTTCATTCTGCTGGTAATCATCCGGTTCACATGGACCGATCATTATCTCCTCCAGCTGGCCTTCTAGTATGCCACTCCATGTCGCTGGGATGCGGAACTGACCAGGTGGTTCTGCCCTAGGTGCCTGATGGACCCGGAAGGTTCCAGACGGCGCTTGGGTTGATTCCTGCCTCCCTTACCCACAGCCCGGTCGAGGCCCTGGTGGTTGCCTGGCAAAGGGCTGCCTCAGAGGCTCTTGACCATGTTGTCCCTTTGCGGCCTCTGACCCAGTGCAGATCCCGCTTGGCTCCCTGGTTTTCCACAGAGCTTCGGGAGATGAAGCACCGAAGGAGGGGCCTAGAGAGCAGTTGAAGGTCCAGTCGATCTGAATCTGACTGATTGCAACTAAGAACTTTTACAAGGTCTTATCTTGCAGCAATAGAAGTGGTGAAGCATGTCTACTTCTCCGCTCTCATTGCGTCTGCAGATAATCGCCCAGCCGCCCTGTTTAGGGTCACCTGTTCCCTCCTTAATTGGGGGATGAGGGAGGACCCTTTGCAGGGGTGGGCTGAGGAGTTTAACCATCATCTGTCAGACAAGATCACTCATATTCAGGCCGGTCTGGACTCTGACTGGGTAGAATCCGACGGGGGGGACGGGATGGGTCTTGGGGATACCATCTGGGAAGAGTTCGATCCTGTGACTCCGGAGGAAGTGGACAGGATCATGGGGAGACTGAGTGCTGCCACATGTATATTGGACCCATGTCCCTTCTGGCTGGTCTATGCTGCCTGGGAGGTTACACAAGGCTGGCTCCAAGCTTTGATTAACACTTCCTTGAGTGAGGATCTTTCCCTCCACCTTGAAGGAGGCAGTGGTGAGGCCCCTCCTCAAGAAGCCTGGGTTGGACCCAGCTGTTATGAACAACTTCGTCCTGTCTCCAACCTTGCTTTGTGGCGAAGGTTGTTGAAGCGTGGTGGCCCGACAGCTCCCAGAGTTCCTGGAGGAAACTGATTTTCTGGATCCGTATCAATCGGGTTTCAGGCCTGGATACAGTATGGAGACGGCATTGGTCGCGCTGGTGGATGATCTCTGGCAGGCTCAGGATAGGGGCTATTCCTCGATCCTGGTCCTTTTAGACCTCTCACTGGCTTTCGATACCATCAACAATGGTATCTTACTGTGATGCCTCGAGGGGTTGGGAGTGGGAGGCACTGTTTTATGGTGGTTCTCCTTCTACCTCTTGGGGCATTTGCAGTCAGTGTTGGCAGGGGAACAGAGATCGACCCCAAGGCCCTTCTCTTGTGGGGTGCCCCAGGGGTTGGTTCTCTCTCCCCTTTTGTTCAACATCTATATGAAACCGCTGGGTGAGATCATCCGTGGTTTTGGGGTAAGGTATCATCAGCATACCAGCTTTTTATCTCCACTATCTAAATTATTTTTAATCTTCTGAAAATGTTTTCTTAAACTGTAGATTACTTAAAGGGTTTGGCACTGAAGAAGAAATGCTGTATTAGTCTCTGATAGCAAAAATCAGCAGAAGTCTGGTAGCATCTTTCTCTGATAAATTTTATTAAAAAGCAAACTTTTCATATGATGATGCTGTTCACAAAAACTTAACGCTTTTAAATAAAATTCTATTACTTGGAAAAGCTGCTACCAGAGCCATTTTGATTAGGTAATTTTTAAGTGACATAAATTAGTTTTTCAGTCTCTTCATAACAATATCTTTTTTTCCCTTCTAAAGTTGTTCCTTTAAAGTTGTTATTGCATTAATAGAGGGGTAGAATTAAGATCATGTGAAGTGTTAATTTCACTTTATAATGACTTGGTAAGGCCATACTTGGAATACTGCATCCAGTTTTGATCACCATGATGTAAAAAAAATTTTGAGACTCTAGAAGGAATGCAGAGAAGAGAAACAAAGATGATTAGGAGGCTGGAGGCTGAAATATATAAAGAATAGTGGCTGGAATTGGGCATGTCTAGTTTAATGAAAAGAAGAACTAGGGGTGACATGATAGCAGTCTTCCAATATCTCAGGGGCTGCCACAAAGAAGTGGGAGTCAAGCTATTCTCCAAAGCACCTGAGGGCAGGACAAGAAGCAAGGGATGGAAACTAATCAAGGAGAGAAGCAACCTAGACCTAAGGAGAAATTTCCTAACAGAATGGTTAATCAGTGGAACAACTTGCCTCCAGAAGTTCTGAATGCTCCAAGTTTTAAAGAAGAGATTGGACAATGATTTGTCTGAAATGTTATAGGGTTTCCTGCCTGAGCAGGGTGTTGGACTAGAAGACCTCCAAGATCCCTTCCAGCTCTGTTATTCTATTCTATATGGGTATAAGTTTGAATCACTTGGCTGAGTTGAATATGATGTCCTTTAGTCATGTCCACGTTGCAGGCCAGTGGGAGCTGTTTGGCAGCATTAACAGGTTTACAATCATATAAATTGTCAGCAGTTTGTCATTGTGTTGACTAACAATTGATTAGATTTATTTTTAGACTCAACTTGAGCAACCAACTTTTTAAAAGATCAGCATTTTAACTTAGTGAGACCTGAGACCTGGGGATAGCTTTCCTTCAGATTTAATTAAAGCTTCTCTTCTGAGATGTGCTTTAGATCTCTTAAGAAGCATTTGAACAGGTTTGATTCCAGGTCATCTGTATATTATTGCAATAATTTTGTAGTGTCTGAGTCAAAGGATTAGTAATGCTAGTGCTGACCTATAAAGCCCTACATGGCTTAGGACCAGGGTATTTGAGGGAGACCCTGCTGCCAATAATAGCTTCCCAACATCCCGTATGCTCTCACAGACAGGGCCTCTTTGGGGTGCCGTTGGCGAGACAATGTTGGCTGGTGACCCCCAGGGGTAGGGCCTTCTCTGTGGGAGCACCCACCCTATGGAACCAGCTACCCCTGGAGCTTCGGGTGGCTCCCAACCTCCAGTCCTTCCAGCGGGACCTGAAAACATGGTTGTTCCAACTCACCGACCTGGACTGAGGAGGGGGATGGGGGTTTTAATGAATAGTGCTATTTTTAATTCGGATTATTGGGTTTCATGTTTAATCTCTTTTTAAATTGTATAGTATTTATATTGTTTTTATGATTGTATGCCACCCCGAGTCCCTCGGGAGATGGGGCAGCATAGAAATCCAATAAATAATAATAATAATGAGACCAGGACAAAATAACTACCTTATAAGCAAGATTACATACTCAGTGTTATCCATAATGACTGTCCTATAAAAAATATCAACTGGGTATTAACTGTTCCATTAATTTAGTTTAGAAGAGCTAGGACTGCATTTGTTTTTGGTTTTTATTTCCCTGTCAGTGTAAGCTACTGTGAATGAATAAAAGACAGATCCAGCTTTGATAGAAGAGAATATTTGTAGGTCAGGTTTGATCCTTGCTGCTCTCTGAGCTTGGTAGTTTTCTTACAGATGGTTCATTGCCAAACTAGCACTGATGATGTTACCTAGCTTGGTAATGAAATGTCTGTAAGAAAACCACCAAGGACACCCACAGATCTAACTTTACCATTAGCCAAAGTGATATAGTTGCTTCAGGTATCTCTAGATTGTGAAAAGTCAATACATTGTCAATACATGAAATATTTTATTGTCAGGAAAAGAGAAAGATGTTTACTGAATGCTCTGATTCAGTTGTCAAAGTAAGTTGGATAGCCTTAGATACTTTGACCTACTGAGAATTGTGTTGCTGGTTCTGGAAAATAACAAAGTTATTACCATCACATAACAATGGTTTCAACAGTATTGATTAATAAAAAGGGACCAATAAAATCTAACTTTGAATTCCACATGCCTTACAATTTTCAGAAGCTTAATTCAAGTGAGTATCATCTTTTTATTTATTTATTTATTTTATTTATTAATTATTATATGCTCTCCAAAAGGACTTTACAAAATAAAATCACAGAACAATAAATTAGATAAAACCAAATTAAACAATCAAGCCGAATTAACACTAAAATTACAGAATTAAAACTCTAAAACCACCCCAGGGTCACAGCCCGGATTGGTTAAACAACCAGGTCTTCAGGTTAGGTCAGCCAAAGCTCAAAGTTGATTCCAGAGGTCCGGGGCCGCAACAGAGTAATCATCTTTGTAATCATCTTTGTTTTAGGCTTTAAAGAAAAAATGTGATCAGGTATATCTCTTACAAGTGGTGGTTAGAAACACACCAGGTTCATTTCCCCCCTATAAAGTTCCTCAACTAAATTAATTTCTCCTGAAAGTCTGAGAGGAACCTATTTCAAGGACAACTCCAATCTGCAGAATCTACCACACTTTCAGCCACAGCTAGCATTCAAACACAGAGAAAATATTCAAAAGATACAAAAGGAATTAGAACATGCTCTGCAAAATGCTAGATCTTGTATCTGGTATTTCTATAGGTCAGAGGCATCATGACCCAAATACCTAATTCACATCATTTGAGAGATGATGTCATGAGGGCACAGAACATCATTTTGATGAAATCAAGACAAAACTGTTTGAAGGGGAACATATATGACAGAAGTTTTTTAAAAACTTAATATTGTAAAATGTCATTCTCAATAATTAAGTTACATCTACATTAAACTTCTGAGAGTATTCGTTCTGAGCCGTAACAGTTATAATCTAAATTGATAAGGGACAGCAGTGATTCCCAAACATTTTGATCTTAGAACCCCTTTACTTTCTTTAAAATGATGGACAATCCCAAAAAGCTTTGCTTTATGAGGGTTATGTCTATCAATATCTTCTGTATTACAAATTAAAACAATTAAAATGTTAAAATGTTTATTTAATTGACTTTGCGTAGTCTCTGAAAAAGCTTCAGGGACAACAGACCATACTTTAAGGACCATTGACATTATACTTGGTTCTGCTAAAAGCTCCAGCTATTTCAGAATGCACATGAAGTCTGAATTGCGGATAATTAGAACATCATGCACTGATCCTTCCAGGCTTAACTCAGTTCATGTTTATTTCTAGCTATCTCAAATCTGGGGTACACAAATCTACTCACAAAAGGCTGCCAGGGAACTTCTCCATCTGGGTTTTCCTTGTCAGTCAACCAGCAAAGTGTCTCCTCTACAATACAAACACACATTCTTCAGTAGAAAGACATGAGGTTTGTTCCTCTATCCTCCAGAATGCTGCCTGCCAGTCCATTGTAATATTTTTCTGGACAGATCCAAAAAATGCAAAGAAAAGTAGCAGACTTGATGTAAGAATGTTTATATATTCAGAAATATTCTTACATTAGGTCTATTACTTTTTTTTGCATTTACTGATTTGTTTATTTGTTGTTTGGTTTGTTTTAAGCAAGCATTAACAAGTGGAACAAGGAACCCGATAAGGTCCCAGAGATGTGTCTAAATAATCAAAAAGCAGGATGTCTCAAAACTAGCTTTCTTACAAATAAATTGTTTTATCTATTCTTATAAAGTTATTCTGGTTATTTAGAAAGAAAAGATTAGAAGAAATCATTATTTAAGCAGAAAACAACTCTGGGGCAGCCATGAGTCTATAACTGCCCAAATATTGTTTTTAAGTGTATATGTGGCTACTATTTTTTGTATATGACTATATATTATTGTATATTGTATGTATAAACTAAATTTATACATACGTATATATGTTGAAGATCACAATTTTTCATATAACTGATCCCAGAACATCAGGAGAATACCAAATTTTCAGACTTCGTTCTAAATGTCACTGAAGCCATTTTCTTTAAAATGATTTGAATGAGGACAGTTCAGTGACAGCATGGAAAAGTACTAAACAATACTCTTTGTAAGTTTCAGCCAGTGAAGACTCAATTTGGAAGAGTTTTTCCTGTCCATCTTACAGGCAAAAATGCCATAATGTCTTTAAAGTCTAAAGTAGGATAATCCAAATAGCTCCTGCTTGAAGCTAATGCTTTCTGACAAGAAATTTATTGTGACAGCTTCTTTTATCCCAGAAGTACACAAGTGTGTCCACTTTTAACCTGCAAATTGAAACTACCTGAGCCTTTGATGCATCTGTTTTGTGAAATGTAGTTTCATGTTGGGTCATTGCATTATGATAGAAGATGTAAATTACTGCTTAGATGTAAACCAGATGAACTCTGATCATTACTGTTAAAAATAAAATCTGATCCCTTGACTATTAGATGACAAATTTCTAAAACCCTTTGCAATGTATGGCTTATAAATTTGTCTATTAGAGTATATTTTACAATTAAGAGCTTAATCCCAGTGTGATATTGTCTGCAGGGTTTCTGTATTCTTAGTTTGCGCCAATGACACTGTGGTATTCCCTTAATTTATGCATCTGAACAATGTAACCCAAGCTCTCTTCTTCTTATAATAATAATTGTATTAAAGTTTATGAGTGCAAATGTAAAGACTAATTCAAATTAAGAAAATTTATAAAGCTGAGAAAAAAGGAAGAAAAGTACAAAGATAGAAAAGTAAAAAAAAGAGGACATATAAAGCAATGACTCCCCCATTCCTGCCAGAAAAGTTTAAACAACTTCAGTAACTTAATACCTTTTTAAATATTTAAATAAAAAAATTCTTCTCATACCTCATCTTACCAATAAGGACATTGTAAAAACATATTATTCAGTCCTAATCAATCTATTAAGAGCTACCAGAAATAGTAATATATATTGTATATTTTAACCTTAATCAAATAAATCCATTTTATATTTCAACTTTTCACTTTCTCTAAGAAATAAAGCAAAAAAAAAACACCTTAAAGTCTTATCATTCAAAAAAAAAGTTCCTTTACTAACTACCAGAAACATAACAGATCTATATTAAACCTGGTTGAATAAATCTACATTGCTTTTAAAGACCTTGCTCTTTAATCAAATTAAAAATATCCAAAACCTGATATCTTACCATTTTCTTTGTCTTCTCTCAGAAACAGCTTTAGTAGTTTAACATGTCCTTTTGTTAAATCCAAGATAAGGAAATTTTCTATTATTCTTCTGATTTATTTTTGCTTGTCTCCTTTAGTCATTAAAGCATCAGCCAGTGTCATTTGTAAATTCGTTGTGGTGTATTTATCCATATCACTTTTGAAGTCTAGTATTCTTCAATCCATTTTCAAACCCACAACATTTTTTCCATATCAAAATTGAAGTCTGGCATTTTTTTAAAAAAAAATATCCATTTTCAAATCCACATTCTAGTCAGTCTCGACCTCTATTTTATCCAGTAAAATCTGTTCCTCTTCTGTAGCTTCTGTTAAATCTATTTTATAATGTCAGGAAATCTGGAAAGTAATTTCTGAGTTGTTACAATTGTTACCAAACAGCCTTAATTTATACCATAGTCCAATAGTATTGCACCATTATGTTTCCATTCATAGTAATTTGTCACTCCTTTCTGTTTATCCCTTTAAAATCCCCTCATGTATTAAGTACAAAAATTTAGATATTAGAGAAATGTGTGAATGCCAGTGAATGGAGATAACAAAAATGTACTCTCAATTGGAAAGAACAAAATAATATAAAAAACTGTTGAACACTAATATGGACTTTATGGAGGTCTGTGCAAAACATCTAAAAATACTGGTTGGTGATTGACAACATTTATCACAATAAAAATGTTCTTGTATTGCATCAGCTGTGATTGTCATTCCCAACAGGGTAAAACAGGGTGGTGTGCTACCCCCAGTCTTATTCAATCTGTCATTCATTTGCATGTTGTCATGTGCTGTCCAAGGTCTAAAGGAAAGAGTGTACATCAGGTACTGATTGGACAGCTCTTTTTTTACCTTCTCTGCTTGAAAGCTTGGATGAAGTGTCTGCTTATGTCATTCAAGAAATCCTCTTTGCTGAAGACTTTGTGCTCCTGGCACGCAAAGACAATTATCTACAGTTGATGGGGAACAAATTCTCAGATTCATGGGAGAATTGCTTTTTGGTGTGACTATCAGCCAGAACAACAATAAAATACTTTATTACTTTGTGCCAAATGCCAAATCAGTAAAACCAAAGCTCATTGTTGGCAACATCCAGACAACAAATGTAAACAGCTTGCAATACTTGGGAAGCATCATTTTGAGAGATGGATCTTTAAACAAAGAATTTGCCTCTAAAATAAGCAAGGCCATTCAGGCACTGACACAGATATGGACCAGAATGCTCAGTCAACACAATTTCTATTATCTCTACAACACTGAAAGTCTACACAGTGGTTGTTATCCCTCAACTCCTATATGGCTATAAGTCCTGGACTCTGTACTGAACATCAGAAAACTGGGGGGGCGGGATCACATGTTTGCTCTCTGTTCTACCCTCTGCATTTGTTGAGAAGACTGTTTCTCCAATCTGGAGGTCACATTGATTGCACTAGCATTGAATCCCTGATCAGAGCCCAGATAAGTGGATTGGTCACATAATCAAAATAGATGATCACCATGTGTCTTGCCAGTTGCTCTATAGTATATTGGAATCTGGGCAGAGACCTCAAGTTTGACCACACAGATGCTACAGAGACACTGTAAAAGAAACTTTTTGCTATTGTGACACACAATAGGGGAACTAGAAGTTGTGACTGCTGACAGAACCCTCTGATGAGCTCAGTGCTCTGAAGCCTCAACCAGCTCTAAAGACTGGAGCCAATCAAAATAACACCTAAAATTATTGCAGCAATGGATTTTCATTGCTCCTATTGTGCTAGATTCTGTGCCTCCAGACTGGGACTGCAGAGCCACCTTCATGTCTACAGATGAACTGTACAACAAAGTGTCTTCTTTAAATCTGAAGCTTTACCACAATTATAGAGAAAATTAACCAAACTTCCTGATAGTTATTATCACAGTGCATAATTTTCTTCAGTATCTGGCACAAAATAACAAACTGATTGCCATTTTCCTGATTCTTCCTGCACTTCCCATTCTTTAGTACAAATTTCATAGATTTTGAAGCATACTAATATCACCTTTTTATCAGTTTTCCCTTTAGAGTTTTTCTTCAGCAGCATGTTTCATTGGCGGTTTAATTGTTCCTCAAATATTTGTCATTATTTTAGGTTATTAATATTTTTCTATCATAATAGATGGTGCATTAGAAAGATTTTTCTTCTACAGCTCAGTGGGGGAAAATAAACATACGGGGGGAGAAGAGTTAGAGAGAAAAAGTGGTAATCTCCTGGAAAAACAAAATATATTCATTTTGTCTTGTAAAAAGTATTGCTTTCAATACCCTGGAGTGTTCTTTATAATGTATCACTTATTTTGGAGCTTTCCCTCTGTGCACAAGTGTTTTTATTTTCTTTGTGCAATCAATCTGTAATTGATCTCACAGTAATATTCTGTTTTCTTCCTCAGTGATATGCAAGTGAAGAAGAAAAACTTTAATGTGTCAAAGTAGTCTGTGTATAACTCTATATAGCTTATAAAATGTATGAATTACCTTAAAAAGAAAACATGGGCATTTTTATTCATCACATTTGTGTTATTACACAACCTAGTAAATAGTTACTATTATGCCCAATAATAATAGTATTCTTTATTAGCAACCTGACATCATCCTATATTTTATTGTTAATTATGTTTTCTAAATGCTATTCATTACAGTTTACAAGATATTTTTATTGAAAAAAATAGCAAGAGACAATACATGCCACTATGAATCAAGTACATGAAGAATAAATGTTGAGCAAGTTGGATTAGATGGGTACCAAAAGTGCACATTTTTTGTAACTGACCCTTACTTAAATTGTGCAAATCTGTCCTGTGTGGTCTCTACTCTCTGATTTTCAATTCCTAAGAGAAGAAATCATGAAGGGATGTTCCATAGCTCAAGAATGTCCCACAAATTTAGATGAAGAAACATAGTAAGATGAGAGAAAGATTGCAGAACTAGGAAGAGATGTGGAGTAGAAATGTGTAGTCACTGCCATCTTTCACAATTTGAATAACTTTCCAAGAAATGCTGAACAATTTCAGAATCATGCTGAGAATGTGATAGGGTAAGAAAAATTCCCTCTTCCCCTTTTAATAGAACACATTTTTACAGAACTGAGGTCAGTTTTTCCATAATATAGCCATAAAATAGTTTTGCTGGAGAATATACAATAATGGAATTGATTCCAAATGTGTATTGAACAGCAACAATTTCTTCCATTAGGTTTTTTTTTAATTTGCCATCTGCATTGGTCTACAACTCTCAGAATCCTTTTCATCATGCTGTTTGGGGAGGTTGATAGTGCAGCTAGTAATAGGTAGTCTCCCTCTCCCTCCCTCCATATATCACCTATGAGTGAGTCATGATGCTCTGTCTCCCTCTCAGAGGTCTAATATAAATAATGACCTCCCTCCCAATAAAAGCTTAATTTGATGTGGGATCATCCAGCACCAATAATCTGTGGGGAAGAAGGATGGCCTTGAAGTTGCCATGGTGTGTGCTAGTATATATAAAGTCAATATGAACAATCCTAGTGAGATAGAATGCCTTCCAAAATTACTGTTGTTGTACTTTTAAATTTGATACCTAATGACCGAGTGGTTGATTGAAGTTTGAACATGACTTTTAATTTAAAGATAAAATGAATGTACACATATGAAATTATGTGTTATTCACCAAATTTTTTAATCATTCAGTGTGCTGCTTGAAACCTAGTTCAGTTGTATATTCATAGTGATATGCTTCAATTTTATACAAGTTCAGATGAGTGTTGCACCTTTGGAGATGTATGAAATTCAAACATGTCATTCAAGGCCAAAGGGAACCAATATCAGTTCTGTTTAACTTAGACTTTCCAATCTGCCTTCCAGGAAACTAAGAAGATGAGTATAGTCATCATTCTCTGTTATTTTGACAAGTACCCCAGTTTATAACTTAAATATAAGATCATATGCTATGCAGGAACTGGTAAACACAGAACAGATTTTTCAATGCTAAATTAATCTAAACATACCAAGCTCATCAGAATGCCAAGTAAGTCGATGAATCTTTTGGTAATGAACTATTTTGGTAATAAAAGAACAGTCTCCTCACTCCAAAATAATAACATAAAGCCATACTGAATGGAATGTTGTTTTAGCTTCTGACTTAGGATTTGGTTTGAGCATCTATTATTGAACTCAAAAGCTTGTGTTGCCTGGATACATTGAGTCAAACGTTTGATTGGATGAAAGAAATCCATTTATTTGACCGCTGATGGCAAATGTCAGAGCTCTTCATAGCCTGTTTGTCTTCATTCTAGCTTTGTCCTTTAAGTAGAGAATCTCAACTGATGCTCAAGGTGACATATTATTTCAGATATTTTAGTTTGAGGGGATAGCTTAAGTCAAAGAAAATCTATCTGAGAAAATATTCCATTATAACCTTAGAATTGTGTGTACTTTAAAAGTCCTATTCAATAATCTCCCCATTTTTACTTTTGGTGCAAACATTCAAGCTGGAATTTCTGATGAATATTTCCAACATTTACCAGTTGTCAGATTTTTTTTAAATTTTATTTTATTGATTTTCTATTAAATACATTTCTTAGTGCTTAATAAAAATTGTGTTTACTGGGTATTTAATTTGCTTAACAATACAAATTACATTCTTAATATTTTATCTTAATCCCTTTGTTCCAACCATTGGTAAAATAAATTCCATGTTTGATAATAATCTGCATCCTCTTTCTGTTTAATTTTCAATGTCAATCTATCAATTTCTGCACAAACTAGTATCTTCTTGACTATTTCTTCATCTCATGGTATATCCTCATTTTCACAACATTATGTGAAAATAATCTTTGCTGCTGTTAAGACATGTAACATTAAATACGGTACATACTTATCATGTTTTTCTGATATCATACCTAATAAAAACAATTCAGGTTTAAAATCTACATGTTTTCCTATCATCTATTCTAACCACCTTTTTATCTCTGCTTTTTTTTTTGCTTTGGCACAAGTCCACCACAAATGATAAAATGTGCCCATTTTTTGGTTACATTTCCAACATTTGCTAGACATATTTTTAAACATTTTAGCTAATTTAGCAGGTGGTAGCTGCCATCTATAAAACATTTTATATAGATGTTCTTTTTAAGAAATCGCCATTGTTAATTTATAATTCCTTTTCCACAAGTTTTGCTGTTTCTGTAGTTTTATATTTTGGCCAAATTTTTTCCCATTGTAGCATTGTAGTCTTTTATTTGTTCATTTTCCATTTTCAAATTCAGCAAGGAGTTATATACCTTCTTAACTAGCCAGATGTTAGATATTGATCAGGATAAATTTAAGTTCAAAAATATAATAAAGGCTGCAGCTAATGAAAAAAGTGTATTAGTAGTAAGCTGCAGCAATTATCTTCACACAGGTTGGGGAAATGCATGTTCTGTTCATAGAAGTAGTATTTTTGGTGCCAAATGACTGCACTTTAGGATGATTGTGTTCTCAATCTTTCAGAGTAAACTTAGACATTCCTAAATACTGTGCAGGACTTGATAGGACATGCAGTCTAGATAAGAGATGCAAATCAAAATTCTAATAAATGTAACTGTCTCTGTAAATAAATCATTGTCAAAGAAATCCAGCATGGTTGAATCTAATTTCCAGCAAAGAGAGTTATCTAAAATTAAGGATGTTCTGAAAAGGACAGTTATGGTTAGCTAGATGTTGTTGTTGTTGTTTTTGAACACAAGAAAAATAAAAATTCAACTTGAATGTATATTATTTTTCAGGAATGTTGTTGCTTTCCCTGCAAAAAAGGCAGTTGTGTACACACTGAAGAATTACTCAATTTCAAGGCCACCAAACACTACAGAAAGTAACTCTTAATTTGTGAGACAGAGGAAGGAACAGTGGATTTGAACACTTGTAGGCACTTGGATATTCACATTGGCAAAGAGAAAAACTGTATCTTGACTGATATAATATGCTCTTGTGGATTTATAAAGTACAAAATTAAACTGAAATACTGTTACAATATATAGAAAAGGTTGTCATTCATTAACAGAATCTCTCACAACTGAGATGGAGATGAATTAATTGCTCCCAGCAATTTATTTTTAAGAAAAAAGCAATCCTCCATCCTTAGGGTTCTTTTAAAAATGCAATTGTATACTGACTCCTTATTTGATATAGGTTTTTCAACTTGTACCAGTCTCTGCACTTGCACTCATTAGACTCTAGTCATCTATTCTTTGCCAAGTCTGTACTATATCATAATGGAATTCACTGTTGCTCTTTTTTAGTGCAAAGAAAGCTCCTACTGAGATCAAAGGGGGGAGGGAAGCTACTTTGTAGTAGAAAAATCTTTCTTGGATTGTCGCTGTAAAACTTGTTAACTTGGATGTATTTCCTCATCCTTCTCCATGTCTCAGCTTGTATTGTAAAGCAAGAGTTTGTATGCTGTGTTCAATTCCTTTGGATATCTTTGTGGGGATGAAAGCTTCTGTTGCAAAGCAAAAGCTGATATTTTTTTATCTGAAATTTCAGTGTAAGTGTGAGGTCAACTAGATAAAACACTGTGACTTGGAAATAGCTTATGAATGCATAACAGTTGGGTCTCCTACACTAGCTAATTTAGGCTTGCAAAATGCTGCTGAAGCTTTTATAGATGATACATGATGCTTTTAGTTGTTACATGACGCTTTTACAGAAACATAGGAATTGATGATCTCAGTCCTCTTCCAAGCTAAGAACTATCTCCCCTTCTTTAAAAAAAGTCTCTGTCAATTACTGCATTGGTTGCCTCTTGGTTGATTCTTCCTACATCTGAAAATCAGAGAAGAGAAAAAACACATTTCCCCTTTTTCTCAGGGATACAGCTACTTCTATAGTCAGTAGGAAGAAAAAGCTTCAGAGCTTAGTGAGAAAATTACTGATATACCTAGCTGCAGTTACTTACTTCTTAAAAGCTTCTTCCCAAGATTATATACTTTCAGAATAATAGAATGTACTTAGATCAATATATTAATGAATAATTGAAACAATCTTGATATGGTATATGAAAATAGTGGAATTTGAAATCTTGGTAGCTGATTCTCATTTCAAAATTACTTGCTGTGAACATTTTGAAAAACAACATGCCATAGATATGGAGAGACTAGTCAGTATTTAAAGGGATTTGGGACAAAGCAACCTCTTGTGTCTAAATCAGAGAAACAGTTTGCACTTTCTAAATATTTCTTATACAATACCAGGCAGTATCAGTCTATAGTACACTTTCATAGGTATATTTATATAAGATTTTCAAACTGCAATCTGCAACCTTCAGACCAAAGCTAGTTAGCATGTGGGGTTTTGTTTTCATTCAACACAAACATTTAGTCATTGAGAATTTTTTGAAATTTACACAAGGGGATCATAGTCTGCATTTTTCATGGCAATGACAATCATTGTGCTGCACTGGAAAGCAGCATAATACCTCTAGGCCTGTATCCACAATTTATTCAATAACAGAAGTTATTCAATAAAGCTCAGAGGGCAGCTAAAGAAAGTGGAATTTTTCCCTTTTTCATTTGTCTATGAATTATGGGGTAAATATATTATTTATTGATCCAGAAGCTGTAGAAAAATGTGTTGATAGGGGATCAGCTAAGTAGTAAACTTTAGAAGTGTTTTTTAAAATTTAGATGGAAATGTTTTACCATGGTTTACCCTGTATTTCAAACATGTATCATTCATCCAACGATTTTACAATCATTGTAATTTTTTTTCTTTATTTTAAAATATTTTTTCTAATTTTAATCCTCTTTTGTTATGTGTAACTCTCATTTTTTCCTTTTAATTCTTTAAAGAGTTTGGGCTAATTCTCAAAACAACTGGACTAAAGCTGGAAAAAAAGCACCTTTGGAACAACAATAACCTGGATGATTGAGAATTTCCATAGACATTTGGCCTAGCTCAGTAGATTTTTTTTAATTCAATGACTTGTACAAATATTGAGGTGTGAATGGGAGTGCTACATACAGGGTGTTGTTATTTTTGTTGCTTTTACTTTTAATACCTGTAGTCATCTCACACAGTGTAAAATGCTTTAACTGTCCTTCAAAAAGCATTTAGGTACTAAACTGATCAATTAAAAAACTGAAGTTGCTTTTTTACTTAAAATGTATTTTCCATATGTTGCTCAAGCAAGTAGGTGAACATGGAGCTGTGGTGACACAGTGGTTAGTTAGAATGCAGTACTGTAGGTCTGTCTCACTGATCACTCCAGGAGTTCAATTCTGACCCACTCAAGGTTGACTCGGCCTTCCATCCTTCCAAAGTCAGTAAAATGAGCATCCAAATTGTTGGGGGCAATATGCTAACTCTGTAAACCACTTAGAGAGGGCTGTAAAGTACTTTATAGTGGTAAACAAGTCTAAGTGCTATTGCTATTTGAAATCATCTAGGCCTGCAGTAACTCTATCACATTTTTAAATTTACAATAGAAATAATTTATGATCAATAAATATACTTTTTGCAATAGTAGCAATTATATTTTCCAATATTTATATTCTACTTATTAATTAGATTTGTCTTACTAGATTTGTTTCGACTCTTCAGAGCAGAATCTAACATTGTCAACAGGGTGAAGCCTTGAAGTGGTAACTAGGACTAGGACTTTTTTCAAGTCTGTAGACTCTAGTGTGTTTCTCTATCTGCAGACTGGATCCAAAATTCATTTGGCTCCTTTAAGGGGCAAGTAGGTGAAAGACATGAGGTGGTGAATACTTCATTGTGACAGGACATATTTCCTGCATATTTGAAGAAAGCTACGATACGCCCAATCCTTCAGAAGCCTTTGTGGATCTCCCTTTCCTTCTCTCTCCCTCTCTCCCTCCCTCCCTCTCTCTCTCTCTCTCTCTCTCACACACACACACACATACACACACACACACATTCACAAACATACAGACACATCTTTTTGGGCAGATGTTTGTTTATAGAGTAGTAGAAAAACAACTCCTGACCAACCCAGAAGAAAGAATTACTTGAAATATTTTTCAGTTAATTTTCAGCCACGCGTGCTGAATGTATCACTTGCACAGGTTGATGAGCTTTGTCAGAAACCAGATGCTGTGTGCACTGTAGACCAACGCAATACACTCTGTGTGGGGAGATATCTGAAGGTCACCCTGAAGCTGCTTCAATATAGAATGTGGCAGCCTGACTGGAGATTGGCATCATTCACCAGCAATATATTATATCATTGCCTACAGCCTTGCGCTGATTGCCAATAAACTTATGAATGCAGTTTAAGCTACTTGTTTTTGCTAAAATGGCAGTTAATTTTGTCTATACCCTGATAAATTATATCCACAGAATCACATAAAACAGATATTAAGAGCAAAATAAATGGTCTGTAAATTATTGCCTTCTGATTGAAACAGCTACCTCTAAGCAATGTTATTCAGACAATCAGGGTATTTTCACTTCTATACTCAGCTTTCTAGTTATATATTAAGGCTACCGAGGAAAAAGTTAACCAGTTTTAGTATCTTTCCAGAAATTACATAGGATCAAATTGGTTGGTTTCACCTATATCTCTTTAGAAAGCGATAGGAGAGCAGAAAAAGATCCAGGCCCCAATGGCAATACAGCTCTGTAATTGGAATAAATGCTGTATCACTGGTTTGGCTCAAACATTGTCCAGATTAACAAAGTCTTTATCAGATATTGAGGAACTAAGGCAATCTGGAAACAAGTGAGCTACTGGAACAAGCCATGCATGGATGAGGCAAAAAAAAAAACCCTTACATTAGGTCTATTACATTAGACCTAATGAGAGGGGATATATGAAACATATGGGAGAACTATGGATAGACAGAATATATATATATATATATATATATATATATATATATATATATATATTTGTTTTAGATGAGATTTTCAAGGTAAGGTATGTAGGTCTGGTGTATTGGGTCTTGTCCCGGTAAGATTGAGAATACCTTGGCAACGTGACGACGATATCTCATCCTCATCTTCAGGCTGGTGTCCCAGGAGAACGAAGCTGAAGACACCAGCCTGAAGATGACGGATGAGCTTTGTTCTCAAAAGCTGCCAAGGTATTCTCAATTTAGATGGGACAAGACCCGACTTACACCAAGACCACCTAATACCATTACCTCATGAAAAATCTACGAAAACAAATATATATATATATATATATATATATATATAATCATATATATGTATATATGCCATAAATATAAATATATATATATAAATATATATATATTAAAATACATATATAAATATAAATATAAATATAAATATAAATATAAATATATAAATTTAGGAAAAGTTTGTTACCTAATTTTTCAACATGGTGAAGAGGAAGCTGCTGTCTCAACATGAGGTAGAGCACCTACACATTACATCTCGGACTGAAAAGACCCAGAAGAATAACTAGGTGTTCATGATCTAGAACATCACTGGCAACCCTTCCATTGCAAAGCACAACAGCTGACGTGAGATATAAAATCATGGATAAACTAGTTAGTGGAAACTCTCTAGATTCATTACCAAGGTTCATTGGAGTACTACTATCAGATAGTAAGCTAGAAGATTACCCCATTAATGTGATGTGAAATTGTATCAATTTTTTTGGAATCTATTACTGTGAAATTATAGTTGTGCCAGGCATTGGACAGAGGGGAAGAGGGAATTATTCTGAGCGGAATAAATGGAAAAGTAATATTATTCCAGACATTAAAGTTTGGCATTTGAAAAAGGCATTATTTAACCAATCAAAATGGTATGCTCTTTTTTTTTCATATGGATTTCACAATATTTTACAATGCTAGTGTAGTAATTTTATGTGCTTAAAATTCTTTTTTGTAATCATTTGGTAGTATTAACATTTTTATTTATTTCTTTATTTCATCAGTAGCAGTAAGCTACCTATGATGTGAATTTCCCAATATGAAAAACAATTAACAGCAAATAGTACATGGCTGTTATTCGTGCTGCTTTAAGCTGCTCTGTATATGAGACAGAAAACATTGTTTAGCATCCAACTGTATTACTGGCAAGGCCACTGCATTTTGCACTGCAGAAGTTGGTATGTATATATGGATTTTCATTTAACATTTAAAAAAAAATTTCTCATAAATTTGGGCCTTGGTGGTGCAGGCTGTTAAATGCCTAGCACTTAAGTTCCAGCTGCCTGCAATTACTGCAGGCTCGAATCCCACCAGGCTCAAGGTTGACTCAGCCTTCCATCCTCTCGGGGTAGGTAAAGTGAGGACCCAAGATTGTTGGGGGCAATAAGCTGACTTTGTAAAAATGCCGCTTAGTAATAAGCAGGCATATACAATGGAATGAAGGCTATTGCTGAGTGCACTGGGTTGTATCTCAAAAACTGTAAGCTGCCCTGAGTCTCCGGAGAAGGGCGGCATATAAATATGAATTAAAAAAAAAATTTTTGAATCATGTATGATACCAAGTCTTTTTAGGATTCAGCCAGCAAAATTACAAGACAGATTTTTCTATCATTTTTTTAAATAAATAATCACATTCTTAACATTCTGAAAAATTATTTATTCAGCTCAGAGGGAACTATCAATATCTTGCAAATATTCTGACACCTATGTGCATTTTGTTGCCAATTCCTGCACCAATCTCTTATTTTGTTGTCTTCGTATTCCAGATGGGAGAAAAAGCCACCCGACTTGCTCTAGGTCATAAAATTTGCCTTTCCCTAATGGAGTATAAATAATAAAACAAACTAATTTGGAGTGCCTACACCTGAGCTGTGATTATCATAATTATTTATTGTTTGCAAGACTAGAGGGAATGTCACATGGGGTGCTTAACAAGTAGAAGGCTGAGACTTCAGCACTGCAGCTGTAATCATTATGAATCTTCTGTTTGCATATATGTGACAGTGCAATTGCAAAAACTTTATCATTTAGGTGGATTCATTTTATGTGTGCAGCAAAATACCATTTTACTATTGAGATGTTTTTATGGATGATATCATATCACTCCTTACATGATTATCCGAACCAGAACTTTTAATTTTTAAAAGTTTTAAAAAAATTTTTTAATTTTTAATTGTATTCAGCTTGTTTATTTGTTTAATTCTCTTTTATTGTAAATTTTCTCTGTTTTAATGTTCGCCGCCCTGAGTCCTTAGGGAGTAGGCATATACAAGTCGAATAAATAAATAAATAAATAAATAAATAAATAAATAAATAACTGGTATTCTGGCATGATGTAGAAGAAATATCTTCCTGTTAGATTTATGAAAGCAGAGTAAAGACTGGTAGAATTAATTGTATTTTTGCATTCAACTGCATGCATGCAAATACTACCCAGAATCTCAAGATGAAGCAGATCTATTCCCACCTTCCATTCAAAACTCAGGGCCATATGGATAAAGTAAATTTCCTTTAAAAATAATTGCCCATTCTGTTCCTTCAGAAGGCTGCAGAATATGATAAATATTATACCATATTAAAAACCTAGATGAATTAGAGCTGTTGATGCCTTCAATATTGTTGTATTTCATGCTAATAAACAAAAAGAGCAGCAAGCATTTTTCTTCAGGCTGTTCTTTTGGGAAATTATCTGGAAAGAGAAAATTTAATGCTGGCACTCTGTTTCAACTCTCAGAACAGATCTATGACATATTGAGATCCTTGAGGAATAGGCAATAAGATTTTTCTTTATTTTACTTTAAAAGTAGGAAACACGCTTATTTGGCAAGACTCCGGCAAGCTGGCTTTTTAAAGCTGGGATGAATGTGTCATAAACATGAATGGTGGTATAACAGTAATAGCAATAGCACTTAGACTTATATACCACTTCACAATGCTTTATAGCTCTCTCAAGCAGTTTACAGAGTCAGCATATTGCCCCCAATAATCTGGGTCCTCATTTTACCCACCTTGGAAGGATGGAAGGCTGAGTCAATCTTGAGCCTGGTGAGATTCAAACTGCTGAACTGCTGGCAGCCGGCAGTCAGCAGAAGTAACCTGCTGTACTGCATTCTAACACTGTGCCATGATGGTGATACATCTCCTTTTGCTCCTGAATCACTGTTACTGGAAATATTGGTAGATGAGCATACACACCTGTTAGTTGTCTTTTCCCATCTTTTACATAGATTTTTCTATTATATATTTTTTCCAATGCTCAACTTGACTATAATAATAAGTAAGTTGCACGACAAGAAAAGAGAAAGGAGAGACATATTGCTTTGGAGTCATAGTGTAAATGGAGTTAAACAAGCTTAAACGGTATTTGGTCTTTAATAGGGGCATTCATTTACCTTTCTTTCTTTTTTTCACTTAGGGAAAAGTCAGCATGAATGCCTGAATTGGCCCTAATTGCCACAGTCTAAATCACCCAATCTATTATTTGCATCATAAAAAAACAAACAAACATTGACATGCAAATTGCCAGTGCAGGGCCATGAATTTAGATCAGAACAGCAGCAGGGGAGCCCTTCATACTAAGATCCCAGTTCAGACTGCAATCCCCAGATTTCAAATAAGAACAATAATGTTTGTAGCTGTGTGGTAGGGATGAGAGACTTAAAATGAAGGGTGCCATTTTTGTTAAAATAAACTGCTGAAACCCCGAATAGGGTCTGTTGCTTTAAATAAGAAAGAAGCTAAAGAGCTCACGGCAGAAGGTTTATGAGAATGAAGATTTTCATGAATCCTATATTCTCAAAAGTCATTTCCATAGTTCAGATTAAAAAAAAACATAAATCCACATTAAAAGCTAAACAGTAAAGTAAGAAAGGTGTTCCAAGTCAAGAAGCATATTTTCCTCTCCTTTACGCACTTGTTGTTCTGTTGTATTGGAATGACACCTGGATTCCAAGCTCTTTCCAGTTTGAAAAGATAAAATTATTATTGAACCCAGAAACAAGCTAAAAATGGATGCAGACCACACAAAACAAATATAATATGTAAACATTCTGTAATACTCAGACGGCAGCATTTCATACCAGATGCCATTTCCAAATACTTTTGGAAGCCAGGCTTCCATCAAGCACTTTGCAGCAATTTCAACTGACCTGAATATCTGTGGCAAGCACTGATTTCATCCAACCCAAAACTAAACACACACACACACACACACACACAAGCCAAGCTCCTTACAACAGTTATTGATATATCTGTAGATCTAACAGAAACATCAGCTCACAGAGGCAACTCTCCACAAGCTACGTACTTCCTAAACAATAGTGATCAATATTCTAGTTATTTTCTTTTGCAGCTTAGTTGATTTAGAAATAGAGTAAAATCAGAAGCTTGTGAATTATTTACCAATTATTCACCAAAATGCATATCTGTAAATTGCACAAACACAAAAATCCCAGTGTAAACTGCTGATATAAATATCTAGAAATAAATCTTGCATGACGTGACTTTAAATGCAGTATCCCTAATTTCCCGGCTTTATTAATTCCTAAATACTCTGTGAATGATTATTGTCATCAGGAAGCAAGAATGCAGGGATAGCCTATAATTTACATTAGATTTTGCTCAGATTTTGAGCTATTATTAATCTTGAACCTACAGACAAAGTGAAGAAGAAAGAGAGAGAAAAATATTAATTCATTCTGACCTTGCAACACTGAGGAATATACATCACTGGAATCAAGTCTTTTTTTTTTTAAAGGACCTGTACATTGACTGACTGTATCAAAAGTAAGTCACACAACCCAGTGTCCAACCCTACTTCAACCAAACCACCATCACCCAAGACTAGGCACTCACGCCCCTAACTACCTCAATTCAAACTACAAATGGCCTTAAATGCAAGCTACTCAATGCAAGAAGCCTTGTGAATAAAATACCTGAATTTCTCCTCTTACTAAATACAGTAAAATTCGACATCATATTTGTCTATGAAACATGGCTCAACACATCTCTCCCTGCCTCGATTACCTCAATAAGAGACTATCATGTTTACCGATCAGATCATGAAATCCGTAGAGGAGGTGGTGTTGCTATCTTCTATAAAAAGTCCTTACATCTAAAAAACATCCAAGTTACCCAAGAGCTTGTTCTTCCTGAGACCATTGTCTGTGAACTGTCCTTAAATATTACATTTTGATTCTTACTATGTTACAGAGCCCCTGATTATGACATCGATCATGTAAACACGTTAAATTCACTACTAATATGGGCAACATCCTGCCCACATGCTTTTATCTTTCCTGGTGACTTCAATCTACCTCATATTAACTGGACCCTAAATGAATGTAACACTGAATCCATACATGCAGCCTTCTACAATGCTGTAACAAATCTGGGACTGGAACAATGAGAAACCAACAATACTAGACTTAACAACTGCCTCAATCTCATCTTCTGCAATAGTTTGAATTCAATTTATGGAATACAAATTATAGAACCTTTTTCCAACAGTGACCACAACATGATTGACTTTTGTCTCAACATACGTCCACACAAAAATTATCACAACAACGTGATCCCCAATTATAACTTCAAAAAAGGCAACTATGATCTTATAGACAATGATCTCTCATCCCTTGATTGGCAATCTCTATTCACTGGATGCAGTACTGTTGAAGACCATTACAACATATTTTTACCTGAAATCCAAAGAGTCATCAAACTATATGTACCAATAACAACTCCCAAAACCAGAAAAAACAAATTACCCATAACAATAAGTTAACTTCAATCCAAAAAGAGATCACTTTGGTGAAAAAACAAATCTGGTCATGTTGCCAACTTCAAAAGCTGATACAAAAATTTATGCCACCAGATAAAGGCAGAATGCACCAATTATCACATTAAAAAAGTGGAAAACCTTCTACGCACCAACCCACCCGCACTTTCTACAATTTTGTATACAACAAACTAAAAGACTCAAGGTCCATCCCACCCCTGAAAGGACCTAATGGTAAAGACTGTAATGATGACACCATTAAAGCAACCCTCTTTAACACATTCTTTGTCTCAGTATTTGTAAACAGCAATGGATCATGCCCAGTATTTCCTAGTCGAACCACAGACAACTACAATGATCTAATAAATATAGATTTTACAGAAGACAATGTTGAAAAAGCATTACGCAATCTAAAGCCATCTCTATCTGTTGGACCAGACAGAATATGTGCCTACTTCTTAAAAAAGCTATCCGCTGCCATAGCCAAACCTCTAAGCATAATCTTTGAAAAAATTTTCAGGACCAGCTCTTTGCCAAACCTATGGTCAATAGCCATGGTCATCCACATTTTCAAAAAGGGAGACCCCAGCTTAGTTGAAAATTACAGACCAATCTCCTTATGCTGCATCACCTGTAAAGTCATGGAATCAATTATTAACCATTCCATTATCCTCCACTTAGAGACAAACAACCTACTCTCAAATAAACAATTTGGTTTCAGAAAAAAACTATCCTGTAATCTGCAACTCTTACACTGCAAAAACATATGGACTACACAACTCGATCAAGGCAAAACAATAGACGCAATCTACATAGACTTCTGTAAAGCCTTTGATTCAGTGGTACATGACAAACTACTATTAAAACTAAAATCTTATGGTATCTCTGGACACCTGCATAACTGGATAGAAGCATTCCTGTCAAACAGACAACAAATGGTCAATATTGGAAACATCCTATCAAATTCTGTACCTGTCAACAGTGGTGTCCCTCAAGGCTGTGTTCTAGGTCCAACTCTCTTCATATTCTACATAAATGACCTCTGTGATCATATTAAGAGCAATTGCATTCTCTTCGCTGATAATGTAAAGCTATTCAACACTACAGATAATTCTGCTACCCTTCAAAAAGACCTTGACTATATATCAGAATGGTCAAACAAATGGCAACTTCAAATCTCAACAAATAAATGCTCTGTCTTACATATTGGCAAAAAAAATCAGAAAATAAAATACAAGCTGAATAGTCAAGACCTTGTTGATGATCCAAACTCTGTCAAGGACCTTGGAATACTCATCTCTAATGATATAAGTGCTAGAGCCCACTGTAACTACATAGTCAAAAAGGCATTAAGAGTTGTTAACCTAATCCTACGTAGCTTTTTCTCTGGTAATATCACACTACTAACTAGAGCATACAAAACATTTTCTAGACCAATACTTGAATACAGCTCACCAGTCTGGAACCCACATTACGTATCTGATATTAACACAGTAGAGAAAGTCCAGAAATATTTCACAAGAAGAGTTCTACACTGCTCTACTCATTGCAGAATACCTTATGCCACCAGACGTGAGGTTCTAGACCTAGAAAACCTAGAACTACGCCGTCTTCGATCTGATCTAAGTTTAGTATATAATATCATACATTGCAATGTCCTACCTGTCAATGAATACTTCAGCTTCAACCATAACAATACAAGAGTACACAATAGATACAAACTCATGGTTAACCGCACCAAACTTGATTGCAGGAAATACGACTTCAGCAACAGAGTGGTCAATATCTGGAATACTCTACCTGACTCTGTGGTTTCTTTCCCAAATCCCAAAAACTTTAACCTTAGACTGTCTACTATTGACCTCACCCCTTTCCTAAGAGGTCTGTAGAGGGTGTGCATAAGTGCACTAACATGCCTACTGTCCCTGTCCTATTGTTTTTTTTTTATTTTCTTATATGTATCCATGTATTTATAACTATGTTTGAATGAAATAGAGTGACAAGTTTCCTCCTGTGGAATTTTTTAATATTATCAAGTATTTTCCCTCAATGCTGCTTCTTTATATTCCTCATTTTAAAACTGATCCTATTGGTATACTAATCTTCAAGACGAAATATACATTGGCTCAGGCTTAATTTGTATCATTGAATTATTCTATCATGGTACACAGTCAATGGCTTGGGGGCTGAGAATATTCTGACACAATCTGTGTTCTCAGTGTCAGAAAGAAACACTAAATTATTAGCATTATCTTCATGCAGGCTGGCCCACAGAATCCCTACTGTGTAACATATAACAGATAATTGTAAGGTCCAGATAAATGCAGTTTATTATCTGCAGATAACAAGCAAGGAGAATTAACGTCATACTTTCACACCTGCAAATCTTTTTATCACCATCTAAGGATTTTTAGGTATGAATTAGACCATAATAGAGAAGAGTGTGTTCTTAAATAACATATTTTGTACTGAATCTCTTGGAAACAGTTGAGCTCCTGTCTTCCTTTTTTAATTCCCTCTTTGACATCTTGATTTTTGTTATAAGGCAGCATAAATAATGTCTTAAGAACCTTATCCTATCCATTAGAATTATTCAGATTATGATACTGATTGTTAGTGGTCTGTAAACTTATTTAAAGGACACTGCTCAAAGTGTTGAAACTCTGTTTCATTTAAAAAAACTTGTTCGGGCCACTCTGAGAGACTCACAGCATGATATGATCCTCCATGTGTATGGATTTCCACTAGATTTGTGGTATTGTAAGCTATTCAGAGTTGCTTGATAGTGAGATGGGCAGCAGCATGCAAATTTAAGTTCCCTGTGAGAAGGAGGCATCTGAAAATTCTCATCTATATGCACTAATCCCTAAAAAATAAACAGAGATGGGATGCATAAAGGGGGGAGTTCTACATTATATTTCCAACAAAATGGGAAAAGTCTTTCAGGAATAGAGAAGTCTGAAGGACATGTGTTTATTCATAAATGATATTATCTTCCTATCCACTCTATCACTGCCTCCAGTGCCAATCAATATTTTTGTGGCCTGGGGTAGTGATGTATATTAATGTTGCTTCCTTCTCATAAGCAGGCTTAAATTTGTATGCTGCTTCCCATCTCACTATAAAGCAACTCTAGCTGGCTTACAATGCCATAAATAACAGAATAAAACAACCACAGGATTAAAACATTGAACATTAAAAGTTAAAACATTAAAATTAATATAAAAGTGGATAAAAACAATGTGTAAACAGAGAGGAGGTCTTCTATTAATCTACTAGTAGTCTGAGCACATCAGCCAAGGTATTTATACAAAAGATGCAAAATTAACTACCTATATGAAAATGAGTTCTAGGTAGGAGTAGATGAGGTGCCATGGATCCTGGGCAAAGTCCAAATGAATCATGGAGCTGGGTAACAGGAAGGACACAGTGAGAGAATGAATCCCTAAAGGGTTCAAGAGATACAAAATTTGTGGCTCATTCTTTCAGATTTCTGATTCCAAGACAAAGACTGACTGACTGCTAAATCCATTCTTCTGACACAGGGATTGTATAAACATATTTGGAATCAAACAATATCCTGCACTGAGATGGTATGAATAATTCAGGAGTATAGAATTTCCACCAAAACTGATTAATTTAAACCTGCCATTATGGTTCATTACAAGATGGCCGGTCACCATTGTTTATATTATATATTATTATATTATATTTATATTATCCTTTCCCCTTTTAAGACCTGTGTTGGTACAGTGGTGAGATTGCAGGCTAACTTCGCTGACTGCCAGCAGTTCAATTCTGACCAACTGAAGGTTGACTCAGTCTTCCATCTTTCAAGGACTCAAATTGTTGGGGACAATATGCTGACTCTGTAAACTGCTTAGCGAGGGCTGTAAAGCAGTGTGAAACAGTATATGAAGTACTGTTCATATACTAACAGTACTAAGTACTATTGCTATTTAATATTTTCAGTCTTATTGCAAAGAAATTACTGAATGGTTATTGTTAGATTTTAAAAAATATATTATTTGCTAATTACTATCATGTTTTCTTCCATGTGTTATTTGTAGGTCTCCTTACAAACTATCCCTTCCTCTATTTTTTTTTCTCACAAGGACTTTGTGAGAGACAGTAGGCTGAGAAAATGTGATTGGTCCGAAGTTCACCCAGTATACTTCAAAGCTGTATCTTCAATATCCTAGTTCAGCATCTTAACTAGGATGGAATTCTTAAATAAGTCAGTATTTATTACTGAAATCTGAATATTCAAAAAGTAAACACCACTAAAAGAATTTATTGCCATGTCTGCAGATTTATGCAGGCTTGTAGCCTCCAATTGTTTCATTTCTTGGAAGAATTCATAAGAATCTAGTGGATTTCCCCCCCAGTCTTTTCAAAATCAATTTAATAAACCTTTGAACTGAGACATATTAACTTAATAAACAATATTTATTGATGCCATTCTAGCCCACTTAAGAGACAGGATCTTTAATATAATTTGTTTGTTAGTCCATAAAATAACTGATGTTATTCTGCCAATTCATTAAACTTTGTGCAGCAGTAAATATTGGCAGAGTTTGAAAGAGCTAGAGGCTACTTTTCAATAAGAAGTAAGAAAATATTTTTTCTGGAGAGTTTTCAGTGCTAATTCTTCAGATCTTAAAGCTATTTATTATGGGGTCCCATGTTAAAGCCTGCACTCTGAATGGTTCTTGGAAATCAGTTAGCACTCAATCAGTAGCCTGCCTTGGATAGTAAGAGATTATGGTTGTTCTCACCCACTAAAAAGCTTTGTATCAATTGTGTCTGTTTGTCTATCTATCTATAATATATATGATGCTGGACAGCTATCAACACATGATAAAACTGACACAGATAAATAGAATAAAAGCATTGAGCTGTGATTAAAAAGAACATGCAAAATCATACAAACCAAACTCATCTAACATCCAGGCCTGAGGCAAGAAGTAGCATCCAGATGTGTAGGACCCTGCAGGATACCAACAGATTTGCAGCTTCATGGATTCTGGGAGGGAATGGTATTCTTCCAGGACAGGTGCTGTGGTAGAAAGGGTCCTCTTAGATGACCATCACAGAGAGACCTGAAGGATATTGCTCTCGAGGATATGGTGGGACAGGCAAAAACAATGGGAGACAGGTAGTCCAGCAAATAACTCAATCCTATTAAGCTTTTGTAAATTATAACCAGCACCTCGAATATTACTCCAAAGCCTACTGGAAACCAATGCAGTTTGCAAAGCAGTGGTGACGGATGGGCATAGCATGATACTCCTTATGCATGTGTTGCTACATTCTGACAAGTTGAAACTTCAAAATACTCTTCAAGGGTATCTACATGTAGAACATATTGCAGGGGTCCAAAAAGGGACTAAGGCAACAGGGACCATCAACAGAGCTTCCTGCTCCAGATAGAGCTATAATTGAAGCACCAGCCAAAACTGGGTAAAAAACTCTTTGCCATGGCTCCTTTGCTTCTCTAGCAGCAGTCATAAATCTAGAAGGAGCCCTAAGAAACCACAAGATATAGACTAGATCTTTTATGAGAAATACTATCTGATGCAAAATTATATCTAGAGCAGATAAGGAGCCTGATGGTTTCTAGACAAACAATGTTTCCATCTTGTAGGGATTTAATTTCAGTTTGTTCCTTCCCATTCAGTCTATCTCAGCCTGCGAGTGCCAGTCAATAGTTTCCTAGCTTGGGGCAGTGATGTATATTAATGATTTCTTTCTCTCCCAATCAATAGATTATTTTTCCCAGATCTTTATGCAAATGTTAAAAGACAAAGGAGAGATGTATTTAGTTTTAATTTGAAACAAAGGAGAGGTTGAGTTCTGCTTCCCTATTGCCACTTTCAGATGCAACTGGTTTAGGAAGGAGCAGGACTATTGTAAAATAGTGTTCCCTCCTACAAACCCTCATAGATAGTTCAGAAGAATTCCAGGGTCAGTTATATTGAAGGTTCTAGAAGGTCTGGATGAGACAAACCCTCCCCATCCAAGTCCAGATGAAGGTCATCAATCAGAATGATTAGGACCTAAATCCTGACTGAAAGATATTCAGACCTAGAAACATACTTATATTGTTACTGAAAATTTAATAGAATTTCAGAAACCTTTTAATACTACCACTAGCAATGATGGGAGGAAGGAAGATAGGCAACCATCTACCAGATCGTGCCCAATAATTGCAATTCTGAATAAGAGGTTAAGCAAGGTGGAATAGAAATGACAATCAGAAACATATGGTAGCTCATATCCACAGGATCATTGAAGCATGATTGATTTTTTTGTCTGTTTTCCTAAACTGACAGGTTGTATGCTTGAGGCATAATTGAACACTGTGTGCTGCATTGCAATTTTTTATAGGTTATATGAAAATGTGTATCAGAATACAGTATCTGTATTCAGCAGTATCTTTCTTACAGTTACTTGGCAGGGGGGAATTTTATTGAAATATTAAAAGATGTCTTAATGCAAAAACAGGTGTTGTATCCTTGCAGTTGATCTACTTCCATTTTTTATTAATTATATAATGTTTAACATTGATATTTGCAGTTTCCTAACCAACTGCAGATAATTATCAAATTTCTTAAGGACAAAGTGTTTTGCAAGAAAATTAACAATGCACTTCTAAGGAAGCCTTTATTTCAGTCAGTCTGCTGTCCATAAAGTATTCTCATGAACTGAAGTATTCTCAGAATTTTTAGTTGGGCATGCAAAGTGGTTCATATGCATGTTTAAATTTATATAGTTGTAAATGTGTAATGACACTTAATTACATTTACACACCTTTATGTATGTCCAATAGGTATGTGGTAATAAGTCTACTTCAATTTTAGATTAAACCTTTGGGAAGATGATGATAAAAGAGAATATGTGTAGCTCAGCATTAAACTGTGGAGTGTGAAGAGGAAGAGGAGAAAGGTATCTAGTTGGGCAATGAAAATGACTGCAAGCAAACAATCAAGGTCAAAGAGCACCAATAACTTCACAACTTAAAAGTGCTTATTATTTTGTGCTATATCACATTTACCCTAAGCTGTTATAGAGAAAGTTAAAGCCTGGAAAAAAAGAGTACAATCAAAGGTATCAGGTCAAAGTTGGGAAAAAGTTACAAGGGAAACAATTCTTTCCTATAAAACAAATCACAGCTAAACATGCACCACAAGAATAATTTCATAGAGATAGCAACATTCATGTACTTTTCAAGTCTCTGTATAATTTCTATGGGAAGGCTTTATTTGCACTCTTCCAGACTTTAACCTTTCTCTATAACAGCTTAGGGTAAATGTGATGACATGGGAGATAGCTTATTTTTTTCCTTCTTACCCCAATACAATGGAGGAGTAGAAGCGGGCAGTCTTGGCTTCTTGGAAGACACACTAAGAAAACTTCTTTGTAACTAGCCATGCAAAAATTCCACAATATTGTGGACATTATGAAAGTAAGGCTGTTCTGAAATCATTTAAACTGTTGTCTCAAAATAAAGTTTCTCCACAAAAGTTTCTTCTTTTTTGTACTTCGGATAAAATAAGCAAGAAAGTCATTTGCCTTCTCTTGTCAGATTTTTTGGAAGAAATATCCCTATTAAAATTTTTAAAATTTTCTGAACAGGAATTTTAAAAAAAGAACAAAATGGTTCTGAAGGAATGCTATGCCTTCTTTCTTATTTGAAGAGTAGTCTGCATGCTGCAGTACAAAATTAAGAAAGAAAAAACGAAGACCATCAAGCATCTGTTTTATTTTGAAAAAAATTCAACAGTTCTGAATGCATCAATCCAGGGAGAAAAATTATTCCAAGATGAAGAAAAAGTGCCAGTAGTTTAAGTTAATGAAGTCACAGAAAAGATGAAGAAAAAGTGCCAGTAGTTTAAGTTAATGAAGTAGAAAAGAGCTTGCTATAACTTAGAATGTAAATTCTGTTTGACAGCCTTCAGTCATAAATATAGACATTCAGAAGCCTATCAAAATAATAAGCCTTTTTCTAGATATATGATCATATATATTTTCTCAGATATAAAACATAATTACTGTAATGGTGAAAACATCCTCTACATTTCAGCAGAGATTTATTTATTTTATTTATTTGATTTGTCAATTGCTTACAAGATAATAGGTATAAGAATAAACATGAGTAAGAATACAGGTAATAGGTACAAATAAATGGGGACAATAGGACAGGGACAAGTAGGCATGATTGTCCACTTATGCACGCCCCTTACAGACCTCTTAGGAATGGGGTGAGGTCAATAGTGGATAGTTTAAGGTTAAAGGAGTGGGGGTTAGAAGATGTAACAGCAGAGTCAGTTAGAGTATTCCAGGCATTGACCACTCGGTTGCTGAAGTCATACTTTCTGCAATCAAGTTTGGAGTGGTTAACATTGAATTTGTATCTGTTGTGTGCTCTTGTATTGTTACGGTTGAAGCTGAAGTAGTCATTGACTGGTAGGACATTGTAGCAGATAATTTTGTGTACTACACTTAAATCCAACATGATGGTATACTAGAAAAAGATGAGCAATGCTTTTCTAATTGTTGAATTCTCATCTCTAGGAAATTTAGCCAGCAAACCAATGATGAAATTTAAAGATAGATGCAGTTACCATAGTTTCTTTTATCAGGAAGAAATGAAAGTGAGACATTCAGAAGAATATTATGTACATTGTATAATGCATATAACATTGGCCTCGGGGAAGGTCCCTGAGGAACTCCCTAATGAAAAAGACAAGCAAAACCTATGATTCATCTCAGGCAAAAGGATTTATATATCCTTTTCTAAGGGCCTAATTCAGAGGTCTGTTTGTTTCTACCTTCTTGTCATTTAAACATTAAGATTCTTGACATTTAGATAATAAGCCAACTGTAGAAAATATATTTGGAGCTAAGGGTAGATGAAGAAGAATATGTCTTTATGGACATAACATTTAAAACTAATTACTGGACCAAGAGATTAGATGTGCTATCAGCTGCCAGCTGTCCCCAGACATTGCTCATGATAAAATGAGATGGTCTGATTGAATAGGAAAATGTAGCCATAATAGAAAAACATGACTAGAATATTCATAAACATAAATTTAATCTAGTTTTAGATTGATGGAGAGTATACAGTTCATTTATACTTGCAAATGCCTATTAGGACAAATTTGCAAACTTGTATTAAATTTGCATTCATAAGGTACTGTCTATTTAAAAACTAAAAAGCCACTACTGTGTATGAGAGTAAGGGGAAAATAAGTTCGATAATCCTATTGAAAGTTAAGAGAAAAAAATACGGACACGTATACTACAATCTATTGAGTACCTATTTATTTCATAAAAGTAAAATATATGGATATAGACAATTAAGTGCTCCCACTGACTAAATGGTATCTGTTTGTGACAGGAGAAAGAAGGACAAGGTTCAGGGGGGAAGGAGGGGAGAGATGTGTTTGTGTGACCTTAAAATAAAGAGTCCTTCATGTCAAACTTGACTTTGGTGACGTGCTGCCTTCAGGTTGGACTAAAATGCCTCCAAGGTCCCTTCCATCCCTATGACTTTATAATTTCTAGCAAGTTTCTAATACCTAACAGGTACTAACCATATCCAAACCTCTTCAGATCTTCAGTATTAACCAAGATTAACCAGCGTCAGAAATATTGGATTTGCTAGCGGGCCTTTCGGGACATTGGATGAATGAAAGAGAACTTAAAAAGACAATGCAGATAACAGATAATCAGAGTTGGAAGGGACCTTATAGGTCATCTAGTCCAACCCCACCACCCAAACGGGAGACCCTACACCATTTCTGACAAATGGCAGTCCAATCTCTTCATGAAGGTCTCAGGTGATGATGCTCCCACAACTTCCAAGGGCAAGCTGTTCCATTGGTTGATTGTTCTCACTGTCAGAAAGTTTCTCCTTATTTCCAGGTTAAATCTCTCTGATTATTCCTTGTCTGGCCTACAGGCGCTTTAGAAAATAGCTTGATCCCTTCTTCTCTGTGGCAGCAGTATCCAAAATAACAATGCAGTATCAAAAATAATGATTATGCCATCCAATCTTGATTTTTCCTACTCAGTCATAAAGAAAGTAGAGCAAAAAAAAGTATCTGTTATGGCACAGAATTTTGTAAGAACCTAAAATAAAAAGAAAAATATGAAAAGTGATATTTGGGAATAAATATTGGCTAATTATTTTTTGCTTAATAAATTAATCCTGAAGTAAATATTTCATTTTCCAGGCAAGAATGTCTAAGTTGACCCCTAAGTGATAATTTAGCAGAAATTATCTCTGATATATGAAAACTGGTAATTGTTACTTGTAATAATTTATACTATGATTTACATAAGTGTATCATTTTCCCCATTTGAATAAAAACCATGTTTTATGTAAATTGTTATCAAATTCATTTTCATTCATTTAATTAAAATATATTATCCAGATAAATTATTTTTATTATTTGTAGAGTCCAGACTATTATTGTATGTATTTGTTTTTATTGATATCCTGCCTTTATTATGTTGTTATAGGCAACTCAAAGTGGCAAGCTTATTTAATACTCCTTCCTCCTATTTCTCTCACAACAATAGTTCTGTGAGGTGAATTGAGCTGATCTCTCACCCTGCATGTGTGTGTGTGTGTGTGTGTGTGTGTGTGCACGCATGCACATGGCTGTTTTGAGGCACTGTTGACTTCTTGTGACTGCCTGAATTTCCTGCAGTTTCCTTGGCAAGATTTTTCAGAAGTGGCTCGCCATTGCCGCCTTCCTATGGCTGAGACAGAGTGCCTGGCCCAAAAACACCCAGCTGGTGTCTTTCATACCTCAGTCAAAAGGGACTATATTTCATAATCTCCTGATTTCTAGCCTGGTGCCTTAACTACTACACCAAACTAGTTCTCCTCTCAATTCATTGTTTTTACATAAATATCTAAATCTTTTCTTTACTTATTCCACAGTAAATATGCATTGGTTATCAGATTACAAATAAGAACAGCTCTATAGCTTTCTGTACATTTGATCGCACTGATTTTCTGGTACTCTGGGCTAATAAGGACTTGAATTTCAAACTGAGACTCTTTCTGTTCTGCCTACTAAGCTAACTGTCTGCCTAGACCTAAGGTACCAAAGACCACAGAAAAGTTCTTACAGTAAGGATATCATATCTCAGTGACAACATCCAGACAACCAGCAGATGGCAACCAAAAATGACTGATAACGTTTTTTCTGACATTTTCTGTTCATTTTTGTTGTTGCAACACAGATCTGGTTGTCCTAGTAGGCAATTAGCTTCTCTGGGTCTATTTGGTTGCTAAGATCCATTGCTTTGATAGTACATAATCAGTTAATATCATCCTCAAATAAATGTAGTCCAGATTTACAAAATGATTGCCTTCCCTCCCTCCTTCTTTCTTTCTTTCTTCTTTTCTTCCTTTTTCCAAGGAGATCAGAGTGTTATTCTGTAATGTCCCCATAATATGTACAATAAGAATACTGTGATATACTTGAGTATCTGATTTATTGACATTAATGCTGCTTCAGCTCAGTATCCTACTGCCCGCTGCCTGAAGATAATCAGTTACCATTTAAATTTTATTCACACAACTGCTCCCCTCCCCCTCCATCTTTTCCAATAAAAAACAAGATGATGTTTTGGAGATCTCTATGGAGATTATTCTCTATTTTATTCTGTATGCTACTGAAATATTACCTTAAACTGTAATCATACAACAAGAAGTACATTTAAGAAATTGAATATTGAATGTGAAATGGTCACATTCCTGGTTTTTTTTTTAAGAAGAGCATAAGACAGATGTTTCTCTACACTGACATTCAACATGAGGAAATAAGATTTTCATCAATATGTTACTTGGGAAATTAGAAAACTATGCTATGAATTCACATATTTCATCACCAAAGTTAGCATTTCTGCATAGGGGAGGCTTTCTAGATACACACATGACAACAACAACAAAATGACAACAACAAAATACAATCGGAAGCCAATAAAACCTCTCAAAACTGTTAATAACCAGAATAAAATCTAAGCATATTGATAAGCTGTCTCCATCTGATCAGAATGCAGCCACCTGTCTCAACATCTGATGAAGTCATTTTAAATTTCTTCAGTGAAACTTTATATCAATGCCAAAAACTGGCTAGCACAACCATCTTGCTGCATTGTTTCTGACAATTCTTGGCTGAATTGGCTTGGAGCCTATTTAATTATCATGGTAGACTGAATTTTTGCATCTGGCTTGAATGCTGGAGCATTTTTTTTAAATAATAATATTAAAAAATAATTTAACTCCTTTTCAACAACAGCACTGCTTGTACGTATTAAGAGATTGAGAACCAGGATTTGATACAATTTTTCATGTGTATACAAAAGATTAATATGGAGCTGCAAGAAAACCCTTTGTGCTGGTTTGTACTGAAAAGTGTCCTTTAAGGTGAATCTATAACCAAAATTATCACTAAGCAATAAAGTGCCAAAAAAACCCTCCATTTAATTATTCAAAGCAGATACTATGAATACCATATGCAAATGCATGGAAACCTGGATTAAAATATGTGAAAATCAATATGTTAATGAACAGAGAAAAATACATTTTATTATTCATTAAGTTAGCAAAAGCTCAAATACAGTTCCAGAAGTGCTTTTTCAAGAGGCAACTGGACTTTCTTGTTTTTTTTTAACATGTTTCCCTTCTCATCCAAGAAGCTTCTTCACCTCTGACTGGATGGTGGGGAATGGAAGGATTTATACTCCTTGCAGGCAGCTGGTCATTTGCATTCTTTTAGACACTCAAATGCAGTTGCATTTCCAGTCAAATCCAGGTACTTGCCTTTCATAAGGTAGTTCTATGTGAGCTACATCTCATATTGAGAAATGAGAAAATAAATTTCTTGTGGGTAGTCCAGATAAGAAACACACCAGATGTCCTATCTCTAACTCTATTGTAAAGTTATCTTACCAGAATTGCAATTCAAAGTACATCTCTCCCTCACCTCATCAAGAAACTAGGGAAGATCTCTTCTGAGACACTTCCCACACCCACATTCCTTCAGTGAGTTCAGCTGCTACTTTTTTTTAAAATTACATTTATATGCCGCCCCCTCAGGGCAGCTTACAATTTTTTGGGATACAACCAAATGCGCTCAGCAATAGCCTTCATTCCATTGTATATGTCTGCTTATTACTAAGCAGCATTTTTACAAAGTCAGCTTATTGCCCCCAACAATCTTGGGTCCTCAATTTACCTACCCCGAGAGGATGGAAGGCTGAGTCAACCTTGAGCCTGGTGGGATTTAAGCCTGCACTAATTGCAGGCAGCTGGAACTTAAGTGCTAGGCATTTAACAGCCTGCACCACCAAGGCTCTTCATCTTATTGTTGTCTAGTCTTCCTCTGGTTTCCAAAAGTCATCTCCCACATTTCATTACACTTCTCCTTGCTACAAGAATAGTGTTTTTCATTCATATATTAATAACATAATTTAGGATAAAGCAATTCAAATATAATAATAAAAATGAATTAAAATAGTATTTAAACAAAAAACAAAGTGATTACAAGGTTGTGATTGAGGGAAATAGAATCCATCCAATATTGCCAAGCTGAAGTAATAGGCATGTAACAGTATCTCAAAGATGTAATGATACTTATTTCATGAATTTCAGGGAAGAGCCCATTGCAGAGTGTGGGTATCACTATAGTGAAGCCTTTCAAGTTAGTGTAAAATGGGATGCTGCCTATTTCACACATTTTTCCTACAAATCTTAGTGGTTGCCTTGACAGGTCTCTTGTTCAGAACTTTATATGTCATAAGGAAAAGCTTGAAGCTGGCTCAGCATTGGTAAACAACACACTTTTTTCAACAGAAATGTAGAGTTTGCATCAAGACCAGATGCCTTATTCAGCAGCCTGCATTTTGTAACAGCTGGAGCTTCTGGATCAAGCTGAAGAATATACCCATAGGAGCATATTTCAAAATTTAAAATTATGGATACCAGATGAAACATAGTTAGCCTATCTCTGTCAAGAAAAAGGAATAACTGTTATAACAGCTATTAGACACTTACAGCTACAGACTTTCCTTGGGCCTCTAACAGAAATGATAAGCCTAGGAACATATCCAAATTACAAACCCGTTCTTTCTAGGAAAGTGCAACACTATTGGGGATAAAGAAACTTCCCCATTTGTTTACCTGGGAACTCAAAAACTCTGGAATAAAACTAAACAACAAATATATATAGAAACGCCAATATGGCTATCTACACTGGAAGCCCTAATGCACCCAAATTTCCTCCACTGCGGAAAAATTATGACATATGAAGATATTTTAAATGAGATGGGAGAACTGAAATCAAGGCAAGAACTGAAAGAGCAAGGAGTGGACCCGGAATGGTAGGCTTACCTACAAGTCCAATCACGATACAGGAAAGACATGAAAGATCAGGGAATTAGTAGACAAAAAACACAATTAGATGAAATACTATTGGGAGCAGATGATAAATTGATAAGGAGAATTTATAGAGTATTATTGGAATATAAATTAGAGGAGCAACAAGTAAAAGAAATGATGTTGGCATGGATGAAAGATATTGGACATGGTATAAATTTAGATAAATGGCAAATACTACGGGAAAGAAACAAAAAAATAACATTGGCCACATCGTACAAAGAAAATTTATACAAAATGTTTTATAGGTGGCACATTCCTCCTACAAAATTAGCTAAAATGTACCCAATTTTATCTCCTATATGCTGGAAATGCTCCCAGGAAAATGGATCGTACTATCAGATATGGTGGACTTGCAGGAATCTGGCATAAAATTCAGAGTTGGCTAGAAGAGATGGGTGAAATTAAACTTGAATATAAATCGGAACTTTTCTTACTGGGAATTAATATAGAGAGGTACAATAAAGATATGTTGTACCTAATAATACATGTGATTACAGCTGCAAGACTAGTCTATGCTCAAAAAAGAAAACTTAAGGAAATTCCAGATGAAGCGGAGATAATTAAAAAAATATGGACATGCACTGAAATGCATAAATTAAGGTTGGAATTAAAAAAACAAAGATGAATGTGCATATTATAAAGTATGGAAAAAGTTTTACCAATGGTTGGAAAAAAGGAAGAACTTAAAAGTTAAACTAAAATGAGATAAGGATGTTAAGATAATAGACTAGGAGTATAAAGAAGTGTTGATATTGATGTATATATTATGTAAATATATATTATTTATTATCCGAAATAACTATGTAAGACAATTAGATGTGTCAGGGTGATTACACCATGCTCACTGTCTTTTTGTTCAATAAAATTTTAAAAAAATAAAAATCTCTATTTTTTTAGAATTCCACCTCAATGTATTGCCCTTTCTCATACTATCACTAGTCTAAACATTATTGCAAAACATTCATAACTTCTCTGTTTCAGATGTTAGGGGGAGTAGAGATAAGTGTATGAATGACACTTATCCCACTCAGTATCTGCTCTAAGAAACTTTATATAAAGGCTAAATAGCGCAGTGAAGACTACTGTAAACAATATAACTGCCAGAAGGGAACCATATAATACTACTTATTGAGATACCTCTGTATTCTGAGTGTGTGAAACTATATTTATTTATTTAGACTATATGAACAAGCCTGCAGTAAAAAAATGAATTTCAGAAGTGCATGTGGCATACTGAGCAAAGTGTGTGCAACTGTACTCCTTGCAGTTTCTTGGCAAGGTGTTTTGGAAGTGGTTTGCCATTGCCCTTCCTAGGGCTGAGAGAGAGTGACTGCCCCAAGGTCACCCAAGTGACTATGTAGTTAGGCAGAGCTTAAATGGACAGTTTCTAGCCTGGTGCTTTAACCACCACATCAAAATGAGTCTCAGCTAGGCTTTGTTGCTGCTTTTTTCTGTCCCTTTTAGAACTTGCAATTCTTGCTTTCAGACCTTGATCAATTTTAGTACATTAACTCCACATAGGGAAAATTAAATCAATGTCTAAAATCACTATCAATTGAGCAGTTTACCTCATATTTATCTGACTGGCACAAAATTTTTGACTCTGCAGCATGCAACCTTTTACAAGGATCTACAAAATTGTACGAGGACTGAAGTGGCCTGTGTAAGATAGCCTGTCTAAAAGTATTCTTGGCGGAACCTAAGGCTTAGAAATTCTACATTTAGCTAGATCATGTAAGACAATTTTCTACCAAGCAAATCGCCATGCACCTGTTCATATCCATCATGTAATGAATATAATTCAAACAATCCTTTCTGTGATTGCAAATCAAAGATCCTGGGGTTCTTCAGCAGAATTCATAATTACAAATGAAACTTGGCTACTAGCTCATGGAGTAATGTGTTAGCTCTTTCTCGAATATGCAATTAGTATGCCCTGAGAGCATAATAGATCTCCAGCTGTTTCCCTACTTGTGCCGCTAAGCTTTCAACTTCAGATGATAAATGACCACTGTTATCAGGGAAATAGACAGATAGCACACAGTGGCAATCTAAATCTGATTTGAGGCAGCTGCTGTGGAAAGTCTTGCAAAAGGATGGACTATGTGTACATTGACTTAATAGTTCATTGACTTAAAACTGAATGGACTCAGGGTTGAGACTAGTCCCTTAAAGATCAGGATAAACAATTAGAACACCTTGGAGCTGATCACTTATGTGGAAAAAAGAAACATATGTTGCTCTTACTGATTATAATGGATTACTGCAGTCAAAACGAGTAATAAAATATGGCTTTTCATATTTTAGGTTTTTTAGTTTTTCATCCTACAAGTTGCATTTTTCCCAAAAAACAAACAAACAAAAACATGACTGGCTGAAGTGGAAAATTAAAATGCTTCTTAATCCTAAAACATTTCACCATTAAAATACAGTTTTAGAAATACCGGTATGATTGTTTTATAATATAAAATTATTGTCCATGGATATTGAGATTTTTAGCTGAGCTATAAACTGAAACAAGGCCAACTATAATTTTAAGATTATCTTGATATTATTTTGAGTATATTCTTCACTTTATTAAAGCTGTTAAAGCTGCTGATTTGTAAGCAATTGCTCTTTAAGAATTGCCATGTTTTTTAAAAATCAGTTAATATTTACAAGCATGTCAATTTGTTTCAAAATGTACCGTTTATATTATCATATATGTAATGTATTTTATGTATATCATTTTATTCTAGATATAATTATATATTTCTTAGACCTAATTAGAATTACTCCCAGCAAGAATATGTAGGATTGCAGGATCATAAAAAACCCTGAACAATTACTTTTGAGCAGACAATATATTAATGTATAGGGCATGGAGATAATAATAATTAGTATTAAAAAAAGACAAACATACAACTTTTGTTGAAGTATTTTCACAGCCACTTGTTTCATTAGGATCATCTGTTTTTAGATATATATTTTTTTCCACTTATAAGAACAAATTCCTGGAAACTACCGGTAAGAATGACTCATCCTACATACGTCCTCTGGGTTTTTATTACCATTATTCTGGTCAGCATGCTGACTTTCAATAATTATGGTTCAGTGACCTTGAAGCTAGAATTATCTTTTCACATTAGTTTAAATGTTCAGCTAATACACATTGTCAAAAACATTTTGTTCATCACTTTGGTGTTCTGTTTTCTTGAAACTTTTTATTTCTCCTGTGGCTTAAGGTCATTCTTTATCAGTTTGTACACATGGACATTTCATCCATAATAATTCAGAAGTGCTCTATTTGATTTGGTAAACCTTTTAGGGCAAAGGAAAGTGTTGTAAGTAAATAAATATTTGTTCTTGCTTATTTAAATATGGGAAAGAAACAAGATAAATGTGTGAATATAACTGACAAGGAAAGCTAGATAGCTTTTGAATCTCAGCACCATCAAAAGCTGGGTCCATCACATTGCTGAATTACATATGCAAAAGCAGTATATGGATCCAGTCTGTTGCAATGTTGACCATTTTTGTATTTATCTATTAGAAAGAAGCAGGCAGAGTCCATTAGAATGGGAAAATGATTCAAACAAACATTGCTCCCTCTATGAAGGCTCATTGGCCAAAGCAACTTTAATATTTCATTGCACTTATTGAACAATGGGAATGTTTTCTTTTAAATGATTTCAGCCTCTCATTATATTTTACCCACTTGCATATAATGAAGTACTAAACTTTTTTTTAAACTATTTGTAGGGAAATGTGAAAGTTTTTTTCAGATGGATTGTATGTAGATTGCTACTTCACCACATTGAATCTAGAATTCGTTTTGAATTTATTCAGTAAACTTATCTAGGCCTCCTTGAGGACTAGAAATGCCTTCCTTTGGACAGATGTCCAGAGGATTAGGCTCATTATGGATATAATACCTTCCTTAATATTTTCTATGGGAACATTGATCTTGGATTTGAGAGACTACACTTCTGATTCTGCAAGAAGTGTAGCATTATCTTTTCTTCTTTTCTTAACTTACCACAATACTTGTTCCCAGTCTGCAGAAGGGACCACAGAACTCCATTGCATTTTCTCTTAACAGCAATCTTTTAGGGCAGCATTTGCTATATTCCTAAACACTTAAGTTGCTTAAACTTCAAAATTGTAACAATACAAAAATAAAAACAGTGATGTTTCCTCTGAACAGTGGTAGGATTCAATTTTTTACTACCAGTTCTGTTGGCATGGCTTGTTGGGCATGGCAGGGGAAGGATACTGTAAAATCTCCAGTCAGAGGTGTTATTTGCCGGTTCTCCAATCTATCAAAATTTCCAGTTTGCCAGAACTGGTCAGAACCTGCTGAATACCACCTCTGCCTCTGAAGTTAAGCCAAACAAGAAAATTCAGAGATTCCAATAGTGATTTATTTTCTGAAAATCCTGGTATGGGATAGCACCCATTACAATAATATCTTGATCTAACATATCCTTTTGTCTGCTAAATTCTTCAAAGCTATTTCTTTCAACATTACTTCCTTGTGTAGGGTTGCCAAACTGAGCAGCTCAACCTTCTAATTCCTTTCTCAGATGAGATTTTTGAGTTACTGCCAAATGCTGCATTTCTATAGCTTTCAAACAACTGCCAACTCTATGCCATCTGTTAGGCTCCATGATAGTATGTTTTAGGTGGCAAGAAACAGTGAAATACTGTAACTGTATCAAGTGTCTTGAGTGCTGAAGTTTTTACAAAGGGTGAGAAGGCATAATTCAGAATTTGGAGTATCCTTCTTAGATGAACTTAAATGTTAAGATGATATTGAAACCCAGTCAGAAGTTGGCAGTGTAGCAATCAAACTCTTTGCCTCATCTAAATTTAAAAGTGGAGAACTGAAGTGGTAGAAATCTTTACTTACAAGCCCCACTGACATTCTTACAAAATAAAAAGGTGGACAGCAGCTACAGTCTAGTTATTGATTTAAATGTGTAGCTCCACACATAGGGGGATAAAGACAATTTAAACTTTGAACTAAAAAGATCAAGAAATATACAGACTCTAGGAAACAGCTAAACTAGCATTGGTTGAAAAGTTCCACTGCTTTAAATTGTTAACTTTAATTATTAAATATAATATTGATATTATTGAATGTTACTGATAATTGGATTAAACGATAATTAGAATGATCTTTGCTGGGCATTGACAGGATAATGCAATAAGAATCAGTTCATTTTAAATTAAAAAGCCTTACAATAATTATTCTCCATATTTTTATCACTTCCTTTTTTATCAGGCTGGAATTAGAATTTGGAGGATATATTTAAGACAGGACCGTCAGGTCAGCTGGCCGGATGTGTCACGCACTGGCCATGCCCACGCCCAGTTTAGCTTTTATCCATAGAATTAAATTTTATTCTGGTTTTTAGTACTGATTTAACTTACTGCTGCCTATTATAGTTTTGCTTTGGTGTTCTGGAATGGCTGGATGAAAGCACCTCACTGAATAAAATGGAACTGATTCCATGATACATGGCCCCTGCTCAAGACAAAACACTGCCACCCTCCAGCTTAGTTACTAGAATCATCAAGTGATACTCATGCTTATTTCATGTCATTTCTGTGTAGTGGGTAAACAGTTTACACTGACTGTAATAAAGATAAGGTACAGTGATGGATACGGTGGGGAAGAGCTGTACTTAAGATTTCTGGGAAAAAAATATTTCCATCTTTTTTTTTTGTTTTACAATGACAGCTCCAGTCACAGTTTCTAAAATAAACCTGGTACAAGTCATCTTGTACCAAATGACATTGATTAAAGCCTTGTTAAATGAATAAATAGCAGTTGGTAAACCTAAAACTTTTTTTTAAATAGCAAAACATTTAAAAAATTAAATCCATATTTAACAAGTGAGCAAAGCTTTATGACAGTCAAGCTGTCAAAATTGAACAAGGGTTTTTTTTTGTTTTGTTTTGTTTTAGGACAAGCACGGATACATATTTTGGCTGTCAAAATCTGTCCATTTTCCCATGAAGAGGAAGATTTATATGCTTTGTGCACATTTGAATGACAGGAAGATCTAGGCTCTATAAAGCATAAACAATCACAACAGATTTCAGGCAAGCCTAACCACTGAAGAACACATGTCAAATTAAATGAGAAGGTTTGGAATGAAGTTTAGCCCACTGAATGCATAATAACATAATCCTTCAAAAATAACACACAGTATGAAACTACACATGCTAGGAAGTAAAAGCCAAGTCTATAGGGCTACCGTATTTAGAACCATGATGTCAAGACTGAAGAAATAAGGAAGGAGATGGAAGTATCATTTTTAAACTATGAAATAAAGAAGTGGATTGGATTAACTTGAAAAAGAGAAAACTGAAGAGAGAATATCTTACCCTCTTTGAGGATGTTCTATAAAAAAAGGGAAAAACCATCTTTCTGTTGTTTCAGAATGCAGAACAATAATGGAAGAACAATGAATTTAATATTCTAGAAGGAATATTCTAGAAGCTCCTGAATGAATGTTAACAGATCAGCATTAGGACTCATTATATCAAGAGGAGAGCAAGTTACCCATCTTGGATGTGTTCAAGCCAGATAGATCTCTATAGCAGATGCTACAATAGAGGAGCAAATTAGACCTAATGGTCTAAATGGTTCATTAAGCTCAAAGATTCGAGGATTCCATTACTTAATTCTTTGACTGTAACACTTTGTCTAGCATTGTACTTACAGTTTCCAAAATATGTTCCGTTTTGCCTGAACCATAGTTAAAACGCTCAGAAGCCATAGCGCAGTGCCCCGATGAAATTTATCTAATGCATCCATTATCTAAGCCATCATCAATTTCCATATCTACTAGCCAAACTAAATTACCAGCCATATTTCTTCAAAGCTGTTAAAATAGGAGGATGATATAAAAAGAATTATGTTAAAAAATGCCATCTTCAGCATTATTTGTTGTTATAAATAACCACAGATTATTTGTTGTTCACACATAGTGTGATCAGAAATTATGAAAGCAAAAGGCTAATTTTGCTTTGCACAAAGAAATACAATCAAAAGAGCTACCTCTGTCCTTGGTGTTCTTGACATCTCACCCACTTTCAATTCCATCAGTCGTGGTAGTCTCCTGGAGTGGTTCTGAATATTGGGGGTAGCTGGCACAATGTTATGCTGCTGCTTGATCCTTCTTCTGGGGTTGATTCAGTTAGTGTTGATATGGAAAGAGAAGTGCAGCCCATGTCTCCTATTATTTGAGGTGCCGCAGGCTTAATTCTTTCTCCTTTTCTGTTTAACATCAGTATGAAGCTGCTAGAGGAGGAAATCTGTTAGTTTGAGATAAGAAATTCATGAGAAACAAATGGGGATTTTTTAATACAATATTTTTTCCTCAGATGGTTTCGTATTTATCCAAATGAATTAGCAAACCAAATGAATTAGTTTTTCTTGAAATATAATCCATATTGCAGTAGTGAAGTTGCAGTGACCATCTCTATTTTCTTTCATTTAACAAAATAAATTATGAAATTGAAAAATTTTGGCGAGCCAGCTACCATAACTCTTCAGAATTTTCTCTTTCCTTCTTTAGACATATGCGACTCTTCCAACTTTTCATCATAAGTTTTTTCTTATAGGCCCCTAATCTTTCCAGGATGAAGGAGAAATGCCTGGAATCTACTATGGCATAGCATTAGAATAAGGCTGCAAGATCCAGATTCGAATCCACTCTCACCTACAGAAGCATCTAGAAAATACACATGTACTTTCTGTAACTTTAAGACTTAGAATTCTTTATCTATGCTTCTATTCTGGTTCTAAAAGAATATTCAAATGTGCTTCTACATTTATTTCTACTAATGTATACATTTTTGCATGCATTTCCTTAGCATACATAACTTTTGATATTTCATGTGCCCTTGTGTTTGCCTGTTTAGATCAGAAAACCACTTGACAAATATTAGATTGGAAGTTTGGTTTGTTTTTATTATTGTAAAATGCATATAAGGCACATTTTATGGGGCCATTGTCAGGTGAGCCATCACTTAGTCCCAGGCATTTCTCATGAATAGAACAATTTCAGGTAGGAAACTGAACAGATGCTCACTAAATTAAATTATTATTTCCAAACTCATTCTTAAGCAGTCTGAATGATTCACTCATTACCATCAAACAAATAATATAAAAGTTAATAGATTTAAGTGAAACACCAGTTTATCACAGAAAATTCTTTCACCCAGCTCCTTAAAGCAACAACACACTAAGATGGACATTTTACGTTAAGTGTTAGGCATTTTTTAAATAAATGCTATGCCAGGTGTAACAAGACAGTCTGACATTAGAGAAATAATGGAAAAATCAATCACTACAATGAACATGGTAGAACAAATGCAATGTTTTCAAACATCTACCACTGTGGCCTTTCAAAATTCTTTCACAATTATGTTTCTTTTATGTGCAAACTAAAGATTGTACCATGGGATTGGGAACTACTTAATATTTTTTTTCTAGCTGTTCCATATAGGGATATCGAATTTATTTCAGTGACTATGACTCATCAATGTTTTCTGCCTTGTATATGCCTATATACCCAGATATTCCTATGATGAGTCAATGTCTTTGCAAAAGGCATTTCTGAATGCAAATTACTGTGGCCATAGACCTAATTATCTAATATCCAGTGGTAGAAGATGCTAATAAATAATATGTTTATTTATGTGAATTATTCCTCTTTAACATGAACTCAAATGGAGTTCTGGGTATTATTAGTTATTAGTAATAGCTTTAGAATAGATAATTATTAATCCATGTAAATCTAATACCTTATTTGTTTATTAAACATTGCTGCTTCAATCAGTTTTTACTCTAAATCACATTAATACTACTAATAAAAAATAATCAGCTTCAAAACTGCCCATCTAGATCTCAGTAACTGTAGGAGATGACCAGGATGAGCCTGAGGGAGGGGTAAAACATATCATCAGTCATGAGTCCCTGTGTGGCCATAAGAGATCTAAATTCAGCCAATTCTTTATGCTTATTGGAACTGCCTGAATCTCCTGATTTCCCCTGCACTCAACAGTAAAATGATCTATATTCTCATGTACAACCAAATCATCTTCCAAATAAATTTGTATTCAGTAGCATCAGCTAGAGGCAAAGATATTTAGCAATCCAGATATCTGGTTTCCAAGATGAGACCAAAAGGTCAGGAAATTGTATGAAAAGAACAAGTGGAATGGGAGGACAAAGTTAAATGTGTCATCAGCTTAAAATCTTTATGTCACCACAAATGATCCAAGTCCATCCTCCCCCCTTGAATTCTGTTGACCCTTATCTAGTGTCAGTTTAGTGCTGACTATTAGCTGATTAGATTCTTGTGTATAGGGTTGAATACATATTCTGTGCTGCAATTTAACATATGTATCTGATCCTTTGCACCTGGCAAAAACAGAATTGACATCAAGATATCATAATAGTATAAATTAAGTGTATTTTGTATTACAGGATAACCCAAATTAAAAATATCTTTATGCTGACTGAGCATCTCAAGAAATGTTAATAAAGGGTTGACTTTTAACTTGGTTATTGAGCCAAGGCAGCACAGGGTTAGAATGCAGTACTGCAGGCTAACTTCTGCTGACTACCGGCTGCCAGCAGTTCGGCAATTCAAATCTCATGGGCTCAAGGTTTACTCAACCTTCCATTCTTCTGAGGCCAGTAAAATGAGGACCTAGATTGTTGGGAGCAATGTGCTAACTCTGTAAACTGCTTATAGAGGGCTGTAAAGCAGTGTGAAGCATTATATAAGTCTAAGTGCTATTGCTATTATGTTGAGATAAAAATGGTTAGAGGACATTTATTCATATGATATAGGCTTGTCCTATTCTTGCTCCATTTGATTTTATACCAATTATAATATATTAATATAGTTTTACAAAATTGAGTGTGGTTTAAGGATATGATGTACCTATGAATTATAAAAAAACTTGGAACTTATTACAATAAGAATATAGATTTATTGAATGGGGTGGTGTAGCAAAAAAGGAGATCTCTTTTAATTGTTGTAAAGGGTAATCCCAATTTTCAATCTTGAGTTGCCAATCTTTCTGTTTATGAGCTAGCTGTAAAGTAATATATCAAAATGACTGATTAGTATTACTACAAATTATAACATTATAATCTAATCATTTAAAAATTAGGCTGATTTCCCACCTCTCCCCATATACTAGACAATATATTTTAGCTGTCCTTTTTTCTTATTTTCTTTTTGTGTTTTTTTCTTTTTTTCTTTTTCTTCCTTTCTCTCTCTCTCTCTCTTTTGTATATTAAAGAAATAAGAGAATAAGAATATTATTTCAAAAAATAAACAAACCACATCACAATATTAGGTGCACAGATACAAATCTTGAAACTGTGTGAAATGCTAGGTCTTCACTTTTTGGTTGCTACCCAAGTGACTCCTTCCCCTAGTTATTTCTTGACTGATTACTTAATTATTTCTATCTCATTCTCTCTTTATCGAGAATATGAACTTTGCAAGTTTCATCAAAAATTGGAGACAAATTGCTTGAGATTAAGAAAAATCCTAGAGAAATGTATTAGGGTTTGATGCTCAAGGTCTTAAAAAACCCTTTTCAATTTTACTGCCTTCAATTAGGTTTGTGATGTCATCAACTGCTTTATTTTCCAGAAAGGACATAACTTGAGATTGATGAGAAAAGGGGAAGGAGAAGTGGGAGAAAGTAAAACTGGTTGTACCGACTAGCATTTGAAGCAACAACATTTGAAGCCACATATCAAACTAGAGAATATGATAATATAGTAATCTCATGCTCAGAAACAGTATGGTATCATATGCTACTGATATATGCTGAGGAGGAATTGAAAGGATAGTAACTTTTATTCCCTTCCTGAAGCTTCTGTTGGGTCACTGTGAGAAGTAAGATCCTGAAGTGGCTTAGTCTGGTTTATCAGAGTTGTTCATATGCTTCATTCCAAACATGTAGTCTGGATTTTCTTTCTTTTTTAACCAAAATACAAGTTAGACTGTGTTTTTCTCTGTTCTTTTATTCAGCTGAATGATTTAGGAGAGTTGACTGTCATTTCAGTTCAGTATTCACAATGCCTATTGATCCAATAACTAGATTTATAGGGGAATATTTTGTTTCCTGAACCTATTAATCTCTTCAGTGGGATCATCAGGCAATTTTACCATTATTGTAGCAAAGCTGTGTCTACAATAAGTGCTTGGCAAGTTCCATGAATAACCAGTTTAGAATCTTGGGCTAAATACCTCTTTACTAGAAGACCATTGAATAGATAATTTGGTCTAGGAGTCCCTTGTGGATTTTACTCTGCTAATTGTTGCTGACTACAGGGAGTGTGCTCATCTCTAGTTCAAGGCCATTGAGCCAGCGCTGTCCAAAGACATTTCTATTGACATGTGGCCAGCATGACATCACAGAGTGCTGTTACCTTCCCATTGAAGTGGTATTTATTTATCTACTCTCATTTGCATGCTTGTGAACTCCTGGGTTGACAGGAGCTGGGGCAAGGGCAGAAACTCATTCCATTGTGTGGCACTCAGGTCTCGAACCTGGGCTGCCAGCTTTTCAGTCTTAACTACTGACCCACTGCACTCCCCGATATATTAAATTTGGCATAAATTTGGTCTAGATAAGACATGAAATCTTACATGCCACTAGACATCACCATTGCTTTTGTAGCTTTGCAGGAAAAGTTTCCAAGCAGTAGTTGAAGAAGAAAAAGAAGGAACTAAGCTAAATGCTGAATTAATTTCCCTTTTCTATAAAATACATTTGATATAGGGAAATGTCAAATTAAATTGGGGCAGTGTTTCTTTCAAATGCTGCTGTATCAGACTGTAGAATGATCTCATCTCCAAGTGTTTAAAATATTATGCTTTTCTCTAGCTGTATTTTGACAGTGGATCATGTAGTCAGACATCATTAGCTAGAAGCAAGCTTTACTTTGGTCACTTTCTGAAACACATTTCATCACTCATGTCATGCTATCCAACTGATTAATTTCTCACAGCTCCTCTCCCACTTTCCTATTTTCACAAACTCTCTTATTGACAGGAAACTACTTTTCATTCTTTATAAATCAAAAATATTTCAAGAGTGAATTCCCTCTATTTGCAAAGGTTTTTCCGTGCAAGAATGTTTGGAAAAAATAAAATTAGCTAATGCGTTACATAGTAAACAACCTCTGAAGATCAAACATAGCAGCAGAACTTGTTCCAAAAAGCAAAATATTTTTTTAGAAAAGTTTAAAGGAAAAAAATGGAAATGAAAAGGAGCAAACAACCTAGCATTCTGGACTCTGAACAGCTACAACAAGAACCTGAGGGAAATCCATGTTAGGCATTACAGGTAATGACTCTTGAGATGCATTCTTGGCATAAATGTGGATTATAAACACCTAATGTAGAATACAAATGAAGCAAATATTTCTTAGAAAAGAAGAAAATGTTTTCACCATTTGCAAGAAACGCATACTAGAAAAAAAAGTATATAGGTAGTCTTTGACTTATGACCAGTCAAGTTAAAAGAAAGTTTTAAGGTGGATAATAGGACATTTGGAACTGAGCAGCAGAATACAGAATTTGAGTTGAACTATGAAAAAAAAGGTGAACATGTAATTGCTAAAATGTATAAACTTTTATTGAAAGTTGAAATGGAAAAAGAACAAGTGAAAGATTATAATAAATGGGCTAAGAACTTTGGGCATAGCATATTAAGGGAACAATGGGGATATATGTGGTTACAATGATTGAAATTTACATTATGTAATAACTTAATGTTTAATAAATGATGCACTGTTGATATATGACTTCAGAAAAAATGTCTCGAATTATTAATGTACCTTTGATTTATGTTGGAAATATGTGTAAAGGGTTATTTTATCATGCTTGGTGGTCTTGTAAAAAAAGCCAGAAATTTGAGTTCAAATACATATAATGATACAAAGAATTTTAAAAATCAGCATTCAACTGAAACCAGAATTTTCTTGCTAGGATTAATGAACAATTAGAAAAGAACCATGGAAAATTATTTTTGTATATGACTATGATGTGAGACTATTATATGCACACAAAAAATGGAAAGTGTCTGAAACATTCACATTACACAGTTGATTGGTTAAGATTACAGAACTAGCACAGATGCCAAAATTAACTAGTTTGATTAGAGAAAGGACAATAACTGTATTGATTGGTGACTGGAAACTCCTTAAGGATTTTTTTTACTAAAAAAGAGAAAAATGAGCTTGGAGACCAGAAAGCATAGCTTATGGAAGGAAAAAATATATAATATTGAGAGATGGTAAAATATATCTGTAATTGCTTCTTCTTTAGAATCTTCCCTTCCATTTTCCTCTTTACACCATGGATCAAATTTGGGCTTAGTACTGAGTCCTGTAAGCAATCATTGAGAAAGTATAGAAACTCACTCAAACTCAACATTTGGGCCACTGTCTCCATTTCTTCCACAAAATTTCATTCTTCCTGGTGAATATACAAATTTAATATTTTTTCTCCCTCCCTCCCTCCCTCCCTCTCTCAAATATCTTCTATCATCCATCAATCTTTTATCATCTATTTTTCCACTTGTCTATATCTGTCTCTGTCTGTCTATCTGTCATCTATCTGCTCATGACATCATGACAACCATTGTCCTCTCTCCTTGGACTGATAAAGAAAGAACTTCATTTCATTGAAATTTAATATATCGCTCCATCTGACCATAATTGCCCTTAAAACAATGAGTCTTCCTGCTTCCTCATTTGTCAAACTCCTAGCATTAAATTCTTAAGTTATAATTAAAGTGAATAAGGAAATTGTTCTGCCTACAAGAGCCTCATTATTCTAAGCTGATTAATGCTACTTCAGACTCCACATTGAGAACGGAAGCTATAGAATTTAAGAAGCAGCAGTGGCTTTTCTCTGAAATTTTCTGCAATCTTTTCGATTCAGTGAGGGAATATAGTTTAGTATTCCATCACTAAGGAAGGCTTAAGCCATCTGATTTAGATAAACAGCGCTCCATTTAATTCTTTAGATTTGAGATGGGGAAGTTTTTTACAAAAAAAAATCCCACCCCACATATGTGAAGGAACTAATTACTCTTGGTCGTTGTGAGTTGCACTTATTTTGTATGTGGATTCATCTGGCTTTGAACAGAAAAGGCTGTAGGGTTTATGGGCAAGTGGGTGGTAGAGTATGTTAATCAACATACATTCATATAAATCCATATTATCCTATAAATTTGGAAAAAGAGCTTGGCTACTAAAGATGTTCAGGGCTCTTGAGAAAGCAATAATGCCAAAGCTTTTCAAAGAACTTTGAAGTTGAAGTTTTGTAAGCAATATATTTTCTTAAGATAGTTAAAAAGGGTACTTCCTATAGACAAAGAAAAGTGTTAATGGCTAACGTGACACAAAATGTAAAACTTCTGAAATGGAAAAAAAATAAAGGAATTGGATTACATTTCTTGGACACATAGATAAGACCAATTGCTTATTCTTATATAGGCCAATGTTATGCCTAATGCAGCTTTTCAAAAACTTTGCTAGAGGTATTTCATACATACCTGCTATCTTTAAGTGAACTGGAGGCCTTCTGCATATGAATATATACATTCAGTCACTGGGCTACAACATTCAGGTTCTGTTTTTATATGAGAAAAAAATATCATATAGAAATAAAGTAGATCAAGATTCTACATATTAGAAAGGAAATCAGTGAGTCCCACAGGTCGCTCTGAGTGGATAGTAGTCATTTTCTCTCCACTGAAACTCCCATCTCAAACGCATGCTTTACCTGTTTTGCATAGAACATGTATCAATTATGCAGAATGGATGCAGTAAACTATTTCCATCCTTGACTGCACTATTTTTTTTATTTTTTATTTTTATTTATTTATTTGATTAGTCAATTGCTTACAAGATAATAGGTATAAATATAAACATAGTTATAAATACATGGATACATATAAGAAAAAAAAACAATAGGACAGGGACAGTAGGCATGTTAGTGCACTTATGCACACCCCCTACAGACCTCTTAGGAAAGGGGTGAGGTCAATAGTAGACAGTCTAAGGTTAAAGTTTTTGGGGTTTGGGGAAGAAACCACAGAGTCAGGTAGAGTATTCCAGATATTGACCACTCTGTTGCTGAAGTCGTATTTCCTGCAATCAAGTTTGGTGCGGTTAACCATGAGTTTGTATCTATTGTGTGCTCTTGTATTGTTATGGTTGAAGCTGAAGTATTCATTGACAGGTAGGACATTGCAATGTATGATATTATATACTATACTTAGATCAGATCGAAGACGGCGTAGTTCTAGGTTTTCTAGGTCTAGAACCGCAAGTCTGGTGGCATAAGTATTCTGCAATGAGTAGAGGAGTGTAGAACTCTTCTTGTGAAATATTTCTGGACTTTCTGTACTGTGTTAATATCAGATACGTAATGTGGGTTCCAGACTGGTGAGCTGTATTCAAGTATTGGTCTAGCAAATGTTTTGTACGCTCTAGTTAGTAGTGTGATATTACAAGAGAAAAAGCTACGTAGGATTAAGTTAACAACTCTTAATGCCTTTTTTGCTATGTAGTTACAGTGGGCTCTAGCACTTTGATCATTTGAGATGAGTACTCCAAGGTCCTTGACAGAGTTTGGATCATCAACAAGGACTTGACTAATCAGCTTGTATTTTATTTTCTGATTTTTTTTTGCCAATATGTAAGACAGAGCATTTATTTGTTGAGATTTGAAGTTGCCATTTGTTTGACCATTCTGATATATAGTCAAGGTCTTTTTGAAGGGTAGCAGAATTATCTGTGGTGTTGAATAGCTTTACATTATCAGTGAAGAGAATGCAATTGCTCTTAATATGATCACAGAGGTCATTTCTGTAGAGTATGAAGAGAGTTGGACCTAGAACACTGCCTTGAGGGACACCACTGTTGACAGGTACAGAATTTGATAGGATGTTTCCAATTTTGACCATTTGTTGTCTGTTTGACAGGAATGCTTCTATCCAGTTATGCAGGTGTCCAGAGATACCTTAAGATTTTAGTTTTAATAGTAGTTTGTCATGTACCACTGAATCAAAGGCTTTACAGAAGTCTATGTAGATTGTGTCTATTGTTACGCCCTGATCGAGTTGTGTAGTCCATATGTTTTTGCAGTGTAAGAGTTGCAGATTACAGGATAGTTTTTTTCTGAAACCAAATTGTTTATTAGAGAGCAGGTTGTTTGTCTCTAAGTGGAGGATAATGGAATGGTTAATAATTGATTCCATGACTTTACAGGTGACGCAGCATAAGGAGATTGGTCTGCAATTTTCAACTAAGCTGGGGTCTCCCTTTTTGAAAATGGGGATGACCATGGCTAGTGGTTTGGCAAGGAGCTGATCCTGAAAGATTTTTCAAAGATTATGCTTAGAGGTTTGGCTATGGCAGCACTATTTCTATTTGCTAAATTCTTTCATTATCAATAACCTTAGTTATGCCTATGAAGCCATTAATGATTAATTCATCCCCAAATAGTAATGATGGAGCCTATAATGAATAATACAAATGAGGTTGTTTTTTTTCTCAAAAATCCTTTGCATTTAGCAGCAACTCTCTTTTTATTTTTTTATTTTTAAATTTAACCATTGTTAATATGTAAATTTACAGTAGTTAATAACCCCCAAAAGGGAAGAAGAAAGTCACCCTTGGGTTCTATTTAGAAAATTGGAAATGAAGGATGATTAATGCATTGATATTAGAAGCACTCCCTTCTTACAGCCTGACTATTGTCTTCTTTTGGCCAGCTGTTCCTATATTCTTGTTTATTAGTACTGGAGCATCTTCAGAGAATTTCAAGGACAAACAATATTACATTTTATCTTCAGCATCATCAGACTGTGGTATTTCTGGGGTTTTTTTCACTGTTTGCACAAAATTAGACATACCTCACCCAGCAGATTTAAGACAGGAAGGAAAAAATAAATGTTCATCCATGAAACACTTTTCCCCAAACATTGTTTCATCCATTAGATATGGTACCTTTTTCTTTTACGTTTTGTCTTTGGTAAAAATAGGAAACCCATTAGCTGCCTATATTCTTCTGTTTAGTACCTTCTGAGATGGAAATTGTTCTGTTTTCTAGCCTGGAAACATTTCTCCACTCCAAAATACCCAGCAACCCCTCTGTTAAAGTCCAGTATCAAAATGACTCCACTTACTACCTGTAAATTGAAAACAAAAACAAATTATATTCCAACAAGACCCATCCCTTTGCAAGAAGTTGAAGTACAAATGTTAATGATCTCTGCCATACAATTGCAATGCCTGATTCAAACTCAGCTTAACTCCTACTGATGGATATGTGTTATTGTATGTATTTATTTATGTATGTACTATGTTTAATATATCCCATTTATTGGCAACAGTAACAAATAGTTACTACTACCTATTTCTGGAATTTTTTTTTGTCATCTAGCATGTGGTCTTCACATTTCTTGATGTTCTCCCATTCCAGGTCTGACCAGCTGTAACCCTCTTAGCCTTCTCAAGATTGCCCACTTGTTATGACTGCTATCAAAGGGTCAAAGACAATTGAAGGATCCAAGCTGCGGGTTCAGATGCTTTCAGGAGTAATAGCTAATTGCTATTAGCTAATAGCTAATTGCCAACCCAAGTATCCTCTATACTTGCAGAAGAAATTCAATAACAAGCTGAAAATTTGAAAGTTTTTCTGTAGAAATGATTGTGGAGGAGTCCACACACACACTGTCAGTGAAGTCAGGTTCCCTCATGGCAGCCTGAAAAAATGCTGCATCCATATTTAATTAGGTGTTGAGTGAGATGTAAATATCCATTTCTTTCAACCATGTTGCCTGTTTACTGTCCTCAGACACAGATGCATCAACTGATTTGTCCTAAATTGCAAATGTCTGCCTATTTGCTTGTCCTAAATGCAATGATATAATGCAGTCTGAATTCCATTGTTATATTTTATTAGTTTATTAGAATATAAGCTACAAAAATAGAAAGAAAAATGAAAAAAGCAGGAAAATAGGGGAGAAAAGGGGGAAAGGAAAAAGTGTAGGGTAAAAGGGAAAAGAAAAAGAAAAGCACTTTTGACTCCTTTTGGTGCAGTAAAATAAAGCAATAACATACTTTTTAAAAAACTTTTACTAATAATATATACAACAAACCTATCTAATCAGCAAAACCCAAAAACAAAGTTTAACTTTTTCACCTCAATCACAAAGTCCAAAAGCAGTTCCAAGTAGAAATAAAATTAATTGTAATCTTTAATTAAAGTAGTCATTTTTGCTATCTTTGCTAACACCACTAACATATTCAGCTATTTGGTCCATTATAGGAATCAAAGTATCCTTCCATAATGCAGCCTGGATTCCCAAGGAGGAGGGAATCCATTCCAGAGTATTAAGTGGCAACTCAGTTCAGACAGTTTGTCTGAGAAAAAGAGAATGAAGATAGTTTCTCCCTAACAGTTCCTAAAATATATGCTTCATGTAGATAGTAGTCTGCTTCATTCTGGCAAGACTCTGTTTCTAGGTGTGAAACAATGAAGACATCTGCTTGGAAGAATCGCCATGTGTCTTTCTTGGTTTTGGGAGCCTGGCAAACACTTATGCAATATGGTATATCTAAACTATGCTTTCATAATGGAAAAAAATGGTGGCATCCTTCCCCACATCTGAAAGTAGCAAGAAGTTAGGAATGTAGGATACATGACACTACTTTCCAACTTCTCAATATTGTAATATCTGCCACCATTGTACCTATATAGCTCTGAGCAACATTAGTTCTGCCTATGGTTGAGTTGAACCTTGCTATACTACATAATTGGAGATGCCAGGAGCTCAATATGGAATTTTATTCTAACAAAATACATATTCTATAACTGATTAAAAAAACAGAAATGATCCCATATTTTTATATGTGAAACCAAATAAATCCAGAAGAAGAAGACTGTTTAATGTAACAATTTCTAATAACACAGTTTTAGATTCTTTAGTAGACATTGTTGAAGGAGAATGTTGTGGCCAAAAATCAGAAAGAAGTCTGGTCGCATCACATTTTTTATGCTAACAAATTTTATTAAAAGACATAAGCTTTCATAAGTTACAACTCATTTCATCAGGGATGGGAGGGGCGGGGAGAAAGAACCATTTTAATCAAATCTGTTAGTCTGCAAAGGTGCTATCAAACTCCTACTGATTTTTAATTACTTTAGTCAGAGCACTGGTTATTTATATGTTTATTTTGGTCACAGTTTAGCAGATTTAGTATGCTTTATATTATGTGTATGGCAAAAAAGGGGAGTTGAAAACCTATTGAATAAGATGAACAATCAATATACCAATGTTATACCACCTGCCATGAACACCAGTTGTGTTATTAACAAGTGAATGCTACAACAGAGAATCCACATCGATGGATGTCTTTAGACTTTCACATGCTGTGGCCTTCTAAAGGGCTGAAATGTTCTCCTCAAATGTCCTACTGTTTTGATTTAAACTGGAAAAAAAGGGGTTTCAGGCAAACCGCTGCTTTGCTCTATCCAAATACACTGGCAGCAGGGTTTGGAAAGACAATTTTTAAGAATTCACTGTGCTGGGAGTTAAATCTGTCTGTTGATGAAACTTTACAGCATGACAACTACTTTACATTAGTCTTCAGTTTTCCCTACAGGGGTCAGTACTAAATTATCATATAAAAGCAATGGAAAGGTTTTGCCCAAAAGTCTCACACAAAGAAATATTTATTTATAGTGCATTTCAGTCAAATAAAATATGATTAGGAGTGGACATGTGCCAACATGTAAGACATTGCACAAATAACAGAGCACATTTGATGTATACTCTTCCTGACACCTAGGTTTATGGGCCACTTTCCTATTTTGTCCATCAAATCCATATTGCTACAGAGCCCTAGTGGTTATAAAGAATAAAAGGCCCCATTTTTTAAACTTTGAAAATAATAATTGTTCTTTTAACTGTAATAGAAATGAAAGACTTCAGAAACTATGAATCCTAACATAACATGGTTTATGGTTTTTGGAAGGTCAAATTTCCATCAGATCATTTTTTTCTCCTCAGAACATTTTTACTTGAATTCCCAAATAGCCTTCTCAAGATGGTTTTACAGACAATTCTATGCCACCCCCATCCCCTTTTACTAGAGGACAGAAGGAAATAAATCCAACTCCACTGTCAGGCCTCTGATTAAGTTATTCAAAAGCTGAAATGGTTTTGTTTAATGGATGCTTCTCATCACTATGTATAGACAATTGAATAATTTATAATTATGAAGCTATGTTATTATTTGGTATTCAGTGAAAAAGATTAGAATACAGCATCTTGGCATCTGTGGCTCTTTGAGCAATATTTCTTCAGAAACGAAGCCAATCTGTATCCTCTTACTTTGGAATTTTTGTTATTGTTGCACCTGCCTTCTGGCAGAGCATTCTCAAGGGTAGTTGCGGGAACGCCTCCTGCCAGCATCACTCTCCGATTGCCCTGTTCGCTCCCATAGGAGGAGCCTCCTTGGGTCAGGCACTGTCTGCTGGCAGTCCCCAGGGCTAGGGCCTTCTCCGTGGGAGCGTCCGCCCTCTGGAATCAGCTCCCCGTGGATCTCCTTCTGGCCCCTGATCTCCGCTCCTTCCGCCAAGGCCTGAAGACCTGGTTGTTTCAACAGGCTGGCCTGGAATGACCAGGGTGGGGTTTTAGGGTTATTTAATTTATTTTAATGTTTTAATGTATTTGACTTGTTCTATTAATAGTTTTTTATTGTAAATTTGCTCTGTTTTAATGTCCGCCGCCCTGAGTCCTTAGGGAGTAGGGCGGCATACAAGTCGAATAAATTATTATTATTATTAATGACCCTACAAAGGATGTCATATGTCCTTGAAGTCCACTTTGTTGTCAGGCATGGGGTAGGTTTTGTTGAGTCCCTGGTGGGGTATTTGTATATGGAGAGTGCAGGAGATAATAACAGCTGGACAATATTCAGGATAACATAGCGTAGATAATACTTTGGAAGCCTACTTAAATGTTCCCCTCTGATTAGGGAGAAAAAATAGGCCTCAAATGATATTCCTTGCCCAACTCTCAGATAAAGAAAGCCCACTGTCATTATTTTTTTTTCATTGTAGTTGCCCAAACAGACATATCATCCTAACAGATGTAGTCCTCCTTATTCCAAACTTAGTTGTGATTAAAATGAACAATATTTTGTGATCACTTCTAGTATAGATAAAATTCAAATGTAGTCTGGGGTGTCAAACTCAAGGCCCGCAGGCCAGATCCAGCCTAGATCTGGCCCATGGAGCTGCCCTGGAAACAGTGAAGAATCATCTTTGAACTTTTTTTATTCTAAACCTTGCAGGAAAATTGAACAGATGATTACATATATGTCTTTGGTTGATTTTAATAAAAAGCTAAAGCATGTTTTGTAGAATAAGACAAAATAGGCTGGATTTATACATAATGCCAAGTGATCAACTGTCATAATCCATAATGGTTGAGCTCTAGGGTTTTTAAAAAGGAATAACAGTTGCCTTGCGCTATACACATGGAAAGATTTGCAACTGAGCAGTGGTGGGATTCAAATTTTTTTACTATAGGTTCTGTGGGCGTGGCTTGGTGGGTGTGGCAAGGGAAGGATACTGTAAAATCTCCAATCAGAGGTGGGATTTGCCACTTCTCTGAACTACTCAAAATTTCTGCTACCGGCTCTCCAGAACTGGTCAGAACCTGCTGAATACCTCTGCAACTGAGGTATAATTTGGCATTTGAAATGTTCTGATGAATTGATATTTTCCCTTCAATCAAAAAAATACCAAACTAATTAGTTGAAATGTAATGACAAGAATTACTTCAGTTATTCAGGTTTCCTCACATGCTCATAGTTCTACACTATTGATTTCAGTGGAGAACAAACAATAGTGAAAAAAATTACATTGATATAGAATGGAGTGTGAAGAAAGGGTTATGTAGTGTGAGAGAGGTAGTCCAATGAACCTTGATTCACTCAATACACTGAGGTAAAGCCAAATAAACCATACTATAACTTATAAATAAAGCTGTATTATGGCGTGCTTTGAAAAGCAGGAATTCCCTACTACCTGAAGATTGTGCAATGAAATACAGACTTGTTTTCACTGTTCTACTGCTTCCCTCTCTCTCTCTAGAAATAAAATGCCTTGACTTTGTTTCAGAATGGAATAGATTGTGTGGCATATAACTAGCTACCTTTTAGTGTGTTGAATGAGGTATATTTTAGGACAGCTCTGCCTTTACTCCTGAGGGTGGAAATAGAGCCAGAATTGAAGCTGTGGCTAAGCTTACCTATTTAAAAGCTAACTTCTGATGCTAGAATATATTAGGGGACACTAGAGAGGTTCCCCTCATGATATTTTATTCTATACTGTTAAATGACAAGTTTACAATTGGATATAATTTTTATAAAGTGAGGACAATGATAAATATTTCAAGTTTGGTTCAAATGAACATTGATTTTCATGTAGTAGTACCAGTATCAACAATTTAATGCAGTGTATCTACCAAATTTAGACAGTAAAGGCATTTTTTAAAAAAGTGACTAACACAGAAAAGTAGAAAAATGAACTAGCAGGTTTATTTTCTTTGTATATGTGAGTGCATGTAACAAAGCCATATTTGTTGTCTCTCCAGATCCTGGTGAATGATATGTGACTTTGTTTTTTATTTTAGTGACAATGTAATTTTTTTCTTCAGATTTCATACTAACTTATGAATATATGCATTTAAACTCAAATAGGGCAATATTGGAATGTTTCATCTATGGCTAAGTGGACCTGATACATCTCTATTTGGAAAACTATTTTTGGATAGATTGTTTCCGATAAAACAAAAATGGGATTGTGCAGGCATAGCAATGACAAGCATTAACATAACTTCTCTTTAGAAGCTAAACAAATGAATTCTAGTAAGGTTATCTATAATTTCTCAGATATTCTCTAGCAACAGGATAGAACAATCTGTTCTCAAATGTAGTATGGTGCTAAACTGCACTATATACTACATTTTATTTTCATGGTTCTTCTTATTGACTTTTAAAAATATTTGAAAATATATATCCTTTTAGTTTATTTTTAATCATGCTCACAGCCCATGGGCCAAATGCATCATGTGCTGGCCACGCCCATGCCCAATTTAGCAAAGGAGGGAAAAGTCATGATATGTCATATAACAATGCCATGATGATGTGAGTTTCACACTCCTGGTCTATTAGATATTTTATATGTCTGAAGAAGCATTAATAATGAACATTTATTTATTATGATATTTATAATATCACTGTTTCAGTACAGAGCTAGGTGGTTTACAGTGCATATAAGAAAATACAATAATACAATAATATAAATATAGCAACAAATATTGTAAATGTAATCAAAATTAAATGTGTATTGATGGCTCTAGAGTCAATCTCAAAAGGCACCCTGGAAAATCCAGGTGTTTATATCTTTCCAGAATAAGAGCCAAAAGGGAAAAGTGTGGAAAAGAGGGGTGGGGGAGAAAGAAAAGGCATTGACTCCTGACCCCTTTTGGTGCAGAATAATAGGATAGTAACATCAATCTACAACCTTTTACTTAATAGTTTAAACTAGCCATTTCTATAAAAACAAATCTGTCTAAATCAAACTTTCATTTTTTTTTCTACCTCAAGCACAAAACCCAGAAGTAGTTTCCAGGTAGAAACAGGGGCCTTCAGGATTGTCTTTTCTTGTTTTCCTCTTATTGTTCTTATTTTTCTTTCACTTTGTGAACATGGTAGAAGGATAGATAGGTCAGGAAGCAACTTACTGAGCTGGTGCTGAATTTAGGTTCAGTTTGATTTTCTGATTCCAACTGTCATCAATTAACAGTACAGGAACATTTGACATTCAAATTTTGATATTATTTTCAGCTATATTTTAACTGTAAATATGTCAGTACTAATCTCAATTCCTAGCTTTGATTGGGACATGAGTAATAACTTGGAAAGCTTTTGGTGTATGCAGAAGGTTGGCAAATATGATGCTTCCATCTATTTACTAGTTGAAATGCTTGAGTCAGCTTCCAAGTAACTTTGTTATAGTACATTAGTAGTCAGAACACAAACATCCCTAACCGCCCATAATTTTTCATGCAAAGCCAAATTGAAAAAAAGTTTTAGAATTGTTCTATGTGTTGCATGAACAGAGCAGTCCTGTTGGCATTCTAAAGTTGCATTGATATAGCTCTGCTTGGAAAGACTGTAATTTCTCCAATATGACATTTGCTTAAATTGTTCTATGGACTGCAAAGTATTACATAGTGGCTTATTGAAACCTGAACCTTGACTAATTTATTTACATGTTTTTCCAAAACGGCTTGTGCTTTGAGAAAACACTTGATTAGTAAGCACCCCGAGTGCAGCAAAAATGGTTATGAAGTTAGAATACAGAAAATATGGTGATTCAAGGGAGTAATTTCTTTCAATCAAAGCACATATTTTTATAGCATCAGAATTGTTCTACATGCAAATGAAATATGCACATGGCTTTAAAATATGTACTTTCCATATCAAATTCTCTTTTTTGTTTCAACCAAATTGGAGAAGTGTTAGAGACAATATCTCCTATGGCACAATGTAAGGTTAGCATAGTAGACATTTCTAGACAACTCTGTCCTCTGTAATATGCTGCAATTTCAGGTACCAAGTTGCTATTAGATTGTTTCAAACATTTCCCTGGAACATGATTATTTAATCTATAATGTGAAACTGAGAATGTAACCAAGATGTGCAACAGGATTCCTAGGATCACTATAAATCTGACTGAATTAAGTAATATTTGCACCTCAATAAGTCTGTTGAGAATTATAGTTTAATATATTAGGAGTATAAAATGATCATTATAACATAAATGAGAATATGTTGAGAAAGAACAGCCTGCATTGCATTAATTACATTTATGGCTACTTTCAAAATCTACCACAACACTGCACAATTTATTGCCTTTGATAATTGTATTCAAACATACTTAGAAAACAATAGGAAATTCCTTATCTTCCACATATGCTGTTGATGTGCAATGTATCCAGCATGGAGAGCTGTCACTATGCTTTCCAGTGCAACAATTTAGATCAATAGTTTGAGTAGGAGCCAATTACAAGGGCTATAATTCAGAAAATGCAGAACACTTAGATGTTAACTGAATTATGATTTTCTGTGCATTAAGAAAATGTCAGTAATTAAATACAATGTAGACAATGCACTGTGAATAACGAACTCCTGAACTTAATCACACATTTTTTCCCTTAACAAATTACAGAGAGCACTAGAAATATATCTTTCAACTTTTGTGAAATTAAGCACAGAGTTAGTTCACACAATAATATGTCTGTGACTATCTTTGGACATAAACATGCTAGCGAGTATCTTGGGGAATTACCTTGAAGCTGTTTGTATAACCACAAGAACTTTTTCAAAGCCATCAAAATGGTAATAATTTATTTTTTTAAGATTTGTATCCACTTTTATTACTTTATAAGTAATAAAGGCAATGAACCTATATATTTCTTCCTTCTCCTATTTCCCCACAAGATCCTGTGAGATAGATTAGGCTAAGAGAGAATAATTGCCCCAAAGCCAACCAGCCAGCTATCATGTCTAAAATAGGACTAGAACTCACAGTCTCCTGGTATCTAATCTGGTACCATAGCCACTAGATCAAATTCCACCAATAATAATTAAAAGGATGCTGTATATTTTATATTGTGATGTATCATGGTCCATTTCTCATGTATTCAGATCAGACTAAGCAGGATTCATGCTGGGGGAGGGGAGACCCAATGCCAGCTCCTCTAAACTTTTTTTTAAAGATTTTTATTTTTTAAGACAAACAAGTACGAACAAAACATAAAAAAAACATAAAACCATCTTCCATTTTATATACATACAGTGTGTCAGTTGGTTAAAAATCTTTTGTGCTATCTTGTCGTAGTCATCACTCACAGTTTATACAGATTCTCACATTGTCAATCTAACATATGCTTATATATTTATCGGTTATTAATCATTCATGACTAAACTATTTATTCCATCATTTATGCAAGATATTCTCAATTTTGTTATAAAGTTTATATTACACTTTCATTCAATGGTTATATATATTTATATTGCATTTTATCTCAATCTATTATACTTCTATTATAAGATTTCTTAATGTATTATGTTACCATGTCTTTTTATCCAACCATTGATAAAACAAATCCCATATCATATAAAATTGTTTATCTTCTTGATCTCTAATTTCAAATGTCAATTTACTCATTTCAGCACAGTCCATAATTTTCTTAATAACTTCCTTCTGAATAGGTATTTTTTTTCATTTTTCCAATTCTTAGCAAATACAATCCTAGCTGCTGTCAACACATTTACAATCAAATATTTCAATTCTTTATTAGATTAGATTAGATTTATTAGATTTATATCCTGCCTCACTTCCCCCAAAGGGGAACTCGAAGTGGCGTACAAAAAGATAAAAACAATTTCTGTACAATATAAAAACAAGAAACTCATTCATACCAATCCAAAACATACACGGGGGGAAAGCAAGGTCTCAATGCCATGCCCTCCGACAAAGCCAGGTCTTAACGGCTTTGCGGAAGGCAAGTAGATTTGGGATGGTTCTAATCTCCGCGGGGAGCATATTCCAGAGGGACGGCGCTGCTACAGAGAAGGCCCTAGCCCGTGGACCCGCCAGCCGACATTGCCTGGCCGATGGTATCTGGAGCAAGCCCTCCCTGCGAGATCTAACTGGGTGCTGGGAGGCATAAGGTCGCAGAAGGCGGTCTCGCAGGTATCCCGCTCCTAAGCCATGAAGGGCTTTAAAAGTTGTCACTAGCACCTTGAATTGCACCCGAAAGACCACTGGTAACCAGTGCAGCTCGTGGAGGATGGATGTTATATGGGCACATCTAGGTGCACCCATAATCACTCGCGCGGCCACATTTTGCACCAGCTGAAGTCTCCAAGTGTTCTTCAAGGGCAGCCCCATGTAGAGCACATTGCAGTAGTCCAATCGAGAGGTGATAAGGGCATGAGCAACCATGTGAAGAGCCCCACGGTCCAGGAAGGGTCGCAACTGGCGTAATAGGCAAACCTGTGCAAAGGTCCCTCTGGTCACAGCCGTAAGATGGTGGTCAAATTGTAGTTGTGGATCCAGAAGGATTCCCAAGTTGCAAACTCGTTCTGAGGGGAGCAATTTCTCTCCCCCCAGTACTAAAGTTGGATAATCAACTGAACCCCGAGGGGACAAAACCCATAGCCACTTGGTCTTGTCAGGGTTGAGTCTGAGCCGATTAGCCCCCATCCAGATCCTCACATCCTCCAGGCACGGGACATCACCTCAAGCGGCCTCACTTGATTGACCGGGGGCAGAGATGTACAACTGGGTATCATCAGCGTACTGGTGATACCCAACCCCATGTCGATGGATGACCTCACCCAGCAGTTTCATGTAGATATTAAAGAGGAGGGGGGAGAGGATGGAGCCCTGAGGAACCCCACATGGCAGGGCCCTAGGGCTCGATCTCTACCCCCTCACCAACACCGACTGAGTCCGGTCAGACAGGTAGGAGGAGAACCACTGGAAAACAGTGCCCCCCACTCCCAACCCCCTGAGCTGGCTCAGAAGGATACCATGATTGATGGTATCGAAAACCGCTGAGAGGTCAAGAAGCACCAGAATGGAGGAAGAACCTCCATCCCGGGCCCGCCAGAGATCATCCACAAGGGCGATCAAGGCCGTCTCCGTGCTGTACCCAGGCCTGAAACCAGACTGCAAACGATCCAGATAATCTGCTTCATTCAAGGCCCGAAGGAGCTGGAGCGCCACCACCTTCTCAACAACCTTCCCCAAAAAGGGAAGGTTGGAGACAGGATGAAAGTTATTTAGCACAGCCGGGTCCAGGGAAGGCCTCTTGAGGAGGGGCCTAACCACAGCCTCTTTCAAGGCGTGCGGAACAACCCCTCACGCAAAGAAGCGTTTATAATCTTCTGGAGCCAGCCACATGTCGTCTCCCGGCCTGCCGAAACAAGCCAGGAGGGACAAGGGCCCAATAAACAGGTGGTGGCATTCACTGCTCCCAGGGCCTTGTCCACATCCTCAGGGCCAACAGGAACAAACTCATCCCAGATAACCGGACTAAGACCTGCCCCTACCATCTCAGTGGACTCTGCCCAGCCAGAGTCCAAGTCCAACCAAATCCAAGCGACTTTATCTGCCAAAAACTGAGCAAATTCCTCGGCCCTGCCCTGCAGGGGTTCCTCTGCCTCCTCAGATCTTAAGAGGGAGCGTGTCACCCCAAACAGGGCGGCCAGGTGACAGTCTGCAGACGCAATAAGACTGGCCAAATATAAATGTTGTGCCACCCTCATCGCCACTAGATAGGCGTCAATATGACATCCTAACAGTGTCCGGTCAGAATCAGCCCGACTTTTCTTCTAGCGGCGCTCTAGGCGTCTCTACCACCCTTTCATCCCCCGGAATTCCTTAGTAAACCAAGGAGATCTCCGGGGTCCATGAGAGGAGAGAGTCTGCATAGGCGCAACCCGATCTATGGCCCCCGTGGCTGCACTATTCCAGGCTTCCACCAGGGCTCAGTCGAGCTGTGGGCGAGGGAAGCCGGAAAAACCCCAAGCTCCCTCTGAAACCCAATTGGGTCCATTAGGCACCTAGGGCGGAACCACCTAGTCGGTCCCACCTCCCTGCGGCATGGAGTGGTCGCCAGGAAGTCCAATCTTACGAGGGAATGATCTGACCATGACGGGCTGGATGACTATTTCCCCCAATCTCAGATCGCGGCACCATTATTCCGAGATAAAAACCAGATCGAGTGTGTGCCCCCCCGATGAGTCGGACCCTGAACTACTTGGGTCAGGCCCATGGTTGTCATGGGGACCATGAAATCCTGGGCCACACCCGAGGGTTCACCAAGGGATGGCAAATTGAAATCCCCAAGCACCACCAGCCTGGGGAACTCAACCGCCAACCCGGCTACTACCTCGAGCAGCCCAGGCAGGGCCATTGCAATGCAGCTGGGAGGCAGGTACATTAGCAACAGGCCCACCTGAACCCCTAGGTCCAACTTCAAAAGGAGGGACTCACACCCATCTATCTCCAGAACAGGGCCTTCCCATGGACATAATTCCTGATGAGCAATTACAGCCACTCCACCGCCCCTGCCCTGGGGTCGCGGCTGGTGCACCACTTGAAACCCTGAGGGGCACATCTCAACGAGGGGAACGCCCCCCTCCAGCCCCAACCAGGTCTCAGTGATGCACACCAGGTCGGCCCTCTCCTCCAGGATTAAAACCTGGATTAGAGGAGCTCTCCTTACCACCAACCTGGCATTCAAAAGCAACAGCCTGAGCCCAGAGCCTGTTCTTCCCTGGCCAGTGGGACCCCGAGATGAGCACAAGGGGTCAGAACGCGGTACAGCCACCAATTGGTGAATACGCATTCCCCGGTGATGGCTAACCCCATGGCTCCCGCCATATCTGCCTCTCCCAGTCACCACTGAAATCGGCCATCCCTTAAGCTCCTCCGCGGTCGTGGTCCATCCCACACTATCATCAACCACCATCTCCATTTCCCGTATAATTCCCAATAAAAATATCTCTGGTTTAAAGTCTATATGTTGTTTTATCATTTTTGCCAACCACGTGTGGATTTTAGTCCAATATCTTTTTGCATCCGAATACGTCCACCACATATGGTAATACGAGCCAGGTATCTGATGACATTTCCAACGTTTATCCGATTTATTCTTAAACATTCTCGCAATTCTTGTTGGGGGTAAGTGCCACCTGTAAAACATCTTATATAGATTTTCTTTATAAGCAGTTGACATTGTCATTTTGTAATTTTGAGACCATAATTTTTGCCATTTCTCTAAATCAATCCCATATCCAAAATTTCCCCCCCCCCAAGCAATCATCATTTCTTTAACTTGCTCCTCTTCCAATTTAAATTCTAATAAATGTCCATAAAGTTTTTAAATTACATTTTCATCAGTACCTATCAAAATTTTATCTAAGTCAGTCAACTTATCATAAACACCTTCTAATTTAATATCTTCATCAAATCTAGATTGTATTTGCAAATATGAAAACCAATTCATTTTTATACCTTGTTCCTCCAAGGTAGGAACGCTTGCATAGATTTAAGTTCACCCTTTTCATTTAGTATTTCACCATATCTAACTGCTTGTTCCTTTTTATATATTATTGGATAGGAAAAAAGCTTCAATAGCAGATATCCATAATGGAATTTTTAAGTAATATTGCTTTTTTAACTTCTCCCAATTTAAAAACAAAGCTCTCGAATATAATGTCTTTTGAAGTACCCTTGTATTTTGGTTCCCTTATACCAAAGAAAAGCATGCCATCCCAACAGCAGGTCATGTCCTTCCAGAGTCAATAGTCTACTGTTCCTTAATGTTATCCATTCCTTTATCCACATCAAATTTGCCACCTGATAATATAGTGCCCAGTTGGGCAAAGCGAACCCTCCTCTTATTCTTGCATCTTGTAACAGTTTAAGTTTTATTCTCACTTTCTTGCCCTGCCAAATATATTTCAACACAATTTTATTTAGATCTTCAAAAAACTCTTTCCCTAATCTAATTGGAATTGTCTGGAATAAATATAAAATTCTAGGCAATACATTCATCTTAATTGTTGATATTCTCCCAATCAATGATAATTGTAAATTTTCCCATTTTGCCAAGTCTGTCACAATCTGCTGTTTGAGTTAAAGATAATTATCCTCTTTTAGTGTACTACATCTTGATGTAACATATATCCCTAAGTATTTAACCTTATTCGTGACCTGAATTTCTAAGGCTTCATCCAACTCTTTCTTTCGTCTTGCTAATATATTCTTTGTTAATATCTTTGTTTTATCCTTATTAATTTTCAAGCCTGCTACCTTTCCATACACTTCTATCCTTTCTATTAATTTAGATGCTGTTCCAATGGATCCTCTAATATAAATACCAGGTCATCTGCAAAAGCTTGCAATTTATACTCTTCCTTTTTAATTTTCATTCCTTTTATTTCTTTGTTTTCTCTAATATTTCTATTCAACACTTCTAGTGTTAACACAAACAGCAGAGGTGACAGTGGACAACCTTGTCTAGTCCCTTTTCTTATATCTATAGACTGTCAATTCTTCATTTATCATGACTTTTGTGGTTTATTTATAATATATCATTTCAATGGCTTGAATAACATTTTTACTAAAGCCCATTTGTACCAGTTGCAATAACATAAAATGCCAACTCACATTATCAAAGGCTTTTTGAGCATCTAGAAACATCAAAGCCATTTGCTTTTCATAATATTCCAAAGCATCCAAGATTATTCTCATATTATCTTTAATTTGTCTCTTTGGCAGAAATCCATTTTGATCAATGTGGATAAAATTATTTAAATATCTTTTCAATCTTTCTGCCAAAATTGAAGCAAAAATTTTATAGTCTGAATTTAATAGGGAATTAGGTCTATAGTTTTTAACTTGCTGTGGATCGGTATCTTCCTTCGGTATAAGTGTAATATATGCTTCTGACCATGTCTTGGGTATTCTCTGCTTTAACATAACTTCATTCATAACTTCTAATAATTGAAGATTCAATACTTCCTGAAAGGTCTTATAAAATTCCACTGGCAATCCATCTGGACCTGGCGCTTTCCCTGTATTTTGTTTCTTTAAAGCTTCTGTTAGTTCCATCATTGTTATATTCCCTTCTAACATTATTTGAATGTCTTTGGGTATCTGTGGTAATTTTGCTTTCTGTAACTAATGTTTAATTTTTTCTTCTTGAATATTCTCTTGATAGTACAATTTTCCATAATAGTCTTGTATGATTCTTTTCTTTTCTTCACTTCCATAGCAGACATGTCCTTCTTCATCTATTAGGTACTAATTCTCTTTGATTCTCTTTCCTTTCTCAGTTTATAAGCTAACCATCTTCCTGGTTTATTTGCATCTTCAAAATAATTTTGTTTAGCACTCTTAATCTTTTGTACTAGCTCCTCTTTTTCAGTTAATCCCATTTTATGTTTAATTATGTCCATTTTAATTTTAATGTCTTTTTTGTGGAGATTTCTGTAATTCTTTTTCCAGTTCCTTGTAGTCATCTTCCAATGTTTTAAAAGTCTTTTTCTGTTTTATATTTCTTTTCCTTGTATATTCTATTATCAAACCTTTTGTGTAGGCCTTCATCATGCCCCAGAGATTCTTTAATGATGTATCCTCTTTTTTGTTTTCTTTAAAAAAGAAAACCAATTCTCTCTCAATTTTCTGTTTGAAGTCTTTTTCCTTTAATATGGTATTGTTTAAAGTCCATCTAGATCTCCTCTTTTGTCCTTTCCAAGTAACTGTCATTGTATTGTGGTCTGCCCAAGTACTTGCTTCTATTTCAATTTCTTGTATATTAGAAAATAAATCTGCTGATATCCATATCATATCTATTCTGGACCATGATGCATGCCTATTGAATAGAAATTATATTGCTTATTTTCCACATTTCTCTCTCTCCATGCATCTTTTAAATTTATTTCCTCTATCATTCGAAAAAAGGATTTTGGTAGTGTCTTTCTTGTTTTCTTTATTGATTTCTGTGTTTTATAATCCAACTGCTCATTAATCATTCCATTGAAATCTCTCATCATGCAAACATTAACATAGTCCAGTTCAATTATTTTCATATGCAATTTCCTGTAAAATTCTTCTTGATTATCATTTGGAGCATAAATTGCTATTAGAAGTGTCTTTACATTATTGTCCATTATTTACATCATCAAAATCCTTCCATCATCATCTGTATAAATTAATTCTGCCAGAATTGTATCTCTAATATATAAGACCACACCTCTTTTTTTACATTGTGCCAATGACATGAATAATTTCTCTAACTTTTTTTGTTTTAATATGTATTCATGTTGTTTTTTAATATGCACTTCTTGCAAACAAATTATATCAGACTTTAATTTTTCTAATTTATGGAACACTTTCCTTCTTTTAGTAGCTAAATTAAGTCCATATATGTTCATGGTAATTAATTTTCTCTCATCCATTTTAGACTTTATAAGAGGGTTTTATTGCTCTAGTAAATCTTACTTCTCATTGCTCTCTGGATGCACTACCTACAGCACTTTCTTCTTTTTCTTTTTCAATTGCTTCTATGCACTCCTCTTGAAATTCAATCAAAGACTCTTCGTTTCTTGTATCTTCCTCCTTTCCTCTGAGATATTCTAAGTAAAATAACTCCACTTTTTCAACCATGTCAATTCTGTGTCTTTGTTCCTGCCAAGTGAACAAGAGACCTTCTGCTATTAGCCATCTGTAATTTACTCCTCTTTTAAGTAACTCTTTGGTCAAAAAGAGGTATTCTCTTCTTATCTCCCTTACTCTTCTTGGTACTTGTTTCAGTACCACTATTTCTTTATCTTTATACTTTAACGTCTTTTCTCTTGCCACCTGTAGTATCTGTGTTTTGATAATTTTCTTGGTAAATCTAATATGAACTTCTCTTGGTAACTTGTTTCTCATTTCATATCTTGTATAGACATGGAACACTTAATCCATTCCATCCTTCATTTTCTCTTCAGTTATCTCTAGTGCCTCTGCCAGTATTTCTGTCATTTTTTTAGCAAGGTTTTCACCCTTTTCTTCCTCCATATTTTGGAATCTCAAGTAAAATTCTGACCTGTCAATCTCCTCCCTCAGTGGTTCACTCCTGCCTTTTTCAGCTTCGCTCAATCTGGTGTTGATATCTCCAATTTTCTTGTCTCATTGTTCATCTTGTTCTTCAATTTTCTTAAGTCTTTCCTCATATTTCATCATCATCTGTTGAATATTCTCAACTTTCTCATCTGTCTTTTCAGTTCTTTTCTCAATATTCTTCATTCTCTTTTCAATATTATCTGTTTTTACATGTATTTTTTGGATTCCTTGCATAATCATCTGTAGTGTCACTGCCTATTCCTTCTCCTTCTCCTGTTGCAATATCTTCTATATTGATCATTGTCCTCCAGATGGTGAGGAGGAAGCAGTTGGTATTGAAGAAGCTGGAGCTGTTGTCTTTCTACTCATTTTGTAGTTAACAATTAAAAAGGAAAAAAAAGAAAAAAAGAAGAAAAAACAGGAGCAGACAACTGCTGCCCCAATAAAAAATATAAAAGAAAAAATAAAAGGAGGAGGGAAAAAATCTTCAGGCAGTTGTATACCTTAATCTAATTAATTCCAGTTATGAGCAAAAAGAAAAAGGAACAAAATGTAAAAAGAAGAGAGGGTAAAAAAAATATGGAATTTTTTTTTAAAAAAGTAAAGGGGAAGAAAAAAAATTAAAAAAAATAACAGTCTATGTATTTCCCTTAATATAAAAAAGAAGCAGAGAGAAAGGGGGAAGCAAAAATATAATCTAGTTCCTGGATTAAAAGGCTAAAATCCAAACATAAAAATCCAACTAGAGGGAAGTGAAAAAATAGTAAATAATTCTTCTGACAAAAAGCAAGTCACTGCCACTAAATATCCAAGGCTCTTTAGTAAATCAAATCAAACTTTCCAGTTCCAGTATTTTCAAGGTCACTTCAATCTTCTTTCTTTCAACTTCAACTCCAGACTCTGGCTATCAATAGTTTCACAGAAGAGCACCTGTATAAACAATCTGCCATGCTCATCCCACTATCTTTTTCAGCAAAGAGCTCAGAGTCTTTGAATGTAACTCCAATACACAAACAAGTAAAAAAGAAAAGAAAACAAAATATCCAAGCCTCTAGATGGCAGTGCTACTTGTTTTCCTTCACTTTCACTTCCCCTCATAAATCCAAAGCCAGGAATAGATTTTAAAAAGTAGTCTTTTTTTAAAAAAAATAAATCTCAAATAAAATAGAGGTCTTAATCAAAGCAGACTTTCAAGAACATTATTAAAGAAAATTAAAAAGCCCAGTCCAGTTAAAAATTGACAAGTTTTGCCAAATTCCAAGTTCCAATAAAAAGGGGGGAAAACCCTTCAGTTTAAACTAGCTTAATCTCACTGCTTAGCTACTTTTATCTTCACTTTTAATTACACTTTCAGTCTTTTAGGGTGTTCTCTCCAAAAAATAATAAGTAGAAATTCATCTCACCAAACTGACACACTTTCTTCCGATCTTCTTCCATTTTGGAGCTTTCCCAGCTTCAGCAGCTTAAATGGCTGCCTCTCCACTGCCGGCAAGAAGGGCTTTTCCTGGCTCTACCAGGGACTTTGCAGTGTCCCTGGGATCAGCAGGACGTTCCCTTATCAATCACCATCGGGGCAGTTTAGGTCCGGTGGGACCAACCAACAGCAGAGATATCAACGGTGATCTTGGAACATCAAGACCGCACGTCATACCGCTACGATGCCAGCTCCGCCCTCTCACCAGCTCCTCTAAACTTTGAAGATTTAAAAATTTTGTCTTGTCAAAATGATTTTCATCTAAATACTGTGAGTTTTCAAACTTTTTTCACCCATGAAACTTGTTACTTGAAAAAAAAATCCTGGTTCCCCTGATCATGAGACAAAACCCTAGTCAAAGCAGATTAGTTGCCTTCAGATTATTACTTCTTTTTCCTTAGTTGCTCATGGAATCCCATCAAGCACACATCTTGAAGAATCCTGAAGTCATCTGCCAGGTGAATAACCCAGAGGACATTTAGCTAAAAAGAATTGTTATGCAGTTTTATAAGAATAAGATTGAGTTATCCGGTTCTTTTTTCCAATTTAAAAATGATTATAAAGAGATATAGTCCTTGTTATGAGCTTAGTACTTTTATGATAATGAGAAAATAAAGTGGAATGATGTCTTTTTAAGATCCAGAATAATCATTTATCAGACCAATCTAAGGTGCTTCTTCAAAGAACCAGCTCATATATACTATTTTTGAGAATATTGCTACCGGTATTATAGCAATAATTTTTCAACCAAGGTACTTCAAATGAGATAACTTACAGAATGCATGCAAATTCCAGGATCTGTGACTTCCATGAAATTTATATTTTGCAAATTTATAAAATATTTCATTACATAAAAATTATTATAAATTGTTTTGTGACATAAGACAGAATGTCATATTACCGGCCTATCAAACTGGAGGCCCACAGGCCGGATATGTTATATACAGGCCAGCCCACCCTGGCTCTCCAAAAGAAAAAAAATCACAATCTTGCCCATGACACAATAAAGTTTGACACCTGTGTTATATAACATTTTCCATAGTCAACTGCTGATGTTTGACTGTGCTGTACAGTTCAACATGGACTATTTTCAGAGCAAAGCAAATATATCTCTGAATATCACCCTGAAGCTCTGTCACTGTTGAAGGCATTAAGGAATCTGATAAGAAAGTATCTCTGAAACAATGATCCAATGGGTCATGGGCTATGTAGTATACCACTAATGCTCTCCTGTCTGTCTGTCTGTCTGTCTGTCTGTAGTCTTCAATTAGTAAAAATACCACTAATAATATAGGATAGTGATTTTTTTAATGAAAGTACTGGTGTACACCAATTTAAAGCATATGCACAAAATCTGGAACCCATGTCTCCTGTGGAATTAAAATTTCAAGGATGTTCAGACTAGTTGTGTTTCCAAAGTTGAGGCTACTGCAGGGCTGCCATAATCAACCGTGGTTTTGTGATTGTAATTTCTGATGCCTGCTGCCAGCTTCTTATAAACAAAGTCAATTGGAAAGCTGGCAAGAATTCAGAAGACACTTCTACTCCCACTGTTTTTTTTTCCATTCATGATCATTCTGTTTCTCTCTTTAGGTAAATAAATATTGACAAAAGATCATTCAATGTGCCATAAGTTGTCTAGTACAATAGTAGTAGTAGAAAATAATGTTGCAATCCATAATAAAATATGTGCTACACTTATAAAATATGCAAAATTATTAGTTAAAAGGCTATAATATTAAAATCATCTACAGTATATTAGGGGTGTCAAACTCAAGGCCTACGGGCCGCATCTGGCCCATGGAGTGCTTGATATGGCCTGCAGGGCCAGCCTAGAAATAGCAAAGGATTGGCCCATGGTCCTTTGGCAGCCAAAATGGGGTGCCCCATTTTCAGGCTGGCCAGCCTCCTGAAGGACTCTGCCAGCCAAAATGGGGCACAGGGAGGTAAGATGAGGCACATATGGCCCCCTCTGTGCCCCATTTTGGCTGGCAGAGTACTGCAGGCAGCCCAGGCTGAAAATGGGGTGCAGGGAGGCACAAACAGCCCCCCATGCCCCATTTTGGCCAGCAGGGTGCTGCAGGAGGCATCTGTCTCTCCCGGCACCCCGGCTTGCCATAGAGGAGAACTGCAATGCTGATCCAGCCCTTGAAGAAATCCAGTTTGATATCATTGATCTGTATAAATTTGTGTATTCATCTATTCTCAAAACATAACTAATTTAGAAGAACATTTTCACTTTCCAGATGTTTTGTGTGTGTGTGTGTGTGTGTGTGTGTGTGTTAGGTGTTCTGCACATGTATTTAGAAGGTACCAAGATAGTTGCAAGGCAATAAGTTGACTTCTTTTTTTAACTGATCAGAACTGTTGAATATCCAAACTTCAGTTGTAAATGTACAATCAACCCATATGCCCATTTCCCAGTTTTTCCCTTAATGTCAGTATTTAAATTCCTGGATATCGAGAAAGAGGCAGTGAAATATATTATATTCTATATAAAAGACAGGAGGGAAGTAGATTTGAGATTAAAAGGATATAGCCCACCCAATTACAGCATTTCCCCCCTAAGAACTAAAATACCAAAAGCTAATACTGCATATTTACCCCATCAGGATTATGTTATTAAAAGGATTTTTGAATTCAGAATGAAAGAAAAGCTGGTAGTTGGCAATAGTGTACACTCTGTGAAAAATAATAAAAAAGAAGAAGTGCAATATATAAGAACTGATGTTTACAATAAAAAAATCTAATTAAGTGAAGCATCTATGAAAATAAAACCTCAGTGAAAATGTATTTTTTGAAATACTGCTGGATTGTAGTCAAGTATGAAATGGCTAGATGAACAATAGGTTTATTTTATGATTCAAAAATTTCTGGATCACAATTTATATAGAACACAGTTTCTTTTACTAAAATAAGCTTACCAAAGATAATAAAATACAGGACATCAAATACCCCCCTCCAGTTACAAAAATACTGAACATAACTGCAGACCAGAGTGAAACCAGAAAATAAAGAACTTCAAACTCAGCTTGATTCCTGACTATCTGGTTATAATTTTCTTGGTATTTCTATGGAAATAAGAAAAATAGTGTCTTCATGTTTCTTGCTTGTTTCTCTTGAGGCGATCCCTCAAGTAACTACAGGTAGTCTTCAACTTTTGAAATTTTGGGCCCAAAATTTCTATTGCTAAGCAAGTTAGTGGTTCAGTGACTTTTATCTCATTGTATAACCTTTCTGGCCACAGTTAAGTTCATAACAGAAGTGAATCTGGTTTCCTCAGATGAGTCTGATCGCTTGTCAGAGGATCACAAAAGGTGATCACTTGACCCTGGGATACTGCAACCATCATAAATGCATGTGGGTTGCCAAGCTTCCAAATTTTGATTGCGTGGTCATGGGAACGTTGCAATGGTTGTGAAAAATGGTCATAAGCACTTTTTTCAATGCTTTTATAACTTTGAATAGTCATTAAACAAATGATTGTAATTCAAGGACTACCTGCTGTCTTATGCTATATAGGACTTTATAGGTACCAACCAGTGTTTTGAATCAACACCCAGAGGCAAAATTACAAACAGGGAAATAACAACCACATCATTACAGCCTCTTGTAGAGGGCATTGCTCTAATCATGCCACAAGGTTATCAGGGCCCTGACTCTGAAGAGCCTCTCAGTCAAAGAAATAACAAATGAAATTGTACGAAGGCCTTTCTGGCTATAGCTGTCATTTTATCAATCAATCAAATGTTTATTGTCAGTGCACAACATGTGTACAATGAAATTGAAATAAGCCTCCTTGGTGCTGGCCCTGCATTTGCTCACTGAGTAGGAATTGTGAATCCATGAACAACCCCTGATGGCATACCCTTCTTGAATGAGGAAGTGCAACCCCATCCAAGGTCAGAGACGGAATGTCCCTAGGACTGGATGGCCCAAATATTCACAGCTACATGATTTTGGTAGAAAAGAGTTGGAGAGGGTTCTCCCTTATCCAGATCTGCATGGCCTCTAAGCACTAGAGCAGAACCTTATCAGCCATACTTTGCCATCTCAGGGTCAAAAATGTAATTAGTATCATCAGCATATCTATATGCCAAATCACAGACCAGTGGTTGACCTCACCCACCACTTTCATGTAGATGTTGGAAATAAGGGGGGAGGGATAGAATCCTGTAGCACCCTGTACAAAAAGTGACTAGGTGATCTTTCTCCCCAACCAACATCAACTGGAACTGATCCTGGAGAAAGGAAGAGAGCCAGCATAGAAAGGGGCCCCTAATTCCCAACTCATGGAGCCAACAAAGAAGGACACTTTGATCAATGATATCAAAGGACATTGAGCGATCTAGGAGCCTGAACCCTAATTCTTTTTATCTACTTTGAGATCAATCAAGGTCAAGTAGTTAACTGCATGATTATTAAAATTATTATATGAGGAAATGATTTAGTACTAAGAGTTAACTATATAAACTGTATTTACTGTAATAATTGCTCTAGTTATTCTATAGAAGCTATTTTACCCATACATCAATTAATGTACCATGCAGGAGTTTAAATGGATCTTATTCTATAGTTCTGTTAACACTAGAGTAAAGACTTATCTACATCACTGCTTATATGCTATTTATTGAAATGGCAAATGTCACTTTTAAAACTGCAGCAGATCAAAGGATAGAAGCCTTATTTTATTTCTTTTTTCTTGTGTACCCTGCTTCAGATATTTTTGACAACAACATGTTTATGGTTTATAGTTCTGGTTAACACTGAATTGAGAATAACTTCCTTTGACAGGATAAAAGTGATTTTACAGAAATAACACTTTTTTGCATAATTCATAATATTAAGTTGTTAAATGATTGGATCTAGGAAAAGTTAGCTAGGTGCTTCTTGTAGCATAAAGAGAAAAAAAATAACTTCTCTTGTCAACTGCTTCCAGCACTTGTCACTCAGAGATCTATGAACTGTGGCTACTCAAGGCTATTGAAATATATATTAATACCTATTGTAGATGACAACTCTTTCGCCTCTCCTGGAAATTTCCAACATTGCCCAATCTTAATCTCAACAAACCTGAACTTGAAACTTTTCCAGTTAGAACTATTAGGGAGTCCTTGGTGTTTGCTGACCTTTGCTTACAAGGTTTTTGTTACTGATCTAGTTAATATCTTCAGTTCTAGAAGGGAGTGGGATTTCTTCTCTGCTTATATACAATAGATTGCCCTGTCATTGTTGACAGAGTTGTTGTTTTCTCTTTGATTGGTTACTGCTTGTTTGTTTTAATACAAAAGAGCATTTGATGGGGTTCTGAATTTAAGTAATAAACAATATCCATCACATCTGGCTTACTTTTTATAAAGTCAGTGTTGACCTAAATAAAACTCAACAAATTGTCCAATTTTATTTGACTGTTGTTCTGAAAATAAGCAGGGTCAACCTTATTCACCATGGGGTCTCCATCACTTTCCCCACTTACCAAATAAATGTAATTAGTCTCAAATAGATGTATCTTTATTCATATCAAATCCAGTTACATTGATGCATCTTCATTCTTCATCACTGTCCAAATCCTGAAATTTAATCTTATCTACCATCTGAAAATGTTATTTCAGTGAATTAAGTTTAATGTATTTTCTTTTCAATTTTCATCTCTTTCTCATAAAAAAAACGCACCTGGGTAATAACCAGGGTTTTAAAATTATCTTCGCTCATACACACAAACAAAAATGAAAAATTAATAAGTGAGAAGTTTTGGGCTTTGAAATTTTACATTACACTGTGAAATAAAAATCCAAATTAAATTATGTAGTTGATACATAAAAGCTGTGTAAAATTTATTGGAATCAAGAATCGAGTACCTATACCTTAATACATACTTGATGCAGGAGCATCCATTTCCATTCTGTAAACTTTAGTGGGATTTTAGATTTGATCTTCTAACATACTTGTTATATATACATATAACATGAGTCTAGGAGGGAGAATTTCAATTTCCTTTGAACTAATCATTGAAAGAATATCTTCCTGTCAGTTCCTACACCCTGAAATGAAATTTTCCCAATGTTTATAGGAAGTTAGTAACACTGGATTGCCATCTAGTGTTCAAGACAGGATGCAGAAATAAAGATAGAAACATGTTTTTCATTGGTGAATTTTCTGTTCCAAAAAAAAAAGAAATGCTAACAACATGCATCTAAATATTAATATTTAAGGTCAAAGAATAGGAAAAGTTAGCTGATCAAATAAGGATTATAAGTGGTCTTATAAGTGAGCTGTAATTGGAAGACAAGCTCTATAAAATTAAATGCCTGACAACATAGACAGCGGTCTATAGATGCATTTAGAAAATTACAGATATGTAAGATATTTTTAAAAAATTAATTGGGTTGCTGATTCTAGAAAAAGCACTTATAGTTTATTGAAGGCAAGTACAACATACAGTTGCGATGAATTTCTCATGTCCATACCAAATTTAAACTAAACTAAATAATTGTATACATTGTTGTGTTATTTTGTTTCTTAAAAAAAAGACACAGTGATTTCTAGTTGAAGGTAGATAAAGCCGGATATATAATCATACAATTTTTAAAGTGTTGCCTTTGTATTTCAGAAGTATTCAATCTGTAAAGCATACAATATATAAAAATTCATGCTTTGTTTGCAATGGAAGGCAGCACCAGCACATTCCAACCGGCATCTTCTATTTATGGGGAAATAATGCACTCTTGAAAAAATTATTTTATTACTTATTGCACATTGTTTTGCACTATGGTACAGGCTTTGCTATGGGGACAGATTGGACTACAGATAATCAGTTAATTAGAAATTCTCTCTGATCTTTATATAGATTTTATGACAGCCTCCCAAAATGTGCATATTTGGGAGAGAGAGGTATCGAAAAGGCAGCAAATAATAGTACTTGAGTAACAACGTAACCATGAAAATGCCATCAATGACTTACTCACATCAGATAACTGACACAAGTTCATCTTGATGGCATTTGTGTAACTACATCATCACATATTTGTTGGTAGGTTAGCATCCTCAGGGTTTGCTGCAGATGCTACTACGTGCTGGGAGTGCAGTTCCTAACTAATAACTAGCTGTGAATACTGCAAACTGTAGTTCCAATATTTCCCAGCGATAGATAGAATGCTGCCTTGAAGATTGTAACAGATCTTTGCAGAGATTGTCTCTCACTGGAATGGTGCTATTTGGATTCACCCATTTAGAAAAGCGGGGAGGACGGTACGGCCTCAGCACATACAGCATAGATAATTAGAGCATAAAAGTAATTTTACGGAATATCAGGTATACAAACTTTTGCTTCTTTAAGTTTCAGAGAGCCATATTTGATGTGTTCCTTTCCTCAGGAACCATTTGACAGCTTTTGGAAGGTTTATAAGAGTTGTGCCATGATTATAAATAAATCTACAAGAAATAGAGTTCTCAGGGTTCCAAGTAATACACCCAAAGCAAGTAAACCTCCAAGGCAAGTAGGTTCCTCAAAGAATAGCTTTACTGGATATATCGTATTGGTACAGTTCTGGTGAAAACTCTGAATGTTCCTGTGGTTTTCATCTAATTAAAAGTAAAAGTTTTTCCCTTTCCCCAATTAGTTACATAGTCCAATCAAGGTGCCGTCCGGTCACCTGATAACATCGGTCCTCCCCTCTCTGGCCAGATGTTAGAATGTCCTTGGTTCCCAGGAGAAAGTATTTTATTTTGGCTACAAAACCTCAGCTGTCTCTATTTCCCCCTCCCTATCCCTCAGCTCCAGTGTGGCAACACTGAAGCATCAAAAAGGCTGTGGTCAGGTCAACTTCGGGGTTGATAACAGAGTATTTTTAGAATATTTAGATTTTTTTTTGTAAACAATTGTCATTGTGGCTGTAATATATTTTATATCCCTATCCACCACTGTAAAATGTACAGAACTGTGTGGAAGCTCTAGATCATGAATTCATGTTTGGAATTCTAGATGTTCTGAATTATATTTCCCAGGTTCCCTCAGCTTCCCCCACTCCTTTAACCTCAAACTAACCACTATTGACCTCACCCCATTCCTAAGAGGTCTGTAAGGGGCATGCAGAAGTGCTCTATTGTGCCTACCGTCCCTGTCCTATTGTCCCCATTTATTCGTACTTATTTCCTGTATTCTTACTCATGTTTATACTTATGTCTATTATCCTGTAAGCGATTGATAAATCAAACAAATAAAAAATAAGTAAGTAAGTATCATCCAAAATAGTCTGTCTCTGAAATTACTGTCAAACTCATGGCTGCGATAAAGTTTGAATAATGACCTGATCACATCCTTATAGTGGAGGGTGGGGGTGGGTAAATTAAAGTTACTCAGAAGAGGCTATGCTTAACTAAGAAGTTTCACTTGAATCTTCTATATGCTGAAAGACCTTATAAAAAATCATGGGATTACTCACCACATGTAGTGGCCACTTTAAAGATTGTGAAGGAGTCACCATACATGTATATACAGTACATGTATGATGTACATAGAACAACTTCATGTGAGAAAGAAATCTGACGGGGAAAGAATCTTTCATGATGGAAAAGCTCTATATTGCAATGCCAAAAGGAATATAGAAGTCCCTTCATACAAGGGTGGAGTTATAAAGACTTATTATTTGGTCCCTGGCCAGTTCTTATAAGGTATGAGTTGATTCAAGTATATTCCACAGGTAATGAGAAAAGGATTACAGCATCAACTATTAAGCCATGTCTGTTTTTCATTCTTCAGCTAGTATTTTATTAGAGGTGATCACTTTACTCTTATTGATTGCTCTTTGCTCTTATTTATGTGATAGCATTTCCCATTATTTAGCAGCAGTCATGTAGTTACTAAAAAGAATAATTTACTATTTTCATGTCTCTTGAATACTCAGGGGATATAATGTTTAATGTCCTTTGGGATTATTTGGGATGCCTGGAGGCAGTACGGATCTGGATGGAGAGGAACAGGCTCCAGCTCAACCCAGACAAGACTGAGTGGCTGTGCTTACTGGCATCTCGGGTTCAAGAAATTCCATCTTTGGTCATGGGGGACGAGTTGCTAACCCCATGGATAGGGTGCGCAACTTGGGTGTCCTCCTGGATGTACGGCTCAATATGGAGGAGCAGGTGGGAGCCATTGCCAGGGGGTCATTTGCCCAAGTTTGCCTGGTATGCCAGTTGCACCCCTACCTTGACCAAAATGCCCTACGCATGGTCACCCATGCGCTCATTGCTTCCCATCTTGACTACTGCAATGATCTCTATTTAGGGCTGCCCTTGCAGACTATATGGAGGCTTCAGCTGGTGCAGAATGCAGCCATGTGGGTTGTGATGGGAGCGGCCTGATACTCCCATGTGACACCCCTCCTGCGTGATCTGCATTGGTTTTCGGTTGCCTCTGTGTAAGATTCAAGGTGCTGGTGTTAACCTATAAAGCCCTTCATAGCTTGGGTCCAGGGTATTTGCAGGAGTACCTCCTACCAGCATCAAGTTCCAATCGCCCAGTGTGCTCCCACAGGCATGGCACCCCCAGGAGACCACACAGGCATGGCCTCCTGGGGGTGCCGTCGACCAGACAATGTCTGTTGGCGGTCCCCCAGGGGAGGGCCTTCTCTGTGGGAGCGCCCACCCTGTGGAACCAGCTGCCCCTGGAGCTGTGGTTAGCTCCTGACCTACGTTCCTTCCGCCGCAATCTAAAGACCTGGCTATTTTTAAAGGCTGGCCTGGAGTGAGGGAGATTGGGGCTTTTAATCGGGTATTTTAGTAATTATTTGTTATTTAGATTGGACTAATATTTTTAACTAATTATGTATGTATATTCTTGTGTGAGCCGCCCTGAGTCCCCCCGGAGATGGGGCAGCATATAAATCCAAATAAACATAAACATTATAGAGATCATGTAAATTACTTTGGATAAAAAAGAATTAGCCACTTACAAGCTATATATATATATCCCTTTCTCATCCCCTCTCATCCAAGTCTTTAGTCCTAAATAAGTGCTAAGCCAACTCCTTGTAATTAAAAGAGGGGGAATCAGAGTAACTTGTTCTTGAACAAAATAGGGCATTAAGGAACGTTTAGCTATTATACTTAGTAGAAAATACCTTGGCTTCTCTGTGGAATATTTACCATTTTTTATATGAGATTCTTCTCCATAGATTGTTTAACAAACATGCTTTCCAGGTATCCTTTATGAATAATAAACAGGCCTAGGGTAAAAATAAGGTGAGGTTCTGTCAGTGGTTTGTTGTATAAATACATGTCAAATTTATATCTTGCTATTCCTGCAAAGATACCAGGAGAGTCATTTTACTCTCAGAATTGATGAGTTAGATTAGATTAAATAGCAGGCTAAATCATCCAATAAAATTCATGGATGGTTGTAATTGCTGGAGTTAGTCTCTTATTTCCTCTTAACACCTCTAGAAGTTAAATGCCTGAGACCTTTCCTCTGCATATCCATGCACATGGGAAGGAAACATAGTTCAATCATGAAATTCATGATTTTCTGTTCTAGGGTCAGGTTTATCCTCTGGTACTTCCAGATATAAGTAATTTCAAACAGTAACACTATATTTTTGGACAGGCATGGCCTGTCAGATTATTTAGCATCTTTCAAATTATACTAAAGTCCCATTATCTATCACTGTTGGCATAAATAAGAATTCTGAATAAGGGCTGATAAAAGGTAAAGTGCAAAAGCATTCAGAAGGCATAGATTTTCTCTCCATGAAGTAGACACTGATGGGCTGGATAGCTGAAATACAATATAAAACATGCTGTATTTGTAAAAGCAAAGGCCCCCATATATTGCATAGGGTACCTCAAAGCAGGGGTATCAAACTGATATCAGCATTGTACTTCTCTGCAGGCTTGCTGGAGGGAGCGGAGATGGGATGGATGCCTCCTGGAGCACCCTGCTGACCAAAATGGAGTGCAGGTGGTCCATGGGTGCCCCACATGCCCCGTTTTGGCTGGCAGAATGCTGCAGGAGGCAGTCCAGGCTGAAAATGAGGTGGGGGGCACACATGGTTCTCCATATCCCATTTTAGCCAGTACAGTGTTGCAGGTGGCCCGTCCAAAACATAGCATGAAAGGGCGCGTTTTGGCTGCCAGAGGCACTGTGGGCTGGTCCTTTGCTATTTCTAGGATGGCACCACAGGCAAGATTTAAGCACCTCCTTGGCTGGGATCCGGCCCACAGGTTTTGAGTTTGACACCCCTGCATCTGAGTATTTATTTTTAATTGCTGACAAGGTATGCTATCTTGCCTTAATGGGAATAGCTTGCCCCACTCATTTATGCTGCAAGCCCTGTCAGCCAAGGAGCCCCACTCTCTTGGCCTCCTGAAAGGGCCCGAAAACCTGGTTCTGCCAAATGGTTTTGGGCCTCGATGGGAACATCCCATGCTGGAGATAGTGAATAGACTAACAAGAAAATCCCACCCCCACCCCATTGGGTGTATTGGTTCCCATCTTACCCACTTTTAATGTTCAGTGGTTTAACAATTTAACCTTTTAATGTTTTATATTTCTGCTTTCATGAAATTGTACATACATACACACCCCGGAATTGTTGAGTATTGTTATGGACAAGCATAAAAATTAAAAAATGTATTGTTAGATAATTATATTTCTCAAAATAATTTCAACCAGAACCTCGATCTGCCCTACAGTTTTGAAGTAGTGACAATATAAAGTTACTGCAGAGTAAACCTACCAATTGCATTAAAAACATATTGCCCTCAGCAATGTGTAGGAGTAGTGAATCAGCACTTATGTACATTGCGAAGAGAGAACTGTTGCAACATGACTGTTGAAATTTGTGAATCAACAGAGGATGAGATAATCATAATTCTTACCCCTACACTATTAGAAGAAGAAAAAATGAGTTGTAAGCACCAACTGTAGAATGATGGTGAGAAAAATATGTTTTAAGTTTATGAAACATAGCTCTGAGCAAAACAATTGTCTCATACCTATTTATAGTTGATGGATACAATATATATTAATTCAATTACCTAACAAAATTAGTTTTTTTTTTCTGCTGTGAACATGGGAGTGGGAAGCATCATCTTACATCATCTGATAAGAAGAAGCAAGTAGAAAAAATAAAAAAATGAGCAAAAGATGAAATGGCTTGTAAATATTATTGCTGAAAAATATGGGTGGGTTTGTTTGTCTGTCTGATGAATTTAACTCTTCTTTTGATGCCTAAGTAGGCTTTTTCTGCTCTTTCTTTCTTGGCTAGTTATCTCTTGCCTTTGTCTCCTTTCCATGTAGCTTTTTTCTATTTCATAAAGCCAGTTTGCTCTAGTGGTAAAAGCATCAGGCTAGAAAGCAGAAGACTGCGAGTTCAAATCCTGCCTTAGCCATAAAAGCCCAACCAAGTTCACAGGGTTGTTATTGTGAGAAAAATAGGAGGAGAAATGTGTGTTGGATATGTTCGCCACTTTGAGTTATTTGTAAAAATAATAAAGGCAGGAAACTAACTAACTAAATAAATTTCCTTTCTTGCCCATTCCTACTGCATACCTTCCTCTCGTCCTAGCTCCATTCTGGATTTGAGTGTTATCTGACTTTTTTAAAAGCTATTTTGAAAGGGTGAAGGGGAATGCATAAATATTCTCTCTAACTCTGTTCCTGATAATGGTTTGAATATGACAGGACATGATTTCTGTGTGTAGAAGAGAATCAATTCATTTCAAAGTACAAGCCTTTATAACAGGTTTAAAAGCAGCATAATTTCGATTAGAGGGTTAAACTTGGCTAAAAGGTGGTTGGAGCATTGCAATAAAAGCCCCAACACTTCTTTTATTGTGCAGATCATAATAGGGATTATGAAAATAGGTGGGGCTTGCTGTCATCTTGTTGATTTTGACTCCTGCCTACAAAGACCACTGGTTACAGGCAGATCATTTTATTAGCAGATAGTAATTCCCTTTTTTTCTAGAGTTTGGCTTCTGGCACATACTTAAAGACACATTATCAGAGCCAGGTTAGTATAATGGATAAGGCATCAGGCTAGAAACCAGGAGACTATGACCTTGGGTCACTCTGTCTCAGCCCTAGGAAGGAGGGCTATTGAAATCTTGCCAAGAAAAACTGCAGAGACATACTTGTCCAGGAGTCAAGACTGATTCAAAGGCAAAAAAGAAAGAAAGAAAAAATAGTGCCTTTAGATCTCTGCTACAAATATCCATACAATCAGAAGACAGCTGCAAAGGCATACTGAACATTCTTTGCTGCCATATCACCCCAACTTTTATACTCAAGATCTAGTAGCCCTAATGTATACAAGGGTGTCAATAAGCAAAATTTATGGAGGACAGGGGGAAATCCCCAGATGATTTATCTTAGATGCTTAGATTGATGAAATATAGAAAATGGATATTCCTCTGTGTTCAATTCAGGCTTCTTTTCCTTCAGTTAAATACGTAATGTACAGGAAAGTTGGTTATTTCATGGAAGTATGACAGATCTATAGTATCTTACACAATGTTGTTAGCAAAATAAAAGGATGTCAACCAGCCTTCTCCCTTCTTATACAACCCTATATAATGAAGGGTATATTTTGCTTTACTTTTGCCCTCCAAGGTTGTAGCCTCTCTCTTCATCTTTGCTTTTTAATAGAGACAGCCTCTGGTTAATTTGGCCATTACAAATGCCAAACATAGCTGGAATTTTATACAAATCAGAATGCAGCTATCCATTGTAGTTTTCCCTTCTCTAAATTTTGCAAAGCCGTTTTTAGCTGAAACCTCATATAAGGTTCATTAGGGAAGCACATTTATATGAAAATTTAGAAATGAATCTTTTGAGAGGAAATGCCTTTGTAAAATACTATTTAAATGTAAATGTTAATATATTATTTAAAAATGCAGTAGAGGCATAAGGTAAATAGGAAAGGATATATAGAGAGAGTCCTGTACAGATTATTGATATATACAGAGTCCTGTACAGATTACTGATGAAGGCAGAATCATTTATTTAAGTATAGCATCAAAAGAAATATATGCATGTGGGACTTCAGGGATTTGTTTATTAAGTTGTGAGGGAAGACCATGAGTCTTTTTGATATATGATAGGAAAGTTCTAGAGGAATGCAAACATGATTTATTGGCATCTTGAGCTTTAATAAGCAGCAGAGGGCAGCATTAGACCTGATATTTTATAGTGAGTGATAGTGTCATGAAAGGACTGCAGTTTACATCTGCTGTACCTGCTTGAGCTATTAAATTAGTGAAGCTTTTAAATAAGTTTAGCTGTTAATAAAATATTGATGCTGTAACAAATTTCTCTAGCAGAATTTTATTACATTTGGTCCAGTAGCAATCTTATTATTTAGTCCAGTTCTTAAGCAGAGGGAAGAGAAAGACTGAGACATCTCTCTTATAAAAGTTACCAAGCAGTTTTGGGTGGCAAGGTCTTCTTTGCAACAAGGAAGAACTTCATTCAGCCATTCAGATTAAGATACCTTAATGTCTTAGGGGAAATATAATTCCTATATAAAGGATAGGAATTCCTTATGCAAGGGATTCTGAAACATTCTGATGTGATGCACCTTCAATTATAAATTATTTTCCCACCATCACCAACGCCCCCAGACACTAAACAAAATTAAATTACCAACTGGCAAGAAACAATTTACCAACCATCAATCATTTATCAAGTGTTCCCCTGACTGACAGGTAATTTTGACAGATGGCTAGATTAATGGGTTTAGCTACCATTCAAACACCCTCTGGGCTTTCATTCTCACTTTGCTTGTACCAACTGGAAGTGAGCTTCCTTAATCAAGGTGGGATGGCTTTGTTTCCCAGCTATACTCACTTCCTCATCATTACATGCTTGACCAGGTAAAGAGGGACCAGATTTGGACAGGGTTTCTATTTTGACTTTTGCCAGTTTTATCATCTTGTAAACAAACAGTGAGTCCTTCCCACTGCCAGTGACTGACAGTTTGACCATTCTTCCTTACACCCTACACACTAAAAATAAAATAAAATAATAAGTTCAGTTGACTGAGTTTCATGTTTAATGAATAAAAGTTTATAATAATAATTACATAAAGTGGAAAAAGTTGTCAAAAATGAGAAGAATGTGGGACTTTCGAATACAGACATATCATCATTTGGAACACAACACACCAGATATCACAGTTGTTGAAAACTGAAGTGTACAATTTATTGATATCGCTGTACCAGAAGACATCAGAGTCAAAGAAAAAGAACTGGAAAAAATCATGAAATATCACAACCTTGCCATAGAAAACACACAATTATGGATGAAACATGTAACAGTGATACCCATTGTAATCGGGGCACTTGGTACCATGTCCAAGAATTTTTCAAAATACATCAAGAAGTTGCAGCTTCCTGCTGTAGTGCCAGTGAAGCTGCAAAAGACTGTGCTACTCAGAACAACATACATTTTAAGAAGATACTTGGTTGATACCTAGGATGCTGGAAGCAACCCATATCAACCATCAGAGCCAATCAATAATATTTGTGATACATTTTTAAATGTTCAGTTGACTGACTTTCATGTTTAATGAATAAAATATAATAATAATAATAATAATAATAATAATAATAATAATAATAATAATAGAAAAAAATCACAAAGTACTGGGACTTACTAATTGAAGTTGAGTGACTTTGGAAAAAGAAATTGTGTGTTATCCCAATTGTAACTGGAGCCCTTGGAGCAATACCTAAAGGGCTACCTTGCTGTTTAGAAATTTTGAATTTATCAGGCTTGAATACCCTGATTCTACAAAAAACCACCCTACTTGGAACAGCTTATATCCTCTGACGCTACCTTAACAGTTCCTAGGTCCTTGGTTAGGACTCAAGTTGTTGAGTTACCAACCAGCCCCAAAGGCTGTGAATCTCACCAAAGATTAACCACAATAATAGAAAGAGAAAGAACCTACCCATAGATATCATAGATGTCCCAAGAGAACATTTAATTGGGTCTTAGTTTCAGATCTAGTCTTCATAATATGTCATTTCTGGATTCTCTATAGATAGCACATGAAGATTGTTGAATGTCTTTCCAAAATCAGAAGGGTACAGTTCTCTGCTTACTGCAGGAATGATAGAGTGGTGAAAAATGTAAGAGATGTTTGAAAAGCATCAGGATTTCCTAAATCAAGGAACTTTCCTACTTGTAGCCCTGGTTGTAAGTCTGTGAAAAAAGAAAATTTGTTAGCACAGGCTTTCTGGACTGTGATTATAAATAGGGTCAGAACCATCTGTACTTGTTTCCTCATCTCTGACCATTACTGTTGACAAATTGAGAATCTAGATGCTGTTGATTTATGATCAAAGAAATGTACTTGAAGTCCTTTCTAGTCATAATTTGACCATTTTTGACCATACATTCAATGTTTGTTTAAAAGGGAAGCATATCTGTAAATAACTTCAGAGCTGAAGAAGCTTCTTGGATGAGAAGCAAAATGTCTTCAAAGAAAAATTAGAAAGTCCAGTTGCCTCTTGGGGGAAAAAAAGGCACCTTTGGGACATATCCATACATGTTTTCTCATATAAACTATATTTTGTTAGATTTGCCAAACATTCAGGGATGTAAGCCTCCTGTTCTGCACTTACCACAGTGTTTATTTTGCCTTAAAAAGCAAATAATTTCTGAGAGAAGACCTGAATAGGATTTTGGTTGGCTGTATATTTATATTAACTCTGAATAACTGTAGAATTTACCTATAGAAATAAGTGCATTTGTAGCATCATATTTTTGTCTTCCTCCAATATGGATTTTCTGGCAAGATTACCTTGTAGGCCAACACACTGTTCCCCTCATTGCATCAACTATGAGGGACATGCAGCATATTGACATACACTTAGAGTATTGTAAAAATGTTTAAATGCTTTACTAAAGTTAATTTATTGTACAGAGAACAAAGAAATTAAAATCAATGGCTTATGGTATTATACAGTCCTATCAAATTAACCTTACTTATTTATAAGATTGTAGATCCTTACCTGATAAACTAACCATCAAATTGTAGCTCAGAGTTACAATAGAAAAGGAGACATACAATGGGGATGTATATGTATTTGCTTTAGCTATATATATTTACCATGCAACAAGCCCCAATACCAGTAAGCTAGGGGATAGTCTCTGGAACCCCTTCAAAAATTGCCATTGCACATATAATTTGTAATTTGATGGAAGGAATGATTTGACGGCTGTCTGGATGAATGTGACTCTCAATTGAAAAATGATTTTGCCTCACGGCAGTATGAAGTATACAATATGGGGACTGGGGCACTATGCCAAAAGAAAGTTCAGGTTTGTGTAGTGTTTGTGAAATGTTACTACTAGTGGGGATTGAGGTTAAGCATTATAACAATTTCAGTTATATTGAAACAGAGTGACTACAGACTGACGCCTCCAAATATCTGGTGGGTTTAGTTGCAAGTGGCATCATGACAATAATAATCTTGTAATATAAAATGGCTTTATTCAAAAATATTATGGTTACTGAAATCCCAGTGGCTGACTTCATGTACATAAAGCATATTGGTTAAATATTTTCTCCTGACTCTTCTGCTTTATATTGAGATGTTTAATTGCTTTGAGACTGATGATATAGAGATGTAATACTGAAGGTCAACTGAGTCATCTTGTTATGGATGTGTTAAAAATTCATTTCCTGCCCAAGAATATCAATTTCGTGGTAGCAGATAGATGATCTTTTCCCTGGCTTTTCAAAAAATTAAAATGGAACAGAAAGGCTAGTACAGGTTCACATGCATCTGCCAATGAATATTATGGAAACAACATTTACTCAGTAAAAAGAATAGAGGAAAAAATAAGAATAGAGAGATATCTCCAACTAGCTCCATAGTACATCTTGGCATGGGAGATACCTAAAGTTTCAGGGAAGTTGGAGCACATAATAGATTATTTTAGTTTTCCTTTTAAAATTAAATTACAAGAAAGAAAAGGCAATTTCAATTACTTTCAACACAATATCTCTCCATAAACAATTAGAAATTATCAGAGTTCATTGTACACTGATTTGGAGCTCTTTTCCATAATGTGAGTGATTATTTTCCCATTTTTGCCGACACCCATTTGTGCAGAAGCTCGAGCACTAATCAAAGCAATGACTATGTTTCTCTTTTTCTTTGCAGGTAAGTCAGGATTGGGCTATTTGGTGAAATGTGCAATTTGGGGATATAAGGAACCAAAGTAAGCCTTCATCAAGCTGTCGCAGCCTGTTAACAAGGTTAGACTGTCATCTTAAAGTTTGCTCTGCCCCAGCTATTTAAGCAACTAAAATGCACAATATGCCACCCATCAAATTAACTGTACTGTAGTGTAAGATTAGCTCTGCTGCATTCAGTGGTGGATTTATTCAATTGAGTTTGTTTTCCAGATTAAGAGATCTACTTGGAAAGCCTGAATCAAAGGTTCACAGCACTATATCCAAATGCCTTGCCTTTAATGTGCATATATGTACATGTATGTGCCCTATAAGGCTGGTGATTCTATTTCTGATGTTCTTCCCTTATGCATTAGCTCTTTCTAAAAAAAATGGCTCCTTCCAGCCTGCCATGCCCTACGTTAACAGGCCATATGCTGAAAAGCTTACTTTGAGGGCCAGCTAAGAGTGGCTAGCTTCCTCAAACTCATCAAGCCAAGAACATTGCTTCTCCTCTTAACCATTATTTGACTGCTGTGGGACAGGCATGCCTTGCTTCCTATTTGGCCATTCTGCTCTAAACAACTACTGCTGCCATGAGCAAGTTCTCTCATGCATCTTGGCATCAAAATCAACTCCTTCATTGAACCAGTTGTCATATTTCCTTTTGCCATCGTGCTAAATCTAATTTTATTCCAGGGTCCACACCTCATGCTTTTCTCTCCAGCCCAAGCAGGGACGCTGAAATAATTCCCAAGTAATAAAGTATACAGAATTGGACCTCACCTACGGGAGGGCAGAAGGAACTGACAAGAGTTTGTAAAGGAAGTGGCATCTTTGTCCCAATGATAACTTAACCATTTCTTGTATTCTGCTTAATTTTCTTTACATGTTACTCTTTCCAACAAATGAAACTGTGTTCTGATATTAATGAGTGACTTGATTTGGCTTAGGTTGTATCTTTCCTTTGTCCAGGTGTGGACTGCTCTAAAGATGTGTCAAGTATTTCCTTAATATCATGATTAAAAGATTATATATACTCTTTAACATAATGGCAGGGCAAGTCTATGCATGTGTAAAATGTAAACAAGTAGATAAATGTGCATAGGTCTGACTTTTGTAGAAGTTTATTCTGTGTATTACAACTGACCATCACTACTAATGCATCTTCTTTGTCAATGAGTTAATCATTTATGCTAAAACAAAAGTCTAATTTTTCCAATGAATGAAAATGTCATCCAAATTTGCTAGATAAACTATCTTTATAATACAGTGCTTACAGTCACACATGCATTGGCGTCTGCAGGACTATTTGTAAGCAAAGGGTAGAGAATATTTGCCACTTCTCTGCCCTTGTGCAAATATCAGCTACCATTTTTACTTATTCTTACTAACCAAGAACAGTAAGAGCCTTCTTGCAGACAATATACCCTCTTGCATTATGTCCTCTTGCAGACAAAAAGCACATGTGTATTCATGAGGAATTCCATGAGTCTAATTTTTCCAAGAATTTAATAATCATCATAAAATAATGTTAAAAATAATATGACAGAAGTATGTATTACTTATTTGAACTCAAAAGCAGAACCAACTATAAGACCATTAGAATTAAAGCATTAATTAGTGTCATTCCACATCCGTATATGAGGATCAGTTTTGAAACAAATGACGCTGACATAAAAATAGCATGTATCTTTATAAAAAAAAGAGCATAGGGGTTTCTTTACACAATGGTTTTGCATAATCACCTTGTATGAATCAATCTTAATTGTACTGGTGGTGTAACATTGCATTAGAAGACCAATTGCATTAAATTACTTAATCGTTGAGCAAGTGAATGAAACCCAAACAGTATTAGTCTTCTATACTAAAAAGAGTTCTGATGGACAAAAATGTCTTCTATTTCTTGTAGGAGAGGACAATGGCTTTCCATGAATGGGAATTGGGGGGTTGGGGTGGGGGAGGCAACAGGTGGCATAGCTTAGAGTAACTGTGCTTACATTATTGTTACATATAGATCAAGAAGTAGGAATGATCACTGCTGTCCGGCTTATGCACTTGGGGATAAAAGAAATAGAGACAAACCCAATGATTCAAAATAGAAGTGAAATTATTTCCTAGTTTAAATTACACTCTGGATAGGTGATTCAACTTATTGGCCAACTTTTCCTGTCAATGTCATAAATCTGACCATAACTTTTGATCCCTCAGCGTTTCCATATATGGAAATGAAACTGAAATACTGTATATTGCCTGTAACAATGCCAGACACATCTGGAAAGCCATCCTTCATGCAAAGTGCTGAAAGCCTGCAAGGCTCTTCAGAGTCATGTGATTTTATTTGCTACTGTAAAGGAAGCTTCCCCTTTGATCTGTGAGTCTGTTAAAGCTTTGCTGAGGCAGAGTCCTTCTTTGAAACCTTGCACAACTCTATGGATTGAATCAGAGTTCTCAGATTCAAAAGCAGATACAATAACTGATACCTGGCAGTTCACAGAGATTGCCTAATAGCAGTCTTTGGTAAACAAGAGCACTGATATGACTTTGGCATCAAATTGGCAATGTGGCATCACAAATCTTCCCTAGCTTCTGGGCCATGATACAAGAAGCAAAGCTTCTGATGGAGCAAGAGAGCCAAGTGTGATTTGCCAGGTCACCAATGCCAGCAGCATAATGCTTGATGCTGACAAAATCAAAGTGCTAAAAATAAGCACAGGATTCATTTGAAAATATGGATATGGGGAAAACAGAACATGGGTCTAGACATTCTATCCAAAATACGAGGGGAAGGAATTCTGAAACTGAAGATCAGAATCAGAAGAAATCTGGAATTAAGAGTGAAAAGAAAATGAATGGAAACCATTCTTTCCTCTATTACTGAAGTCTTATGAAATTGGTGAAGTCAGAAAGGAGAGCCTTAAGGCTCCCCAAGAGTACATCTCTTTTTAGCAATAATCATTTTGGGTTCGGTTATTAGGAACTCAAAGGAGAAAGACATGTAGAGTAGACTTCCCCACCCTGGTGTCTTTTTGACTGACTGGCAGTCCTGGAAGCTGTACTCAGAAGAGTACCAGTTGACAAAACCTGTGCAGAATGAGGCTATGAATAGCAAATATCATTTCCTTTTGGCAGGAACCAAAAAGTCATATTGATGTGAGCTAATATTCACTAGTTTTTAATGCAGCTGTCAGGTAAACATTCTGAATGTTAAAATTGTGCCAGCACTGTTTATCTTAATGAGGAGTTATTAATTCCTCACACAACTGTGGCTGCTACATTTATTCCTTCACCCAGAAAATTGGATGGGATTATCAGAGACATAGGAACAGGGAGAGAATGAGAGAGGAGAAATTATCATTCAGGGTGACAAGTTGTTTTTGTCTACCCAACACTTCTGTGCCAACATAATAGCGAAAGTATCACAAAACAGCAGATACGTAACAGCACTGTGGGGAAAATGACTTGGTAGATCATCCATCTGCTTTATATTCAGTTTTAAAACTATTGGTGTGAAGAAGAAAATATTGAGGAGGGAAAAAAATCATGCATATTAATCCAGCAGCTAGGAAGGAATATTTCATTAGCTGGTTTCTTTTGAGAAATGATAAAATCTCTTATTGGAACGCTTAATAAGCAATTGCTACTGGAAGAAGAGAGATCTTCTTAAAGGATTAGTGGGATACATATCAAACAGAGCAGCTATTATTTCTAAGAGCCAAATAAGATCTTGAATTATTATTATGAAAGTAACGATAAATCTGCAAAAAATAAATTGGGCCTGTAATATATATTTAATATATATAATATTATTTATTTATTATATATATTTAATATAATATATTTATATTAACAAAGACTGATTAATAAACTGTAAACAGTCAGGTTCCTTCTTACTCAATCATTTTCTCAAGTTTAATTACAATTGTAGACATTTTCAGTCTACAGATTTTTAAAGAAATCTGTTTGACAAATGGATCTCCCTAATTTCTCTAAATTCTTGTCCTGCCCCAACTCAGTGGCTAGTTGTCTTCTAGAGTCCTACCCTGTCCTCTCCACTAGGTTAACAATATGTTTCATCCCTAAATAATCTACTGGCAAACATGAGCAGGAACTTATAGATATATGACACTTACAATTCCAGTTCAGTGTGGTTGGAGGTCTGGAAAAGAGATAGCCTTTCTTAAATACAGAATCACCATATTTCATCCTGTCACCAATCTACTAAAGTATTGTCCATATTTCAGAGATGGATTCACACTTCCTCTCCCACATATGACTATTTGCTATTAAAAAAGAATTCATAATGGCTAAGCAATAATGAAGGTCCTTCCGTAGTCTGATCAGTATAATCTGTATACCAAAAACTCAGATTTGTTCCCCTTCTAATAAGCCAGTTAAAAGCCATCCTTTGACCTTAGCCTCTGGCTCTAGCTTGTTTTGAAGAAATGAGTTAGGGACCTTGGATTTCATGATACAATAAACGAACTATAAAAGAGGCTTCTACAGATATGAGCCAAGTAGATACAACTGAGTAGTGTGAACCTTTCCATCAGAGCAGAACGCTAAAAAAAAAAGTTAGTTTATTCCATTATCTTAACTCAGAAAGTCAGTTGACCTTAGCAGTTCTAAACTACTAGCTATGGTTATAAAATACTAACTATCGTTCCCTTGGAGTTACAAAAGATTAAGTCTATGAAGAGATGGTTGAGGAGAAAAACCTCCTCAAGACCATCAAACAAAGAAAACTGAACTATTTGGGACATATACACAAATGCAATCTTATTCAAGGACCTTGCTAGAAGGTGGGAAGTAGAAAGAAAAAAGAAGCAGAGAATGATAATGAGATACTTCGAGTAGCATAACCAGACTGATCTAAATCATGGTAAATATACAAAAGTGGCCCAGAGATGTATATTGTGGAGACACATGGACATCAGCATCCTGAAGGAGAAGATACTTGAAACCTAACTGGTCACACTGATCTTATTTACTTCCCAGGACCACAGGAAATGTAGCTGATAAAAAGTGAATCTGTATTTTCAAACTATTTTCAGGTAAGTTTTAGAGGCAGAGTGGTGCCTTAGATTTTTCAAGCCCTCTAAAACTGATCACTTTATATTTGCAAAAGCAGAGCTTCGAGCAAGAGTATTTTGGCTCTGTGTGTCCTTTTTATTCTTTACAAAGCTCCGTGTGTTTATTATCTTACATTTCAAAAACTGGCTGATAATTCTATATTTCGCCCACCATTGTTAATCTCTGTACATAACTGACTTTACCTTTCAAGTGAAGGTAAAGTAATCCCATGACACTAGGGCTGTCATAAGGCTTCAGTCCCTGAATGTTCTAAATTGTGTGTGGCATGGGTTTTTTTTTCTTTTTTCTGTGATAAGAAAACTGGTTTTCCAGAAAGAAACATTTGACTCTCCGGGTTTTGATTTACTTGCTTGTTTTAAGTTCCAAAGGAAAAGCTGCCAAAAGAACATTTCTATTTGATAACCTCAAAAAGCTTTGCTTGTGAGTCATTTAAGTGAAAGCTGCTCCCAAGGAAAAAAAAGAGAGAGAGTGAACAAGTAAGCAAGAGAGATGGATTTAAGCTCATCAGACAGACTATTAAGCTCTTGTCAAATCTGGCTTGTCAAAAGACTCGACTGCATCTTCATTCATTTGTTCCATGCTACTTAATGTGAACATGATTCTCACTATACTGAGGCATATTTTCTGGTTTCTCTTTTCAATTAATTTTTTTGCTAGAAAGCTCTACATTGACTTATTAGATGAGAATAGAAGCAGGTTAATCACTGCTATCTGGTATGCAATTAATGTTTCCTATTAAGAAACATGGAATTTCCAATAGACTGGAAGAACATGGGCACTTGTTGCAGAATATGTTCAATGAAGTGTTATGTTTTAAAATACATAGCTAAACTTCTAATATTATAGAAATAGTTTCTTTTCTTTCTAGCTCTACCTTAAAATAAGCTTCACTGATCTTATATGCAGCTAAATATATTAGGATTATTGGGTGAGAATGCAATTTACAAATGCAGTTTACACATGGGAAAATACATTTGTAGAAACTATGAAGCCATTGCAATGTAACTTTAACTATTGATCTCATATAATCCAGTACAGTTGACACTAATAAAAAGAACATAGAACATGGAATCATAGGGCTGGAATGGACCTCTGAGGTCTTGTAGTCCAACCCCCTGCTCAAGGCAAGTGTCTTATACCATCCCAGTTACATGGTTGTCCAGTCTATTTTTGAAAATCTTCAATGATGGAGCTCACACAACTCCAAGAGGTAAGCTATTCCATCTATTAATTCTTATCACTGTCATATAACTTCTCCTTGTTTTTAGGCTGGATCTCTCTTTCTATCCATTACTTTTTTTTTGCCTTCTAGTGTTTTGGAGAATAAGTTGATCCCCTCTTCTCTATAACATTCCCTCAAGTATTGAAGGACAGCTTTCATGTCCACACCCCCCAATCCTTCTTTCCAATGCGTTAGACATATCTAGTCCTCTCAACCATTCATCATACAATTTAGTCTCCAGACCCTTTACCATCTTTGTTGTTCCTCTCTGCACATTTTCCAGGGTCTCAACATCTTTTTTGTATCATGGTGACCAGAACTGCATGCAGTATTCCAAGTCTGGTCTCACCAGCGTAGCATAAAGGAGTACTATCACTTCTCGTAATCTTGATCATATTCCTCTATTGATGCAGCCCAGGATTGCGTTGGCTTTTTTTGGCAGCTTCTGCAGCACATTGCTGATTCATACTTAAGTGGTAGTCCACCAGGACACCTATATCTCTCTCACAGTTACTACTGGTGAGACAGGTACCACCTATTCTGTAAATATATGTTTGATTTTTTCCTACTTAGTGCAGGACTTTACTTTTCTCACCACTGAACTGCATCTTGTTTGATAGGGCCAGTCTTCAAGTTTGTCAAGATCCTTCTTGATCTTGAGCCTATGTTCCAAACTGGTATCAGCCCCCCCACCCAAGTTGGTGACATCTGTAAGTATGATGATTCTCCTTCTATGTCAAGGGTCTTCAAACTTGGCAAGTTTAACAACAAGTTTACTGTGCAATAATAAGAAGTAAATGGGGTTTTGGAGTCTAAAAGAGAATATAATATTGCTTTCTCCTACATATTATACAGTACAGAAATCCAATAAGGGCCCTGGACTGTTAACCATTATTCTTTTGAACTTTCAGTTAGCATTGCATTAAAATTGGAGAAGGCATCAGTTCTTGCATTCTAAGGCTTAATTTGCATTTGCATTAAACTCTCAGCATATTGGATTATACCACTGTAAGTAATAAAAAGATAATCATTGAGTGTCACTTTTGAGCACAAAATAAATTGCTCTTGAATATAATACCTTTTTTTAGCATTCCAAGAAATATGAATGAAATTATAGGACTGTAGAAATATTGAAGTGGCACGTCCTGCCTGAGTGAATTTCAACAGGTTTTTTAATAAATTATTTCTTTTTAAAATATAGTCATGGGCAGAAGAAAATTAAATCATTACTCAGACAATAACACAGTCAACGTTGCACCTATTTGGGGAATGTCTTTTTTCAAAATGATGGATATGAAGAAACTCATATATTGAACTGTAACCAAACTATTATTTTCAAAGAGTCGAAGTCTGTATTATTATTGATTGATTGATTGATTGATTGGACTTGTATGCCGCCCCATCTCCAAAGACTCGGGGTGGCTCAACCTAAAAGCAACAACAATAAATAATTAAAAGAGATTAAAACTAGCCGTAAGCCCCAAAATTACAAAACTAAAATAACAATAATTAAGATATTTTTTTAAAAAACCCATCCCCCAGGGAGGGTCACAGCCGGGTTGGTCAAACAACCAGGTCTTCAAATCGTGGTGGAAGGTGCGGAGGTCAGGGGCCAGGCGGAGCCCCAGGGGCAGTTGGTTCCAGAGGTCAGGGCAGGACAGAATAGGCTCGTCGCCGGGGGACCGCCACCAACATTGGCTTGCTGATGGGACCCCAAGGAGTCCTTGCCTATGTGCTCGCACAGGGCAGTTGGCACTCGATATCGGCAGGAGTCGCTCCCTTAAATATTGAGGACCCATGTCGTGAAGGACTTTGTATGTTAAAACCAGGACCTTGAATCTCACCGGAGTGCAACCAGCAACCAATGCAGGCCGCTCAGGAGGGGGGTAATATGGGAGAATCAGGAAACTCCCATCACCACCCGCGCCGCTGCATTCTGCACCAACTGCAGTCTCCGGATGGTATGCAAGGGCAGTTCTAAATAGAGAGTGTTGCAGTAGTTGAGTCTAGAGGTAACAAGGGCATGAGTGACTGTGCACAGGGTATCTCGGTCCAGAAATGGGCGAAGCTGACGAACAAGGCAGAGCTGAGCAAAGGCCCCCCCCTGGCAACGGCCCTCACCTGCTCCTCCAACCGGAGCCGTACATCCAGGAGGACCCCCAGATTCCGCGCCCTATCCACAGCGGGCAACACCTCTCCCTATGGCCAAAGATGGATATTCCTGACTGGGCCGAGATGCCGGTATGCACAACCACTCAGTCTTGGCCGGGATGAATCGAAGCATGTTCCCGCTCATCCAAATCTGTACCGCATCCAAACACCGGGTCATCAGGGCTGAGGCATCACTGATCTGGTTCGGGTGGAGATGTACAGCTGGGTGTCATCGTGTACTGATGGAATCTCACCCCAAAACCACGGATGATCTCACCCAGGGCTTCCTGTAGATGTTAAATAAAGCGGGGAGAGGACTGACCCTGAGGGACCCCACAAGAGAGCACCATTGGGGTTGACCTCTGCCTCCTGCCAACACCAATTGTGACTGCCCCGCGAGGTAGGAGGGAACCACTGAAGGACAGTGCCCCACTCCCACACCCGATGGTCGTAAAAAGGATACCATGGTCGATGGTATCAAAAAGCCGCTGAGAGGTTAATAGGACCAGGACAGAGGAAAAACCCTGTCCGCCCTCCAGAGATCATCCATCACGCCACGACCAATGCCGTCTCTGTGCTGAAGAACAGGGTCAAAGTGCGATTGGACGGATCAGGTAGTCCACTTCATCCAGGAAAGCTGAGATGTTCTTCCTTTTAATGTAGAATTGCAATCTGCTCTTTCTCCCTGCCACCCTGAAGAAATTGCTCCCTTTTCTGGCCTCTGATAACAATTTGTGTTCTGCAATTAAGGAAAAATAAACACTGTGAGATATACAGTAATTTGATGTTCAGATCAGAAACACAACTACTTATTTGGGGAGTTGTTGTTTTCCACTAAGGCTTGATCTAACAAGATGATATGAATCACTTTGATAAATGCAACCATCACATTAAAACATAACTCAAGATTAGGGTGTCAGGATACCTACAGATGAAAATGCTAATAAAACTGAATAGCAGAATGACAGGGATGGAAGGAACCTTGGAGGTCTTCTAATCTAACTCGCTGCTGAAGCAGGAAATCCTATACCATTCCAAACAGATGGCTGTCCAATCTCTTCTTAAAAACCTCCAGTGTTGAAACGGTTCCGGGTTGAGCCTTCTCACTAACGGGTGGCGGTTTATGATTGTCCACAACCGCAGCCCGGCTCTTGCATTGGAGAGCTCCGATCCTTACGGTTCAGGGCTGAAGCTGCCTCAGAGGGGCGGTGGAGAAAGTGAAAGCTGCCAGCCAGAGTGAGGGGGAGCATCTCCCCTTTGGGTCTGGTCTTTCCCTCTGAAGGCGACAAGAAGCGGTGGTCAATATGGCCACCTCAAGAAGGTCTCAACTGGACTAATTGGTGCAGGAGGAAAGAAAAGATGACAGCAGAGGAACGGGGTATCGGATGGTAAGATCAACAAAACACCCGGGATTAAGATAAAGATGAGTTTTAAAAGAAAGAAGCGGCGCAGTGTCAAGTGAAGGAAAAATAAGTAAAATATCTTTGACAGCTATAAGGGGCTTTGAACCGGAAAGGAAGAAGCCGTAAGAACTTAAGTTTGGGGCTCGAAAATCCTGAATATTAAAATAAAGGAAAGGAGAAGATTCGTGTAACAGAAAGTGCCACTTTGTGGATAAAAATGGAATTTAAAGAAGAAGGAAAATATCTTGTTCCTTTGTGAATTGAGTTGTTACAATTTAAAGAGACACTGAAACAAAAGCAAGACCCATAGAAGGTGAAAGTTTGAATTAAAATAAAAGACAGACTGCTGGATTAGTTGGTGATATTGATATAGACTCTGGACTTGGGCTAAGATCTTAGAAAATTTAAAGAGGAAGAAATAAGGAAAATAAAACTTTGGTGGCCATCCAAGGAATTAAAATGGAATTTAAAGTATGAAAGAACTGCTACAGGAAGTGACTGAACTAATTTGGCTCATTGCAGAAGACATGGCATGGAAATGTGAACAAAGAACAAGAAGAAGGAATCTTGGAAAGGGAGGAGCCAGCACAAAGGAAAGCCATTTTAAAGACAATTAACACAAAGATTAATAAAATAAAAGGGAAAGGAAGGGTGGTTAAAAAATAAAGAAAGAAATTAAAAGGAACATTTATGAAATTAGGCATGCTAAAGGTCCAGAAGAAAAGGAACAGAAAACAAAGAGGGGATTCAAATTGGATGGAGAAGGATATAGCAGGATAAAGGAGGAGAGGAACAAGCAAACAGAAGATAAAATATCTGAGGAATTATATAATGAAGAAGCTTCATTATAGAGATAATGGTTAATGTATTAAGAAGGGTTCTGCATGGAGAAGAGGGTAATAAGAATATATTGTAATCATAATGTAAAACATAAAGGGGGGTTACTGACAATTTTATTAGATGAAGGTTACACTTTTACTTATAAAATAAAAGTGGTAGTTGATTAGATATTTAATGATTTTGAAGATGTTTAAAACCAGATTTGTCAGTAACAAGGTTAGTTATTTTTACTATTATTTTGGAACTATAAACAAACTTTAGGGGGATATGTGTTGCAGAACCCGATTGAAAAGAATATAATGTTATGTAGCTTTTCTTTTCTCTTTTCTCTTTTATTCTATCTTTGCTTTAAAGGGAATGATTATCACTATGTTAATATGTTAACCACTGAGGTGTCACTTTCAAAGTAGTAAGGGGGGGCAAGTCTAGGTTTTCTTTTTATTCTTTTTGTGTTAAAGCTTGTATTGATTTAGAATTATGGAGAGAATATGTGATGAAGGGCAAATCTGACGGATAAAAGAAATATGTAAATGATAAAAAAGTATTAACAATGTGAAGATAGTTAAAGGATAGATATGGATAAACTTTATTTTCTATATGATGGGCAAACATATTGTTATTTTTAAGATATATAAACGTTTAAAAATATTTACAACTAATTTGAAATGAAATGGGGGTTATACAGATTGAGATTAAGATTTGAGACTAGGATTAATTTGTTTGGCCTTTTTTTTGCCAAAAATGGAATGGAAGTAAAAATGGGATAAAATAAGAAATTAAATGTCCAAAATGAATATAGAACTATTGTCATATTCGCATGTAAAAGTGATGACCCGGGAATATGCTGTCTACTGAAAAGAGCCTTATTTGAACCGTTAAAAATTGAATAAAACTTGCTTTAATCCAGTGTTGAAGCACCCACAACTTCTGGAAGTGAGCTGTTCCACTGATTATTGTTCTAACTCAGGAAATTCTTCCTTAGTTTAGGTTGCTTTTCTTTTTGATTAGTTTCCATCCATTGCTTCTTGTTCTGCCTTCAGGTGCTTTGGAAATTAGGTTGACCTCCTCTTCTTTGTGACAGTCTCTTATATATTAGAACACTGTTATCATGTCACCCCTATTCTGAGAGTCCAAAAGGACTGAGAGTGTATTTGGTCTTTAGCTGCATATAGCCAATTCATGCTAAATCATATGAAAAGCAACTGTTGAAAACCTTGCTTAAGGTGTTTTGCCACCAGTGGCTTTAATAAGGGCATGGAGCCTTGGGCACATCTCTAAATCCATTTCTTCTCTCCTTTCATAAAGAGCAGCATTCCCAATTTACTTTCTTGCCAGAAAAGCTAAGTCTAGGTTTGAGACAATGATAGTATAGCACATCAAATGGCCATCAGGCTGATGAAGCAGCTCTTTCAGAAACTGTGAAATCCTTGATCCAAAATTTAAAAACTGTCCTGGAATTTATTGACATTAAACACCAGCAAGGGCTGCTTGCTAAGATTCAGTTAGCTTGCAATTAAAGGTCCAACCTAATGAATTCAATTCCAATCATTGCAGGGGAACAATACAATGTTTATCTTAATGTAAGCTGGAACTTTTATATCTTTAGATTTTCTGGAAGGGTCTCTTTCTCTTAGTTTAAAATGGAGTTAAAAACAGTAATTTTGGAGAAATCCTTCAGGGAAGATGTGCAATTGAAGAGGTAGTAATTAGTGAATCAGTGGAATGAGGAATCAGGGAAGCTATTGATTTTTTCTGGATTTATATTTATGTTTTTGTGCGTTATGTTGTGAATCACGTAGAACAGGGGTGTCAAACTTGCATCATCACAGCAGCATCATGTGACATATTGTGAATTTTTGTGTTTTCTCTATTGATTTGGGAAAAGGGAGTAGTTTATGGAGCAAGGACCTATGTTTCCCATTCTAAGATAAAATGTAATGCTATACTTTAAACCCTACCAATAGCTCTCAATGATCCCCATCCTTAGTGGTTATCTTTACTGTCCATACAGGTTATCCATAAAGATTCAGAGAGGAAAAGGTGATTTAGAATGTGCCTGGATGTTCATATCACACCTGTTAGAATTCCTTAAAGAAACTGTGTCACTTTTTGTACAGCAACAACCACGTAATCTCAGGAAAGTACACATTTGGCTTAAAAAGACTCCAATAGATAGCCTCCTTTTAAAAAAAAACACAGATCCTTTCCCCCCTGTCATTCATTCTAAACAGGCTGGGGAAAAAATAGGATACTGAAGTGGAAGGAATTTAGAAAAAAAGATGCCAAGGTCTGAAAGAATTTATGTTGGATTAGTGCTTTTTTATCTCTATTCATGACTTCATTAATAGAGCGCAGTATGGTATATCAAGGCCAGGTTAAATTAGATTGGGAGGAGCTGAAAATTGTTGAGACAATAGGATAAAACATGATTTCATAAAGCAAAGGGCAACAAGATAGCCAAAAATGTACTCAGCAAAATCAAATATCAAAAGGTTGAAAATATTCCCAGAAGTGTGCTCATGTTTAACCTTCTAAGTTCAAACTTTTTTTTTCTTCTCATTTGGAAAACTCTTTTTCACCTGCTGCACATTTTCTTTGAATCTTCCTGCTACTTAGGGCTCATCCTTAACATCCTTCTCACTGCAGTAAGAACATGCTTTATTAATAATTTTATATGATGTAATAAAGATGGCATATTCTTGCTACAGTTAGTGGCATGCCCTCATCACATTGCTTTCATCTCATCTCCAGCCCACAGCAGAGGCTGCTTAAAGCTGACTTTTGCTATCCCTGTTTTAAAATAGTGTTTTCCCTCTTTCTTGCAAGTCAGTCTGATAAAGACTCATAGATGTAGGGTCTCCCTTTAATAAGAAAAAGACTCCCTTGTCTCCAGTCTACTATGAGGCTGTGAGAAAAAGAGTCTGTCTTAAGATGCACATGGATGTATTAGTTCTGAACTGAAAATATTTCACTTGAGTATTGTTTCAATTTTACTGTCATGATAATTGTGTTAAAGAGAACCCTGCAACATTTATCATTGGAGAGAAAAACACTTGTAGTTCAGGTGGCATGAAGTTCTCCAGATACAATTTTTGCCAAGGACATGATCTAGTTTAGGGATGTCAAACTTGCAGTGTCACATTGTTGTCACATGATGTATCGTTACTTTTTTCCCCTTGACTAAACCGAGGGTGGGCATAGACAGCGCATGGTGCATCTAGCCCATGGGCCATGAGATTGACACCCTTGATCTAGTTGGTGATTCAATTAGACTGGGATCTGTCCACTCGTTTTGGCTACATTAATCTTCTGTGGGTTCTCTTCTTTGAATTCTGCCCATTATTGGCTTTGACTGCAAGAGATACCAGATCCTTAACTCCTGCAGGTATATCTGATTGTGTAATACCTGACTGATACTTTAGAAAGTATCATGTTTGTCAGGTTTTACCTGGCTTCCTTGTATACCCAAAATTAAAGCTACTTTGAATGCACTCTAGATCTGTTTTTGTAAACATGGCTTTAGCAGGCTTTTTAAAAAAATATAGTTCTGAGTTTAAAAAGCAGGACCGATGCTGTCTTGAGACTGCACTGGTTCTGTGCTGTACAGGATGATGATTTAAACCAGGAAAGAGAACTGAGTGCCTGTAAGGATCTGCCTCAGCTACCTTCTTGGGAAATCATGACTCTTGAAACAATTTGCATTTTAAAAGGAACTGGGAGAGAAGGCATCCTCCCCACTAATTCCTCAAGCAGTTACAGCAAAAGCTAAAGCATTCATCCCCCAAGAAGCATCCCCAGATCTGCACCTGGAGGAAAGTAAATAATAAATGGGGGAAAATGAAAAAAATGGTTATGGTCATTTTGGCTTATTAGGGTATTGAGTGTGGAACCATTTAAGCAACCTAAGAACCTTAACATACCCATTCGTTCTGGGCCCCAGGAAAATCCTTCCCTTTGCCAAATGAGTCAGCATGACAGGAAGATTTTCTACACACACAGCAATTAGTCCACAATAGTCGACACAGAGGTGAAGAGACCCATCTTTTTTCCTCTCTAAATAGAACTGGAGCAGCCATCTTGAGTTGTGCACAGTCCATGGGTCGGTGTGGGGAAGCTTGTCTGACCCCTTTTCTATAAACTTGGTCTTGGTATTACTTGGTGATGACTGGAAGGGGTCTCTCTTGCACTGTTACCCCATTTGACCCACTTGGCATAAGACCCACTTGGCCAAACACCCTTTGCTATGTGGGGCTTGTCCCTAGGCAGGAATTTCAGTAGCCCCTTTCTCCAGTCAATCTATGGGTTCCATTTTTTCAGCCAGATTAACCTCAGGACAAGGGGTCTCTCCATTCCCAGGGCTACTATGAAAGTCAAAGTCTCTGAGTGGGTCACCATCTGAACTTCTAGGGGTTCAGTGGTGAAAGTGGCAGTGATGCCTCCTATGACTGAGCCATCCAGCTAGCAAAATGCAATTGGGGTTTTTAGTCTTCTCAGACGGATCCCCAACTTCTCTGCCAGGGCAAGGCTCACTAAGCACTGGGTGCATCCTGAGTCTAGAATGGTCTTCAGGGAGGTCAGAATTCCCTCCTTTAGGTGAGCGGTAACCTCCACGATCTCTGAACTCTTCAGAGCTATTTCCTTTGCACATGGTTGCTGTTTTGGGGCTTTCCCTGGCATTTGGTCACCCCTCTTTACAAGGCGGTTAGCTCAGAACTCTGATGCTCAGTGGCCCACTTTCCCACACTTTAAGCAGGTGGTGGAGCATGTCAGCTGGACTTGGGCTTTGGTTGGTTCTCTCTTCCTCTCCAGAGGGATCTCTTCCACACTTTGGATGAGCAGTACCTGTTTTGAGCTTGATCAATCTCTGCTTCTCTGGCTAGCATGCACCAGTCATGGAGACGAGCTAGGGCTCCTCTCAACACATGATCGATGTACAGGCCATCTTTGAAGCAGCTCACTAGGATGTCTTCTGGCCAGTTGAGACAACAAGCTAGATCTTGAAATTTCTCAGTGTACTCCGCCACTGGCAAGCACCCCTGCTGCATGTTTTTTTATGTGGGCTTTGTGGTCTGCCAGGGGCTCTTCAAAATGCCATCTTAGGGCCATCATGAATCTGTTGAAGTTTTTCAATTCAGAGGCATTCACATTGTGGAGGGTCACCATCCACCTACCCATGACTCCCTCTAGCGCCAACATGACAACCCTCACCTTGGCTTCTTCAGTAGGATCTCATGGCCATACTTCTGCATATAGGTGAGAACGTGGTGCAGGAAAACCTCTAGTTGTTGATGGTCTCCTTTGAACTTCATGCCTGAGGGGGGACTTCTGTCCTTGAAAAGCTGCCCTATCACCTGGTCTTGGGACATTCACTCCCCTTGTGCCCTCTGTGGGTTCCTTCCTTATAATGTCAGAGGGCTGTAAAGTAGTATATAAGTTTAAGTTCTATTGCTATCCAGACATTTTTTTGTCTTTTTTATCAACAGTTGTTATGTCTGGGGCAGATGTTTGTCTGTTTAAAGTCCAAACCACTTTAGTGACTTCATTTTCTGTTACTTCGTCGATTTTGTGGTCCCACCAATTCTTGCTTACAGACAAGTGATACTTCTTGCAGAACTTCCAATGCACTATTATTGCTGTTTTGCAATGCCATTGTTTGTAGGCAGTCTGTGCATCATCTCAAAGCAGCCAACTAGCTGGGTGGCCAGGTGATCCACAGTTTTTTCAGTTTCTTTATGATATTTTTATTAGTTATTTCATTATTTATTATTATTTGGGGAAACTCCACAGTCGTATCAGGCACAGCATTGAACAGCTAGGCAAGGAGATCAGGAGAGGAGCAGCTATCCCACCTGTTCCCTAGAGGCCAAGTTCCCACACAGAATCTTACATGAAATTATCGGGTAGCAGTGTTGCAAAAATCTCCCCGAAGAGGAGTCGCCAACCTTTTGGACTTCAAGGACCACCAAACTCATAATTTTAAATCCCTCAGACCACTAATATGAATTTTGACTGATGGTGGCTTGCTGACATTGGTGGGCAAGTCGGTCCCATATTCCATAGCTGCAGTAGTCACGAGACTGGCCCTTTGGTCATCCCAGAGCAGCTCCTCCAATCCATGGCAGGCCGGTGCACAGGCCGTCCTGTGACTACTGCAACTCTGGAATATGGAACCGACTTTTCTACCAACATCAGCAAACCACCCCAGGGTGGATTTGCCTCCCCCGCCGTTGGTCTTACCTTTCAGTTCCAGCTCGCATACTCAAGGTAAGGTTTGCGTTCAGCCAAAGGGTGGGGGCCAGCGGGTGGGTGGGCCATGTGGGCAGCACAGCCTTGTGTTCCCACACAGCCTGGATTAATTGCTTTGGGGGGAACATTTCTCTGTGGACCACCAAAATTTTCTTGTGGACCACCAGTGGTCTGCGGCCCACTGGTTGGTGACCACTGTCCCACAAGATAAGAGCCATTCTCCCAGCCCTGACTTGGGATTCCAGCTGCTGGTATACTTGAAACCAAACACACATGAGCACATTTCAAGAGGAAGCCTCCTTCCTCCACTCCCATCTAATACAATGCATACCAGGTCAGTCCCCTTATAGATGAGTACAGCTTTGTTGCAGACTGACCTGCTTGGCTGTGCACTTAATTTCTTTTTTAGTTTTTTTCCTCTCCAGTTTCTTTTGCACGTTCTTGTGAATAGTAGACTTTTTCACCATGTGGGAGATTTATATTTTACTGTATAAGAGAAAACTATTTGTCAAATGTCATATTGAAGCTGAATTTCACTTGTAATTGAAAGTTGCTGTTGAAAATGTATGTCCCAAGTGTAGAGGCTCTTGCAAGTATGACAAACGAATCTTTCCAGATCAGTAATCTGCCAGACCAAGCCCCTGACATGTGGCATCAGTAGTGTTACTTTTTCCTTCTTAGCTATGAATAACCATAAGAGAAGAATGACACACTTTTTTACAGCTATGGGTCCCCCCCATTTTTGAATATGCAAAAAAAATTGTTGAATAATTTGTACAGTTAAAACATGCATAAGTAAATTTAATCTCCCCTATCTTCTGAATGTCTGTTTCTAGAGATGGTGCAATCTAATAACATACATATACCTTGATGCTGGGTCATAAACACATAGTACATATCTTCTTCATATAGGCTCCCCACCCCTTCCATACCAAATGTTTGAGATGGAAAAATCCCAGATTAGTTATCACAATAGTGTCACTATCGATACTATGACTATCTATTCAAATCCAGCTCAGGATTTAATAATGGCTTTGACTAACTGTTGTGGTTAGCCGGCAGCAGGTGCAGATGGCTGAGGAGAGCGAGGACTCAGATGAAGAGCCAGGACCATTAGGAAGTGGACTGCTGCCTTCAGAGATTGTGGGGGCTGGCAGCAGTGATGAGGAGGTTCCTGAGGAGCCTCTGCCAAGTGCCTGTGCACGCAGGATTGCTCACAGGCAAGAGCAGCTACAACAGCACAGGCAACTCAGGAGTAAGGCTGCAAGGTAATGGTCCCTCCTTCAAGCAGATGAAAGCCAGGTGTGAAACGAACGTTCTTTGCAGAAGGCAAAGACATTTTGAAATTCCAGCCTCATGGACATTTCAGTATCCCAAGTTTGTATTTAAAGATTCTTGTATTGCAAATTATTTCTTGTCTGTTATCATTTGGCCATCTCGCACAGTTTGGCAAGGCTTGTGCTTATCACAACTAATTATTTTGCAGAAGCATTAAAAGGTTTCTATTCCTTTTGGATTGTGTTTGATTTGTTGGTAAAGGGCGTGGGTCAGAACACTAACATGGTGCGTCCCAAAATGTAGGCTGAACACATATTCTAGGCCTAGGGCATACTTTCATCTGGTTTTGAAGATAGGATGAATTGGAAGTGGAATCATTGTTGGGAGGCTGAAAGTCTCTCCATAAGATAGTCAGATAATTTGCTGAAAAGAACTGAACTAGTTTGTCTGAACTTTCTTGGAATACAAGTAGTTCTCGACTTACAACAGTTCATTTATTGACCATTCAAAGTTAGAACAGCCTTGAAAAAGTAACTGATGACTGTTTTTTTACACTTACGACCTTACGGTCATGTGATCAACATTCAGATACTTGGTAACTGGTTCATATTTATGACCTTTGTTGTATCCCAGGGTCATGTGATCACTTTTTGGACCTTCTACAAGCAAAGTCAATGGGGAAGCCGGGTTACTAACTTCTCAACTGCAGTGATTCACTTAACAGTTGTGGCAAGAAATGTATAAAACTCACTTAACAAATGTCTCACTTCACAATAGAAAGCTCAGTTGTGGTCGTAAGTCAAGGACTACCTGTAGATGGACCATTCATCAACCTTGCAACATGGATTGTGATTTTTATCAAAACCATGGTCCCATTATTTCACTGTGGTTCTTGAATGTTTTCTTCAGCTTTTGGTTTCCTGAGAGAATGTGGTCATTTGAAAGAACTGGAAGGCAGCTACACTGCAAATAGGATAAATATTGTAGAGTATTCAGTGACATTCAGGTGAAAATGCACATGTAATGGAGCAACGGTGGTGTTAAACGGTGGTGTCTACTTTTATTGTATCTTTTATGAAATATTTAGTTAGTCTTTTTAGCTGGTTTACAGGCTACACTAAGTAGTCTAGAGCAGTGGTGGGATTTAGCCAGTTCTCACCAGTTCATGTGAACCAGTTGTTAAATTACACCTCCCCCTGCTATCAAAATGATCCTGGATGCTGTGCTGCACTACAATGGAGAAACAGGCAACAGAGTGGCCAGTGCAAGGGAAGGAGAAGGCCGCTTTCCCTCTTCTCCTTGCTCCTCCTCTTTCCCTCATACCGGCCGCTCTGTTTCCCATTTCTCCATTGAAGTGCACTTTGATGGCCGGAGGGTAATTTAACAACTGGTTCCCCCAGGGTCAGGTTGGCCATCATGGGAGGTTCATTCTACATGTGTGATGGAACTGGAGGATGGGGATAGGCCACGCCTACCATGAGAGCCAGCCTGGCTCTGGGAAAACCAGTTGTTAAATTATTTGAATCCCACCACTGGTCTAAAGGCAAACCCAGTTGACTATTTCATAGCCTACTGATGAAGGTAAAGTTTGAAATTAGATGCCAGAATTTCTGCTGAACCTTTGTATTTATGGCAATATCATCTGGACCAATATTTTGGAATGATTTGCAATGACTGTGGCTTGAGGAATCAAACATGATGCTTTTGTGCAGCAAGTGACCTACCATTTTATTGATGATGATGATGTTATGTATCCAGTCATATCTGACTCTTGGTGATTCTATGGGCCAGGCCTCTCCATATTTTCTGATCTTGCATTACTTACCACTTCATTAAACTGACCCATCATGTATGGAGGTTTATGTACATATGTATGTATTTGTTTATGTGTATATGCATGTATTTATGCATTAAAATGCACATGAAGGACTTTGCTACCTGACTGTTAAGGAGAAGAACCAAATGTATCACATTGGTTGCCCAAAAGCTACCTGCTCCATGTCACAGAGTCCTAAATCATTAGCAGTGTCCACCAGACTTCATGTTAATATGATCTGGGGAGATCCTTTTTCGGGAGTCTTACCTGTGGTTCTTATGCACAGTCTGGTTATAAGAAATTAGAAACTGTATGAATGCTTTTCACTTGTACATTATTGGGATCCAATTGTCTTTCTGAATAAAACTGTTTAATAGTGGTAAAACTAAAACACTGCATTTTGTTTTATTTTGTAGCAAATTGCTTTGCTGGACAGTGATTCATGCTTCCTCAGAAGGAAAAATACCTTATAAATGAAAGGAATAAATCTTTATCGCTAGCCATTTTTCAAACTTCAAAAATAAGTTAACTGGAAAATGTACATATTTGAATGATACCCCCTGTAATCAGTCACTTATTTTATTTTAGAGCTCTGCCCATAATGTTGTAAAGCAATTGTAGTAGCTGTAGCAAAATAATTTAATGCTACTGCTTCGAATGCCCTTATTTTAGACTGAAACCAGTTAGATGTTGTTGTTTTTGCATGCAGTAATGGAGCTTCGTTTACAACAAACATATTGAAAAATGCCATCAGTTCTAGCTAAGCCACTATTTGGTAAACTTTGGCATAAATCGGGGGGGGGGGTGCTAAACAAAGTAGCTCCTGTCTATTTCTGTTGCCTTAGAGACTGAAACATCTGTATCCTATCCGTGCAGGCAAGTGATGCAGACATGGTAAGATATGACTTCCTTGCATTCCTCTCTTCATCTTGCTGTCAATAGTACTGTTTTTTGGGGGAAATGTGTAGTGTAACCTGGTTGTCTAGCATAACATAATCCAGGAGAGCTTTTTATGAAGGTCTTCTAACTCCAAAGTCAGCATGCTTTCCTATGAAAACATGCTCTCACACAAATAATTTTTCAAGATGAACTTGGAGGGACTTGAAATGATTGTTGTTCTGGTGATAATTGTGGCATTTGTGAAAGCCCTGGAACATATGGGACTGCTGGAAGATACAGATGCAGGTAGGATGCTAAAGAAAAATTATTGGTGTGGGAGGGGGGTTTGGGGGGGGATGTTGCTGGAAAAGCTTTTTCTTGAAGGATAATCACTTTTTTTTCTACCTGCAATAAACCTGGGAGGGAGAAAATTACAAGTGAGCTTCATGGTTGTTAAAAAGCCATCTAAGAGATCCCTAGATATAAATGTGTGTGTATTTGAATGTACATTTGTTACTGCCTACCTGTACAGTATGTAGCTTTGTTTTCAGCAAGTGAGATTAGTGTACAATTTATTCTTAATAACGCTATCGCACAATATGTTATACATAAATGGTAAAAATGATGTTTTGTAACCCCTAATCTCTCAGTTCATAAACTTTGAGACCCCAGTCTATTTCAAAGGCAACTACTGCAGGAAACCTTGTTTACCAAATATGTTTTCCTACCACAATAATGTCTGAAGCTTTTTGCATTGATTTTTCTTTTTCTATATCGTTTCACTTTTTAGCAAATTAGTATGTATGCAAAAATATTTCCTGGGACTTGGGAGCATGTCACAACAACCACATCAAAAAACTTCACAAAAAAATGTCAACATCCAGTTCACAAAAATATCAATGTGAAGTTATGAAATTAGATCCTGCGTGTTAGAGAAACTCTGACTATTGATGCTTTTGGTACTATTGTAGAGGAAAGTATACTTTACAATGACATAAAAACAGAAATAGATGGCATAAGAATGAATGTACATTTAAAAAAATTAAACAGAGCAGCACTTTTAGAAGAGAAGTCAGTGTTGCTGTTATGCAAATAATGATTTATGTGAAAAGCGCTTTTCATACATACAGAAAGAATATATGCATTTGTTTAAAATATAAACATGCATTTAATTTTTGTTTCAAAGTCAATAGTACATATTAGCCCTACACCACTAAAAAGTATGTGCAGCAGTTAATGATGGTTCCTATCAGTATATATAGTCTTAGATTCTTTGAAAGCAAAACTTCATTAAAGTTTATATGCCTTAATTAATATATAACTTGCCTGTTAATATGCATTATTCTTATAACAGTTTCATTGTATCATATGAATTTAAGGTTTGAAGAAGAAAGTACATAATATTGAAGCCAATATATTAGGACATATATTAGAAAACTATCAGATTTATTGTTAGGGTTATCATTTCTTCCTGTTAAGATTGCAAGGCAGATAATGCACATAGAAAAATATTTTTGTTTTGCCTTCTACTGCTTTCAAGTAGCTGTAAACACACATCAGAAAAGGTTATAAATGCACTGTGCAGACAGTAAAATTCATCTGCAGATCCACTAAGATATCATTTTGTTTTGTCTTTATTTTAAGGAAAACAGATACTTTGTGTGCATGCATTTAGAAAGTCATTTGAAATTCTGTCAAGTATTGAAATGGAAAAATGAGATACAAAAACAAAACAAATGCTGAATTTTTTAGAAAGGCTGCGTAATTATACATTTTGTTTTTGTAGGATACCTATTGCATGCTTACTTTGTTTATACATGATACTTCTGTACAAACACACATACATTTAAGAAATGGCTGTCACATTATACCTGTTTTAAATTTGTTTGAAACAGAATATTATTATTATTATTAACTTGGGATTATCTGAAAACATCTTCATTTCTTTGGTAATACATGCTCTGTTGTCTCAGGTCATGGAAGGTTTAGTTTTTGCCATACTCAGGTTCCATCCCATTTCATGCAATCATAAAAAAGTAGAAATCGTGCTACGTAGCTGGTCCAAATTCTAAAGACACCCATCTTTTCATTTCAACTTGTATATTCCCTGCCTGCTTTTATATGGGGGAAGACTACACTTGATGTGGAGGTTTCCACATATATAGATGTTGTTATATAGATGTTCGGTTTTCAGTGTTAAAACCAACCAGAGAAGCAGTTTTGCAGAGTTGTGGAGGCAAAAATACTGTCATAATCCTGAAGTACATAAGGAGTTTTTTAGAAACAAAATGCACCCAAAATATTTAGCACAGGCGTATCTTGCACCTGAATTCGTTCATCAGCTATGCTAGGCACAGTGTAAGGAGCACCATAAGAGGACTGAGAAGGGAAGGTTATGCTTTCAAAGGATGGAAAGTGTTATGTAGGTAGGTTTGAATGTCATTGGTTTAGTTTGAATTGTTCTTGTAAAATGTCAAATAGGATTGGTTTAAAAGGTGTGGGAAAACCCTGCACTCTGATTGGCTGGCAACTATGGCTGCTGGCTAAAAGTAGCAGCCGTAGCCCAGCCAAGTTGGGTCCATTCGAGCTGTAGTCACTAATAAACTCTTCACTGAAGCTCTTCGCGTCTGACTCTTCATGCAAACTTAACAGAAAGGTTACTAAACAATGTAATACAAAACAAAACAATCTTGCAACTAAGGACTGTTCTACTGGGTACAAGAGAAACAGCTATAAGGGTTACTGTAATTGAGCAGACAACACCAAGTATACACACAACGAGGTTACTAAATGTTATTTCTTTACTTGTGTCTGCAGAGATGTTTTAATAAATATTGTCTAAGTGTATCATGAAATATGTGGCTTTCAAGTTACTCGTAGTTCTGAGTAGATTTTTACATTCCTAATACCCTTTAATTCTTGCACTGTTCACATTTCAGGAATTGAACAAGAGCCACAAGTTCCTCTTGTAACCAAAGTAATCTTTGCACTATCCCCTTTCTAAAAATATATAGATTTCAACCCTATTTTTCCCCTTTCTAGAAGAAAAATGTATCCACTAGAATCAATGTAGTAATTCAATCTATTAAACATAATTTTCTACTGGTGCTTTTAATAAAACTTAGGACCCACTTTTTGTTTTATAGACCTATAGAAAGATGGCTGGAAATGTGTTTTCAAAATGTAAAAATATAAACAGAGCAGGCATTCTGAATTATCTGTTCCTTGATATAACTAGGATTAAAACAAGCAACAGATGACAGTTAGAAATTCTGTGGGGCACTAAGATTGGGATGGTTGCATTAAGAGTTTCTTTTTGAAGTTCAGTTGCTGGATTGTCCAAGTTTGTTCAGTGCTAATGGAACAATAATTACACCAGAGCAAAATATGCTGCTAAATTCTGACATTAATTGCTCCCCTGTAACTTTTGCATGCATTTTCGAACTGTGTATTCAGGAATGGATTTAGGGTGGCAGATTGGGATGCAGCAGAAAACTAAAGTTAGGAATGCCTTGTGATAGAAACAAAGTTGTATTCACAGTTGGTTCCTAATGTAAAATTAGCTATAATTACCACATCACATTTATAATATACAATGAGAAGCTTTCAGTTTTGTGGCTTCTTTTTAGGAAGTTACTAAACAACCTCTGGTCCATTGCATCATTCTCCTTTCTGTATACAGTATAAACAGTATGGACAGTATAGGCTTCTGCTATTTGCTGTCCACTTGTGATCCTAAGGAGACCCCTAATGAAGGGGGCACCACCACCACCTCCTCCTCCTCCTTAGCTGACACATGGAACTACTTGTCAATTTCCTTCTAGGTGGGCTCTGTTCTTGCAATTCTTCACACAAATTGGGAATGAGACTTCAGAAATATTATGAGAATGGGATGCTAGATTGGAGAATGGTACAAGGTGCCTTGGTTAGAAGGTCTGGCAGGGGCAATTGAGGTTTTGTGGAATGGTGCTTGCTTGACAAGGCATGGTATAGACTAGTTTTGGGTGGCATTTCTCAGTGCAACAGCAGCCCTGGGAGTAGAGTTTGGGGGTAGTAACCACTGGCTGAGACTACTGAAGGCCCAGGCTTCAAGTTTAGGCCTAGCCCTGACATTGTCACCACTGACAATTATTGTATAGCCAAAAAGATATAGATCAAAGGGAGATAGGTGGTGGGAGAGAGTTGCAGTATCCCTGCAGTCATAAGTGCTGTTGGGCCAGGTGGATGATTGAGGCTTCCCAGGGTGCCACACCTTTTCTTCCAGGACAATCACTACCTCTCTGAAGTAACCCATGCTCCTTACCTGGAATTCAGTCTGCTTAATGACCTGCAATTCTTGCGTAATGACTGCCATTAGGAGTGAAGTGATTGAAATTCCAGTCTGGAAGGGTGATTGTAAGTCAAGGACATCTGTCGATAGATTAACTGATACTGTCTAATTATTTTAAAGTACTTATCACTTTATGAGACTGTTTATTCAATTATTGAGCTCAAGGCAGATTTTAGCCAACATATTTCAAATCCCAACTTTCACAATTAAAGCACCTTTTATAAAGCACCTTTTTGCAATGTAGAATTTTGTCTTGAGTCATTATTCGGCATTTCATATGCTGGGAATGTGTTTTACTTCACATGGGCCTTCCATAGGTCAGTGATTTATCTGTTGAATATAACCTTCAATGATCTACTCCAGTTCTGTTTATAAGTGACAACTATGCTAGCACAAATATCTGATAAGTCAGATATTTTTCTTTCTAGTTTAGAAAACTCTGAAATATTAAATGTACACTTTGACTGAAACCATGGAAGAATCCAATAAGGGATCATTTTCTGCATCTATCCCTTCTCCAGTATATATTTTTAATATTTCTAATTTTCAAAGTCTAAATATAATTGATATAACTTTCATTGTATTATCCAGGTTCTTGATAGAAGACATTCATATTTTGTTAGACATTAGTATTATTGTTGCTTTCTACTTCACATCCATTGAGGAACATTTTAGTTAACTGCATAGATAGTTGGCCTTTTAGTTCCAAACAACAGGCTCTCACAGGAAGCCATGCTGCGCTTCAACATGAATGGCCTAAAGCAGTGGTTGCCCACTGGTGGTCCGCGAGAAAATTCTGGTGGTCCTCAGAGAAATGTCACCTGCAGAGCACCCCCCCCAAAGCAATTAATCCAGGCTGCATGGGAACACAAGGCTGCGCCACCCACATTGCCCGTGGGAATCCTCCCCATCCACTCACTCCTTACCTAGAAAACTTGCCTGCTAAGTTGATATTTTTCCTTTTTTTCCCCACAACCATCAGCTGTTCTGCTGTGCCGGGAGATTTAGATTAGATAGAAAGCAGGAAATCATTGGATTTCTTGCTTTCTAGCTAATATTTAGATCTTTATCTCTGCTTTTAAGCAGAGCTGAAACTCCCTTAGGACTGAAGGTTCTATTATTCAGTTGCAGACTCAGATAGCCTATAGCAGAAACACAGATCTCTAAATTAATCTGTGACTCTGTGAGCAACTCAATCTGCCTGTCTGCTTTGCCTGATTTTGGGTAAAAGTTGCTCTTTTTTAAATAAAAAATTCAGTATTTACATACATGGTGTATTGTGAGTTAATTTTGTGAGGTTGCTTGCAAGCAAATTTTATGTGACAGACTCAGGTAGCTGATGGCAGAAAGATAGATCTCTGAATCTGTGATTCTGTGAGCAACTCAATCTGCCTGCCTGCTTTGCCTGATTTTGGGTAAAAGTTGCTCTTTTTGTCAATATTTACATAAATATTTATAATATTTACATACAAGCCATGCCTAGCCAGTCACATGACCATCAAGCCATACCCACAAATTAGGCCATGCCCAAGAACCAGTTGTTAAGAAATTTGAATCCCACCCCTGCCTCTGTGTGTTTGTGTGCATGTGTGTATGAGAGAGAGGGGGGAGAGGGAGAGGGAAGGAGAGAGAGTAAATCAGATCTCTCTCTCTCTCTCCCACCATTGTCAGCAAGCCACCATCAGTCAAAATTCATATTAGTGGTCCTTGGGATTTAAAATTATGAGTTTGGTGGTCCCTGAGGTCCAAAAGGTTGGTGACCCCTGTCCTAAAGGATATATTTTATAGATCTATATAATAAAATATGAGAACTGTGAGATTTGCATGTATTAGATATTTTACTCTCTTTGAGCTTTATAAAATTTCAAACAAGCAGCCACACATTTCCCACAAATGATTCTTTTGAATCCAAATCTGATTTTTAAATTTTTATTTCCTCTTCATTATGTGTGTAAACATTTTCATGTGTGTAAACATTTTCATTCATTCTGTAAATAATGAGAACTCTCTTAATAAACCACATCAAATGCACTAAAATGTAGCACTTATCTAAAATATACGACCTCATAAGACAATTGGAGATTAAAATCTCTGAGCAAAAGTTTGATCTAGCAACAAAATTAACTTCAGCAGATTTTCAAAAGTCAAGAAAGATTTATCAAGAATAAGACGTACTTCACTGAAAAGATTTAGTAACTTCCTAACTAGGTTATGAGAATGTTGTAGACTTAATATATGATTTTATGTATTGATTTCAGCAAACAAATCTGATTAACAAGCTAGTGAAGTATAAGTGGGATATATAACAATTAAGTGGAAATTAAAATTTGTACTCAAAGAATGCCCATCAACAGCTTCTTATACATCTGGAGGGAGATATGGTACCACAAACTTCAGTGTTGGGCTGCCTATCAATTAACCTATTTTCTTAATAATATGAAAGCAGAGTGAAAGGGAAAAAATTGCAGGTGACCCTAAATTAGATTCTATAATTCATAGAATGCCATCTTTCTAACCCCTTACTTTATGCAGGAATCTTTTTAAAATCTTCCTCAGTTATCTAGCCTTTACTCAAACACTTTCATGAAACGAAGCCGATCAATTCTCTAGATAATTAATTCCACTGTCAAACTGCTCTTATTGTTAAGAAGGCCTTCTACTATTAAATCAGAATCTCGCTGTTTAAAAAATAAACCCATTCTTTTTTGTCCTTTTTTCTGAAGCAATAAAGAATAGGTCCTGATATTTTTTTGCCTAACACCTTTTCAAATCTTTGAAGAGTGCTACTATGTCTCTACCATGTCTCCTTACAGTTTTCTTTTGTTAAAGGTAAACTTTATCATTTCCCTTAATCTCTCTTTAGATGCTATTCCCCTGCTTATCCACTTTTTAGCCTGTTCCTCCAAATCATTAATAAAAATGTTGAAGAATATAGCCCCCAAAATTAGCACCTCACTAATTAAAAACTGAAATAAGGTTGTGTTAGCAGACTTCTCATAATCAGTGGCATATCCATTTCTCCATCCACTGGAGAATGGGGTGAGGATTTGTCCTTCAGTCCTCGCTGGCTGTCCTGAAAGGCTGTTGTGGAAATGAGAAAATAGTCTATAATGAGGGGATGGTGACAGCAAGGGCACTTAACTTTCCTTTTACTGTTCACTCCCCTACACAAATTACCTCAGAATCTAAATACCTAAAGGGAAGAACAGGTTTGACCCTAGTGGCCTTAATACAGACAGAATTAATACGAAATTTTGTCCCATAATCTGTGTTCCTTAACAATACAGACTGTCACTCTTATCAACTAATGGGGTGGTATGATGGTGTGAGAAAGCAACAATTCATTGAACTGAATGCCTGAAGCAAATAATTTTAAAAATAGACCATTTATTTCATTTGCTTCTTATCCCAAATGGAGGCAGAAGTGGTGCACAGCAAGACCATGCAAAACTTCAGTTTGGACATTGATTTGGAAAAAAAAATCTATTAAACTTCAGAATTAGAAGTTCCTTCAGAAGTCAGGTCAACAATTGGAATTGATTTGACTTTCCAAATCAAATTCCTCCAACTGAAATATTTAATTCAAAGCATCAAATCAATTGACTTTTCCATTTGAATCAATATCGCAGAGTGAATCAACTTGTTGCAATCAAATCAACCATTCAAATCAAATTGCAACCAGTTGTATTCCCAGTATGCAGCTGTCTTTTTTTAAACTGTGGAGAAAAGTACAGAACTTGATTCTAGATTTCTTAATCTCCTTAGTTTCAGATTTTCTATTGCAATACACGTTGTGAATTGTCTCTTCTTTTTTTAAAAAAAAGAAAGAAAAATAATGGTGATAGTCATACATTGTGTGGACATTCTACTTTTTTTCTACTTTGAGATCACACATGTTTTCTAATACTAAGGACATGTATGACTTTTAAAAATGGTCAGCAGTATATTTCTGTTGTTCCTTCAGTATTTAGCATGTGATGGGCCCAAGGTGGAATGCAAATATTTTTACTACTGGTTCTGTGGGCATGGCTAGCTGGGAGTGTCTAGGTGGGAGTGGCCATGTGACTGGGTGCGCGTGGCTTTTTTGTGCAGCACCCCCCCACACTCCATTTTTTTTTACTCCTGGGCCTCAGGGAAGCCTTCTGTGAAGCTGTTTTTGCTCCCAGGAGGCTTCCCTGAGGCCCAGGAAGGCAAAAATGGAGCATGGGAGGGGCCACGCAGCACCCCCCCTGCACTCTGTTTTTTGGGCTCCTGGGCCACAAGGAACTCTCCTGGGCAAAGCAGTAAGACAATGATCCCGGCACAGCTCATCGTCGGAACAGCTGATAATCAGGAGGAAAAAAGAAAGAAATACCGGTTTGCCCAAACCGTCCAGAACTGGTAGAATCCCACCACTGGATGGGCCCTGAAAGAATCTTCTGCATTTTTATTAATGCAACACCACAGACTAACCACCAGCAAACTACATCTATCTTGGAGAAGTGCCACTTAATATTAATAAAAATTAGATTTACCTTGTTGTAATCTGCTGGAAGAATGAATAAGATGGAAATAGATTTGAAGAAGCATCTACTATGTTAGATGTTATCTCTTGATTTGCATCTGCCAGGCAAATAGTGGGTGGTGGAGGGAAATGATTAAATGAGCATTGCCACACTACAGCATAGATGCTTTCTCTTTTGTATGTGCATTATGGCATTGCATGTCTCTATGCAAGGGGTACAATTTAAGTTGTGACACCATGATACTCGCTGCATCATTCTTGTGAAACTGTTGAATGCTGAGTAGGTTTGAGTATAGTGAGCAAAGCATTGTTCATTCCTATCAGCCTTCCTAGCTAAACAGGAGAGGTCTAGATGAACTAATTCTACTTCTTTGTAGACTACATTAACAGAATCTGGCATATCCGAAAGTACAAACCTCCCACTGCCTCTTTTATCTGCTTGACCCATTAAAGTGGGTCCTTCCTAAGTTTCCTTCTCTGATCATTAAGCCACTAGGGATTCCTCCCTCTCTTGCCAGTTTTAGCTAACATCTCTTCCCTCGTTCCTCAAGGTCATCCACACATTTCATTACAAATTCCCATTTGCTTACTGAAGTCTTATCTGTCATGTTAACCTTCATAACTGTTGTTTTATTAAAAACACAGAAAGCTATATTTAACTAATACTGGGGGGTGGGGTGGGTGTCAGAATTGGTGATTTTAAAAGTCCCACTTCTGTACCTAGTCATCAAACATGACTCAGGCAAGTTATTTTCTCTCAGGTTGACATATTTTACATGTAGAATGGAAGACCCATAAAATGAGGGGTCTTTGGTGCTCTTCAAGCTTGCATGTTTTTGCATACCTAGAAAAATACAGAAGAAATTACAAGAATGATCAAATACAATGATGTCCACTGAGGACTTTTTAAAAATATGGGTACCTACTTTTTCCACCTGGAATCATGTTTTGTGTGCAGTGATTTTAAAGGAGACACTGCTGAAAAATATGTTTCTTTGTAGCATGAATCAACCATAGCATTTTCCCCATTAATTCCAGAAAGCATGTGCTTCATCACATAGACACTTTCTTTGGGGAAGGTCATTAGACACAAGACCTTGTGAACAGAAAATGATTGATTATATAGTGAAAAGAGGTGGACGGCAGCCAAAAGTTTTTGATCCAATTTTTAGAATGTCAAACACAAAATGTGTACAAATGGTAATGCAAACATGAATTCCTTCAGATTCAAAGCCTTCAGATTAATAATGAGTGCCATGTAAAAATATGGATATTTGCACATAAAACATTTGATTTTAGTTGTGTGTATTTTAAAAAAAACATTGCATTAAAGCAGGTACAGATATCTGTGAATAAGATCGCTCCTCCCCCTTTCCCATATTGGTTTTGCATTAAAAATAAAAAGTAACCTCCTCATCACTGTGCACTGTGATCAGGCAAAAAAGACTGAAATCATTCACCGTTCCTACTCATAATCAAATTGACCTGATAAACAGAGTCGTTGGATTGTGGATTAAAAGTTGTAGAGTTGTAGAGTGTAAAATTTGAACTGTAGGATATTTGAATATATGGGAATAAAAATAGTTGGAAGTAGTCTGAATTTGGAGGCTTTTAAAGCTGTTTTTGGGATGGAGAAACCAAATGATATTGTCCATTGGAATATAAACAAAACAGAAGCATTACATCATTTCATTGCTTCATTTTTTTGTGGTATCTTCAGGAAAATGGTTTGACTTTTAGCTACTGTAATTTCTATTTTCCAATGCCAAAAGGGGGCCAAAGGAAGAATTTATGTTGTCCTAGTCAAATCAAAGTTCATTCAATTCTAAAGTCCTAGAGCACTGAAGCTTCTCCATTTTCTAGTCTTTTTTTCTATTTAATTTGCCAGCAATTCTTGCTTGCAGGCAAATGGTATTTCTTGCAGATCTTCTAGTGTGCCATTGTTACTACTTTGTCATGCTGTTGTTTGTAGACAGTCCATGTAATCTTCTTGCAGCAGTTAACCAGGTGATCCATTAGCAGAGGCGACATTTGTTATCTGTTGCTGTCTTCTCAATTCTGGCTTTGTATGTGCATTAATTCTGGATAATGCAGTATTATTATTATGATGGCATGATTCATTGCATAATAATTAATTCAGACTGGATTTGGCATTTTTATCCACCTGATGAATACTTCCCAAGGACCAGGGATAGGCATATGTTCTTTATTGATGGTGTTAAAGGTACTGTTGCAGGATGTTCCAAGTAAAGATGCCCTTTGCAATTTGACCGATGGTGATTTTGTCAATGTTGATGGTATTCAAATAGTGCTTCATTTGTTTTGGAATTACACCCAAGGCACCTATTACTATTGGTATTAGTTTTGCTTCCTTTTGCCACAGTCTTTCTATTTCTATTCTATTATCATTATCATTATATCATCATTCCTGTTCCTGCTATTGTTAACATTTCAATGGGAAGAAAATAAGAGTTGTGAATCAAAATATTCTTTTCTCTTGTGTTTGCAAAATCTAATGTAAAAGAAAAAAGAAAAAAATGTACCTTGAATGATTAAGATTTTGAAAGGGATGGGGTTTTGTTTGGTTGTGGTTTTTCTTTTTTTTGGCCATCATTCATACACAATAGCTATTTTGTTTACTTTATATCCTGAAAATAGGCATTTTGCCTTAGGGATAGTTTGTTTTTCCAACTATATCAAAGGGTAATTACCTTGTTCTTTTTATAATTAGAGAAGAACGCTCTATTTCCAGGCTTGAGCTTTTGCTACCATCCATCATTTAACTTGCTGGATGCTAGCAAGCCCAAAGGCACCACGAAAGCTGATGGATGCTTTGGATCCCCAGAGTTGATAGAAGAGCAATTGGTTTATATGGCATAAGATTCCTGTTTAGAACAGACTGACTCTTGGCTAGGAAAATCAGAATCCCTATATAAAAAAGGCTACAAATCCAGGTAGTTTTTTCAATTGCAAACTTTCTCTTCATTGGTGAAAGTATAAAGAGGCAATGTACTGTCTTTGAATACAGGTAGTCCTCAACTTATGACTACAATTGAGCCCAACATTTTTATTGTTAAGTGAGACAATTATTAAGTGATTATTATTAATTATTAACCTTTCCTGCTTCATTTGTTAAGTGAATCACTGCAGTTGATAAGTTATTAAGTTATTAAATGAATCTGGATTCCCTGTTGATTTTGCTTGTCAGAAGGTCACAAAGAGGGATCTTGGGATACAGCAATGATCATAAATATGAATCAGTTGCCGAGCATCTGAATTTTGATCACGTGATTATGGGGATTCTGGAAAGGATGTAACTGTGAAAAACGGTCATAAGTCACTTTTTTCAGTGCTGTTATAACTTGAAATAGTTACTAAAGGAACTGTTGTAAATTGAGGACTACCTGTACTCAATTCATGGATAGCAACACATATTAATTGACCAAGTACTTATTAGTCATATAATTAATTGAGTCTTTTCAAAACCAACATTCCATCTTAATCTGGGGCTTGTCACTGTTCTTGCAGAAGTTATCATATGAGGTATCTCATAAGCTTACGTGAATTCAGCCATCAAATACAAACACACACACACATTTTATATTTAAATTTGGAAGAGGAATGATGGTTGTAGAACATGCATTCCGTACATAATGATTATAAGACCAAAATAATATTCTAAGTTGGGGTTTGAATCAGACCTGGAATGGTTCAGAAGCTTAGACTCCTGTATTTTAGACTCCTCTAGTCACTCTTTCCATCAATTCAGCTAGCACAGGGGTGTAAATTGGATTTCTTTGAGGGCCAGATCAGAATTGTAGTTTCTCCTCTGCGGGCTGGCACAGGTAGCAACAGGGAGTGAGGGGGAGAGACAGGACAGACGCCTCCTGCAGCACCCTGCCGGCCAAAATGGCATGAAGGAGCCTCCTCTGCCCCATTTTTGGCCTGGGGAGGGCTGCACGCCTCTCCTGCACTTTGTTTTCACCCTCCATGGCCTCCTGCAGCACTCTGCCAGCTGAAAACAGGCCAAAAAATGGGACCCATTTTAGCCAGCAGAGGTACTGTGGGCCGGTCCTTTGATATTTCCAGTCCAGCCCCATGGGGCATATCCAGCCTGCGGGCCTTGAGTTGGACACCCCTGAGCTAGCATAATATAATTTTTATATGATTTAATTCTTTTGAATTACACAACTATTTCTTTGGAATTGGATTATGGGGGATCAACTGTTAGTACCACTCCACCATGCAATGAATGTTTCTTAACTTTTAATCATTCATGGACCATTCACAAGTCGAAGACTGCAGGTTCTTGCCTGACGCTTGCCACAAATGCTATACTAGTTATGATATTGTCCAACATATCCATGTGCTCTGTTATCTTCCCAGAAATGCAATTCATGCCCAGCTTCCTGCTTCATTTCATAGATGATATAGGGATAGATAAAAATATTGCTTCTGGCATCTATCCAATCATTTGGGGAAAAAAGTCTGGGTACCCAAATTAGTCCCTTTCTTTCACAACATTATAGGCAGGTAAATGAGTCGCTAGTGCAAGGGTCTTCAAACTTGGCAAGTTTAAGACTTGTGGACTTCAGCTCCCAGAAATCCTGAACTAACATGACTGGAGGAGGAATTCTGGGAGTTGAAGTCCACAAGTCTAAAAGCTGTCAAGTTTAAAGACCCCTGCGCTAGTGCATGGTTTGTTCCTTTGTTTAGAGAGATTGAAAATTTTACTTACACTTGTATATCATGGATATGGAGATGAGATTCAAGATTCCTAGTCTAAGAAAATATTAAATTAGGAGGGACTTCCATTTTGGCTTGCATTTTTTTCCTTTCCTTTCCTTATTTCTTCAAAAAATAATGAGAAAAAAAATCCTTAGATTGAGATAACCTCATCTACTGGTTGAAAAACACTAAACATTGATTTCATACTGAATTGCAGTCAAATATAATGATTTAGTCTAATTTTCTGTTCTTCCATATTTTCTCACTTCTGGTGCAAATGTTCCAAAGACAAGAAGACTCATTATCATAGTCAAAGGACAGGAAAATCACTTTATGTATGTATGCATTGTTTTTGGAAAAAAGATGCAGCTGCTAGTGTAACGTTTAACGCTAGAAGACCTCCAAGGTCCCATCCAACTCTCTGACTCTGTTACTCTGTTAAATATTTTCTCCCTCCCTCCTCCCCCAGATTTCTGTCTCGCTATAAAAGTCCCTTTCATTTCCCCCCCTTAAATGATAGCAATAGCAATAGCACTTAAACTTATATACATCACTTTACAGTGCTTTACAGCCCGCTCTAAGTGGTTTACAGACTCAGCATATTGCCCCCAACAATCTGGGTCCTCATTTTATCCACCTCAAAAGGATGGAAGGATGAGTCAACCTTGAGCTTGGTGGCATTTGATCTGCCAAATTGCAGGCAGCTGGCTGTCAGCAGAAGTAGTTTACAGTACTGCACTCTAACCACTGCGCCACCAAGGCTCTTAAAGCAGACATATTAATTTGCTTCCTGCCATTGCTTTAGGACAGATTAGTAAATCTCTCTTTGCTTCTCCCTCCTCATCTTACTTCTCAATTTTTTTAAACATCACGACTCTACTATTGGAAGTAGTCCTCAACTTATGACAGTTGACTTAGTGACCATTCAAAGTTACAACAACACTGAAAAAAGTGACTTATGACCATTTTTCACACTTAGAACCATTGCAGCATCCTCATGTTCACATGTTCAAAATTCAGATGCTTGGCAACTGGCTCATATTTGTGACTATTGCAGTGTCCCAGGGTCATGTGATCCCATTTTGTGATGTTCTGACAAGCAAAGTCAATGGGGAAACCAGATTCACTTAACAACCGTGTTAGTAATTTAACAACTGCAGTGATTCACTTAAGAAATGTGGCAAGAAAAGTCATAAAATGAGGCAAAACTCTCTTAACAAATTTCTCACATAGCAACATAAATTTGGGGCTAATTATGGTCGTAAGTTACCAGTATTCAAACTGGTTTTTGGTATGTGAGGGTTTTATTTTTTAAATATTAAATCAATTGTAAGTAACAGAAAATACAAATAGCCTATTCTGAATTAGAAAGTAGCCAGCTTTCAACTATGTACATGGTCTGGGCCTAGATAATAGGACAGAATTACCTGCATACTTTACTTCCATTATGAACTACGTTGGAATTGGTGGGAGAGTCAGTTCCTTCTTCCTGGAGACCTTCTGCCAAAGTAAACAACAGATGTTAAGAACACCTATGTATGGAAATATTTTCGGTTTCTGCTGCCGAGAATTAAGATCCTGCCCTCAATTTCTGAGCATTTTATTTCCACCTGCTTTTGTTGCTAATGTTATTTTCGTAATCAGTAATGATTTGTCCAAATGCTTTACAATCCTTTATGGACATTAAGCAACATGAGTAAGGAGGAGAAGAAAATGAACTTGTGGATTATTTGGAAATCCCTAAGATGACACACAGGAGATATGCCAGACATAATTAATTAGCCTCTGTTCCTGCATGTGAAACAGATTTTGGCTTGGAAAAATCACTGTACTATTAAGCAGTGATTGCTGAACAAACACACACACACACACCAATAACTTTCAAGTAGCAATACAACCCCAGCAATTTTATTTCAGCGTGACTGCTTTTTGTGTACATTAAAAGAACACTCTTTTATATACCTTGCTGATTACTGTTATGGAGAATATCTTAGAACCAACAACTCTCATGTGCTACAAGTATTAATACAATAACATAACTAGAAATATTACTCTTTTTGGTCTTTATCTTCTGTAGAAACACAGACGTATGATGGTAACTATCTATAACGGTGAAATGATTTCCTGTCCTAGTCATAGTGTATATAAATGATTTCAAAGCCACCAAATTAAGTGGGATTTATTTCAAGTACTTTCTTCAGGATTCGTTTTTTGTAAACATGTGATTTGTTTGTTACCTACTAGATTCTCAGATATTCAAGTAGGCTAAAATCTGGACACCATGGATAAAGTGATATTAATACTTCATATTAAGTTATACTATGTACAGGTGAAACTCAAAAAATTAGAATATCGTGCAAAAGTTCATTTATTTCTGTAATGCAACTTAAAAAGTGAAACTAATATATGAGATAGACTCATTACATGCAAAGCAAAATAGTTCAAGCTGTGATTTGCCATAATTGTGATGATTATGGCTTACAGCTCATGAAAACCCCAAATCCACAATCTCTGAAAATTAGAATATTACATGCAATCAATAAAACAAGGATTGTACATAGAACAACATTGGACCTCTAAAAAGTATAAGCATGCATATGTACTCAGCACTTGGTTTGGGCCCTTTTTGCAGCAATTACTGCCTCAATGCGGCATGGCATGGAAGCTATCAGCCTGTGGCACTGCTGAGGTGTTATGGAAGACCAAGATGCTTCAATAGCGACCTTCAGCTCTTCTTCATTGTTCGGTCTCATGTCTCTCATCTTTCTCTTGGCAATGCCCCATAGATTCTCTATGGTCAGGCGAGTTTGCTGGCCAACCAAGCACAGTAATCCCACGGTCATTGAACCAGGTTTTGGTGCTTTTGGCAGTGTGGGCAGGTGCCAAGTCCTGCTGGAAAATGAAGTCAGCATCCCCATAAAGCTCATCTGTGGAAGGAAGCATGAAGTGCTCCAAAATCTCCTGGTAGACGGCTGTGTTGACCCTGGACTTAACGAAGCACAGTGGACCAACATCAGCAGATGACATGGCTCCCCAAATCAACACCGACTGTGGAAACTTCACACTGGACTTCAAGCATCTTGCAGTGTGTGCCTCTCCATTCTTCCTCCAGACTCTGGGTCCTTGGTTTCCAAATGAGATGCAAAAGTTGCTCTCATCAGAGAAGAGGACTTTGGACCACTGAGCAACAGACCAGGTCTGTTTTTCTTTAGCCCAGGTAAGATGCTTCTGACGACATTTGAAGCCCATGTCCAAGATCCGTCTGTTTGTGGTGGCTCTTGATGCACTGATTCCAGCCTCAGTCCACTCCTTGTGAAAGTCCCCAACACTTTTGAATGGCCTTTTCCTGACAATCCTCTCCAGACTGCAGTCATCCCTGCTGCTTGTGCACCTTTTTCTTCCACACTTTCCCCTTCCACATAACTTTCTATTAATGTGCATTGATACAGCACTTTGGGAACATCCAACTTCTTTTGCAATTACCTTTTTGCCTCATTATGGAGGGTGTCAATGATGGTTTTCTGCACAACTGTCAGGTCAGCAGTCTTTCCCATGATTGTGATTCCTACTGAACCAGACTGAGAGACCATTTAAAGGCTCAGGATCCCTTTGCAGGTGTTATGGCTTAATTATGTGATTAGAGTGGGACACTTTGAGCCTAGAATATTGCACCTTTTCACAATATTTTAATTTTCTGAGATTGTGGATTTGGGGTCTTCATGAGCTGTAAGCCATAATCATCACAATTATGACAAATCATGGCTTGACATATCTTGTTTTGCATGTAACGAGTCTATCTCATATATTAGCTTCAGCTTTTAAGTTGCATTACTAAAATAAATGAACTTTTGCATGATATTCCAATTTTTTGAGTTTCACCTGTATTATAAAGTTATTGATAATCAGCATTTTAGTATAAAGTGAGATTGATTTAATTAGCAGGCATTTATTTATGACACATACAGATTAAATGTATTTCTCATACTGCAAACACAGTATTGAGACTGGCACTGCAGCAATTTATTTATTTATTTATTAATGGGACTTATATGCCGCCCCATCTCTGAAGACTCAAGGCTTACAATAAAACAAGCACAATAAATACTTAAAAAGAATTAAACTAATGGTCCCAATTAAATACAAAACAAAATCAAAAACCCCACCCATGGGTCACAGCCCGGATTGGTCAAATAACCAGGTCTTCAGGTCATGGCGGAAGGTGCGGAGGTCGGGGCCAAGCGAGCCCCAGGGAAGTTGGTTCCAGAGTTCAGGGACCACGACAGAGTAGGCACGTCGTCGGGGGACCGCCAGCCAGCATTGCCCGGCTGATGGGACCCCAAGGAGTCCCTGTCTGTGACTTCGTACAGGGCGGTTAGTATTCGATGTCGGCAGCAGTCGCTCCCTTAAGTAATAAGGACCCATGTCATGTAGGACTTTGTATGTTAAAGTCAAAACCTTGAATCAGCCATTCTAATTAGACTTCTTTCCCTTCCATTGGTGTTTGTGATTCTTTCTGTGCCTTATAAATCATCTATATGTGAAGCTGAGCATGTACAACTCCTTGGATTTAGTTCAATAAAAGATTAAAAATTAAACAAACCAAAGTATGTTGCAATGTTCTGCCAAACAGTATACTATACAGACTTAAAACAAGTTTTATAGACCAATCACCAGAGGGAGGTAAAGATCCACTGTGTAAGCATCTGTGAATACAGAAAAGGTTTCTGGCTGATACAGGTGGGAACGTCACTGTTGATAGGTCAATTGTGCAACATCAATTGCATTTGAAAATGACTATTTCTTAAACTGAGAAATGTGTGTATATGTCTAGACTGCTTTAATGCTGGTAAAACAGATTTGGACCATTTAAGATTTATTTAAAAATATTCATCCCAATGCAGCTTTAGATCTTGGAAACTTTTCCTCATGTTCCTTTCTTTAGAATTTTAGATTTTTGGGTTCACATAAATTTAACATAAATTTCCCAATAGCAGCTGAAATTATGAACCTAGGAAGGAGACAATCACAAAAATCAGGTTCTTGTCTTTCATGGTGTGAAAGGACACAGCATATTAACAGAATAAATGTCCTTGCTTTATGGTACTTGGTGTTAATATCTAAGGCAGAAATAGGTTAGAAGAATGTAAGGGGACCTCAAAAAAGTAGTCCCTTTAGTATTTTCCAAGACATTCCAGTTCTAGAGGTCACAGTATGATTTACAACATTTTTATATCATTCCTGTATAACAAATGATATAGCCTATGGTTTTGTATAGCTTGTAACCTTATTTTGTTCAGGGCTCTTTTATATTTCTTTGGGAAGAAGCCCAGCAATCACTGTAGTTGTACATGCCAATAAAGGATATTTGATTTCAAATATCTCCCATCACTTTGATTCCTTATTAAAGTTGGCATTTTCTTATAGTGGAACTAAAGCAGAATGTTCTTACGTAGAATGCTTTTGTTTAGTCACTCCACTTCATTAATCCTTTCCAGCAGGAAAATGATGCATATAAATATATATCATAAGGGAAATTACACCCCAAGGGGTGTCAAACTCGTGGCATCATGTAACATGTAATGACTTTTTTCACCTTCACTAAACCGGATGGGGTTGGGGCCAGCACATGACCCATCCAGCCCACAGGCTGTGAGTTTGACACCTCTGATGTAGACCATTTCCCTTACAGTATATATTATGACACAAATAATGTAAATGTTTGCATGATGTATATTATATAAGATAGTCCTCTTTGCTTGAATGGCAGTTATCCTTCTATTATAGACATTTGGAATGGGATTCTAGGAAAAGAGATATAAGATCAATTAAATATAATAGAAGATATGACTTAAAGAGATGCTAGCAATAAGCTTCTATGTTCAGTGTTCTGTGTAAAGTTGAAATATTTAATTTCTGATTAGTAGTTATGTGAATGCTTTATACATTTTTCCTTTTCCTTTTGTTTTTTTAATCTTTATTCTGCTGTAACTTTCTTTAAAAATTGTTAAAAGTATAAGCCTAAAATAACAAAAGACAATACCACCCTTCATTTTAGCATTTTTTTCAAGTGCAGCAGTCTAGGTCAAGGGACTCCACAAGTATGCCATCTATTTCATAATTTTCAACCCTTGCACAGGTTAATAAACAGAATTTATAAAATGCATTGTCAAAACAAAAAAAATATCTTTCACACAAAATTTGATGAAACAGTTGGGTTCTCGGTGCTCTCTTGGTTGTTACCTGCCTGCCAGTCATGGTATCAAGGCTTCCTCCTTGATAGTTCCTTGATTATTGGTATTGATGAGGTTATTGTTTCTTGATTGATGGTTTGTTTGGTTCTGGGTGTTGGCTACTGTAAGGATCTGTTCAAAGCTGTTTATTTCATTCTCAGGCTTTTGATTGCATTGTTTAAATGGTATTTAAATAGGATTTATCTCTTTGCATCTATGTGGCAGTGAGCGCATCATTGGCAGACTAGAAAGGACAGGTTAGGGGAATTTCTATGGGATTGATAGGAGTTGAAAATAACTTGAGGCCCATAATCAATCAATCAGTCAATCAATCAATGCATCTATTGATGACTGATTGCTAATTGCACAATAGTACTAGAACACTTATCCAATAGTACGTGCTTTTATTCTATAGCTATTACCAGTTTAATAAAATTCTTAAATAATTAATGCACTTACTTTATTCCTTCAAGTTGATTATTCCCCCTATGCAACTTGAGCTATAGCAGAAGGAGGAAGGCATTTTGAGATGTCACAATCCTGCAGCCAAACCTGCTCCATTCTGCAGCCTTATTATGGGCAAATGGTTTCCTTTCCAATTGGTGTTATTAAGAAAAGGGAGGCCAACAAAGCCAAAGAACCCAACTATTTTACTTATCATGCACTGCACAAGCAAAATCAGGATGGTAGCATCTGGCAGTGAAACAGAACAGATGCAATGGGGCAAGATAAGGACTGCCAATTAAATGAGAAATAGATCACACTTCAAAAGTGAGAAAAGGCCAATTGACTAAAAACAAGTTATTAGACATGAAGACCTTTGTATCAATCTGTCTTTTACAAGCATTGAAATATTTTTTTAAAGAGCAGAGTCTTGTGAAAATCATTTGCAATCAAGAAGAAATGTCCCCAGGCCTGACTGGGTAGGGATCTCAAAATGCTTTTGCCAGTAACATAGCCTGATTCATCTACTTGAGACTCTGCCATTTCAGATGTTATTAGCACATTTGAGGGTGGGGTGGTGGTGGAATAATCTGATTTGTTCAACCACAGTAGATATTTGATTGAGAATTTCAGTTACTTTCTTCCTTGTTATTATTCAGATTTCTGATTCCATAAACATTATAAATACACAATTAGGGGAAAAAGTGAAGACATTCCACATAGAAGTCTGTATAGAAGTCTGAACTGAGAGATCAAAGCCATCATTCTGATCATTCTTCATGCATTTTACCTACAAAACTAACCTTGTACAAAAAGTAATATAAAATTAAGAAGAGGGGTTTTTATTTAAAGATTTATATGTCCATCTAATTTGTAGAATGTGACTGCATAAAACAATAAATAAAAAGTCACAAAATCCAGACAACAACAGCAAAACACATAGCTGGGGCACACCAACATATACTCCACCACCTATAACAAACTCACCTAACATTCTGACCCCAACATTTGGGGAAATAACCAGGACTTCAAAGCCTTCCTGAAAGCTAACTGCCTGGGGCAGTTAAATCTTAGTGAGAAATTGTTTTATAGGGCAGAAACCACAACTAAAAAGGTTTTCAGGTCCCATGCATTATCACATATCTGGTACAGTTTTGAGAATTTCTCCTCTCAAAATCACTTTTATGTTGTTCCATATCACCCTGTCACAAGTAAGAACACTGAAATCTCATGGAAACTCATATGGATCTGTCGAATGATGAGATTGACAGCTTTTGTTACTTATTTTAAAATTATTTTCATTTAATTTTATGGAGTTATGAATGTTGTTTGAAGGGACAATGGACAAATTCATGGACTGTTACTGATGCCTTGGTTAACTAACATGAAGTATTATAATTCCGATGCAAAATACTTTAAAGAGTAAAACCCACTCATGAATATAATAGACATTTGACTTGACCTAACATGTATAGGATTAAATGTACATGCTAGATGGGCCCATTCCCAGACCTTTTTATAGCTACAGCAATAACCATACTTAACAGAATCTTCATCTTTTCTGAGAAAGGGAGTCATTAAGGTCAAAGGTGTAGAAAGTTAGATAGTACAGTTAAAACACCAAAGCACATAGCTCTTGTAATAAATAGCTTTTATTTCCTTGTTTAATTGTAAGAAACTAATATTCTCATTATACATTAATATGAATGTGGTATGCAAAGAAGAGGATAGTTTTAGGCAAACAGTAGGCATATTTATAATTCAGAGAACACAGATGTTAGTTATTGGCTCTACACTGCAGAACCTAATTGGTAAATGAGTTTTCTGAGTATTCATAATGCAGCAAATTACTTGGTTGGACACCTCAAGGGAATGATATTGTCATGCTGAGTATGATATCTAGTACTTTAATGTTTTAGATTTCTCAAGGGGGGAGGAGATGTATATAACAGTGCAGAGAAAATTAAGAATTCTTAATAACTTCCACTCTACCTTTCTGGAAAATGCTGCTGCTGAAGAGAGTTCTGGTATCTTTTTTGCTAAATTGTAGCAGAACAAATGGTAGCACCTGGCTAGCCTTCTCTAGCAAAGAATGTTAAAGCTGGTTGGCATGTGGATAGGAGGCCACATGGAAATCCTAGAGATAGTAATTTTAAAAAATTCTAGAAGAGAATGAGAAGGTTTCACCTGACAGACAACCCCAGGATCAATTTATGAGCTCACAAGAATCCTAGAACTGCTGGTAAGTAGTTTTTGTAAGATATAACAAAATAATTATACAGCTACAGTCTTGCAAGGCAAACATATTTATAAATTTAAACCCTTTTACATCCCATGAATCAGGCTTCTTGCCATTGGCTTTGGGCAAAGGGAAGTTCTGAGTTGCGTCTGTTCCTTGTTCATAGAGAAAACTAGGTTATAAATGAAATATTATATTACATGCAAACCTTGGCCATATCTTTGAGGAACAGCTGCTTCATGACAGCATGCCTATTCTCTTATTTAGATTCATGTTACTTAACTCTACATTTTCCTTATTATTATTAGTTTGTTGTTTTCCATTTTCTTTCCTATGTCTTTGGGGGAATTTAAATTGATGTTTAGAATGTTATGGATTCATACTGAAAACCACATTTGTCTAAAAAGAAATTAATTCTGTAATTTGGACTGAAAAATGCAGCTTCTATTATAATAATATTATGTAGTAAAAGGTAGTGAAAGATGTACAAGTCGCTTTCTGTGACAAAGATATTCATTTTATTACATGCACAGTTCAAAACTAAAAGGAATCACTAATACATCATGTACCAATAGACAAAGTGAGAAGTCAACACATTAGGGAGCTGGAATTAGTGGCTGACATTAAAAAGTTATTAGCCTTTGATCTTTAACATAGCTAACCTGATCATCAAGTGGAAGCAAGGCTTAAACAGCACCTTCTAAAAACAATTATAATGGAGAAGAATTTAGCACCTTGGGCAAAAATTTCAATAGATCAGTGGAAATGCACAACCTCTATTTCAGTCCAATTCATGAGGAGTAGAATACTAATATTTTCTTCCACAAATGATCGTGGGTAAACATTTTAAGAGTTGTTTTCTGTTATTTATTTATTTATTTTTAAATTGTACAGACAGGGAAGAAGGCTACTTGTATTGATATTGTTATTGCAGGTATCTTTTGATTTTTTATCACAATTTTTTTAAAATTACATTTATATGCCGCCCTTCTCCGAAGACTCAGGGCAGCTTACAATTTTTGGGATACAACCCAATGCGCTCAGCAATAGCCTTCATTCCATTGTATATGCCTGCTTATTACTAAGCGGCATTTTTACAAAGTCAACTTATTGCCCCCAACAATCTTGGGTCCTCAATTTACCTACTCTGAGAGGATGGAAGGCTGAGTCAACCTTGAGCCTGGTGGGATTCGAGCCTGCAGTAATTGCAGGCAGCTGGAACTTAAGTGCTAGGCATTTAACAGCCTGCACCACCAAGGCTCAATTGAGCCCAAAGTTTCCATTACTAAGCAAGACACTTGTTAAGTGATTCGCACCCCATTTTAAACCTTTCTCTTGCCACTTGTTGTTAAGCAAATCACTGTGATTGTTGAGTGAATCATGTGGCTGTTAAGAAAATCTGGCTTCTTCCATTGACTTTGCTTGTTGGAAGCCAGCTGGGAAGATTTTAAATGGAGACGACATGACCCCCAGACAGTGAAACAGTGAAACTGTCATAAATACATGAACACCCAAATTCTGATCATGTGATCATGGGGATGTTGCAACAGTTGTAAGTGTGAAAAGACAAGTCACTCTTTTCAGTGTTGCTGTAACTTTGAACAGTTACTAAATGAACAATTGTAAGTCAAAGGCTACCTTACTTGTATTCTTCATGAAAATTGTGTAAGTGTTTCATTTAGGGCAGTGGTGAAAATGCTCGCCTCCTACTCAGAGGGTTGAGAGCTCAATCCTAGAGAGTGGTACATATTTCTCTCCTAGGGCACAAAGAAAAAAATCTATTGTGAACTCCGCATGGCATCAGGGAGGGCATCCAGCCGGTAAACACTCTGCTCCATCCAGTCACCCTTACTCTACCCTGAATTAAGGGACTACAGGGCTGTAAAAAAGGAGTTTATTTAGGGCAGAGTTTTTGAAATGCTTCCAAATGAATATATCCCACAGATCTCCTGCTAACAAGTAGGGTCTGCTGATGCAATAATTCTGTTTTCTGAACTTCATTTTTTATGAAAAAGCAACAACAGGACTCAGATGCTGCACATAGTTATTTTTTAATAATTATTTTGATCATGTGATCCAAATTTGGGTGCTTAGCAATTGGTTTTAATGAGCCTACAGTGTACAGGTAATATGCATCCAAGTTCAGGTGATGTGGCATTAATCTAGAATGTGATCCAGGAACTGAAAAGATAAATGTTGTGATGAGAGATTAAACATTGATATACATATTCCTGCCCTACGTCAACACAATTGTTCATCCTTCTGCACTTAATGAAAGAGGCTTTGATATACAGTGAAATTTGCCTTTATGGTTTTCAGTCCTGCTTTCTGCTTCTTGAAAAGAGTCTAGCATCATTTCATTAGACAGAAGTAATACATTTATTTTTATTTTTCTTAAAAAGAAAAACACTTGGTGCTGCATGAGAACATCAGAGTTTGATCGAGTTAAGAGGTTTCAAAGATCTATTCAATTATTTGTTGTAGGATTCCCATCTTTTACAAATATATTTAAACAAAATCTCAGAAAATACAACAGTTTCACCTATCATATGTTAAGAATGATCCAACTCCCTGCAAGCAAGTTTCTTCAACACTTTTTATTTATTTTCAGTTACTTCATGGCAACTCAGGAACTATTGAATTGATTCTTTTTTTAAAGAATCCATTTCAGCCCAGTGCCTCTAATTACCTCTTTTTATAATTAATTGCTAAGAGAGGCAGAAAAATACTTGTCTGTAAGAGAGGATGGCCTGTCAAAGCAGCTTCTAATTTATGTTGGGTGGCTACAGCCTTTATTTTTACTTGATTTGTTTTATTTTCTCATATTTTATTCTAATGTGTTGTTTTATGTTATCACAGTAATTCTTGTTAAGTGAAAATCCCTGCAAATTATACAGAGCATTTATACTGTTGAGATTATGGTTCTTCCTGTTTGTAGGTGTTATTGTGAACTATTTAGTTTTTATTAGGTATATATCCACACTTGCAAACTTGCAAAACACTAGATTAAAGGGAAAGAAAGCTTTAAACATCTGGCAGCATTAACACACTATTAAAAGGCTGGAGATAATAAAGATGACTTTACCAAGAATCAAAAGCACAATAATATAAGGAAGAAAGTGAACAAAAAACCTCCCAATATGTTAAATGCAATACAACGCTACCTTGTTCTTTTATTTTATTTTATTTTCATTGAGCCCCATTTTATATTAGTTTTTTAAAATATTTTGATGCAAAATTCTAAAAGTAGATTTTAAAAAAGTTACACGTGAAATTAAAACCTACAATCAGCAACTTTGATAATTTTAGGTTTCTAATACTTTTAAATTTGATGGCTGCTGATTCGTGTAAACAATCCATATGATTGCATCTCATGTCTTTGAAATTAGCTTGTTGTGTGTATTCCATTGGAATACCAATAACAGGAATTTACAAATTTGCAAAGTAGGGATTAAACTGCACTTGAAATAATTGTATTGCCATTTAGCCAATTGCTAGCTATTTTTGCTATGCTGTACAGAACCTGAATTGGTGAGAATAAGTCCTTCCAGTCTCCATGCAGTTGTAACTAAGCATATGACAAACTGAATGGTGAAAAACTGGGGGAATAAGAGGGTAATAGTAAAATGTTCTACCCCTTTCAGAAAAAATCCCCCATAGGTAGTTTGACCTTACTCGTAGTATGTATGCGAATCTTAGAAAGTCAACTAAAGAGAACTATGAATCCTACTCACCTCAGTCCTGGGGTGGGGACGGGTATCTTCCAATCATTATCAACATCTCTATATCTGTATACCCAGAGTTACATTCACACATTGTAATTATGTATGTTTTCTGAATCTGAGGTACTTGACTAAAGGACCTTGGCGCTGCATGCCCAGTCCCAGTGGAACTTCCATTCTGGATTTGTGTGTATGTGCTCCCAAAGGGTTTGCTTACAAGATCCTTACCTACAACTTAAAAACAAATCATAGAATACTTAATTCACCTTTTCCCTATTACAAATAGTTTATTCTGCATACAGGCTTCTCATACAGCTAGAACTGACGCCTGTAGATTGCTGACAACTTAAGTAATATTGATTGCCTTTATACATGTAGGAGACCATTGATGTGATAACACTTAAGAAAATCCAAGAAGGCATATCTAAAATTTGAGAGGTAGGAGGACATAAACAACAGAATAAGGGCAATAACATGGAAGAACAGGTAATCACAGATGAATGCACATGATGAACTTGTTTCATTTACAATAACTGTTATCTTTAAAGCCAACTCTTCCAAAACAGGTATTTAAACACTGCTTTTATTGTGTGCTTTTCATCCTGAAAATGTACTGCTTGATGGACAAATTAATATTTGAATTTTTCAGTGTAAATATAGAATTCCATTGGTAACAGTAAACAAGATTGGATAGTTAATTTCCCTGAAGCCTGTTTTTCTATAGTTCTGTGGAAATAAGCACCCTCTATACAGTCTTGTAGTTATATACATATTGTAATGAATATGTTTGTTGTTTATATCAAGTATAAAATGGCATTTGATAAGTTTGTATATATGAATATGTATACATTAAAATGTGACAGATGCCAAGTTTGTAGAGAATGCAAATATCAAATGTGGCAGATGTATCATGTCATACACACCCATACACACTGATAACACAAGATTTTGAAGGTGTACCATGACAGGAGTCAACCCTTTCAGAGGCCATATCTGTGGAATGTTATCAGCATTACAACATTGGTATTAATCATAAAATTTGTGGAGCTCACTTAATTCTCAAATAAATCATAACTTGTCATAGAAATAGTGTAATCCAATTAATAAAGCCTTGGCTATGAAAGACAAATGTTTTGAAAGTAGTAAGAGCTAAAAACTTTCTATATTGCATACAAATGGTAACATTAACTGACAACACATGACACATTATTTCAAAGATACTTCCTACCTAAACCAATAAATAGAATGACCATAGGCAGGCAAAGAATAGTTGGAGTAAGAACAAAAATTTTTGCCACCTTTGCTTGTGGGAAACTGACAGGAAGCATCTGAAATTACAATTGTATGATGGCAGCTGACCATAACGGTGCTGCAGGGACCACAATCTTACAAATGGAGCTGGTCTGAAGATCCTTGAAATTTCAGCTCCAGAGGAGTAATGGGTCTCAGACTTTGGATGGCCTCTTTAAGTTAATCCATTTGAAATACCTTGTTTCAAAAATTGTTGCCCTGGGATGCACCGTTTCACCCAATTGAAGCTTACAAACAGACAGGAGAGTTTTAGTAGTATATGTCATAGTTCTGGGTAATGCTCCCAATCAATTCAAGACTCTGAGGCTGTGGCTTTTCTCAAAGATTCTGTATATTGGGTACATCATATTGGCATGTTCAAATGTAATCATTCAACTTCCATTAGATTTTACATTAAAATAGATTAAACATACTCAGGCCCATCTGGCCCTAATATTTCATCCACCCAAGGCCTTCTAGAGTAATCAAAAGCTTTTGTAAGTCCAGAAGAGCCTCATGCTGGTCCTCAGGATGGGAGCTTCCACAGACCATTTTTAAGCCCTCTCCTGCCATACTTTGAGCCTTCAGCAGATGTTCTCTGCTCACTTGGATGGGACAGGCAGAATCTGTGTGAGATACATGGTCTTGTAGATATCCAACCCCTTTATAAAGCTTTATAAGTAATAACAAGCATTCCATTATATTTAAAAGAAGTGAAGGCATTATAGTTTGGGCCTGACATCCATTTCTTGCTGTGTCCTTAATATGTGTCTTTGGAAAATCTCTTTGTCTCTTTAGTTTTTGTAAAGTGGTTGCTATTTTCCAAAACCAAAAAAAAAGAATTGTGAAACTAGGCTATGTTTTCTTGAGATGGTTGCATGAAAGTTGAACCAAATGCACAGTTTGCATTTAAGATTTTGATCTTTTATCTGCATTGAACAATCCTCTGGCTTGCACCAGGCTGACCACCCAGTCACTGAAACTGTAACAAACAGATATCAGAGCAGCAGTTTTTTTTTCCTTTTCCTTTGGACACCTAGCCAATATGCAGCACTCTACCGCTTTGAGATCTATGCAGGTTATGAACTCCTGACTCCCACTTTCAGCCTATAATTTGGCTTTGAGAAATGTGTTCAGTAGTATTTTAAATGCATTTTTGGAGAGCAAATTATTGTTCTCAAACATTTTCAGACTTTGCAGAGAGTGCTTTTTCCAGACAAATTGCCACTTCTCTGAAAAACTGTATTTAAGGCTAACAACAAATTTTGTAACTGTCTTGGGCTAAACTTCAATTTTCATGGACAAGATGCATGCAATGAAAGAAAACTGAAAAAGAAAATTTCAGCCAGGTAGCCCTATTTGAACCTATTAATGCTGAGTATTATTTAAATTTTGAAAGCACCTGTCTCTACAGTGATTCTGGGTGGCTTTTTTTTTAAAGAAAATGACATATTGCAAAGAAAAGACAGAAACATAAATCCACCATCATCCTAACCAAAGGCTTAGGAAAATACAGATAGCCCTCAACTTACAACCGTAACTGAGCCTGGCAATAATGGTCATAAGTTATTACAGTCATAAAATAGATCATCATGTGACCAATCTCTTTCAGGTCCTTTTTTACAGCAGCCATTAAGTAAATGCTGTGGTCATTAAGAAAATCCTTTTTTTTATATGGGCAGTTTTTGTTAGAAAACAGTAATAAATGCTGGTTTCCAGGAAAATCATTAAATCAATAATGATGACATGATCATGGGGGCACTACAAACAGCTGTAAATGCCTGTTGGTAGTTGAATGCCTAAAATGTGGTCTCATGACCATGGTAGGAGTGGCCATTGTAATCTCAGAATGGGTCATAAGTAGCTTTGGGAGGAATTTACAGTAACATTCTTAAAATAAAACTCAAAATAGTTAGAAAAGGAAAAAATGAAAATAAATTGTGTTGTTTAAGGTATGTGTAAAATGAAAAGAAGCTTTAATATTCCATTGTTCATTTTGATGCACACAAATTCTTGCAAAACATCAGTTACTTTCAAAAACCCTTTGATAATAAACTGATCTAACACATTAATATCCTTGTTGTCTCCTTTACTAAAAAACAAACCAAATCAGTCTGTGATTATGAATTTAGAATTTATTTATTTTTTTGCTTATTGTTGAATTATATACATCATACTGTTTGGGCAACTTTAGGTGGTTTATAATAAATGCACTATCTTGAAGTAATTACTTTTGTTTTGAATAAGGATCATAGTTCAATCAATTAATTCAATTTAATTTGATCAAGTATTGGAACCAGGGATGAAGTTATAATTAAATACCAATAATGTAAACATTGCCTGTAGACATTCATATGGGTTTTATTAGGTCATGTGTTTTTAGTTATGGGCAGATGCCATGCCAGAATTTGCAACCAAAGTTTTCTGGTCTAATGAAAGAAAATTAACATAAAATTTATCTGGCCAGCTTGGACATGGGGAATAAGAAAAGAGGCATTTGCACTTTTAAAAGAAACACTGCATGATAAATGGATTTAACAGCTAAAGAGGCAGGTTCAGCAAGTTATAGAGGCTTTATTAATTTTCCCAGTAAAAAACTTTATTGTTAAGATGCTAACTCTAGTTCCAAACAAGTTGTTGGCATGGCAAAGTTACTGTCATGATATAATTACCAGTTTACCTCTCAGATATATTGTTTATTCTCTGATAGGTTCTGAAATCAAACTGCTCATTTTATTACCTTAGTATAAAAACCTTTGTCTAATCATTTTCTTAGCATGTGTACATTGTTAAATTTTCAAACCAAATTTTTCAATGTATGAGTGACAGCTTTTAATTCTAGAAAAAAGATTGAATCTTCACTAAATGTTTATACAGGTAAGGTCTGTCTGAAGAAAGCTGAATGACTAACTATTATTGTATAATATGATCAATGCATTTAATAATGTATAAATCAAGAAGGATCCTCCCCTTCCCATTCCCTTTATTTTTATCTAATATTTCTTTCAACTTGCTCAGGGTAGCACATAAGTTTAATCAAATCAAATATAATAAACAGATAAAAATCAATCCATTTTTAAAGCAAGCCAAAATGTGGGTGGTTGATCCTGTCTGCATATTCCATAAAATTCTGATTCACTTTGAATTAGCTATTTGGCTTCTTCCACCATTGACTGAACAAACTTCAGAAGCTCAGTTATGCAAACCATGATTCCTGATTTGTTCCTCATATTTTGTAAATGAAGCAGAAAGAAGACATTTTATGTATCAATCCACAGAGCCCGAGGCTTCAACGCTTAACTCAAATCCATCACACTTTTAAAAAAAGATTAATATGTGGACCATTTGACATATTTTATATTTGTTTTGAAAGTATGATCCAAACTGGGTGTCAGGTTTTATTTTATATAGATCTATTTAGCTGTAGATGTTAGTTTGACATCTATATTTTTCTCTGTCTATAATGCAAAATATCAGATGTTGGAGAGATTCATTTACTATGTGTTCACAAGCTATAGTAGGTTTTCACCACTGGCTTCAATTCATCACACATAAAGTATCAAACTACTACATTCAACAGTTCTATTATAGAATATAGGCAGACACTTTGGTGGTACTGTATTTAGTTATGATTCTCTCCCAAGAGTTATTTGTATGAATAAGATGATTCTTCTTATCCTTGAAGACATTATTTAAAATGTTGTTATTTGGTTTAGTCAGAGTGCTTTAATTACACTAATTAACTCAAGCATTGGTGACATCAGAACAAATGACAACACTGGTTGTATTGCAATTAATTTACCGCTTATGCAAGTAGTATTTTCAAAATATTTGGGCATTGTTGAGATTATGTTATGACTTTGGTATAAAAGAAATGTTTAAACTTCTCAATAGGTTCTTCATTTGAGAAATATAACAGAAGAAATGTTTAGCTTCTCAAATGAAGGAACCAATTTACAAGAGTGTGAAATCTTGTTGGCATCAAGTTTTGTTTTTTATGAAAAGCCAGTGTTTTTCTGATTTAAAGAAATTAGAAGAATATTAGAATAGTTGTAGGGAAAATAATTTAATTAGTTGCTATGTGGGTGTTTTCAGAAAAGCATGATGGAAAATGTTTCTTTCATTTAGAGCCATAGTTTGTAAACATTTTGGTCTCAGTACCCCTTTATTTTCTTAAAAATTAATGATGAACTCAAAGAGCTTTGATTTATGTGGGTTGTATCTATCAATATTTGCTATTTGTTTGTTTATCCTAAATGCCACCAATATCACCAAAGACATTTAAACATATTTATTTATTTGAGATTACAATCCTCCTGAAAGGATCTCAGTGTTTCCAGGTCACTTTGAGAAGCACTGATCCAGGACATTAATCGTACACTCATAATTCAACCAGTTTATCTACTACCAGTATGAGCAATTGCCAAGCTTTCCTCAGAATATGGGAACATTCTGAAATATACATAATGAGGGAAGACTTTAGCTATTAGGCATATTTTAGCATGCCCAAGGAAATTCCATGTAGGAATTCCCTTCTGCATCATATTCAAGAACAATACAATATAGCAAACAGAACTTATATCAGACTAAACTCATAAATTATTCCATTGTTCTAGACTACTAGTGCAATCAAGGCTGAGAAGCTCTTCAGGTACAAATAAATTTACAATTCTGAGTCCTCCATTTCTCATTTATCTCCCATTCCACCTTCCACATTTTGCTATGTTTTCCTTTTTCTTTTTACTGCCCGTATTTTTCCTCATCCTGTTATGAAGAATAGGATGACAACTCTTGAAGCCTTTCTCCAAAGGGTCTTTAGAAAATAGAATTATACCACTTTGAATTTTAAAATTAAAAGAGAAATATAATCAAAGGAATTGTTTGAAAGACTTGAAAAAGAAAGAAGGGACTGAAGAAAAGAAGGGAAATAGAAAAGGCACAGAAACATGGTAATAGAAGGGAATATCTGGATATTGATTTTCTGTGGGCCATCAAGTCATGTTACTAGTAAGCTACAGTTTGTATATTCATATAGTTATTTTCCTTAATTGCTCATCACCCCTTAATATCCTAGTTACAACTCAGCTATTTGTTTGCCATAAAATTCTAAACTCAAGCTATAATCAGGAACTTCAGTTTAAAAAATACAAAATATTTTGCCTTGCTTTCTAATGTTCTATAAATTTCAGTTCACACATATATATATATATATATATATATATATATATATATATATATATATATATATATATATATATATATATATATAGTTTTTTTCCACTCCAAATTATCCTCATCAACCTATGAAGTAGTATGTGTCCATGACTCAGATCTATGTTTCTGTGCCGAGGGCGTGTTATCCTTGTCTTAGCCTCAGGGTTTATATCTACCAGTGCTTGTGTTATCCAGATTTTTTAAAAAAGATGCTGTAAAAACATTTCCAAGGCCTGCAATCCATCTGTTTCATTATTTCTAATAATATTGTTGAATAGCAGAATTTCTTTCTTCAGGAAAATTTAGCTTCTGATTTTTCGGGAGGGAGGAGCAATACATTTGAAGCATATATTTGGAAAAGTTAAGCAGCTCTTCCATCTTTTTCATGTTTGAGTAACTGCTTTGAAGGCTTTTCCTGCTTGGCCACCTCATATGTTTGCCATTCAATTTTTCCCCACCCCTGGTATCATTGTTAGACATTGTTTTCAGTTCTTTTCTTAATGATTACCAACAGTGAATTTGCCTTTTTTCACACACTGAGTTGAAAATTCACATACCTGGTGAATACTTTCTATCAAATTATTCATTGCAGTTTCTCAGTCACTGATTGCTTGCACTGCATCAACACATATTTTTATTCACAAGAAAATACAGCTTCTGTTTCTTACTCTTGATAGATTTGTAAGTGTTGAATGATATATCTAGAAGAGTTCTGTTATTATCCTGTAATTAATAAGCCTCCTTAAGAGCCCTTGAAAGCTTCTACACAAGTGTTCTGTGCTACTTTAGGGCTAGCTTCTTCGGAATTGCTGAGGTAAGTGATAATTTTTTACATTGGTGAAAATTCTTCTCTCCTCCCTCACTTCCCCCAAAAATCTCTGGGGTTCAAATCAGACATGAATCTCTTTCACTCCTCACATAAAGATCTGGTGATATGTTCCTGGAGCTTGCCTCTTTCACGTATCTGTTGTTGTGGCCTCCCATTCCCATGTACAAAGGCTTTTCAACACAACTGAAAAATGGTATAAAGGCAGCTTTATTTCTTTATACTCTTTGCAATTGATCTTCATTCAAATATTTTTGGCAAAAGAAAGCCAGTTTCTGCAGTATGGTGCACCAGAACACACACATACACACACACCAGAAGTGGTATTCAGCAGGTTCTGACCAGTTCTGGAGAACCGGTAGCGGAAATTTTGAGTAGTTCAGAGAACCGGCAAATACCACCTCTGCCTGGCCCCACCCCCCATCTATTCTCTGCCTCCCATGTCCCAGCTGATCGGCTGGGTCTTCTTTTGTTGCCCTGCACAGGAGAATGGAGCTAGAAAGCAGGTTAGTGGGATGAGGAGAGAATGTGGATTTTGTAGTAACCTTCCCTCAGGAGTGGGGAGGGAATGGAGATTTTACAGTATCCTTCCCATGGCACGCCCACCAAGCCACACCCACAGAACCGGTAGTAAACAAATTTGAATCCCACCATTGACACACACACTCAAACACAAACATACACACACACACACATGTTGTATATACAGTATAAGGCATCAGAGTAGAAACTAGGACACTGTGAGTTCTAGTCCTGCCTTAAGCACTGATCCAGGATGAGCTTGGACCAGTCACTGTCTCTCAGTACTAGAAAGCAAGCAATGACAAGCTAATTCCAACGTCCTGAACTGCAGGGACGTATCCAGGCAGCTGCCAGGAGTCCACGACTCAAAGGCAACCCCCATTCTTCCAAAAACATGAATAGGGAAATTATAATTTATTCTTTTTTCCTTTTTGTTAGAGAAAACTTCAAGGCTGATGACATTTTTATTACTCTATGGCATGGACTGAATTATATTCTTTGTAGTCTCCTGTTAATCAGGAAAAGAGGATGAGTGCAGGTGGACTTAGGGCATTTTCTCTGCATTTGAGGAACAAACATCCAGTTCAAACTGTTTTGACGAGTTTCAGTAGAAATGTTGATCTACAGAAATTCCTGTCATCTGTGGTCTGCATAAATCTTATCTGTTAAATCATGAACTCTACATTTTTAAACCTTTGAAGAATTATAAAGTATTAATGAAGTACAACTTAACTTTTGCCAAGCCAAGTTGAATCTATTTCATTGAGCTTTAATCTTCTATGTGCTTGATGATTTTGGCTTTAATAATGCTTCCCACTAATTTGCCAAGTGGGAGAAAGTTATAAAAAAAATGGTTGATAATGTAAAATGTTACATTCTACTTCCATTTTTAAAAAGTGTTCTTTCACTGACCACTTTCCAGTTCTCTGAAAGACATATGATATATTTCTGTTATAAAAATTAGCGCTTTCACACTTAATAGATTTGCATCCTTTCGGAGTGCTCCTTGCTCCTAATGAGCTGCATATTTTAGTTTTATTGCATTTACCAATATCTTCATTTGATTTATTTCTCTATTGTTTGTTTATTTCCCTTGGCTCAGTGCTAAACTACTCATGATGTTATTCATATCTTTGGAGTTTCTCTTACATTTTTAATGAATGGCTGGGAAGGAAAGGCTGAATGTAGGAGGGATATTTTTAATCTTTTGCCTAACAGAATGTGGTGAAAGCTTTGTTCCCAATGAAGTAAATCATTAAAAGGGACTAACTGCAAGATGAATCTTCAGGAGAAACTTATGATTAAAGAATCTTCTCCCATGCTACAATTTTAATTTAGTTTCCTCCCCCTCTGCTCCTGTTTTCTTGGTTATTTATTTATCTATTTTAAATCAGACTCTTCTAGGCTTCAGATGAGAACCTGTCTAGTCTGAATCTTACTTTTCATTTTCCAATTTGTTTGAATCACAAATAGTAAGCCTTTGCTATACCCTCCTGTCAGCTGTTCCCTAGCCATGTTTACCCAGAAGAAATTCCATAGTTTTCCAGATTGTGTTTTCAGTTACAGAACTGTCTCAGGGAAAGATGCTAAAGGACCTTGGTTAAAAGTCCTCTTTCCCTGGAACCCATTCTCTGTTGGGACTTATGAACAATGTGAATGATAAAACCTAGCCAAAGATCAGTATTCCCACAACAAAGTGAAGAGACACCAGGACTGATGTTCTTCATCTCTAAATAGTTTGATGAGAGCATTTAACATTCATAATAAGCAATGACTGATCAGTCATAATTTAAAAAAACAACTATTTCATCAAACATCATCATAAGACTTTCTTGGGGAGGTGATTTACCAAAGATGTAGAAAGCTTCTTATCATGACTTCTGTCTGTGCACGTAACTTTTGGTAAATACATTTGTTTTTTTAAAACACTAAAGATTTGTTTATTGACATAATAAGCACAGCAAGACAGCATGTCCTTATATTTTCCGTTTGTCTGGCTTATAGTTTTGAAAATTCCAGGTAAGGAATGCAAAATTCATCAAAGGAATTTCTAATATTTTAGCACATTGTTTATATCTAGGTTTTACTGAATATTGGTTTTAAGATGGTTATTCACCTTGAGGGCTTGGAATGTCCTTTTACTTGTTCTAATAAACATTGCCTGTGAAACAGACCATCAGAATAAAGCATTTTAAAAGCTTTCTCTAAGGCCTGATAAAAGTGGATGAAATGTTGAATCATCCTTGAAGTTTCCATAAGTGAAATGGTGATTTAATTGAAAATAACTTCCCCCACCTTCCCCAAAGGGCAAGATAAAAGCAAAGCAGAGCAAAGAAAGGGAATGGAAACTGGAAAAAAGGGGGAGGGAATCCTAGTGAATTCAATTAAAAAATACAAAGGCAAGTGCCTCAGAATTCAGTGGAAAGGAAAGGAAGTGAGCTTTATCAAAAGTATGCAAAAGTTACCTCTTATTTGAATGAATATTTCTACCTTTATGTTCATGATCTTTCTTAGGACTCTTTATTTCATTTGATTAGTATCCATGTCAGGCATCCATTTTGCACCTCCTCCTTCCTCTTCCTGTGGCACAATTAGGAAAAGAAGACTATTTTAAATTAGAATAAATCATTGTTTAAGGTTGAATCAAATCCATCAAGTTGTAGCTCATAGCCATGGAGAGTAAAAGGCAGCTTCAGAAATGATTTCAGAAGTTCAGGAATGATAGGTTAGCTCTTGACACCTTTATTTTCTGAGTCAAGAGAGTATTATTTTGCCTTTGTTTCTGGTACTAATAGTAACTTTTTTTAAAAAATCATACTTAAAAATGGGCTCATCTTTCAGTGAATAACTAGGTCAATAAATAAACCTGTCCATGAGCTGGACACCAGATTTAACTTAGGTTCCTAGGCCCAATCCTTCTAAATGATAACAAAGCAACAAAACCCACAAGTGTTGATAGCTTGACCTGGAACCAGCTTCATTTTTTCATGCTAGGGGTCAGAAATGTCTTGTCCCTGGCAGCAAAACCATTTTTTTCTTTCAAATCAGGAGAAAGGCTTGCCTTTATATATGAGAGATGACCGCATAAGGCAAGACAACTGATGGAAAAATAAATAATGAGATTTCTCTTATTGTCTTGATAGGTGAGTTTCTATGGGTACTGGAACCATTAATAGCTTATTGTCCTCAGTACATGCAGCAGAAGCATTTACTTTTAGAATGTTCATCATCTGTCGGTAATAAAAAAAAGTCTTATTCAATGAATATAAATTCCATAACATGATAATCCTGACTATTAGTATACCTCAATAAGAGGGTTTTCCCTAATATTTAGGCTGACTAAGAAGTTATTAAAGGAAACTTGCTTGAGAAATGCCATGCAGAGAAAATGGCTAATATTCAAGTTATATTTATTGTGTTTTCTAACAATTGGAGAAAATGTGCCACAATGATGCTGTGAAAACATAATTCTTCTGTGGTAATTGTTTTTCACTTTAATTAAATGAATTGATGAATTGGCAATAGCTAAACATGCTAGAAAGTTATGTAGGATGGATTCATCATTCCATTCATGAGAAGTTTGCACAAAAAAAGGAGAAAATTTTCACCAGTTTCAATTTGTCCCCTGCAGTCCTCAAAAATTTTGCTCTGGGAGGGTTTGGGAATCCAAAGGAACAAAGGTAATGTTAGAAAATGTAGAAGGAATGAAAAATAATCAGAATGTCTTTCTTCATTATGAAGAGACCCTTCTGGGGCTCAAAGGAACCAGTTATAAATCTAAAACCAACCTTTATTTATTTCTAGTAATTTTTAATGACATGCAAACATTAATATGTTATCAGTGATTGGTTATGTAAATTTAAATGTCAGTTGAAGTGTTAGTATACTATTAAAGATCTATTTTTCTCAGTCAGAATTTAGGGAAAACCATAATACAAGAAACTGCTGTCATGCACTGTAAACCAAACATCACAGCTGCCCTTCTTTTACTGTACAGGCATAATAATAACATAATAGCTGAATGTCTGTCAGGTGTAGGGGTAAAAAAATCTGTTTGCTCAGGTGGTGTACACAGAAAAGAAGCAGCAAGGTACTGAATTGTTGTATACCATTCAGATTATCTTACTTATATATTTTAAAATTTATAGCCCCTTATCTCATTGTAGAGTGACTATGGATGGCTTAGCCTTCTAAGAAAGATTTCAATCTTTAGTAGAAAATTGAGGAAAACTGCCTCAGCTTTTATATATTGCAGTGATAGGGGCATTTTGTCTGTCACCTCAGGCAATCAAATATCTTGGATTAGTTTTGAGTTTATCAAAGAACGTCACATCAGAGATTTAAGGCACCCAAATTTCCTTTTAATGTGCATTTCCTATTCAGTATTTAGAAGTACTCAAGGATAGTATCTATAATAAATCTTTTATATATGTCCAAACCACAAATCTATGTACACAATGTGGGCAAACACATTAGTCCAGAGATTATTGTTTTGTTTTTATGTACAAATAAAAATATATCATTTTCCTATTTTAGTTGATGTCTCACCAATTATGGTGGCATCCAAGATAAATCTCATTATGTATCTCTACACACCCTATAGGTGCTTATAGGGTGCAGCAGGACAGAAAGTCCTTGCATTGCTTACTTGTGCATGAATCAGAATTCAATCACTTGCCAACAATGTGATCCAAGATATAGAATTCATGCTGCAAATATATCACTATTATTGTTGGATTATTTTTTGATAAATTGAGCATTCCCACTGGACTTTAAGAAGACATGGAATTATTTAAAATTTTGCTTTGGTGGTTTTCATTTCTATCAGTTGCAATTTTGGGTGGTGAACCCATCATTGATTTGGCCTGCCTATAAAATTTGTCTCAGCATCTCAGATTAAATGTAATATTTAGCAGTATAGTTGCCTTGCAGTGCATTGGAGATATGCAGGATAAAGTTTCTTTTAGGAAATTTGCCCATTATATTCAGATTATAGAGAAACTGCAAATCCTGATGAGATATTTGGTGATACAACAGCTGCTTTCACAATTCCTCATTTCTGACAGTAACACAACAGAGAATTTTTGCTAGAAATAGTGAACTCAGCTTAGACATCTTATCATCAAGTTTTTCTCTGATGCTGTGAGTGTTAGTCTTATTAGAGCAAACAAGGCAGACATTTTATTGCCAGCAAGCAATAAAGGAAACAAACATGTTCTTTCTTTCAGATCTCAATCGTTCAACAGAAAAATGAACATCAACTTCTTTGCAAAAACATGCATTAAGATAAATGTATAATTGATTTAAAATCCATGTCTTATAAATACCCATTGTTTTTCCAGATTTGTATTACTTATAATTTTCTAGAAGAATATTCTAAGATCCATTAGCAACAGGAACTAGGACAGAAACTTTAGCCATCTATGCATCCATTTGAATTTTTGTCCAAACAATTTAGCAACTCCATTATTCATTAAATTATTTATTTTGTTCACAAAATAAAAAGCGACATTTGCATTAAGGAATCCCTTAATAAATAACACAAGACATTAATTTTAGATGATCAACTTACAGAATTTGGGAGGAAAAGAGAGAAAAAATGCCTATATATATATATATATATATATATATATATATATTTAGCAGTAGCAGCAATTTGGCAATTTCATGAACATTAAATGCAAAGCTATATTTCACATTTTCTTTAATCGGCCCCCAGTTTGGGTACTTTTGCTTTACATAAAAAGCAGCAGAATTCCCATTATGAGATAATGGAACTGGCAATGCACCAGTAATATATAGAGATCAATTATTCCCCTATTGCAGTTTTCTGTATTTTTTTTTACACAAATAAGAGTGATATTGGGTATATCTGTATTTCTCATTTAAAATGCATATATTGAGCTTTTCTGGCAAAAGTTTGCAAGGTATTCCTCCCAGTTAGACAGTTCCCCTGCTGCTGCGTCCTCCCACCAATCATATTCTTTCCTGTACGTGGGTCTTCCTGGACATACTTATACTATATGCATATTGCATTAGAGTTAAATGTATGTTTACAAGGTTGAAGCATTCAGTGCCATTAGAGCTAACATTAAGCAGAAAACTCATTAGAAGTGGCAGTTGCCAATGAACCTTTGAGGTTAAGTTGCAGTGCTCTAACTCAGACAGACAGGAAAACTTGAGTTGAAAGAAAGAAAAAGCTAAGACTCAGAATGAATTCAGCAAATACCAAAAGTAATTAATACCAAAAGTTTGTTTCATTATGTAAGAATCAAGGGGAAAAAAATCAAAGAAATGATTGGACTGTTAATGAGAAAAGATGGCAAGGGGAGGGTTAGCAGGGTAAAAGCAGAACTGCTTAATTCATCTTTTTGCATCTGTCTTGATGCAAAAGGGAAAAAAAACCTAATCTGTCAAAAGCAGTATCACAAAAGACAGAAAAGGAATGCAAGTCAAAATAGGCAAGAAAATGGTAAGAGAAGACCTATCCACTGTAGACGAATTCAAATCAGCAGGACAAGATTGTTTAATCTCTGGCTTCTGAAGGATTTGGCAGATGTAATTTTTGGAACCACTGAACAAAATCTTTCAAAGCTTGTGTAACCCTGGGGAACTACCAAGAACTGAAAAAGAGCTGATGTTGTTGAGAACTGGGGAAATCAGGAGATTCAGGCAGTTCAAATGAGTATAAAAATTTATTGCAAGCTTAAGCTCTTTACAAGAATCTGACCAACTAGCAATCAAGAAAAATGAGTAGGAGTTAAGAGGGGCATTCAAGGTGGGCTGGACTTAGATCTCTTGTAGGTGTGGACAGACTCACGACTTTTGATGTGTTTGACCCCTCCCCTTCTACAGATTTGATTCCAATCTTCAAAAATATGGGAGAGGGGGGAAATGGATCTAGGAAATTACAGACCAATCAGCCTGACATCAATACCTGAGAAAATCCTGGAAAAGACAATTAAGAAGAGAATTTGTGAACACCCAGAAATGAGCAGAATGATAACTAAAAGTCAACATGGGTTTTGTAAAAATAGATCATGCCAAACAAACCTTAGTGCCTTCTTTGACAATGGGACTGAATTACTGGTTCAGGAAACTGCTGTGGACATTCAAACTTCAGAAAGGCATTTGATAAAGTAGACCACATTCTGCTTCTTGGTAAGATAGAACAATGTGGGAAAGATAGTATCACTACCAGATGATTGTAAGCCGCCCTGAGTCTCCGCAGAAGGGCGGGATATAAATATGAATAAAATAAATAAATAAATAAATAAATACCAGATGGATTTGCAACTGGATGACCAACTGCACTCAATGTGTGATCCTCAATGGAACTACATCTAAGTGGAGGGAAGCACGCAGTGGTTCAAGGTTCTTTCTTAGACCAGTATGCTTCAACATCATCACAAATTATTTAGCTTAGGAGCTAGAAGGGAAACTTATCAAATTTGCAGATAACATCAAGTTGTGGTGAATAGCCAACATTTTAGAATATAAACTCAAGTTACAGAATGATCTTGACTGAGTTGAACACTGGATCCAACAAAATGCAAAAGTAAAATCTTACTCTTAGGCAAGAAAAAACAGATGCACATATAGAATAGATGGTAATTTGCTCAATAGTAGTGATTGTGCGAGAGATCTAGGTGTCCTAGTGGGCAACCTCAAGTATGAGAGTAGGTTGCAGCTGCTTTAAAAGCCAATGCAGTCCTAGGCTGCATCAACAAAAGGATAGCATTAAGAACACATGAAGTGATAATACTACTTTATACTGCACTGGCAAGACCATACTTGGAATATTATATCCAGCTCTGGTCATGATGCAAAGCGATGTTGAGACTCTAGATATAGTGCAGAGAAGAGCAACAATAAATAGTCTGGAGGCTAAACCATACTGTGTATGATTGTGGGAACTAGATACATCTAGTATAAAAAAGAGAGCATTAAAGGTGACATGATGGCAATCTTCCAATTGTTGAGGGCTTGTCTCAGGGAAGATGGGGTTGACCCTTTCTAACTTTCCTGTGAAGTTGATCCTTTGTTTTTTCTACCTAATGGAGCTGACATCAGTTTATTCTGATAACAAGAAAAGAGGTAATCTGGATATGTTTTAAAGTGACCAATGTAGCAGATTTAATAACTTCCAATCAAGCATATTATAAAACTATTAATTTTTTTGGTTTTAAAATTATCATGGACATTTTACCATCATTTTTCTTTTAAAAAGTTGCCTCTAAGTTAGGACATAAAGGAAGAAAAAGTGAAGATACTTAATGGACAGAACACTTTTTCCTCAATAATTATATCTGATTGTAAAATTGCCCTTTCAACAAATAGAAATCTGAATCATTACTATTACAGGAGACATCTATGTTTCTTAATTAGAAAAGAGAAAAGTTGCACATTTCTTTGTATGTTTTTTGTCACATTTTTCCTTTTTCTGGCAGTGTTCTCTTTAAATTGCGTACCCTTGGAACAGAGAGAAAAGGGCAAGATTACCATTATTTTAGAAGCATAACTACCCTGGAACTCATGCACTGAGCACCATTGCTTGGTCATCTACTCATTCCTATTAGCTATCTAAGTGTTGTAATGAAAGACCAAGCCAACATATTTGTTATTTTGTTCACTTGCATTTTTTAAAATCAAGTGATAAAAATTGTAACTCTATCCCTATGGCACCTCTCTGGTATACATTAGAAGAGCCCTATCATGTCCAGGTTTGTAAAGAAGTAGAAGGGCTTTTTTTAATCTACATAAGTGGAGTTCTTAAAGCAACAGCAACAGCTTTTGCTTCCCTCTTGAGAAATCTGAAAAAACCTCAAGCTCCTTGAAAAGAATCTGAAGCTATTTGTGGTTATTTTACCAAAAGATACTTAATTGCTTGACTGCTGGGGCCATTCATCACCTCCTATTAGAAGTCTAGGTGCTATTTCTGTGTCTGTCAGTACATTACTGCATGTGCATGTTTTAAACCTACAAGGTGTTATTCTGCAGCTATATTCCAGCAGTGATTTTTTATTACACTTCCTAAGAGCAGATTTCTGGACTTCTCACGTTCCAGAGAAACAGAGTTCTCACATCACAGGGGAGAGACGAAACTGCTAATGTTTCTGATCCAAATTTTAACAAGAAAGATTAAGAGATTTTAAACTATAGGTCCTGAATGAAAACCACCCCCCCAAAAAAGATATTTTACATGGCTTTCAAATTAAAATTCTGCAAGCCATGACAAACCACTCTTTTAGGGCATTGAAAATCCCAGGATGAACCAGTTAATGAAAGATTAAGAAATGCTTTCAAGATTTATCTCATTTTCCTTGAATCGTTTCCAAATTCCCAGTGGCTAATTGTTTGTACCTTTTCACCAGCTCAGTCACTAACAATATGCAGCTGATATGAAGCCAAGATAGAGAGAATAGGAGACAATAACTTATATGCAGGTTTCATAGGGTTCACTTTTTTGTCTTGCAAAAAACAAACAAACAAAAAACCCATCAAAACCTTGTCAACAAGTACAAATAAGGATCTGGTTTACCTCTATGTTTTTCAAGAAATGTTCATTATAATGTGTACTATGACCTATGATTCTGAGGGGTCCTTAATGCTCTCAGAGCTGGGTTATTTTCTTGCAGATGTTTCATTACCCAATCTCAGTAACATCATCAATGCTAGTCAGCATTGATTATGTTACCTAGTTTGGGTAATGAAATGTCTGAAGAAAACAACCCAGCTCAGAGAGCACCAATGACCACTCATGTCAACCCTGAGCTACAAATATTATCCTTTATTATTAGATTTGATTTTCCCCTCTGATGGGATTATGTCAACATTACACAGCAGTTACAAAGAGTGCAAACCGTATTTTAAAGATTTGGGAGGAAGGTATTGCACCTAGCGGGTGTGATGGCTTGGTAGTTAAAGTCTCTGAGTTTCTCAGCTGGAAAGCTGATGGTCCAGGTTTGAGACCCAAGCACTGCACGATGGTGTGAGCTCCCATCCTTGTCCAAGCATCTGCCCACCTAGCATGCAAAATGTGAGTAAATACATACTACTTGGTAGGAAAGTAACAGCATTCTATGAGGGTCGATGTATAGTCATGCTGGCCATATAGCCATGGAAATGTCTTCAGACAAGGTATACATATTCATTGACTTAGAGTACTGTTTATCCAAATTCAAGGATAGCACTGATGCTATGGGAACCTAGCTGAAATGTTGAGATCTGGTAAAGCATAACTAGAATGATTTATTTAGTACTTTAATAACAGTATGGAATCTGTCTCGTAGTTATTAGGTATGTGAATGGAGTTTTTGAAATACACAATTTGAAAAAGTGATCAATGATAGCAAGCACTGATCTATAACATAAAATTCACCATGAATTGATAGCTCATGCAGTAAAATTTGATTTATGTAACATGGTTCTTCTCTAGAGAGTTCCCTCCTGACCTATACCTTCTGGATTTGATAGAGAGAAATGAAAACAAATGTGAATTCTAATGTGATGTGACTTTCCAGATGGTTCAGTCTTTCAGGATTCATTTGGCACCAAATTATCTTCACAACTCTGTGTATATTCATCCAGGAATCATGTTTTTCTCACTATTTAAGCAGCAGTAACTATTAAAATGTCAGGAAAACTGCTTGCTACTTTTAGTGCTGACATCATTCAACTACTTTTACTGTTTTCATAGCTTACTTTTTTAATATGTTCATAATTAAACAATATGAGTTGTAGTCTTAAAACTCAACAGACCAACTGTCTTTTACCAAAGTTTTATACTGATTATTTTATTTTTAGACCACTTTTATCCCTGCAATACAGAGGTGGGTATTCAGCAGGTTCTGACCAGTTCTGAAGAACCAGTAGCGAAAATTTTGAGTAGTTTGGAGAACCGGCAAATGCCACCTCTGATTGGAGATTTTACAGTATCCTTCCTCTGCTATCCCCACCAAGCCATGCCCACAGAACTGGTAGTAAAAGAATTTGCATCCCACCACTGCCACAATAAAAATAATAAAAATAATAATAATAATAATATTATTATTATTATTATTTATTCGACTTGTATGCCGCCCTTCTCCCTAAGGACTCAGGGCAGCTAACAATAAAACAGGACATATTTACATATAATTTACATAAAAACAAATTAAACCTAACAAGTCGAGATAAACAATAAAACATTAAAACCTTAAAAACTAAAACAGTTAAAAAAAACCCACCCGGGTCATTCCAGGCCAGCCTGTTGAAACAACCAGGTCTTCAGGTCCCGGTGGAAGGAGCAGAGATCAGGGGCCAAACAGAGATCCACGGGGAGCTGGTTCCAAAGGGTGGCGCTCCCACAGAAAAGGCCCTAGCCCTGGGAACTGCCAGCTGACAATGCCTAACCAACGGTATCCCAAGGAGGCCCCTCCTGTGGGAGCGAACAGGGTGATCGGAATGTGATGCTGGCAGGAGGCGTTCCCACAAGTACCCTGGACCCAAGCCATTTAGGGCTTTATAAGTTATTACTAGCACCTTGAAACTAACCCGGGAGGCAACCAGCAACCAATGCAGGTCACGCAGGAGGGGTGTAACATGGGAGTATCGGGATACTCCCATCACAGCCCGCACGGCCGCATTCTGCACCAGTTGTAACCTCCGGGTAGTTCGCAAGGGCAGCCCCATGTAGAGATCATTACAGTAGTCGATTCTGGAAGTGACAAACGTATGAGTCACCATTCGAAGGGCATCTCGGCTCAGGTAAGGGCGTAGCTGGCGAACCAGCCAAACCTGGGCAAAAGCCCCCCTGGTCACAGCCCCCACCTGCTCCTCCAAACTGAGCTGTGGGTTCAGGAGGATGCCTAGATTCTTCGCCCTATCCACGGGGGACAACACCTCTCCCCCCATGACCAAAGATGGAACATCGCCTGAAAACCGAGATGCCGGTAAGAACAGCCACTCCGTCTTGGTCGGGTTGAGCCAGAGCCTACTCCTCCCCATCCAGACCTGTACCGCCTCCAGGCACCGGGACATCACAGAGAGAGCATCACTAATCTGGTCCAGGGTGGAGATGTAGAGGTGGGTATCATCAGCATATTGATGATATCTCACCCCAAAACCTCGGATGATTTCGCCCAGCAGTTTCATGTAGATATTAAACAGGAGAGGTGAGAGAACGGGCCCCTGAGGCACCCCACAAGTGAGGGGCCTCGGGGCCAACCTCTGCCCCCCTGCCAACACTGACTGCAAACGGCCCGAGAGGAAGGAGGAGAACCACTGCAAAATGGTGCCCCCCACCCCCAATCCTCGGAGCCGCTGCAGAAGGATACCATGGTATTGAAATCTGGTCTGGGGTGGAGATATAAAGCTGGGTATCATCAGCATATTGATGATACCTCGCCCCAAAACCTCAGATGATCTCGCCCAGCAGTTTCATGTAGATATTAAACAGGAGAGGCGAGAGAACAGACCCCTGTGGCACCCCACAAGTGAGGGGCCTTGGGGCCGATCTCTGCTGTCCACAATAGCTCCACAATTCTCATTTTCAGGGCTTTTGTAATTGGGCATCACCATTATTTGGTTTGGAGCAGTGGAAAAACAGTTTATAGTGTCCCAATAATTGACTGACTCCTTAATGTCAAATTCTTTAAATATTTTTAAAAGATAGGTCATTTTGCTGTTCTTAAAATTGCATATTTTTCAGCAATGAATGTGTTTAAATGATAAATAACTACCAGGATGTATTCATTTTTCAAAAAATAAATAAATATTACTGCCATATATCTGTTCTATGTCACTTTATCCAATTCCCCTTTTTTAAAAAGTATTTATATATTTGATAGTTAAATCGAAGGAAGTCTATGCTTTTGCTTTTATTTTTGTAGTTTGCCCAGATCTACACTACTTTAGTGAACTTTTCTAGGGGAGATCATCAGTTACACAAGAGAGATTCCATTTATGCAATGCCAGTGTTCATTTTGGTAGTAGGTTCATGACAAAATAAATCCTTGCCAGTTTTCATTATCTTGTTTAGCCTTCACTTTTACTATCACAGGAACTGAAACACTTCAGCAGAAGTTTATGGATGGAAAATTAAGGTTGTTTGTCTGGACTAGTCTCTAAGTTTTAATTAGTTCCTAGCTTTAAATCAAAGAAGAACCCAGAGCATTGAAGGAAAGTTTGTTCAGCAGAATTAAAAATGGGATTAAGATTTATGCTGATAGTGTTAATTGACCAGAGTGAAAAGCAGATTTAAGTGTCAATATAAATGTCTGTATCACAGTTGATTTAGCACTTTCAGCTGAATTGCTTATTCTGGATTTAAACTAGGATACATGAGATCAGAATACCATTTTCTGATGATAAGAGGTTTTTTAAACTGATTTTGATAAGGCTGTCCTTTTTGAATTGCTACCTGAAGAAAGGAGAAGTTGCCAATTTAAAATTTATATTGAACTACATTTAATACAGTTCTAAAACAGAAATAACATTTTTTAAAAATTGCCTCAGGCAAAAGATTTGTTTATCAAGCAATTATGAAAATAGGATTTGGAAGCTTACTCAAAGGGCAAGGTTACCATTTTTGGGGTTTATAAAGGCTGGCATATGGGTGGAGAGGATTAACTGATTAGGAAGACACAAATCTTGTTTACAGTATATTGAAGCATAACTCTTTAATTGTATAAGTATATACTACAATCAAGAGGTATTGTTTATCTGTTAGAGCCCTGGTTCTACAAAGCTGCCTTTCCCAAGAAATTGGCCCCATTGTTGACCACTTTTTGTTAAGAACAAAGCTCTTCCAGAGAACTTTTAATTATTTTATTTTATTGATTAAATTTGTATGCCATCCATCTCACTATAATAGCAACTCTGGGTGGCATCTTTTGATGGTGGCTTCAATGCTGCTGCCTGTTGGCTGTGTCTCAATTGCCTTAATTGTCTTAGCTGCTTATGAAGTATTATTTCCATGAGTGTTTTAATCAGTGGTAGGATTCAATTTTTTTTACTACTGGTTCAGTGGGCGTGGCTTGGTAGGCATGGCTGGGGAAGGATACAGTCAGAGGTAGTATTTGCCGGTTCTCTGAACTACTCAAAATTTCCACTACCGGTTCTCCAGAATTGGTCAGAACCTGCTGAATACCACCTCTGGTTTTAATCTAGTTTAAATTGACTTAATTCTTAATTGGATGCCAGAGGTATTAGACTGTATTTGTTGTATTGCAGGCACCTGAGGTTCTTGGTGAAATATGCTGGGAAGTAAGATGGATGAATTAAAATGTTGTCAGACACTGTATTGATAACTGTCTGAAGGATAGAGTTTTGATTCTCTAAGGGTGAATCTGAAAAGCTGACAATTGTACCTTTCCATCAAAGATTTTGACAAATATGATTTGGAGGTAAACCTTTATTGTAATTCTTGAATGATAGCCTTAAGAGATAGTTGACACTCCCCCGGAGGTCAGCACAGCCCAGCCTGTTCGAAGAGCCAGGCTTTCAGATCACGGCAGAAGGTACGGAGGTCAGGGGCCAAATGGGGTCCCAGAGGTGGCTTATCTTCAATATTAACTTGCTTTTCTAATCATCTGTATTGAGATTACTTCAGCTGCCTCAATTTCCTTGGCAGTAGAACATGAACGTTTTAGTGCAACTATAGTTCTGCCACTTTGTATGTCACTTTGCCTGAGATTTGATTGATGGGAATGAGTTGACAAGGCCTTTTGTTGGGACACCCAACAGAACTCAGCAGCACTTTGAAAATGTTTAATAAAAAGCTTTTTAGAGTGTGCAGGAGCCCAAAGATAGTCTAATTCTAAAAAGCAGCTCTTTTTGTCCTATTTCTGCATAGTGCCCTTCTGTAAGATCCTAGCAAAAAGACATCCCTTAAAGAGATGCCTCTGTAAGTACATTTTCATCCCCACATGCTCAGAAGTGCCATTTTAGAATCCAAGGCAACTCACTGGCCTAATACTTAGCATGTGGTATTTCTTGACAAGAAGTTCATCATATTATGCTCAGTCTGTCATGCTGTTCTTGCTGAAAGAAGGGCAAGATCAAGGAAACAAAATCATTGTGTATTACCACCAGGATATAAAGCAACACCTGAAAGAATACATCCTTTTGATTCATACCAAACATTGCATGATATTTTGCTGAGAAGAGGGAGGGAAGAAATATGATTTGCCAGTTGATAAAGCAGGCTGCAAAAATGTCTGCTTAGTTCATCTTCAGCCAGAGATTTATACCCACTTCCCTTCAAACTCTGACATCATCTCAGTGGGAGTTTAGTTCCCAGTAACTGCCAGTTTGGTGTAGTAGTTAAGATATCAGGCCAGAAACTGGGAAGCCATGAATAATAATAATAATAATTTATTAGACTTGTATGCCGCCCTCTCTCCTTAAGGGTGGCTAACAATATAAAACCCATTACAAATTTACAATAAAAAGAAATTAAACCAAATACAAGCCTAACAATTAAAATACAATTAAAATTTAAAAACCCTCTAAAACAAACCCCCCTCCCCTTGGTTAGTCCAGACCGGCCTGCTGAAAGAGCCAGGTCTTAAGGTCACGGCGGAAGGAGCAGAGATTGGGGGCCAAATGAAGAGTCAAGGGGAGTTGATTCCACAGGGTGGGTGCTCCCACAGAGAAGGCCCTGCCCCTGGGCACCACCAACAATGTCTGGCTGATGGTATCCCAAGGAGGCCCTGTCTGTGGGAGCGTACCAGGCAATTGGAGAATGATGCCGGCAGGAGACGCTCCCGCAAGTACCCTGGACCCAAGCCATGTAGGACTTTATAAGTTGTTACCAACACCTTGAATCTATGAGTTCTTGTCCTGTCATGAAGCCAACTGAGTGACCTTAGGCCAGTAGGTATTTCTCAGTTCTAGGAAGCAGGCAAACTACCCCTGAAATCTTGCCAAGAAAACTGTAGAGACTTTTCCAGACAATCACGAAAAGTCAACACTGACTTGAAGGCACCAAAAAATACAGAAAGAGAAAGAAAGAAACCCATTTCCATGAGGGCTACTGCTATAAGAATGAAGGTTCTATATACATGCTCCATGATTGCAGGATCTAATCTGGGTTGGTCATCAGGACCAGAGGTTTAGTGTTTAGACTATTACTGCTATAATTTACTTAAAAATGTTAAAATTTTAAACATATTTTTTCAACTCTGACCCTCTATAAGAAGGCTGTCAAACTCCTGGCCTGTGGGCCAGATGCATCATGTGCTGGCTACACCAGGTTTAACGAAGGGGGGACAAGTCCCAATATATTATGTGATGCTGTCCTGATGACGTGAGTTTGACACCCCTGCTCTATAACCAGACAACCACGAACAGCCAAAGAAAACCCTACTATAATGACTTATATTTAGAACACTACCTCAATTACCCAATCAGAATGAAAAGCCCAGCTGTTCTGCTGCATAGTGGTAGTTCTGGCTGGGCTGCTGGAATTGGGTTGCAAGTTGAGTTGGGTACTTTTCAGCAAAATCTTGTAATGCTGGAAACAAAGCAGACCCTCAAATTAGTTTAAAAAGAAAAAAAAAGCACTTGAACAGCAATTAGATTCAATAGAATTAGCTAAATTTCTCTTTTAATCAGTCCATGGAGAAACAATAGCAGCTGTCTCAATAAGGGGTAAATGGAGTCCAGTTTCATTTAAAGGCTGGGCTTGCCTAGTCACTTTAATCAGGTCAGCTGAGCCTGGCAGATGCAGTTGCACAAAGAGATATGTTTGATTAGTTTTAATCTGAATAGTTGAGGCAGGTGTAACTTAGTGTATTGTGCAAATTTGTGCAAATGGGTTGATTCTATAACCAAACTAAGTCTGCTCTGCAAACTCAAAAAGGTAAAAGGAAAATCTGTTCCATACACAAATGAGCTATGCATGTCCAGGTGATAAATCCTATGTATGGCTGTATTCTGATGTTGAGATATTTATTCCTAGTAGCAACAGCATGAAGATTATTCAGTTGTCTCAAGAATGTGAAGCCAATCATCTTTTAAGTGTTGCTAAATGTTGCAGTTTCTGCAGCTGTTCTCACTGGATTCAGGAGAACATTTCCTCCTTGGCAATAATTTAGCTAGACCCTTTCACAGACTTCTCACCTCCAATCCAGGGAGCCATCCCCATCCACAATGCAAACCCAAAAGAGCAACAACAACCCATCCTTCAAATCTTCCTGTGATGCAACCCTTTTAATGTCAGTGGAAATCTCTTCACCTACTGTAGAGTAATTGGAATCTCTCACATACCATCATCATTCAGCCAGTCAAGTTTCCCATGGGGAATTTCACTTGAGTTCTACCATCACTGCCCCATCTCACCACACTGTAGTGATCATTTAGCTGTCCTTGCCACAGAATATCTATAGCTGATCCAATTTAAAAGGAACCTGGGAGGTATCTCCCGTCTTTCCATCAGACTCTCAATTTGCATCACTGATGCTGCCCATAAGCTCTTCGGCTTAGGAAGAATCTCAGCACCCTGAGCAATAAGAAGTCTATAAATAAAACAATAGCTCCTCACCAAAACCAAATATTCTGTTCTTAAGCAAAGAACTCATCCAAGCCACTCTGTTCTTCCAAAAAACACTACCTCAGTTTGTATCCTGGCACCAACACTAATTTTTATATCCTCCTCCAGCTACTGGTTTCCAGGCAATGGTGGCACCACTCCATTCACTCCTCTGATGCCATGGTTGCCCTTATCTGAATACTACTCAATCTTTAGTCATAGAGTCTGCAGAATTGATGCTACCTAACAGTCAAGTTCCTCTATTCCGCCAGCCTGGTATTTTCCTCTGATTTGTCAGTTGCCAGCTATTCCCTTCTTCCAAATATTCACTCCACTCCATAGTTTTCCATCCAGCTCTTCAATCAACTCTCACTTAGCTCTAAAATTTCACTTTAATAGCTCCAATACTTTCTGGTAAAAGTGCTTAACTCTATTCCTATGCATACAAACTTCTATTATATGATATAAAACTATTTTGAAAGAACTATATCAAGCATATCGTATCATGCATATAGAGAAGAATTATATCAAATATGCAGGATCTTTTGGTAGGTTTTTGAAATTGTTTGATGATATATTTTCAGGAGATAGAGTGAATCAATTGAATTTCACTTATTAAGAGATCCCAGGCAGTGTTATAGTTTATAATAGAATTTATGTAAAAATCCTTCAAGCGGTTTAGCCTCAAGCCTGAACTGCCTTAAATATTGATAGAGTTTGCCTGTGCTTGGATAAACATCTGATCATATCATATCTCTTGAAATACCACATATCTTTTATTCATGGGAAAGTTTTGGGAGAGGAGCATAGCTTTGATCTTTGGCCAGTGAGCATGGGTAGCTAGAAAGTAGTATTTCATTACCTGAGGCGATTTAATTTGTATGTGTGTACTGATGCACACTTCTGACAAATCTGTGGCACATTTGGGTTATAGTAGCAGAAGTGTTCTTTTGAACATGAATTTTTCACACATTCAAAACACACAATTTTCAGTCCTTTCAAGGCACTCCTCAAATCTACTCTGAATAGAGCTACTCCAGTCTATTACAACATGTCAGTACCTAAGACACTGTTGTACTATATCAAGGATCCCAACAGTCTGCTTTCAAGTTCTTTTGAAAGCACAAAAGTGCACAAAAGTAATACTTTTGTCATTCTTTCTGACTGAGCAATTTGTTTCTATCCTCAGGCACACTATCACCACTTTCCCATAATTCTTAACTATTGTTGGCTTAATTTCCATGAATTTTGATTTTGCTTAGAAGGCTAGGAGTGGCCATCACCATTTCTTATGAAATGACTATCTTATAACACTTTCTTAGAAGAAATATGGAACAACATTTCTCTTTGTTCTACAATTACTTACTCAGTTTCCCCATAATTCATTTCATCCATAATAGCAATTGGCAGCTATATGTGACTGTCATTCACCCTTCCTAGAATGTAGGCTTTATGCAAAGCATTTGAAAGAAGTGCTTCGGAAAACATGAACATTTGTCTGAAGTACTTCTCTTTGAAGTATTACTGCAGCCCTGCTTCATAAAATGCCTTGCACACCCTGCTAATGTATGCTCTTTTTTCTGCACTTTGATTGAAAGAATGGTTAAGATTTATAGCCATTAGTACACCCTCAGATCAGACCTGGACTTTTGCTTCAAAGTGACTATGTGAATGTAAAATGTTAATCTGAAGATTTTTATAGAATAGAGCAAAGACAGTTATTTTTAGAATGTGTCACTTATTTGGCACTCAAATAATAACTAGTTGTTACATCATAATGTGTGATTTCAACTACAAATCTATACTAAATAGGGATAAACCCACTGAATTCTGTGAAATTTAAAGAAACATATATGCAATTTTCTGATTTTTAACATTGTAAGATCTGTTTTCTTTCATACTTCTAATATTTAGAAACAGCACCAAGAATTTTGATTACAGGCAGCATAAATCAAACATCAACATTAGATATGCATAGCAAATTAGCAGCTTAAAATCATTATTATTGCAACTGTGCAACATTGATACCCCTTGAAAGGGGCAAATGCTTTATTAAGCATGAAAAGAGTACAGCTTGATATATACAACTTCTAATACAGTAAAAGAAAAGTCATGTCCTTAATTGGAAATAGAAAAATTATTTTTCAGTACAATAATTTTTGAAAGTGGCTTAAAAAGAACGGGTTGTAATGATAATTTTTAAAAAATCAAAATCAAACTGAAGTCTCTAGAATTAATGTTAATTCTTGGAAATTGTACATCTGCAAAGAAATAAATATATGTAGTAGCCATTAGCTATAGGGAGGAATAACTTAAGGAATGTTTTTTTGCTCTTGTGTTTCTGAAGAGAATAAATAGGGAATATTCTCTTTGGTATGAATTATAAAAAGTCTGTTCTGCAACAGATTACCTCTCTGGAGATATTAATATTCATATGAACTCTATAGTATGCTAGCCTCGACTCAAGATAAATTTGTCAATCATAGCAAATACTTCATTATTAGCTAATTATGGTGTAGTAAAAAAAGTGAGATGTTCAAAGAAACTCTCTGAAAAAGATTTTTATAGATCTGCTGAATATTCTATATGTAGTAAGTCAGGGGGCACAACCATATTTTGTTACTCAAGGAATGTTCATGGGCGCAATTTCACTGTACAAATATTGCAGTTTTATCTTTGTCTAAATCATCTCCAATTTCTTTCTCATCCTTGAAGAACTCACAATTCCACAAATGTCACCAAGCCCATCATCCAAGCATTGTCCCTAAGGAGAGATTTGTCTTTACTCGTGGAAATAATTCACTTTAATCTTTTCCAGAAAACATATGCTACTTTAATAACTCCCTCTGGTTAGAAGAAAACAAAGTATTATTGAATTTGTACATTTCCCCACATTCTCTGACTTCTTTAAATGTAGTTTTAGTCAGCACATGAATAATCTAAAATTACAAGAAATTTAGCTTGTCATTGTAAAAAAAATAATTAACTGTGGTGTATTTGAAGTGTTTGGCATATGCAAAATGTTAGTCACCCAGTGTACTTCATGCATACGTGTTCTTTGATCCAAACAATATTGTATAAAAATATTTTTCCCATCTATTTAACAGTGCATCACACTATGATATGTTGTAATCAACTGTAACAATGTAGTATAAAAAAGGTGACCTTAACTTAGTCTGCTGAAAGATGCAAGGGGAAGGTACAGATTAAAAAGGGAGATTTTTGACTGCAATTCCATGCACTTTTCTTTCTGAGAAAAGATACTGCATTCTTTAGAATAATCGATATCAGTTATTATAGAAGAGAGAGGGAGGGAGGGAGAAGGAGTTTAAATCTTGATGGATTCATTTATGACATCTTTGCATTGCAACCACAAGCAAAGTTTAATTTGACTAGGCAGAAGATAATCTCATTTCATATGATGGTATGAACTGATTGTGGGTTCTCTTTAAAATAGAAATAACTGCTTAAATAGCCTAAATAATTAAATTTTATGAGTTGAAAATATCAAAACTTGTGAAATATGGTTCCAGGTAAATAGAGTCCCAGATGAAACCATCTGTTCATTATCTTCTCACTCTATGATTCATGTACAAGGTAATGCATTCTAATTAAAATTGATTCAAGTTTGTCAATTTAAATAATCATCTCTAAAATGTATATTATATGTTGTAATTGCATCTTATTTGCAAGAGTTGGAAGCAAGGTAATAAACATATACTTGCCTTATGTACCTTAGTTTCTAGCTTGTACAGTAGTTGTCAGACTTCTCTTTCTTTTCATTGGCCCCATTCATTCTGTCTAACTTCAGTCCATGCTTTGGATTAAAAACAATTAGAACATGATATAAAACTTGAATTCTTTTGCAATAATGTTAGCATAAAAGGTATTTGTTCTATTCTGGCCTAAAAAAATAAGGGGGTATTTTTTCAGTATGTGAATATTTATAAAATTTAAAATATACGTAAGATGGAAACTACTTGGTTCTTCTTTGAATGGAAGCCAGTATATATACAATCTTATTTACAAAGACTTTCTTCCTACATGGATATGAATGGACTACTGAGTCTCGATGAAAGTGTCTCCATCTTATTTTTCAGTGTCTATTACATATTTGTAATACAGTGGTGATTTTTAGCAATCTATGATCATAGTGGAATGTGGAAGGGGGTAAGTTGTCTTTCACACTCCCTGATCACCCAATAACACATGGGAAAGCTGCTGGCAATTCTGATGGTTATCTTCAATGCTTTCCAAAAATGAGTTTTCAGCACAAATATTTGGATTTTTGCAAGTATTGCTTTATATAAACATGCTAGCAAAGTAAATTCTCAGAACTCTGTTTCCTGCTTGTTGATTTCCACTGTATATTTACAATGAGCCAAGCTTATTCATGAATGCATTTTATCAACTAATTCTTGACATGACAGAAATTGGTTTCAAATAGTTAAGGCTACAAGGAGAAAATGAGGATGCTAATACCACTTGATAAATTAGCAGCTGCTGAAATTCAAGAGCTGACAAATACAAGATGAAGTACTTGAGATGGAATAATTGAAATGAGTCCTGCATACCAGCACATTGCATGCAAACTAGTATCATAGAATAGGCAGAAGAAGAATGAAAAAGAATACAAATAAAGAAGATAATTGAGCAGAAATAATTTTATAGCATATGGACTGGATGTGGGTAAGCTAGATACACAGAACTGTCATTTCTTGGGGGGGGGAGTTCTTAGATTTATGTCTGTTTAAATGAAGATTGCATTCTTCTGTAAGAGTTAGGTCCACAGTTACGCCTCCTGGATTTATCATTGCTTCTGGATATCCAAATGGTGTTGGTAACCAGGAACCCTTTTCATCAGCTTTAGCTGGGAAAGTTGATTTCTTTTCCTGGAGAAAACATGCAGAGCTATCACCATGCATGCTTAGTAACATCCCAGTTACATCATTCTAATGCATTTTGCATGGCACTGCTTTTGATCTGGAGACTGCAGTTAGTTAAAAACGCAGTGTTCCAATTGCTAACAGTTGGGCTTCTGAAGGTCAATATAACTCTAATGTATTTCCAGCTTCTCCGCTTCCTTATTTGTTTTGGGGAACATTCAACTATTACAAGCTACATGAGCATACTGTGGCAGGAAACCAAAAAGGTTGCCTTTCCCATGAGATAGCCCATTTATTTATTGTCCCTAAGACTCTGGATGGTATACAACTCTGAAACATAATAAAATGGTAAAAGACGTCAACCATATACATCCTGAAAAGGCAATTCTTCAAACAGATAAAATCTTATAGGGAATCAACATCCCTCCTAGCCAAAGCCTGAGGTAACAGCTGGGTTTTCAGGGATTTCTTGAACATCAGCAAGGTGTGAACTGTATCTTAGGGACTGGGGCCAGTTCTGTTCTAGATGGTAGGCGCCATGACAGGAAAAAGTACTTCCTGGGTCACAATAGGTAGCATGGTTTAATCAAAGAGATCCATAGTGCACTCATTTTGATTGATCATGACAAGATGGATGGATACGATTAGAGATAGGCAGTCCCTTAAATAAGCAGGCCCTGTGCACTTGAAAAGGGACGCGGTGACTAAGATGCTAAGCTTCTCGATTAGAAAGGTTGGCAGTTCGGCAGTTCAAATCCCTAGCACCACATAATGGAGTGAGCTCCCACTACTTGTCCCAGCTTCTGCCAACCTAGCAGTTCGAAAGCATGTAAAAATGCAAGTAGAAAAATAGGGACCATTTTGGTGGGAAGGTAACAGTGTTCCATGCGCCTTCGGCATTTAGTCATGCCGGCCACATGACCACGGAGACATCTTTGGACAGCGCTGGCTCTTCAGCTTTGTAACAGAGATGAGCACGATGCGAGGGGAACCTTTACCTTTATCTTATGCACTTGAACTGCATCTAGAAACTAATTGGCAACCAATGCATCTTGTACTGTTGTGATATCTCATTACAAATCACAGCAGACTGGACCAGCTTTAACTTCTGAGTGATCTTCAAGGACAAATTCATATAGATCACATTGCAATAATCTACTCATAGGCAATTCAGGTATAAGTGGCTACCTGGAGGGCCTCCATATTCAGCAAATGATGCAGCTGACTCATAAGATGAATCTGTACAAAGATCTTCTTTGTGTAGCTGCCACTTTCTCACTAAGCATAAGCTGCAAATCCAAGAAAACCTTCAGATTGCGTATCTCTTCCAAATTCAACTATATTCCACCCAGGATTAAAGATGGAAGGTTTCTAGGTTGAAGGGCCCAAATGCCCACAGACACATAGTCTTGCTAGAGTTCAGCCTCATTTTCCCTCCATCTAGTTCTTTGCAGTCTCCAGACACTGGGACAAGACTTCAACAGCATTACTTGATCAATCTAGGCTCAAGATATACAACTGGCTATCATCAGCATACTAATGCTACTTGGCCCCAAACTGATGAATGGCATTACCCAATGGATTTGGGTAGAGGGCAAGCAAAGAGGCATATCCAAAACCATTCTTATCTTATTGCTATCTGAAGCATGAGAAAATTGATAAAAATGAAACATTTGTACTTGTAGTGCATTGTAGAATCTGCTTGCAAGATACATTTTATAAGGAAAGTTTTTACTTTGTAGTACTGTGCACTGCTTCATAGCAGGCAGGTAGTATTGGCTGGCAATGTCTGAAAGTTCCTATGTCTTTACTAACCATGCTGCATCTGGGAAGGCAGATGCATAATCCCATTAAAAGATAGCAGCTGCTGGAGGGAGTATCCAACTGTCTTTTTGTTAATGTCCTTAGAAAACAGGGAGCTCTTTTTCTCATGATCTGAGCCACTGCATAGCCATCATATCTAACATCTACTAATAGATTTGTTCTCACATCACTGTTATCTTTATCATTTTACTTCAGATTCACCGAAGGTCTTTGATTCAAATGATGGAGAATAACTGGACTATAGCTAAAGACATGCTTTGTATTCAAGAAGCATCAGGATGATGCCAGAAAAACACTGATATGAAATACTACACAGACCCAGTACTAAACCACTTTATATACAACTAGAGGCAGTACTAAACCACTTTATGTACAACAGGAATAAGACAGATGGAAATAAGTACAGTTTCTGCTACGTGACTGCATGCCAGTTATGGAACTCTTTAGTTTTAGAACTCTGGGCTCTGTAGTGGTGTAATTTTCAACTTTTTTCTCTGTTTTGTACATTCACTTTTATAGTGTTCTGTGTATTTGTTACATTACCTTGGGGCCAGAAGGAATCTAATAAATAATTTTGTAAATTGCTATGTTCCTCAGTATTTTCCTATTGGAAAGTCTTTTCATCTCCAAAAGGCCAATCCATTTCCAAAAACAATAATGGCTTGATAAGGCAGAATGGGGAGGATATGCAGCCTTCAAAAGGAATAAGCATGACACTGAGAATGTTGCAACAATCTTGTTAGAGCGAACACTGCTTGCATCTCATTGCAGATATACTTGCTACTATGAATTCCATCATTTCCTTTTACAAGCCTTTACAGGTTTATGTAAATAATTCAGGCAAATGACTGAAGTTGAATATGGATGAAAGTTGGAATGCATTAAAAAATCCCAACAGAATGAAAAATAACAGAGCACTCTTTTTTCCTAGAAATCTTGATGAAAAGAATATGAATGCCATTAGTTAAAATTATTTTACAGAAAATAAAATAAGGGCTTTGAGAAAAAAACAGCCTTACAGAGTAACAATTCCTCTCCCCCTTTATACACACCCTTGTTATTATTACCTCATTAACCCCATCTCCTCCCACCACCCTTCTTCCGAACACTCCCTATAATTACCTAAGGAGGTTGTAGATGCAATCTGGGCTAGCATTACTTCAACTCCACTCAGACTATTGCTAGTACCGAGCTTCATTATCTCAGCAGCCCCTCCCTCTCCTATGATGAGCCCTGAGCAATTAACAGCAATTACAGCCCTAGAGGTGTCATCATTGCAGCCCCAGAGATAATCATCCTGTTTACCACCCCTATTCTTAAAGTCCCAACAAAGCCATTAACAGCCATTGTTGTAGCCTCCATCCAGGGAGTCGCAATGCACCACGTCATCAGCAGCAGCCTCTGGAGCCTTCCCCCATGCAGCCAGCCCCTTGGAAGATGCCACCATGATCAGCATTATGGCGGCAGGCGCTAGATGAAAGGAGACATTTGGCGCTGTAAAACAACAATGCTCCCGAGGGGTAGGACTCATCATGTGGACCCCCTTCACCAGGCCTCAGCCTATGAAATACAATTAACACATTAGTCACAACACCCCCTCCTTGTTTGGATATCGGGTATGGAGCTTTCTTAGCAGAGTAGGGGCTCTCATGTTGGGTTTGTTTACCCATGAAGCTTCACTAAGAGGGTATCCCTTCCATTGAACCAGGTATTGTATTTTCCCCTGTCTTATTCATGAATCCAGTATCTCTTTGATTTCATATTGTTCGTTATCCAGTGGTTCAGGTGGTTGTAACCGGTTTCATAGATGTTTTTGCTCTATAGGTTTCAACAAACTACTATGAAACACTGGATGGGTCTTTCCCAGCAAAGGGGGTAGTTTCAATTCAACGGTTACTGGATTGATAACTCTGGTAATTTTAAAAGGCCCAATATATTTAGGACCCAATTTCTTAGTTGGTCTGGATAGGTTTGTGTGTTTCATTGATAAATACACCAGGTCCCCTACTTGGAAAGTTTTCCCTTCTCATCTATGTTTGCCAACATATGTTTTGTGCATTGTCCCGGCATGTTTCAAGGCATGCCTCACAGACTCCCAGGTGCTTTGTATTGCCTCCACCCATTCACTCAACGATCCTTGCACCTATGGTGGTTGTGGCCATTCTGGTATTGGATGGAAGTCTATTCTATGTACCACCTGAAAGGGAGTGTAACCAGTGCTCTGGTGGACAGCATTGTTATAGGCCACCTCTGCAAATGGAAGAAGACTGGCCCAGTCTGTTTGCTGATAGGAAACCTAGCCTCTCAGGTATCTCTCTATGGCAGTATTGGTCCGTTCTGCCGCCCCGTTGGTGCTGGGATGGTACTCTGTACTGAGTCCCTGTGCAGACCCAATTAATTGCAAAAATTACCTCCAAAATGTCATGGTAAATTGAACACCTCTGTCTGATATGATATGTTTCGGAACTCCATGCAACCGGTAGATGTGGGTAATAAAGAGACAGGTTAAACATTTTGCAGATGGTAGTCCTGCACACAGGATGAAAAGGTACAATGTGTTTTTCACAAATTGTTAACATGTGCCTTGGTGGTGCAGGCTGTTAAATGCCTGCACTTAAGTTCCAGCTGCCTACAATTACTGCAGGCTCGAATCCCACCAGGCTCAAGGTTGACTCAGCCTTCCATCCTCTCGGGGTAGGTAAATTGAGGACCCAAGATTGTTGGGGGCAATAAGCTGACTTTGTAAAAATGCCGCTTAGTAATAAGCAGGGCTATACAATGGAATGAAGACTATTGCTGAGCGCATTGGGTTGTATCCCAAAAATTGTAAGCTGCCCTGAGTCTTCGGAGAAGGGCAGCATATAAATGTAATTTAAAAAAATAAAAAAATTAAAAAAACATGATCAAAGAATAAGGGACTTTCTTAATTGTAAGGGGTTAAATTTCAAAATTGCAAGCCTTAATATAATGTTCAGAGAATTTATCCTTATTTTATACTAATATAGGATCATATTAAAAATATTTTAAGGAATTGGTAGCCCTAGTATTACATGACTTCTTTTTGTAATGATTAAACTTTTTCCTGACTTTATTGCCTAGTAACAAATTAATAGTTCTGGTGGCTCATGAAATGAGTGTATGTATATGGTGGTTACCCCCCCTACACATTTTGGAAGCCATCTAACAATGGGTGAATGGCTGGAATAGAGATCTGTTTACCTCAGAGTTTACCAACCTTACAATGCTTTTAATACTTGAATACTATTTTTCCATTATAGCATAGTTCCCAATAGTATTAAAGCAATCATGGTATCCAAAAACAGTTTCATAGAAGCATAGAATTGCAGCATTTGGAAGGGCCATTCAGATAATTGCCTCCAACTGCTTCCTTTGTGCATAATCCAACTTAAAGTATTCTTGACAAATAAGTTTTTAGCTACTTACTATTTCAGTTGCTTATTGTCAGGGGAGGAGAGATTTCAGAGATGGGGATCAGTAAATGCAGTGATTCTTCACTGCTGTCATTCTCTAGCATGACATACAAAGATTAATGAAATAACTTAGTGATATTCTAATGGAATTCTGGTATGGAAATGAAATAAATACAGTCAGAGTTATTTGGGCTAAGAATAAGAATGTAGGATGTGCTTTATGATAAGCTATATTACTGTGTCCTCTGTTTTAAAAATATTCCTGGGAGCCATTTCAAGCTATCATCAAGTTCCTATGGTCATCCAAAATTGTCATTTTGAAGTCAATTAAGCTTATATTATATTTTTTCCTATTTGAAACCTACTTCTGGATTTTGTGCTTGAGTTTGATTTTGGGATTTGCTGTTTAGACAAGTTTGTTGTTATAGAAATGGCTAATACATATTAAATATGCAAAAGTAAAAAGTTGAGGTTGTAATATGGTTATTCAACGGCACTGAAAAGAATGTGAACTTTATCCTTCACTTCTCTCTCTTCCCTTTTTCCTTCATATATATATATATGAAATACATAAACTTGATCTGGATACTTCACAATTAAGTATAATTGAAAATGTCTGACTGTGCTTCTCTTCAAAAAATACTGAAGAGAACTTGGTATGGTTTTTTTGTTTTTTTGTTTGTTTCTTATGTATCTGGGAAACCTTCCAAGCAAAATCTGAATGTATTTCTCCTTAAATCTGAATGTCATCTCTGGGACCTAAAGTTTATCTAATGAGATTATGTTATGGAAGCACGCTCCTGGTGTTTACGAGCGGTGGCGCGCTCTGACCCCCAGGTCGCTGCCCGCTCCCCTGGGGTCTTGGGAGGCGTGGTCTCTGGGCTCAGGCTGGTGTATGTGAACGCCAGGTCCGTAGCCAATAAGTCATCCCTCCTCTGTGAGCTCATGGAGGAGGAGGCTGCGGACCTGGCATGCATTACGGAAACCTGGTTGGGTCCGGAGGGGGGTGTCCCTCTGTGTGATTTATGCCCCCCAGGTTTCCATGTGCTGTACCGGTCTCGAGCCCAGGGAAGGGGTGGAGGGATAGCCATAATTGTCAGAGAGACCTTGTTTCCAAGGGAGGTCACTGTCCCGCAGATAGGCAGGTGAGAGGGTCTCCTTGTGAGATTGGGCCCAGGAGGTCGGTTGGGTTTACTGCTAACGTACCTGTCCCCCAGCTGCATGGCGGCGGCCGTGCCTGAGCTTCTTGACATCCTCTCGGAGGTGGCAGTGGAGTTCCCCAGGCTTATAGTTGTGGGGGACTTTAACCTGCCATCTCTGGGGGGGGCACTGCTGGGATGAGGAGCCAATTTGATGGTTCTGCCTGATGGACCCTGAGAGGTTTCAGATGGCACTGGGGTCCTTACCCGCCTCCCTTGGCCACAGCCCGGCCGAGACGCTGGCAGCCACCTGGCAACAGGCGGCCATGGTGGCTCTTGACCAGGTTGTCCCCTTGCGGCCTCTTCCCCGCCATAGACCCCGGTTGGGTCCCTGGTTTTCTGAGGAGCTCCGGGGGATGAAACGGCGGAGAAAATGCCTGGAGAGCAGGTGGAGGACTAGCCGCTCCGAATTCGACCGTGTCCAGTTGCGAGCCTATATTAGGACCTACCTGGAAGCGATTAGGGCGGCGAGGTGTGCTTACTTCTCCGCTCTGATTGTGTCCGCTGATGATCGCCCTGTGGCCCTGTTTCGGGTGACCCGCTCCCTTCTCCAATTGAGGGAGGGGGATGACCCTTTGCAGGGCAGAGCAGAAGAAATTAGTTCACATCTGGCGGATAAGGTCGCTCATTGTGCGGCTTGGACTCTGATTGGCAGGGGTCTGATGATGAGGTGGCAACCGGTGTGGTTGATTCTATCTGGGTTGAGTTTGACCCAGGCTCCCTTGATGAGGTGGACAGGATCATGCGGAGGCTGTCTTCCACCATGTGTTTATTGGACCCGTGTCCTTCTGGTTGGTGTATGCCTTCCCTGGGGGGGGCATCGGGTTTGGCCCAGGAATTCATGACCTCCATGGGGGCCATGGGCCTGACCCAGTTGATTCAAGGCCTGACTCACAAGGGGGGAAACACCCTCGACCTAGTTTTTGTCTCGGAACAGTGGCGTAGTGATAGAGGGCAAACCAGTTGTACGACACTGCCCATCCCATGGTCTGATCACTATCTCCTGTGGCTGGTCTTCCAACAGGCTGCTCCCCATTGCTGGGATGAGGAGCCACTTAGATGGTTCTGCCCCAGATGCCTGATGGACCCTGAGAGGTTCCAGGCGGAACTGGGTTCTTTTCCCCTGATCACTATCTCCTGTGGCTGGTCTTCCAACAGGCTGCTCCCCATTGCTGGGATGAGGAGCCACTTAGATGGTTCTGCCCCAGATGCCTGATGGACCCTGAGAGGTTCCAGGCGGAACTGGGTTCTTGCCCACAACTCTGCCGAGGATCTGGCGGCTGCTTGGCAACAGGCCACTGGGGCTGCCCTCGACAGGGTTGTCCCCATGCGTCCCCTCACACGCCGTGGATCCCGGATGGCTCCTTGGTACACTGAGGAGCTCCGGGAGATGAAGCGCCATCAGAGGGGTTTAGAGAGCAGGTGGAGGGCCACCCACTCCCAATCCGATCGAGCCCAGCTAAGAGCCCATATTAGGACTTACCTGGTAGCTATGAGGGCAGCAAGAAGGTCTTATCTCTCCACCCTCGTAGCATCCGCAGATTGCCCAGCTACCCTGTTTAGGGCCACCCGCTCCCTCCTACATCCGGGGGAGGTGGTGGATCCTCTTTGGGGAAGGGCTGAGGAATTTGGTCAATATCTGTCGGATAAGATTGCGGATTAGTGGGTTTTGTTCCACCTTGCAGTGGTCTGAGGATCGGGGTGCAAGTAGTCTGGCCGATGTGATCTGGGCTGAGTTCGATCCTGTTTCCAAGGATGAAGTGGACAGGATTATGCAGCGTCTGAGTTCCACCACATGTTTGTTGGACCCGTGCCCTTCCTGGTTGGCTTATGCCTCCAGGGAGTCACCTGCTGGTTGGCTCCAGGCAGTGGTCAATGCTTCGTTAAGGAGGGTGTCTTTCCCTCCGCCTTGAAGGCGGTGGTGAGGCCCCTCCTGAAAACCTGCCCTGGACCCGACCGTGTTAGAACAACTTCGTCCAGTCTCCAACCTTTGTTTTTTGGTGAAGGTTGTTGAGAGTGTGGTGGCTCAGCAGTTTCCACTCTTCCTGAATGAAGCGGACTACCTAGATCCGTGCCAATCGGGCTTCGGCCTGGTTTCAGCACAGGAGGCGGCATTGGTCGCACTGATGGATGATCTCTGGAGGGGCGGGACAGTTTTTCCTCTGTCCTGGTCCTATTGACCTCTCAGCGGCTTTCAATACCGCCGACCATGGTATCCTTTTGCTGGCCTACGAGGCTGGGAGTGGGGGGCACTGTTCTTGGTGGCTCTCCTACCTCTCGGGCGGTGATCATGTCGTGTTGACAGGGGGACAGAGGTCGGCCCCGAGGGCACTCACTTGTGGGGTTGGTCCTCTCCCCCCTTTTATTTAATATGGAATCCAGAGAAATGGCATGGCGGGATGAAGAATTGGGGATGGGACTCTGGGAAAGGGAAAAAGAGGGTTACCAAGGCCCCATTAATTAAATTCTTAGATGGCTTTTTAAAAAGATTAGGGAGGGGGGTGGGTAATGATCATGAGGAGACAAAGTGCTGCCTGGCGCAGAATCATGATGGGGGAGTGGGGGGGGGCGGCTGGGCCCTGGGGAGCGGGATGGGAATGGCAATCTCCACGGTGGTGGGGATCGGTAGGAAGGCAGCGGCAGCCATGGGGGCCATATCACATCCTGGGAGCGCCCCCCCGCTGTCTTCCAGTGGTGGAGCGCTCCGACCCTATTGCCTTCTCCCAACCTCCTGGGGATGTGGGAACTGGGACCCCTGGGCTCCAACTGGTGTACTTTAATGCCAGGTCCATGGCTAATAAGGCTCCCTCCTCCTTGAAGTAATTGAGGAGGAGGCTGCGTCACCTGGCCTGCATCACGAGACCTGGCTGGGGCCAGAGGGTGGAATCCCTCTGATTGACTTATGCCCCCCAGGTTATCAGGTACTGCACCAGTCACGAGGCCAGGGAAGGGGTGGTGGGGTGGCTGTTGTTATTTGGGAGACCTTGATTCCAAGGGAGGTCACTGTTCCTGAGATAGGCGGGTGTGAGACCCTTCTCCTGAGGTGGGGGCCTGGAGATCGGGTGGCCCTGCTGCTTACATACCTCTCCTCCAGCTGTGTGGCAGCGACCCTGCCTGGGCTTCTCGATACCCCCTCGGAGGTGGCGGTGGAATTCAGGGATTATGGTCCTTGGTGATTTCAACCTGCCCTCACTGGGAGGGACCTTGGGTTTGGCCCAGGAATTCATGGCTTCCATGATGGCCATGGGCCTGACCCAGGTGATTCAGGCCCTGACTCATGAGAGGGGCAATATGCTTGACCTTGTTTTTATCTCGGAACAGTGGCAATGATTTGGGGAGGGTAACTTTTATTGCCCTTCCCGTCCCATGGTCAGATCATTATCTCCTGCGGCTGGTCTTCAAACAAACTGTCCCTCACCGCTGGGATGAAGAGCCACCAAGATTGTCCCGCCCCAGACACCTGATGAACCCTGAGAGGTTCCAGGCAGAACTGGGGTTTCCCTTCCTTCAACCACAACTCTGCCGAGGACCTTGCGGCTACCTGGCAATGGGCTGCTGCGGGGGCCCTCGACAGAGTTGTCCCCATGCAGCCCCTCACTCACCGTGGATCCCGTTCAGCTCCTTGGTATACCGAGGAGCTTAGGAGTGAGATTAAACCTATATTAAGACTTATCTGGTAGCTATAAGAGCGGTGATAAGGTCTTATCTCTCCACCCTCATAGCGTCCACAGATAACCGACCTGTTCCGGGTGACCTGCTCTCTCCTATGTCAGGGGGAGGCGGTGGACCCATTGCAGGGTAGGGCTGAGGAATTTGGTCAATATCTGGCAGATAAAATCGCTTGAATTCGGGGAGGGTTGAGCTCTAATTTGCAGTGGCCCGATGAAGAGGGTGCAAGTAGTCTGGTCAATTCGACCTGGGTTGAGTTCGATCCTGTCTCTGAGGATGAAGTGAACAGGATCATGCGACGGCTGAGCTCTACCGCATGTTTATTGGACCAGTGCCCTTCCTGGTTAGTATATGCCTCCAGGGAGGTCACCTGTGGCTGGCTCCAGGCAGTGGTCAACGCTTCATTAAGGGAGGGTGTCTTTCCCATCGTCCTGAAAGAGGCAGTGGTAAGGCCCCTCCTGAAGAAGCCTGCCCTGGACCCAACCGTGTTAGACAACTTTCGTCCAGTCTTCGCTTTTTGGCGAAGGTTGTTGAGAGTGTGGTAGACCAGCAGTTTCCACTGTTCCTGGATGAAGCGGACTACCTAGATCCATACCAATCGGGCTTTCAGCCCGGGTTCAGCATGGAGATGACATTGGTCGCACTGATGGATGATCTCTGGAGGGCCCAAACAGGGGTTTTTCCTCTGTCCTGGTCCTGTTAGACCTCTCAGCGGCTTTTGATACCATCAACCATGGTATCCTGTTGCGGCGTCTCGAGAGGCTGGGAGTGGGGGGCACTGTCTTACAGTGGTTCTCCTCCTACCTCTCGGGGCACACACAATCGGTGTTGATGGGGCAGAGAGTCGCTCGAGGCTCTCACTTGTGGGGTCCCCCAGGGGTCGGTCCTCTCGCCCCTCTTATTCAACATCTATATGAAACCACTGGGTGAGATCATCTGTGGTTTTGGGGTGAGGTATCATCAATATGCTGTTGATACCCAGTTATACATCTCCACCCCAGACCATATCAGTGATGCCCTCTCCATGATGTCCCATTGTCTGGATGCAGTACAGATCTGGATGGACAGAAACATGCTTCGGCTCAATCCGGCCAAGACTGAGTGGCTTTACATACCAACATCTCGGTCCAGTCAGGATATTCCATCATTGGTCATAGGGGGAGAGGTGTTGCCCCCTGTGGACAGAGCACGGAACCTGGGAGTCCTCCTGGATTCATGGCTCCAGTTGGAGGAGCACATGGGGGCCGTGGCCAGGGGCCCTTTGGAGTCCCACTGGTTCGCCAGCTACACCCATTCATGGACCGAGATGCCCTGCGTACAGTCACTCATGCACTTGTTACCTCCTGACTCGACTACTGCAACGCTCTCTATTTAGGACTGCCCTTGCATACCATCCGGAGATTGCAGCTGGTACAAAATGCAGCTGCGCGGGTGGTGATGGGAGCTTCCCGATTCTCCCATGTTACACCCCTCCTACGCGACCTGCATTGGCTGCCGGTTGCCCTCCGAGTGAGATTCAAGGTTTTAGTGTTAACATTCAAAGTCCCCGGGGTCGAGCCTACTCTGTGGCTGTTCCTGCCCTGTGGAACCAACTACCCTTGGGGCTCCGTCTGGCCCCCGACCTCCGCACCTTCTGTCACAATCTGAAAACTTGGTTATTCAAACAGGCCGGGCTGTGCTGATCTCCTGTGGGGGGGGGGATTTTCTAATTTTAAATTTTCAATATTTTAATTTTAATTGACATTTTAACTATACTGGGCTTATGTTCATTTAATTTTCTTTTAACTAATTTATTGCTTTTTGATTTTGGTTGTGAGCCACCCCGAGTCTTCGGAGATGAGGTGGCATACAAATCCAAGTAATAAATAAAATAAATAATAAATAATAAATATCTACATGAAACCACTGGGTGAGATCATTCACGGTTTTGGGGTGAGGTATCACCAGTATGCTGATGATACCCAGTTATACATCTCCACCCCAAACCAGATCAGTGATGCCCTCTCTGTGATGACTCACTGTCTGGATGTGGTACGGATCTGGATGGATGGAAACATGCTTTGGCTCAACCCGGCCAAGACTGAGTGGCTGTACATACCGGCATCTCGGTCCAGTCAGGAATGTCCATCGTTGACCATAGGGGAGTGGTGTTGCCCCCTGTGGATGGGTAGGGAGCCTGGGGTCCTCCTGGACACGTGGCTCCAGTTGGAGGAGCAGGTGGGGCCGTCGCCAGGGGCCCCAGGTCCAGCTGGTTCGCCAGCCGCCCATTTTGGACGAGATGCCCTGCGTACAGTCACTCATGCCCTTGTTGCCAGCGACTTGACTACTGCAATGCTCTCTATTTAGGACTGCCCTTGCATACCATACAGAGATTGCAGCTGGTGCAGAATGCGCCGCGCTGGTGGTGATGGGAGTTACCGATTCTCCCATATTACCCCCCCTCTCTCAAACATGCATTGGTTGCCAGTTGCACTCGGGTGAATTCAAGTTTTGGCTTTAACATTCAAAGTCCTACACGACATGGGTCCACAATATTTAAGGGAGCTTCTGCTGCCGATATTGAGTGCCAACCGCCCTGTACGGGCACACAGGCAGGGGCTCCTCGGGGTCCCATCAGCAAGCCAATGTTGGCTGGTGGTCCCCCGGTGGCGAGCCTATTCTGTGGTGGTCCCCGACTTATGGAACCAGCTGCCCCTGACCTCTGCACCTTCCGCTGTGAATTGAAGACCTGGCTATTTGACCAGACTGGACTGTGACTACCTCACGGGGGGTATGGGATAATTTTTAAATTATTTTAATCTGGTCTTATTGGACTTTATATTTGTTTAATTCTTTTTAATTATTTATTGTATTTGTATGTTTTAGCTGTGAGCATTTTGAGTCTTCAGAGATGGGGCGGCATATAAGTCCAATAAAATAAATAAATAAATAAATACACGCGGCTGGCTCCAGGCAATTGTCAACGCTGCCTTGAAAGAGGCGGTGGTGAGGCCCCTCCTCAAGAAGCCTACCTTGGACCCGGCTGTTTTGAATAACTATTGTCCAGTCTTCAACCTTCACTTCTTAGCGAAGGTTGTTGAGAGCGTGGTGGTGCAGCAGTTCCCCTTGTTCCTGGAGGAAGCTGATTGTTTAGACCCGTATCAATCAGGCTTCAGGGCGGACGACACACATGGAGGCAGCATTGGTGCACCGATGGATGATCTCTGGAGGAGGCGGGACGGGGTTTTCCCCTGTCCTAGTCCTGTTAGATCTCAGAAAACTTTCATCAATACCATCGACCATGGTATCCTTCTGCAGCTCCGAGTTGGGGGTGGGGGGCACCATTTGCAGTGGTTCTCCTCCTTCCTCTGGGGCGTTTGCAGTCAGTGTTGGCAGAGGCAGAGAGTTGGCCCCGAGGCCCCTCACTTGTGGGGTGCCTCAGGGGCCCGTTCTCTACCTCTCCTGTTTAATATCTACATGAAACTGCTGGTGAGATCATCCGAGGTTTTTGGTGGGATATCATCAATATGCTGATGATACCCACCTCTACATCTCCACCCTGGACCAGATGGTGATGCTCTCTCTGTGATGTCCAGTGCCTGGAGACAATGCGGGTCTGGATGGGGAGTAATGGCTCCAGCTCAACCTGACCAAGACTGAGTGGCTGTTCTTACAGCATCTGGTCTTCATTGAATGTACCATCTTTGGTCATGAGGAGAAGGTATTGCCCCCCATGGTGGAGGGGAGAAAGAATCTGAAGCGTCCTCCTGGATTCACAGCTCAGCTTGGAGGAGCATGTGGGAGCTGTGGCCAGGGGGGCTTTTGCCCAGGTTCAGCTGGTTTGCCAGCTCACGCCTTATTTGGACGAGAATGCCCTTGAGCAGGTCACTCATGCACTCGTCACCTCCAGAATCAACTACTGCAATGCTCTTTACATGGGGCTGCCTTGCTGGATATTGGAGGTTACAACTGGTGCAGAATGCTGGTAGTGGGCTGTGATGGGAGTGTCCTGATACTCCCATGTTACACCCTCCTGTAAAGCTTGCATTGGTTGCCAGTTGTCTCCTGGAGTTAACTAAGGTGTTAGTAACAGCTTACAAAGCCTAAATGGCTTGGGTCAGGGCCTTGCGGGAGGCAGCCTCCTGATCACTCACGTCGCCCTGTTCGGCTCCCATTAGGAGGGACCTCCTTGGGAACCACCATTCGGTCAGGCATTGTCGGCTGGCGTTCCCAGGGCTAGAACTCTCCGTGGGATACCACCCTCTAAATCAGCTCCCCGTGGATCTCCGTTTGGCCCCTGACCTCCGCTCCTTCTGCTGAGACCTGAAGACCTGGTTGTTTCAACAGGCTGGCCTGGAATGACTGGGGAAGCTGGTTGGGGTTTTTAATCTTTTCTTAATGTTTTTTTAATGTGTATTTGACTTGTTTTATCTAATTGTTTTTTATTGTAAATTTGCTCTGTCTTTAATGTTCGCCGCCCTGAGTCCTTAGGGAGTAGGACGGCATACAAGTCGAATAAATAATAATAATAATAATAATAATAATAATAATAAGAAGAAGAAGAAGAAGAAGAAGAAGAAGAAGAAGAAGAAGAAGAAGAAGAATGTGATTTTCATTTATTAGTTCAAAAGTTGTTTTCATGTACATCTTTTGGTTTTAGACACATTGATGAATTCATGCTAGAGGATAGAGCTTGGTTGTATGCTATTGAGGAGAAGCAGTCTAGCTGAGTTCAAGGCATATCAAGAAGATCAGAGCTTGTCCAAGTCTAATTATAAAGTCTAATCTATAATATAATTTTATATTTTAGGCAGCATTTTATTATTATTATTTTCTTAGATAGAAACTTCTGGCCACTTTTAACTTTCACAGACCAATGTAAGGCACTTAAGAGTATGATGGGTATATTCATTTTTGAGAGTTTCTTCAAATGATTTGGGGTGGGGGGAAGCTGAGTAAAGAAGAATGATACAAGAGGATGGTAATGCAAATCAATGCCTGCTCCTAATGCTGGCATTATAAAGATTTTTTGTGATCCTGATAATAGTCCCAGAATAATTTATTTGAGTAAATTTTGTAAAGCTTCAAAAAAACTTCAGCCATGGCATGTTAGATGGGGTTGACCTCAGGGCCAAATCAGTCTGCAAAGGACTTCTTTCTCTCATTAATTGGACTTCTTTCTCTCATTAATTGACTATGCTAGGGTAGATTATTTAACAAAAGTTGCCTTCTGGTTTGGCTGTCATGAATTAGACTCAGGGGAATGCTTAGATCTTGGAGTGAAGATTGGAAGGAAGGCAATAAAGCATCATTTTCATTTGTTGATATTAAATAACTCAGCACTTGTGATCTCTCTTATATTACTTCTGTCCAAAGGAAAGTGTTTTTTCCCAAGACTTTCTTCCACGTTTTTCTTTCATTTCCTGAATCTTGTGTATGAATTTTGGAAAATTTGGAAGTTAAAGAAGACCGAGGAGAAACACCAATGAAACCTAGTGAAATCTATTGTTCATAAAGAATAACTTTGAATGTGTTGTTCATATCCAAGTCCATGTTATCCATATGAGTTACTAATATCCAAAGGCAAACAAGAACATTATATGCAACATGCATGTGGACACATGTTTCAAATATAAAGATGAGGATGGAAGCAATCAAAAGACTTGCATTGGCTTTTCCCATTCCCAATTTCTAAAGTCTAAAGAAAAGGAAAATATAGATGTATGCTAGTTGTTAAGTTGCATGAAGAGTCAGACGCGGAGTTCTTCAGTGAAGAGTTTATTAGTGACTACAGCTCATAATAGACCCTATTTGGCTGGGCTGCGGCTGCTACTTGTAGCCAGCAGCCGCAGTTGCCAGCCAATCAGAGTGCAGGATTTTCCCGCACTTTTTAAACCAATCATTTCTGACATTTTACAAGAACAGTTCAAACTAAACCAATGACATTCAAACCTGCATACATAACACCCCTCCCCACTAGGTTCAGTCCATACTCAAACCCCAACCTATCTAATGTATTCTTTTAAATAGGTGGGGCTCTTACGTGTACGTTGAGACCTTCGGGTTCAGAAGTTTTAATGTTCTCACCCAGTGAGAGAGGAAATGTGTCTGTTGACATTTCCCTACTCGGGCTTCCAGTGAAAGAAGACCCTGTTTGATTGTTAAATCTGGTCTCTCCTCCCAACCCATCTCCAGCCCAATGTCAGCACCCAAGTCAGGTAGTGATGTGCAATCTTCCACTTGTAAGGATGGATTTTGGCATTGTGACAGGTTTTGGGATGGTTCCTGTCGTAATGGCTCGTTACACATGGGGTTGATTCTTGCTTGCTGATTATCCTCTCCTCCCCTCCCCTAGAAAAGGCATTAGGTATGGGAACTAGAGAGGAACAATTGCGATGTTCCTGAGGTAATCTGGATCTAAGCTGATCAATGTGCCTGCTCCAGAGGACACCATCCTCTGTTTGTACCCTGTAAGAATGAGGCCTGTGATTTGAGTTATTTCAGCAGGAATCCATGAAGGTTCACCCATAAGGTTCTTAGCATAAACAGAATCACCCACACTGAACGTGTGAACTTTGCTAGTGGAATCTAGTGGTGCGTTGGGTGCTAAGTGGGATGAAGGCGGTCAAGGGAAGACCTAAGTTTCCTACCCATCAACAACTCTGCTGGGGATAAGTTAGTTGATGGGTTGGGAGTGATATGCTGAACACTAAGAAGTTTTTCAACTTTCTCAGTGATGTCCCCAGGACCCAATTGCTGAAGCTTTTCCTTGGTAAAACGTACCATGCGTTCAGCCGGCCATTAGCGAAGGGTGCCCAGGGGCAGTCAGGGCATGTCTGATACCCTGCTGTGCTAGATATGATTCAAAAGGTTGGATGTAAATTGAGGGCCATTGTCAGAGACAAGAACATCAGGTAACCCGTGGGTTACAAAAGCTTTTAAGCTGCTTGATGACAGCATCAGTTGTGGTGGATGCCATAGGATGACCTCTAGCCATTTGGAATATGCATCTACTATAATAAGAAAGGTGTGCCCTCTGGTAGGGCCAGCGAAATCAATGTGAATCCTAGACCATGGGCCCCTAGGACATTCCCATTCCTGTGTGGGGCGAGAGGTGGGGCAGGCCTGACTACCTGACAGTTGGGACAAGATGCAACCCAGTTTTCAACCATTTTGTCAATACCTGGCCACCATACATAACTCCTGGCCAATCCCTTCATCCTTACAATACCTGGATGACCCTCATGTAACATTTCCAAAACCTCTCTTTGCAGTTTTGCAGGAATAACCACCCTGTTACCCCACAAAATACATCCTCTTAATACAGATAATTCAGTTTGCCTGGATTTAAAAGGTTGGGCAAGGTGAGGTAGATCTTGAAAAGGCCAACCTTTCTTAATCCAGCCTATAACAGGAGCCAATAAAGTGTCTTTGGCAGTCTCTCTGGCAATTTCAGCAGCGTGTACTGGAAGCTTGGCAACAGTTTCTAGGAAAAAGGTGTGCCTCAGTTCAATGTCCTCAGTGTGAAAGGAAGTGGGCAGCGACTCAAGGCATCAGCATGGCCAATATCTTTGCCAGGCTTGTGGATGAGCTTGTATGAATAAGCAGCAAGAAATTCAGTCCACCTCAGCATTGTTGGTGACAGGATAGTGGGTGTAGGTTTGTCTCCTGCCACAATGCCTAACAAAGGTTTGTGATCTGTGACAATGGTAAATGTTCTCCCATATAGATACTCATGGAATTTCTTGACAGCTGCAACAATTGCCAATGCTTCCTTGTCCAATTGGCTGTAATTCCTCTCTGCTTTGGTCAAAGTGTGAGAGTAAAATGCAATACTGGCTTCCCTCCCGCTGGGAAGCCTGTGGCTCAAAATCCCCACACTCCAAAAGGTGATGCATCACAAGTCAGTACAACAGGCAAATTCTCAGAGAACTGTATCAGTACAGCATCAGACGTGATTAGTCTTTTAATATTGTTAAATGCTGATTGTTCCTTCCTGCCCCAGACCCAAGCAGATTTTTTGTCCTGTAGTCTGTGTAATGGTTCTGCAATGGTTGCCTTCTGAGGTAGGAACATGTGATAAAAGTTAATAAGTCCAAGGAAGGCTTGCAAATCTGTTTTGCATTTTGGTCTAGGGGCTTCTTTGATTGCTTGAACCTTGGCATCTGTAGGGTGGATGCCATGCTTGTCAATCATGTAGCCCAAGAACTCAACCTTGTCAGTTCTAAGAGTGCATTTTTCTTCCTTGACTTTTAACCCCGCTTTCTTAAATCTGGTAAGGACTTCTCTGAGTCTCTCTTGTAATTGAGTGTCATTTTCAGCAGAGATTAACACATCATCAAAGAAAGGCTACCCTGGCAGTCCTTGGAGCATTCTTTCCATAAGGCTTTGGAAAATGCCTGGTGCCACGCTTACTCCAAATTGTAACCTTTTACATTTGAAAGCACCTCTATGAGTCACAATGGTTTGGGCCTCTGCAGTGGCATCATCAACTGTTAGTTGTTGATATGCCTGGGCCAGATCCAATTTGGCAAAGACTGTACCCTGCCAAGTGAATGTAATAAATGATGCACCACTGGAACTGGATATGCACTCTGTTGAAGCGCATGGTTCAATGTCCCCTTATAGTCTCCACAGATTCTTACTGACCCATCAGTCTTGACTGGTGTGACTATGGGTGTCTCCCATCTGGAGTGGTCAGTGGGCTCTAAAACTCCTTGAGCTATTAGTTTATCTAATTGTGCATCAATTTTTCCCTTTAAGGCAAATGGGACCCTTCTGGGCTTTAAACGAATTGGGGGCACCTTGGGATCTAGGTTGAAAGTGATAGGGGTCCCCATATACTTGCCCCATCCGTCGCTGAAGACCTCTGGAAACTCAGACTTCAAGGCCTCCTCCCATTCAGTGTTGCTCACGTGATTGATGCCAGTCACCTCGATGCCTAGTGGATTGAACCACTCAAGTCCCAGCAAGCTTGGGCGATACTTGTCCACGATGGTCAGGGGCAAACATTTGGTGTGGCCTTTTCAACTTCACATTGAATTCTCTTGTTCCAACTACTGGAATCTTGTTCCCTTGGTAGTCTTTAAGAGTCAGTGCTTGCTTCTGGAAATGCTTCTTCTGAATGTTTGGGAGTAGTCTGTGAATAGTGTCCCATGACACCATAGATAAATAGGAGCCTGAGTCCATTTCCATTTGGCAAGGCCTTCCTTCAATTAGTACCTTCACATGTACTTTTCTGCTTCTTAAGGGTGAAGAATGACCAATGGTGACTGTTTGAAGAGTTTCATTCTTCCCATTTGCTTCTGTGTTGCACCCCATTTTCTCACTGAAGTTGTTAGACTTGAATTCTTTGTCAGGAAACTTTCTTCTGTGGGGTGGAGTTCTGGATGATTTGCAGACTCTTGCTAGATGACCTCTTTTTTCACAACGGAGGCAGATGGTATCAAGAAACTTGCATTCAGTGAGGGGGTGGCCCCCCACAACCTCTGCAGTAAAAATCTTGCCTCTTTCTTCCCAGGTCTTTCTTTTTCCTCTCCATTCTGAGTCTATAAATTCCTTCCTCCACCTCACTACAGTCTGACTCAGAATCTATTTGCTCAATGAGTTGTTGTGGACTTTTCCACATCAGGATGGCTTGAGGCCTTGTTAATTTTCTTCATGGCTGCTGCTGAGGACTTGGTGGCTTCTGCTGAGGAGGCCTCTTCTATGGCTTCCTTCAACGTGTTCTTAGGTTTTAATAATAATTTGCTCTGAAGCACCTTGTCTTTGAGACCTAGAACAAATCGATCGCGCATGGCCTCTTCTAAGTTGTTAAACTCGCATGCACCCCCAATGTCTCTTAAACTTGCCACAAAGTTGTTAACGTTTTCACTTTCCCCTTGATCCCGATGGTAAAACTCGTGTCTCTTAATGAGGCACGATACTTGTGGGGCGTAATGGGCTCTTAAAAGCTTTTCTAAATCAGGCCATTCCATTACCTTCCGTCTGCAGCTCCCGCCAATGCCTTCACCATCTTGAAAACTGCCGGACCGCAGTGCGTAAGAAAGACCGCCCTCTTCGGCTTCTCAGAAATGTCAGCGAGATCGTTTCCCTCCAAATACATTTGGAAACGATCTGCGTCAGTCCCAGTCTTCTGCCGTCGGATCAAACGGGGCTGGGGGTGTTCAGCGCAGCCATCTCTCTCAGCTTGTTTTCCGCGTCGTCTTCTCTTCAGGAAGGATCCCACCTTCATCGCCAGTGTTAAGTTTGCATGAAGAGTCAGGCGAGTGCTTCAGTGAAGAGTTTATTAGTGACTACAGCTCATAACAGACCCGATTTGGCTGGGCTGCGGCTGCTACTTATAGCCAGCAGCCGCAGTTGCCAGCCAATCAGAGTGCAGGATTTTCCTGCACTTTTTAAACCAACCATTTCTGACATTTTACAAGAACAGTTCAAACTAAACCAATGACATTCAAACCTGCATACATAATACTAGTAATTAACTTACCACCCTATCTTTGAGAATATGGACAATTGCAGGAATTCTACCCATAACTGATTGCTCCTCATTAGAGCTATCAAATCAAACTAAATACAGGTTCCTAAGTATCAACTTCTATTCCTGGGATATTTTATCAGCAGGGAAGATGATTTATCACAAACGATGAAATACCAGAAAGAAATATTAAGTTCTGTAACTCTAAACTAGCTATTTATACTGGAGGAAACTTGAAGAAGAATAATTCTAATTCTATAACTAAGCAGAGTTATTACTCCTTTTTCTGAAATGGTACTAGGTCCTGCAAGGTAAATATAATCTGTAGATACTGATTCTTTTGTGAAAAATGGAAAGGTACTTGATAGAGATAGAAATTATACATAGAGATAAAATAGAGTCAGAGATGAAGATACGGTCTGTTGTCTTGCAATGGTATTGGAAAGGTTTGAAATATTAAAAATATTTTCAACCAGAAACCACAGTGGGCAGAAAAATGAGTAGACAGCACTTCAGGAATAGGGACTCTATCATATCGTCTTAATGTTTCCCAGGTCTGTTGTTAACTAGGAAGGATCTGGCTTCACAATTGCACACAGTTCCTGGGTGGGAGTATCAAGAGTAGAAAACAGAATGTAAAATCCATGACACAGCTGACAAATCTGATTCATTTCTTGTGCTCTTCCTCTGCCTGGAAAGAACCAAGCTTTTGAAAAATTGCATGCTCTCAAGTGCCAGATGAACTGATATGCCAATACGCTTAAAATGGCAATGCCTATTTATTTCTTTCTGGAAGATCGTAAGTAACTCAAGTTGGGCTCCACTATAAGCATCCTTGAAAAGCTTATTAGACTCAAGCTATCTCCTTTAGGACTTCTCTCATCTGAGCAGTGCATTTGGATTCGTGGGTTTAAAGAATGTGATCTCATAGAAAAATGGGATGGCAATCTGATAAATAATATAAGAAATTGGATGTATTGTTATATCAGATGGCACTTCAGAAAACACTTTCAGTATTTCTTCTGTCTTCTAAGATAATACTTTCATTTTTTTTCTTTTCTGAGTGAATATCTCCGTATTCTTGAACTTTTGCAAAAGAAAAAAATGTAATCTTTTAATAAGTATTGGTCTGAAACTCACCTTGAGTAGACATTTTACTTTTCAAGTGATTTTAACACATTTTAAATAAATTTAAACTATCCAGTTATACCTACCTAGGAATGACATTAATGGCATCACCAAATAAATTTTGAAAAACATAGCTGACCATGCTAAGAATGAAATAATACTGTGCATGCCAGTTCTTTTATGTCACCACACACAAAACCCATCATCTCATTTTTAGCTTTTGCAGCACTGAATAACAATATCTGAACAGGAAATTTATATAGTGTTTAATGGAACACAAGTAGAAATCTCATATTGTTTCTGTGGATGGCTATGCATTGGATGGAAATGTTGAGAGTTAAAATAACCAGGAAGCAGCAAAAAGGCTTAAATCCACATGAGTGTTTAAGTTGAATTGGCAAGATTGACCTTTAAGTGGTGAGTTTGCTGTGTAAGATAGCACACAAATGCACAGCCACATTTCATCATTATTCTTTAATAGTATCATTTCCATTATGTATTTGCTATTGATATCTAATTTAACACTGCAATAATGTTCTAAGTTGTTCTTTTCCAAGATTCAATAAAATATAATTTGATTAAAGAAAGAAAGGACATACATGAAAATAGATTTGATGACTCCCTGGTGTATGAGCTTATGTAGTTAGAGAATTACATTTTTGTCTCCTAGATCTTTACAATCCTTTCAGTATTATCCAAGGGACATATTTGTAAGATTTTTAAAAGAAGGAATTTAAACCAACAAAATTTTGAAATAAATATATGTATACTAAGACCAAACCTGTTGACTATATTAAAAGAAAATTCTAGAATATGTTAAGAATTATGTGAAATGATGTGCAACCCAAAAGTTATGATCTTAAAGGAATATAATAGCATAAAGTAAACACAAATGTAACTTATCAGAATAACAGAGTTGGAAGGGACTTTAGAGGTTTTCTAGCCCAACCCCCTGCTCATGCAGGAAACCATATACTATTTCAGATAAATGCTGGACAAGCCTCCAGTGTTAGAGCACTCACAACTTCTGGAGGCAAGTCATTCCACTGATTAATGTTCTGTCAGGAAATTTCTCCTTAAGAAATTTCTCCTTTCACTAAGCAAATACACAAGATGTACATAATTTTTAAAAATCTGGAATCAGATAGTTGTGTCCCATTGTCTTAACATTTAAAATTAAATAAGCCATGCTTACATGGAACATAAATTTACATGAATAAAGACAATTATCAATTCAGCATCCAGTTTTCCAGGCTACAGTTCTGACAGCTAAAAACATAGGCTGGATGGAAGACTGGATTTAACCATCTGGGGAAAAAAGACAACACAAGCACAAATATCTAATATGAACAAGGCAGAGTCAGCAGCCTTTTGAGACACTGAATAACCAGTTTTAACAAAAAATAAAAATAATGTTAATGAAGCTGAAATTATCCTATAAAATTATGAGGAGCTTGCTGGATATCTTGTGAGGCTTCAAGGCACAAACTCTGACATCTTGGAAATGATTTAATTTTTTCAAAAATTATTTTAAAAAAACAAACAGAAGATCTATTCTGTCCACAGTCTTAAAAGGCTTGTTAATAATGCGATGAGGGCCGCATTATTAATCTAGGACAAAATATATATTCTTTGGCCAACTGGGGACATATTAAAACTCACCATAACTTACCATCTCCCTGTTTTTACATTCATTGACCAATAGTGGAACTGAGTAACTAGATGACTAGTAGTAGTGTCAGCAGCAAGTGAGACAGAGGTTTTGCTTAGCTCAGTCTTGCAACTTCTTCAACTGACCCCTGAGCATATTTGAAGCCCTCAGTTGGACCATCTGCATATTTCTGAATGGAAGTCTTGAGACTCAGATATCGTACTTGGAGCATCAAGAAGAGCACATTAGGGGAGAGGGAATTGGGGAGAGATTTTCTACCACATCTTCCATCATACAAAGCAACGAAAGCTAGAAGAAAAAGAGTTAAACAAATAATCCCTAGTGGAAAATAACAGCTCCACCACAGACACTGCTGTATGACTAGCAATGTGGAATTTTGTTCTAAATGAACGATACAAACTGCTCTGGAGAGGCAGAGGCAGAGACTAAATCATCAGTTAAAATATAGAAATGATAAGCCTTAAGAGTGGGAATTAAGGGAGGAGGGGAGGCGAAGGAAGAGGGAGACAGGCAAAGGGTGCGATTCACACTCCCGCACACACGGAGAGAAGCAGAGGGATGAATGAAGGAAAATGAGGCTTGCACCAACAGAGCAGCAGGAAGAAAAGCCTCAAACGGCAGATTTTCCCCCTGCTTTCAACTCCTGCCTGCCGTTTTCTTAGCATAGCAGATTGGTGTGCTACTTTAAAGGATGTGGAGCAAAGGCGAGTCGGAAGGGCTGCAGACTTTAGGGATTGTGGTGGTGATTTGTTCCTCTCTGAAACTTTTGCACTACCTTGGACTAATAGACTTGTCAGATGGTAAGAGACTCTACAACTTTTATCCGCTCAAAACTTGATGCAGTTGTTTGTGTATGTGTGTAAATATGACATAATTAATATCGTCTAATGTAATGTTATAATGTGCTGAGATTTAAGACTTATGCTGGGAGTTAAGCTCATTGAACTCCTGAGTTTAGATTCATAGTATTGTGGCATAAATTTGTTTGTTTTTGGGGGGGGGAAATAATCAGTTTTATTTTTATGTATTCTTCCAGCTGAATTCTGCAGTGCTGAATTTTGCTTTGTGCTTTTTGCAGGCTTCTGGGATTCTCACAGAGGAGAGATTTAACTTTTTAAAAAAGAAATAGGTATATAAAAGTGTCACCCTCCTTCCATTACAATTCACTTTACTACCCTGAGTTCTTGTTTAGTGGAATATGCCTCCCTTGGGATGTCTGTACATCACTGAACTTTAGGAGTACATTGTTTGACAGAGAGAAGTATTAGTGATGTCTTAACTGCCTGGATCTAAGCATGTTTTCTTCCCAAGTAAGTCTCAGTCAGTTCTGGAGGACATGATTCTTGAAAAAGTACAAAAGGTGACAAGAAAGAGGATGAGGAGGATAAGAAGGAGGAGTCTGTATTTGGTAGAAAGAACACTTTAACAAATTAGTGGTAGAAATAATACAGAAACTTTTACATTAAATAAATTTTTCCTCCTTTTGTTAAAAATGTTGGATGCTAGTTTGTTGTTTGATATTTATAGTTTACATGGCATTTAGCAGCCAAGTTTCATATTCCCACTGAATGTGTTCCCATTGGAACACTTTCTCATGAGGCATAAAAAACAACAATAGATATCTGTTGACATGCTAGTGCTTAAAATTAAAATAAATTTATCTAGGGAAATCTTTGAACCTTTGTTCTTGAATTTATAAAATATCAAGTAAGAATTAAATATAAAACAGATATAGATGATTTCTTGGTATTCAGTTAGTGAGAAATGTGTTCTATCTTCAATCATGCAAAAGAGCAGATCTCTCTTATATAAACTGTTATTGGGTCTCTATACAGAGTTTTTAAAAATTACCTTGGACACCAAAAAAATAGCAAGGCTACCCTATACTTCTTCTTTTCTTTTTTATCTAGATATTATGTAAATAGTTCACAAGTCTTTGAGCATTAGCACTGTAAATATGAATATAGATCATCTTACCCTGATATGAAATTAAATCTAACAACAGACCTACCAAATGGAAAGGCTAATAATAATGTAGATGCTATAAAGAAAAGTCCTGAGTGGACTCTGAAGGAAACCAAAACTATGTGGGATTCCATAGCAGCTTATGTTTGGAGTACCACCCATATGAGTACAAACTCCCCCACTTTTCTTTATGGTAAATCCATCTGTGAATTTCTATGGTTAGCGGGAAGATAAATCAGTTGTCAATAACCTGTTACGATATAAATAAAAGTACTGTAAAAACTTCGTAGAGGAAGCTATAATATAATTCAATGCCATAGTATACTGAGGGCATAACTGCATTTTAAAACAGTTAAATTGCTGCTGTTATAAAACCATGGAATAAATAAATATTTGAAACTATTCAGCTTTGGAATAGCACCATTCAACTTCATTTAAATCCTGCAATTTATTTGCATGTAATATTTGCAGTAACCAGCATGCACTAATCCAACATCTCTCTGTGCTAATAGACTGGAACCCTTGTATTGCTCTGGTTGTTAATTGCAGCTACCTCTTGGTTGTAAAAATGTCCTCCTAGGATTTGGCAGTATGTTTCGCAACATGCTGTTAAATAGCTTCAGTGTTCTGGTTTTATTTTTCTCTCCAGCCTTCTAAAATTTCTAACTGGAGTCCAAAGCCATGCCGAAGAGCAAATATATGAAAAGAATCTCCTAGAATGAATGAATTATATTTGCAATGATACCATGGAATTAAGCAGACAAAAGTTCTAGACTAGCCTTTCTCTTTTTAGTTTCTTTCAAATATGTTGGGGTGCAAGAATTATAATTCTAAAATTTTTGAAGGTAGATGTTTATAGAAAGTTTTGCAGAGTATTGGAACAGTGGGTGTGATTATAAGTTTGTCTCCAATCCAATGTTTGGGTGAAAGTAAACTGGTCAAAAATATTATTAAGATTACAGCAGGGAAGTTTCTTTTGGAACAAACATAAGGAAGAATATACATGGTTTCGCAAAGGAAGGCATTGTTTAATTAATGTTATACAATGTCCTTTTTAAAAAAATAAATAAAATTATGGCATTTCTAGACTAGGTGGCAAATTATTGACTAAGCAAATTTGGGGAAAAAGATTAAATAGTTCAATCAATGATGATAAAATATTGTAGGCTATCATCACCCGTAGGTGACATTTATCTATTCTGTTTAGAGTTCTAGGTGCCCTAGAACAAGAGCTGTAGAGCTCTTCACACATTTGGCTGAAAGATATATAATCATAGATTTCCCCACCAAGATAACATGTATCCATGTTTTCCCTCTCTTTAATTTTCTTTACCTTTTTGAAGAAAGCAAATTTTCAACTGACATAAGGAATTGCTTTCAATCATAACTCTAATTGGCAGAGTCACCTGACCCTTTAAGACTTCCTACAACACCCAGCAGGGAGGACAAAAATGACAATGCAAGGTCTTGCCCTACCATATACTCATGATCTTCCTTGAGTCCAGACTGAAGTACTAAAAAGGGACTTTATACTCTGCAAAATTAGGAATTCAGGATCAAAGAGGCTGTACTGCAGAGATTCATTTTGCACAAGAGGAGGGTGAAAATAGGGCAACAAAATGGCAAAGTTAATTTGCAGGTTGTGGAGAATAATTTCCTCAATTCTTGAAGTCTCTCATGTACGTCTCATTTGTATTCTCTTTAGTTCTTTTTCTGTAGGCTGAACTCTTATTCATACTCCATAAATTCACTAGTTCTTATTAAACAATCAAGTTTTTTTTAAAAAAATAAATTATGTTTAGGCATCATTCATCTGTTGATTGTAGGGTAAAGAAATTATTTTATTTTGAGGTGGTCCTCATTTGTTTTCTTATGTAAGAACTCAGCCATATGAACTTTGTACTAAAGTACATGCAACCTTTTTTTTTTAAAGCAAAGAATATATATGAATTTAAAATACTAACAGCCTGCTAAGTGAGTCACAGTCACGATTTGGGGGAAGAGCTTTTCATTTCATCTCGTCCTGCCTAGTGTCTTTTGAACTCTTTTTTTAGGAGAATACTAGTACAGCTTCATTGTAACAGTGATTCTTTTCCAGCATAGCAGCAGTGAGTGTGGTTGAATATTGCCACCAATCATCTTTGGAGATCTTCTGTGCTTCCTTGTCTTGATAATCCATTTTATCCCATGCTTTTTTATTTTATTCCCTTAGATGATTTTTTGGGGGGCAAAACTTAATCCCACAGGTTGAAAGGTTCAAAGAACAGGGATACAGGTTGGATTAACAAATGATCCAGTACAATACTGGGTTAAAACTGATCTTTCATCACAATATGATTAGATTTGTTAGTTCACAGACCTTATTGGATCCTTAACCAATCTAATTAATGTTGTATAAATTGTAAAATTTTAATTTTAAAAAAGGGGGAAAATAGAAAAAGCCCTATGTAATGGTAAAATGGAAGGGAACGCAGTGGCTCAGTGGCTAAGATGCTGAGCTTCTTGATCAGAAAGGCCGACAAGTCAGCAGTTTGAATCCCTAGCACTGCATAATGGAGTGACCTCCCATTACTTGTCCCAACTTCTGCCAACCTAGCAGTTCAAAAGCACATAAAAATGCAAGTAGAAAAATAGGGTCCAAGTCAGCGGGAAGGTAACAGCATTCCGTACACCTTCAGCACTTAGTTATGCTGGCCACATGACCATAGAATCGACATCAGACAGCACTGGCTCTTCAGCTTCGAAACAGAGATGAGCATTGCCCCCTAGAGTAGGGAACGACTAGCACCTATGTGCAAGGGGAACCTTTACCTTTACCTTTAATGGTAAAACATGCATGTACACACAGAGAGAGATACACAAGTTCTAATCTGACTCATTAAATTTGCTGTACTTTATCAAAGAATTAGCTCCAAATTCTGATTTTTTCTTATACAAATGAATATAGAGATACTTGAAATAAATTAATAATTTAGACTGAAAAGCTACATCTTGTTTGATACTATAGCTGTTTTCATTGCCTCACAGGAATATGATAGATGTACCAGAGTTTTATCATATATTCAAGAATTGCAAGCTAGGAAAATTTACATTCCGTACCACACAGTATTGCGAACTGTGGTGAAAATCACTAGTTTAAAATGAAGTTCCAAACTCTATAAAATGACTTATCATGAATATAAAAACAGAGAGGGGAAAATCAATAATAAGAGCACTGAAGATGGTTTCTCCTTGTTTAAATCATTTCCTGTTAAATCAGTTGAACCACCTGTGTTTAGATGATCATGATAATATAACAGACTAGACTGCAGCCCTGAATGTACTCATCTAGGAATAAGCCACACTGAATTTAATGAGACTTATTTCTGACAAAATGCAGATATGTTTTTTTTAATCTAATGGATCATTGCCTGAGGTTTCTAAAAAGATTAAACAAAAATACTTTATCCAACTATACTTCCTAAGATTTACATAAAAGTATATATTGCTAAGTACATCTGAATATTTATGTAGCGAGGACATGTGGATTGTGGAATATTTCAACCTTAAATTGTTCTAACTCAAAATGGCCAATTTGAACATTCCAGCTTCAAAACAAAACCCAGCCTTTTGAGTGGCATTGCTTTGCATGTTGTCATTTCTAAAACTGTCACCGGAGGCTTAAAACTCTTCCATGCAAATAATTGCTTTCTTTATTCTTAAGAATAAAGACATTGAACACGAGAGCAAATGATCTTAGTGAGACCAAAACATCAAGAGGTGTCTAGTAGCATCATTTCTAACACATTTCATTAAAAGTGCTGTGAGTCACAACTCATGAAAGCATACCTTTTAATATAAGGTTTTGCCAGACTTACCTAACATTTTTGGCTACCCTAATTTAATATGGCTCTCCTTCTACAATATCTTCAGTAAGAACAAGGAAGATATGGCAGCTATCCACCACCATAGCCGAACCTCTAAGCATAATCTTTGAAAAATCTTTCAGGACCAGCTCCTTGCCAAACCTATGGTCACTAGCCACGGTCATCTCCATCTTCAAAAAGGGAGACCCCAGTCTAGTTGAAAATCACAGACCAATCTCTTTATGCTGCATCACCTGTAAAGTCATGGAATCAATTATTAACCAATCCATTATCCTCCACTTAGAGACAAACAACCTACTCTCTAACAAAAATATGGTTTCAGAAAAAAAAACTATCCTGTAATTTGCAACTCTTACACTGCAAAAACATATGGACTACACGACTCGATCAGGGCAAAGCAATAGACGCAATCTACATAGACTTCTGTAAAGCCTTCAATTCAGTGGTACACGGCAAACTACTACTAAAACTAAAATCTTATGGTATCTCTGGACAACTGCATAACTGGATAGAAGCATCCTGTCAAACAGACAACAAATGGTCAAAATTGGGAGTGTCCTATCAAATTCTGTACCTGTCAACAGTGGTGTCCACCAAGGCAGTGTTCTAGGTCCAACTCTCTTCATACTCTACATAAATGACCTCTGTTATCATATTAAGAGCAATTGTGTTCTCTTCGCTGATGATGTAAAGCTATTCAACACCACAGACAATACTGCTACCCTACAAAAAGACCTCGACTATGTGTCAGAATGGTCAAACAAATGGCAACTTCAAATCTCAACAAATAAATGCTCTGTCTTACATATTGGCAAAAAAAATCAGAAAATAAAATACAAGCTGAATAGTCAAGACCTTGTGGATGATTCAAACTCCGTCAAGGACCTTGGAATACGCATCTCTAATGATCTAAGTGCTAAAGCCCACTGTAACTGCATAGCCAAAAAGGCATTAAGAGTTGTTAACCTAATCCTACGTAGCTTTTTCTCTGGTAATATCACACTACTAACTAGGGCATACAAAACATTTGCTAGACCAATACTCGAATACAGCTCATCAGTCTGGAACCCACATCATGTATCTGATATTAACACAGTTGAGTAAGTCCAGAAATATTTCACAAGAAGAGTTCTACTCTCCTCTACTCATTGCAGAATACCTTATGCCACCAGACTTGAAATTCTAGACCTAGAAAACCTAGAACTATGCCGCCTTCAGTCTGATCTAAGTATAGTATATAAAATCATACATTGCACTGTCCTACTTGTCAATACTTCAGCTTCAACCATAACAATACAAGAGCACACAATAGATACAAACTCAAGGTTAACCACACCAAACTTGATTGCAGGAAATACGACTTCAGCAACAGAGTGGTCAATTTCTGGAATACTCTACCTGACTCTGTGATTTCTTCCCCAAACCCCAAAAACTTTAACCTTAGACTGTCTACTATTGACCTCACCCCTTTCCTAAGAGGTCTGTAGGGGGCGTACATAAGTGTACTAATGTGCCTACCATCCCTGTGCTATTGTTTCTTTTATTTTTCTTATATGTGTTCATTTCATGTATTCACAACTATTTTTATCCTTATGCTTATTATCGTGTAAGCAATTGACAAAATAAATAAATAAAATAAAGATTTTGCTATGGCCTTTTGACATAACTAATATTCACTGATATATTGAGAGAATTTTAGCAGGCAAAGCAGCAAGAAAGTTTTCATTTACTTACCTCAGTTTAATGAGTTTGGTTCTTATTATCTTTTCCTTGCCAGAGCCACTGTCAAACACCTGGGTAATTTTTTATTTCTCTTAAATGTTATATATACTCTTGAGAGGTGTTAATATTGATAAAATGGCACAATAAGACATAGAGTCTTCACTGAGAAACTTTGTTTACTTTTCTGGAAAGTGTAGGCTGCTGAGAGTTAGCTTTTGATGTGGCAGATTGTTAGATCTCTCATTACGGTGTCTTGTTTCTATCAAAAGTCTATTCTCCAGAAGAAGAAAGTATAATAAATAGGTCCTGAGAGATTTGTCAGGTGAAGATGATATATGTGACTTGTAAAGTTATGAAGTTTTTGACCAGATGCCTGGGACTTAGGAACAGGAAAAAGCTGCAATATTTTTAGGATTTGGGTCAGAACATATTTTATATTTTAGGGTTAGGGTTAGGGTTAGGGTCAGAACAATTAACAATTCAAAGTCCTACACGGCATGGGTCCCCAATATCTGAGGGAGCGTCTTCTTCCAATAGCTAGCTCCGGCCGCCCTGTGCGGGCTCATAGGCAAGGACTCCTCGGGGTTCCATCGGCGGTCCAATGCCGGTTGGTACTTCCCCGACGACGAGCCTTCTCTGTTGCCCCCGACCTCTGGAATCAACTGCCTCTGGAGCTCCGTCTGGCCCCTGATCTCCGTACCTTCCGCCGTGAATTAAAAACTTGGTTGTTTGACCAACCGGGCTGTGACCCTCCTTTGGGGGAGGGATGGGTTTTTTAATATATTTTATTGTATTGTTATGTCTTATATTTGGGCTTGTTAGTTTAATGTCTTTTTAAATATTTATTGTTCTGTGTTTTTAGTTGTGAGCCGCCCCGAGTCTTCGGAGATGGGGCGGCATACAAGTTCAAATATAAATAAATAAATAAATTAGAACCACAATTTGAGTTAGAACATATTTTATACTTTAGGCCAGAACACTAGTCCATATAACTCAGTACTGACTAGCAGTCATTTCCATGGAGATAATAGCACTGAACCTGGAACCTTCTGAATCGAATTCAATTATTGATTTGCAATCTTTGCTGATCTAAATTAACTTGTGTTGGTTGGTTCATTTGAATAATGCTTTTTTGGTATGTATAGTTTTATAAGAGGAACCATCCTATATTTTATGTACCAAAATGTTTTCAGTGCAGGTCTTATTTGATTTGTATGGAAATATACAAAAATAGAAATGATGCAACTGAGTATCTGATAATCTCCTGAGTCCCTGAATTTCATTTTTATTTTTATTCATTTGGAATGCTAACAATCTGAGTAGGGTTAAAAACATGAAAATGGGGTGATGGCATTAGGTAGATTTTTTTTTATTTCTGTCCGATAAAGAAATATTTCCTTAACAACAGTGAAAATGTAAAGCAGAACTAACCTACAGAATAATATAGAAGTAAATCTAGTTTAAATAGTGGGTTATTGATTCTTTAAATAAAATTCTTCCACAAAATATTGTTTGTACAAGCAATATAGTTTAGCATCTTTTAATTTTTAATGCTTTTAAAGTTTTTTACACTTAAATTGTTTTATATTCTGCTTTTATAATATTTTAAACCACCCAGAGGGGCTTGACAGTGAGATGGACAGCATATATGTTTAATAAATAACAATGTAAATCAATAAAATCAATCAATCAATTTTATTCCACTGCTGTTTTTAAATCATTTAAGAAAAGTTCATTTCCAGTCATCTTTTATCAATTAAGTGGGGTATAACATTTACTAAAATTGCTAGTATTTTCATACCATTGCTCAGCACAATTTCTGAAATGAGCAGAAAGGTAATAATCTAATGGTGCATGACAGAAAGCTATGTTTTTGAGCAATCTAGATAGATTTCATCTTGTCATTTGCCCAATGGGCAGTTGACTAGAAAGTGCTGTGAGCTTTTTATAGCCAAAAAAAAACATAATGTCCAATTAGTTGTAGGGGAAAATGGATATGCTTCTGTCAACACATGAGCATTCACTGTTTGTCAATCAGCTTTATACTTACATTTTACATGCTTTATTTTCCCTGGTGCAGTATCAATTACTATCAGAATCTCCTTCCTATATTGGGTACAGAGGATATTGCTGCAATTTAACTGCAGAATATCAAGCTGTCCTTCAGATGCTAACCCATTATTCTTAAGATTTTTAAATATTTTTAATTAATTTGAGCCACGACACAGCGGTTAGAATGCAGTACTGCAGGCTACTTCTGCAGACTGTCGGGTGCCTGCAATTTGGCAGTTCAATTCTCAGCAGGCTCAAGGTTGACTCAGCCTTCCATCCTTTTGGGTTGATAAAATGAGAACCCAAAATTGTTGGGGCAATATGCTGATGCTGTAAACTGCTTAGAGAGGGTTGTAAAGAACTGTAAAGCAGTAGATAAATTGAAGTGCTATTGCTATTCCTATTTAAAAATCATATTTTTCTATTCACTGGCTCAGGCACATCTTTCTATAAAACAGCTTATGTCTGAAATATTGTGTTCTTATATGAGGTTATGAAAAGGCTAACTGCTGGTTTTAGAGACATTAGCTTTTAAGGGGTGCAGAACTACACTGCAATTCAAATGCCTTTTGAGACAAAATATGTAAGTGCAGATAAAATATAAGAGATTTAATTTTGCAATTATCTTCTGCTTGTTGGCTATTCTTGTAACTTTATGAACCGCAGACAATCTGTTGCACCCTTTTCCATTCTCATATTTAATTAGATGTATTATTGTAACACAGTAGTTGCATGGGTATTATATACAGGCATTGCATTTTTCAGCAATCACATCATGAGCAGCATTTCCCAACTTGGTGTCTTCCAAATATGTTGGATTTCAGCATCCATAATCTCAGTGAACCAGCATACTTTTCAATACAGCATTGCTTTACAGTCTTTCACTAATTTCATTTTCTAAGAAAGCCTATAGAAAGTAAGTGAAGTTTAAAGGAAGATGAGGCTAAAGCCTGGAACATTATTTGGCTACTTTGTTTTCTTTTTCTGATGAAGAGAAACACAAAAAGTTGGCTCAGGTGGGGAATCTGGTATGCATGAAAGGAGGTGTTCATAGACACCAGCTTACCCTTCCCAAAATTGAGTTCTAAAAGCTGAGCATTAGTTCTGACTTTTACAAAAGTTTCTACTGTAGCACGTAATTAGACATCATTTGAAGAGAACTGGATGTTATTTCTCCTAGATCTACACAGGAACTTGACAAGGCATGAAAAACTTTCCTAATCCAAACGAAACCTATAACTTCAGTAAGGCAGATCCCCAAGAGTTTCATAAATCACCTGTTTTTCTGCTTGTCTACCACCTGACAGATTGTAACATTTATCAGTTGGGCTCTATCTGTTGAAAAATTATTCAATCCTTGTGCTGATAGAAATTTTATCATTTTATGAGTCCATGAGTTGTTATTCCTCATTTATAGATAGAAGAGAGAGAAAGAGAGAGCCATCATGATAGCATTAGAGAGAAGTCTCCATTATACATTATATTTTTATAGATTTCATTATATTTCCACCAATTATTTAATGTAGTTTCAGTAAGCCAATTAGCTGATATAACTTAATTTGGTTTTCCACTCAATTAAAAAAAAGGTCCTGCTTTTTGGTAATAGGAGTAGATTTATTCCAAATGTAACTCCAAAACTGTTTTTATGTTCTTTCTTCTGTCTGCAAAACACTGGAATGCTATAACTTTCTTAAGATTGAATTCCCATTATAATAAAGAGTTGGGCTGGACTGCTTGTTGGATAACTTGAGCCTCTTGAAAATATGACAAGAGTCTTTGCCAGTATTCCCCCTCGGTTCTGCCTCATTACGTTTTCCTCTTGCTAAAGAAAATGTAAATCAGCACTCTTATTAGGAGTTCATCTGGAGGTAGCATAGCCTTTGACAGAAACATTTTAGAGACCCCCTGAGGCCCATATCCTAGCTGAAGGTTGGTTGCGCTAAAAAGGTTGTATTCCTCACAGATGAGTCAAGATACAGCTAATCAGCCATATTGTTTCTCTTCTTCTTCTTTTACTTATTGAAGTTGACTTAAAGACTGAGCTGCTAGCAACAGAAATCTCCTTCTATCAGTTTCACTTTTACAGCTCACAGGAAGAGAGAGAGAGAGAGCTGTTGCCTAAAACTCCACCAAAGAAAAACAAAGAGAATGAAATTGTTCCTAAACAATCTGGATTCCACATGAACCCTATGCAATTTCTCCTCCTGCTGTAGGTGATTTCATTTTATTCTAAAGGGTTTTTTTTTTTGGTAAATCACACAGAGAACCTTTTGCCTCCATAAAATGGGACACGGTATCCTAAACAATCTCTCTCTCTCTCTCTTCCCTCCACTGCATTCTGACCTGCCCACTTCATTTACTTCATAGACCTTCATTAATCTTGCTAGAAATAAATGGCTAGAGAATGCTGACTCTACTATACAGTATTTTGTTTCCAAACTCTACAAACTAGCCACATAGAGGTGGTAAGCTGGAGTCTCATGCTGTTTTAGCCTTTCAAGCCGGCTTTATTGCACATTTCAATAGGTATGGGTTTAAATGGGCTATTGATTTCCGCCACTTTGTATGTGAAGGTCCTATTCTTGATCTCTTAATCCCTAAGGGATTAGTACATTCTTACCATTACGCTCAAGGGACTAATGGTTTAAATTACTTATTGCATTGCTACACAATGCAACTATTAAACTTTTCTGCCTGCATTGTACTTTAAAATTCTTCATGCAATATGTGCAGATCCAAGTACTCCTGTTAAGTTGATTGTTATTGTTTACATTTATAACCATCTAACTGAAGATCTATTCTAATGTCAAGGGATGGTATTTTGCCTCCATAAGATAGAATTCTAGTATACACATAATAAAGATCCCTGCTTTGAAATGAGTTGGCAAATCTAAAATAGTATATAGCAACTCATAACGACAACAAATGAAGGCTGATTTTAGTTCCTTTCACAAATGGAAGTATGATTTAGATGGATGTTATGCGCAGGTAGACAGGTAGGAGAGGGCAACTCAGGAGGAGGGATAAGACTTTATATAAGGAGACACGGGCTAAGAAGAATGTCCAATCCCATTTTGAAAGGATTGTCAATCTTATTGTTGAGGGAAAGACTAATACTACTTGTCTATTCCTCTAGTGTCCATTTCTATAGTCCACTGCTATTGGATTTTGAACATCATAATGTCTTTGAAAGATGCAGTCCTGGTAATAGAGACATCAACAGCTGCTTATTTTGAATCTGAACTTCTGTTTCAGCAGATCTTCTGGCCCTTTTGTTTTTTGTCTTTTCTGAGTAACAGGAATTGAGCAGGAACATTCCGCGGGCAAAGCCAGTACTCTACAGCCTTTTCCCAGAACAGCCAGTGTAGAAGAAAACTGAAAGGTTCAGAGTTGAAGCTGAAGCACAAACCTAGAAACAGCTGAAGTCAAAAGTCTTCTACTAAAGCTTTCTTTTCTGTAGGAAGTCTGTTCTTCCTTCCTTGTTTAGTACTCAGTAGATGGTTTTTCATGTGTTGAGCTGTAATTTGGATATGTAGAAAATCGATAATATACAGGTAGACCTCGACTTACAACAATTCTTTTAGTGACCGTTCAAAGTTACAACGGCACTGAAAAAAGGGACCTGACCATTTTTCACAGTTACAACCTTTGTAGCATCCCCATGATCATGTGATCAAAATTCAGATGCCTGGCAACTGGTTTATACTTATAACCACTGCTGTATTCCAAGGTCATGTGGTCACCTTTTGCAACCTTTTGACAATGGGGAAGCCAGATTCACTTAACAACCAGGTTACTAACTTATCAACTACAGTGGTGAACTTAACAACTGTGGCAAGAAAGGTCATAAAATGGGGTAAAATTCACCTAACAAATGTCACACTTAATGACAGAAAGTTTTGCTCAATTATGGTTGTAAGTTGTGGTATACATGTACCTAGTTTTATTCATTGTTTTGGGTTTCTTTTTAGAAAATAAAGGTTTGCATGACCTTAGATACTATGAGAATAGATAAGTACATGAATGTTCAAAAATCTTTTCAATTTTCAACTTAAGCATGTACATCAGCCTCATGCACTTAGCAGAAGAATGCTTTTGTATTAGTTCCAAGAATCTCAGGTATTTTCTTCACATTCAACATAAGCTGAACAATCCTCCCAAATGTATGAGATGTTGGATCAGGGAGATTCATCCTTGTGAAAATGTGCAAGAGGACTTTGATCCAATTATTATCTCTTATTCTAGCCTACCTTGAAGGATTAATACTATTGAAAAAATTGGAAGAGGCAAGAATTCAAGATGAATGGCAGGATATATACCTAATAAGATTAAAATATATCCAGTCTCTCTGCTAAATTAATACTATTTATAAAAAGTATGCTATCTACATTCAAAGTACATGCATCAGCACACCAATTCTGCATACAATTAGAGATGCTTGAAGCATCTATGGCTACCTTCAGATAGATGTGCAGATTGAATATTAATTACCCTCTGGATGTTCTGACATAGTATTTTGGGAAGAAAAATATCAAGCACAGGAAAACAGGAGTCCAGGCAGTTCAAATCATTATAGGTTTATTGTATGCTAATGCTCTCTACAAAAATCTGAACCACTAACAGTCAAAGCAAATTGACGGTAGATAAGGATCACGGAATTCAAGGTGGGCTGCACCTGTATTTCTTGTGGGCACAAAGGGACTTGAGACTCATGACGTGCTTGACCCCTCCATCAGGCTCTGCTAACCTACAAAAAATACCTAAAATTAACTGAAATGGGCTGTATATCTGCAGATTCCCGGATTAATGATACATCAAAAGAAATGGATATCTTGAGTATAAACATTAAGCAGATGTGAGATGAGTACAGGACATCCTAATCACCCATCCTATTTCAGAGTGAGGAAGGAAAATTTCATGCCTGAATGAAGTAGTTCTAGTTAACGAAAAGGAAGATGACTCTAATATTATAAAGGTCCCTCCATGCTGCCAAAGGAAGGAATAAATGTGCAAAAGCTGTGCGATGTAATTAATTTGTGGATGTGACATACTTGCTTAAATGTGAATGTGCTTGTGCACGTGGGTGTCAGTATATGTATCTACTTCCTAGAAGCTGCCTGACCAGAAAAGGTCAGGACCCAGTTTTTAAAAGAATATTCATTTAACTAATAAACGTGGGTTAAAATGAGAATATGCTCTTCATAAAAGAAATTGATTTTCCAATTGCTTCTTCCAAGCATAGACATAGAACTACAGCAAAAACACTAAAAGAGGGGAAGCAAAAGAGAGGATAAATGAAGGGATAGCTTGACTGGGAAGGAAGAAAAGTGAAAGGAGATGCAGAACTGGAAGAAATGATATAGGACTGAAGAAAGAAAGAAGGATCCAGAATTTAGATTTTACAGAAAGAGTTAAAATTCCTCAGATTTCAAAGATAACCTCAGAAATGCTGTGTGCAGCCATTTGTTCCTCCCACCTGCTGATTTGTTTTTAAGAAAATCCTGAAGGTAAGATGTCTCACACGCAATTCTCCTTGCATTCACAATGAGATCCACATAGGAACCAACCTGGCAGCCTTCAGGTGCTGAATGAGCAGTTTTGTCTGTCCAACCATTTTATCACCGCAGTCAGTGACCATATTAATTGGGACTTTCTATCTACACTACAGTTTGCCTGCATTGTGAGAGCATAGGAAATTAAATGAGGCTAAAGAACTGTTCTCTTGCTGAGGGATGTGAGAGAGCACAAAAGTATATTTTACCTTCCTCCGTTGGGATTGAACTGTAGTGGCAGAATCTAAAAGCTGGCCCCTTCCTTCTTTGAACAATTAGCATGGTCACCCACAGGCAAAGACATTTCACAAAACTATGGCCACAGCATGCCAATTAGGGCTCCCTGCATGTTCCTATATTCAGGACCTCTTGAACAATGGGAAATGACTCCCAAGTTTCTATCAAGAATGCACTGGTATTTTGTAAGTGCTGTAGAATCATATTATGTGAATAAAATGCACAGAACTGAGAGGATGGAAGAAGAGGCTAGGTCAGTTAGTTACTGTCCTAAAGGAGTTTTCATTTCTCTAGATACAACATACCTAACCTGGCTCTTCAAAAGAGAAATGTTGCCTTACAGCACCTGACTTTGGTCCATTCCCCGGGGCAGAGTGCAGTCTTTCAGTACCCAGATCATACTTTGCCTGAACATCATGCAGTTCATAATAACATCTTCTGACAATCTCCAGCTCTAATATTGAATTCCTGGACTTTGAAGAAGAACTGTCTAATATGATTGCTATAAAATCATCTTCCATACTTTATTTATTTATTTATTTATTTATTTATTTATTTATTTATTTATTTATTTATTTATTCGACTTTAGAGAGCTTTCCTGCAGTTAAATCGCAGCAAAACAGATAGAGTCCTTGAAATGTGACCACCAAATTACCGTTTTAATGCTACTAGGGGAAATTATTAAATAAGGAACATTTCTATTTACTGTATTTATTTTTATTACATTTAAAATATAAATGAAATCAAAGTTTTGCCTTACTGAGTTCTTTGCCTTCACTCTGCTTATTTTCTAGAGTATATCCTGCAGCATTTTACTCAAAACTCAGATCCAGTCATTTGCATTAAGCAAGCCAAAGCAAAATCCTGCACCCCCAATTTAGGGGAAACTAATCGAAATCCTGCCAGTTTTACTGTTTAACCATAATCTGTGAAATTGTACTCACAGGCAGGCAAGCTGCTATTGGTGAAAGCTATTATAGTAATTGTATATACAGAAATGCCTAGGAATTCAATATGAATTTGAAAGTAGGAATTTCACTTTCTCAGCCCAACCTATCTCACAGGGTGGTCGTTGTGGGGAAAATAGCAATAGCTGTTACTGACCTTGGAAGGATGGAAGGCTGAGTCAACCTTGAGCCGATCAGGATCGAAATCCTGGCAGTCAGCAGAATTAGCCTGCAATACTGCATCCTAACTACTGCACCACCCCCATGGTTCATAGGAGAAAGAAGGAGTATTGGGATGTTCACCACCTTGAGTTGGACATGAAAAAGGCAGGCTAAAAATGTAAATAAGTTGCATTTTTGGATGAGACTCAAATTGTATATCATGATTAATTGTATATTAATCAGAATATGGTACTTTATAATAATAATAGTAAGAGGGCATATACATACTCCAATTCACAGTATCCTATATATTGATGTGTTTGCACATTTATGCACAAAGATCTACAAAGGAGTCAATCTTCATGAAATAATTGGTGATCAATGCATGAATATTCAAGGCATGCAGAGGCAGGTTCATTTATGCACCTTGTTCCTCAAGCTATTTAACTTTATTTATATGTAGATATATACACTAGATAGAAATTTGCATATAGCTATATAAACTGCTAAAACTAATCAGTTTATGTTAGAGACGCATTCTCCCAAATCCAAACATTTACCCTGTATTTGCTTGAGCCCTGGTTATCACTTTATAGTTTTGAACCCAGCTCAAAGGGAATGAATGAAATGGTTGTTCTTACTAATGACGTTCAATTTAAAACACTGTTTTTCAAACTTGGCAACTTTAAAATGCATGGATGCTGGCTGGGGAATTCCAGGAGTTGAAGGTCGCTTAAAGTTGAAAGTTTGAAAAATACTGATTTAAAGCAGTGGTTGCTGACTGGTGGGCCACCAGAAAATTTTGGTGGGGCTCAGAGAAATCTCACCCCCAGAGCAACCCCCGCCCAAAGCAATTAATCCAGGCTGTGCAGAAACACAAGGCTGCACAGCCCACATGGCCTGTAGGAACCCTTCCTGCCCACTCACTCCTTACCCGGCAAACTTGCCTGCTAAATTGCTATTTTTCCTTTTTCCAACCATCAGGTGTTCTGCTGTGCTGGGAGATTTAGATTAGCTAGGAATCAGGAAAATGGTTGGATTTCTTGCTTTCTAGCTAGTCTTTAGATCTTCAGCTCTGCTTTTAAGCACAGCCGAACCTCCCTTAGGACTGAAGGTTCTATTATTCAGTGCAGACTCAGGCAAGCAAATTTGAGAGACTGAGCTAGCCGATGGCAGATAGGTAGATCACTGAATGATTCTGTGAGCAACTCAATCTGCCTGCCTGTTTTGCCTGATTTTGGGTAAAAGTTGCTCTCTTTTTTTAATAAAAATTCAATATTTACATACATGGTGTGTTGTCAGTTAATTTTGTGAGTTTGCTTGCTAGCAAATTTTATGAGTTTGCTTGCAAGCAAATTTTATGAGTTTGCTTGCAAGCAAATTTTATGTGACAGACTGAGTTAGCCAATGGCAGATAGATCTCTGAATGAATCTGTGATTCTGTGAGCAACTCAATCTGTCTGCCTTCTTTGCTTGATTTTGGGTAAAAGTTGCTCTTTTTTATAAAAAAAATTCAATATTTATATAAATATTTATAATATTTACATACAAGCCATGCCCAGCCAGTCACATGACCACCAAGCCACACCCACAAATTAGATCACGCCCACAGAACTGGTTAGTGGTCCCTGGGATTTAAAATTATGAGTTTGGTGGTCTCTGAGGTCCAAAAGGTTGGCGATCCCTGATTTAAAGGATTTGAAACTGAGGCCCTGAGAATACATGCCACTGAGAGATTGATAAGGAAAGAACAGGACCTGGCTGAATGGTTATGATCCTTTTCCTCCCTTCAGGTACTTCTAATAAAATTTGCTAGGTGTCTAGAACTGCTTGCCAAATGAACAGCAGTTCTTGTTCTGTGTGTAACAATTGTACAATTACATGACAATGCTGAACAATTGTTTTGCCTATGCAGCTGCTGCTTAATTGCTATAGAACTTTTGAGTTCTTTCTGTCCTTGTTGGACCCTTCCTGGTATTTGAGATTGGGAATCAGATGCATTTGAAGATTTTAGCTACAGTTTGATTAATTTTGTCATAGAGTTTTGTTGTTCAGTTTTATGTGGGAACTAAGGAAGTAATTTTAGATCCTATGGTTAATGTTTGAGTTGAGTTCATGATTTATTGGTCTTGTGTTATCTTGGAAGTATAGTTCACGTTAGATGAAGTTACAAGATGTGCTGTGAATATGCTATTCACTCAAAAGTCAAAAGTCCCATCTACTCCCATCGCTCTCTACATGGGACTGCCCTTGCGGACCACTCGGAGGTTTCAGCTGGTGCAGAATGCAGCCACGCAGGCGGTGATGGGAGCTTCCCGATACTCCCACATTACACCCCTCCTGCGCAAGCTACATTGGTTGCTGGCTGCCCTCCAGGTGAGATTCAAGATGCTTGTGTTAACATATAAAGTCCTGCATGGCTTGGGTCTGGGGTACTTGCGGGAACGTCTCCTGCCAGCATCGACATCCCTTTGCCCTGTATGCTCCCACAGACAGGGCCTCCTTGGGGTGCCGTCGGCCAGACAGTATTGGCTGGCAACCCCCAGGGGTAGGGCCACCCTGTGGAACCAACTCCCCTTGGGGCTCCAATTGGCCCCGGACCTCCGTTCCTTCTGCTGCGACCTGAAGACATGGTTTTTTCAGCAATCTGACCTGGACTGAAGTGGAGTGGGATGGGTTTTTTAAATTGTTTTTAGATTAGTTTGTGGGTTTTAAAATTTATTGGGCTTAATGTTTAATAGTATTTTATCTAATTTATTTGTATTTGTATTTTAATGTTGTGAGCCGCCCTGAGTCCTCAGGGAGAAGGGCAGCATATAAGTCCAATAAAATCAAAATCAAAATCAATCAAACATTCCATCACTTTCCCTCCAGCAACAGAAAAACCATCCTCCATTGCATATCCTTCTTGGACTATATGATGGATCATATCTATGTAGGATATTCACATGCTTCAGGGAAAGGGTGGATTTTTTTTTTCATTTTCACATTTGAGAATCCCTTATTACAAAGCTTCTTAAAACAATTTTATCTCAGGGCTTTACTCCACTTTTCAAAATTATGGAGAATCCCTGAAGAGCTTTTGTTTGTATAATTACATCTTTCAATATTTACCATAGTAAAAATTAAAATTGAATGCATTCGCTGCCACTACTACTACTCTCAATTAATGGGATGTTAATATTGTATTATTATTCAGCTCAGCCTGGTAAATAATGTTGGATTGTGGACCTCTCAGGAGGTTTTGGGGGGTGTCCTAAAACCACCCTCTAAAAAACACAGCCTCTACTGAGCTGTGGTCACATAGTGGTAAGAATGCAGTATTACAGGCTAATTCTGCTGATTGCCGGGAGTTCGGTCCTGACCAGCTCAAAGTTGACTCAGCCTTCCATTCTTCTGAGATCAGCAAAATGAGGATCCAGTTTGTTGGGGCAATATGTTGACTCTGTAAACTGCTTAGAGAGGGCTGTAAAGCACTATGAAGCAGTATATAAGTCTAAGTGCTATTGCTATTAGAAATAAATGCAGTCATCATTGGAAGTGCTAAAAGAGCACTGTTCTTTTTATACTGAGCAGTTAGACCCCAGAAGGGCTATATCAGCACTAGTAGTCCAGGCTGTAGGAATATATTGGGAAAGTATTTAGAATAGTTGAAGTTCTTTGAATTCACTAATAGAAAAAATATTTTTGATTGAAAGTCCCATATTTTTTAATGTTAAGTCTATGATTACTGTACAGCTATCATATTGTAAGTGGCTGTTCTCTTGGTTTGTTTTTCTTAAGGGAAAATGTTCATTTTTACAATATTAGTGAAAGATGTGGACCGTTTTAATATTTTCTCAGCTTGTATTTTCTCTGCTCGTATTGTTTGTCCTTTAGACATTGCTACATTTCCTGTGGTTATATGTAAGAGTTTACTATTATCATTGGAATGCAGCCAAAGATTAAAAAATATATCCTTCCCTAATTCTGGAGTATCAGCACCATAGCTGTATTTATCATCTGAAATAAAAATGTAAATACAATCTTGAATGTTCTCAGTATCCTCTCAACCTTGGCTTTTGACAGTGTGTATGTGTTTGTTCAGGTGTGCATACAGAATTACATCAATCCTTTCTAAGTAGAGAAAAACTAGGTGATAATAGGGCTTTTAGAAATTAATAGTTATAAACCCCTTAATTTTTGCCATTTTATTCCATAAAATTTAAATTGCTTCATTGCAGATTTTCTTTTCTTTTTTATAAAAGGATTTTTATTTTTTAAAGCAAACAAGTACAGACAAAACATAAAAAACGTAAAACCATCTTCCATTTTATATACATACAGTGTGTCAGTTGGTTACAAATCTTTTGTGCCATCCTTTAGTAGTCATCACTCATAGTTTATATAAATTCTCATATTGTCAACCTAAGATATGCTTATATATTTATCAGTTATTAATCATTCATGACTAAACTATTTATTCCATCATTTGTATGAGATATTCTTAATTTTTATTATAAAATTTGTATTATACTTTCATCCAATGGTTATATATATTTATATTATATTTTATATCAATCTATTAAGCTTCTATTATAAAGTTTTCTAATGTATTACATTACCATGTTTTTTATCCAACCATTGATAAAACAAATCCCATATCATGTAAAATCGTTTATCTTCTTGTTTTCAAATGTCAATTTATTCATTTCAGCACAGTCCATGATTTTCTTAATAACTTCCTCCTGCATAGGTATTTTTTCATTTTTCCAATTCTTAGCAAATACAATCCTAGCTGCTGTCAACACATTTACAATCAAATATTTCAATTCTTTATTGTAGATTTCTGGTATAATTCCCAATAAAAATATTTTTGGTTTAAAGTCTATATGTTGTTTTATCATTTTTTCCAACCACATGTGGATTTTAGTCCAATATCTTTTTGCATCCGAACACGTCCACCACATATGGTAATATGAGCCAGGTATGTGATGACATTTCCAACATTTATCCGATTTATTCTTAAACATTCTCGCAATTCTCATTGGGGGTAAGTGCCACCTGTAAAACATCTTATACAAATTTTCTTTTTTAAGCAGTTGACATTGTCATTTTATAATTTTGAGACCATAATTTTTGCCATTTCTCTAAATCAATCCCATATCCAAAAATTTTCCCCCAAGCAATCATCGTTTCTTTAACTTGCTCCTACTCCAATTTAAATTCTAATAAATGTCCACAAAGTTTTTAAATTATATTTTCATCAGTACCTACCAAGATTTTATCTAAGTCAGTCAACTTATCATAAATACCTTCTAATTTAATATCTTCATCAAATCTGGATTGTATTTGCAAATATGAAAACCAATTCTTTTTTATACCTTGTTCTTCCAACGCTTGCATAGATTTAAGTTCACCTTTCATTCAATATTTCACCATATCTAACCCTTTGTTCCTTTTTATATATTGTTGGATAAGAAAAAGCTTCAATAGTAGATATCCATAATGGAATTTTTAAATAATATTGCTTTTTTGTCTTCTCCCAATTTAAAAACAAAGCCTCTCAAATATAATGTCTCCTGAAGTACCCTTGTGTTTTAGTTCCCTTATACCAAAGAAAAGCATGCCATCCCAACAGCAGGTCATGTCCTTCTAAAGTCAATAATCTACTGTTCCTTAATGTTATCCATTCCTTTACCCACATCAAATTTGCCGCCTGATAATATAGTTCCCAATTGGGCAAAGTGAACCCTCCTCTTATTCTTGCATCTTGTAACAGTTTAAGTTTTATTCTCGCTTTCTTGCCCTGCCATATATATTTCAACACAACTTTATTTAAATATTTCAAAGAACTCTTTCCCTAGTCTAATTGGAATTGTCTGGAATAAATATAAAATTCTAGGCAATACATTCATCTTAATTGTTGATATTCTCCCAATCAATGATAATTGTAAATTTTTCCATTTTTCTAAATCTGTCGCAATATGCTGTTTGAGTTTAATATAATTGTCCTCCTTCAGTGTGCTACATCTTGATGTAATGTATATCCCTAAGTACTTGACCTTATTCGTGACCTGAATTTCTAAGACTTCTTCCAGTTCTTTCTTTTGTCTTGCTAACATATTCTTTGTTAATATCTTTGTTTTATCCTTATTAATTTTCAAACCTGCTACCTTTCCATACTCTTCTATCCTTTCTATTAATTTGGGTGCTGTTTCCAATGGATCCTCTAATATAAATACCAGGTCATCTGCAAAAGCTTGCAATTTATACTCTTCCTTTTAATTTTCATCCTTTTATTTTTTGTCTTCTAATATTCTATTCAACACTTCCAATGTTAACACAAACAGCAGATGACAGGACAACCTTGTCTAGTCCCTTTCTTATATCTATAGATTCTGTCAATTCTCCATTTATCATGACCTTTGCAGTTTGTTTATGATATATCGTTTCAATGGCTTAGATAAAATTTTTACCAAAGCCCATTTGTGCCAGTTGTAATAAAATAAAATGCCAACTCACATTATCAAAGGCTTTTTGAGCATCTGAAAACATCAAAGCCATTTGCTTTTCAGGATGCACTTCATAATATTCCAAAGTATCCAGAATTATTCTCATATTATCTCTGGAGGGCGCGGGAAGTAGGGTTTTCATCTTATTCTCATTTATCTCTGAGGGGCTGGACAGAGGTTTTTCCTCTATCCTGGTCCTATTAGATCTCTCGGTGGCTTCGTACCATCGACCATGGTATCTTATTGCAGCCTTGAGGGGTGGGGAGTGGGAGGCACTTTTTGCAGTGGGTCTCCTCCTACCTCTCGGGCGTTGCAATCAGTGTTGGCAGGGGGCAGAGTTCGGCCTCAAGGGCTCTCACATGTGGGGTCCCGCAGGGGTCAGTCCTCTCACCCTTCTGGTTCAACATCTATATGAAGCAGCTGGGCGAGATCATCGGGGTTTTGGGTGAGGTTCATCAGTATCTGAGGGTGAGGTATCATCAGTATGCTGATGAACCCAGTTATACATCTCACCCCAAACCAAATCAGTGATGCCCTCTCTGTGATGTCCCGTTGTTTGGATGTGGTACGAATCTGGATGGGCAGGAACAAACTACAGCTCAATCCGGCCAAGACTGAGTGGCTATGAGTACAGGCATCTTGCTCCAGTGAGTATATTCCACCTTTGGCCATAGGGGAGAGGTGTTACCCCTGTGGATAGGCACGGAACCTGGGGTTCTCCTGGATTCACAGCTCAGTTTGGAGGAGCAGGTGGGAGCTGTGGCCAGGGGGGCCTTTGCCCAGGTTCGGCTGGTTCGTCAGCTCCGCCCTTATCTGGATTGAGATGCCCTTTGCACAGTCACTCACGCACTTGTTATGTCCCACTGACTACTGCAACGCTTCTCTATGTAGGACTGCCCTTGCATACCATCCAGAGGCTCCAGCTGGTGCAGAATGCGGCCGCGCAGGTTGTGATGGGAGTTTCCCATACTCCATGTTACCCCCTGCACGAGCTGCATTGGTTGCCAGTTGCCCTCCGGGTGCAATTCAAGGTTCTGACGTTAACATTCAAAGTCCTTCATGGCATGGGTCCGGGGTACTTGCGGGAGCGTCTCCTGCCGATATCAAATACCGATCACCCTGTGCAAGCACACAGGTTGGGACTCCTCGGGTTGCCGTCTGCATGACAATATTAGCTGGCGGTGACCCGGGGAAGGGCCTATTCTGTATCGGCCCCTGCATTATGGAATCAGCTACCCGTTGAGCTCTGGCTGGCTTCCGATCTCTCCTCTTTCTGGCTCAATCAAAAAACCTGGTTGTTTTTACAGGCTAGGCTGGACTGATCTCCTGGGGGAGAGGGTGGGTTTTAAATTCGATTTTAATTCGGTTTTATAGTTGTATTTTGGCTTGTCTAGTTTAATTTCTTTTTAAATAATTTATTGTTCTGTGTTTTTATCTGTGAGCCGCCCCAAGTCCTTTTCAGAGAGTGGCGGCATACAAGTCAAAATAAATAAATAAATAAATAAATAAATAAATAAATAAAATTATGTTTAATTTGTCTCTTTGGCAGAAATCCGTTTTGATCAACATGATTTAAATATCTTTTCAATCTTTCTGCCAAAATTGAAGCAAAAATTTTATAGTCTGAGTTTAATAGGGAAATAGGTCTATAGTTTTTAACTTGCTGTGGATCTGTATCTTCCTTCGGTATAGGTGTGATATATGCTTCTGACCATGTCTTGGGTATTCTCTTCTTTGACATAATTTCATTCATGACTTCTAATAATTGAAGATTCAACACTTCCTGAAAGGTCTTATAAAATTCCACTGGCAATCCATCTGGACCTGGTGCTTCCCCTGTATTTTGTTTCTTTAAAGCTTCTGTTAATTCCATCATTGTTATATTCCCTTCTAACATTGTTTCAATGCCTTTGGGTATCTGTGGTAATTTTGCATTCTCTAAATATTGTTTAATTTTTTCTTCTTGAATATTCTCTTGATAATACAATTTTCCATAATAGTCTTGTATGATTCTTTTCTTTTCTTCACTTCCATAGCAGACATGTCCTTCTTCATCTATTAGGTACTAATTCTCCTTGATTCTCTTTCCTTTCTCATTTATAAGCTAACCATCTTCCTGGTTTATTTGCATCCACAAAATAATTCTGTTTAGCATTTTTAACCTTTTGTGCTAGCTCCTCTTTTTCCATTAATCCCATTTTATGTTTAGTTATGTCCATTTTAATTTTAATGCCTTTTTTGTGGAGATTTCTGTAATTCTTTTTCCAATTTCTTGTAGTCATCTTCCAGTATTTTAAAAGTTCTTTTTTGTTTTATATTTCTTTTTTTGTATACATTATTATCAAACCTCTTGTGTAGGCCTTCATCGTGTCCCAGAGATTCTGTAGCGATGTATCCTCTTTTTTGTTTTCTTTAAAGAAGAAAACCATTTCTCTCTCAATTTTCTATTTGAAGTCTTTTACTTGCTCATATTTCAATTTCTTGTATATTGGAGAATAAATCTGCTGATTCCCATATCATATCTATTCTAGACCATGATGCATGCCTATTTGAATAGAAAGTATATTGCTTCTTTTCCACATTTCTCTCTCTCCATGCATCTTTTAAATTTATTTCCTCTATCATCTGAAAAAAGGATTTTGGTAGTGTCTTCTTAGTTTCCTTTGTTGATTTCTGTGTTTTATAGTCCAACTGCTCATTAATTATTCTATTAAAATCTCCCATCATACAAACATTAACATTATCTCGTATAGACACGGAACACTTCATCCATTCCATCCATCATTTTCTCTTCCGTTATCTCTAGTGCCTCTGCCAGTATCTCTGCCATTTTTTCAGCAAGGTTTTCACCCTTTTCTTCCTCTACAGTTTGAAATCTCAGATAAAATTCTGATCTGTCAATCTCCCATGCCAATGATTCACTCCTGGCTTTTTCAATCTGGTATTAATATCTCCAATTTTCTTATCTCTTTGTTCTTCTTGTTCTTCAGTTTTCTTAAGTGTTTCCTCATATTTCATCATCATCTGTTGAATATTCTCAACTTTCTCATCTGTCTTTCCAGTTCTTTTCTCAATATTCTCCATTCTCTTTTCAATATTATCTGTTTTTACATGTATTTTTTGGATTCCTTGCATAATCATCTGCAGTGTCACTTCCTTCTCCTTCTCCTGTTGCAATATCATCTGTATTGATTGTTGTCCTCTATATGGTGAGGAAGAAGCAATTGGTATTTGAGAAGGTGGAGCTGTTATCTTTCTACTCATTTTGTAGTTGTTAACAAGTAAAAAAACAAACACCAAAAAAAGACAAAAATGAGAAAGAAAAAAGAAAAGAAAAAGAGGAGAGGACAGGAGTAGGCAACTACTATCCCAATAACAAATATAAAAAAGGGGGGGATCTTCAGGTTCTTGTACACCTTAATCCAATTGGTTCCAATTATGTGCAAAGAAAAATAGAATAATACACACACACACACACACACACACACAAACATAAAATGAGAAAAAGATGAAAAAATATGAAAAATCTTTAAAAGGAAGTAAAGGGAGAAAAAAGAAAAATAATAATAATAAACCACTAATAGTCTATATAGTTCCTTTGATTTTAAAAAATAGAATAAAAAGGAATAGGTAAAGAAAAAAAAGAAAAAGAAATATAATCTGGTTCCTGGCTTAAAAAGCTAAAGTCCCAGCATAAAAATCCTGCTATTGGGGAAATGAAAACAAAAACAAAAAACAGATCATTCCAAAAAGTGAGTCACTGCCACTGAATGTCCAAGGCTGTAAAGTAAATCAATTCAAACTTTCCAGTTCCAGTCTTTTCAAGGTCACTTCAATCTTCTTTCTTTCTTCAAGGTTTTAGTTTTAACATACAAAGTCCTTCACGACATGGGTCCTCAATATTTAAGGGAGCAACTCCTGCCGATATCGAGTGCCAACCGCCCTGTGTGAGCACACAGGCAAGGACTCCTGGGGGTCCCGTCGGCAGGCCAATGCTGGCTGGCGGTCCCCTGGTGACGAGGCTATTCTGTCGCAGCCCCTGACCTCTGGAACCAACTCCCCCTGGGGCTCCACCTGGCCCCTGACCTCCGCACCTTCCGCCATGATTTGAAGACCTGGTTGTTTGACCAATCCAGGCTGTGACCCTTCCCTGGGGGGGATGGGTTTTTAAATTATTTTAATTATTGTAAATTTTAGTTTTATAACTTTTTGGGCTTGTGAATTGGTTTAATTTTTTTAAATTATTTATTGTCATTGTTTTTAGTTGTGAGCCACCCTGAGTCTTCAGAGATGGGGTGGCATACAAGTCAAAAAATAAATAAATAAATAAATAAACTTCAACTCCAGACTCTAGCTATCAATAGTTACACAGAGGAGCACCTGTATAAACAATCTACCATGCTCATCCCACTATCTTTTCAGTGAAAAGCTCAGAGTCCTTGAATGCATCTCTTATACATAAACAAGTAAGAAAGAAAAGAAAACAAAATATCCAAGCCTATAGATGGCAGTGCTACTTATTTCTCTTCACTTTCACTTCCCCATGTATCCAAAGCCAGAAGCAGAGAGAGAGAGAAAAAAAGTAGAGTCTTTTAAAAAGAAAGGGGCAAAAATAGACCTCAAATAAAAAAGAAAAGCTTTAATCAAAGCAAACTCTCCAAAAAGGAAAAGAATTAGTCAAAAAGAAAAAAATATTAAAAATTAGAAAAGACCAGTCCAGTTAAGAAGCTTTTGCCAAATTCCAAGTTCCGGTAAAAAGAAAGAAAGAAAGAAAAAAACCTTCAGTTTGAACTCAGCTTAATTTCGCCACTTAATCTCTTTTATCTTCACTTTTAATTTCCCTTTAAGTCTTTTAGGGTGTTTTCTCAGAATAATGAGTAAAAAATCATCTCAGCAAGCTGACACACTTTCTCTCAATCTCTTCCATTCCGGAGCTGTCCCAGCTTCAGCAGCTTTAATGGCTGCCTCTCTGCCACTGGTAAAAGGGCTTCTCCTGGATCTACTAAGGACTTTGCAATGTCCCTGGGATCAACTGGACATGCCCTTGTCAATCATCATCTCTACAGGACGGTTTAGGTCCATTGGAACCATCCAACAACGGAGATATCGATGGCGATCTTAGAGAGTTAAGATCACACGTCATACCGCCACTATGCCAGCTCTGCCCTCCCCTTCATTGCAGATTTTCTAAGCATGTAACAGAATTGTTACTCCAGTGTGTATGAGACAGAGTGACATTTATTGCACAATAACTAACAGTATAGCTGACAGCATCTTTTATTTTTTTAAAACAATGAAACTTCATTTCAGAGATCCTACTTCAAGCATCAGCAGGCTTTACTAACTGATTTAATGACTCTTCAAGGCTTCAACTTTCCAAGATCTGCCAAAAATAAACAGCAGTTACTGTCATTTCTGTACGGTATGGTTTGTAAACAGATTGAGGGGACAAATTTTGAATTTAATGAATTAGGATGAAAATGACTCAAAGCACAGCTGCTTTAGATCACATAGCTCCAATTCATTGAATAAATTATACTGCTAGACTTTATAATGCACTTTGATTGTGTTGCACTTGATTTTGCCAACAGTCACAGACTTAGATGTTAAAAATTCAGAAGTTTTAGAAATTCAGAATTGCTGTAAATGGATGCCAGAATGGTTCTTAGAATTGCACATTTGAGCCTCATATATTTGGAGGAATGTAACAGCAGTGCACTCAACAATTGCAAGCAGGAATTTTGGGAACATCAAAACTTTTATCAGCAAGTATTTTATAGGCCCTCTGGCAGCAGCATTAAAGCAAATATATTGTTTAAAAGCAGTAAGGACTTTTTTCTTGGCAAAGAACATGTTGCAAGGATTAATCACCAAAAAATGATGTAGGAGACTGATTTGAGTCCAACCTGCCTTAGCTTCAGACCCATTCCAGTCTCCAGGAAAAGAATACTTCAGCCTCCACCCTGAAGGATGGATGGATATGGCTTACATTTTGAATGTATGAATGAACAATATGCTGGGTCATGTCCTTTATCTATTACTCATGGAAAAATAACATGATTTTCTATTCAGAATGTCATAGGTTAAAGACCACAGGTCTACTTATAGTTTAATTATACCACTGTACCCTATTCCCAATTTTTGAAATGCCATCATCCAGGTTTATCAGCTGTACTGATAGAAGACAATATTTGTAGCTCAGAGTTAACTGTGGGCTCCTTGGTGCTTCTGGAGCTTGGTTGTTTTCTGAAGATATTTAATTACCAAACCAGGTAATATCATCAATGCATTATCAGCTGTGTCCAGTGATAGAGAAAAAAGCCCCTCCATAACCATTTTAATAAACAGTAAGCTATTAAGATTAAAATCCTGAATAATTCTGGCTTACATGCTGCATAAATGAGACCAATTTAAAAACTGATTTACCTTGCAGAAATGTATTGGGATTATACATCTGGTCTGTTTTGAATATTATTATTATATTGAGGAATAGATGCATTATAGGCAAGAGTATGCTTCCTTGTCTGCCTGGTTCTGCAGCTATACATTCATTTCAATTGTGAACACTAAATGATCCATATCTGAATGGAATCAGTGCCAGTGGCATTTTGAGAAAACTCCATTCTTGCATTGGAACCTATCAGAATCTTTATACATGTACAGAGCTAAAGTAACCTTCCTGAATATGATATCTCCAGGAGATATTGGGATTGCAGCTAGTAGAATTTCCAGCCAAATGGTAGTTAGCTAGTTATAGATTAAGGGAAGAGCAATTGGGGAAAGTTTGCTAAGCGACTGGGCAAGGGAAAATTATAAGATTGCACAAAGAAATCTGGGGAAAAACCAACTCCTAAATGGGTAAATGTTTGCTTCAATTTATCTACCATGCCTTATTTGCAGTGAAATCCCACATGACCTGAGATGATTAGAAATAAATGCTTCAAATAAATCAAGGCATTCTTCACATAGCAATTTGTGCTCTTTTCCTGCAATTTATGTTAGGCAAAATGCTACATTTTCCCCTCAAGCTTTTACCTTTTAATCCCATGGGATATTAAATATTCTATGCAGTTGTCCTTGACTGATACATTTAATCAAAATTTATGCAGATCAAAATGAAAAGCAAGAACAAAATAAAATCTAAATGCAAGGGAAGCTAACAGACTCTTCACAGATACAGTGAAAAGCTTAGCTATGTCAGGCATACACTATACAAATATGAGACAGAACAGCTTAAATTCTGGCCTGATTAAAAAAAATTCTGCTGCAAGTTAATTGTAAAACCCTAAAAGTCTAAATCTTTTCTTTTAATTCCCAGAATTCAGTGCAACTGTATTTCCTAAGACATGTGGAAATATATAATAATGTTTTGAAATGTGGTGCACTATGTATATTGTACTTGCTCTCTTACAAACACACATGAATTTTAGATATATTGCAGTGGGATAAACAATCTCTTGTTAACAATTAAGATTTGTATGGAAAAATAGTTCCTGGACTTATTGCTCCTTCATATCTGTGCAATATGGGTGAAATATCTTAGAAGTCCTTGTTTTAGAAAGTTTGGCTAAGTTGGATGAGTATGCAAGTTACAAGACCTTTTCTTTCAACAAGACATTGCTCTCGATGTGCCATCCCCTTTTGTTAAACAAATAGCATAGAGAAATGTTAGGACTAATAAAAGATGCATCTGGGATAGTGCTCTGCTTGAACAGAAAGGTGTCTGCTTTGGGGATCCAAGCCAATGACTTCACCATTTCATCTTTATTAATTAGAAAGTCTCTATTTGCACTCCGTGAATAAACTGGATCAGTTTGTATGGCAAACCATTTATGTAATATAAATATAAAGAAGATACATGTAAGAGATAAATACTTGAAAGCTAATCAGCATGGGAATTCTTGTTCCAAGTTTTACATACTAGAACAATTCAAGATCAAAATCAAGATAAGAGATTAGAATCAACAAAAGCATGAAGATGGATCCAAAGCCATAATGTGTGTGGCTGCAAGGAAAGCAAAATAAAGGCAGAAATTTTCAAAAATATAAGAATTTGATTATATTAAATTAATTAAATCCAGGATCTCAACAGCAAGTTATTGTTAATGGTTATGGAAGGGATTGAGTACTATAGGTAGTCAAATCAATTCAGTCTTTATTGATTAGCCCTTGGACTGTATCAAAGTGCAGAATTCCAGAAACAAATTATTACTAAAATTTGATAAAAGCAATTTAAAATGGAATTGGATAAAATACAATTTGAATTGAAATTGGAATAAAATTCATTTTAAAATGAAATTGGAGTAAAATACACTAATTTGAGATATAGATAAAATATGATAAAATTATATTTCGGTGTCACCCCTGCAATCTACCCAATCAGTACCACATATGCAGATCTCAGCTGAACCATTTTGTAAGTACTGTGCTGTGTTAAATGTTATTTTCAGATTTTGGCCGCACATAAAGTAAATTGTTTTGATATGGGGATCCAATGAGTCATTTGTTTGGTATATAGGATGTGAGCCAGGTCTTCTACCTCTGCTGCTTCGCAAATGCAGAGACATTCATTGTAGGGTATAGAATGGAATCTCCCATATCTGACCATTGTGTCAAGCTGTTCAAATCTCGTCATGTAAATAGCTCCCTAAGATGTTTTGGCAGTTATAGTCAGTGTTAAAGGATGACTATGCTGCATAGAACATTCAGAAACAGGCTGCTGCAGAGCTTGTTTGATGAGTTCAGGATAAAACTTTTAGCCCAATTATTGTTCAGGAGGAAATTGTGCTCCTAAATTTAATTATGGTTGGCTTTCTTGAAAACAACAACCTATTTTGAGAACTAGCCAACTCTTGCTGTTCCTTAGGTTTCTCCATGTAGTCACATGCATCTTAATCTTTGTTCTTTGTTCAGAGATGTTCTTGTGGATTTGATAGCAGTCAGCTAAATTCCATTGTATGGCTTATTTGTATGTGAAAATACTATGATCACAGCCAGTCATATGCATAAACAGTAGCTAGAACATAGTGTTCTTATGTAGTGTTCTTTAAAAAAATCAGAAAAAAAATTCTGAGGTATGATAGATCCTCTAAAGCTGCATTTGATTTGGCCATGGAAAAAGAATATTGGTGCAGCTGAATCATTTTTTAGGTCAAGCTATGACAATGTGATTGAATGACAAACCACCATAACTCCAAGGTAAGGTTGTGTCTAAGGTTGTAAAGTGTAATTGTTTTAATACATGCCCCAATAAATAACAAGCAACTTCTCAGATTTCCCAAATAAATTCTGTAGTGAAGTGCCCCCCAATTTTTCAGGAGCCAGGGACCAGTTCCATGGAGAGAGGTTTTTCTGCCAACTTGAGGTGTGGTTTCACACGCTGCCTGCATCCCACATGTAAGTAGATGGGGCTTCGGTCATTTTGGCTGCCTGGTTTCTGGCACGCTGAGACCCTGGGATTGGGGTCTCCTGCTGTAGTCATTCAGCAATTCTCATAAGCAATTATAATGAACTAGTCAATACTTTATTCAGGATCCATCTCATCTATGTAGGAAAGTTAGGAAGTTTAGATGAGAAGTACAGAAGAATTTTCTCCTACCTTTTTTTTTGCTTTTTTGTAATATGATCATTATGCACATGAATTTAGAATATGTGGATCAATAAAAATTCAGTCCATACATAATCTCACAAACTATTTCTTTCTTGTTTAATTTCTCATTACCAGCTAAAAATCTGCAATCACAGTTCTATGGATTCTATATGTATTTTTCTACACATTCTACATTTTTGATGCAAATTCTGCATTCCTAAATAAAAGTGCCTTTATAATACATGTTTTCTCCTAACTACCTTCCCTTATATGTGTGTCACTTAATTATAAGCCAGGTTCAAATTATTAAAATATAAGGTGAATTTCATGTGACTTTCAGAAAGATATACAGATTTTATGCATGCATAATCTAGCTGACAATGTTGAAGAGCAGCAAATAGTTCCCTGTTGTCTTTCAAAATTTTGAGACAAAATAAACCAATGGATTTATTTGTCATCCTTGAGATGAATATGCTTCTATCAGATAGCTTGCAATAGAACCAATAGTCTTTCAATGGACCATGTTAAAAACAAAAATGGAACTCTTATTTCCCCAGGCCAAATGCTGCATTAAGATTCACTTTTTTCCCCAACAATATTATTGGGGAAGGTGGAATACATAATCACACAATGACCTGATCCAGCATCTATTTTGGCCTAGAGTCTCTCATCCTATAGGGGAAAAATGCTTGGAAATAAATTTACAAATCCAAAATATAATATTGGAAATATTTAGCCTTATTTTATCAATTTATTTACAGTCAGAATAAGAGCCTTTTAAAGAATGACTACCTAGGGCCGTGATGGCGAACCTATGGCATGCATGCCAGAAGTGGCACATAAAGCCATCTCTCCAGGCACGCCAGCCATTGCCTGTTGCTCTACTGGGTTCCAGGACATGCTGGCCAGCTGGTCTTTGCACATGCATGCGCACTGGCCAGCTGGTCTTTATGTGCATGGGAGCGCCAGAAACTGAAAGAGCTGCTCCTGGCACAAACATATGCGCCGGCCACCTGGTTTCCCAGTTTCTAATGTGCATGCAAAGACCATCTGGCTGGCATATGCATGCACATTAGAAACTGACCGACCAGCTGGTCTTCATGCATGCATGCGTGTTAAAAGCCAAAAGACCAGGTGGCCAGTGCACATGCGCACGCCGGGAGCTGCTGTTCCGGTTTCCAGCACACATTTCAACACTCAGTTCCTTTTCAGCGTGCGCATGGTCCCATTTTGGCACTTGATGTCAAAAAGGTTAACCACCACTGACCTAGGGGGTAACAATGAGGCACAAATAAGAAAAATGAATGATGACATCATAACTCCCATTTCATTATTTTAATGAAATCTTGTCTTGCTGTGATTGTACCTGATATTACATATATTCTCTATGTAAATTGTTTTTGAGTTAAACTTGATCAAATGAACTGTTTTCTAATCCAGAAGCTCAATGTTGTTAGCTGATAACGAATTAATAGTTCTTGAAAAGATTTTGGACTATCTGCTGTTTAAGTTTAATGTAATTATCCTCCTTCAGTGTACTACATCTTGCTGTAATATATATCCCTAAATACTTAACCTTGCTTGTGACCTGTATTTCTAAAGCTTCTTCCAGCTCTTTCTTCCATCTCGCTAATATATTCTTTGTTAATATCTTTGTTTTATCTTTATTAATTTTCAGACCTGCTACTTTTCCACACTCTTCTATCATTTCTATTAATTTAAGTGCTGATTCCAGTGTATCCTCTAATATAAATACCAGGTCATCTGCAAAGGCTTGTAGCTTATACTCTTCTTTTTTAATTTTCATTCCTTTTATTTGTTTATCTTCTCTAATACACCTGTTTAACACTTCTAATGTCAACACAAACAGCAGAGGTGGCAGTGGGCAACCTTGCCTAGTCCCTTTTTTATATCTATAGGCTCTTGAATACTATTATACTTGAATACTATTTTCAACTTAAATTTGTCTTAAAATAGGCACCAAGTTATGCTAAAACAATAATGCTCTAAAACAATTGTACAGGAACAGAATTATACAGTTTAGAAAGGTCATTCAAGGTACTGCTTTCAACTATATTTCAAGTATATTGTATTCCTGCTCACTGTAGGAATACAAATTAAGGTATCTATGACAGGTGGTATATAGCTTTAGTCTGAGCCTATCCAATGAAGAAAGCTCATCAGGTCTCTGGGTAATTGGTTCCACTGCTGAGCTCTTCAAAATATTAGAAAGTTTTTCCTAACATTCAAGCGGGATTGGGAGATCCTGCATTTCAAATTATTTCATTATTATTATTTCATTATTATTCAAAGACACCTTGCAGTCTCAACCTTCTATGAGACATCCACTCAGGTATTATGAATGCTATTATATTCCCCCATCTCGGTGTTTTGTCCTCAAAGCTAAATCATCACATAGTCTACTCACCTGCTTTGCCGTTTTCTGCATCTATTCACATTTAAGAAGGATTCAGACAAACTATGCTGCCCAGAAGAGAATACAATTCTTCAAACGGGTCTGTCCAGTGCATAATGTGGCAGAACTGCTATTGTCCAAGATAAAGGAATTATATGTTTATGAAGGCAGCTTAAAATTGTATCCCCCCCTTTTTTTTGCTGTCACATCACACAGGTGACTCACACAATTATTTTGCAATTAAATATTATTCCTAGATGTTTTTCGTAAGTAGTAATCCCAAACCAATTTCCCCATTTCTCATTATACATTTAGAATTTCATTGTATTAAATTCCATTTTATTATTCTAGCCATTTCTCCTGTGAAGGTCACTAGAGTTTCATTTCTGTCTCTTAATATATTCTGTCTCTTAGTATATTAAGTATCACAATTTTCTATAATTTCTGCTTTTGTCTTTGTTCTATTCATTTATATAAATGTTAACAAACAGAAATCCCAAGGCTAAATAGAGACAGAACCTTGTTATCCACCTGATACTATACTCCTGTTTGTGAGGCATAGCTGAAATGCATTCTTTGAATACCTTTTTAAATCAGATGGGTATCCAGTTTATTATTTGTGGCATACATTTCATTTCCTTATGATCCAGAGTGGTTAATTAGAACATCATGATTAAGCAATCCTGATCTGACGCAGATTTTAATATATTTATTGAAATCAAGATACTTTACATCTATAGCATTCCCGTAATCTACTGGAGAAATTACTCAATCAGAAAATGATGTAACATCAGATTAGCTAAACAAGTTTTCAAACATCTATACCAGGGGTGTCAAACTCACGTCATCACGGCAGCGTCACGTCATGTATCAGGACTTTTTTCCCCTTTGCTAAACCGGGTGTGGACATGGCCAACACAAGATGCATCCAGCACACGGGGAGGAGTTTGACAGCCCTGGTCTATGCTGTCATTGAGAAATGACATCATTATCTGAAGTACTTACAGATTGCTTACTTTTTTGTTACTAATCTTTCTAGGTACTAATATTTATCTCCCTTCTTTGAAGGTTAGAAGGTATCAATTTCATATTTTATTTATATTATTCTCAAATATTATAAACAGCATACTCTTTTAATACCATAGTGATCCTTAAGATATAAATTAATTTCAAATAAAAGAATGATCCCTGACCATCTTTCTATTAATCTCAAACTTCAGTTCTATGGTTATCTGGCTCTTGAAGGATGTGATAAGAATTCCTAGTCTTTTGTTAGAAAAAAAACCTGATCTAAAATCTGACCCAAATATTTCTATTTTATTAGCATTTTATCATATTTATTGGATTCTGGAAGACCTTTAAAAGATGATCCTAATATTTTTTTGGTTTCTTATATATTTAAAATATTGGTTAGGGGCTGGGGGTTTTGTTTTTCTTTTTGTGGATGCTAGTGTATTTTTATGTTTTTGTTGGTGTGAGCTGCCCAGCATTGTGTCTCATAAGATGACTGGCTATTTAAGTCAAATAAATGAATACTGTTTATTTTCTCCTCTTTTTATTATGAATATATTAAATACATCTTTATTTTGTCATGTCATTGTCAAGCTCCGCTGATTCAGAGCTTTAACACTTCTAATGCTAACACAAGTATAAGCCACCTGTACCTCTTTTTGATAACTTCCTCTCTCTCTCTCTCTCTCTCTCTCCCCCTCTCTCCCTCCCACTCTCTCTCTCCCTTTCTCTCTCCCTCCTCCTCCCCCCCCGTTCAGATTTTCACTAGTGTATTTTGTTTTGCAATAATCTGGCCTTCGCTTTTGTCATCCATTGTTTTTTTTCTTCATTGGCATTATTTTCAGTTGTGTTTCTAGTATCTCCTTATTTTCGAACATCTACCTTTCTTGAACTACATTCATAAAACAGAGCAAAGTAAATCCATGAAGACTTGTTATTAAAATATTTTGCTTAGTTCTTCTCTTTTTTTTTTCTTGGATCATTTTTTTTCATCAGTTTAGATAAAAACAGACTGTTAATGGTTTGTTTATTCTGCATCTCGGGACAGAGATGCCATTAAGCCTTTCTTTCTCTGCTTTGTCTTTTCTCTGGTTTTTCTTTGTTCCCTTAGGGTGTTATCATTGCCTAAGCAGTAGAAATACTGTATAAGAAACTTACCAAAATGCTTCTAATATAACCAGAAAAGTCTCTAAGATGATCACTTATGAATGCATACAAATGAAGTTAAACTTTAATCATACCAGGTCTTGTTGCCACTAAGAGAAACTAGTTCTAACTAGTTGCTGGTCTTCCTGTTCTTAGTGTTAAATCCTTTCCCATCTGTTCTTAGGCTACGGATGCATCCTTTATCATCCAGTCTTACTCCCACATGCTTTGGTTCCTGACTCCTTCTGTTAATTCATTCTTAATTTCATTAGGCTGAATGTATTTCCTTTCCTTCTATCCAGCTTTCTCACAGTTTTCTGAATGCTGCCAGTGCTGAAATACTTTAATCTAGGACAGCAAACTAACCATTTCTTTTGAATAGAGCTATATACTTATGCTTTTTCAATACTTGGCCATAAAACTTTCCTTATTTTTTTTTGAGCCCATGATACATGACTGCTAAATCATATGATAAACAACTGAGGGAACTAGGTATGTCTAGTCTAACAAAGAAAGACTAAGGAGGGATATGATGGTGGTCTTCCAGTACTTGAGGGGCCATCACAGAGAGCAAGGAGTCGATTTATTCTCCAAAGTAGCCGAGGGAAGGACAAGAAGTAACAGGTGGAAGATCATTAAAGAGAGATCCAACCTAGAATTAAGGAGAAATTTCCTGATTGTGAGAACAATTAATCAGTGGAATGGCTTGCCTCTGGAATGTGTGGATGGTCCATCACTGGAGGCTTTCAAGAAGAGACTGGACATTCATTTGTCTGGAATGGTATAGGATATCTTGCAATGGACAGGAGATTGGACTAGAAGACCTCCAAGATCCCTTACAACCTATCATTCTATGTTTTATATAGCAGGGTAGAATCATCAATGTCATACTGTACAAAGGAGCCACAGTGACTTAAAAACACAAGCATTTCCCTGTTAGATCAGAACCCTAATAAATTTTGTCTGTTTATACAGTGGCCAGTGAACTGCTCAAGGAAGCCTACTATCTCCCAGTAGATGGCCTTCAGAGACATCCAATCTAACAGCTATTAAAGAAGACTAGTAGAAAACCATAATGAAGGGCTGAGTTTTGAAGCAGAAAGTTCAAGGTTCAACATTCCCCCTTTATTATATAGTATCTGTAACTATGAAGGGTAAGGCAGTTTATTTCCACAATTTTCCAATGTTCTTAAACACTAAATACTTCTAATCCTATTCCTAACTCCTTATTCAATACAGCTATATTTAATATAGATTTATGTAACTCCTATTGAGATACAGCTTTGCCATGAGAGTAGTAATCTTATTTCTATTATTCTTCCAAATAGGTTTTCAATTTTGCCTAGCAGCTAGTTCACACTTTGAGATTATGATTGGTCAATGAGGCAGCAAAGATAAGAATAATACATATTTCTAGGATCACGTCACTGGATAGTATGTCTCATGCTTCATTGGGTTGAATTATTGTTGTAAGAGATAATTGCTAATGCCTTTCACCACAGGAAGTATTTGATTCGGGTGTTCCTCCAAAGCAAAGTCACAAAGCCAAACAAGATCCCTTTTCTTTTCACTGAGTTGGAAGAGCTACTATTAGCTGCTGATAGTGAAATGGAGACCAGTTTAGTCAGTCTGTCATACTTCTCTGTGAGGTAAAAACACCTTTTTGCATATATATAGAAGGCCCTTTTCTATATGAAAATTAATTGTTGCAAAACCAAATATATTTCTAAATATATTACAACTATTTCATCTCAACTTAGTGCAGTTGATAATCACAGCACAAAGTAACCCCAGAATTCTTGCAAAATACAACAATCCAATTTGGCAATTGATGCTTACCCACACATATTGAATGAAAATTCCTAATCAGTAGCTTTAGTCTCCAAGGGAGTTGTAATCTTATTCATATTTGTTCTTGCACACAGTAAGGAAAAAAACATAATTAGTTCCTTACTGATAAAACTACTACATCCCAATTGTAAAAGTTTTATACAGTTTCAACACTAAGAGCTCAACTATTTCGAAGCTCACTTGTCCTTTGTGTGCAATCACTTCTATGCCTCTTTTCAATTCATGCTATATTTATGATTTATCATCAGCTGGATGCCTCATTCATTTTTCTATCCAAATGCTTAAAATATGCTGACACCTAGAAAGCCAAGGTATTAATAAATCAAGAAACTACTCTTTTCAGTGAGGTCAAATCCTTATTAAATGCAAGAGTTCTACAGGGAAATTGCATGCATTATTTGAGCTCATCATAGGTAGTTCACTATAACCTTTGCAAGAAAGAAAAGAAAACTATTAAAACTGAATAACTTCATTTATAATTCAGAATGCTTTAGCAAGGACTTTGTTTAATAAGGACATTGACTCTCAAATCTGTTTTTGAAAGGAAACAGAGTGGTTTTTGGCTAACTTGGGGAGCATAATCTTTTTTGAAAGGGATCTTCATCTTTTACTGTTGTAAAATGTCTGTTATGTTAATTCGCACAGAACTAGACACTAAAAGCCAGTCCCCCCCTTCAAAGGTACATTTCTCCCAATTCATAATAGCAGATACCAAAAGTTCACTCTATGCCCTTCAAATGTACTGTCCCACCCATTTTTGTCAGAGCCAAGATCTACTACCTAGCGTATGAAAAAATCTACTGAAATGATTAGGAAGTAGATAAGCAATCCAACCAAAACCAAAAAACTAAGATTGTCTCATGACTTTGAGTTTGGACTGAAAGAAAATATGGGAAGACATGACACAGGTACATAAAAATATAAATGAAATGGATAAGGTGATTATAGATTACAATGTCAGAACTTGGGGTCACCCATTAAAATTAGAATGCTGATAAGATAAGATTATATCAAGAAGAATAACAGCTTTGTATGAAATCCTGTTGAGTGACAGCAAGTTTTCTTTAGAAGTGCTGTGATGGAGACATGCAAGCATCCGATCTTTTTCAAATCACCAAGCATTACGAAATTACAGCAGAGTTCACACTCTTGCTATCCTAAGCCATGACAAAACCTACTGACTTTTATTCAAGCTAATGCAGGCTAATGAAAACCAAAAAAGAAACAAAATAGAGAAAGTGGTTTCTCCTAGCTTGGCATCAGCCATTGAGAGCCAATAGGATAGAAATAACAGGGAAAGTCTGGCCAATATTACAGAATTACATTTGGAAGGGACCTTGAAGGTCTTCTAGTCCAGTGGTTCTTAATCATTTTGAAAGAATCGCCCCCTTCAGCCATTGAGGAAGTTGTCATCGCACCCCTCCCCCAACATAACCGCCCCCCTGCTGCCTCTAAGTGTCTCCAAGGGGGCCAGCAGAGGGGCGCTAAGAGGTGGCAGGGGGGTGTTCGAGGTGCCGGCCCTGCAGGTTCACCCACTGACTGTAGTAATGCTCCGGAGCCAGCGCCTCCAATGTGGAAGCGGTGGTGCGTTGTGTGCCACCGCAGTCGCATTCGACGCGCCACCCCCCTGCCACCTCTTAGCGTCCCCAAGGCCAAGGGGGTCAGCAGAGGGGCACTAAGAGGTGGCAGGGGGGCGTTCGAGGTGCCGGCTGGCCCTGCTGTTTCACCCATTTTGGCACTGGCTCCGGAGCCGTGCTACAGTCAATGGGTGAGCCTGCAGGGCCGGTGCCTTGAACGCCCCCCTGCCACCTCTTAGCGCCCCCAAGGGGGCCAGAAGAGGGGCTAAGAGGCAGCAGGGGGCAGCATGTCAAACATGGCATGGTGGCACGTAATGTGCCACTGCTTCCGCATTGGAGGTGCTGCTCCGGAGCAGTGCTAGTCAATGGGTGAACCTGCAGGGCCGGCCAGCACCTCGAACGCCCCCGTCACCTCTTAGCACCCCTCTGCCAGTCCCCTTGGGGACTCTAAGAGGCAGCAGGGGGACATTCGAGGCACCGGCCCTGCAGGCTCACCCCATTGACTGTTGTACTGCTCCTGAACCGGCGCCTCGAATGCAGCAGCATGTTGGGAAAAGCCACCACCATCGCTTTCCCAAAGTGCTGCCGCTGTCGCATTCTTTCTGCCTGTCCATCCGTCCGTCCATCCATCCATCCATCCATCCATCCATCCATCCATCCATCCAAAAGGTCTGTCTGTTTGCCTGCCTGCCTTCCTGCCTATCTACCTACCTACCTATCTACCAATATAGATCTCTCTCTCTCTTTCTCTCTCCCAATATATCTTGCTCCATCGCCCCCATATCGGTTCCTTCCCCCCACGTTGCCCCTTTTCATTCCATCGCCCCCCTGAAAAACAAAATTGCCCCTTGGGGGAATTTCGCCCAGGTTAAGAACCACTGTTCTAGTCCAACCCCCTGCTCAGGCAGGAAAAAAAACTATACCTTTTCAGACAAATGGTTGTCCAATGGGATTTCCTGCCTGAACAGGAGGTTCCTTCCAACTCTGTAATCCTGTAATATTGACTGGGCTTACCCTGATATTTCTATTCTATTGACTCTGAATGATTGATACCTAGCTAGGAGAAACTTTTATTTCCAGTTTGGGGATGCTAAATGGGAAGCTTTAATTCAGGAATATTTAGAGAGCCAGAGTTCCTCACTCTATAATAAAAGAAATATCAAGTATTCAAACATACGTTCCTTCTTGGACAATATGTAAATAACTATCCCAGTTGCAAGAGAAATTCTTCCTTAACAGAATGTTGTGACTAATGAAGAAGGAAGACCAGAACGATGTTACATCTGAATACATTCTTCATTTCTTTATTATCTTTTGAGCAAAATTTTATTATCAAATGTACTTTATTCTTTATTAATGAAAGCTCAAATTCCTGACTTTTGGGAAATTGCAGCAGGCAGAAAATTGGGGAGAATCAAAGCTTTCTTGCTATTTCTGACATTTTTAATGGACTAATAAAGGTTCACTTCAAATTCTGGATGTTATTTTTACAGGCTGCCACACAACCCTCTTTGCTTTTTCATTTTCATAGGTACTTTTGAAGGATCAACATTTTTCTAATTTGAAATGTATTTTGGAGCTATTGTTCAAATCAGCACTGAGAGGAACTGCATGCTAATGAAGTTTGTACTTTGGGTTGCTCATTCCCATGGGACTGAACAATGGGCTTATATGAGAAATTATTTTGTGTCATCAAGCTAGTCATGGGAAATAGGAATTTCCACAGGCAGCAGAAAGGAAAGTTATCAGAGATACAGTAATCTCCTGATTTGAATTTTATTGTCTCTTAACTAAAAAAAAATCTTTTAATAATTTAGGAAATCTTTCTTATGCCATTTACAGGTGAAACTCGAAAAATTAGAATATCATGCAAAAGTTCATTTATTTCAGTAATACAACTTAAAAGGTGAAACTAATATATGAGATAGACTCATTACATGCAAAGCAAGATAGTTCAAGCCGTGATTTGCCATAATTGTGATGATTATGGCTTACATCTCATGAAAACCCCAAATCCACAATCTCAGAAAATTAGAATATTACATGCAATCAATAAAACAAGGATTGTACATAGAACAACATCGGACCTCTAAAAAGTATAAGCATGCATATGTACTCAGCACTTGGTTTGGGCCCCTTTTGCAGCAATTACTGCCTCAATGCAGCGTGGCATGGAAGCTATCAGCCTGTGGCACTGCTGAGGTGTTATGGAAGACCAGGATGCTTCAATAGCGGCCTTCAGCTCTTCTGCATTGTTTGGTCTCATGTCCCTCATCTTTCTCTTGGCAATGCCCCATAGATTCTCTATGGGGTTCAGGTCAGGCGAGTTTGCTGGCCAATCCCACAGTCATTGAAGCAGGTTTTGGTGCTTTTGACACTGTGGGCAAGTGCAAAGTCCTGCTGGAAAATGAAGTTAGCATCTCCATAAACCTCGTCTGTGGAAGGAAGCATGAAGTGCTCCAAAATCTCCTGGTAGACGGCTGCATTGACCCTGGACTTAATGAAGCACAGTGGACCAAAACCAGCAGATGACATGGCTCCCCAAATCAACACAGACTGTGGAAACTTCACACTGGACTTCAAGCATTTTGCACTGTGTGCCTCTCCATTCTTCCTCCAGACTCTGGGTCCTTGGTTTCCAAATGAGATGCAAAAGTTGTTCTCATCAGAAAAGAGGACTTTGGACCAATGAGCAACAGACCAGGTCTGTTTTTAGCCCAGATAAGACGCTTCTGATGACATTTGAAGCCCATGTCCAGGATCCGTCTGTGTGGTGGCTCTTGATGCACTGACCCCAGCCTCAGTCCACTTCTTGTGAAAGTCCCCAACACTTTTGAATGGCCTTTTCCTGACAAACCTCTCCAGGCTGCGGTCATCCTTGCTGCTTGTGCACCTTTTTCTTCCATACTTTTCCCTTCCACATAACTTTCTATTAATGTGCTTTGATACAGCACTTTGGTAACATCCAGCTTCCTTTGCAATTACCTTTTGAGGCTTTCCCTCCTTATGGAGGGTGTCAATGATGGTTTTCTGCACAACTGTCAGGTCAGCAGTCTTTCCCATGATTGTGATTCCTACTGAACCAGACTGAGAGACCATTTAAAGGCTCAGGAACCCTTTGCAGGTGTTATGGCTTAATTAGATGATTAGAGTGGGACACTTTGAGCCTAGAATATTGCACCTTTTCACAATATTCTAATTTTCTGAGATTGTGGATTTGGGGTTTTCATGAGCTGTAAGCCATAATCATCACAATTATGGCAAATCACAGCTTGAACTATCTTGCTTTGCATGTAATGAGTCTATCTCATATATTAGTTTCACCTTTTAAGTTGCATTACTGAAATAAATGAACTTTTGCACGATATTCTAATTTTTTGAGTTTCACCTGTATTTGTCTCTTGAAAGAGATCTTATCACCCAACTGAGCCATAAAAGAAAATATTAGCTAGCATAGCTTCTGAATTGCTAGATTTATAGGGTCTTTTTGTTTGGCTGCCTGAATAATAAGAGACAATAAAACAGCTTTGCTGTGCACTTGAGACTGCAATCTGTTTTCTTTCAGGAGTCAATGACAATGTAGCGCTACATGCTGTCTGATTCTGATCTTATTTACTGCAATATAAACAGAAGGTATATCTATTAGATGTAATATCTGTTTAAAAACAAGACAGAATGGGGCAAGGTGCTTTTTCCAAATGTCTTATTTTCATTTTTTCCAAATTAGATGACATGCTGCTTAGAAATCTCTTGATGTTTTTGTTTTTCCGTTTAAGATTTGCTCATCAAAAATTACAGTGATAAAAAGGAGCTGCATGTATTGCAAAACCGATTAACTCTTTTCTATTGCTTTTTGTGATTGTGATTGTTGAAAAAGGCTTGCTACAGATGCTGCTTTTTGGTGTAGTATAGAAATTAGAATATTGGATAAGAAAGACACCTGAATTCAAATCTCGGTTTAATCATGAAACTTGCCTGGTGAAATTAAGTTAATTACTCTAATTTGCCCACACATTTTGTATGAAGATGAAACTGAAGGGTTTAAAAAAAAGAATATGTTGTTAGAGAATATTGTGTATACTAGTTCAGAGCCTGGAATTGATTTTGAGCAAACAGGCAATTTAAAAGACTAGCCCTCTTTGCCTATTGCTCCTTTAGTGTCAGTGCTGCTTTTCAATGAATAATAGCAATAGCACTTAGACTTACATACCCAGGGGTTCAGACCAGTTTCAGCGAACCCCTAGCTCCGATGATCAGCTGGCTCCCCACTGGTTCAATCCAATGATCATGTGGGTCCACTCGCCTGCCCCTGTGCTGTACTCACCTATATCTGCTCAGCTGATTCGCGTGCCAAAGCAGATTGCCGAGCCTCAGCTGTGTTGCTTCCCCAAAGTAACATTAAAGGTAAGTAATTTTGAAAGCTGTGCAGGTGCACACAGCATGCACCAGGTGTGTGCACATGCAAAGCGTGCATGTATATGCAAAGCGCATCATTAGCAAACCAGTTGTTACATCGGCAGCATCCCACCACTGTATATACTATTTTACAGTGCTTTACAGTTCTCTCTAAGTGTATTAGCCCCAACAGTTGGGGTCCTCATTTTACCAACCTCAGAACGATGGAAGGCTGAGTCAACCTTGAGCCTGGTGAGATTCGAACTGCCAAATTGCAGGAGCCAGCAGTCAGCAGAAGTAGCCTGCAGTAGTGCACTCTCACCATTGTGCCACCATGGCTCATAAATAGCATAATTATCCAAACTATTTTATTGTATGATCCTTTTGATTATAAATACCAAAGAGTCTAGAAAACACTGTCCCACCCAGAACACAAAACTCTGGCACTTAGTGCTATATAATAGAATGCATGTGTTGGTGATGATTTATAAAAAAAACTTTAGAGTTATTTAACTATTAGGCAAAGATGTGGGGGAGATTAAAAGTCCCCATCATTGAATGAATGGATAGATCAAAGCTTCTTTAAATTTTTATTTATTTTGTTTGTATATTTATTTATTTTACATGATGGCTGAGCCTGAATTCACTTAACACACCTTAATGGGAATTGGTTAATTACAGTATGAATATAGCTACTGTCCATGTTTCTATATAATAACAGCAGAATGTTAACTAATATTTAGCCCTGTTTGGTGTTTTTTCCATTTTGCTCAAAATCAACCTATCTATAGCTGATTTTTCACCTAGCAGTTGCAGTTCAATTATGAGTGAACCTTGGTTAATTTTAACTCTGATGCATATGTGTTTGTTAGTATGTTATATGAACCCTGCCTGTTTGGTTATTTTATGGTTGGTGCCCTGTGTGTACCCAGAAAATGGGTTAATTCCAGATGGAAAGTTGTGCAAATTTAGGCTGTCTCTTTTAAATGTTTAGTTGCAATTCAGAAACAGCCACTTCAACATACCAGTAAAACTCTACATTAAAGTACAAAATGCTCAAGAGAACCATAAACTTTAATTAGGAGGTCAATCAGCTAAATGTTTATAATTAATCAGTGAAATTCAGTTTTAATTGGAGAGGTGAGAATTTATAGGCCCATTTGTTTATTGTTTAAGGCTATTTACATTCTTTATTACTAGTATTCTACTGTTTAAAGGGATTTAGAAAAGAATTCAAAGGAATACATGGAATCTTCTTGTATTCCTTATTCTTGGCAAGTGTTACATTGCCTGAGAATAAGACAGTGATGCAGCTCCTGATAAAAAATGTTAAAGCAGGTCTGCCTTTTCTTTGTCCCATGTAGCAACCCTACACGGCTGCTATACATTTCCAAGAATTTTATTTAAGATGTCTCCAGCATACATACGTTTTCCCTTTTAGGTGCTTCACAATGCTGGTATAAAATAGCTCTGATTATTAAAGAATGTAATGCTTCATTCTCTCTACCCAAAAGATATTCATACTGGGTTTTATAACTGGCTGTCTGAAATCAACTAAAAATTATTTCCTGTACAGGCAGTCCTCACTTAACAAACCCAATTGGGATGGCAACTCCATTGCTAAGCAGCACAATCTTTAAGTGAGTTAAATATGCCTGTTACAGACTTATGACCTCACTTCCATTACGGTAGTTAAGTGAGACATTATGTGACTTGCTATTTTACTGCTGGATTCTCCATTGACTCTGCTGGTTGGAAGCTTGGGTGCAGGGGTGGGATTCAACCGGTGTTACCATTTCAGTGACTACATTTTGCGTGTGTAAAAAACCTTGCTGCGTGTGCGTGTGAAAAACCTTAAGCTGTGCTGCCCAGACAGCTGAAAAGCACTGCATGCAGGTGCACAGCATTTGAAAAGCCTCTTTTTTCCTGCTTTTTCAACCTCAGCTGTGCCACACAAAGCAGCTGAGGTTGAAAAAGCAGGAAATAAAGGACAAGTAAGAGCCCTGGTGGGCGGGTGGCTAAATAGCAGCAAACACAAAACTGGTTTGGTGTCTGCTGCTCTTCAGAGCTACCAGTTCTATAGAGCTGGGCAGAACTGGTAGCATCCCACCCCTGCTTGGGTGTAAAGAAAGCCTATGGTGATCACATCATTGTGAAACAGTGATGATCATAAACACCCCCCTAATGTGAAGCACCGAAATAAATCATGTGACCACAGGAATGTTGCAATGGTTAAAAGTGTGAGGACCAGTCATAAAGCTACTCTTTCAGCACTGTCATAACTTTGAACACTTACTAAACAGAGCTGCTATTAAGTGAAGACACCAGTGGTGGGATTCAATTTTTTTTACTACCAGTTCTGTGGGCGTGGCTTGGTGGGCATGGCTTGGTGGGCATGGCAGAGGAAGGTTACTGCAAAATCCCATCCCCACCCCACCCCACTAACCTGCTTACCAGCTCCATTCTCCTGTGCAGGGCAACAAAAGAAGACTCAGCCAATCAGCTGGGACTCGGGAGGCAGAGAATAGATGGGGTGGGGGCAGTCAGAGGTGGCATTTGCTGGTTCAAAATTTCTGCTACTGGTTCTCCAGAACTGCTTAGAACCTGCTGAATATCACCTCTGGATGACACCTGTATTAGGAATTAATGGTTACTATTGAACATACCAGCATTCAGACAGAACGTTATAACAAATTTAGTATAAAAGAGAAATGAAATGCACTTAGCTGACATATAACAAACATTCACCGCTAGATTGTAAAATAGAATATGCTAATTCAAACTGCATGCAGATAAACATATTTGATTGTATGGCTACCTAAATGCTTCTTTCATTTTATCTTTGCTATTGGCTAACAAATGCCTTACCAGCTAAAATCCACCATCTTATTTCATTACATAAAATGTAAGAAATTATCATTGGGAGTCCCAAATGAATATATTGTTTATTTTGTCATTGGGAACCCAAACTTTGAAAACCGCTTAATACTGCAAATTGTACTGTTGTGATTTCACACATTTAAATAAGAAATATGGATCTTTTCATTCCTCCAAGAAGGATCCAAAATAAAGAGAGAGAAAGCAAACGAAGTTTTGTTTTTCATACTGTAAATTTTCATGTAGTAAAGAGTTTCAGAGTGATAGTCTTTTTGTGCAGCATGAAATATAATAATTTATATAACAAAAAGCATGCTTTTTTTGCTCAACCAAATGAAAATAAACATAATTTTTAAAGGGAAATCATAAGTAATAGTCAAGGAAAGATCTTTTATAATCCACATATTTTAACTAACTAAATCCTATAAGCATGTGAAAAACACATGCTTTCCCCCCCAGCCTTCATCATCTTGAAGATTACAGCATTAAAATCTGGCAGCAAAATGTCAAAATTAAACAGCTATTTCCTACTGACCTCAATGAAAAATGAATGGAAAATAAGCTTAAGATCCATCTAAAGTAATTCCCCAGCCCTCCCCTTCAAGATGTTTTCTGGTGTCTTCATGGTATCAGCATCAGCCCAATGTCTGCACATCCCTAATCAGACAAACAAAACTGTTTGCCCTATTCTAAAGCAAGCAGAATCATTTAAATAAAGATCAATTAAACAACCTGAAAATAACAAGACATATAAGCTATTTCAGATAAAGACTGGCCAAATCCCACATCCATCCCATCACTTTAATTAAAAGGTAGAATTATGTATAAACCACCTCCCTCTATTTTTCTTAATCTTCTAACTGTCTGCAAAAGTTGGAGTAGGTCTGATGGGATTATTGGGGAAATGGTATGATTTGTAAAAGAATTATGTGTAATTCAACAAGGTAGCCAAATGCTGATCATGTTTCTTGCTCTATTTCTATTTTTTTTTTAAGGAAAAGCCAAATCACAATTTCATGTAGCTGGTTTGGCAGAGTTTGGCAATTCCCCTGCCATTCAATTTGAAAATTTGCTCAGAATTCCTCTACTTGGAGCAGTGACTTAGCTTTCATTTTTGAAAATTAAAATGGTAAGGGATTGAGTATGTGTTTCCAGATAACAAGTCATTGGATGACTTGTAACATTTTGTATAAGCCTATCCAAAAAATAACCATTCTATTGCTAGCATTTGGGTAAAGTTTCTCAGAACCCCAGGAAATTAGGGTCTTCATGTCCATAACTCATGTGGTAGCCAAGATGCCAGCAAAATACAGAAAAAAGTAACCATACCATTAACTTTAAAATAGTAGTCCTTGCTTCAGTATAGAATGCCAAATATGAGCTGCTGATAATTCATTGAGAAAAGTTTATTGGAGTTAATCTCCATAGAACAGATGAGATGACCAGCACATGAAGGAAGGAAGGAAGGAAGGAAGGAAGGAAGGAAGGAAGGAAGGAAGGAAGGAAGGAAGGAAGGAAGGAAGGAAGGAAGGAATCTAATTCAGATTCCCTGAATTACCTTTCAATCTCCTATAAACTTGGCTGTTCTGTTTCATTTTATAGATCATTACATAGTAACAAATCATTACATTACAAAGTAACAAATCAGAGATCCCTAGCTACCATAGGGATGAAAAGTTCCCATCCATCAGTGGTGGGATTCATTTTTTTTTACTACTCTGTGGGTGTGGCTTGGTGGGCATGGCAGGGGAAGGATACTGTAAAATCTCCGGTCAGGGGTGGTATTTGCTGGTTCTCTGAACTATTCAAAATTTCTTCTACTGGTTCTCCAGAACTGGTCAGAACCTGCTGAATACCACGTCTGCAATCCATGGGTAATCCTTTAATCATACAAAATATTCCTCTTCCTTTTCTATAGCTTTCTAGGAATCTGTCATTGTTTTCATATCATAAATAACAGTTTGCTGAGCTACTTAAGTAGTTTGACTTTGGAGAATTATTACGCTGGGATGCTTGCATTTGTATTATAGGTAACTGACAACTTTGAAGTCCAGTAGATCTCTAACAGAGGCCATGGTCAGGAGTTTAACACATCTGCATATCTTCAATAAATAACCAAAGAAAAACAAATCAAAGCTTGAACTAAGAAATTATGTCACCTCCTTGCCTTTACAAGGAACATTGTCTTACTTTTGTAGCTTAAAGCAAAGCTTAGCTACCTCACGAATGGCTGACAAACAGCATTTGTTTGTAAACTTATTTTTGTGCTTTAAGGGAAAACATATTGTAAAAGTAACTTGCAGCCAATGAAAACTTTTTATTTCATATAGTTTGTCTTCTATTTAGTTTTACTCTGCTTATAATTCTTGCCAACCTTGTGCTGATATTGCTATTATTATTTGTTGTCTAATCACTGCAAACCACAACATAATCCTCAATTTCACTTCCTTCCCCACTTGTGTGTTATCTCTTTACTAATGTGAATCTTCATCCAAATATTCATACAACTTTTTTTTCTTAAGAAAGGACATATATTTTCTCCAGTGTTTGTATTGGTAACTTCAGTGATTTTGTTTGCGGATAAAAGTGATGCTTCTGAGACAGAAAAACCAATAGTAGTAATTCCCTTATCTTCCTACAATTAAGAATATGACACTCTTTTACTTGCTCACTGTAATTGTTTCATTATTTTGTTGTTGCTTTAGCACCAGAGAAAGTTAGTGCTGGCTAACTTGAAATATGTTGCCCTTTTTGGAAATTGATAAATATAACCGTATGTGGGCCATCATGATTAATTTTAACAGCACATGTGCAATTTAGCAAATGAGGTAATCCTTCTTAAATCTAACAAACTGTGGTTTATAAAATACAGTGGATTGGTTCACATACTACTAAAACATGATGGCTTAGGGCTATGTCTGGGTAAGGGAAATATCTGGCTAGAGTTCTGTATGGTTTGAGTACTATTAATTTTCACAACACATGTGCAACTTTAGCAAGTTGAAGTGTAATAGCAACTTCAGTAAGTTGTAATATGAATGCAAAGTGACCAATTAAGGCCCTTAAAAATAATAGAGAAGTCAGGCACATGACAAGCAGTTAACAGTACAAACATTTTTCCTGCATTTGCCAACCTTTGTATAGACCTGTTGTTTCTTTTTTCATAGGAATGACAGGATCTGTTTTTGTGGTTGATTAAATTGCTTATGCCCCTACTGAGAGTGTTAATAGAATTTTTGTGCAATTCCAAAGTGGCTGTAAATTGCAACACATTCATGCAACGCCACAGGTTGCACTTGGATAAATGAAGCCTATAAACAAGACACAGGAGATCTGTATTATAGCTTTTAGAGAATTGGAAAAAGCTGGTTGCTATGGTCTAGAGAGAAAAAAAATGGAGTGAAATTTCATATTCATAACACAGACCAAAAGGCCATAAAGCAGTACTAAACAACTGGATTTTCGTAGAAGCAGATTTCTGTATTATAAATCAAAGGCTGGGGAAAATGTGACTGTTATTTGGGGCAATTCTAACTAGTTCTACTTTTCTTTCCAAGGCTTACCATTATCTAATTTGCAGGATTTTGAACTGAAACATGGACAATAGATGCTGTTTGTCTCTTTGTTTTCTGCTTTATTGCTAAACATTTTATTTCTTTTTAGGAAAAGATGGATCATTTTTAGTTATTGACAATACTTTTGATCACTTTGGTTAAAAAACATCAGAATTGACTAGAGGTAGGCTTTCTTTGCAGGGGTCATTTTTCCTTTCTACTACTGACAAGAAACAGAAGATTCAGCTCTTCCATATTGGAAAATAGAACCCTAAACCTTTCCAATTCCCTTGATAAGCTCTTAAAGTTGCATGAAAGGTGTCCTTTCGTATCTTCAAAATATCCTCATGATTTCAGGAATCATTACTTCTCCAACTGTTTTGCTCCCTCCGTCTTCTTGTGAACCTTTTCTTCAACTGCATGGTTGCATGAGCAGATGGCCTGTTGCCTTCCTGTTTTGTCTTGTCATTCATTGTCCTGTGGTGTCATGTAAGGGAAAAGCTTCACATTTGTTATCTCTATCTGGGAAAGACAGCAGGGGCCATTCAAATGAAAAAGTCCATATCCCGTGAACAAAAACCAAACATACCATGTAGAAGACAGGGTTCTTCATAGCAAGAATAGGATCCCATCAACTTTTACATTGACATTTTTTGGGGGGAAAAAAGATTAAAGTGTCTATGGCCCTTTTTTGTTAAATTGTTTTCTTACTTTTTCCTAGAATTCGCCCGGTGGTATTACCTGTCTCAGAGAGGTAAAATTTAAATCAATTTGACTAACTTTCAAAATAATTTTCCCCCTTTTTATTCTAATATGAAATAAATGGTTGTTGCGATTTCCCATCACCAAGGTTCTGTTTAAAATGGAAATGTAGGCTGGGACCCAGAAGTTACAGGTACAAACCATGCTTCTGATCTATTGCAGAGTGCATGTGCAGATACTTTAAAAGTTAGTTGACACAGAATAGCTAATATTGAGCTCTTGCAAATATTCCTAACAAAGAAAACAAACTAACACTTTAGCATTAATTGACTGAGTTTTTCCATCATCTTCCTCAGTCCTATTATTAAGACCAAGACACCTTTTATGGATTTCTAGTAAGTCTATGGATGGAGCATTGGAGCATGGTCTTCATATAAAGGAGATTACTGAGATTACAAATCACAAAGTGTTGCAGTTATAGACATATATGCAATTCATGTAAGTATTTGAGGTAAAACTATGCATGGTTACAGCAAGTAAGCAAGCTCTTCCTTAAGTGTTTCTACAAGCAGGGAAGACTCTGTATTGGTCCAAGAGGTGCCCTCATTGCTTTCTCACCACTACCTTCATTCTGGTGGTGGTTTGTTGCAATTAGCCCAAACTTATGCCTGTTCTGCAAACAACAGAAGCATTTTTTTATCCCTGCCTACCTTTGTATCAGAAGAAAACCTTGGCAATCATGTGTGTCCAACCTTTGATTTGCAACTGAAGATCTTTGTTCCCTATCATGTCCCCAGTCTGCCAGCTTTTCAATATGGAGGAATGTGGATTGCAGCCATAGATGGTAAGGTGGTATGGATCTACACATGTATCCTGTATTGGACTTTAAAGTGCATTTCTGAAAGCTAGTAAACTAACCAGATCTTTGTGTGGTACCCTCACTATTACAATCCAAATGATAGATTGACTTCCTGATGAAGTTATTATTATGTAGACCGTTAACTATGCCTATATATGCATAAGTATTAAGGGCCCCAAAAAATTTACTTTGAATTATTTAACCAGTGAACTAGAAATCATTGAAGTAAATGCAGATTATTAAAAAAAGTTCTCTGGAAAAATGATACTGAGGTCATGACCAAGAAATGAAAAACAGTCTTGAAGTGCAAGAATGATGTGGAACAGTATATTGTTTCAGTGAATTTTCTTCTGTAGCTATTCAATCTACTAAAGAGGCCAGCAACAGATGTGAAACGAAAGCAACTTTTTCTTTAGTTGCAATTAAAATTTTAAACAAGCTTTGAGGAGCTATAGTTGTTAGAACAAGGTTTTAAGACAGGAGAATCTTAAAACCAATCATTTACATCACTACTAAATGGGAAATAATTCTAAGTTTATTGTTAACTTGCATCTAATAATACTTTTATATAAATTTCACATATAATATAAAATCTTGGTATTATCTAATGATAAAATTGTCCCATTTCTGCAATTCATAGCAATTTTATAAGTAAAGATCATTTCAGATATATATTTGTGCATGTAATCATTTTCTTTCATTGCCTAGGTGGAAATTTCATTTATATATCCCCTTAAAAGTTGAGAAATAAATCATCCTTCTTTTAAATTAAAAAAATGATGTCAAAAACTTCTGTCTAATTGGATACAAAATCTAAACATCTAAATTATTTCTTCCACATCTACATTGCACACTTAAACTGTTTGTGTTTTAATTTTGTAAATTGAATTATCAAATTGTATGTATATATAGAAAGTCTCAAAATCAGATACACGCACATCACATAATCAGCTTTACAATAAAATTTCTTTTCTTAATGCCATGTTGGCCTTTATTGTCTCCTAAATTAGGAGTTTTCAAAGTTATCCAAATTGGAGAACCTGTTACTTAAATTAAAAAAAACAATCAAGAACTGTACCTTAGCAAAATTGCTATAGATTTTCTTGGCTGCACTTAAGTAAAAACAGCCTATTCTACAGCCAGAAATCCTACAACAGCATAATAATTATAGCATATTTGTTGAAAATTGAAGTTTGCTGAATTGAAAGCAGAATATTTTAATTATTATCCCCCCCCCGAGCTAGTAGTTTTCGCTGGCATCTTGTTTTCATGCATAATGTAAGTCCTGCATTGCACCATTTCATCATCTTTCCAGGCACTTGAAGTAGAAGCATTTTACCCTGAACTCCCAAATAGCCCAAATAAAATATGGATTAAATGATGCAGAATTGGATTTATTTTCAAAAACCCTAAGAAACACGAATAACACCTGGAGTGAGGAACCAATAATAAAAATGGGAAAGTGCCAGGTTTTGAACCAGCAAATTATTATTATTATTATTATTATTATTATTATTATTATTATTTATATTGCCACCTATTCTCCCATGGTGACAGCAGCTTACAGAATATAAAACTACATTTAAAACAATAAAAACTAACAAAAAGAATCAAATAAATTAATAAAGTATAATATAACAAAATCACCCTCCAACTCCCACCCCACCCTGCCCTGATGACAGCAAATCACATGAGCCCTTTAATGGGCTCCATCCCACCCTGGGTTCCCCAGGCCTGCTGGCAGAACCAGGTCTTCAGCACCTTCCAGAAGGGTATTAGAGTGGGGGCTATTCTAATCTCTGGGGGAATGATGTTCCAGAGAGAGGGAGCCACCACAGAGAAGGCCCTTCTTCTGGGTCCCACAATATTCCTTGCCTCCCACTCTGTTGGATAGATGTGACTGGCAAGAGACGGTCCCTCAGATAACCTGGTCCCAAGCCATGAAGGGCTTTAAAGGTGACAACCAACACTGTGAATTGCATCTGGCAGCAAATTGGCAACCAATGCAGTTCCCACAGGAGAGGTGATACATGTGCACATGAGGGTCTGCACAAAACCATGCATTTTGCACCAACTGGAGCTTCTGGATGCTCTTCAAGGGCAGCCCCATGTAAAGCCCATTGCAATAGTCAAGACAGGAAGTGACTAGGGCATGAGTGACTGTGAGTAGGGACTGTTGGTCCAGGAAAGGGCATAACTGGTATACAACCCGCAGTTGCCCAAAGGCCCTCCTGGCCACAACTGCCACCTGCTCTTCGAGCAGGAGTTGTGTGTCCAGGAAAACCCCTAGATTATGCACAGGGTCTATTCGGGGTAGTGCCACCCCATCCAAGACCAAAGGTGGCAATTCTCCCTGAACCAACAAACCCCAAACCCAGAGCCACTCGGTCTTGCTAGGGTTTAGTTTCAACCTGTTGCTCCCCATCCAGCCCCTAACAGCCTCCAGGCACAGAGAGAGAGAGGACACAGCAACACTTAACTCACCATGGGCCGAGACATACAGCTGAGTATTATCAGCATATTGGTGATACCTCAGTCCATGGTGACAGATGACCTCATCCAGAGGCTTCATATAAATGTTGAACAGGAGCAGAGAGTATATCAAACCCTGAGGAACCCCATAAGGCAGTGGGCAAGGGCTGAATATCTCCTATCCTATCAACCCTGACTGAGAGTGGCTGCAGAGGAAGGAAGTGAACCAAGACAGCACAATGTCTTCCATTCCCATCCCCCGAACCCAGCAGAATCCCATGGTCGATGGTATCAAAAGCCACCAAGAGGTCAAGTAGAGCAAGGATGGAACACTACCCCCATCCCACTCCTGCCAGTGATCATACAAAAGTGCGACCAATGCCATTTCTGTCCCAAATCCAGGCCTGAATCCTGACTGGTAGGGGTCGAGATAATCCTACTAGGATTTTACCTACTAGGCAGGTGTTACAGTTATGGTGCGATTGTAGCATTATTCAAAAGTCTAGTTTTGGAAGACATTAGTGAATGTAGTAAGAATTGATTCAGTGGAGGGGCATTCCTCTCTCTGCAAAATAGCAATTGAACTGCTGGGGTTATCCTGAAACAAAGTAAAGCACACCAGATGAAACTGGCAAAAACATTCAAGGTGACATAACAGAGAAAGAATAAAGAATGTTTAAAATGACAAGAGGAAAGCATGACTGGAGGTAGCATTTACAATGAATATAGAGCAATGTCTCCCATTCTTGCCCTCCAAAAATGACTGTTTGCATCTTCTTGTAATGGAGCTGTCAAATAGGATGAATAAAGTGTGAATGCTCCCCAAAAGGATAATATCCAATCCATAACTGATTAGAAGAAAATGGTTCCTAAAGAGCATGTTAGAATAGAAAAATGTATTGGCCAAGTGATTGGACACACAATGAATTTGTCCTCAGTGCATAAGCTCTCAGTGTACATACAATCAACAAAGTAATCTAATCATGTTACATAATATAATAATCAGTAATCATAGTAATATAAACATGTAATATAATCATATCAAATGATGACATATAAAGTTCTATGATCAGAGTAAAATGTAGGATCATGTTTTAATGTATATTGGTAGATTATTTATTAATCAGTGAACTAGGAAGGTTTACAGGTTAAAAAAAATACAAAAACCCATATAAAAATAAACAAAGTTAAAAAGATGGGAAGAATGTTCTGAAGCCACCAACCACCATAGGATTCCCTCCAGGGGTGGGATTCTACCAGATCACATCTATTCACTAGAACTGGTTGTTAACATTCTAAGCAGTTCGGAGAACCAGTTGTTAGAAGAAATTACTGGCCTAATCCTGTAAGGAAGGCAGGAAGGAAACATTCTGGTGTTGCTTACAGAAAATGCCTCTCCGTTAATCCTTATTACATTCTTGACAGGACTAGACTTCCTGTCTCAGGAACGTCTCTGGAGTTTTTTCCCCCTCCTTTGCTGGTACTTTGCTTGTGTGGAGTGACCATTCAAAGTTACAATGGCACTGAAAAAAGTGACTTATGACCATTTTTTACACTTACGACTGTTGTAGCATCCCCACAGTCAGGAGAGGCCAAGCGAGGAGATGCGTGCCTCGATGTGAGTGATATTGAGTTGGCCATACCCAGCCAATAACATGACCACCAAGCCATGTCCACCCAGTCACATGACCAGCAAGCCACACCCACCACCTAAACCATGCCTACCACCTAAGCCACGCCCACAGAACCAGTTGTTAAAAATTTGAATCCCACCCCTGATTGCCTCCCATTCTAGGATCTTCATGCTAGTTGGCAGAGCCAGGTCTTAGCACACTTCTGGAAAGCCAACAGAGTGGGTGCCAACTTCACCTCAGGGGGAAAATGTTCAGTAGGGCAAAGATAGAGAAGCCTCTTTTTTTAACCCTGCCTGTCAACATTCTTTAATCAATGGGATCCACAACATGCTCATTCTGTCTGACCAGGAGGGACAGGTTGATGTAACTGGGATAAATGGTTACTAGATTCAGATATTGTTATCAAGCAATGCCTCGGCAGCAGTTTCAGTCCATTTCCTAAAAGCTTTTTGACTACAGTGGAGAGCATACAGCTTGGGCATAAAAGCTTGTCAGCAGGATAAAATGTTATACTTGCCTCTTTCATTGTATTTAGCACCATACCTTTAGATTCCTGTTAATGGATCCTTAGACCATTCTGGGTGCATTGAGTTTAAACCACTTACGGATAGCCAGAATGAGAACTGAGCATTGTTTTCAGTGACAAAATATTTATAAGAAAAAAGTTTAGCAGTAAGTTTTGCATACCAATCAAATGTCTTTAACTTCTACCAAGTGAAGTCAAATGCCATCTAACTGATAACAGTTCATTTAAAAAAATTTTTTTTTACAAAATACTTCTGTTTATTAAAACAATCCCAAAGTGGTGCCAATTTAATAAAAACAATTTACAATAAATTAAAAACAATTAATGGTTCTGTCAAATGCAGTTTAAATTCATTATTTATTTGTAACTTCCAACAAGGATTAATCTAGTACCTGACCTTAGAAACAAACCTCTCTTGTCTGAGGTAAGAAAGTAATATGATCTTCATGATCATTATTTATGTCCCATTTATGAAGTGATTGTGCTCAGTTCCATGGTCTTTAAAATTTGTTCTTGTAGCACTTTATTCACAGTTCATGATTGTTTTTATACTGGAATAAATACTTCATTTCTCATTTTAAAATGGAAGACAAGTTTGTGTTAGTTTATGTTGTGATGTATTGTTCATATAAATGCAATAATCTCAATAAAGTTACAATTTTTTAATACAAAGAAATCTTGTCATGCTTAATATCTTCACCCAATAGTTTATCTGAATAGTTTTAATAATGTATACTTTTCTCTCAAAAGCTATATGAATAGCTATGTGCATGGCCAATTTTACTACTTCAATCTTAATCGGCACATGATATTTAAAGGAAAATAAAACAAATTTCTATTTAGATTCCATCTTTCTTCCAACTACTCATGATGGTGTACATAATACTCATCCTGTAAGTTTTTTCCACAAGAAGAATTCCCTAACATTGGGCTGAAAGCAAAAGACCAGTCTTAAGATTACAGTATTCATGGGTAGGGGTACACTTGACCTTGGAACTTCCAGCCTAGCACCTTAACAACTGCACACCACTGGCTCTTGTTTCAAACTGTACCCAAAAACATAAATCAAGCAGTATCCCTCATAGGCAGCCCCATTAAATACTTTGCTCATGGTTTGCTCAGTTATCCAAGAGAGCATGCAGCTATAAAAACAGTCACAGCATCTGGCTGTTACTGATAGTCCTATGACTTCCCAAACCTTTAAGTCCATTTCATTGGGAAAACAGATCTCTATCCAGAATAGGCTTGTTATTAATTGTTAGATCAATTCATTTGTCAGTTATAGAAAACTTTTTAAAATGTAGGCATAGTTTCATTATTGACACAGAGAATCCATGAATCACTTATTAATCCATTAATCAGCTTGAGGGTTTGATCTGGTAGAACCCACGAAGAGTCCTTTTGGCCGTGGCACCTACAATCTGCAATATCATCTGTCTTGAAATTAGGCTTGCCCTGACTTTGCTGATGTTTTCCATGATAGTAAAAAAAAACCTTGCTATCAAGCCTAGGGCGCTGACAGTCTGGGTGAGCTCATCTTATGGCAGATTTGAATATGGGTCCTTGTGAATATTCTTGGCAGCTATTCTATGCTATAGATGGTTTTTAAAAAAAAAACTGTGGTTCTTTTATCCTGTTTTTTATTTTACTTTTAATGGTTAACCTTCCAAAGCCATGTATATGAGATGGGTGGCCATATAAATTTATTAAATAAATAGATAATGAATATTGACCATGATAGGGATCTTACTTATATCATCAGGCTACACTAAATGAAAGGAATCCAAGCTACAATAATAGCAAGAGGCTATAGCAATCCCACCGGATATATCTACAGATTATGTACAATCTGTAGTTGTTGGCTGTGCCTATAGTGTAGAAAACAGCAGGTGTCAAACATTTTAATGTGCTGGTTCCATTTATTGCTTTGGGTAGCAACTTGGAAATGTGAACTGCCATCACTTATTTCCAGGGGTGCCCCATCTGTTCTCTAACCCATAATCACAGGGTGTGTGAGAGAAAGGGCTCTCACCACCTGTGCTGCCTTGACATGTGTTGCTAAGGTGGTGTCAGATCTGCTCTAGAAGCATGGCTTGTAGAATATCAGGTTATAGTCATTGGCTCATTCACCAGAACCTGGACATCATTCACACAAAAAATAAAAATCTACATTTTGTTATGTAGCTGCTCATTTCTCATTTGAGAACACATTTTAACTCAGATGCATTTTATAGTACCCACACATTCATTCACAGTAAGTGTGAAAATTTAGTGCAAAATGTAACACCTCTTCTCCATTTTAATCTGAATAAATGGCAATGTTTGATTGCTCGATTCTAATCATGGGAGGTATCCTGCCAAGTCTCAGATATGCTTTTTAAGAAATACATGCCCTCTTAATATACTCTAAGCATTAATGTTTAAATAACAAAAACATGGATGTTGAGCCCATCTTCTCTCTTATATTTCTTATTTATAGTTCCTATTACAGCAATGCTCCTGTTTCTTTCTAAAATGTATGCATTCACCTTAAATCCTTATTTCAGTGTTTTGTCTTTAACTCCCAGGGAGTCAGTTCTTCTCAAGCTTGCCATGCTTTGACCAAACAGCTTAGTTATTGTCATGGGAGCTGCATCAGTTAAGAACGTCTAAACATCAAGAATAATAACCTCAGTTTGGAAGCTTCTAACATTGTGGAATAAAAGGCATTCAGTAATTTGTTCTGGAATTTGCCTACAAGGAAAGAGGACAAAGCACATGTGCCTAGAATCTACCAACATATATTGTTGATGGGAGATAAAAATTATTCAGCTTGCATCTCCTTTTTGAGGGTGGAGGCCTCGAGAACTATGTTGATGGCAAAAAGTCCTTGCCATTTTGTTGGCAAGATTTTAGAAGTGATTGACCCATGCCTTCTTCCTAGGTCTGAGTAAGAATTACTGGACCAAGATTATGCAGCTTAGATTGATGCCTAAGGCCAGAGTAGAATTTATGGTCTCCTGGTTTCTAATTTCATGATACCATGACTATTATCTGCATGGTATCTGATTTATTTATTTATTTATTTATTTATTTATTTATTTATTTATTTATTTTAATTGCTCTTATATGCTGCCCTATCTCCTGAAGGACTCAGGGCGGCTCACATAAAAACACCCAATACAAAAGTTAAAAGAATTAAAAACAAATTAAACTAATTAGAACAAATAAATATTTAAAACCCAACCCACAAAACATTTAAAACAAAAAGCCCCCCCCCTCAGTCCAGGCCGGTTTGTTCGAATAACCAAGTCTTTAGGCCACAGTGAAAGGAGCGGAGGTCAGGGGCCAATCGTAGCTCCAGGGGAAGCTGTTTCCACAAAGTGGGCACCCCCACAGAGAAGGCCCTCCCCCTAGGGACCACCAGCTGACATTGTTTGGCCGACAGTACCCCAAGGAGGCCCTGTCTGTGAGCGCGCACCAGACGATTGGTGTTCAATGCTGGCAGGAGACGTTCCTGCAAGTACTCCAGCCCTAAGCCATGTAGGGCTTTATAGTAAGTACCAGCACCTTGAATCTCACATGGAGGGCAGCTGGCAACCAATGCAACTCGCGTAGGAGGGTGTAACATGAGAGTATTGGGATACCCCCATCACAACCTGCATGGCCACATTCTGCACCAGCTGAAGCCTCCATGTGGTCCTGATGATACCATGATACAAAAAAATGCATTTTCCAATTCAGTTTGCAAGTGAGAACAGATCTCTGACTAAGGCAGTTGTACCTGGACTGCAAACTCTGCATAATCCTTTAGATGGTAGCAAAGAGTTGGAATATTACGTATCTCCTACTCCCATTTAATGGCCATCTGGATTTTTTCCACCCAAGATATGGGAGCTCTAAAACTGGCAAAATTGGCAAAATGAGTTTCAAAATGAAGTATAAAACTCAAAAGTTCCATAGAAAAGTAAGATTAAAATGTCTTCCAAAGGGTAGCCCTAAATGCATGTATTGGTAAATTTGCATACAAAAATCTACACAGATTTTTATCTTGGATTACTTAGTTTGAAAAAGTCAGAAACTGGTACAGAAAGTGATCGAACCAAATTTAATACTGAACAATGGAAACCCAAACAAAATCAAAATAAGTAGTTCCATCCATTCTTAATAGCGGGTAAATTTAATAAATTTAATAAATGTGAAAATGAGTAAAGAATACAGAATAGATAATCAAGTAACTTCACTCCCAAATTGCCATCCATCAGCTGCAGACCATCACTGTCCCCAAAGGAGGAGTAGATAACTACAAATGAAACTGAGCTGCAAATTAGGAAAGTTCAAAGAAAAAAAAGTTACTTAGAGTCAATTAAACCTTGATAGAAAAGAAGGGAAAAAGGGAAAACAAGAACACAGCACTAGTATAGATTAAAGCTGCTGAATGGAACAAGAAAGGCTTTTTCCAATAATCACTGAGAGAAGTTTCATCAGATTTAAACGAGACCTGCTCGAGTTTGTGAAATATCTGCACTTTATATTTATAAAAGGCATAAGCGCAAAAAATAAAAGCCTTCATGATTTAGCTGATAGTAATATAGCAGGGGCAGCCATGTTTTAAAAGAAATCAATATTGATCTTCAGCATTGAAAAATGATTAGGAAAAATGTTTTTCTATAATAACCATATCGTACCATGCTAATCTTGAAAATAACTGCAAACATTTACTGTCTTGGATCTATCTATCTATCTATCTATCTATCTATCTATCTATCTATCTGAATTACACAAACTTAATTGTTATGTTTGTAGCTGTGGAATTGAAAGGATACAATAGCACCCTTTTAACTCATTCTTAAACCAGGCCATATTATTTTGAAGGTTTTGTTTTAGTATTTTAAGTAGGAAAATGGGTACCTTAACATTCTGATTTTATTCTATTAGAATAGGTTGTAAATACTATATATACATATAAATATACATACACTTCACTCCTTTATCTCACCCTCAAGTTAGATTGTCTATAAATTACTAAATAGCAATAGCACTTAGACTTATATACCACTTTATAGTGCTTTACAGCCCACTCTAAGCGGTTTACAGAGTCAGACTATTGCCCCCAACAGTTTCGTTCCTCATTTTACCCACTTCAGATGGATGGAAAGCCGAGTAAACATTGAGCCTGTTGAGATTCAATCTGCCAGATTGCAGGCAGCCGGCTGTCAGCAGAAGTAGCCTGCAGCACTGCACTCTAACCACTGCACCACCAAGTGCGACTAGACAGATGCTAGATGTCTATCAGGTATACCTAAAACTAATTAATTGATGGGAATACATGAAGAAAAGGATACCTCACAAAAACCAATTGAATATGACAACAAATTTGGTGAGTGTCCATATGACTAACACTTCTCTGCCTAAAATGCACGTAGGTATCTCATCCTACATCAATTTCTTAACTCACTTCAAGAGCTGAGAATGCCAAGTGTTTGGTCATTGCACAGATAAACAAGGGAGTTTCCAAATATAATCTCTATTGATCTTTGCATCCTTTGCCATATCTGAATACGATCTTCTTATATTATTAATATTCATTAGTATTACTACAACCGTTTTTCCACCACTCCCCACAGTCAGGAGTGGTGAATCCCATATATAGGAAAAACATTCATCCTTTCTTCCAGTTCTCTCTTGCATTCTTTCTTGCAAGTTCTCTCTTGCATTCTTTGCTGGCCAAAGTCTGCTGTGCAACTTTCCCTTTGCAGATGCCTAGTTTGAATGCAACAATGCAAAGGGTGATTTCTAACAGTCTCCAATTGAAAGGGGGCTTTTCAGGTAACTGCTGCTGGTTGCTGATGTATCTTTCCCTCTCTACTTTTGTCCCTCACCCCTTATTCTTCTTTGGCTGCTGTTCCAGAAGGTCAAGATCCATCCAGCTGCTCCTTTCATGAGATCTGGATGGAAATCCACCCCAATAACCAGCAGCAATGTATAGGATTCCTTCTTGCTGTTTTCTCCATGGGACTATGCTCTAGAGTCAGGTTCCTGTACCTTTGCATGCTCCATGAAAAATAGCTAGGCAACAAGTGAAGGTATACCTATCAAGGAATTGAGGCCATTGGGAACAATGAATCTGGTATCTTATTGTTTGTCAAGCCACAGAAGTTCTTCTGGAGAGACTAATTGGCAAACTTGCACACATGCCTATCAATTTCAGGTTCTCCATCATATTGCATTCAGTAAAAGCTCATTTTGCCACTTGTATTGTTTTTTATTGCTAGATTCGGCTACATAGGGATTAATGTGACACATCCTAGCAGGGCCTGGAGTAAGCTGGCCCTCAAATGAGATTGTGAGGCAGGAGAGTTTCCTCAACTATCTCCCTGGCCTGTGGATGAGGATGTACAAAGAGGACAAGTTTTAGTGTCATGAGAGAGAGGCAATCTTGTGGAAGGGATGCTGAGATAATTAGGACATAGATAACATGAATGCATGGAGTGTTGCAGTGTTTCTTAGCTTTAAATGCGTTACTTCCTATATGAAGACATGAAGGAATTCCACTGAGCTAAAGTTATTTCTGCTGATACTTCATGCTCATAGAATCAGTGACTTGGCTCAGCATGAAATAAGCATCTACCCTGGTTTCAAAAATCCATTTTCAATTTTGGGGTTTGTGTGTATGTGTAACATATATGTACAGAGGGAGAGAAAGAGATTTAGGGAAGAGCCTGAGACAATGATGAGATATAATATAGTCACAGATATTATCTGTACTACAAATGATACTTTTTTCTGAGAGATAATTTGTTAACATTGGTAAGAGATCAATTCCCACTTCTATAAACTATAAAAGCTACCAAAACAATGTGTTCCTTGAATTTCAAACTATATCAAAATATGAATAAAAGTAGAAAACACAAGTCAGCAAAATATTTTGAGTCGTTGAAAATAAATAGCTAACTACTAATAATGCATCACAAGAGCCAGTTTGGTGGAATGGTTAAGGCATCATGTTTGAAACCAGGGGACTGTTAATTCTAGTCCTGCCTTTGGCAAAAAGCCGGCTGGTTGATCTTGGGCCAATCACACTTACTCAGCCCTAGAAAAGAGTCAATGGTAAGCTATTTCTGCAAAACCTTGCCAAGAATATGGCAGGGATTTGTCTAGGCAGTTTGAGATTTGGACACTAATGAATAGAATGAAAAAAAATGCCCTGATCATCTATTTGCCTTTTTATTACAAAGATCCCTGGTGAATACCTGGATACTTGGAAAAACTGGGTAATCGATGAAGCATTCCAGAAGAGGACATATTATTCCAATATTGTAAAAAAAAATGCATGGAGACTTGGATTACCTTCTTGACTTGAAGAAGATTTCACCTTTCTTTCTTAAAGTTGGATTCAAAATGTAATCGTTCACACTGAAGAATGCATTAGGGAAATTTCATTATTAGGGTAATTTAAAAAAAACTCAGAATCTGTTTTAACAACTATATAAGTTGCCTACAGAAATTATGAATGTTAAGGAAAGTTGTAACTTTTACTGCAGCTTTTTCACCATTTTAAAGGTTATGTATGTGAAAAAATCTATAGATTAAATTGATATTGATCTACATATTCATATAATGAATTCAACTTCATAGCTTCTAAAATGTTTCTTTTCATCTTCATCCTTTCTGATTTCCAAGTGATGAATTATATATAGCCAAAGAATGCAATGAGGCACTTTGCTACAAGCTGAGTCCCCAAGCTGAATGCAAACTTTTAATCGTAATTAGAAACACATGCAATCAAAAATAGAAGAAAATATTTAATTACATTGAAATTGCTCTCTGCTCATTATCTTAGGAAGCTACTATTCCATCTATGGACAAGATATATGTGAATAGTAGCAGTGCTCAATTATTATTAAACAGAAAAGCAAGACTTTGGGGAAAGGATATGTTCTCCATGGTGTCACTGCCTCTCACTTTAAAGAAATATTTATATATTTAGTTTTCTAAACCACTGCAGTTATGTGATATACAGCAATATACAAAAGAAATGAACAATATATAATCATGAAACATTAATAATATACAACAAATGTAAAAATTAAGAACAACTAATGCATCAATATAAACATATTCCACTGGCTTAACTTCTGGAATAGTAATTCAGCAATAATAACATCAAGGCTAATGGAGCTTCTTTTGATGAGGTTGTTCATAGGCAAGATATATTTACTTCACAACCTATACATTTCAGGAACTTATCACCTTTTTTCTATATTTAGGACTGCCCTTGCATACCATCCGGGGGCTTCAGCTGGTGCAGAATGCGGCCGCGTGGGTTGTGATGGGAGCCTCCCGGTACTCCCATGTTACACCCCTCCTGCGTGACCTGCATTGGCTACTGGTTGCCCTCTGAATGAGATTCAAGGTTTTGGTATTGACATTCAAAGTCCTATGAGACATGGGTCCGGGCTATTTATGGGAGCGTCTCCTGCCGGCATTGAATGCCAACCGCCCTGTACAAGCACACAGGCAGGGACTCCTCAGGGTGCCATCTGCGACTCAGTGTCATTTGGCAGTATCCCGGGAGAGGGCCTACTCTGTAGCAGCTCCCACTTTATGGAACCAACTACCCCTGGGGCTCCGTTTGGCCCCCAACTTCCGCACCTTCCGCCATGATTTAAAAACCTAGTTGTTTGAACAGACTGGGCTGTGCTGACTTCTCGGGGGGGGGGGTTGGTTTTTATATTTTAAATTAGTAATGGGTTTTTACTCGAATTTGGCTTGTTTAATTTAATCTTATTTTAGTTAAGTAACTTATTATGTTGTTTTTAGTTGTGAGCTGCCCCGAGTCCTTTTTGGAGAGGGGGCCGCATACAAGTCAAATAAATAAATAAATAAATAAATAAATAAATAAATAAATAAATAAATAAATAAATAAATAAATAAATAAAACAATCAATCAATCTTCACTGAACAGAAAAGGCCATACATTGGGGAAAATAATTCCAGGGAATTTACACTTGTCTTTGATAACACTTAGAATGTCTTCTCCAACTCTTTTGTTGCATAACAAAAGAAAAATGGATCTCCATGCCTGCTGAGTGTAATAATTGTTCATTCTGATCTTAAATATATTATGTGGAAGTGATTTATATTTGTTAAGCAATACCCATTGCCATATTAGTGTGCTAGAGGAGGATTTCACAATTTTTTGTCTATTCTGTTTTAGCACGTTGGGTCCTTGTTCTACCTGCAATTTGTGACATTGTTCTAAAAAAATTGCTGCATGTTGGAAAATATTTTCAAATTAGTGAGCATGAACATGAGACTCTTATCTTCTGGTTGAATTTGAAACATGTTTCAAATGTTATTAAGGAATAGAGTATTACAACAAGAGTCCAATAACGAATGGAATAATAATAGTTTGTATGATAATATCTCTTACAAAAATGTGCAAAATGCCTCTGTTTCTTGTGTTGATTTTACATTAAATGGAATGGGGTGGGTATACAGCTTAATATGTAATTATGTCCAAATTAATTGGTTTTCATTTAATTCCTTCCACTACTTCTCAAACAGTATGGTGTTCCAAATCAAACTGTGTCCTTGTTTTAGATAAAATTGAAGATGAATTGGAAATGACAACAGTATGTCATCGACCGGAAGGATTAGAACAACTTGAGGCAAACCAATTTCACAAAGAAGGAACTCCAAGTACTTTACAGAGGATTCAAAAATGTAAGATGGTAAAATATACTTATTATGAACTGACCAGTAAATCAAAACAAGAAAGAGAGTTTTTCTGAAGTCCTTCTTTAGATCTAAAATCAGACAGATAAAAGGCTATTATGCCTACTTGTTAATGTCATAACGACAGATTTAAAAGGAAGCCAGGCTAAAAACATGCAGCTTACCTGTTAAATATAGCCTGTGATGTAATTTTCTAATGTACAAAATGGATGATTTAATAGCTCTGCAACCTGGCAGTTTCAGCCAAGCTCTTTATTGTGTCTTCATTGTGTCAAATTAGATTTGGGATAGTACATTTTTACTTTGGGATATCTTGGAAATATTTTGTGTTTCACAATTGTGGTCATATCCCACTCAGGTCATATCTTTTTTTAAAAAAATCCAAGCATTCAAAATTAATTGCCGAGGAGCTAAACATATCTGTACAAATTGTTTGACAATAACAGAATGAATAACCTAACAAAATAAGTATTTGTAACCTCCAATTTTCACTGAAGTTCTCTTTTCCTTCCATAGTGTTTTAAAGCAACTTTTTTTTCATGGGGGGGATAATATGACTACTTCAAAGATAAAATGTTAAATTTCCTTCCTTCTTTCCTTCCTCCCTCCCTCCCTCCCTCCCTTACTTCGCCAAATCCAACTTACCATTATTAATTAATGTGACTCTTTAATACACAGCTTGAACAGTGAGCTGTCACTCTCCAGTGATAATTAACTGTTCAAGCTGCCTCACACTAATTAATAATTTGATTCTACCACCATTTTTCAAAATTTATTCAGAAGTTACAATTGTATTGTTTTCATAGTATATATTATTAAATGTAATGGATTCAGAGGGAAAGAGCCAGATTTAGGAAGAAAAAATTCAGAGGGAAAGAGCCAGATTTAGGAAGAAAAAATGTATATATATATATATATATTATATATATGTAGGTCTTGGTGTATTCGGTCTTGTCCGTGTAAGATTGAGAATACCTTGGCAACGTTTCGACGAAATCTCATCCGTCATCTTCAGGCTGGTGTCTTCAGCTTCGTTCTCCTGGGAGAAGTGTGTGATCGTGGCTGTTTTTCCCTTTTAAACTCTAGAGTTGGCTGTGTTGTTACTTCTTGATTGGTTTGTGGAGTTGATGTATGCAGATTGGATGGCTTTTTCCTGAGACCCTGTGTGGCTGAGGTGCTGGCTGTGTGTCTCTCAGCCTTTTGTGTTGTAACGACCTGGGTAATGGGCTGTGTGATGACCTTCTGAGTTCTATTGTTGTGACATCCTGGGTGTGGTGCTGTAATCTCCTGGGTCGTTGTCTGTGTTGCAACCTCCTGATGTTTTGTGTTGTGATCTCCTGAGTTCTGTGATGTAGTATCCTGGGTGGAAGGCTGTGATGTGACATTCTGGGCCTTGGTTTGGCTCCGAGGTATTCTCAATCTTACACGGGACAAGACCCAAATACACCAAGACCTACATACCTTTACCCGTGAAAATCTACGAATATATATATATATATATATATATATATATATATATATATATATATGTTGTAATTTATCTTCATCTAAAATTCTACAGTTTAAAGGGAGTTATAAGTATACACAGTGTGCAGGACTGTTGAGGTTGCAAAGAAACATGACTATCAGATCAAATTTCTACTTCAGCAATCATTCATTGAAATATAAATTTCATAAACAGTAAAATATCTCATAAAATTAGTTTTTATTGATAAAATATGTGTAGTAATAAAGTCTTTGCTTCATTACTCATCCTGATCCCAATATTTCTAAAGGGGATGTATTTTGCTTTCAATCAATTTGCCAAAGCTTTTCAAGGTTGGGATAGATCCAAATCTTGGTGTATGGCAAACCAATTACATACCTATACAATTCAACATCTTCAAACAGAAATTGGCTAGGAGATTGTTTTATTTGCTGGAGCAGAATTTGACAACTTGAATGAATATCTGTATGTATTAGATAGATTATTATTGAATCTATTTATTGTCTTTAAGAAATCAGCAGAGTTCATGTAACAAAAATGTAAAACCTGGAGTGCCCTTGGTCAGCTGGATTAAGGCCAACTGATGCCCTAAGCACAGCACAGTGGTATCCCCAATCCTTCCATTTCTTAAATGACAAGACATTAAGATGCATTAGGTGCTGAAAAGTAAAGTTGAGTGTGTTAGTGAAAGAGTTAAGGACATGATAGCTAAGGGGGAAAATTCTGAGGTGCCCCTCACCTTCTCTTCGTTTTAATGATGTTTACATGGCATCAATTCATTGCTGACTCCCAGCAACCCCATGAATAGTTTTTCTCCATGATGGTCTGTCCCTAACCAGGTCCTTCAGCTCTTCCAGTGGTGTACTCATTGCCACTTTCACTGAATTCATCCACCTTATTGTTGGACATCCTCTCTCTTTCCTTCCATCTTTTCCAGCATTTACAGTCTTCTCCAGAGAGCTAGATCTTTACATAATGTGTGAGAAATAAGATAGTTTGAGCCTCAAATGAGAATACTAGATTGATTGGTTTGCCAATATATATGATTGTGAGGAAAACCCTAACGAAAAGCAAAACCAAGGTATTTGAGAAATAGAAACAACAAAATATACTTTAGTATAAATACTTATAGTGAGTCATGGGATTTCCTACTGGCAGACTGCAAGAGAGGACCCTGATGAAGTCCACTCCTCATGTTATATATATTGGCAACAACATTTAAACAGATAGGTAACAGAAAGATGAAGGGTGGTAGTATAGTCATATAGTCAGCCAGTGCCATTTCCTCTGGAGTACTTTGACAAGCTATTTGATTGGCCTTACTGCTACCTTTTCATACCTTTCTGATGGTATCAACATATACCATAATGATTGGTGTCTGTTTGCTTTCTGCTGACCATTTCCACCCCAGCGTCACAGCACCAGCATTTAAGTGATGCATTTATTTATACCAAAAGCCATGATACATTTTTATACACTTACTATAATGTAATGTAATGTCCATACTGCTGCATTATTTTGAGTAAAGGTTAATCCAAGACTTCCCTTGGCAGCTTAGGCTGGAGGCAGATATTTAGCTATAGATACAATATATAATATACAATATATAAGAGGCAAACATCTAGCTATAGATACAATCCAAGTGCCTCCTGTTAGCTAGAGGAAGGCAGTGTTAATCTTCAAGAACAGTTCTAGCAAGCACTAGGTGGAGCACAATTGCAAATTAAGTCTCAAATATGCAAACCTGGGCTGTCCTGGAATGTTGGAAGCTGTGTTGGGTGTGTTCCTGTAAGTATTACAGAAAGTGGGAATCCTGTCTGGTAAAAGTGATGAAGCAAGTTTTATTTCTGCTGGCAATGGTAAGGAGACTTGTTCAGGGAATACCTGATAGTGTCAGGGAAAATCTGATCTAGCTAACTACATTTTATTAGGAGGATAATAAAAAGCATGGACTCTATGCATGTGCAGCTAGGACAAAAAGGCAGATACAAGTAAACTCAAATGAGCACTCTCTCAGATAAAGAGCAGGCAGAATGGTATACAAAGAGGTGACACGGAGTGTAATGTTAAATCTTGATTTCTAATGTAATGAAGTCAAGATAAAATCTAACAAAAAATAAATAAATCTACTGTCTCCTTGTGCTCAGTATGTTATGAGGTACTAATAAGACAGTACGTTGGTATATTTTAACTTCCAAAAGTTTCACTGCTAGTTTGCTTTTAAAGGAGACCTTCCAGAAACTCTGAGCATAGCTGACATAATCATTTCTGATTCCAGTATCAGGGTGTTATGAATTACCCTGGCTATGCCCAATTTTTCTTTATACAATGGAACATTTTTCTATGTCTCCACATGGATTAGGAAGGCAAGACTCTAATTCAAGGTCTGAGTCTTAAGGGCCAAGAATACTGAGGACTTATATCAATGCATAACATCGTTGTCAGTGTTCAGAATGCTTGGCTTTTTCATCCTAGTCAAAGGCTCACTCTTCCTTGCACTGAAATGCAGAAGATCTTGATATGTAGGTTACTTATCAAAATGTGTTTATAAAAAAGTTGATTGTATGACAGTATAAAGTTGCATAGTATAAGAATGCACTAGTTTTTTTTTAAATGATAGTTTGGGGAAAAACTCAAGTAAACTTAAGCTAGCTTCTGGATATGTAAGAAAAAAGGGCTAAAAAATAACTTGTTATTTTCCCATAAAATTTCATATCCTAGCTGTGAAAATTCTCAGTTTATGGAATTGTAGATGAGCATCGAAATACCCCAATTATCCCTGATATGCACACATTTCTAGTTATGTAGTTTAAAGGATTGTGCATAATTAACCAAACAGAACATTCATCAAAATTCTTAATGAACTAATTTTGTCATACTTATGTTGCTCCAACAGAAATTGCATTAAGAGGCATACCTGCTTGAGTTCCCAAGGAATGTGTCTGAAAATTTAGCTGTATTAAGTTATTCTCTTTACTGCTAATGAGATCTCTTGAGCATTCTTGACTCTTGTGAAACAAAACTGTGACCATTTAAATATAAATGAATTGGAACTAGTAGGCGCATTTGAAAGAAGTCCAAAGATTGAAAATTAAAAGTACATGTTCATTTTGACCCTCAGAAGGGTTTATTCAAATCTTGCCAAAAAAATTATCCAAACTTCCAAAAAGATTTTTTGTATGTGTGTGTGTATGTATATGTATATGTGTATATACATATACAGTTGTGCTCATAAGTTTACATACCCTGGCAGAATTTATGATTTCTTGGCCATTTTTCAGAGAATATGAATGATAACAGAAAAACTTTTCTTTCACTCATGGTTAGTGGTTGGCTGAAGCCATTTATTATCAATCAACTGTGTTTACTCTTTTAAATCATAATGACAACAGAATTACCCAAATGATCCTGATCAAAATTTACATACCCTGGTGATTTTGCCTGATAACATGCATACAGGTTGGCACAAAGAGGTTTGAATGGCTATTAAAGGTAACCATCCTCACCTGTGATCTGTTTGCTTGTAATTAGTGTGTATAAAAGGTCAATGAGTTCCTGGACTCCTGACAGACGCTTGCATCTTTCATCCAGTGCTGCACTGACCTTTCTGGCTTCTGAGTCATGGGGAAAGCAAAAGAATTGTCAAAGGATCTGTGGGAAAAGGTAGTTGTGTATAAAACAGGAAAGGGATATAAAAAGATATCCAAGGAATTGAGAATTCCAATCAGCAGCGTTCAAATACTAATCAAGGAGTGGAAAATGAGGGGTTCTGTTGAAACCAAACCACGGTCAGGTAGACCAACTAAAATTTCAGCCACAACTGCCAGGGAAATTGTTCAGGATGCAAAGAAAAACCCAAAAATAACTTCAGGTGAAATACAGGACTCTCTGAAAACATGTGGTGTGGCTGTTTCAAGATGCACAATAAGGAGGCACTGGAAGAAAGATGGGCTGCATGGTCGAGTCGCCAGAAAAAAGCCATTACTACGCAAATGCCACGAAGGAGCCCACTTACAATACACCAAACAGCACAGAGACAAGCCTCAAACCTTCTGGCAGAAAGTCATTTGGAGTGATGAGACCAAAATTGAGCTTTTTGGCCACAACCATAAATGCTACATTTGGAGAGGAGTCAACAAGGCCTATGATGAAAAATACACCATTCCTACTATGAAACATGGAGGTGTTAGGGTTAGGGTTTTGGAGGATGTGTGAGCTACAAAGGCACAGGAAATTTGGTCAGAATTGATGGCACGATGAATGCAGTACGTTATCAAAAGATACTGGAGAAAAATTTGCATTCATCAGCCTGGAAACTGCGCATGGGATGTACTTGGACATTCCAACATAACAATGATCCTAAACACAAGGCCAAGTCGAGCTATCATTGGCTACAGCAGACTAAAGTGAAGATTCTGGAGTGGCCATCTCATTCTCATGACCTCAATATCATTGAGCCACTCTGGGGAGATCACAAACGTGCAGTTCATGAAAGACAGCCCAAGAATTTTACAGGAACTGGAGGCCTTTTGCCAGGAAGAATGGGCAGCTTTACCATCTGAGAAGATAAAGAGCCTCATCCACACATACCACAAAAGACTTCAAGCTGTCATTGATGTTAAAGGGGGCAATACATTGTATTAAGAACTGGGGCATGTAAACTTTTGATCATTTGGGTAGTTTCTGTTGTCATTATGATTTAAAAAGAATAAACACAGTTGATGGCTTCAGCCAAGTATTAACCATGAGTGAAAGAAAAGTTTTTGTGTTATCATTCATATTCTCTGAAAAATGGCCAAGAAATCATAAATTTTGCCAGGGTATGTAAATTTATGAACACAACTGTATGTTACCCTTCAGGCCAAGAATGATAACACCCTGAAAAGTCATAGCTTGAGGATAACATTTGGCAATTATAGCTATTCTCTCTTCCCTAAAGAATGAAAACTACACATTACCAAAAGGGCACAATTGGTTTTGTAATATTTATTAGAATAACATAACATGATTATAAATCTAAGGTGTGTCAAATTTTTCAACTTTCAATTTTGAAATATTAGGTGTGCTCAAAAGTTGTGACATGCCTTGGAGATTGTAAAGATATTTTGGTTACTTAATATAATTTAGATGTGCTTGGTAAGTAACTACATAAACATCAAAACTTTTAACATTTTATTTGTTTCATGTGACACCATCTCATCTATATATCTGTTTAGTCTGGTTTTTTTAGATGCTGACTGTAGATGGACTGCTTAAATGTCCTCAGTTTCCTATTTTAAATAGTTCTTTACCTGTAAATCAGAATTGAATGGGGCAGTCCTTGAAAGTGATAATAGTAATGCATAAGGTAAAATGTAATATTTAATAAGTTCAAACACATAACAATAGTAATAGCACTTAGATTTATATACCACTTCATAATGCTTTGCAGATCTCTCTAAGCAGTTTACAGAGTCAGAACATTGCCCCCAACAATCTGGGTCTTCATTTTACCAACCTTGGAAGGATGTTCCAAGGGAGGAACCTTCTCCGTTCCTCCCTGCGGGCCCTAGGATGAAGAGGGGATGGGCCTAGATCTTCCTCCGAATTCCCTCTGCCCTGCTCTGCCCAGCCGGACTTTGCTCTTTCCCAGTTTCTTCCATAGCCAATGGAGCCGCACTCCCACTCCCTCTCAGTGGGAGCTTGGCCTCCCCCTCTGAATCAGATTCCGACAGGGGCATGACAACATGTACTCCTCCATGATTTCTGATCTATAAATACAAAAAATAAATCTCTATTTTATAACTTGCTTCTTAATGTCCCAAGTCCTTTTTTATAAATGATGGCCAGCTGGGTCATTTTTAATAGTAAATTTTATTATAAATATATATATATATATTTTTCGTAGAGTATGTAGGTCTTGGTGTATTGGTCTTGTCCGGTATGATTGAGTACCTTGGCAGCGTTTGACGAATCCATCCGTCATCTTCAGGCTGTGTCTTCAGCTTCGTTCTCCTGGGAGAACGGCTGAAACCTATTCTAAGAACGTGCAAGGTTTATCTCAATCATACACGGACAAGACCAATACACCAAGACTATATATATATATATATATATATATATATATATATATATATATATATTTGTGTGTGTGTGTGTGTGTGTGTATAACTGGGAGCCAAACCAAGGCCCAGAATGCCACATCACAGCCTTCCACCCAGGATACTACATCACAGAACTCAGGAGATCACAACACAAAACATCAGGAGGTTGCAGCACAGACAACGACCCAGGAGATTACAGCACCACACCCAGGACGCCACAACAATAGAACTCAGAAGGTCATCACACAGCCCATTACCCAGGTCGTTACAACACAAAAGGCTGAGAGACACACAGCCAGCACCTCAGCCACACAGGGTCTCAGGAAAAAGCCATCCAATCTGCATACATCAACTCCACAAACCAATCAAGAAGTAACAACACAGCCAACTCTAGAGTTTAAAAGGGAAAAACAGCCACGATCACACACTTCTCCCAGGAGAACGAAGCTGAAGACACCAGCCTGAAGATGACGGATGAGATTTCGTCGAAACTTTGCCAAGGTATTCTCAATCTTACACGGACAAGACCGAATACACCAAGACCTACATATATATATATATATATATATATATATATATATATATATATATATATATTTGTTTTTGTAGATTTTCACGGGTAAAGGTATGTAGGTCTTGGTGTATTTGAGTCTTATCCCGTGTAAGATTGAGAGTATCTTGGCGACGTTTCAACGAAGTCCCACTCGCCATCTTCAGGCTGGTGTCTTCAGCTTTGTGCTTGTGCCAGCAAAGCGTGATCAGAGCTGCCTTCTCTCTATAAATACTGGAGGGAGGTGTGTGTGCTGGCTCTGTTGTGCGCGTTGGTTGCTGTGTTGTCACTTCTTGATTGGTTGATGGAGTTGATGTTTGCTGATTGGTTGGCTGTGTTGTTGTCTGTGTTGTCACTTCTCAAACCCATGTCCACCCCACAGATGAAAGGCAACCACCATCCAGAAACCAGACCATGACTGCAACACCAGCTGCTACACCCTCCTCCAACTCCCAAACTAAGCAAACTGACACACGCTATAAACACATAGCCAGACCTCAAACTCGGAGCCAAACCAAGGCCCGGAATGTCACATCACAGCCTTCCACCCAGGATACTACAACACGGAACTCAGGAAATTACAACACAAAACCTCAGGAGGTTGCAACACAGACAACGACCCAGGAGATTACAGCACAAGACCCAGGATGTCACAACAATAAAACTCAGAAGGTCATCACACAGCCCACTACCCAGGTAGCTACAACACAAAAGGCTGAAGGACACACAGCCACTACCTCAGCCACACAAGCTCTTATGAAAAGCCAACCAATCAGCAAACATCAACTCCATCAACCAATCAAGAAGCGACAACACAGCCAACAACACAGCCAACAACACAGCCAACCAACCCGCTTACAACAGAGCCAGCACACCACACCTCCCTCCAGTATTTATAGAGAGAGGCAGCTCGATCACGCTTTGCTGGCACAAGCACAAAGCCAAAGACACCAGCCTGAAGATGGCGACTGGAACCTCGTTGAAACGTCACCAAGATACTCTCAATCTTACATGGGATAAGACCCGAATACACCAAGACCTACATATATATATATATTCCTGCAATATACATATTGCAGAAAAAAAGAAAAAAGAAATAAAAACAGAGAAGAAAAAATAATATGGTAAAGGAGAAGTATATACTGTATATAAACAAACAATTTCTCTTTTCATCACAACAAATATAAATAATTTTTGAATTTATCATCTCTTAAAATATAACAAATGAACTCTAGTTCCCATGTATCATCTCTTATCTACATACATATGTTTAAAATCTCATTCAGTCTCAGTCAGCAAAAATCCATTAAACGTTACTAGCGATAATAACGTATTTATTTTGACTGTGATCAAATAAAAATAACTTTATATTTCTTCCTTTTACTTTTAACCCTCTTAATCTTTGATCCTTTCTAATAATGTTTTAGAACTTTATTTTTTTAAATTACTTCTATGTTTCTTCTCAGAAAATTCTGTAAGTTTTTTATCAACTTATTTGTTATTCCAATATGGGAAAATTATCCTAGCCACTCTTTTGGTATTTGTTGTTTATATATCCCTTTTAATTATTAAGACAAAAGCTGGTTTCATTTGTAAAACTAGCATAGCTTCCTTTGCCATGTCATTTTTTACTGCTTATAATTTTTAAATCCAGTTTCAGATCAGTCTCAATCTTGTTCAGTAAAACTTCTATCATGTTCTTCTTCCATATCAGCATTTAAAAACAGCCTATTTTAACTCTTTATTTCGCCACAGTCATCAGTTCCACTAAAAAATAGAGCCATCTTCATTTTACCATTTCTTGCTCAGATGCCTGTGCCAGTGGGGTCCTTCTGACAGAGAAAAGTCAAAAGTGCTAGGAAACCTTTTCAGTGAAAATTTTCTCTCTCCTTTTATTATTATTTTAAAGAGCATTTGCTAATTTATCCTGCTTAAAAGTATTTTAAAGATTTCCAATAAAATCAATAGGGCTTACCCTCTGTGGGATCGAACTCATTTGCTCCTTCAAAAGCTATCACTCCTTAGCACTTCAGTTTTTGCTATTTGTCAGCAGGTGATGCGTGCTTGTGAGGAATTACTTTAATTCTCATTTGTTCATTTTGTTCTCTTTTGGCCAAGCATCTTCTAAAAGCAAACACAACTTTTCCTGGGAAATTTGCATTTCCAGATATTTTACTAAGTACAAGTGGAAAGCTTTGGGGTTTGCCTTAAGGTTGATCTTAAGGTTGAGACTGTGGCAATAGCACCAGGATGATGCAGAGTGAAACAACAAGAAATGAGTGTTCTTGTTTAATGATCAATTCTTTCCAATCTCTCAATAAGCAAGCAAGGTAACAGAGGTGAACATAACTGCTGTAGCACTAGAACCAGAAGGCATAGCCAGAGCCTAAATCTGGTTAGCAGCATGGGAGAGTGTTTTTCTGTATCTCTGTTGTTCCACTTTGGTTTCCAACAGCCAGCAGTGCTAATATGAGCAACAATCACCCTCCCCACCATAGATGAGATCAGATCTTGTTATGCTGCACATTTATGGACAGTTTTACCTACAGGTGAATTGCAAAACAACTGTGCCTCTTCAGACAATCGATTCTTCTCTACTTAGCTTTGATTCTGCAGTTCCTTTTTTTTGTGAGGATCAAATGAAATTAATTGCCTGAGGGGATCCATCTCAGAATGGTCTCTGCAGGTTTTTGTTCCAGGTGGCAAAATGGATTTTAGTGCCCCCTCCAACAGAACAAGGATTTTGACTTAAACTTGATTTTCACTGCATGGTAATGGCAAAAGAAATTACTTATTGAGCCAAGAGAGGAAAGTGTTGATTAAAACTGCTGTAAGAGAGTTTCTTCGGTTCTAAGCATATAGCACTCAGTGACCAGAAATATGATGGTAAGGGTATAGTGGGGACCAGGTGATACTATAAATAAAATTTTAAAAACAGCTTTACTTCTTGTTTTCCCATAGGAATGCCCTAGTGGAGCTGTTAATGAAGAAACTTTCAAGCAGATCTATGCACAGTTTTTCCCTCATGGTGGTGAGTGACAGCATTTCTTTTATTGAGAAGAGCTAGCTTAAAATACAAAATTCATAAGTTGACAGAACTGAAGATACATTTTCTCAATCTATACTTCTGAAAGAGAAGTATGGGAACTGGAAAAGAAGGAAAGCACATATAAATTACCTATGCATAGTAGAAAATGGCAATCTGTCAGCTATGCTCTTTCATATCATGGCTTTCAGAATCAAAAATGAATCCAGTGGGTACTGGATTGGTATAGCCTTGGTGGTGCAGATTGTTAAATGCCTAGCACTTAATTCCAGCTGCCTGCAATTACTGCAGGCTCGAATCCCACCAGGCTCAAGGTTGACTCAGCCTTCCATCCTCTCGAGGTAGGTAAATTGAGGAACCATGATTGTTGGGGGCAATAAGCTGACTTTTGTAAAAATGCCACTTAGTAATAAGCAGGCATATACAATGGAATGAAGGCTATTGCTGAGCTCATTGGGTTGCGCTCCAAAAATTGTAAGCCGCCCTGAGTCTCCGGAGAAGGGCGGCATATAAATATGAATTAAAATAAAATAAATAAATAAATACTCAATTCAGTTCTGCCTATGTTCACTTTTGTTATTTTAATAATATAATCTTCAATTGATTTGTGTTTTTCAGATGCTAGTATGTACGCCCATTATCTTTTTAATGCATTTGATACAGCGCAGAATGGATCTGTGAAGTTTGAGGTAAAGAAATTGTAATTTGTCCTTAGTATGAGCAACAAGCATTAATTTGTGTGCTTATGTCTATCTGTGCCAATCTCTGACATGAGGTCATTAGGATCTCTTTAATAAGTTATTTCCTATACAACATGAAAGGAAGTGATGCATAAGAATGGGCTTTGGGGCTTTTTACCTGTTGCATCTATATTTTACATTGCAAATGTTTGATGTAATTCATTTAATAAGTAAACTTATGAATTCTAAGATGGATAACTCATATCTAAATATTCTGATTCAATGCAAATCATAGGCTTCTTAACCATGCCTAAAATTTTCTTCCATTTTCTACCATTTGAGAATTTAATAATGTAATCATCTGACTTGGCATTCTTTTAGCTGTTTTGAAAAAGTTGCCATCTAGGTAGAGCCTGAACTATACTGGCCTGACCTTAGAATTGAACAAAGGCATTGTTAAGTATAAATGAACATTTTTATATGAGATCCTGATTCTAACAAAGCATCATTTGCCAACATTGCTCTACTGAAAAGTTCAGAGAAAGCATTTTCATTTGGTTAAAGCAAATCAGTATTCAGTTAAATCAGTATTCAGTTAAATCAGATTTGTATTTGTTTTCCTGGATTCACAGGATTTTGTGATGGCACTCTCTATTCTTTTGAGAGGAACAGTTCATGAAAAGCTACGATGGACATTTAATCTCTATGACATAAATAAAGATGGTTATATAAACAAGGAGGTAAGGTGGTTAATAGTCCTCTCCAGCAGTGGTGGGATTCAAATTTTTTATACTACCGGTTCTGTGGGTGTGGCTTTGTGGGCCTGGCATGGCTTGGTGGGTGTGGCTTGGCAGGCATGGCAGGGAAAGGATACTGTAAAATCTCCATTCCCTCCCTACTCCTGGGGGAAGGTTACCACCGGTTCTCTGAACTACTCAAAATTTCTGCTACTGGTTCTCCAGAACTGGGTCAGAACCTGCTGAATACCATCTCTGTTCTCCAGGCCTTTGGCTGCTGATTAAACCTGCAAAATACAACTCAGGCTTGGCATCAACCTACCTACTAAAAGATTTCTATTACTAGCTCTGGATTAAATATTTCTTAAAACATAATAATGAATTAGCTTTTAGTATATATAAATTATTGGTATCTGTGCATTTCTAATCATCTTGTAAAACATGTTGAACATCTGCTGTACAAAATATATAATGAATGTTAGATCCATATAGACAAAGGGCATTAAGCTTTTTCCCCACTCCCTGTTGGAGCTAAAATTTACCTTGCTTTTCATATTGCTTTAGTTCAGGACTAGCTGAGAAAATCACTCAATGCTTAAAATAAACATTGAAAGACAGGCATATTACAAGCAAGTATCTATTTGTTTCTGGTATTCGTTAATAATGCTCTAGTGGTGTGGAGACAGTAACTTGGTCCTCAACACCAATAACACCAAGGAGCTTATAGTGGATGATAGAAGGAACAGATCAGACATCCAGCCCTTGCTTATCAATGGAGACCGAGTGGAGCAAGTGGCCAGTTTTAAGTTTCTGGGTGTTACCCTAAAAGAGGACCTGACCTGGGGTGCCCACATTGCAGCCCTAGTCAAAAGGGCCCAGCAGAGATTATACTACCTGAGACTTCTCAAAAAACAATTGAATGAAAAACTGCTGGTGACCTTCTACCACTGCACCATAGAGAGCATTTTAACATACTGCACCTCTATATGGTTTGCCAATTGCACAGTGGCAGATAGGAAAGCATTCCAGAAGGATAATGTCATTGCCCAGAAGATCATTGGTTGCCCTCTTTGGAAGAGCTTTATAGTTCCCGCTGCCTTAAGAAAGTTCAAAACATTCTCAAAGATCCATCTCATCCTGGGAACCCCTTTTTTTAACTATTACCATCTGGCAGATGGTACAGAATAATAAAAGCAAGGACAAATGGGCTGAAAAACAGCTTCTATCCCAGGGCAGTAGCTCTTTTGAATTCTGCTGTATAGTGCAGTGTTAGTGTGGTCGGGGGTTTCCAGTTCAATGTGTGAAGGGTGAAGGATGTGTGTTTGAAGGATGTGTGAAGGGTGAAGGATGTGTGTTGATCATGGTCATGATGTGCACTGAAGATGGTGTTTGATTTCATTGTACAAGGTGCAATGACAATAAAGTAAACTAAAACAATTAGTTTAAAAAGTGTCATAGCTTTTAGCATACTAATAGATTTAAAGAGCTGGCTATTTGGACAGTCCGGGCTGTGCTGACCTCCTGGGGGCGGGGTGATTCTGTTTTAAATTGTGGGGTTTTAAAGGAATTTGACTTGTTTGTTTAATATGGTTTTAGTTAAATAATTTATTGTGTGGTTTTAGTTGTGAGCCGCCCCAAGTCCTTTTTGGAGAGGGGGCAGCATACAAGTCAAATTAATAAATAAATAAAATAAATATTGGTTTTATAAGGATTAAGACAACTGGAAGGTGCCAATATGAGATAGAGAGTGAAAGAGAAAGGAGAAACCACACTGTAACACATGTCACAGATACAACAGCCTTGCTCAGGGTTTTTAGGCCATACTTACAAGTAGTGTCTGTATTATTACCAGTCTTCCCATGTTTAGAAGAGGTTGTCTGAAGGGGCTTTTATTTCTATCCATGCAATTCAAAAAGAGTTGAGATGAGATGAGATGAGTAATCAAAGTTCCCATTATGTGTTGGCACCTTCAAGTTGTCTTAATTCCTATAAAAACAATCAACCCTATCAGCACTCAAAATATCATAAGTGAAAAATCAATACTGGCCTTCCCATTCAGCATAGAAACTAGGGATGGTGGACAAAGTGGAGACAAAGCTTGGACAAGGCTTGTCACCTCTGTTACTGGGGTTTATGTACCTATAACATCATATTGGGCAATAAAGCTTAAAATCTTACTTCATTCTCTTTAACTGCAATTCATTGAACGGAGGCATTTTCACTTTGTACAGATCACACCATATAAACACATCTGTATAAATATTTTAAAAAATTAAGACAAACTGAGACATCACATGAAATTGAGTAGTGTATGTTGCAAAAACAATAATAACATAGCAGAGCAGAAAACAATCTGATTGCTGAGTGTCTTGCCCTAGACAACACTTACTGGAAGAACAGAATCTCTGTTCATCTCAGCAAATCTTTCTTTGGAGAAACAGGAATAAAAAGAGAGAAGTACATAGCACATTTATGGCTCCAGCAATAATCTCACAAACAAATTTGCAATGCACAAAGCACCATATGTCAACTTGGCCATTTTAGCCTTTTACGAATTTACATGGCAACAACTTTCCTCAATATGTCCAATAAATTACACAAGCTCATTATCTCTTCTGAGCCACACACTATGCCAGGAAACATTTGCAAGGAATTTCTGTGCTGTTCTTTGAAGTGGAACAGGCAAACATCAGATTCATCCAATAACTGGGTTGGATTTTGTTATTCTGCTGAATAATAGCAGAGTTTCTACATATATTAGTCCAGTTCTAATCCAAAGGAGACGTATTCCCAATGTAATTAGATTAGAACTGAGAAACTAATAGAAACTGAGAAACTAAGGAGAATTTTTCTAATGGTGGGATCAATCAACCAATGGAACAGCTTGCCTTCAGAAGTTGTGGGTTGTCCATCACTGGAGGCTTTCAAAAAGAGACTGGACAAGCATTTGTCTGAAATGGTATAGGGTTTCCTGCTCAAGCAGGGGTTGGATTAGAAGACCTACAAGGCCCCTTCCAATTAAGTTCTATTGAGATTCTGAAGGAAATGCTATGTTTTCCAAGGGAGAATGAACGAAAGCCAGAACTTCTTACTCAAAAGGCTAGCATGGATCATATAGTAGGTATAATACTGTTTACATTTTTGCAGGGAAATTAAAATATTTTAACAATTAAATTAAAACATTTTAATTTCCTTCCAAAAATACTTTTTAAAGAATGTATAGTAACACCTAGAAACAGGAATTAGCATCAGACAAACAACTGGGCAAAAATCTATAATCAAATCTAGCCAAGGAGCAAACTACACCCTCATCATTACCTCACAAGCTACTATGTATAAAGAGGCAGCAAACTTCACCCTCATTCACACTAATGGTATTACCTATTTGGAAAGTGAAATACGTGCAAGCAAACAACCAACCTCAGAGAATACTAAGAACTTCAGAATTGCCCATTAGCTCATTGGTTCAGTTAACATATGCACAAACAAGTTAGTAAAATACACCAAGATAATTTTCCAGAAAGCTGTACTAGAGGTTTGCAGCAGCACCTTTGGGATTAACAAGTTTATTAATATATGCATTTGATAGATAGGGTCAAATGAAATGTGCAATAGAGTGAACAGCAAGTCCTTGAAGTTTATGTCATAATAGATTTGTTAGTTTTTAATGTGCTACAAGATTTTAATTTTTGGTAGAGCAACAGCACTTGGCTGTTATTGCATACATATAGACAAACAAAGGGTTGTATCCAGCACAACTGACATTTTCTTATATACATATATACACTGATGATATCCAGTGATGGCTTTGCATTAACAAACAATTACATTATTAATTACAGCCTTAGGTGCCAATTAAAAGTTGATCTTCAGAACTGAAGTAACACTCTATAACTGAAAGGATCCAGTATAGAGAGCAAAAGGAGATAGAAAAACCGAAACGATAGATAATCCATCTTGGATAAAGAGATGGGTTCTGCTAATACAAAACTGTCATTGGATGTAAGCTGCTAACAAAAATACTTGGATCTAACTTAGAAATAACAATTGAGAGTACTTATCCGTAAACATAGTTATCAGAAATCCAGCCCATGGTCTTGCAAATGCAAGTAATGTTCAACCTGTGCCTTACAAGATGTCTGACAAGGCCAAATATAGCACCAGGTGCTATATGCCGAACAAATTTTGTTTTAGGTAGAAAGGTTTATTGAATTCAAAGTTACTAAACAGACATTTTCTAATGAAAAGATCAAACCATTTGAAAATGTCTGTATCATAGCTATGAACTCAATAAACCTTCTAATTGAAACAATTCTGTTTCAATTAGAAGGTTTTTAGTCCATGTGCAGCTTTAAATCACAGTCTTCCTAACTGGGAATATTGCCATGTCAGTATTGTTTTGTTGTGGAAAATCAGCACTCAAAGGAAAAAAAAGATTTCTAGGGTGTTATTGCCACAGCTGTATTGGATTTGAAAATTAATCCTATTTGTGATCTTCCTTGTGTTTTAATTGTCATAATTTCAGGAAATGATGGACATAGTAAAGGCAATTTATGACATGATGGGCAAGTATACATACCCAGTACTGAAGGAAGATGCTCCAAGACAACATGTAGAAGTATTTTTCCAGGTAATATTCTGGTGTTTCTACATTGAAAAATCATATTTTTAATTATTTCATATTTGGAGAATACAGTCTGTAGACATCTGCAGAACTATAGAGCTATGCTTCTATGGCATTTCTACATTATGCTTCAAAATCAATACAAAACCAATCTTTTTCTTTACAGAAAATGGACAAAAACAAAGACGGCATTGTAACTTTGGATGAGTTTATTGAGTCATGTCAGGAGGTAAGGGAAGACTTCTTCCTTTTACACTAAAACCAGTCAAGAAATCATCTTGATGTGGTTCATCCTCTATTTTAAATCATTCCAACGTATTTATTTTTTATTTATTAATCCACTATATAAAGTCAGTCACCTATCCAGTGAAACTTTGAGTGACAAAGAGAATAAGAACATAATCAATTCATCCCTCCTCCTCAAGTTGAGGCTCCCTATGAAAATCTCAGGTCATGTCTATTACCCATGCCAGAGCCTTTATATCTAATACCTTGGCCCCAGTGCCTGCAGAAACAGGCAGGTCTTTGTGGTCTTGCAAAAGGCCAAATGACTTGCTAAGAACTTAAAATTATATGACACATTCCGCTTATAGGAAAAAATAGGGAAGTCAAAGTGTAAACAGAGGGTTGAATTTGCACAGGATTGAAATTGGCATAATTTGTACAGATGAGAAGATGTACAAAGAGAAAAGAATGATGTCAATGCAACACAATTAATTGTGAGATTAAAAGTAAATGCAAGGAAGAAGTCTAACTTCTCTAAGAAGTTATTGCATGAAGGCCCTGATAAGAAAGCAAGTTATACTGAGCATGGGAGGGCTTAGCAATATAGAAGAGGACTGAGAAAAGTTGAAGGCAACCTATTTATCTTGGGAGTCCCATTCTAAGTAGAGCTCAATAAAGAAATGGTCAAAGGCATGAATATTTCATTCAAAAAAAGTGAACAAAATCTGTTAAAATAAACACCCATCCCTGCACCATTATTCAAATACTTTTTCCCAAGAATCTTATTAAGTAGAAGATTCTCATTACAGGTCAGATCCCTCCACCCAATCCCCCATCTGGAGTCATGAGCAATTTGATATAGATCCTTATCAAGCTCATGTAGGCAAAGCAAGTTCACTCTCAAAAGAGAGTTCCTGGCTTTGGTGATGCAAAGCTCATGTGGTTTAGCCAGAAAAGCAGGATACCTTTGGACCATATAGGCAAGGCAGGTGCATTTTCAAAATGTAAGCTTGAACAGATGCTAAACAAGGCAGTTAATTGGTAAGTGAAGAGTACTGTATATTTCTGAAAGCCATTGTCTTTGTGCCTTTCTATGTAGAAAAGACTATAGATATATTATCAAACTATAACTGAAAGGATCAGTGAATTAATAGTGTAAAAGGAAAATATATTTAGAATTTCATTACAAATTGAAAATTGTAATCCATCTGCTTCCTAACAACTCCTTCATTTCTCCAGTGGCTACATTATAAACCTTAAAGTCCTTTTAAGAATAACTCACATCCAGTAGAGATCTCTAATATTCCCTTAGGATATCACTTTGCATTCTTCTTCATTAAAACAGAGCTAAACTTTATTAAATACATAGCATATATTTAATAATGTTTTTCTTTCTATAATTGTTTATCAGAAGAATACTTGATGATCAGTTGCTTTCCTGGGCCTTGCAGAGCTAATTAAACATTGCATATAAACACTGTTTTTCAAATAACTCTTCATTCTTATGATACTTGGTAGAATACAAAAGTATGTAACAAAGTACCATAAATATAATGAAAATACATATGTAATTAAATGTAAAGGACTACCTTTATATGTAAAGTGGGGACTTTTTTGAGTAGGGCATAGAAGCTTAGTTCTTCCTTTACAGTCCTGTGATGAAGACCCTTATATTTTTATTAGAAGCATTTGCTTGTACATCTCAGTTAGGTTCTCAGTGGACGATGTGATGTTTATTTTCATTTCAGTACTTATAATTAATTTGTAAAATTAAATTTCCTTATTTTATTAAATATTGAGCATTCAGGTCACCTTATTCAATATTATGATGGCAATACATTAATATCATTTTAGTTTCCACATTTAGCACAACAGACAAGACAATAGACAAATATCTGATCCTCTTTAAATTACTCACTTCAGAAAGAGTGGGAACAAAATAAAAATCCTTCATTTCCTACTTTCCTTCAGAAGAAGAAATTATCTTTCCATTGTTCCTTTTAAAAAGAACTATCCATGTTCACTGTCTTGAGCATAGCATCTAGATTCTCCCCTGTAGCTACTTGGAAAGAGTGACCAACTGTCATACAGTAGTTTATTGGCCACACAATATTGTACCCAGTTATCATGCTTGATTATGTGCCATCAAGTCATGTTCAACTCCTAGCAATCACACAGATAGATTTTCTCCTTGATGAGCTGTCCCTAACCTGGCCTTTCAAGTATTCCAGTGGTGCACCCATCACCATTATAACTAAATGGATTACCTTTCTGCTAGTCATCCTCTTCTTCTCTTTAAGTAGGACAAAGTTATCTTTTCTATACTCCAAAATATAGGAGGATAGAGTTACCCCATATTGCTGCAGCTACTTGTAAATGCATGTATGCTTAACTTTTTTTAAAAAAATAAACAAGTGTGACTAACTCTTCTTGCAAGACTGATTGCATTTCCCTTTACTTAGACATTGTCTGTGAAAGACTTCCTATTTTTCAGGTTCAGTTTCAGTCTCTGCAACCGGTTTTTTAAAGTTAGATTTAACCTCCCTTGTTTCATTAGAATATCAAGCAGACATGGGCAGGTTTTTTTCTTCTTTCCCTTTTGGATTTCTTGTATTACCATCTGAGCAAAGCAATTCCAATTATACCCAGTATGACAAGCAATTTTGTCAGAAAGAGAAATGTAACATTTATAATAAATCTATTAGCTCCTATCAGAATAAATTCAAATTTGAATCTATTTTATTTAAGCCCAAACCCCAAACAAGGGCAAAATAGTTGTACAGAATCAGCAGATCAAACTCGTATAACCATTCAGATTTACAATTACATTTCCTTATCTCCAGGAAACAGGCCTTGGGGTAAGCAAAATAAATAAACATTATCTGAACACATTCTGTAGTTCTCCTAAATCATTTGTTCATGTTTGCCTATTTCACTAGCCTTCTATTCTGGTAGAGAAACATCAGCTGCATCAAAGATGTCCTTCTTGAGCATCCATCTTTCGTCAGCATTGTTTGGTCTATCATGCTAACCCTTTCCCAGATCATCATGCACCCTATTTTATTTGTAAAAAAGAATTTATCACCTTTTTCCAGGCTTATCACAGGCCCCTGGCAACAATAACTTCTATGGTTCAGTTGAAGATCATAAAATTGTAGAGCTGAAAGGGAGCTTGGAGTTCTTGTAGTCCAAACCCTTACTCAAGGCAGGAATCCTTATACTATCCTGGGTAAATGGTTGTTTAATCTTTTATTGAAAATCTCCAGCAATGGAACATTGGAACAATTGTGGAAATCAAGCTGTTCCATTAATTAATCATTCTTGTTGTCAGGAAAATTCTTCTTATTTCCAGTTTGGTTCTCCGTCTGACCAGCTTCCAGCCATTGCTTCTTGGAAGAGTTAGGGCATAAAAGAAAAACACTTGAATAGCACACTATTAATTAATGCCTGTAAAAGCTATTGGGGCATCTTGAACTGTGATGGTCATATTTGCTCATATTCTACAGTATATATAGCTATCATTAACCATATTACCAAGCCTGAAGTATAGGGCCTTGGGTGGCTCAGGCTGTAAATGCCTGCATTTAATTTCCAGCTGCCTACAATTACTGTAGGCTCGAATCCCACCAGGCTCAAGGTTGACTCAGCCTTCCATCCTCTCGGGGTAGGTAAATTGAGGACCCAAGATTGTTGGGGGCAATTAGCTGACCTTGTAAAAATGCCGCTTAGTAATAAGCAGGCATATACAATGGAATGAAGGCTATTGCTGAGCACACTGGGTTGTATCCCAAAAATTGTAAGCTGCCCTGAGTCTTCGGAGAAGGGCGGCATATAAATGTAATTAAAAAAATAATAATAACAGAGTAAATTAAATGATGTAGTTATTAAATAATGAGTTGTTATGGAAGTGAAGAAAATAATTCAGAAAAAAGAGCTGGAAAGAGGTTGATTACTTTCTTGTACCAGGAACCAGGGCTCAGTTTCCTAGAAATCCAGAAACTTGAGTCTGCAGAGGGTAGAATCATTTTAAATATATATATTTTAAGTTATAAGAGGAAATCAAAAATTATAACAACAAAGGTGGCAGAAACAAGATTGTTATTGTTGTCAATAAAAACTGACAACAAACTCATATAAAAGAAGAGGGAGAAGAAGATAATCTTAAAAAGAAATGCAACATTCATTTTTTTTGACAACCACAATCAATCTTTCTTTTCAAAAGAGTATTTATACAACACATAAAGGTAATATGTAAGAAAAATATTACTAATATTTTAGTAGTAATAATGACAAAATGTGATTGAATTTTCTTTTATTGCACAGTTTTCCAAAGCTCTTACTGTTAATTTTTCAGACTGGGCAACTTCCCACAGTGAAATACCTCTGAATACTTTATTTGAAATGCACGTCAGATTTCCATTGTTTTGCAATAGCAAATCTAGTAGCTAACCATGAAACTGAAACAAATTAATTAAGAGTCTATGTATGTGCGCAGCTAGGTTCAAATGTGATAAATAAAATTCCCATACTGATATGCATTAAATATCTAGACAATAAGCTAGCTGAATGCTTTATTATAAAATATTGTCAGATGATTTCCTAAAGCACGGGACATGGACATCATATATCCATGGCAACATATATCAATTTATTTCTACAACCCAGAAGATTTGCAATTTATATAGCATTCTATAATACTTAACAGCTTGTTGAGACAAAGAAACTTTATTAGAGTTTAAGAATTAAAATCAGACCAGAATCATGCTTATGCCCATTTTTTGGCAGGTACAGAGATGTTCAACTTCTTGACAAGAGGGCTGCTTGGGATGGTGGGTTGTTTTTTTTCAGCCAATTCGTCAGGGATAAAATGTTCCTCTTTTTGCTGGAGCTTTTGGTTATACATAGGGTCCAAAGCTTTCACCCACAAAGTCTGCTAAACTTGTGTAGCTGTATTAACATTATAACAACAAACAAACAAATAAAAAACCCCACAACAGCATATTTAGAGGATGTATGTGAACACACACACACAGACACTAGACTTCAGGAAATCAGCCAAAGCAATATAACGTTCTGATGTTTTAAATGCACCCAGAAGCTTAAAATGAACAAGACACAAAACAATTAGAACAGATGCATGGGATCACATAAACTGGACTTTGTATTGACTGCTCTTTTTCAGAGTAATGTCACCTTTTGCCCCGCCATACATTCAGACTCATACATGATAATGTGTAAACCAGATAATCTGTGGGCCTTCGAAAACAATCCCCCATTGCTATTGCAGACTGGACAAAACTGTGTCAGCAACTTAAATATGTATATTGTATTTTCTTGTTGTTTCCAGGATGACAATATCATGAGGTCCTTACAGCTTTTTGAAAATGTCATGTAACAGCAGCTGAAGAGCAGTCTAGAAATCTGAGATTTTATATGTACTGAGATCCTGAAGAAATCAAGTCAAGATTTTTCTCCCCATCATCTTTTTTGACGAAAGCTTTTTACTACTTGGACAGACTCAATGTATAAGGATTTTGTATGTTACTGAAAACTGAGCTGTGTCTCTGAATGCAACAAACTCAATCTTGCCTCCCTCAAGAGATGCTGACTAGAATTTATCTCATTTAGAAGCATGCTAATAAAATCTGACCAGAGAGAACTGCTGCTTAAAGTTTAATAAATTATTGAAGTTTAAATTATTGAAATAATATTCAACATTCTATTAGATAATCACAAAAAATCTGCTGCTTTGACTCTAGCAAGCTGGTTTGCATATGGCAACACAGCATCAGTAGCTTCTTTAATCATCCATTGTGTTTTTTGTATCATCACATTGTGTTAACATTTTCCTTTGATGGTACTGGAAAAGTTTGTGCTACTTTTACAAGCTGACACAAATATAACATGGTAAATGGGGTTTTTTAATTTGTTTAGAACTTGTCTAGACAATTATTTATATATATTTATTGCACAATATTTGTTGTGCAATAAATGTAGAGCAGTGACTAATTTATTGTACCAGATTCAGGCATTTGTTTATCCAAGGAAAGACTTTCCATTCAGCAGGACTGTATTTTCTTAGCATTAAGACTGTTGCTGGAAATATACATTTCTTTTCACCACTAACAAAATAGTTACAATCTGGAATCTACCTGCAAATGGGTATTTCCATGTATGCTAAAATTCTCACTTTTCAAAACAAAGATTTGACAAGCTGGTCTATTTCAAAACTGCCACTATAGCTTCTCCCTCTCACCCAGAGCAAATGTTCAAGCATGTTCAAGTGAAATTAATAATTTGGGGCAGGGCCTGTGCAAGAGAAGGGTTACCAAAGGTGAAACTGAAAAGCATGTGCAGGTGTGTTTTTGACACATTTTGCTATTTGATTACTAAGTACCAGCTGTTGTGTTGAGTTTCGTCTGTGGGCTGTGTAAAATAGAGTATATCTGATGCAATGGAAAGAGGAAATAATCAAGGACAGCCAATACCATAATCTACTCTATAGGTAAGCATAGTGTTTTATTGCTTTTGACTTGAAAAAATATTACTATAAAAGAAGATGGTCTGCTTTAAAAGAATATTTAGAGGACTCGAAGCCAATTGTCTACCTGTCCCATTGTTTACCAAACCTGTGCATGCAGTTGCCTTAAGAGTTGAATTTTTAAAAATTGGTTCTCTAAAGACTGCTTTAACATGTAGCAGAGAAGTGATACTCTCACCGGGATTCCAAAATATTTCCCTTAGTATTTAATCACTCCCTTTTTTGCTTTCCAAAAGTCCAGTTTAGGTTTTTCCTCTATGCCTTCTGGTGATTATTCATACGAAACTGAGACTCATCTAAAAACAAATTACAGTACACTTTTTGCAGAAAATGTCAGGAAAATATTTAGCTAAAAGGATAATAGTTTTGCCTTATTGTTCCAATTGACCTAAAGGGATAGAAGCTTCAAGCTTTTGAAATGTTTCAGGGGAAATGAAATACCCAACTCTTCTAAATCATTGCTCAGTACAACACATAAGATATTATTTTATTTGACAAAACATTCACTAGTTTTTATACCTTGCATTCAAGCTGAAATGTGCAGGCTCTTCTTTGTATATTGTGTACCTACAGTTTTCAAGCACAAAACCAGCCATACTGGCTTCTGTATGCTGAAACAAAGTCACTGCATAGTTCATAGTTTCATAGTTAAAGCAACTCAGATTACATTTAAGTGTTCTGGGATATAAAAGTGTTAAAATTCCAAGCAATCTTTAAGGAAGCGTTGATTTCACTGGCCCTGAGAGTTGCAGTTTTTAATACAAGGATATTAAGGCTCAGGGTGAACAACTGGGGATGGGAATCACATCTTACTGATGTTTTTGCCCTTTTCAGATGCAAATGTTTAAAAATAAAAATTCAACCTGTTATTTTGAGCTGTTTTGTTAGCAGTTAACATGGCTGATGCTGAAAGGCATGATGAAAGATTGATGTTTTTAAAATGAAATTTGAGGTTTCAAAGTCCAAGACTACATTTTAAACTGTATGCAGTATATATCATTCACATAATGACAATTTCAGTCAACTGAACCTAACCATGATATTCTGCACTACTATGCCATTTTTTTTTCAAAAATTCTACTTTCAGTAGAATTTACTTCAAAGCTACTTCATTAGGATTGTAATCTTCAAACACTCTTTTGTTTCCATTTCATGAGACTTCCATTTGAAAAAAAATGGCATAGTAGTGCAGAATATCATGGTTAGGTTCAGTTGACTGAAATTGTCATTATGTGAATGATATATACTAACTGAACTTATTGAGGGTTGCTTATTTGCCTAACACAGTTTTGCAATACGACACATGGAGAAAGGAACCCAGAAAGAAGTTACTCTTGGAAATATATGAATGTGAGGGAATGCTTATATGACCCCTCAACAACTTTGTTCTACATATGGACATCTCCATTTCCTTATTTACCTTAAGATATTGTTAGTATACCTTTTGTTCTAGCAAAATAGCATTTTATTTCAGATAAACTAAATAATGAGCCTGACCTATGGTTAAGCTAGACAGGAAGTCAAGAGATAGGAGACCTTCCAGCCCAATTCTGGAAGGTCTGTTCCCCACCAGTGGCAGATAAACATTCAACTAGCTTTCAGCCTGTCATTCACAGAGGCTCCCAAACCAATTCCCAAAAGCTCCCAAACAGGGAAAACATTATACACCAACAGGAAACTGTTTAATATGGGATTCACATCCTATGTTGCACTATGTTAGCCATCACCAACAAAAACCATAGCCACTATTTTCCCACTCGTTCTCCTGAAAGTGAATAAAATCAGCTCTGGAACATACTGTAGCAATTTTTAGCTGAGTTTAAGAACTAACTGCGGAATTATAACTGGATTGTCACACATACAAAATAAAATATCAAACATTTATAGTTAAGCTATATAAGAATTAAATTTGATTTCCTGGTTTAAGGAAAAAATGTTCAGATTATACATTTTTAAATATACAGGAATGAAGTTATTTAAAAAGTAGTGCCAAGTCCATGACTTTTTTTTTCCTGGGGGAAAAATAACTAAGGGCTACAACAAGTAGCTTTCCTTATATTGTTCTAACTTGTGACCATCATATTTTCAATAAGGTTTTAGCTATATTTTTACAACAGATTATGTATTATTGGCAAGGAAAATATATTTTAAAAATATCATTCATAGTTCTATATTTTATAAAGCACATTAACTGTAAAGTCTTTATACAGAAAGTTGTAAACCTGATACTACTGTAACTGGGTTTGTAATGTGATGGGCATGTTCTCAGAAAACTTTTAAATGCCCTTTAGATATCTTGTAGAATATATTTGGAGATTTTTTTTCCCCCAGGGATTCTCCAGTTCCTAAGTCTCCCTCCTGTGTCTTGCTCAACTGCTTTTTAGTTCCACTGATAAACCTTGGAAGTAGGTCAGCATCGATGTACTGTAGGTGTAAAGATATGTAACTTTCCAGATAACCTTATGTGATTCCCCTCCAATGCAGCCACCATGGCCTTTTTGCAAACTGAAACCCCAGAAAGGGATTCCCCTATGCATCTCTCTCTCTTCTTTGTCAATTAGCTGGCAGGATTTTCTTCTTGTTTTTTCTAACAGTTTAGTATATGAAACACTGACTGCTTGATCCACACTCTATACCTATACTATATAGCAGGAAAGAGACCTCAGATTGGGAAGATGGAATGGGGAGGAGAATTAAATTGAGTCCATGAGTCTTTGGAAAGATAGAGTAGACAAATAATTATAGATATAGGAGAAAGAGGTAAGGAAATTAAAAATGTTTTCCCCAGCTTCAACCATTTAAGGATAGTTGGAGATGAGTTAAACTATTAAAATGATGCCATGTTAATATTGCTTCAGCATGAAGGAGTTAAGTAGACAATATTCCATGAAATTTAAACAAGTGCGACTTTTCTGAACCAACATTTATATGAGCCTTTCCTCAACATATAGGCTGAGGATGACAGAATTTGTATCCAAAGATTGGAATTTATATATTAGACACACAGCTCAAAAATTTTAGATAAGTTTAGCTGCTGCAATAAATTAAATATATATCTTGCAGAATTCATCTTTTGAAAGTAACTCTTCTGAATTCCTGTAGGAGAGTTCTTTGTCTAAAATCAAGAAAAATAAAGAGAAAAAAAGATCATATAAGTTCTTAGTACAACATATTTTTCACAAATTCTGAGACACAATGCAAACAATTGTTGAGAGAGAGATGTTGAGTTAACCCCACTGGGATTACTAGGGAGAGACAGATTTCAAATTTCTCCTACTGCAGTCTCACTTTTTGTAAAGCTTTACATAAATATATAAATCAGCACATTTAATAAGAATCTGTATCTGATTCAGGTAAATTCTGAGTTGGATCTGATATCTTCATGATCTGAAGTTCCATGAAGATCTCCTTCAGTATGATCCAAATCAGTATTAAATTGCTTTCCATAGAGAGAGAACTCTGCATATTAGTGTTATCTAACTCTATCAAAATCAAGGATCGATCAATAAAATGAATTAATTTTTAAAATAAAAGATGATTAGTTCTAAATAGCATATACTTATTTCCTTGACATTGGTAGGTTTCGTTCTTTTGAAAAGCCTAATGCACTTGCTTGCTATATCTAGTTTCATCACAAACTAAATTCTAGAACTGATCCTGAGGTTTTTATAGCTTGGTCAGTGAGAAGTTTGCTTCACTTGACTAAAGTCAAATCAGCAGCTGACATTCAGATGACTTGTCCACCTTCGTAAGAGTTGCCTTATAGATTAAATTAGAGTATTTTGAATTTAAATAATAATAATTCAAACTAAAGGCTATCCACTAATGTAGTAAGGTTAACAGATCTGGTCTGTAAAAGTCCAGACAGCTACTAAATGGGAGCAGAAAGAGTTATTCTTCTTGTTGTCTAATAGTTCTCCAAATCTAGTAGCCATAATGTAACAAATCCTTTGCATTATTTTTCCTGCCAACTTTTCAATCAACCTAGTATCTTTGTTAAGTAGGTGGAGACTTACTGTACTGTGTGTATTATAAATTAATCTGAATGTTGATCTATTTTAAATTCTTTTAGTCATACAAAAAGCAAAGATATTGTTTCCTTTTATTTTCTCAGTAAAAGTTTCCATAGTTGCATATATTTTGTGACTCTAATTTTCCATGGATTGCAGCTGTGCTACAAGTACACATTAATGTGGGCTGAGCTATTAGATTGGAATCAGAAGACTTGAAAATGAGACTGCAGATTGGGAAGATGGAGTGGGGAGGAAAATTAAATTGAGGTTATGAGCCTTTGTAAAAAAATATTTGAGAATAAATTTGAACTATGGGGAAAAGATTAAGAGCCAGTCTAGTAAAATAGTTCCTCTTTCCTCCCACAATGTCACAGTCTTCCTATTATTCATCTCTTGCATATCAGAAAGCTCTTAGAGTTCCTTCCAATACTTCTATGCTAATAAAAAGAAAAAACATGAAATAAAAATCCACCCTGTAGAAGTCTGCTAGCTAAGTTCCTTTGTTCAGTGTTGTTCAAGGTCTTCTGCTGTAAGGAGGTGCAACTTTTATAAAACAAGACATCTTGCAAGGAGAGAAGGTTATCATGGCATGATAAGACCTTTTTCCTAGCCCAGTTGATTGGCAAAACCGGTAACCACAACAAGTTCTTATAGAATATATCACCTATCTGCAGTGATGCTCACAACAGCTGCTAGCCAAAAAAAACTAATGTTACTTTTTGGGGGGCCTTTATTAATGCATGTCATAAAAGGAGACTGAAGCCATTATCACTTTCTAACAATATTAAATTATAAACTCTGTGATGATGCCAGAGTCCTTAATACATTCTTTTTTTTTCTTTTTGTTTTGTTAATGTTCTTATCTATGGACAAATCCATGACTGTAGCATGTAGCCTGATTAACAAGGACAGACAAATGCATCAGTCATGATAGTATCATTTAGTATTTAAAAATGAGCTCATGTATCATGAAGCATGTTCTAACCAAGGTTATGTGCTACCTGAAAGTTGATGAGATCAACCACCTGTAGAAAAAAACCCCTAAGCATCCAGTTTATAATCTGGATTTTAAAAAATGTGTACTTTTATCTGAATCATACCCAGTATGAACATTTTGGAGCTCAGAAGCATGTTCATTTTTCGTATTTGCAATATGTTTGACAAAGTCTTGATGACAATAGTTGAAATTCTATTATCAACAAATTTAGCTTCATCCTGAATTTTACTTGCAATATATAAAAACTAACCCTGGACAAAAGATTTAAGTTTTAAATGATCAGCGCTCTCCATTGTACAAAAGTGCTCAGAATTGTAATTGTTTCAACAGTGTCTAAAATATTTGTCAGATCATTAGCTATGAATTATTACAATTAAATCAGGAAATCCATTTTTTCCAGATGATGATTATATACATTATGGGCAACAGATTGATAAAAATAGTAATGATAAGAATAGTGATGCAAAAAAAGAATGATGTGATTGCTGCTATGGATGTTAGTTTTCCTGTTACTCATTTCATTTGCATGAGTAACCATGAATTATACTGATTGTAATGGATTGATAGAAGATATTTGCATTGTTCAGTTGGAATGACAGATTAAAAGCATCTTGGAGATTTTCTTCATATTATCACAAAACCTCCCCAGTGTGTTGACATTAGAAATGTGCAGTAGTGTTACAGCTTCCTTCTTTGTGTGCAACTACCACCATTGCTTTTGAGCTCATCAGAAAAATTCATGATAAGTAAAGCCATTCTATTGAAGCAGCAACACATAGTTCCACTTCCACAAATATTATGATCAAACAGCAATTTGTATAATATTTTGTTGAACATTTTCAAAGATTTTGGTTTTAATAATAAAAAATATAATATGTACAGAAGGTGATGTGACTATCTTCTTTATGAGTATTCAGTCTCAACCCTGCATGAGGCAGAGAGAAAAGATTATAGCAAATTCTTCTAGGCAATGGGGAGTTAGTCAGATGTTTCCTGAGTAGTGCTGGCTTCCAGACACACAATGGGTCAGCAAAGAAAAGAGCCATTGGTAATGTCTAATGACCTCATGCAGCTGAAAATTTACAAAGGCTAGGTAAGATGACAACTGAATTCATAGGTCAATGACTGGTGAGGAACAGTCTTGAAGATGGGACATCTTCAAAAAGGTGCATTACCCATGCTACCTTCATAAGAAATAATTAACCCATAAATTTACACGAGGCTTCACTTTCAGTATAATCCTCTATACTCTTACTTAGAAGCAACCCTCATTATATTCAAAAGGCTTCATGGTAATGATATTAATATTGCCACTTTCGTATGGATGTGGCAGAAATCTTTATAAAGAAAGTGTGGAAAGCTGGCTAGTGACTAACTGAAAGCAATATCTGAACTCTCCATATGTGTAAAGAACCTGGGAAAATTTGTTCTCTGGGTATTCAAAGTCATGATCTGAAAACAGAAATAGTTCTTTGAAGCTTCAAAGCTTCTTAATTCCAAACTAGGAACTCAAAATAACAATCAAAATAATGCCTATCCACGAACATCATCTCTTCTGGATGAGCAGTTTGCTGCCCTGCACTCTCACCAAGAGTCACAATAAGCCTTCCAATCTCAGCAGTGGTGATATAAGCTTACTCCTTTCCTTCCACATGAGGAAGACTTTCTAGTTTCTTTTCTATCTGGACAATGAATTGCAATGGGTGAATTCACTTATACAGGCCTGATAAGAATGATCTACCAGAGGGTTTCTCTTCAGGTTTCTGTTTGTGATCTTCAAACCTGACATGTCCAGCAACCTTTTTCTCCAGCCCCTGCCACCTTCTTCTTCAACAGAACAGCTGTTAGGCAGGCACTGAATTTCCAGACACTCATAATTCTGCTGCTATAGCTTACAAAGAGCCTGGTGTTTTCCCTTCACCACAATGGAAATTATTGTCCTTAAATAAACCACATTATGTGCAACTAAGCATCATCCCATGTGACATTTCTCTTTCAGAGTAATCCTGTGCATGTTTACTTATAAATTATATTATATTCAGAGGACCTGCTTAATAGTAAGTGTTCTAAGACTGCCACTTTCATATCAAAAGTATCATTCCCAGGTGGACTACACACTAAATATAACCCATCTCCTTCATGATTTAGAAGAGCATTCAACAAATTAAGTCTGTGTTTGATTGGATTAGATTTGAATTTTTTTTATTCTTGGCCACAGGAGCAGTGGGGAAAGGTACCTTACAAGAAACTTTATATGTAAAGACTCCATTTGCCCACAGATGGGATCTTAGTGTTTGATACAATGAGAAAAAAAGAATGAAGAATAAATATTAAAACATTCCAGCAAAAAAAGAATCCCATAAAAAAATGATTGTCATTTGCGGATGATATGGTTTTTTTTATTGAAGATCCAATAGAAAGAGGACAAAAACTAATGAATGAGTTAGAATGATTTGGAACAGTCACAGGACTTAAAATTAATAGAAAGAAAACAAAATTAATAACTAAAAATTTAACAGAAAAACAGATATTCGAGTTAGAAAAAGCGACGGGACTACAAGTGACAAAGAAATTTAAATATTTAGGCATATGGCTGATGGCACACTGTAAGACATTAATGGAGAACAATTATAATAAACTATTACAACAGGTTAAAAAAGATTTAGAATTATGGGTTAAGCTGCAGCTCTCTTTATTAGGAAGGATCACCACTATCAAAATGACTATTCTGCCAAAATTTATATATCTATTTCAGACAATACCAATTAGAATACAGAAAAATTATTTTGTGGAACTTAACAGGACAATTGCAAAATTCATCTGGCAGGTCAAAAAACCTAGAATAAACCTAAAAGCAATACAAGATATGAAGAGTAGGGGTGGTATGGAATTGGGAATTATACCATAGTGCAGCTTCTCTAGTATGGTTGAAAGAATGAGTGAATTTATCTAATAAAAGAATATTAGTACTAGAAGGCACGACCTACAGAGGGGCTGGCATGCCTTTCTGTGGGATACGGGGACTACTAAACAGAAATATTTTCATAGACATCTAATGAGAGATTCCCTACTGTCTAACTGGATTAAAATTAGGAAAAAAACACTATATAAAGATTCCAGTTTGGATATCAACAATGGAGGCGATGATTCACCCTAACAATTTGGATATGAATAAGATGATAAAATATAAAGATTTATTAGATACACAAGGGAATATGAAAACATGGCAGGACCTTCAGGAACAAGGGCTACAAATTGATCAGTGGCTCCAAGGGCAGAATAGATACAGGTGAAACTTGAAAAATTAGTATTGTGCAAAAGTTCATTTATTTCAGTAATGCAAATTAAAAGGTGAAACTAATATATGAGATAGACTCATTACATGCAAAGCAAGATAGTTCAAGCTGTGATTTGTCATAATTGTGATGATTATGGCTTACAGCTCTTGAAAACCCCAAATCCACAATCTCAGAAAATTAGAATATTACATGCAATCAATAAAACAAGGATTGTACATAGAACAATATCGGACCTCTGAAAAGAATAAGCATGCATATGTACTCAGTACTTGGTTTGGGCCCCTTTTGCAGCAATTATTGCCTCAATGCAGCGTGGCATGGAGGCTATCAGCCTGTGGCACTGCTGAGGTGTTATGGAAGACCAGGATGCTTCAATAGTGACCTTCAGCTCTTCTGCATTATTCGGTCTTATGTCTCTCATCTTTCTCTTGGCAATGCCCCATAGACTCTCTATGGGGTTCAGGTCAGGCGAGTTTGCTGGCCAATCAAGCACAGTAATCCCATGGTCATTGAACCAGCTTCTGGTGCTTTTGGCAGTGTGGGCAGGTGCCAAGTCCTGCTGGAAAATGAACTCAGCATCCCCATAAAGCTCGTCTGTGGAAGGAAGCATGAAGTGCTCCAAAATCTCCTGGTAGATGGCTGCGTTGACCCTGGACTTAACGAAGCACAGTGGACCAACACCAGCAGATGACATGGCTCCCCAAATCAACACAGACTGTGGAAACTTCACACTGGACTTCAAGCATCTTGCAGTGTGTGCCTCTCCATTCTTCCTCCAGACTCTGGGTCCTAGGTTTCCAAATGAGATACAAAAGTTGCTCTCATCAGAAAAGAGGACTTTGGACCACTGAGCAACACACCAGGTCTGTTTTTCTTTAGCCCAGGTAAGACGCTTCTGATGACATTTGAAGCCCATGTCCAGGTTCCGCCTGTGTGTGGTGACTCTTGATGCACTTACTCCAGCCTCAGTGCACTCCTTGTGAAAGTTCCCAACACTTTTGAATGGCCTTTTCCTGACAATTCTCTCCAGGCTGCGGTCATTCCTGCTGCTTGTGCACCTTTTTCTTCCACATTTTTCCCTTCCACATAACTTTCTATTAATGTGTTTTGATACAGCACTTTGGGAACATCCAACTTCTTTTGCAATTACCTTTTGAGGATTTCCCTCCTTATGGAAGGTGTCAATGATGGTTTTCTGCACAACTGTCAGGTCAGCAGTCTTTCCCATGATTGTGATTCCTACTGAACCAGACTGAGAGACCATTTAAAGGCTCAGGAACCCTTTGCAGATGTTATGGCTTAATTAGCTGATTAGAGTGAGACACTTTGAGCCTAGAATATTGCACCTTTTCACAATATTCTAATTTTCTGAGATTGTGGATTTGGGCCGTAATATTAGCTTAATAGAATGGGACAATCTCTAGAATAGAAATAACAAAATTACAAAATCAGCAACATGCAAGGAAAACAGCTATAAAATGTTCTATAGATGGCACCTCCCCCCTTCAAGATTGGCAAAGATGGACTCCAACATGAGCCCAAAATGCTGGAAGTGTGAAAAAAAGGATGGAACGTACTACCACATGTGGTGGTCCTGCATAGAATCCCAAAAATATTGGCTGAGAATTAAAAAATTGTTGGAGGAAATTATGAATGAACAAATTGAACTAAAACCAGAATTGTTCTTATTAGGGATATTTAGGGGAAAATATGCCAAAAAACCTAAATATATAATATTACATATATTGACGGTGGCCAGATTGGCCTTTGCTCAATGTTGGAAACAGCCCTACACTCCACCAGAGGAATTGATAATTCAAAAGATAATGAATTGTGCAGAAATGGATAAATTAACCCTAGCTCTAAAAGATTAAGAATCATCAGAGTATTACATGATTTGGGATTGTTGGTATGAATGAATTGAGCGAAGACAAACTATATAATAAATGGTAAAGGAAGATAAGTAGTAGCTATAGTAAATATATATTCGCATTAGCTATCAATTGTAAATATTGCACAAGATAACATTACAAACAGGAAACCACAAACCACAATTTTTTTTATTTTTTTTTTTTCTTTATGTTGTTCGTCTTGTTTTAATTGTAAAATCAATAAAGTTTATTTTTAAAAAATGATTGTATTGTTAAATTAGACTGGGAAAATTATTGTGGATAGTTCTCGTGGTCATTTCATGTACAGATGGAAAACTTGTATTAAAATACAGCAAAAGAAGAACATTTTTTGTACCATCAAGCAGAGATTGAACATCTATTTCTGGTATGTTTTTGGGTTCAATTCAAGGTGCTGGTTAACTCCTGACATGGCTTGCAACTGGGGTACCTGAGGGATCTCCTTTTTCCAAGCCTTTATTCATCCAACTGGATCTAGCAGAATGAACATGCTTCAGATCCCATTAGCCAAAGACTGTCCACTGGTGGGCTCTAGAAGATTTTTTCTGCTCCTGATCTATGGAATACCACACTTTTAGAGATTAGAATAACCCCAATCCTGATAGCCTTTCATAAGGCTCTAAAACCCTGATATGTACCCGAACCTGGGATGATGAATATTTCAAGAGCCCTGTTTCTATTGTCAAGAACTATATTGCTAACTGGTCAAGTATCTTGACTCCTAGGTATATTTGTTTTGGATTTTTCTATTATTTTTATTGTTTTAAAATGTTTTTAGTATTTTGATTGTAATATCTATTTTTTTAATTTTAAGCTGCCCAGAGTCATTGACTGAGATAGGTGTCTATAGAAATTGAATGAATGAATGATTGAATGAATGAATGAATGAATTCTGTTAGTACTTTAAAAGACTTCCTTTGACAGAAATAACAGATTGTAAACATTTCTTAAAAGTCTTCCTATCCTTGCTTTTGGAATCCCTCCCCCCTATTCCTCCTTGCCAGTCTATCTCAGATATATTCTTATGTTCTCTTGAATGCATGGCACATTCAAGATCTATTTGAGACTGTGAAGGACAGTTCAAATTGTTCAGCTTCTTTTCTGTCCTCTTTGGAAGCTGTGATTACATTCAGTGTGTCACAATACACTGACTGAATAGGCATCCAATTTTTTGTCCTGGTTTCTTAATATGACTCTGTTATCAACTGCACATCAATAAGTGTTCGTTCACATTTGCAGAAAGATATTGTGTTTAATTTTGTACCATATAGCGATTGGAAGGGTGTTTTTTCTCTCTCTCTAAACTTAGGAATTCACAGAATGATAGGATAGGATTTTACAAAGGATACCAATGTTTGTATGTAATTGCCTTTCTGTTCATTACAGATGAGATACATTTTTATTTTTATTTATTTTTAATAGTAGCATACAAACAACTACAAGTACAACTACAACAAAGCTATGGTAGGGATTATATAGTTAGATAGAAATCTACATATATTGGTAGTAAATAATCTAAACAGAACAATGGTAATTAATATATTTGGATTTAATAAACAACAAATATTTATTGCATTCTATTCTAATATATACCCATGTAATATTATCTAATCTTGAGAACAGTTAACAGGTCTTTTTTGGACTTCTTCTATCTAGCTGAGAATCCTAAATTAAGTTGAAATCACCAGCAAAAATTATATGTTTGATAGTTTGAAGAGTATAGCTCAGGAAAAGTTTGCTCTTAGTGGAGCCATAAAAGTGAATGTTTTATTTTTTAAAAAGAATATCATTCACTATCACAGTTTTTATATTCCACTTCAATTTTAGAATTGCCATCAAATGTAGTAACTGTCCTTCATGCTTTATTTGACCAATCACTAATAGGTTTGTCCAATCCAGCACCGGGACCTCAAAAAATGTTGCTCAAATATCTGGTTGTAACATTTCCAGGTTATTACACATTTGTCCTTTTGGGAAAAAAAATCCACTTAGTTACCAATTGATTTGTGGCGCCATGCCCATATTGACAAAATATTTCTCAAGGTCAGTTTCACAATATTGTAGGTGTATTGCACTCTAATAGCAGATACACAAATGGAAAGCATTTAAATAGCATGGATCTAAATTAAAAGAAATGAATCATGAGACAAAAAAGCACAGTAAAGGAGAAAATATCCAATGTAATTATATTATTTAGAAAAAAGAAAAAAAATCCATTTTAAACCTCCAATTTTATGGATTACTGCCCTCCTCCTTTTTGACTCTGAAAATAAAGACATAAAAAGTAAGTATTTATACTTATATAAAATAGTAGCAAAAATTGTTGAACAAAAGAAGTGGAAGAAAAACAAGATTGGTACGCACCAGATTTGGTATTTATTTATTTATTTATTTATTTATTGTATGCCGCCCTATTCCCTAAGGACTCAGGGCGGCGAACATTAAAACAGAGAAAATTTACAATAAAACAGAATTAAACAAGTAAACAAGCCAAATAAAGTAAAATAAAACCCAACCCCCGGGTCATTCGAGGCCGCCCGTTGGAACAACCAAGTCTTCAGGTCCCGGCGGAAGGAGCGGAGGTCAGGGGCCAAACGGAGATCCACGGGGAGCTGATTCCAAAGGGCAGGTGCTCCCACAGAGAAGGCCCTAGCCCTGGGGACCGCCAGCCGACAATGTCTGACTGACGGCACCCCAAGGAGGCCCCTCCTATGAGATGAACAGGGCATCGGAGAGTGATGCTGGCAGGAGGTGTTCCTGCAAGTACCCTGGACCCAAGCCATTAAGGGCTTTATAAGTTGTAACTAATACCTTGAAGGTGACCCGGGAGGCAACCGGCAACCAATGCAAGCCACGCAGGAGGGGTGTAACATGGGAGTATCGGGATACCCCCATCACAGCCCGCGCGGCTGCATTCTGCACCAGCTGAAGCCTCCGGACCGTCCGCAAGGGAAGCCCCATGTATCAGATCAATACTCACAGAGCTTGTAAAAAATTCACAACAACAGATGTGTTTGTAAATGTTTTTTCCCTATTCGCCAAAAGAAAAACAAAATTGCTGGATAAAAAGTATGTAAGAAGGTATATAACTGTTTTTTGCAAACATACGTGCAACCTCAAAGTCTTTTCTTAAATTTTGTACTTGTAAAAGAAGATCTGGGTAACCCAATATTTTACTTAAATAATATTTCAAGTTAGTAATTTGTCTTCAACATTGTAAAAGGCAGTATCTTGATGTCAGACTTCAAAAACTTTCTTCAAATTGTGTAAAATCTTTTGCCTTTTACTAGTATGAGATACACTAAGCATATAACTAGAAGTGTATCTTTTACAGAGCAAGACAAGGTGCTAGATCAAAAAGATTCACTGTAATATTCATAATAAATATTTAAACCATTGGAGTTCAAGGATTGTGTATAGATTGATGCATTGGATATAATGGTTTAGAAGTTTATTTTATTTTTTTGCTTTTTTCCCCTTTCATTGTTATATTTTCTTACTGTATTTTCTTTCTTTTTTTATGATTGGGAGCTACCCCAAGTTGTATTCTACAAAATAGGCAGACATATCAATCTGTTAAATAAAGAAATAAAGCTTTGCATCTATTCAGGTGTTGGCAACTATGTTTGATGAAGACAGTTGTTAGAGGAGATACATGACTGCAATTTTACACATTGTTTCCTTAGAGTAATGATTAATTACACTTAACATCAGAGAAATATGTACTGAATTATAGAGATTGGAAACATACTTCTAATGGCTCACAGCTAATCAACTCTAATTTTGGATATCTCTCTGGAGCATATTTGGGCTGGATGAGTGGCAAAAAAAGTGTCAATGTGTACATTGTTCACACACATGTACAAAAGGGGCAGGGCTTCCATTATACTGGCATCCTGGTGGGTTTTTGTTGTTGTTGTTTTTTTGAAGCCTCCTTTGGATGTCCCTGATGTCTGCTCATCAGCTTCTGTGGAAATGCTGCAGTGGTTATATCACCAAGGCTGACGTTTATAATGGTGAAAATAGGAAAGAAGACAGTGATCCCTAAGGTATGCTAGAAAGTGAGAGAAAGAAAACGACACAGAGGATGAACAAGCATGCATGATTAGGAGAGGGAAAGGGAGGGAAAGACTGGTGGATTTGTTGCGCATATGGGCTGTGATTAGAGGGAACTAGTATGCTAATGTGGCTTGCTGTTAAAGTGGTTTAATATGTCACTTGTTCAGTCTTGTACATAGTTCATGTGTGAGTCCTGACAAGCTCAAATCATAGTACTACAAATCTTGACAGTCCTGCAGTGCATCTTCTTTACAGGGGCTGACATAAGCCTCTCCTCTTACAAATTCTACCTACAGAGAAATGTACTTCAAATTTATTTCACCTATCCATTGGAACAGAAAGAGTAGACAGACAAATATTTCTAAGGCAGATGTCCCACAATTCAGCTTTGAAGCTGGCCTTGATTTATTTTAATTTATTTAGAAAAAAACATGTGAAAAGCAAAGTAATGCAACTTTGGTCAGGGTGTTCTCTATAACATAGGAAGATGCATGGGATTTCATGAGTTTGAGTTCACACTTTTAGAGCATTCCTGAGATTTTCTTTCCTTTGGTGCCACAGTGTGGTTAGTGATTGCTTTCGTTTAATATGGAGATTATTTCAATATTATCTTGCAGAAACAATGCCAGATTTTCAGTTTAATAATATATATGTATATTCTAGTATGCATTTCTCTAGTCATGATAAAAGTCATGTCCTAGGTGCAGCATCTAAAATGACTTTTCATTCACTTTAGTGCTGCTTAGTCATAGGGAATCATCTCAACAGTATGGGTTTTGCTAGCATCAGGAGTTTCCTGTTTTTAATACATGGCTCAAAATGAACTGATTAAAACAAAGGTGGCTAAATAGCAGCAGGTTAATCTATGTCAGATCATGAAGAGCTAAAGATGTAAAAAAAAATAACAGTAAAGGTAGCCTCTACCCAAAAGGTTTGGCGTCATCAAAGTCTCAGGAATAAGTTTCCATAATATTTGCATCTACCAATTTCTTTGATATGTCATTTCTTACATAAAAATAATTAATGCTATAATAATTTATCATTGTTATTAATTATTTAGGAGAAGAATTTAAATTTCATAGGCAAATAGATTTCTCTCTTTTTACATATAATTTTACTGAAATTTTTAAAAACAAGAATAATACAAACTATAATAGAAAAGAAGGAAAAAAGGCAAAGAAAAAAAACAGGAAAGCTAAAATGCAGAAAGAAAGAAAGAAAGAAAGAAAGAAAGAAAGAAAGAAAGAAAGAAAGAAGAAAGGAAGGAAGGAGAAAGAAAGAAAGAGAAAGAAAGAAAGAAAAATAGAAAAGAAAGAAAGCACATATAAAGAAGTGACCTGGTTTTATTTACTGCAGTTATAAGTACAATTGTAAATTTATCTCTCTAAAGTTACAATGTGACTTCTTTCTATAATCTGTATTATCTAATCTTCAAAACTATAGTTCATAAGTTTATTTTCTATCTACTTTTGGAAAAGAAATAAAAAAAATTAAAAGAAAGAAAAGAAAGAAAAGAAAAGAACCGCCTTAGATCAACAACAGCCAATAGACTGCACACAAAATAAAATTATTTTTTACGTACAAAACATAAAAACCATCTTCCATATGTACATGCAGTGTGTCAGTTGGTTACAAATCGTTTGTGTTATCCTTTCATAATCATCACTCACAGTTTATCAAAGAAAAATTCTCATATTATCAATAAAACATTCTTATAGATTTATCAATTATTACTTATATTAATCAAACTATTTATTTCATCATGTATACGAGATATATTTTAATCTAAAATTTATGTTATACTTTCATCCAATGGTTATATGTGTCTGCATTGTATTTTATATCAATCTATTATATTTTTATTACAAAGTTATATATTCTATTACATTACCAAGTCTTTTTATCCAACCATTGATAAAACAAATCCCATATCATGTAAAATTGCTTATCTTCTTGTTCTCTAATTTCAAATGCTAATTTACTCATTTCAGCACAGTCCATAATTTTCTTAATCACTTCCTCCTGCATAGGTATTTTATCGTTCTTCCAGTTTTTAGCAAATACAATTCTAGCTGCTGTTAAAACATTTACAATCAAATATTTCAACTCTTTACTGTAAATATCCAGTACAATTCCCAATAAAAATATTTCTGGTTTCACATCTATATGTTGTTGTGTCATTTTTTCCAACCATGTGTGGATTTTAGTCCAATATCTTTTTGCATCCAAACATGTCCACCACATATGGTAATATGATCCAGGTATCTGTTGACATTTCCAACATTTATCCGATTTATTCTTGAACATTCTTGCAATTCTCGTTGGGGGTAGGTGCCACCTGTAAAACATCTTATACAAATTTTCTTTATAAGCAGTTGACATTGTCATTTTATAATTCTGAGGCCATAATTTTTCCCATTTCTCTAAATCAATCCCATATCCAAAATTTTCACCCCATGCAATCATTGTTTCTTTAACCTGTACCTCTTCCATTTTGAATTCTAAAAAATATCCATAGAGTTTTTTAATCACCTTTTCATCAGTACCCATCAATATTTTATCTAACCCAGTCAATTTATTATAAATACCTTCTATTTTAATATCTTTATCAAATCTAGATTGTACTTGCAAGTATGAAAACCAATTCATTTTTATACCTTGTTCTTCCAATGCTTGCATAGATTTAAGTTCACCCTTTTCATTCAGTATCTCACCATATCTAACTGTTTGTTCCTTTTTGTACATTACTGGATATGAAAAGGCTTCAATAGTAGATATCCATAATGGAATTTTCAAATAATGTTATTTTTTGGTCTTCTCCCAATTTAGATACAACCGTGTCAATTCTATGTCTTTGTTCCCACCATGTAAACAGGAGACCTTCTGGTATCAACCATCTATAGTTTATTCCTCTTTTAAGCAGTTCTTTGGTTAGGAAAAGGTACTCTCTCCTCGTCTCCCTTACTCTTCTTGGTACCTGTTTCAACACCACAATTTCTTTGTCTTTGTACTTTAATGTCTTCTCTCTTGCCGTTTGCAAAATTGTGTTTTAATAATTTTCTTGGTAAATCTAATATGGACTTCCCTTGGTAGCTTGTTCCTCATTGCATATCTTGTGTGAACACGAAACACTTCATCCATTCCATCCATCATTTTCTCTTTTGTTATTTCTAGTGCTTCCACCAATATTTCTATCATTTTTCCAATGAGGTTTTCACCCTTTTCTTCCTCCACATTTTGAAATCTCAGGTAGAATTCTGACCTATCCATCTCTCCTCTCAGTGATTCAGTCCTGTCTTTTTCAACTTCACTCAGTCTGGTATTAATATTTCCAATTTCCTTGTCTCTTAATTTTTCTTGTTCTTCAATTTTCTTAAATTTTTCATCATATTTGGTCATCATCTCTTGAATATTTTCCACTTTCTCATCTGTCTTTTCAACTTTTTGTTGAATATTTTCAACTTTTTCATCTGTCTTTTCCATCTTCTGCTGAATCTTCTCCACCTTTTCATTTGTCCCTTCAATTTTCTGGTAAATATTCTCATTACTCTTCTGTAAGATTGCAATTCCTTGCAAAATCTTCTGTAGTGTATCTTCCTTATCTTTTTCCTTCTCCTGTTGCAACATCACCTGTATTGATCATTGTCCCCCAGATGGTGAAGAAGAGGGAGTTGTTGATCGAGAAATTGGAGCTGTTGCTTTTCTACTCATTTTATATTTATTTCTTGTTAAGGTCCCCCCCCCAAAAAAACAAAGACCCCCCCCAACAATAATAAAAATAGATGGACAAAAAGAGGGGAAAGTTAAAATTTAAAAATAGAAAAATGAAAGAAAAATAGTCTTCAGGTTCTTGTACACCTTAATCCACTTTATTCCACTTATATGCAAAAATAAGGAAAAGATGGAGGAAAAAAGGAAAATCTCAAAAATCAAAAACAGCCAATTCCCGCTTCCAAAAATAAAAGAAGAGAGGAGGTCTTCAGGTATTTAAATACCCTAATCCAATAGTATATCAAAAATAGAAAAAGAAAAAGAAAAAAAGAAAAGCAGGCCAAAAGAGAAAAGAAAAAGAGAAGAAGCAAAAATCCTAGTTAAAAAATCTAGATCCAAAAAGTAAAGATTCAATTAGAGGGGGGAGTGAAAAAAAGAGTAATCACAAGTTCTAGCAACAAAAAAGGAAGCTACTGCCACTGAATGTCCAAGGCTTTTTACTATATCAAGTTGAATTCCAATACAATATATTTTCAAGGTCACTTCAATCTTCCTTCTTTCTTTCAACTCCAACTCTGAGTTCCACTATCAATAATTTGCAGATGAGCACCCGTGTAAACAAACTGTCATGCTCACCCCACTATCTCTTTCAGAAAAGAACTCTGAGTCCTTGAATGTAACACACTTACATAAACAAGTAGCAAAAAAGGATACAATATATCCAAGCCTCTAAATGGCAGTGCTTTCACTTTCACTCCTCCCCTCAAAGGCAAGAAGAAAGGGAAAAAAAGAGGGAAGCCACTTTAAAATGGCTCCTTTTTTCTAAAAAAATTCTTGAAGTCATAAACAACATTTCATCCAAAAAGGAGTTAATATAAAAAAGAAAAAGAAGACCATCAAAACAAAGAACTATTTATGCAAGAAAAAAACAGTCCGTTTTAAAGTCAAATAATTCCAAAGAAAAAAGGAAGAAAAAACTGTTAGTCTTAAGAAGAATTTAATCTCGCTGCTTAAAAACTGTCATCTTTACTTTTTAAGTCCACTTTCCAACTTTTAGGGTGTTCTCTTCAAACATAAGTAGTTAAAAAAAAACATCTCACCAAGCCGACACACTTTCTTCCAAACTTGCCTTTCTTCCGGAGCTGCCCCAGCTTTAGCAGCTTGATGGCCGCCTCTTTTCCACCGGCAAAAAGAGCTTTTCCTGGATCAACCAGGGACTTTGCGATGTCCCTGGGATCAACAGGACATGTTCTTTACCTTCACCATCTCTTCGGGATGGTTTAGATCCTTATGGATCATCCAGCAGATAAGATATCTATGGCGATCTGGGAGCTTCCCGATCGCACATAGTGCCGCCAGAACACCAGCCCCACCCCCTACAACAAAATAAAATTATTACCTTATAGCAATATGCATGTATGAGCTTCACTCCACTGGTCCTGCACACAAGCGAAAACAAAGGGATGTCAGCTATGAACTGCCCAGATGATGCTTGCTCACGTGATCCTGGGAAAGCGATTATTAGTGCTCATTGCTTCTGGTATACCAAATGTCAACCATATGATTGTGGAGGCCTTGCAGAGGCTAAAATGGCCACCACTACTGAAATGATAAATGTTAATCACATGAACATGGAGATCTCACAGAGTTTCTCATTTCAGAACTAGTCACAAGTCTATTTTTGAAGCACTGCTGTTACTTCAAACAGATATTAATTAAATGGTCATAAGTTGAGGACTATGTGTAGCAATACTGAAAATTACTAGAAAAGATGAATGGAAACCATCTACATTTTCAATCAGAAAATCAGCAGGAGCCAATAAAGACTTCCTAAACAGATACTTAAGTTCATGTAGAGCCTTAGCCAGACCACCATTAGGGGGGGAAATGTAGAACTTGTTTGCTTGTGGAAAGCAAATGTGGACTAAAGATTCAGATGCAATGACAAAACTATACACATAACACAAATATAAACTAACACATAACACAAATATATTGTGTTTTATAATATATTGTTTGGTTTTGTCAGCAAGTGGCAGTGTTTAAGGTTATTCTTTAAAAGGTCTGTATGAAACTATGCCACATCTCTTCTTCATGTTGTGTAAAGAAGAAAATGTCAGCCATGTTTGAAATATCGTCTTGACTAGAAAATGTCTGATTGAAGCAGAATCTGATGTCAAAATATTCTACTAATAGGTTGTTTAAACTTAATCAATAATTTCCTCTTATGCTATGGGCCACAGATAGCAAGTAAATTAGGTGGGGTTGTCTTCTAAGCAATTGACCCAGTAAAATATACACTGTTTCCCAACATTCTGGAATACATTTATTCAATTATATTGTTACAATCCCTTGCCTGGGCTTGTAAAATTAGGAAACATTTGTTTTAGTAGTGATGTCAGTTGTATGCAAATATCTATTGTTCAGCTCATTCAGTCTTCCACTGTTTCATGCATGATGCTAATTTTGGTAAATAATAGTGATATAATCTCTGACATAAAAAGGCACTTCTTGACAACAAATTCTATTGAGGGAGATAATGGAGGAAGACAAATATTATTTACAAGTCTCTAGGTGATTTGTATAAATGCCACCACTTTTAAGGCTGCTTTATATAGATTTTGCCCAATTGAGTCTAAGCATCATACATCTCCTGCTCCTTAATTTCATCATTAGATACAAATTCCACCATACTCTTACCAGGCAATGCCTCAATGAACAGAGCATACAGATTTGAAACTTCAAGGGAATCCAATGAATTTAGCCATCTGCCAATAAAATTCTCCATTGTCCATTGTTTGGGCTTTTATTTTTTTTCTTATTCCACATACAGCTCACCTGTGTTAAAAGAGAAATGTGGTTATAGTTTAACAGGAGGTAAACTATATTTCAATGTGTGAGCTGGTTCTAGTATTTTGGGTTTTTTTTCAAAATTATTAAAAGAGTGCTTTTCATGCTGCAGTATCTATCAGAAGCAATAATGAATAATATTTATTAAAGAGATAAAGAAAACAATGAAAGAAAAGTAGGAGAGAGAGAGAAGAGAAGAAATCTGCTAACATACATATTATTACCATGTTAAAGGGATTATACAGTACACATATGGGGAAATTTGGAAAATTTTCATGCCCATAACCATAATAAAAAAGGACCAATTACAGAACACCCACAGAGCCATCAATAACATTTTAAAGGAATCCAGTTTACTAGAGAAGAAAACTACTCACTACCCTTCCTGAACATCCTGATCAGCAGAGACCACAATGGCAAACTAGAAACACAAGTCTATCAAAACCCACCCATACTAATCAGGTGCTCCACCACCAAAGCAACAATCCAATCTTCCACAAGAGAAGTTGTGTAAACACTTTATTTAAATAAGTCTAATCACACTGCAGCAACCCAGAACAGCAGAAAAAGGAAATGGAGCATCTATACAAAACATTCCAACAAAATGGATACCCACACAACTTTATCAAAAAGTCCACTGACCACTCAACCCAATACAGCACATCCAACACAAACCCTAAAATGAATTACACACTATCATACATCAAGAATATCTCAAAAACCAGCAACAGACTACTACAACCACATGTAGAACACAAGCCAATTAAAGCTCTTCAAAACATCTTAAGCAAACCAAAAGACCCAGCAATCCCAGAAGCTAAACAGGAATCATTTACAACATACTCAGTAGTGGGATTTGAATAACCTAACCGGTTCTCTGGCTGGGTAGGGGTGGCTAGTTGGTCATGTGACATCACTCATCGCTCCCAGCCCCGTCTCCCGGCCACTCACCTCAAAGGCAGAGGTAGTATTCAGAAGGTTGGGGCTAATCCCACCACTGGCTGGGCCCATCCCTGCCCATTTTTCAGTCTGTTTTTCAGCCATTTTTCAGGCTGTTTTCAGGTCATTTTTGGGCTGTTTTCAGGCAGTTTGGGGGCCATTTTTCAGGGTATTTTTGGCCCAGAAAACAGGCTGAAAAATGAGTGTGGGCAGGGCCAACCAGTGGTGGGATTTGCCAGTTCACCAAACTGCACAGAATCTTAACAAATGGTTCACCCAAACTGGTGCGAACCGGCAGCAGCCCACCTCTGAACATACAGTGTAAGAGCTACAACTACTACTACATAAGACAAACAGGCAGAAGACTGGCAGAATGCATCCATGAACACCCACTGGCAGTCAGAAGACATGATGAAAATTCTTTAATTTCACAACACATAGGCAGATTTAACCATAGTTTCAATCTGGAAAATGTGACAAACCTAGACCAGGCCAAGTCCAAAAATGCCAGGGAATTTCTAGAAGCCTGGCACTCAGACAAATCAGCCATCAATAGACACACAGACATTAACAGCATCTACAGACTATGCAAAAGAGACAATCAACTAGCCCAAAAGAGAAAAAGGTTCCATCACCTCTCCACCAGTACTCAGCACTCAGATGAGCATAGATTAACTCCAAGGTTAACTTCAGACCAACAATAAAGTAAGCAATATCCTCCCCAAAAAAGAAACAGCCAAAGAGCCATCAGTAAACAGCCCAACCAAAGAATCTCTAAGACCTCCCCCACTCACACAGACAGGCAAGACACCAGATTATAAACTGACAGGAAACAGCACTTACTAGCACTGATGAGGTTATTTACTTTATTTACTGTTTACTCTGCAAGAAAACAAGCAAGCTCAGAGAGCACCAAGGACCCCACATTTCATGGCCCTGCCTGTTGTGGTTAGCCGGCAGCAGGTACGGATGGCTGAGAAGAGCGAGGACTCAGATGAGGGGCCAGGACCATTAGGGAGTGGACTGCTGCCTTCAGAGATTGTGGGGGCTGGCAGCAGCGATGAGGAGTTCCTGAGGAGCCTGTGCCAAGTGTGTGTGCACACAGAGTTGCTCTCAGGAAAGAGCAGTTGCAGCAGCACAGGTGATTCGGGAGTAAAGCTGCAAGGTAATGGCCCTCCTTCAAAAAGATAAAAGCCAGCTGTGAAGTGAATGTTCTTTGCAGGATGCAAAGACGTTTTGAAACTCAGCCTCGTGGACATTACAGTATCTTAAGTTGGTATTTGAAGACTCTTGTGTTATGAAATATTTCTTATCTGTTATTCTTGGCAGACTCGCACAGTTTTGGTGAAGATTGTGCTTATCAAAGTTAATTAGTTTGCAGCAGCCTTTTAACCGGGGATTTGTAAGAATCATTAAAAGGTTTCTTTCTGTTCCCTTTGGTTTGTGTTTGTTTTACTGGAAAAGGGTTTGGGTCAGAACACTGCCAGACAAAATATTTTAATCTTTAAAACTCTCATAAACATTATGAATACTGTGAAAAGGCAGTTCAGAAGACTTCCACTTGTGTGCTTGGGAAGAAAACCATAAATGTTTAGATGTTACCTTAAAAATTACAAATATGTATGATACATATAAGCATTACACAAACCAGCAGAGGGGGATATAAACAAAAATATTTAAAATACCAATGCTACAACAGTTCAAAATGATGCCTACTTAAACAGTGTTTATTCTTTTCACAGTTACACTTTAGCAGTATTAATTAAATCTGGGGGAAAAAAATAAGATTACAATCCTGGGCGTATTTATCCCAAAATTTCAAATACTGTAATACATGAGACTTCTGACCTTAAGTAACAAAAAGAAAAGGGAAATATGTAAACTAGTTTAAACAATGCAATTTGATACACTTCTAAATACACCTTTGTCCTTATAAACCACACTTCATATATTGCATTTTATTTTTTAACTTTTTCACTTCTTTGCCTTTTAGGATTTTATTAACTCCATCTAATCACAACTTTCTCATTCTTTCTTTTCCCCTGAATCCAATCATGCTTCCTTTCACATATTTTTATGATTCAATTCTCACTCCTTCCCTCTACATGATAAAAATAGATCAACATAACTTTCCTTGTACTTTTGTATACAATTGACATTCATTTTGCGGGGTGGAGGGGGAAGGAATTATTTCAAGTCAAGAGTTGACTCCAGATGACTGCCTGGACTAGTCCCTATAGTTTTCTTGGAAAGATTTCAGAAATGGTTTGTCATTTCCTGCTTCTGAGGTCTTAGAGAGAGTGACTGTCTCAAGGTCACCCAGTTGGCTTTGTGTTTACAGTGAACTAGAACTTACAGTTCCCAGTTTCTAGTCTCATGCCTCAAGCACTATATCAAATGGATCTCATTCAGTTACCTGCTTATTCCGAGCCTCCTCTGTTTTTGTTCTAGTACACATATTTCTTACATAAGTTAACCTTTATATATGCATGCATTCCCCACAGTTGAATTATCACCTACTTTTTGGCCAACATTTGCACAGCCAAAAATTCTCTGTTCATTTTCCTATTGCTTAAAATAAAAGGCACATTAATTCATCTACTTGCTATACATTTAGGCATTATCTTGCAATTGTTTACTTTATTTTCCTGTGAGATTCATACATTAATTTTCATGTCATCATTCCTTATTGTATGATGCAATCTGTGAATTTTGCAATATGGGGATTATGCATTTATATGGTTTTTAAAATTGTTCTTAAATTTCTGTATTATTTTGATAAGTTTATATTGTTTTTAAATGTGAGGTGCACAGTGTCATATCTTGAGATGGGTAGCTATAAAAACTGGAAATTAATAAAATACAAAGTAAGTGAATGTCACACATTTTTTTGGTAAAAAGCACATTGTAGCAATTATGGGTAGGAGGTTTGAATATCTAAAACAATAATATTTTACTTGTATATAAGTTAAATTTAAATTTTACAGCAACATTTAGTAATGTAGAATGTGATGTCTAGAACTCATTGTTCAGAAAATGGACAAGAGAGTCCAGAATCTCCAAGAATAGTAAAATCCAGAGGCAATATTGTGCTATTACATGTAACAAGTCACTGCGAGTATTTGCATAAGAAGATTCCGGAAATGCCAAAAGGAACTTATCACAAGTTTAAGAGAACCCGGATTTCGTCACCTAAAAATATAAGCAGGAAGTCTACAAGATAATATGTGTTTGAAGCTGCCCAAATCTTGAAGAGTAACAAAGCCTTGGAGAAAGAGGCTAGCAGCTTTAATATTCAAGGTGTATACTGTGTTTGCACTCCTGCTTATGAGGACTCAAATTATGCCTGCACCAAGTGCAAATTGATCAGTTTGCTAGAAAACAAAATGGAACATCTGGAGGCACATCTAGCCACTCTGAGTCTAATACATGAAAATAAGTAATACCTCAGAAAGGCAGAAGATTATATTCAAACTAAATGAAGCAAGGAAGAAAGAAATACACAATATCAAGGATCAAAGCATCTTGAAAGTATTTGGATGAATTTTAGGGGAGAAAGATAATGACATTGTTATAGCTGTGTGCAACAGGCTACCCAACCAAGCTGAGGAAATGGATAAACGTTTTGAGTTAATTGAGGCATGAAGGAAACACACCAGTGTTGTAATGGGGGATTTTAGCTACCCTGACATCAGCTGGGAAACAAAGCTGACAACTTTGTCTCCCAAAAGATACATGAGGGAACTAGAGGATCAGCAATACTGGATTTAATTACTTATTAATGATTGGTTATTAATGAAAAATGATTTGAGAGAGTGGAAGTTTCAGGAACTTTGGGGGACAGTGACCATATCACACTCAAATTTACTATGATGCAGGCACATATAACTAAACAAAGTCAGACTATTGTTTAAACTTTGAGGTAGTAAAGGCACAAACAAACAAACAAACAAAACCCAATACTACAGAGAAAGGAAAAAAGATTCCAGATGAAACCAGCATGTTTGCACAAAGAGCTCTCTGACAAACTGGGGAACATAAAGGACAAGTACAAAAAATGGAAAGAGGTGAATACAGATAGAGCAGAATGCAGCAAAAGCCCACATCTGCAAAGAGAGAGTCGGGAAGACTAAGGCTCAGAATGAACTAACACTTGCAAGAAATGCCAAAAATAACAAAAAAAGGTTTTCAATATGCAAGGAACAAGTCAAGGAAATTGTTGATCCACTAATGGGAGAAGGTGGCAAGAAGATGAAAGAAATCAGAACTGCTTCATTCCTTCTTTGCATATGTCTTTACATAAAAAGGAAAAAATAGCCCAATATGAAAAGCACCATGGAAGACAGAACAGAAATGCAGATCAAAACAGGCAAGAAACTGATAACAGAACACCTTTGGACAAGTTCAAATATTTGGGACTAGATGGTTTACATCCTAAGGTATCAAAGATGTTGGCAGATGTGATCCCAGAACCACTGAATGAAATCTTTCAGAGCTCCCGAAGCATGTGTGAATGTCAGAGGACTGTAAAAGAGCTGATATTATTCCAATATTCAAAAAGCAGGAAGAATGGATCCAGGAAACTAAAGATCAATCAGCTTGATATCAATACCTGGGAAAATTCTGGAAAAGTATTCCAATACTGGATTTGTGACCAACTAGAAATGAACAAAGTGATTATTGGAACTCAGCATAGGTTCTTATTGCCTTCTTTGTTAAAGTTGATTAAATTAGTAGATCAGGAAATGCTGTGGATATAATATACTTGGACTTCAATAAGGCATTTGACCAAGTAGACCACTTCTTGATAAGATAGAACAATATGGATTAGAGTACCACCACCAGATGGATTCACAGTCAGCTGACCAATCCAACCCAGCATAAAGTCTTAAATGGACCTATATTTACATGGAAGAAAGTGTGCAATGAGGTATCTGGTGTTTGGAACTGATGTTCAACATTTTCATAAACAATTTTGATGAGGGAATAGAAGGGAAACTCATCAAATATGCTGGGAGGAATTGCCCACATTCTGGATGGTAGACTCAAGATTCAGAAGGATCTTGACAGACTTGAGCATTAGATCCTATCTAAGAAGATGCAGTTCTGTGATGAGAAAAGTAAGGTCCTGCTCTTAAACAGGAAAAACCAAATGCATAGGTATAGAATACCTGGTTCAACAGAAGTAATTGTGAGAAGGATCTAGGTAGATCGCTGCCTAAATATGAGTCAGTAAATATGCCAAAAAAGCTAACACATTTTAGACTGCATCAACAGAAGGATAGTATTAAAATCACGGGACACGATAGTACCATTTTATGCTTCATTAGTGAGATTGCACTTGGAATATTGCATCTATTCCTGGTCACCATGATTCAAAAAAAGATGCCTAGAAGGAGAGCAGAGAAGAGAAGAGCAACAAAGATCATAAATCATATGATGAGTGGCTAAGGAAACTAAGTATGTTTAGCCTAATGATAGGAAGGCTCAGGGAAGACACAATAACAATCTTCCAATATTGGAACAGCTATCACAAGGAAGAGGTGTTGATTTATTCTCCAGAGCACTTGATGGCAGGATAGGAAGCAATGGGTGGAAGCTTATCAGAGGGAGATTCAACCTGGAAAAAAGGAGGAATTTCCTGACAGTAAAAAGGATTAATCAATGGAACAATTTGCTTCCTGGAGTTGTGGGTGCTCCATCGCTGGAGGTTTTCAAGAAAAGATTAGGCAACCATTTTTGCAGGATGCCATAAGAATTCCTGCCTTGGGCAGGGGGCTTGACTAGAAGACCCGCAAGGTCCCTTTCAGACCTATGATTCTATGATTTGTAAACAAAGTACATAATTTATATGTCATATTTATGCAGGAACCATACTAATTTTATGTTAACTCAAGGAAAGTTCTCCATCCATGTTCTTCACATAGGAGAATGTTTACAGAGAGAACATTTACAGATAGGATCCAATATGGTAAGGTTTTCATTGATTCGCCCCCCACCCCCAACTTCTTAGGAACTGTTTTGCAGGATTGATACAAGTCATTACAACTGTCCATCATGGATGCCAGTAAATACAGTTGTTGTTTTGTTATTTCTCCAAGTGTGTATGTCATCAACTGCTTTGCATGGAGAATTCATGACATTTACCATCAGTTACTTTGCATCGAGACATTTTTAAATACTTGGACAGCATCCTAGAAATGTTGATAAATGTTTAATTATCATACTCTATATGATAATTAAAAATATTAACACCATGCTTCAATATTTTGCATTTTTCTCTAGAAATATTTTCATCAAAAAGTAATTTAAACAATTGATGTGGTTGGCATTGTTGACAGTGGCATGGATACAGAGCAGAATAGAACAGAATGGCAGAGTTGGAAGGGACCTTGGAGGTCTTCCAGTCCAACTCCCTGCTCAAGCAGAAAACCTTATATTATTTCAAATAAATGGTTGTCCAATATCTTCTTAAAAACCTCCAGTGTTGGAGCTTCTGGAGGCAAGTCGTTCCACTGAGTAATTGTTCTAACTGTTAGGAAATTTCTCCTTAGTTCTAGGTTGGTTCTCTCCTTCATTAGTTTCCATCCATTTTTTCTTGGCCTGCCTTCAGGTGGACAATAGCTTGACTCCCCCTTCTTTGTGGCAGCCCCTTAGATATTGGAACACTGCTATCATATTATCCCTAGTCCTTCTTTTCATAAACTAGACAATTCTGCAACCATTCTTCATATGTTTTAGGCACCAGTCCATTAATCATCTTTGTTGCTCTTCTCTGCACTCTTTCCATCATCTTTTTTACACTGGCAGCAATATACCAAGTGTGGTCTCATCAAATCATTATGAAGTGATACTAACACTTCATGTGATCCTCTGTTAATGCAGCCTAGGATTGCATTGTTTTTTTTGGTAGCTGCAGCATACTGCTGACTCGTATTTAAGTGGTTGTCCACAAGGACTCTTAGATCTCTCTCACAATTACTACTGTTGAGCCACGTACCATCTATTCTACATCTGTGCATTTTGTTTTTCTTGCCTAAATGTAGAACTTTGTTTTCTCACCATTGAATTTCATTTTGCTAGATAGGATCCAATGTTCAAGTTGGTGAGATCCTTCTGTATCTTGACCATGTCTATGTTGGCTATTCCTGCCAGCTTGGTGTCATCTGCAAATTTGATGAGTTCCCTACCTATCCCCTTGTCCAAATCACTGATGAGCTTAAGGCAGAGCCTTGGGGTACCCCACTGCATACTTCCCTTTATGTAGATATAGTTCCATTAAGGACTACATGTTTAGTGAAGTCGTTCAGCTAGTTATGAATCCATCTGATGGTGATGCTGTCTAACCCATTTTTCTATCATCAAATAGTAGCTTGTGGTCTATTAATCAAATGCCTTACTGAAGTCCAAATAAATTATATTTACAACATTTTGCTGTACCAAAAATTTAGTCATTTGTCAAATCAATAAGATTTGTCTGGCATGATCTGTTTTTGACAAACCCATGTTGGCTTCTGGTTATGATATTGTTTGTCTTTAGGCATTCACAGATTCATTGCTTGATTATCTTTTCAGGCATTGAAGTATATTCCTAGGTATTGATGTCAGGCCAATAAATATGTAGTTTCCTAGACTGTATCATTGCATCCTGGACCAGTTGCAGCTTCCAGATGCTCTTCAAAGCAGCACACTGCAGGAGTTCAATTAGGAACTGACCAAGTAAGATGATCATGCACACTGCCCCCTGGTCTAGGTAAGAGTGCAACTGGCACACAACATGAAGCTGTGTAGTATTCCCCTCTCCATGGATGCCTCTTACTTCTTAAGAAGGATCCATGAATCCAGAAGGACCCCAAAATGGCATACTGGTTATGTCTACAATAGTGCAATCCCACTCATAATTAAACATAGAAAATCAGCAAATCCATTGCCCATATATTGGGCATTGTTTACAGGTATGTTTTATGCCAAATCATTTTTCCCACATATTTTGCTTTGCTCCAAATTTCTTTGCATGCTGGGCTGTTCCCTGTAAAGCCAAAGTCATGTTTCTCACTATAATCTGCTGGTCTCATCTGTTTTTATGAGCCTCTATGATGATTGATGGAGTATCATGACATAAGCTAGATCCCATAAACTTCAATTTTGAGCAACATCTTCTGTTGCCTGCCATATTAGAATAAGTAATTATTAATAATTACTTAGGAAGTCAACATTCTGGCATTTCACTCATTTGTTTCTTCAATCTCAAACACATTTCAATCCAAGATTCAGTTTCAGGTGATTTGTTTCAGCTCTGTTATACTTCTTTAAGTAGGAGACAATCTATCCTATATTACATCTTTTTCACGGTACACAATGGAATTCACTTTTGCAAAATAGAGTGTTAAAAACTTTATCTACAAATGTAATAATAATATATTCATCAAGGGCAGCTGCCCCAGCCACTGTTAATAACAGGGATGACTTCTGTTCATTTTTTTTTCATAACAGCCAACTGCTCTAAAGTACAGTGGAATTTTTTTGTCCAAAGTGTTCCCATTGGCCTTCCACATTTCCAGCAAGCTTCTGGTGATGACTTCAAAGCATCCAATTTATTTTGTTTTATTGATTCATTTTGAAGTTGTCAATAAATACTGTAAATCTGATGGCAAAATTTGAGCTATATGCTAACTCTGTGGTTTGACAAATTAGCAATACTTGTCTTCACTACGTAGTTTTATCAATTTAGAACAGGGGTTCTCAACCTGGGTCTGTGGATCTCTTGAGGGCTGCAATGTCATCACAGGGGATCCATAAGTTTTGAAGAAATGTTAGGATTTAAATCTTAAGTCTTTTTATTAAACGTTTTATAAGATGATACAAAAGTTACAAGATGATACAAAGTACAAGAGTAAAGAGGAAAGCAGTGGGGGGAGGGGAAAGAGAAATGAGGAAGGGCTGGGAAAATGAAATAAAGCTTTAACTTCTGACACCCTATGTTGCAGTAAAATAAAGAATTAACATCAAACCACAACTTTTTGCTTTTTCATAGTAATATAAGCTAGCCATTTCTATAAACATCTATCAATCTAATCAGTAAAACCCAAAATCAAAGTTTCTGTTTTTTCCACCTCAAGCACAAAGTTCAGAAGCAGTCTCCATGTGGCAACAAAGGTACTTATATTCTTTTCTTCAATCAAAATGGTCAATTTGGCCATTTCTGCCAACTTCATCAGCTTCTGCAGCTATTCGTCCATGGTGGAAATCTAAATATTGTTTTTACGCATACAATAGTCTTGCTGCTGTCAACATACAGTTGTGCTCATAAGTTTACATACCCTGGCAGAATTTATGATTTCTTGGCCATTTTTCAGAGAATATGAATGATAACACAGAAACTTTTCTTTCACTCATGGTTACTGGTTGGCTGAAGCCATTTATTATCAATCAACTGTATTTAAAGCATAATGACAACAGAAACTACCCAAATGATCCTGATCAAAACTTTACATACCCTGGTGATTTTGGCTTGATAACATGTACACAGGTTGGCACAAAGGGGATTGAATGGCTATTAAAGGTAACCATCCTCACCTGTGATCTGTTTGCTTGTAATTAGTGTGTGTGTATAAAAGGTCAATGGGTTCCTGGACTCCTGACAGACCCTTGCATCTTTCATCCAATGCTGCACTGACCTTTCTGGCTTCTGAGTCATGGGGAAAGCAAAAGAATTGTCAAAGGATCTGTGGGAAAAGGTAGTTGAAATGTATAAAACAGGAAAGGGATATAAAAAGGTATCCAAGGAACTGAGAATTCCAATAAGCAGTGTTCAAACACTAATCAAGAAGTGGAAAATGAGGGGTTCTGTTGAAACCAAACCACGGTCAGGTGGACCAACTAAAATTTCAGCCATAACTGCTAGGGAAATTGTTCAGGATGCAAAGAAAAACCCACAAATAACTTCAGGTGAAATACAGGACTCTCTGAAAACATGTGGTGTGGCTGTTTCAAGATGCGCAATAAGGAAGCACTGGAAGAAAGATGGGCTGCATGGTCAAGTCGCCAGAAGAAAGCCATTACTACGCAAATGCCACAAAGTATCCTGCTTACAATACGCCAAACAGCACAGAGACAAGCCTCAAATTTTCTGGCACAAAGTCATTTGAAGTGATGAGACCAAAATTGAGTTTTTTGGCCACAACCATAAACACTACATTTGGAGAGAAGTCAACAAGGCCTATGATGAAAAGTATACCATTCCTACTGTGAAACATGGAGGTAGATCACTGATGTTTTGGGGATGTGTGAGCTACAAAGGCACAGGAAATTTGGTCAGAATTGATGGCAAGAAGAATTCAGTATGGTATCAACAGATACTGGAGGAAAATTTGCATTCATCAGCCAGGAAGCTGCACATGGGACGTACTTGGACATTCCAACATGACGATGATCCAAAACACAAGGCCAAGTCATCTGTCATTGGCTACAGCAGACTAAAGTGAAGGTTCTGGAGTGGCCATCTCAGTCTTCTGACCTCAATATCATTGAGCCACTCTGGGGAGATCTCAAACGTGCAGTTCATGAAAGACAGCCCAAGAATGTACAGGAACTGGAGGCTTTTGCCAGGAAGAATGGGCAGCTTTACCATCTGAGAAGATAAAGAGCCTCATCCACACATACCACAAAAGACTTCAAGCTGTCATTGATGTTAAAGGTCGCAAAATACAGTATTAAGAACCGTATTAAGAATGTAAACTTTTGATCAGGGTCATTTGGGTAGTTTCTGTTGTCATTGTGATTGAAAAAGAGTAAACACAGTTGATTGATAATAAATGGCTTCAGCCAACCACTAACCATGAGTGAAAGAAAAGTTTTTGTGTTATCATGAATATTCCCTGAAAAATAGCCAAGAAATCATAAATTCTGCCAGGGTATATAAACTTACGAGCACAACTGTATATAAGATCAAAGTTCCAAGTCTTTTTCCATTAAACTGAAAAGAAAAGTTTCTGGTTTCAACTTTATCTTTGTTTTAATAACTTTCTGTATTAAAATATGAATCTTACTGCAATATTTTTTTGCTTTTTCACATGATAAAAAAGTCCCTTCTTTACTTTTACACTTCTAACATTCATTTGAAATACCTTTATACATTCTAGATAACTTAGGTGTTAAATACCAGAGCTATATCATCATACTAAAAATTCTTTTAAATTATAGTTTACTATAAATTTTAAATCCTTCATCCACATATTTTCCCATTGTTCAAGCATCACATTATATCCAAAATTCTTTGCCCACTGAATCATACAATGTTTTACATGTTCACTTTCCATATTCAATATCAATAATATTTTATAAATCTTAACAATAATATGTTCATCACCACCTCACAATAAGATTTTCAATTCATTTTTAACAAAATCAAACCCAAAACTCTTTTTATTTAATTTAAATCTTTCAGTTGATATGTAAGCCAATGGCAAACATAACCTTCTCATTCAAGTTCTTCCCTCGATGTTAGTGTAGGGTCACCAGAGTTGAAAGATAGTATTTTACCATACGTCCCACCAGTCTGACTTTGCCACCATTTCTTTTCTTTAAAAAAAGCTTCCTGGGGGAACACCCAAAGAGGAAACTTTGTAGAAAACCTATTTATTCCAAACTCTTAGTATATGGCACATCTAGCAAAGTGATTATTAAAATCAACTTTAACTTTATTTTTATCATACCATAGATAACTGTGCCATAGTCTGTGGCCATAGTTCATGGTCACAAATAGTATTTAAAGGAGGCCTGTGGTAAAGAAAATATTGAGAACTACTGATATAGAAGATGTTCTGAGGGGTTTGTTTATTTGATTTGTTTGGCCATCTCTGGATATCTAGCACATTATTGAGGCTACACAGGAATTCAGCTTTTCTGCTGACACCAGATGTTCATTTACAAGGAAGCATAAGAAATGAATTGACATGTTTATTATAAATCAGCTTGGATTCAGCTTTGATCTGGAACTAAAAGGAAGGTAAGATATTTCAAGGAGCATATCTCTAAATTAGCATAATAATGAGGAGGTTCCGCTTGTGATAAATGCCAACTGCCTTATGAGACTGAACTAAGCAGCTCTGAATATCTTCTGGTGTTATTGGTTGATCTTATCCTGAGTAAATCATAAATAGTCATTCTCAGTCACAACTGGGCCAGAATGTTCCTTTGGCCCGACAGTGGACGTAGATCTGCTGGCAGTAAGATGCATCCCCAATCTCTCACAACATATCCATGGTACTGCTACCAGGAGTGGTTGAATAACTCCACTCCCCATCCTCATCCCCATCAGGCATCACTCCTACCACTCAGCAAAAGACAATGGAGCCTGGGGAAGGGGGAGTTGGTACACATTAGCCCCCATCACAACTGAACTATGCCACCAATCTCCCAGTGGGCCTTCCCTTGTCCAACCACTGGGGCAACCTGGCCATCACCCAGCCACGGCCCTGCCGGTAAGCTGCCAGTCATATTGTTGGATCTGTGATGAGATGAATGTTTCATTTAAATATGCTTGTATAATGTTCTACATGATTTCATAATATAGAAGAGGTTAGCACACGAATTAACACAATTTTGAGACAATATGGCCAAAGCCTTATCTTTCCCATTTTGTAAAAGATCATGCCGTGGGTGCTCAGTATATTACAGACATGTGCAGTGTAATATGAAGAATTAACAGCACAGCTAAAATAAACCCTCTCATCTGTTACTGATAGTTTCTTCACATAGGCGACCTTTAGCTTGTAATCCAACATTTTTAGACCTGGATGAAATGGCTCATCCATGCCCTTACCATCTGGTTTTAAGGTGGCCTTAGAAAATTGAGGATGACTGGTTAGAGGTTTTCCAATGCAATGTATCTATGTAGACAGAGAGACCCAGGAAAGGATATGAAAAAAAACCATCTTACTAGAGACAATGCAAATAATTTTATTTCAATGTAAACTTTAACAAATAGCTGTCAAGTCTGATGAATCAAATTCACAAAATCAGAAACTGGGGAAAATGAACTTGGAAGATTTACCAATCATCTAATCACAGTGGTAAATATGCTTTATTTCCATTGCCTGTTCCATGAGATGCCAATTCAAAGAATGCAGTTCTTATTGCTGCATTGTTTTTATCTATAAGAGCTATGAATAGAAGTGTTACTCATGGTTTGTTCTGCTTTAACAGTGACACTACAAAGCTAGTGAAATTTGTCTGATATTGGCAGTCAGATAAAGTTGGGAACAATGCTTCTTGGCCTCAGTCTGGCATCTTATAGTTAAGGAAACTGAAGAAAAACAAAACTATCACTGGCAAAACCATCAACAGCTCCTTGCCAAATAACAAAAGATCTCCTGCTTTATACCATTGGAGTGGAGGAAAGCTGAGAAGCTCTTCAGTTCAGGCTTGATCTTTGGTGCTTTGCGTCCACTAATAAGCAACAACGTGAAAGGAAGCAGGAGTCTAGTTTGAACTCACCAAACAAGCTGCTAGGATAACAACTCCTGAGATAAAGCCTTAAGCACTTTCTCTTGTTGGTCTTATGACTCAATACATTTGGATGAATTTTGGGATCTTAGTAATTACATTATGGGGGAGATAGTAATCACCAAATGGGATTTCCTTGTTGTGTTCCAGACTAAGTCATTCTCAGCTGTTCAGCCAGAGTTTGTGAAGCAATCACTCACATAAACCATGAAATGAGACTTTATTCATCCAGGCACTTCTCCGCCTAATCACCCCGTGATGTTTCATATCCGCGCAACACCCCAGTGTTCACCATCACCTTGTGCCCACCTAATGCCTTCCCCCCATAGTTATAAAGGCAACCTTCAGTCCCCAGCATGTTCAGCACTCAGCCGATATCTGCTACAGCTTTGACAGTTCAGCGTCTGACGTCATCAGAACCTCCCGTCAGTCATCGGCAACCCTTCATCATTTAGCTCTCAGTTGCTTCCTACACCAGATGCTGGTGTAACGTTTGGATGTTGGTGTCATGGCTCCGAGCAACCCGTTGGGGACGTGACAGTCATGAGCAATTTCAGATGTTTCCACAGGAGATAGAAGTTATTTAGAAAGCTGATCTCATTATCACTCCTGAACCACACCAAGAACATTTATGAATATTATATAGCAGTTATGCAATAATCATAATTGGTTGATTTCATGTTCTGATCAAGAAGTGGATAAAAGACAGCCTTCTTGGACTTTTCTGTAAGAATCACCACAATGTTAATGAAATATACAATAAGGCTAGAAACAAAAATATGAACATGGAGGGGGGAATAACTAGATTTGTGGTTTTATCCATAGATAAAGAGAATGGAATGGAAACTGTTTTCTCAACAAACAGAAATTTTATTTTCAGAAAAAACGAATCTGCCTTGCTTGAATACATCAAGATTTATTTGGCCAGCACTCTGATCTTCAGTAGCGATCCATCACTTGCTATGCTTCAGGATTTTCAAAAGTCACCCACATTAATATCTTTCAAATGTTCTGAATTTCTCTTTTACAGCTGAAACTCAGATTGAGACATTAAGTGTATCCTTAAACAATTCCTAATTATTCCTTACCTATAGTAGTACTAGCATCCCAGGCTGTTCAGATTTTTTTCTGCAATATGAAATTCCATAGCTCTGTGCTCAGTGCACACTGTGCATCCATGTACAGTTGCTTTTTTTAAGTTTAATGACAGATCCAGCTGGCTTTTTTCATTAAACTTCAAAGAAAGTAGGAAGTAGAAAACTCTAATAAGTTAGGAAAAATAACCTAACAGCCAACAAAAGATTTCAATTTTGAGCGGAAAAAAAATTACAGATTAAACAATTGAAGATATTTAATTCTCCCCCCCATCCAATACCACTGAATTATTTATTCATTTATTTATTTTGGAATGCACAAATCTTGTAGCTCTAGTGCCACTACAAGTCAGTTTGGAGAACACAGTACACATCTCCTGAAAATAAATGTGAAAGAATCCAGAGATAATACTCAGTGAATCATTTTAAAAGAAATAGATAAGGTCACATACAATCTAAGAATAGGTAATACCAGACTCTTCTTTCACTTTGAGTTCGAGTTCATTGGATTCAAGCCACAGAAGCCTGAGGTTATATAGCTACCTGAATGATTTTCTTGTGAATGCCATTTCTTGAGAAGTACTGTTTGTTCTTTATTTGGAAGGAGTCATCCTTGAAAATTATTTAGAAGGGAGTCATTCATGTGAACTTTGACCTATCTATAAATTGACATTTTGTATGTCTGTTTCAACTTGTATGACACACCCACGTACAGGTGCTAGTAATAGTTGTAGTAGTATGGGTGCTACTAATAAATCCATCAGTAAAATCTGTTTAAATAGCATCTTAGTGTTGCAACATCAAGAATCGCACCACGCTTCATGCTTTTAAAAATTATTTTATTTTATGTATTTATTAAATGTATATACGCTCATCCCACCAAGAGATGAGTCAGTGCAATATCTGTTTATAAACTACCCTGTCTCCTTGAAAATTGGTAGAAAAGTGAATATACTAATAAATAATCAATTATAATGGTTACATAACTTTAAAACAAAATAAGTAAATCACAGATAAGCTGAAATACCTGGGTGAAAAAAAAAGCCTTTTCTTACACCAGAAAAATTGCATTACAGATGCCCAATGGGGTAGCTATAATGTATATAAATGCCAAAAGAGAAGCAGGCAAATGGGCACATAAGGAAGCAAAGTTAACTTTTGAGTAACTAGAATAATGGATCTGTCAGTTGATTAGGAAATAATAGCCTCAATAGTTTTGTGTCTTCATCTATGATGTAATTTGCAATAAATAGCAAAGTGGTCATTTTCATAATTCATCAGTGAACCAATGAAGATCATACAATTGCACGGTTATGGAGATAAGAAAATAAATTCCTTAATAACAGCAATACCAAACACTGCATTTAAATGTAGAACTAATTTGTATATAAATTAATCATACTAAACCTTCAACTTCTCCCCTTTTCAGCTCAGAAAGGAAGTTTCTCATTTGACCCATATGTACTATTTATGCAAATATTCCCAGTGCAATAAAGAAAGGAAAACTTCCCAAATGTTATGTATTTCTAAAGTAGAGAAGATAACACAGAACAATGCTCTACAAAGCTGTAGGATCTTGTGTAAGAAAATTATCTCAGAAGTGAGAAATTAATATAGCACATGATTTCGATTAATATCTATTGTAATGCCTGTTCATTATGATGTATTATATTATTATATATTATGATGCAAGTAACAGTTAAATGGGAAATTTATGGTTATAAAAGGAAAAAAACCCCTAAATTAGGCAATCAAACATCTTAAATTAAGTTTTCAATGATGTAACCTATTTTAGTGTTTTAGAAGTGATTGGGAGTCTTATTGCTAAATACATTGCACATTTTTCTTACTTCAGTGTGGCTTTTAAAGTAGCTTCATTTTTCTCCATAATTCTGAAAAAAAGTACTTGGTTGCTTTAAGACAGGGGTGTCAAATTCAAGGCCGGGGTCTGGATCCAGCCCATGGGCTGCTTAGATCTGGCCCATGGGGCCGTCCTGGAAACAGTGAAGGACCATCCTGCGGTGGCTCTGCCAGCCAAAATGGAGCTCGGGAGGGCTACACAAGGCCCTTCCAGGCCCCATTTTTTGCTGTGGCCCCATTTTTGGCTCCTGCTCCATTTTTTCTAGCAGAGGACTGCAGGAGGCCATTGCAGCCACAAACAGGGCCCAGGGGGCACACGCAGCCCACCTGAGCTCCATTTTTGCTGGCAGAGTGCTTGGGCTCCACAGATGCCCCCGACATGAGTAATGTCAAGCTGACCATGCCCACTCTGGCCACAACCACCCTAATGCTCAAGGTCAAACACAACCCTGATGCAGCCTTCAATGAAGTCAGGTTTGACACCCCTGCTTTAAGGAGTTGATACATGAATGCCACTTTGTCTTCAAGGCCACTCACTAAAGTAGCCAAGTCTTTTTTTAAAGTTCATATTTATATACTGCCCTTCTCCAGAGACTCAGGGTGGCTTACAATTTTTGGAGCACAACCCAATGTGCTCAGCAATAGCCTTCATTCCACTGTATATGCCTGCTTATTATTAGGGCTTTTTGGCCCCCCCAAGCGGCAGTTTTACAAAGTCAGCTTATTTCCCCCAACAATCTTGGGTCCTCAATTTACCTACTCCGAGAGGATGGAAGGCTGAGTCAACCTTGAGGCTGGTGGGATTCAAGCCTGCACTAATTGCAGGCAGCTGGAACTAAGTGCTAGGTGTTTAACAGCCTGTACCACCAAGGCTCTTTTCAAGCTCTCAGGGAAGCCTTAAACAAGACGTATCTGTTTTAAAGATGTCCTGTGCTCATGCTTCCACCAATTTCAAAGCACAGTTTCTAAATCATGTTCAAAACATTCACTGCTCTAACAAGCAGATTAGGCAAAAAGATGAAATATGATGTAGACAGGAGATACATGTTTTATTTTCCTATATTTACTGTAATGCTGTAACTTGCTCTACTTTCTGAAAATAAGCTAGGTGAAAACTTAAATAACTAAAAGTTGTGTTACAGGAATGAGCTAACAATATTGTATTTTCTTCAGTAAGTAAAATGGGGTAAATTACCTAAGGCGGGGTCCCCAACCACCGATTTGTGGCCCACTACTGGTCTGGGGCCCATTGGGAACTGGTCCATGCAGTCAGTGGGCAAATACACAAGTGTGCAAAACTCCATTTGCACAAGTGGCAGGTGCACACGTGAAATCATCTCCTCTGCCCCTCTCCAGCCACTGCTGTTGGTCTACAGAGCCAGAAAGGTTGGAGACTGCTGACCTAAGGGAATGAATGCTTCAGCCAATGATCAGCCAATCCCTAAAATCCATTCATTTTATTGATATATTTTCTCTATGGAAAATTGGTTGTAGTGGGTTCTTTACTTTAGAAAGCATTATGTTATGTTGTTGTAGCCTGTCGCCTGCTGGCCTCTCCAGAAGCCAAATCAGAGAAGGAGGAGGAGGTGTGGGAGTCAGGGTCAGCATCAGGGCTACCTGGGAGCTCCAAGGGGGGCAGAGGAAATAGAGCTGGAAGACAGAGACACAGAGGTGGAGCCTGGGTCATCGGTCAGCCCTCAGATGGAGAGTCAACAGCCCACAGGTCTGGAGGTGGTGAAGAAGAGGAGAAACAGCTTGGTCCAGTGCCTGATGCGCAGCTGCGCAGAAGGAAGAGAAGAGGAGATCAGTGGAAAGCCGTGGGCCAGTCCTGGGGAAGGAAGAGCTACTGCTGCTAGCATGCCCTATCCTAGCTCTGGGAATAAAAGGCAGAGGGCAGAGATGAATAGGTGTGGCAGACAGCAATTCATCTTCTGGCCAGATGGACTTGTTAGCCTCTGAGAGAAACATTTTGCCGGGGCTGTTGGCATTCCTAATAAAGCAATCTTTTGAGTTCATGTCAGAGGGTTTGTTGTGTTTGGGAAGCTGGGTCAGAACATATGTAAACTAATTTGAAGGGATCACACTTGACACCTGATGACCAGCATCTCTTTCAGTATTTTAAAAGGATGGCTCTACTAAGGAGTCTCTTCTCTTTACTAGCAATCTCAGAATGCTGTGTGAAAAGATAATGAATTTCCAAACCATCTCACTGCCAAATTCTTTATACCAGCACCAGGTTTCTATGCCTGAAACAAAACATTAGATTATCTAGCAGAATTCCTAGTAGTATATATTTGGGAATTTTTTCAAAAAAAAAAACTTTGGTTGTTAAATTTACATAAATAGAAGGGGAAAATGATATAGCAAAGATAGAAACTCTCTTTATTACAGAATGGGAACCTAGTAGAACTAGACATACATTTCCTCTGCTGGCATTTGTAAATGTCTACACTTTGACCACAGAAATAAGAAACATGAACTTGTCTGGTGAAAGTTGCATAAAGCTAAATGTCCTGAAAGTTATATGGCTATTATTAACTGCACGCAATGAATGCACAAATCTTCATGAATGCACATTATGATATTGCTGTCATGTGTCTTATTTTTTTTATGTTATAACCAGCATGGTTTATTGAGTAATGAAAGGATATCACTGGTAGAGCTGTCCATTTGAAGCCTCTCAAGTGAAGTCTACAAGGGATTGTACTCTAAAGGTAACAAAGAAGCTTTAGCTTATCCACAAAATGGGCAGTTATGGATGTATCTCTGTGAACAAGCTGTATTAGTTTTCAGTACTGTTTAATGACCTGGTTGTTATTTATAATGTCCCTCCTGGCATAGGGTCTCATCATTGAAGGGTCATCTCCTATGGTTTCTGCCTGTTCAATAATAAGCTCCCACAGGCCGGCATGTCCCAGCTCTCATGTTTAAAGTAATATTATCTGATGGGACCGAGGAGGTGTGCTTGTATGCTGCTAGAGTTTTCATAAGTTGGACAGTTTTATAAATATTATACATAAATGAAACACAAATAATTTCCTCCCAATCTACCAAATTGTGAGAATCTCCAAACTAAATGCCAGGTGGTATATTGAAGGGAGGCAGAAGATAGATTTGAGAGATTTGTGTGAACACCACCTACATCCACTAACATGACATGAATGTAGCCATATAATACAAGACATTGAGGATGGCATTGCTTTCCCCCCAAGTTCTATTAAAATATATTTGCTCATTTTTAATTAAAAATGGGACATAAAACAGTAATAGGAAGCATAAGAAAATCTGAATCTAATTTACTGAGTCAGTCCTGTCCTCGCAGAGATGTGGATCCTCACCCAGCAGTTCTGGAGATATTGCTTTATTTTGGATCAAAGCTTTGTATTTTATACTTGGGAGTTTATTTACACAGTAGGAAACTCAGAGGAATATCAGACCCATAAAATCTAGGTCTATGCCACATTTTTCTTATTGTCAGAGCTACAGTCTTAGGACTGTAGCTTTGTATGCTACAAAGCAAATTTTTGGAACTAAACCTGAATTATTACTATAAACAGTGGTTAGATCTAACATGTACTGGGTGAACTGAGAAAGTCATCAGGAATAAACAATGGCTAGTGGAAGATATATCAATTGTATATTAAAAACCCAGGTCACAGCAACACTAAGTGTCCCTATCACCAATGTCTGCACTCTTGATTATAAAGCAGCTTGAGTCATAAGAGAAGAAAAGGGAACTTGTAACTCATGAGCTGTTTATGCCATTCATAATATGCAAATAAATTCAAAGGTCCTAAACATATAATGAAAATAAAACTTTGCTTCCTAGGAAAAGACATCAAAAAGTCTGATGAAAAGCAGAAGTGAATTACATCAAAAACCTAGACTAAAAATGAAACAATGGTTACCCACATGTATATCGTCATCATTAAAAAATTGAAAAAGCAAGGATTTTAAAACCAAGCTTTTTAAAATTGTTACTATATTTTGGGATTATCGGTTTTATACTTGATAGATTTATTTAAGATTGTTTTTAGGTCTTTTGTAAAGCACTTCTAGGAAGATGGAACAAACATAAAAATTAAAATTAAAGTTATTTGGGGAGCTAATATATGTTTCAGCCTACGAGAGTCACAGAACAAAAAGATACCATCCTTGGACAGTACAGTAAACTCACCATTTCTAGATGCAGGAATCCAGACCTGGGAGGTTGACAAGTTCAGAAAACAAGAACTATTTTGGTTTTTATTGCTAGTAGAATAATGTAGTAGAATCTTAAAAGCCTACCAAAGTAATTTTACTGCATGACTTGGGATAGTTAAGGCAGACTACTCCAGAGTCTTTTCTCATGCTTTCCCCCTCTTCTAGGCTGAAAATTATCTTCTTTGATGATCCTGTTTCCTTCCTTAGCTGTCATGCTACCCCTTCTGAGCCCTGAGTCTGTTAGATGTTCCATCATAACAGCTGAGGCGTGGTAAATATTCTCAGTATGAAAAAAAGGATTGGTAGAAAAATCAGTTTTGGATTAAGTATGCTAAGTGTGAACAGTCAAGTTATGCCCAAAGACACGTAGCTTCAAATGTCTTTGAAACTTTCTAGTGTTCCTTGGGCTAGTCATTGTCAGTCAAATCTTTCTCACAACATTGTTACAAGCCTAATAAAAAGTGTGTTCCTCTAAGACAGATTTTGATTTTAAAGAAGAGTAAATGGAATACAGCTAGCATAGCACTGAGGCCAAATGAAAGTTTCTTTTAAGGTTAGAGGTATGTTGCTAAATATATGAAAGGTGTCATCTGAACAGATACAAGATGCTTGTGTTTATCAGGACATCTATGACCTACTGGAGCTGCTTTCCTAAGGGACAGAGTCTTGTTTGCTCTGTGATTTGTATTTCTGTGTGAACTAGGGGCATAGCATGTGCATCAAACAGAAGGAGTTAAGCCACTAGAGAACAGTAGGTAATGGAGTTTAAAAGAGGGTCATTGAAGGAAGGAGCAATGTCTCTGAAGACCCCAAGCAGAATCAGAAAAACATCCAGGCACCAGAGTGGTTGATAAAGGATTGGACAACAAAGAACAGGAGCTATCTGGAAAAGAGAGCCCAAGAGCAACTGATTGAAAAAAAAAATGACCAAAAAGTCCAGAGTCATTGAGAAGCTACTAGGGCAGGTCACAGTTGGTGATCACATGACTGGGAGATGCTGCAGCAGTCAGAAACATGGGCTGGTCACCAAGCACCTGAATTTTGATTATGTGACTCCAGGGATGCTGTAACAATGGCAAGTGTGAGGGCTGGTCATAAGTACCATTTGTTCAGCACAGTTGTAACTTTGAATAATCAAGCAAATGGGTGATAAGTAATGACTACCTACATGTTACAACGATGATGATTGTATTCCAAGAGGCTCAGAAGAAAATATTTATTTTCTCTCTTCCTTCGCTCTTTCTGGTTTAGAAAAGGCTAAATAAAGTTGGTAAGTAAAGTTGGAGAGAAGAAGGAATAAACATAACATAATCAGTGATTACCTTTAGCAAATGTGTAAATAAGGCAAGGAGCTATTGAAACAGTAACTAAAAATACCACATAGGATGTATGCAGTGTGTAAAACAGAGCATTCCCCCCACCCCCTAAAAATTTCCACAGGGCGAAGTTTGTAGAAGTCATGCAAAATGCTCTGTTCTCTGCTCTGCTCTGCTCTGCTCTGAGAAGGGAAGGCAGACTATATAGAGATTTGATATTTAGATCCCTTCCTGCAACTATAGCATGTCATGAGTTAAAGCTAATGCATGGCAAAAGTCAGAGGACAAGATAAAACCTGAGTATCCATAGCTGAGGAATCCCAATACAGAGATCTACTTGGATTACTACCATCCTTCAGCCATCATTCAAAGTTATGACAGCACTGAATGAGGGGACTGTCATAGCCCCATTGGAGCCCAGGTCAGTGGTGGGATTCAGCAGGTTCTGACCAGTTCTGGAGAACCAATAGCAGAAATTTTGAGTAGTTCAGAGAACCGGCAAATCCCACCTCTGACTGGAGATTTTACAGTATCCTTCCCCTGCCATGCCCACCAAGCCATGTCCACAGAACCAGTAGTAAAAAAATTTGAATCCCACCACTGGCCCAGGTCCAAGGCTGATGAGGAGATGGAGCCAGAGCCAATGGAGGGGATGAGGGCAGTCCCTATGGCTCCTGACAAAGATCTGGGGATAAGGACAAGACAGCCCGGGTCCTTCAGGCCTCAGAAGAGTAGGCAGGGAGGGAGAGAGGATGCAGGCTGACCGAGGAAGGGGGGAAGGAGATGAAAAGGGCAGGCAATGGAGCAGAGGAGTGGCAGAACTCCGGAGACAAGCAAATGCTTCCCACACCCAATCCCCAAGTGCGGAGAATGGAGAGGAGGCAGAGTCAGTGCAGGGTGGCCCAACCACTCAGGAGGAGGGTGCCCTTCCCCTACTCATGAGGTTCACTTGGAGAGTAGCAGTTAAGGAGATTCTGTGGGGAGGGGCTTTTGTTGGGAACAAGTGTTATATTTCACAGCAACACTTTCCACAGCTCCAAGAAGAACTTTGCTCCAGAATCCTTGCTGTTGGTTACTGACATTTGATCCTTTGCCTTGATGTCGATGGACTTCCACTGCTGGGAAGTTGCAAGAACATGTTCAGGCACATGGGTTCAAGCCTTGCTCTTGGACTGTAGGTGTGCCCTAAGGGCAGAGACTTTGGGGAACTGAGTGAGAATTGTTGGATTCTGGGGATTCTGGGGAATAGTAGTTGAATAAAGGCTGACAAGCTTTTGCCTTGCACTTGTTGTTTGCGTGCCAATCCTGGGTCATAACAGGGACTTACCACCAGTCCTCAAAGCTGCAGTTGTTGCAGTGTGGCTGCAGTCACATGATTACAATTCAGTGCTTGACATCTGGCTTGCATTGTATGAGAGAATTCCATCTCACCTAGTCATGTTCCATAGTTATTTTGAAAGAAAACAAATTCAAAGCTGTCAATCCAGATTCTTTTTTTACTCCATCCATCAATATTCAAGGAGATCAGGGAGACTGCTTAGCAGTTAATCCAGTGTGGTTATTTCACAATCCTCCTCTATTAGTTCACCTAGCAAATATGAGAGCTTGTCTATTGGTTTTGAGGGGTTTAGAGATATTGATTTAATTTGTAAAGGATAGACTGTCTGTTTGTAATACATTCTAGAAATTTCCAGACTTGTAGGCTTGTAGTTTCCTATAGGCCTGGGATAAAACCAGACTTCTGAGTTTACAAGCCCTAATTATACAGCAGTGATCTATGACTTAGAATCTAAAGAATTTTTCAAACTCCACTTCCTCCCACATTTCAAGTACTTAGACCATTGTGAATTAATTTGAATCATGATGTTGGTTGATGCAATCAAAGGCTTTTCCTGAAGGAAACAGTAGATGGATCCATATACACATTGGGCTGGTTTAAGTTGAAGCTATTTATTGAAAAAAAGTACTTACATAGTAGTATTCACCAAAGTTTGTAAAGGCTCTGCATATGTTTTGCCAAAGAATTTTTATATCACCTAACTTGCTTAATATTTTAATCTACATATTTTTAGAAGCTATCTAAAATATAACTAAAAGTGACTTCCTTAGTAATATCTCCAGAAAGAGACAGTTTTCATGGTTTATTACAATACCCACAATCCCTTTTTCTGCAATCTCTCCTTACTTGCTCTGTGGCATGATCATGATGGGTCAGCTTGCCAATTGTGATGACACAATTTGGATAACTGTGGAAAAGTCCAGAAACATAATAATTTTAAAGACTGTTGGGGGAAACAGGCTTGTTTTTAAACTTTAGCAAAATTTGGCTCCTGTTGTAGACCATTCAAGCCATTTTACCAGTCCAACTGAGACATTTGACAAGTAAAAGTTGGCTTAGGTTAGGGAAAAGTTAATTCCTTTCAAAGAAAGTAGTTTTTCTTTATTAAGGAGAATAATAGGGAGAATGCTAATCTTATTTCTGGGGGAGGGGGATTATCCCTCTCTGCCGGTTTCTGTGCAATTCAGAGATTTTCTTTTTATTTTCTTTTTTTAAAGAAACCTCTGACTCCCTTCTATGTTACTCATTGAGGAAGCAGTTAAAGAGTATTGAAACAAGTCAAATTGTTCAGTTATGATCATAAGTTTATTTATAAGGTTAATGTGTTTCAGAAAATAGGAGACCTTATTACACTATTAGGAGTGCATCCAGAACAATTGAGTCAGACTGCTGCAATTTAGGCATATCCTGACTAGTAAATTTGGCAGTCAGCTGAGGTATATTTCTGACTGAAGATTCAGAAGGAGTTGAGGAGGAAGAGAAGTAATCAACCTTCCAGTGGTTAGAGAAAATATATCATTATCATTTACCAATTTAGACTTTTTGAGAGGAAGCAAAGTGTCCACAATTGTTTGGAAGATTTTTGAAGGGCACTGATGTGCAGAAAAATATCAATAGTAACAGCACTTAGATTTATATACTGTTCTATAATGCTTTACAGCCCTCATTAAGCAGTTTACAGAGTCCACATGTTGCCTTCAATAATCTGGCTCTTCATTTTACCCACCATGGAATGATGGAAGGCTCAGTCAACCATAAGCTAGTCAGGGTCAAACTGTAGACTAGGCATAGTCAGCCTGAAATACTGCATTTTAACCATAGCACCATCACAGCTCTTCAAAAATATATTTTCCTCCCTCTCCCAGTAGGCAGCTTAGTGAATGCATTTTGTATAGGATGGAAGAAACCTGGCTTAGCCTTGTGCTAGTTTCAGTCTTCTAGAGTTGAAATTCATACATCTTAAGATTTCAAAGGTTAGAAATGTAGCTTCAGCTAGGTGTCCTTGATAGACTTCTGGAGGCAAGCAAAGGCTAAATTGTGATTGCATTTGGGGTGTGATCTTTTACCATCATCAATTGGTCTTTATTATGTTTTTGTTCTTCTTGTCATTAGCTCTTTTTCCCAGCTTGTTTATTTATGGGATTCTAGGTTGTTCCAATCAATGGACTCTGAACTGGTTACTTCTTCCTACATCTGTAATTTGGCTTAAAATAAATACTTAATATCCCCAAATTAAAACCAAGTTCATACATTATAAAACCACCACATAATGATAATTTATTAAATTTATATACCAACCAACCCCAGAGATTCTGGGTAGCTTACACATTGTTTAAAACATGAAAAACAAGGAGAACATGAGGTAAAAACAAAGATAATGGCAAGATGACTAAACCAAATGAGAACCCTCATTGTCTAAAGGAAGCTAAAGTCATGCTTTTCAAACACCTGGGCAAAGAACCATGTCTGCAAGGCCCTTTAAAACTCTAATAGGGTGGAGGCTATTTGAGTCTGAGAGCTAACATCATTCCAGAGGTAATGTTACAGATAATGTGTTCTTTTGCCTACATACACCACTAGCCAAGCTTTTCAAAACATCAAACAAAAATAGGTAGTCATCCAGAATGATAGTCACAGCAGCCCTAGTCCAAATATTAGTAAAATAAAGTCCCACAGACTTTCTGAAAGTCAGAAACAAAGGACCATCTGAACTCCCAGTTGTTTTGGGTCCTGGTGTTGTGGGACGATACTGTTTTTCCCTGTTCATATAATAATTTTTTTACATTTGCTTTTAGGTTTTTTTTCTTACAGTATGTGTTTTTACTGTATTTTATTTTGTGGTAAGCAATTGGTTGTCAGAAGGATTTCATGGCATACAAAATTATTAAACACCTGCATAGGACATTGGTTTGTTACTGTTTACTAACTCAGTATGAAAGATGAGTGTGATACAGAGGCAAGAAGGCCAGATAAAATTGTAAGTCGCAACCACAGAAGTATGCTTTCAAAATCACAAATGATTTATTCAGCACCTTTATTCTGTATTTGTCAGGGCCACATCTAGTGCTGGGTTTTTTTGTTTTTTTATGAATGATTCTGAAAAACAGGAACCGATTCTGAGAAAGACAGTGAGGATTATTAGGAAATGAGTTATTAAGTCCTGTGAAGACAGGCTGAAGGAGGTGGGACTTTAGAGGGCATTCTTAAAATACCAGAAGAATGTCAATAGGTCATGATTAGTTGTCAATTATATGAATAACAGTTCAAGGATAAATTTTCTACTAAGTGGCACAATATCAAATTTACTTATGGATAAGCCACCCACAGATAAGCTGACCCACAAATTTGCATTAGATAGGTGAATATGGAATTGCAACTGTTTACTATTATAATGACATATCACACTTTCTCTCTTTTTTGTCATGTTTCTTTCACTTTTTTGTTAAAGCACTTTTAAAGTATTCCTTTCTCTCTCCTCTTTGGCAATGTATATGTAAAGAAAGAAGGAAAAATATAAGTCAACAGTATCAGACTGCTGCTTGGAAGAGCTAAATGCTAGTAGGACTGCTTTAGAAGAAGCACTGTACCAAATACCCAATTGATCCTTATCCCCACGACCATGCCAGAGTACTGTGTATGTTACTGGTACCCCATTTCCAGAAGGATATTGACAGATTTGAATAGGCTCAGAGAACAGCAACAGAGAAGATACAGAAACTTGACCATATGCCCTATGAGGACAGATTGAATGATAGAACAGTCAGTCTGGAGAAAAGAAGACTCAGTGGGGACATTAAATCAGTGTTCAGATAGTTAAAATAATAGCTAAACAGTTAAGATGGGTCAAAAATTACTTTCTATCTCCACAAAAATTAGGACAAAAATACTAAGCAGTATTTGAAGCTACTTAGATTTCATTCAAATAAGGAAAAACTGTTAAGATCTGTAAAATAATGAAGCAGCCAACTGTGAAGGCTGTGTGTTCTCCACATCTGGAGATGAATTGCACATTGTGTAAGGTTGAAGTAGATGGTCCTGGTAGTGCCTTATAACTTACAACTTCATAAGTCTATTGTTTTTTTCCCTAAATCAAGAGGCAAACTGGTAGATAATTGTCTTGGCTTCCCAATCTCTCAATATGGACCTCAATATTGTAGGGACAGAAGGGTCCTGTCCATCTACAAAGCATTATAGGACTTGCAAGGCAAGATATAAGGTAGAACATTAAGAATATATAGCTCCAAGCAGAGACACACATGTGAAAGTAAATTAATGTATTGGAAACAAAACAGCAAAACAGTATTTTTCTGTGGGAGGGAAGAGAAATCGTGTACTGAGAGGGAAAAGTACATGTTCCAGGGAAAGAAAGAAAAAAATATATGTGTGTGTTTGAGAATTAAAGACAGAGATTGTGGAGTAGAAAAGAGAGTATGTGGGTGGGTGAAGAGAGCCTATGATGGAAATGGTATATTTGTGGGAGAAAAAGAAACTGTGCGAGAAAGGAGGATACGATAGGAGAATGGAAGAGGAAGCAGACAATTGTGCGGTGGGGACAGGAAGCACATGAACAGTTGGGCCTGAATGTGCAGCTGTATTTTTATTTATTTTTATTTTTTTCTACAAAAAGGAAAGTCTTCTGGGAAGCAGAATGAAGTTTTATTTCATGGACACCATCCCACTTTTCTTTAGAATTGCAAAGGATTAAACTAGAATAGTGGATAGGCTGCCATCAGCAGTCCTGTTATTTTACATAACCCTGCAGCAAGAAGAAGAGGATAAATTGTAATAAAGCTACTTTGACCTGTTATTCCATTCTCTTTCCTTTCGCTTTTGCCAGATGTCTTTCTTCAAACCAGACAGCTCTTGCAGCTCAAATTCCTTTTGGATTAAGACATGCCAAAAGCTTTGACGTTGGGCACACTCCCTTTATCAGCCCTCAGAGAATTACACAACACTCTGTTTTCCTTTCCTCTTCCTTCTTTCTTTCCAGATTGTTTTGTTTCACTGGTTAATTCTTGGCTATTCTGTAAAAGAAGGAAATAGTGTTGGGTGCATGTTCCATTTTTTAATGCTTGGCCTCAGACATTGTTAATGCCTCACTGGATTCTCTAGGAACCCTCCTGTTCTCTGGGAGCTTTCTGATCTTGGCCAGAGCACTGATCATTAGTTAACTTGATCTTGGATTGTCATCTCTACACCTGCATTTAAAGGGACATTTCAAATACATGCTAGCATTAGTAAAGCATTCTTCTTCACATTAAAGTAACTGTATCCTTGGAGGGGCTGGGACAAATTCTTTTCTATGTTCTTTGCATATGTGTGTGCATGTGCATGCACAGCTACTTTGCTTCACAGGCAGTCTCAGTGGGAGTCTTTTCTTTTGTTGTTGTTCATTCGACAAGTCATATTCATGACACAATGAATCATAGCACACAATTATGGATGTTAAATGAGGAACACCTGTACATTAATTATAAAAATGATTTTTTTTTAAAAAAAATTAAGGTCCTACAGTTCATTAGCTAATAATGAAATAGGAAATTTGTCGAGTAATGTGTAAATTAGACTTTCTGATAGACTGTACATGAAATATTTATTTTCTAGATTCATAGATAAAAGATTCCAGTGAGGCTTCATAGGATTTCAATATTTATCTCCCTGGGTAGTCCTTGGTGCTCACTGAGTTTGTTGTTCTCTTGTAGACATTTCATTATCAAACTAAGTACTAGAAGCGGGTGGGGCTGACAACTTGGCACTCAGACAAATTGGCCATCAACAGGCATATACACCATCCACCTGTGTCTTAAATTATGTCATGCACAGTACATACTCCAGAGACTGATAAAGAGTATAAGAGGTATAACCAAACCACTTTATATTGCAAATTTACTGATTGTAACATATCTTAGACATAGAGATTTGTGGGGACCAAGGAGGGGCCAGTAAAAAAAAAATGTATGTATCAAAATGTCATAATACAGACTGCACCCTTCATGTTCCTGCCAATAATAACATGACAAGTAGAAAAGGGACTTGTGTCAAGACATCACAAGTTTTGTCATTTTATCATCATAGAGAGCAAACGCTTATGATCCTACATGCTTCCTGCTTCTTCCCAGAACATAAGGCAGTATTCACTGCCACACCCCATGATACTGCTGTATCGGTTCAGATTAATCCCATTAATCTTTACAGTTGTGAGTTTTAAATCAGACATTGTGAATCAAGCAAATCAGACAATGAAACCAGGGATGAATGGAAGGAGATGATAAAGGCTTGATGATATCCAGGGATAAATTGCTAGAGTTCAGATGAAGATACTCTTTGGAATACCTTTACAACCATAACTGCACCCAACATATCTGCTGCTAAGCAAGTTGGTAGTGAAGTGAGTTTTGCCTCATTTTTTGACCTTTTTTGTCACAGTTGTTAAGTGAATCACTGCTTAACATGGCTGAAATGAATCTCGTTTCCCAATTGACTTTGCATGTCAGAAGATCGCAAAAGATGATCATGTGACCTTGGGACACTGCAACTGTCATAAATGTATGTCAGTTACCAAGTGTCCAAATTTTGATTGTATGACTGTGGGGATGCTGCAATGATCTTGAGTGTGAAAAACAGTCATAAGTCACTTTTTTCAGTGCCATTGTAAGTTCAAACAGTCACTAAATGATTGGGTATAAATAAAAGACTACCTGTATCACCAATGATACTGACAAGAATCTTAGAGTCATGGAGAGTATTTCTGATGAACTTCCCAACCTAAAAGAATTATTTAACAGCAACCACACTGAATGGCCCAGAAATATAGGCACAGGAACCAAACTTTATGACAGGTTTGTTGCTAATGTTCCTCCCCTAGTACTAAACAGAGTTCTGCAATATATGAATGGTTTGGAATGACTTAAAGGAGTGACTTCTTTTTGAGGTTTCCATGAGGGCTTTTAAGGCCCAAGAAAATGCATCTTTAACAAAAGAATATCCTTTAAGGGTAACAGAATGTCTGCAAACGAACAGCCAAACTCAGAGAACATTAAGAACTCAAGAGTTCAGTGCTGAGCTGCATACTCTATATTCTATTCTATTGATACTTTCAGTCATACAAGATTCTATTAAAGTAGTTTTACAATAAAGTAAAATTTGCTTATCTGCCCAGGCTTCCTGTATCTGATGTACCTAGGAAGGCTGACAGACTCATAGAATCATATTTTCAGATTTTGTTGACCTTAAATTGGTAGAACCATTCAGGTTTAGAAACTTAACATTACACCCTACATTTCTTTGTCAACACTGGGATTAGGTCTTTATGGCTGCCATGACATTCACAGTACTCAATACAAAACAGGGTATATCCTTATTTGCACTAACGGTGAGACTGAGTTGTAACCCAGGGCTGTCAACACCTTTTGTAATGAATTAAGAGAGTGCAATCCTGGCAGGTTTGGACTGATATCAAAATCATTCACATTTAAAGATGGGACTATTAAGTTGATGTATCCCTAGAGCCTTATAGACCTGAAGGATCTGAGGTATTCTGAGGTGTTACAAAATGATTGAGCAAATAATCCTGTCAAGGCTCTACTATTTCTATGAAAGGAGAGATGAGATGGGCAGTTTAACATGATGAAGTATTTTTCCCATCAGTGTGAAGCTATAATGGATCCCAGGATTTAAAAAGATCTAAACAATGATACAGACTGAATAATACTGGAACCTAGGTAGTAGTAATCTGCATGGGAAGATTTATGTATGTATGTAATTATATGCCACTGTCCTCCAGAAGGACAAACTTCCACAAAGTAAAACAATAAAACAATGAGTGTTATAAATCAGCAATCTGATCTGAGAAAAGTAATTACTCTGTAAGTATTTAAGTGAATGTTGATGCATCCCTAGGACCTGGTAGATCTGAAGGACCCCAGATGTTCTGAGGAATTACAAAATGATTCAGCAAATAATTCTGTATCTGTAGGGGTCTGACAAAAGAAACAAGATGGCAAAGTTAGTGCCACCAAACAAGTCCCATCCTCTGAATGTTGCATAAATGTTCGGAAAAGTTGACTTGCATTAGAATGCTCTACCTTATGGATTTTGACCTTCCACTCCATGTTTGCTGCTGTCTTCAACTGATGTTTACAGTACAATCTGGACCAACCACACTTTCCCTAAGAAGACAATTCCTTAATTCTGGCCTGTATATGAGAAGATTCTACTGTTAGCCATTTTATTTTGAGCTATACCTACTGATAGATCATGAGCCACTAATGTCTGTATATGAAGTGGGACCATAATTAAAAATAGCGTGCAGTACTTTAAGGATTTACATGATATTTGCCATTTAGTCATGAAGCTAAATCAGGGCTGTGAAACTCCTGTCCCATGGGCCGGATGTGTCACATGCTGGCCATGCCCACATCCAGTTTAGCAAAGGGGGAAAAAGTCCTGATACATCATGTGACACTGCCGTGATGACATGAGTTTGACACCCCTGAGCAAAACAATCAGAAAGCTGTGTTCTGTACCAGTTGCAGCTTCTTTAACAGCAATATACATAAAGAGTGTGATACTAAATGATACTACAAATGCTCCCTAAATTCTATCAGCATGTTAAGTGTGCTACTAGAGGAGCAAACATATTGGACAAAGTATAAACCAACATCAAACATGGCTATAAGGTTATACAATTACCATGTTTGGGACAATCAGACCATATGTCACTGCTTTTAGCACCAGCATACAACCCTCTTAGGAGACAGGCTCTGCCTATAATAAAGACAGTGAAATCTTGGCCAGAAGATGCTTCCCAACAACTTCAGGATTGTTTTGAGAACACAAATTGGGACATCTTTTACCACCCTGACCTAGAGGAGCACACTGCAACTGTTATGTGCTATATCAAACACTGCCCAGATACTATCACTGTGGATAAACGTATTAGGATCTATCCCAATCAGAAACCCTGGATGAGCAAGGAAGTCCAGCACCTCTTGTGTGACAGAACCAAGGCCTTTAGGTCCAGTGATGGAGCAAGATACATTGTTGCCAGAGCTAATCTGAAGAAAGGTATTTGGAAGGCCAAGACTGATTATAATAGGAAGATTGAGGATAATTTTTATAGCAATAACATGAGGCAGGTGTGGTAAGGGATTCAACAAATTACCAACCATCAACCAACCAATGTCATCCCTGCTGAGGGGGATGCTTCATTGGCAGAGAAACTGAATCATTTCTTTGCTCACTTTGAAGTGGAGACATCAGAGACAGCTAAAATACAATCACCAGCCAATTGTAGCCCCCACCTCATTGTGGAGGAACAGGAGGTGAGGAGCATTCTGAGAGCTGTGGACCTTAGAAAGGCTGCTGGTCCTGATGGTATCACTGGCCGAGTGCGTAAAGACTGTGCCAATCAGTTAGTTGGAGTCTTTACCAGGATCTTCAATTGGTCTTTATCCCAGTCTTGTTTGAAGACTTCCACCATTGTTTGCCAATTGCACAGTGGCAAATAGGACAGCACTCCATAGGATTAATGTCATTGCCCAGAAGATCATTGGTTGCCCTCTCCCCTCTTTGGAAGAGCTTTATAGCTCCTCTGCCTTAAGAAAGTTCAAAACATTCTCAAAGATCCATCTCATCCTGGGCACCCTTATTTTGAACTATTACCATCTGGCAGATGGTACAGAATAATAAAAATAAGGACAAATAGGCTGAAAAACAGCTTCTATCCCAGGGCAGTAGCTCTGTTGAATTCTTCTGTATAGTGCAGGGTTGGTGTGGGGGTTTTCAATTCAATGTGTAGAGTGGGAAGGATGTGTGTTTGTTTATTTTCATGGTCATGATGTGCACTGAAGATGGTGTTTGATTTAGTTGTATGAGGTGCAATGACAATAAACTAAACTAAAGCTGTCATAAGTTTACTAGGACTATGTCACTGATAACAAAAGCTAAGTAGACTTAGTGGCATACAAATGACTGTGATAATTAATTAAAAAATAAATAATATGAACCTATTTTACTATGATTCAGATAAATGCATAATACCAAATCAGTCTTGTTTGACCTGATGAACACCATTTTATTTACTCAGTTCTTCCATAAATCCTAATAAGTACAGTTCTGGTTTCATCTAAAAGGAGATTATTTTCACCAATGTCCCATAGATCACCAATCAAATATTTTTGGCCATTTCACAAGTCCAACCTGTATGATAATCTTCTTTTCCTTATTAGATATGCTTACTGCCTTGATTTATTTAGAAACATTAATAAAGGCAGGATAAAAATCAAATAAATCACTGTTCTTTTCATACATAGGCATCCTTTTTGGCAATCTAAGTATGGGACATTAAAAAAATGTCTGGCAATTCTGGTGGAAATAATTGTATAAGAATGACTAGATGTGCTTCCCATGGTACTCCTAGCCCTCAGAAGATTGATTTCCTCAGAAGATTTCTCCCTATGAAATTGTATATGGATGATCAATGCCTTTAGGTTTTGAATTAATTCCCATCCCAGAAGGTGCTCATCCTGATTTAATCTCTTACTGTAGCACCAATTTTTCAACAGGAGCAGCACCTGGCCCAAGCACAATTGAGACTGCCTCAAGATCAGAATGCTACCTGTGATTACAGCTGATGAGCAAGTACCAGCAAGAAAGTGAGTGTATCAGCAAAATGCATGTGGGAAAAAATTGTCTCTAAGGTGGAAAGCCCCTTGCATTATTAGATTCTCTTAGAAGTGCTAAGCTTAAAGGCATGACCTTGGGTTCACCTAAAGCACACACCTGCTGCAGAAGCACAGAAACAAACACCACCATTGTTCTGGGCTCCTAAGAAGAGAGCAGAAGAAAGAAAGGTGAAGTTTTGACTATGAAATCCTGAAGAGTTTTGAAGATGAAACCTAATGGACTTTGAGGCAATGGTCTTCATAAGAGTGTAATTTTGATATTTAGGCCCTAGAAACTATTGTATTTGGTTTGTTTGACTGTATTCATAGTCTTTCTTTCCATTACTTTCTGGTTTCCAGAAAAGCAATGGGCCTGCTAAAATTTGTATCTATGTTGACCAGCATGCCTATTTACAATTGCCAAGGTATAGAACAGAATGACCACTGACTGAAAGGTAGCCAATAACTTGTGTTTCATTTTAATTCATTCCTTAATTCTTCCTAGAGAATCTTCTTGTGCTAGTAAGGTAACAAATTGGGATTCTGTGTTTAAAACATGTTTTATATTGGTGCTTAGGCAGTTTTTGAAGATGCTTCATACTGGTTCTCAGTTGTCTGCAATACATAAACTACCCAGTCTTAATTCTCTAGGAGAAACCCTTTTCATTGTTGAATCTACTCCCATCAAACACTGGTGGACCCACCAAACTTTATAGAAGATGGAAACCAAGGGCAATCTGCCTGGCATCAACTGTGTGTAAATGTCTGGATGCCACAACAATATCCACCCCCAGTCACCAATCATCCTGCCAACAAAAGTCCATATAGTCCAAGGCTATGGTTTTCCCAGTTTCAATGTATGACTGTGGAAGTTGGACCATAAGGAAGGCTGAGTGCCAAAGAATTTAGGCCTTTGAAGTATGGTGCTAGAGAAGACTCCTGTGAGTCCCTTGGACTGCAAGGCGATCAAACCGGTCAGTCCTAGAGGAGATCAACCCTGACTGCTCTTTAGAAGGCCAGATCCTGAAGATAAAACTCAAATACTTTAGCCACCTAATGAGAAGGAAGGACTCACAAATAATAGAACTTGCTTATCTACAAACAGCTTTGTACTTACCAAAGGGGTGGTGTTTGTTGTGTCGAAAATGTGCATTTTCATACTTTCCAGCACATGATTCAAGAGGCCCCTGTGCAATTGGGCATGTAACCTCCTTTTACACAATCCCAATTGTTCAAAACTCCCCATTTGACAGTAGCTGTGATGACCATATAGACCAGGAAGTGTCAAATTCACATCTTAACAGTGGCGTCATGTGACATATCAGCATTTCCCCTCCTTTCACTAAACTGAGGTTGGCTTGGCCAGAGCATGAAGCATCTGGTCTGTGGGCCGGGAGTTTGACATCCCTGATATAGATTTATTAAACATCAAAGATGATTATGGGCTCATTATCTATAATTGGCACACTAGCCCTATTTACCTTGATATTAGCAAATTGGCTTCTTTAGTTATAAAAAAATACAAACAAAACTTCAAATGCTATTGTTGTTGTTTTAACCATTCAGTTGGTTAAAACATAACATAAAGTTCAGTTAGCAACTTTATAGGCAAGTGCTCTCTAAGCTATCCTGCTAAGCACAGCTTCTTTCAAATGTTGGATGTTCACATTTGCATCAGTTTTGATATTATTGGTGTGCTCTTTGTTTGTCCCTTCTTCTTGTTCTACTAGCCATTTCCAGCATCATTGACTTTTCCAATGAATTTGCACTCATGATATGACCAAAGTAAATCAGATGTAGCTTGTGATTTTGGTTTCTGCTGACATGACTGCTGTGTGTCAAATGCTATATTTCTCCTGAATGAGGAGCATGAAAATCTGAGAATAGCAATTTTTCAGAATGAAATGGCTTTTGATGTTATGCTATTCAAAATGGCCCATGGCTGTGACAAATTTCCAGGTGTGTGTTGCTTTAATCTTACTGACCATTCCTTGAAAGTAAAAGATACAGTAAAGGAGAGATTTGGCAAAGCAAGTTATAGAACAAGCCCCCAGTATTTAATGCAATTGGCTTAGTTCATGGTTACGTGGGACAGGTTGATTGCAAAACTTGGCTCTAGGATACTTAACTGTTCTGGCAAGCATTATCCTATCACTTTACATAGGGCAGTGTTTCATAGGAATATTTAGTCACTGTTTCAAGAATAGTATAAGGCTAAATCCTGTTCTTTGTCAGATATGTGTGTTAAAGGTCAAAATGTGGAACTGATTAAATAAAGTTGACATATAGAAATATAAGGGCAAAGTTTCTTATATATACATTTGTATAAATGACATTGTATATATACATCCTATACATTTGTAATGAGAAATGTTTTTCTTTTTTGGTGTCTAGCATTCCCAAACTGCCCCCTCCTCTTGATTTATGGGAGATGCTTTCAAGAAGGGAGGTCTCTCTCTCTCAATACCTCAAAGAAACACCTTAGGAATCCATAATTATTTGCTTTGCCCCATGCTTCTATATCCTATTTTAATAGCAATTTCTAAATTCTTACAATCACATTTGTCACCTTTGCATAAAACTATTTCAAATTCATCCCTATTCCCTCCTATACCTTCTCTTTTCCTTTCTCAAATTGTGTCCTTATTTATGCATAGGCCAACCAAAACAAATATATACCTTCTGTAATTAACTATACTCTAATACAGGTTTGCCAGCTATAAATCTCAGCAAATGCTCATAATTTAACCATTTTTCTTGACCTGCTTCTTGAGTTGTGGTGTACAATGATCATCTTGGGGACAACCTTGTCTTATATTTATTTCAGATATTTAAAACAGGTAATCCCTGACTTACAGCCACAACTGAGCATTGAAATTTTATGTGCATGCATAAAACCAGTAGGAAAAAATCTGGAAACCCATCACTAAAGGAAACAGTGGAACCACTAAAGAGAGAAGACTGCAAGGAATTAACAGGCAACAGAGAGAAAGCAGAGCTGCTTAACTCGTTCTTTGCATCAGTCTTCACGCAAAAAGAAACTATAGCTCAACCTACCAAAAACATAACTGTAAAAGACAGACTAGAAATAAAAGTTAAAATAAGCAAAAAAATAGTAAGGGAACACCTGTCTGATCTCGATGAACACAAATCACTGGGACCTGACAGATTACATCCCAGAGTTCTAAAGGAGCTGGCAGAGGTCATCTCAGAACCACTGCACCACATCTTTCAAAAATCCTGGAGCACCGGGGGACTGAAAAAGAGCTGATGTGGTTCCCATCTTCAAAAAAAAGTGGGGAAACAGACCCAAGAAACTACAGGCCAATCAGCCTAACATCAATACCTGGAAAGATACTGGAAAAGATAATAAAAAAAACAGATCTGCCAACATCTAGATACAAGTAAAATAATAACTAGCAGTCAGCATGCGTTTGTTAAAAACAGATCATGCCAGAATTATCTTATTTCATTTTTCAACAGAGTGACTAAATTAGTAGACCAGCGAAATGCTGTGAACATAATATATTTAGACTTCAGCAAGGCATTCAACAAAGTAGACCACAATCTACTTCTTGGGAAGCTAGAAAAAAGTGGGATAGCATCACCTCCAGATGGATCTGCAACTGGCTGACAAACTGTACTCAACGAGTAGTCCTTAATGGGTCTAAGTCTACATGGAGCAAAGTTAGCAGTGGGGTGCCAAAAGATTCCGTTTTAGGCCCAGTACTCTTCAATATCTTCATAAATGACTTAGATGAGGGAATAGAAAGGAAACTTACCAAATTTGTAGATGATACTAAACTGGCAGGAATAGTTAACACCCTAGAAGATAGGCTCAAGATCCAGAGGGATCTTGACCGACTTGAACACTGGGCCCTATCTAATAAAATGAAATTTAATGTAGAGAGAAGTCCTACACTTTGGCAAGAAAAAACAAAAGTACACTTATAGACTAGGTAAAACCAGGCTTAATAGCAATAACTGTGAGAGGAAACTTGAGTCTTAGTGGACAACCAGCTAAATATGAGCCAGCAGTTTCAGCGGCAGCCAAAAAAGCCAATGCAATACTAAATTGCATTAACAGAGGGAAACAATCAAGATCAAGTGAGGTACTAATACTACTCTAGAAAGCCTCAGTAAGACCACACCTAGAGTACTGCATCCAGTTTTGGTCACCACATTATAAAAAGATGTTGAGGCTCTAGAAAAAGTGCAGAGAAGAGCAATCAGGGACTAAAACATATGAAGAACAGTCAGTGGTGGGCTGCAAATTTTTAACAGCCAGTTCTTTGGCTGGATAGGAGTGGCTGGTTGGTCATGGGTGGCCTGGGTGGGTTGGTCATGGGTGGACTGGGTGGGTGATATCACCCACCTCCCAGACATTCACCTCAAAGGAACAGGTAGGATTCAGCCACTTGCAGAGGTGGTATTCAGCAGGTTCTGACCAGTTCTGGAGATCCGGTAGTGGAAATTTTGAGTAGTTCAGAGAACCGGTAAATACCACCTCTTGTTGGCCCTGCCCCCATCTATTCTCTGCCTCCCAAGTACCACCTGATTGGCTGGGTCTTCTTTTGCACAGGAGAATGGAGCTGGAAAGCAGGTTAGTGGGGAGGTAATGGGATTTTGCAGTAACCTTCCCCCAGGAGTGGGGAAGGAATGGAGATTCTGCAGTATCCTTCCCCTGGAGCAGGGTGGGAATGGATATTTTATAGTCTCCTTCCCCTGCCATGCCCACCAAGCCATGCCCACCAAGCCATGCCCACCAAGCCATGCCACGCCCACCAAGCCATGCCACGCCCACTAAGCCACACCCACAGAACTGGTAGTAAAAATTTTTGAATCCCACCACTGGCCCATTGGGGATAATCCCATTACTGGCTGGCCCCACCCCACCCATTTTTGGCCTGTTTTTTGGTATGTTTGGGTGCCATTTATAGGCCATTTTGAGGCTATTTTTCCAGCCAAAATCAACCTGGAAACAGCCCAAAACAGCCTGAAAATGGCCTGAAAAACAGGCCATTTTCCAGGCTGTTTTCAGGCCGTTTGGGGGGCATTTTTCCAGCCAAAATTGGCCTGAAAAGCGGCCTGAAAACAGCCAAGAAAAACAGGGCAGTTTTCAGGCCAGGTTTTTTGAGACTTTTTCAGGCCATTTTTCACCCCCAAAATAGCTGAAAATGGCCTGAAAAACAGGAGGGGCGGGGCCAGCCAGTGGTCTGATTTGCCGGTTCTCCGAACCACACAGAATCGGAAGAAGGGATTTGGGTAACCACATCCGAACCTGCAGCAGCCCACCTCCAAGAACAGTTACAGAAACTGGGCTTGGTTAGTCTAGTGAAGAGAAGGACTAGGGAGACATGATAGCACCGTTCCAATATTTGAGGAGCTGCCACAGATAATTTTAAAGCCAGATAATTTTCCATTTTGCATTAACCTATCCAGGAAAACAACAACATTTTAATTAGTCTCCATTAATGTATTGTTGAAATCAGATCATAAACTCATGAAAGCATCATAAACTCTTAATTTATAACTTTGGTGACTAATTCCACACACATACCCTATTTTCTACAGGTGCAACCTATAGATTGTAAACTATAGAAGCACAATTCTGGACACAGGCTGTCTTGGGGATTCTGAAGCAGATGAATACACTAGTTCAATTCTTACTTGCATGGCAATCATTGGATGATTATACTAGATCATGTGGCAATTAAAATGTCTGGTTCTGCTAACCCTAATCCTAACCCTTTCCTTCATCCATTTTATTCCATTTATAAGAATTGCTGTTTAACATTAATATAAAGGGAGGGGTCTAATTAAGATGTTTGGACTGCCATCAGTTTGCTAATGATGCTCAATAATCAGAGTATTGAATACAATTTCCCCTCTGTCTTCGGAACCCAGGATCTTCATTTTATTGAGATGAAATGGCAGAAAAGATGTGAAGAAAGAAAATAATAATTTTCCTGTACATGGGAAAGAATTTATCTTCAGATCTATACAAGGAGAGAAGTGTTTGTATCTTTCCATCCTCGTGTTGGTGTGTTATCAATCAGTGACCTTGTTTGACATAGCCTGCAACCTGTAAAGAGAAATGAAGATGATTTTATGGGGATATGCAAGATCCAGATGCCACAATAATGAGCAGGAAACATATTTTAAGATCACAATGGACTCCCTAAGCAGATCTGACAGACACTACCCTAATTCACTGAACTATAATTAGTAGTAGGAGGCATAACATAATCAGATGAGATTCTGTTATAGCCATTCTTAATAAAAGTAGTCCTTTGGAGTTGATTTCTTAGTTTGATTACATAGTGGGGCTGATCCCTCCTACCTGATGGACTGGAAGAACTGGAAGAACATCAGGCTACCATGATGTATTGCACATTTTGTCAATATGCTGTGTAGAACAGTTGCCACTGTGATACATTGCACAATATTTTTCTTGACACCATACATCTGAGTCAAAGTCCACTGGAGCTACATTTTCCAATGTATCCTTCATCCTTAGGACTGGGATGGTATACAGCAGACTCTGATGGAAGAGTGCTATCTAGCATGATTTCATCTACCTATGAATTTGAGCCAAGCCCTCTTGGTTGCCTTGGGGGCGGAGAGAATGTAAGAAACTTGATCCAGGAAGTTTCAGTGTCTTAGTGGAGGAATCTTGATAAAGACACTGATCCTTTGTAAGATTCTTTCTTTGGAATCATCCATTTTAGACAACTGCCATCTGAACTACAGTCTTTCCTTTTTTTAAGGTAAGCAATAACAATAGCGCTTAGACTTATATACCACTTCACAATGCTTTACAGCTCTCTCTAAGTTGTTTGATAGAGTCAACATATTGCCCCCAACAACAATCTGGGTCCTCATTTTACTGACCTTGGAAGGATGGAAGGCTGAATCAACTTTGATCTGATCAGGATGGAATTGTTGGTAGTTGGCAGAATTAGCCTGCAATACTGCATTCTAACCACTGTGCCACAACGGCTTATGAAGCAATTGAAAAATGGTGAGGTTTCACTTATACATTGCCCATGATACAGGCAGCTAGCGTTTTCATTCGAGTCCAAACAAGGGATGAAAACAGCATTACTCATCCTAGGGATGCTCTTCATCAGGACTTAGAAAAGGGGGAGTATGCCCCTTTTTTCTTTCATTTGCATGGCTTATTGCTGGACTTCGATAAAATAGTAGCAGTTGGATCTGCTTGTTGCCAAAGCCATGGATTCTTGGACGATTTCTTTTATTAGACATTATTTTTGTTTTCTTTTCAGTGACTCATTGCCCTTCATTGCATCCTCTTTCGTCAATCCAAATCATTAGAGGACCTGGGCAATCAGAATTTTGGCAAATTCTGGAAGGCAGGAAGCCCAACCCACTTTAGCCCAACCTTTTCAGTTTTCCATCTCTTTCTGGACACCTTTTTTGTCCTGCCCTTTTTCAGGAAATATTACCTCATTTACCTTTGCCTCAGGGCCAGAATCTTATATAAAAGAAGAGTTTATCTTTTCTCAATTAATAGGTGAAATCTTTCAGGACTTCAATGAGAAACAGCCAGCCCTGAACTTTTCTCTTCATCTGCTAGTCATTACTTATCTCAGATGAAACCTCTTCAAAACATCTCAAGCCAGATTTCCCTCAGCAGCCTGGACATGAACCCAGTGAGTAGAAGAAATTGGTCAGGGACTCAGGGTCTTTCACTAAATTACAAATCCAAGGAGCCTTACCAGAACTAAACAAACTGCCTATAGCACATTACCTTTATAAAGTTTAAAAGTATAGATTTCTCTGCCTCTAGTTCTTAAAAAGTTGGGTTCCACCTTCTGGAAAGGTTCACCAGCTTCAGCTTTATCCAGAATCAGAGAAAGTAATAGTATACTGATGCTCATTCTTTGAACAGGTTTGAGTTACCAAGAGAATTGTGTGCTCAGAAAGCTTGGGATCACATCAAACTGACCTAGGCAAAATAGAATCAAGAAGCAACTACTGATAGGATTTCCTATCTTCTTTTCTGTCCAACTGTTGGAGGAGCCATCTAATACCAGCCTTCAAGACCAGGTCTGTGCATGCAGTTCAGTATTGAAAAGAAAAGGTAATTAATTTTCTTCTGTCTTTTCTTCTCTATCCAGATTTTTCTCCTTTCCTAGATTATATGAAGACTGTACAAACTCTCCCTTAACATATGTTATGTCTATGACTATCAAAAGCTACATCTTGTGTATGTTTCCTTCATTGTTGTATGAGAAAGTCTGAAATATTCTGACCTTTGTTCTGGCAATAGTGTGCTTTTCTTTCTATTTTTATCCTCTAGAACTGCATACTCTATAAGGTAAATAATTCTACTCTACTATAATTCCTCCAGTTCCCCTGTGACTCACTGAACAACTTCATCTCACTCTCATTGAACAATATAATATGTGAATCCCTCAGACAGATGATTAATGTCCTGTTTACCTTTAGATGGTATTAGCATCAAATATTGTGCAGGTGACCTTCCAAATACATTGTTAAATGTTTATTGTTTGACTTTTGGATATATAATTAACCTCATTATTTAAAATTGTACTGATTATCAATTATAGTTTCATTTTTGAACGTTGAAAATGCACACACTGGATTAGTAACCTGTATTACTAAAATCATGACAGAATGATTCTATGTGGAAGACCCTGTTTATAATAGTGAGGAAGGGTTCTCCAGTCTGTCCTTTGAGCATTCAGGTTTGGTTGAGGCAAGTAATTCCATGACAAAATGTCCCTTTCTCAGTTCTTCTTCCTGCAAGTGACAAAGTCAGACTATTAATATATTTTATGTGGCACTGAGGTAGGAAGGGAAAGCTTGGATTTAGGTTTCCAAAGAAAATATTGCTGAGCGCATTGGGTTGTGCTCCAAAAATTGTAAGCCGCCCTGAGTCTTCGGAGAAGGGCGGCATATAAATGTAATTAAAAAAAAAAAAGATTCTAATGAACACATTAATCTGTTTGGAAATGAACTGAATGCTAGTTGGCTAATAAGTCAAGTATAAGAGACTTGTACTACCATTTATGGTTTAAGAACATTCTTAAAATAATCATAAAAAAGAAATTCTCTTCCTGTTCGTTTATAGCAGAACCTTTTTTTGCTTCCACATTTGTTCAGTCAAATCTATGCTGTTCTGTCCCCTGTTCTTGTTCAATATTTTAATTGCTTGATTTTATAAGGTTGTTGTTATATAGTAGTTTTCAAATCTATTTGGTGTCTTGTTTTGGGACAGTGGTCATAAAAAAGGGGGTACCTGATTTCGTGCATAAATATTTTTATGTACGAAATCAGGTACCCCCTTTTTTATGACCACTATCCCAAAACAAGACACCAAACAGATTTGAAAAGTACTATGTAACAACAACCTTATTTATTATTGACAGGCAACAGAAAAAAAACAGTATTAGAGACTAAGATTTAAAAAAGAGAGACTGCATGTCAGGAAAACTAATTTTGAGAATCAATAGGCTCTGACTCATTTTGTTAGTGTTACAGGGAAGCGGGATAAAATGGAATCTTCTATATTCTTTAAATTCCCCATAAAACTTTATGACATCATAATGGGAAACCATCTTGTAATATGGATATTTTAATGAAAACTATACTCTCATTTATATGAAAATTCCATAGTTTAGATCCCAACACAATTTCTAAGAATCTAATATATTCCACTCTCGTATAGGATTCTGATCATTCATTCATTCCTAGACTGCTGATTCTCCCACTCTCAAAATGTGGTGGTTTGGAAAGGATCCTTGGAAAGGATTAAAACTCTCTTTTATATTCTAAATAAGCCTTTCTCAACCTTTTTGTCCTTGAAATAATTTTCAGTTTTTAATTGACACCCTAGATAAAATTATTATATTTACAGTTCACTATACACTACCATGATTAATAAGCTGACCCACAGCACATTAAAATGATAAAATTAGCCAATTGCTATGAATGCAGCTATCTCCTATCCCCCAGATAGACAACTAAGCAGTATTGTAGCATTGCATTAGAAGCATTAGATGGAATTATGCACACATGGCAATTCTAATTATGCACACATGGCAATTTTCCATTTTAAAAGACGGTTGTACATAATGAAGTAGCCTGCCTTATATTATTACTGCAAGGGTAACAAAGCAGTTTGCCCCAGTTCTTCAGGAATTTGTGAGAGTATAAAATGTAGGAGATGACCAGGGTGAGTCTGAGGGAGGGGTCAATTGCACCATCAGTTATGAATTCTTTTGTTCCCGCAAGAGATCTAAATTTAGCTCACCATAAAATCCTTATTTACTGCCAAATTGCTTTAATTAGAACTCGCGCTAGACAATAAATTGCTTGCATGTTATTCTATGACCACATGAACTGGTTGCAAAAATTTAGATTGGGGTTCCCAATCCCTGGGCTGTGGCCCACTATCAGACTGCGGCCTGTCCTGAACAGGGCCGCACAAGCAGCTGGCACTTACACACGCATGAGAAGTTTCACTTGCAGAAGCAGTGGGCATTTGTATTCACATACAAAACTCCATTCACATAAGCCACAGGGGTGTGACCCACCACTTGCATAAATGGAGCTGTGTGCATGCATGTGCCTGCCCCTTACATGGAACCATTCCTTCTCTCCCCCCTGTACCGCACCACCAAGCTGGAAAGGTGGGGACCAATGTTCTAGATGATCTAGAGCAGGGGTGGGATTCTACTGGTTCTATCTGGTTCTATAGAACCCCTTGTTAACTTTCTAAGCAGTTCGGACAACTGGTAGTTAGAAGCAATCTCCTTTTGTTTTTTTCCACCCTTATTACATTCTTGGCAGACAGCCTAGACTTACTGTCTCTGGAGCTTTTGTGGCTTGGCTTTCTTAAAGGGGAAGGGTTGTTTTAAGATTTTTACACTGCTGTGGGAGGAAATACTTCCCTGGACAATCAGCACTTTGAAGAAATAATTGAATAATGAAGCAGAGCTTTTAGTGACAGGGAAGCAAAATGAGTGACATTCAGCAAGGCTTCTTGGCTAGCTAGAAAGATTAACATTCAAATGTGAGTTTACATACCCTTTCTGAGTTTTGGTCTAAAACTGGTTTTTGGTGAAGGTTAATTCTGTGCTTGGTGATGTTTAATCCTGTGTTTATTGATGGGATAATTTTCCCTATTCAGCTTCAACAAGCAACAGCTACTGTTGTGATTTAATTATTTGTACTGTGTTTGCATTTTTTTTTGCCTCATGGTTTCTTTTTCTATCTGGGGAGGGGGGTCTTCCTCACTGCTTTAGTACTATCTGGCATTGTCCTTTTGGGGTATACTTCCAAGAGGCAGGATGCAAGCTTAGCACTGATTTTTTTTACTGCCTTTCTGGGGGGCATGTGACCTTTCCTTAAATCTAAATGATTTCCTTAGGATATCTTGTGAGGTGAGTGAGACCAGATGGTATTTTTAAGTGGTGCAAATGGATCTAAGGATTGCTTTTCCTGGGTGTGCTTTTTCTGGAGAGATTAAATGACCTCTCTTCTAAAGGGTTTCACTTTATGAACAAGAGTTGGCTGCTTGATAGTTATCACTGCATTTTAACTATTTTCATTCCTCAATGTGATCTGGCACCCTGCCCGATTTGTAACTCTGGCTTGCAGGTATTTTTAATCTAATAATTGGTATTTAGGGCACTTTTTGCAAGCAAAGAAGCTTTTTGTATTTTTGTACAGGTAATCCTTGATTTACAACAGTTCATTTAGTGACCAAAGTTACAATGGCACTGAAAAAAGTGACTTATGACCCTTTTTCACACTTATGACTGTTGCAGCATCCCCGCTATCATGAGAGGCTAGGCGAGGAGAAGCGCCCCTTGACATGAGTGATATCAAGCTGGCCATGCCCACCCAGTCGCATGACCACCAAGCCACACCCAACAACTAAGCAACACCCACAGAACCAGTTGTTAAAAAAACTGAATCCCACCCCTGATCTAGAGCATGATGTCAAACTTATGGCATCACATTGCCATCACATGACATTTCATGATGTTTATCCAATTTGCGGAACTCAGGTAAGCATGGGCTGCCTGTGACACATCCAGCTTCTGACCTAGAGAAAGGCAGAGTTTGCTGTATCTTCCTGTTACCAACTGGCAGTCAATTGGATTTTTGAAGCCCAGCTTACATCTTTCAGGTCACTGAATTTGACATACTGAGTCCTAGAACATGAGCATTAAGATGATACAAACAGTCCTTTGAAACCAAGTGAAATTCTCCTTGAATTTATAAACTTAATAAAGCAACCCATCTTTGAACAAAAATTATGCTTGCTCCCTGATTAAGTCAGCACCTCAGTGAAGTGTCTTCCTCTTGTTTTAAAATTACATTCATACATTCCAACCTGGCTTCCTTCAATATACGGTATATTTCATATATAGGTTGAATAAATAAGAAGAGAATATACAGCCTTGCTCATTCCTTTACCAATCCTCCAGTTTGTCTCATCTTGTTCTATCTGTAATGTGGCTTTTTGAGCCATGTATAGATTTTGCATGACAACAATGAGATATTCTAAGGATTCCCATTTATTTAAGTATATTCCACAGCTTCTATTCAAACAGATATTAATCTCTTTTTGGTATTATTTGGCTCTCTTAATTATCAGTATTATTAGCAATAATGTCTCAGGTTCCTCAGCCTTTGGTAAAGCAAACCTGAACCTCTGTCATCTCCATGTAGGGCTTTAATTTTTGTGGGATGGTCATAGCATTATTTGCTAGAATGGAAAATTAAATATATTATACGATATTTTCCACAGTCAGTTAAATCTCCTTGTTTGATATTGGAATGTAGATTAACCTCTTACTGGTCAATATATCCTTCTCCAGATTTGCTGACATAAGGTATAAAAATTACATTTACTGATATTTCTTCTCTTCCTTACCATATTTACGAAAATGTTCCAATTCCTATATTTTCCTGAATGGTAATGACCAGGATGCTGAACTATCATCTAATACTATAGATTCTTATAAGTAGGTAATGTCTTCAAACAAATCTTGGAGGTTGACAACACATTTTTGCTTGAACTTCTTGGAGTCAGTTACTATTTATTTATTTATTAAATGTATAAGTCACCCATCTCACTATCAAACAAGTCTGGGCTTATCTGTCCATTGGTAACCTTAAACATATTAACCTGAGTTGACAGATCTTTTGGAAGACTTTCCTTATTTCCAACCTAGATGCCTTCAAAGACGTTTTAATACTGCTTCTTGACACTTCCAGCACTCCTCCGAAATTCTTTCTTAAGTTCCTTCCTTTTATCTTTGTCTTTCTTGACTTTGGCTTCTCTTCTCTTCTTGGCAATTTCTACAATTTGTTTTAATACCCATTTTTCTTCTGTTTCCTGATCTCTTTTCACGTTCATCCTTAATTTTTTAACAACAGCAGGCTTATTCTCTGGTTCTCATCAATGATGTTCAAGACTTCATAGAGACTCCTGATGTTCTCCATGAAAATAGCAATAGCACTCAGACTTATATACCGCTTCATAGTGCTTTACAGCCATCTCTAAGCAGTTTACTGAGTCAACATATTGCCTCCAACAATCTGGGTCTTCATTTTACTGACCTTGGAGGGATGGAAGGCTGAGTCACCCTTGAGCCAGTGAGGATCGAACTTCTGGCAGTGAGCTAAAGTAGTCTGCAATACTGCATTCTAACCACTGTGCCACCACGGCTTGGGATATGCTCAAGTTCATATCATAGAAAATTGGGTGACTTTCTTCTCCCATTTTAGCTTTTGAACTTGTAATTCATGAGCTGTTCCATAGTGAGTCACTGTCCACATTTTTGCCATTATAACTGAGCTTTACTTTACCAAAAAAATTGACTTTTTGTATACTCCTTAATGTCTATGTATCTTGGAATTCATTCAGATGTATGAAGACTGTTAACAATGATCACTGGATTGGCAGAAACTTGTAGATTGTTTTCCTGCTTCATTTCAGTTTTCTAGGCCATGTGGTCCAACTACATTTTCATCCTTAATATTTCCAAGGATAGCATTTAAGTCTTCAACCATGCACAACAAATCTTGTTTACAGGTGCTGTAATGTTCTAGAGGTTCTAGAATGTCCCCCTCTCTAATACTCTTCCAGAAGGCACTGAAGACCTGCTTCTGCCAGTGGACTTGGGGAACCCAGAGCGGGATGGAGCCCATCAAATGGCTTGTGTGATCTACTGTTGTCAGGGCGAGGGGTGGGAATTGGGGATGATTTTTTATTTATTTTTTCCAGATTTTGTTCTATGGTACGTTATTAATTTATTTGATTATTTTTGTGTTTTTTGGTTTTTATTTTAAATATGGTTTTACATTCTGTAAGCTGCCTCGAGTCTCCATGGATGAATAGGCGGCAATATTAAATAAATAAATAAATAAATAAATAAATAAATAAATAAATAAATAAATAAATATTGTTTAGCCATTGATGTCATTGTAGCCAAGCACTGGTCTTGCTATAACCTTTTTCACTATGTAAGTAACACTGTTCCCTCTTTGTTTTTCATGTCCTGAGTAGTAAACAGTGAATCTTCTGACTGAAAGTGTCCAGTTCCACTCCATCTCATTTTGCAGTTGCCAACTGTGCTAATCTGTGCTAGACTCATTTCATCTTTAACAATACTGAGCTTTTCCATGTTTATGTTTCTTATATTCCATGTTGCCACTGTTATTTTGTTTTTGCAATTTTTTCTGCAACTTTATATCTCAAAGTCTTCATATTCTGTTACATACTGAGTTCTATCTGACCATTGTCCAGCATATTATCCTAAATACTGTCTATTTTAACTAATAAAGGTAGTCCTTGACAAACAACGGTCCATTTAGTGACCATTCAAAGTTACAGTGACAATGAAAAATGTTATTTATGACTGTTTTTCACAGTTACAACCTTTGCAGCATCTCCATGGTCCTGTGATCAAAATTCAGATGCTTGGCAATTGGTTCATACTTATGACTGCTGCAGCATCCTGGGGTCATGTGATCACCTTCTGACAAGCAAAGTCAATGGGGAAACCAGATTTACTTAACAAACAGGTTACTAATTTATCAACTGCAGTGATTCACTTAACAGCTGTGGCAAGAAAGGTCATAAAATGGGGCAAAACTCAGTTAACAAATTCTCATTTAAGAACATAAATTTTGGGCTCAATTGTGGTCATAAATCAAGGACTAACTTTACTTTAAAATGTATTTTCATTTTACAGTGTGATGCCTGCATCTGAGTTATGTTTTCTCCTGCTTTTAATATATGAGAAAACAGGACTTTGAAATCCATCCAGATTCAGTTATTTCCATTTCTCTAATTCAGAACATATTCTGGATTTCCAGTGAGATCACACATAGAGCAAATACTTGCATGGCCTGGAAGAAAATTAGGCAGAAAAGGAAATTCCTGTTGCATAGTATAAATGTCAGTCTAATAATCTTATTTCCTCTCTGAGAATTATTAGGGACTCCCAATTTTTGCATAGTGGTTTCTTTTGTATTTAAATTTTTTATTGCTTGTAAAAAGGGAACTTATTCTATATGTTGTAATTCTGTGGCCCTGTGGTTTAAGCTAAGTGTTTTTTTAGTTTCAGAATTTAAGCATATATATATATATATATAAGGCAAGCAGTGTTTAGCAGATAGAACTCAACCCAACAAGGTAAGAATGTATTTATTTTTCTTCCAAATTCAGCCCTAACAGGATAGGAGTACTGACTGGCAAGAAGTGTATATGAAATGTACATCAATATTTATTTATGTATCAATTTATTTGTCACTTTTTGAGATGAGAAGCCAAAAAGAAGGAAGGAAGGAAGGAAGGAAGGAAGGAAGGAAGGAAGGAAGGAAGGAAGGAAGGAAGGAAGGAAGGAAGGAAGGAAGATGGACAAATGAATGATAGGAAATAATAGGTGGCAAACTATAGAATTCTAGACCCCTTTACTGTTTAATATGTTTGTAAATTATTTGATGAGACATTAGAAAATGTGATTATCCAATCTGTAGATGATGTAATAATAGTAAGGACAGCAAACATATAGGGGGACATTATCAGGATTCACGAAGATTTGAAAACTGGAACAATGGGCAGAAACAAGCAAAATGAATTTTAACAGGAACAAATACAAAATCTTTCTTTGTATAGGAATAATTCAAAGGGATGAGTCTGGGATCAGAGGCAAATTCATATAGTAATATATGTGAAAAAGATCTGGGATTTTGGTAGATCATAGATGGTGTAGTTCTTTGAGGAAAATGTATCCAGCTAAATCCTTAACTAAATTGTTAAGGATCTTAGAAGGGAATTATTAGAAATGTTGTTTATGATTAGCTTAATGAAGGGAAGACTCTGGGCAGGCCTCTTTAAGTTGTCAGGGAAAAATGTGGAAGACTTTTTCAAAGAAAGGGTAATGAACAATGGGTTTATCTTACAAGGATGCAGTTTTCTGCTGAACTTCAGGAAAACTGTATGACAAAAATAGTACAGTTTCCTCAGAATGAGGAAGTCTTTTCTGTTGAAGGTGTTCAATAGGGAATGATGGATTATCTTTGATTCTTTTACTTCTATGATGCTTTGTGTTTTGGTATTTATTTTTTGTGGCATATATTGCAATTATTCTAATATGCTCCTTTTTAAAAAATAAAATAAAATCAGGTCCAATTACAAACCAAAGAAATTAGTTAAAATGTATCAATTATATAAAATTATAAATTATATGAAAGGCTCATTTCAACCCCTGAATAATTTAAAACAGAGATGTCATGTTAAATTTACTGAAAATAAAGTAATAAATGCAGCTTATTTTTGCCCCGTCAAATCTTCCTAGCGTGGGACAAATAATCTTTCTTTTGCTATTGGAGTTATCACAAACTCAATAATTTTCATTTCTTAGCACTGAGCCCTTTCTGTTCACAGCATCAAAACCACTGCATTCCTCTAGCCATTCAAACATCAGAGGAAAAGAATACGTTTATGGTGCCTGAGTCCCCAGATGCTCCATTTTATTTTCAGTCTAATTTGCTTGGTGCAACTCTAGATATCATAATTTCCATTATATAGTTTTTTTGTTTTTAGCAACTGATATATTCTATAGATTGGGTGTATTAGCCATGAAAATGGTAATCGGACTTAAGGCTCTGCTTGCTTCTTGCCTTGATTGTAAATGGGACTACTTTATTAAATATTACTACCAGTATCAAGAAAATATTTTGCAGATAAGATGTCAATTCATAAGATACAGAGGCAGATAGTTCACAATGCAGTAAATCCATGAAATGTCTGGATCCTTAATTTATAAACATGCAATCCTCTTCAATAATGATAGGTGCACTCATATATAGAGTTGTTCTTTTTAATCTTTATTTTTATTTATTTATTTTTCCTTACAGATGACATTCATCGTATTTATCCTGATGTTTACACTGACTTTGGTTGCTCACAGAGAAGCAACACAAGAAATAAGAGCAAATGGTATGTCACTGAGTTTTTGAATGAATTTTTGTAGTAAATTGCAATGTATTAATTACTTGATAAGATTCCATTTTTTCATCCAGGAACTTAAAATGATCACCATTTGTGACCTTTCCAGCTGGCTTCCAACAAACAAAGTAAATGGGAGAAATTAGCTTTAGTTAACAACTGCATGATTCGCTTAACTGCAGTGATTTTTTTTTACCAAGCATACCAAAAACAGTTGTAAAATCAGGTGTGACTTACTCAATAATCACCTTGCTTCACAACAGAAATTCTGGTCCCAATTATGGTCATAAGTTGAAGACTATCTGTAAGTCTATGGCAGTAACAAATTTTGCAATGAGTAACTACAAGCATCACTTGTAGGCCTATTGCAAATGTTGAATAGAATGCTCTGTTCCACAGGGGTTCAAAGATAGAAATGAAACTATAGTAAATGGTCATGTATATAATGTCTGTGCTGTCAGCTATTTGTAACTCTATGCCAAAAGCAAAAAATGTTATCACATAACCAGATGTACATGGGAGTTCACTATTTATTTATATATTTAAGAAACATGTATACGGCCACTCAACCCACTTTCAATGACTCTTGGTGAACTTACAAAGATAAAAATTTAATATTTTTTAAAAAAGCAATAACGCGCCCCCTCCCCAATACCCTGATGACAACAATCAATCAAATAAGTCACTTGATGGGTCCTATCTCACTCTGGACTCCCCGGGCCCATTGGCAAAACCAGGTCTTCAGGGTTTTGTGAAAGAGTGTCAGATTGGAAACTAATCTTATTTCTGCAGGGATGTTCCACAGGGAAAGAGCCACCACAGAGAAGGCCCTTCTTGGACCCATTAGATGTACCTCTTCCTGTTAGATGTACCTCCAATATGGGGGATATTAAATATTAATTTTGTATCCATGCAAAGTTTTCTTTCTGGCCAGAGGCAGAAACAAAGACTTACCCAAACTGCATACCTTATTAGATTCTTCTGAAACCTTTTGTTCATGGGCTCACTATGAAAGCTGCTTAAGGATGAGCACTGTTTTGATTTGCATGTGGTGCAATCTTTACTTTTTTAAACTAAGTGCTGTAATGTAAGGACGTATTAGCATTTTCAAGGTACAGGGGCTCTAGATGAACCAGGCCTGCCCTTTTAGGGTTTTACAGCTTAACAATTTTACAATGTTCAGAGTGCTTTGCAGAATGCCAGTGGTCTTCAGATAATACAGCATATCCTGAAAACCGGATGCTCAACTGTGACAAATCTGAAAGTCAGCATGGATCGGTTTATTGGAAGAAAGGCCCGAAATGGGTAGGAAATGGCAGGAATTTGACAATAAGAGTCAGAGGGACTCCAGATGCTGGCAATTATAGCTGTTGGAGTAACACCACACATGAGCTTCTGAGTTATAGAGTTGTTTACATTACTAAGACGAATGAACAAGGAGAAATAGATGAACCAATTCTCAAGAAAGGTAAGCCTCTGAGCAGTAGAGTTACTATGTACTGTTTCTTTGTTTTAAAATATAATTTTATTGAAGACTTTTAACAAGATAAAAATAATACAAATGTAATTCTCTTTTAATTTATAGTATAATATAAATTTTCCTACTATTCCAACAATGTTTTCCTACTATTCCAATAATATCTTATATTCAAAATTCTTAACATACACTTTTTTCATTTATTTGTCTGCAAGACTTTTGGCAATTGCTTGCTCGTTATTTGTATATAATTCAGTTTCAAATTCTGTCTTTTGATACTCAATTTCAACTGTGGTGTTATCTATCTTGAATCTTTATCTTAGCTGTGCATACAAAAAGTAGTAACAACTAAATGCCTATGCCAGTTGAGTTCATCTTATATTCTTCATGTTCTTGTTCAAACAACTCTCACTAAGTTAATCATTTCTCTTTAGCTTCTGTTTCTTTCCTATAAAATGCTTCTGTGCTGAGACATATAAAGGTATTTTGGGGCATTTGATACTGTGGAGTGCTTCTAACAGTTCTTTCTGTTTAGAGACCATGTCAGTGAAATTTAGCCTAGCAGTTCCAAGTTTTCAGGGTTTTGAAGTGATTTAGCAGAAAAATCCAAAATGTTATCCAGAAATCCCCTAAAAGTGTTCAGGATTTTTTCAGATTCCATCAAACAATCTGAAAGATTTCCTACTTCTGCAGAGTTGAATAAATTATGAGAGCTAAATTTCAAAATGAAGGGATCCAGTGATTACAGATGAGCCAGATTACAATACTCTGTCTAATCCACTTACTTGACCAAGGGTACTTCCATACTGCATTCTTAAGATCATCCTGCTCCGTTCTCATGCTGACTGATCTAAGCCATGAAACCACTTTAAGAAAATTATGTCTAGATCAAGATGCTGGACAATTCCACAGCTGTTATACCATTCTTTTTTCTCTCACTAGACATGCATCAATTCCAGTGGTGGGATTCTTTTTTTTTTACTACCAGTTCTGTGGGCTTGGCTTGGTGGGCGTGGCAGGGGAAGGATACTGTAAAATATCCAGTCAGAGGTGGCATTTGCCAGTTCTCTGAACTACTCAGAATTTCTGCTACTGGTTCTCCAGAACTGGTCAGAACCTGCTGGATACCACCTCTGATCAATACATATTGTAGTTGAAAAAAACTGCAATACGAAGTTAACAAAGTTAAAGCATCAATATGCAAGTACAACAATCAGGTTTAAAGTAAATGTTCCTTTCTTCCATTTTCCCTGTCGGGCTCCAAAATCAATGCTGCAGTTGTAATAACATTTGCCTGACATAAAAAAAATCATTTATGAAAAACCTGGGAATTATTTTTTTTAAGAATATTTTTCTTTCCCAGAGTCAACTACTTTAATGTGTTCTTTTTTTCTTTCTTTCTTTTCCCAAGTTCATTTGCATATCATTTCATCAATTTTGCTACTACTTGTAAGAAAGAAGGGTATCACTCTGGTTCCTAAACAGCCCAGCATGTTTTAAAAAAAACATTCTAGCATTAGAACAATGCACTGGTCAACTTATTAAAAAAAATAATAGCGGTATAAAGTGAGGACAAGTAGCAGGTGGTATTGTCTGTTCTTGTTCCATAGATCTGATCAATGATCCATATTTACAATAACCTGGCAGGTAGTTGTCTCCCAAATTACGATGTTCAGAAACAGCTATATGGACTTGATAGCTATCATCAAGCTGTGACAAAGTTAGGAAACAGCTTCAGCATGAGAATTGAAATCCCCAGAATGATATTTTATCCAACAGTGTTAGCTAAGGAAGCAGATGCTCTTTATACCTTGTAGTACCCCAAAACTATCCAATAGTAAGCCATTATATACAGACCCTTGACACTAGCATTTGCTAGCACAAGAATCCTACATGAGGGATGCAATCAAGAATCGGATGCTATGTATCATGGGCAGAACTTTAGAGACAGAAAGCCTTGTCCTAAATGCCTATGTCCTTTTGCCAACCTTCCCACCTCTCAAAAAAAATTAATCAGTTCCTTTCTGGAAAAATAGAAGCAGTTTTTCTTCCCTGAAGAAAGAGAATGAAAAGGATTATTTCCCTCACTGCTTCCTTCCCATGGACAAATGCAACTTATTTCTCAATACACAAACAGCAAGGTTGTTTATATTTCTTTACTTGTTTGTGGAAAGGGAATAGCATTAAGGAGTGGGAATGGGAAAGGTTTTTTTTTAAACCAAGAATGTATTTTGGAATATTGTTTAGACTGGTAATAGTATTTCCACTGTAGATAAAGAAGAAAAATTATCATCAACAAGAGTAAGGTATGGCCAGACTTCTGCCAGCCTTTGCAGTGGGAAAAACAATATAAATTTAATAAATAAATAAATAAATAACATAGAATTCAGATGATTGGAAAGAGAGAACAGCATGAGCATTCAGAAAAAAACTTGATAATTCTTTTTGTGTGTGTGTATGTGGATCAGAATTGTAATGTACATTGTACCATAATATAATTTACTTGTGTATATTCGCAAAATAATTGCTTACATTTTTTATTCACCTTGATGCTTTCAATGCCCTGAAAATGCCCTACATTAAATCATAAATTAGAAATAGTCACTAGGATGCTCTAAAATATGCTTCATTTTAAGGTCATTTTATTTTTGCCCTCCAGATCCAGAAAAAAATGCCTATTTCTACTGTGAAGCAAATAATTATTCGGGGAACTTCACATGCTTTTGGAAAGTGCAGAGTCAAAATCCAAACCTAAAATTTTGCATTGGAGATGATAATCAAATGCAGTAAGTCATTTGATGTATTATTATATTGCACATATAATTGTTAACTGCAGGTTAAAAGGAAGGTCAAGAATCGGGCATGGATACATGGATTATATGCATCTTGCAAATACCCTCAGATCAGAAAGCTGTTTGTGAAGGAGGGACAAGTGATGAAGCCTGAATTGTGACATAAACTCTGCCTCTTAAGTACTTTTATATGATCTGCAGTGCTAAAATGATGGAGCAGCAATGTCATAGTACAATTTTCATCCTTTTGAAACTTCATTAGAATTAGGAATAGCAATAGCAATAGCACTTAGACTTATATACCACTTTATAATGCTTTACAGCCCTCTCTAAGCAGTTTACAGATTGCCCCCAACAATCTGGATCCTCATTTTATCCACCCCAGAAGGATGGAAGGCTGAGTCAACCTTGAGCCTGTGGGATTCGAACTGCCAAATTGAAGGCAGCTGGTAGTCAGCAGAAGTGGCCTGCACTACAGCACTCTTATGTGCCTTAGAATGGTCTCAATTAAGTTCAATAAAATCAAATTTGTTAATGAAGAAGAATACATAGTAAAGAATTGTACATGAAATGTTCTTTAAGAGATGAATGAGCCAATAATGCAATGGCTGATTGCATTGGTCTTGTTATATTGTCTAAGCTAGGGCAAAGTGAATGTTCATTACAAGGTGAATTATTACAAGGTGTAGTCTTTATCTACCGTTAAAATTATCTAATCCATGAAAACTAATCTATTATCCAAATTATCTAATCCATGAAAACTAATTGTATGACAGAGCTATTAAATTATCTGATCCCATGAGAGAATTCAGGGTAACTAACAATACTACTACTAACACTAATACAAGGGTAACATTCTAGAACATATTTTCTGAAGTCTATATTTATTTTCATTGCTGATGTTTATAATCTAATTAGTAAGGTTTTTAAAAAAAATAAGAGGTAGAAATCCTGACTCAGTTGGATCTTGGTTTTAAATGCAGGTCTGCATCAGGAAGAGTAATTTGTGACATTAATTCTGAGAAAACAAACACAGAATATTCAGCTTCCTGCAGAAGAGAAAATCCCTGTTCATATACTGAGGAGTATGAACAAATTGAATTGTCACTTCATGTTTTTTTGACTGATGTATTTGTCCATGAAAAACATAACAGAAGTTTCTTCATCAAGGACATCTGTAAGTCATGTAAAATACTTCATTTTGCCAATTCAACAGGCTGAGAGAACAAACAAAAAATAACAATTTCCACGTACAAAAATAATTTCCTCTTTTGGCTGCAAAATATAATATGGACAGTAGAGGGCAACATAAGCTTGTTCGTGAGTCTTTTCCCAATGAAAATTTGAGTGGCTTTTTTTAAATCAAAACAATTTGCAGGAGAAGGATAAACAATGCACTTATCCAAATCAGGATTTTCTAATAGTAATCTCATTTCAGGGATAATGCCTGCTCATCAGGCTTACAATGTCTTTTATTTTTCATATAGTTCAAATCCAAGTCTTGAAAGCTGAGTTTGATTTCTATAATTTCATGATCACATTCAAATAGTTTCTTGACAACTGTCTCGAAATGATTTGCTATTGCCTTTCTTTTCTTAAATGGCATTCCGATTAGTCTCCTATTGGATACTAACCAGTTAGTCAATTACTTAATTTTTTTACTACCTGCCAAGGTGAGCACACAGACCACCTAGCTAATTTTCATAGAGATTTGAAGCCATTTACACTGATTATGATCAAAGAGCATAAATTTTTAAGCACAGTATGTTATCTGGGTGAGCTCCTTCCAAATGTATTGGACTCTAGCTCCCTTAATCTGATCATTAGCCATGCTGGTTGGTGCTTCTGGGAATTGTAGCCTAGAATATTTAGAGCTCCACAAATGTGTTAATTTTGATATAGGCTACCCAGATTATCATACCAAAAACTATACTGTAGGCTTCAAGGAAACTTATATGTCAGCAGAAGAACTTTGACTTGGTAGTTTTCTCCCATAATAAAAGAGCAAATAGCTAATATGCAATCACATTGCAGCCTTAAAAAATGTGACCCTTCTGAGCTCATTAAAAATGACAGATATTAACAGTATGTAATAATTTAAAAGTCTAACTAAAATAAATACAATTACATATAATATTCATTTACTTGTCTCATGCAGTAAAGCCGGATATTTCTCCGTGCCAGGTTACCAGAAATGGCACATTGATTTTGTTACATCCTGCAACCTGGAGCACCCCAGTTTCTTATTTTGGGCTTACTTACCAGATCAAAACGGTTTTCAATAATAATGAAGAGGTAATTTTTTTAACCACATGTACTTTCTTTAGAAGATATTTTAAGATACACAGCTGCGGAATTATGGCAATAATGAGAACAGGAAATAATGTAGTTGATGAACTAGAAGCAGACAATCTGGTGTCCAACAGAAGATTTGGATACAAATCTCTGAAATATAGAACTTTAATCAAATTGGTTGAAAATGAAGTAACTCAAAATCTGTGACGAGTATCAAGTTGTCTATCTCTGTTTATCTCATATATTTTTGGTGAATTAATAGAAATAGAATACTTTATTGGCCTGGTGTTATTAGACACAGTAGCAGGGGTGGGATTCAGCTGATTTGGGCCAGTTCGGGTGAACCGGATGTTAAATTTACATCTGGCTCACTGAACCAGTAGTTGAACTGACCGGCTGGCCCATTCCACCCCACCCTGTTCCTCCCAGGAATCTCGATGCAGCCCATTTTGGATGCAGGTAAGTACAGGGTCCACCTGGAGGCTCTGGAAAGGCGAAAAACGGCCTTCCCGGAAGTTCTGGAAGTCCGGAAGCAGGCCTGTTTGCCCACCCGAGGGAAGCCTGGGGAGGCCATTTTTGCCCACCCAAGGGAAGCTTCCGGACTCTGGGGAAGGAGAAAAATGGCCCTCCCAGAAGTTCTGGTAGGCCACGTCCATCATGGCTATGCCCACCCAGCAATTGGGCAGAGAACCAGTTGTTGGGATTTTTGAATCCCACCCTTGCACACAAGACACACAGTGTTACCGTGTTTCCCTGAAAATAAGACCTACCCTGAAAGTAAGACCTAGCACTATTTTCTAAACCTGCCCTAATATAAGACCTACCCCGAAAATAAGACCTAGTGTAAATCTCCAGTTCCAGGAAGACTTTTCAGGGAGCAACCGTGCACCCGCAAAACACCCCCCCCTACACACTCACACCCACTATTTGGCACCATAAATATATAAGACCTACCCCGAAAATAAGACCTAGTGTGTTTTTGGGAGCCAAAAAATATATAAGACAGTGTCTTATTTTCGGGGAAACACAGTATTAGACACATCTTCTCTGGTTCAAAAGCTCTCAGTGTGCATGCAAAGCAGTAGAGTAATAGTAATCATAATAATGATACATATAAGAGGGGTAGTAAAAAAGATGAGAATAATAATAACAGCCATATAACATGGGTAAATATATTAAGGCATAAGACAGTACTATGAGAATAAGGTGTTCAGCAGAATGATGGCACAAGGAAATTGTCTCAGTGTCTCGTTGTCTTGGCATACAATGGCCTATAGCAGCATTCCAAAATGTATTTTCTGGGTTAAATCAAGGATCCAGATTTTTAGGAATGTTGCTTCCTGTTGCTTTCCTGTATAGATACATCTGGAACACTTGGGAGGCAGTGATCTTTTTTCATCTGCTCCATAGCAGAAGACATTACCTCTGAATAGTGAAGGTTGGGAAATGTCAATGATTCAGTTTCTAGTGCCTGATATAAATCTCATGAATTTTCAGCCAATTCAGTTTTAGCACTTTTCATATATATATATTTAATGGACATAATGAAAATCTGGAAAGATCATTTATAGGGAGCAGTGGTCTATGGAGTAAGGTATTGAACTGAGATCAAGGAGACCTAGGCTCAAATCCTCATGTGATCATAGAACCCACTAGGTTGGACCAGTCACATTTTCTCAACTGAACCTGATAGCAGTATCATTTAGACTTATATACCACTTCACAGTGCTTTACAGACTTCTCTAAGTGGTTTATAAAGTCAGCATATTGCCCCTGACAATCTGGGTTCTTGTTTTACCCACCTCGGAAGGATGGATGCCTAAATCAACCTTGAGCCTGGTGAAATTCGAACTGCCAAATTTCAGGCAGCTGGCAGTCAGCAGAAGTAGCCTGCAGTACTGCACTCTAACCACTGTGCCACTGCAGCTCTAGATTTGATAGATTTGTTATGAAAACAAATGTGGAGGGAATTATAATTGTCTTTTTTTTACTCCTAAAACAAGGACAAGATTCACACGTAATCAGTGGTGGGATTCAAATTTTTTTACTACCAGTTCTGTAGGCGTGGCTTGGTGGGTGTGGCAGGGGAAGGATACTGTACAGGTGGTGTTTGCCAGTTCTCCGAACTATTCAAAATTTCCGCTACTGGTTCTCCAGAACTGGTCAGAACCTGCTGAATACCACCCCTGTAGGTAATCAGAATTGAACTGAATTGACTTCAACATCCTCATCCTTGTCTATCTCAATTTAGGAGAATTGACACAGCCTTTCTGGAAACTCTATGCCTTTTAGGCTTATGTGTTTGGTAAATGAATTTACAATGCATTAAATGGAATTTTATTCCATTTTATTATAAATTTTATTTTATTCTCAGATTTCTGAAGTTGATCATTCATTATTACTTCAACATGGAGACATCATGACCATTACTAAGAAACTGTGTCGCTTTTCTGGTTACCGCTGCTTAATTCGATCCCAGGATCATTATAACAGCCATTCTGCTTGGAGCAATTGGTCAGATTGCAGGTATGATTAAATAGAACTCATTTTTAGTGGTCAGCAGCAGTTGCATGGGTTTATATTAGATTTTTTTCTTACAGTCACTTTATATTATTTGTAAAACCTGACTATTTCTTTTAGGCAGAAAAAATATGTGTTGCACACAATAGATTGTTCAAGATAAACCTTACTATACAAATGTTCTGATTCCTAATTTATCTACTTGCACATATTAATTAATATTTTTTTAAAAAACCCAATAATTTTCATTGATAGTTATTCATATGAGAAGCAATGCAGCCACATGATGTTGCTATCATTGTTCATAACATACGATAAACAAAATTGCTATTTTGCTAGTTTTGCCTAAGAAATCAGGAGCCAGAGCGGTTCAAATGAATATAGGTTTATTGCAAGTTAGCACTCTCTACAAGAATCTGAATTAATAATGGTCAAAGTAAATTGGCGATACGTAAGAGTCAATGGAATTCAAGGTGAGCTGGACTTAGATCTCTTGTGGGAATGAAGGGACTCAAGACTGATGTCACACTTGACCCCTCCCTCGGCCTCAACCTAGTCATCTCCTACAATCTGACTATATGCTGTTCCCCCACCATCTCCTTCTGAAGTTTCATTTTTTCCCATAATTAATATATTCAGTCTACTAAAATTATGGCTTTTATGCTTCATTTTCTGCAGAGGAGAAAATTTTGAGGAGTTACTAGCTTTCCTCCACTCTTTTAAAAAAATATTGAGAAAGAAAGTTAACACAACAGAGCTTCTCTGAAATCTTAAATTAATTAACTTACATTGCTGAATGTTGAAAGTCGAATAAGATTGTGAAGCACAAACCATTTATTGCTTTGTCCTCTCTGGTCAAGCAGATTTTTCAGGCCACTGGATATTTCAAATATATGGAAAAAAAGTTTAAATGTATGATGAGAGGGAGCGGGGAGGGATGAATATTGCAAACAATAACAGTTCTGCAATACAATATTTAACTCCCCTGGATTTTTTTTCTTTCTCCCATACTGTGTTCAAAAAGTAGAACCATGGGTGAAAGTCATGCCAGTTAACAGCCTTTGAGCTTATTGATTCTTTCCTCTGACTTTTAAATAAGGGATTAGGGTTAAGCGAAACAAGCTGAAGTAAGAAGTTATGCACAGTTCATTATTTCACTTTATTTAATTATCAAATTGCCAGTTCCAAATTATGGTCATTAGATGAGGATTTCCTGTGCTTTAATGAAAGCCAGTTTTGTGTCATGATTAAGGCACTTAACTAGACTCTGGAGAACTTCAAGTCTTGCCTTAAGCATAAAACCAGCTGGATGATTGTGTGCCAGTCAATCACTGTCAGCCCTAGGAAGTAGGCAATGGCAAACCACTTCTGAAATCTTACCAAGAAAACTGCAGGGACTAGTCCAGGCAATCACCAGAATCAACAATGCCTCCAAAACACCAGTCCCTCAAAAAGTATTTTAAAATAAAAACAGTGATATATATTGCAGACTACTACCCTTTCTGTTCAAAAGAATTGGGAAAAAATTCATACAAGAAAGTGATTGTTTAGAGATAATATGAATAGAGATAAAAAATTGAGCCAAATTCTGCAAGTGGACTTGCTAATCTGTCTAGAGATAAAAACTAGAGATATGGTGCTCAAGATGCAATAATTTAAATTCCATTATTTCTCTTTCCATTTTACTTTAGATACCGGACCAACTAGACATCCCAGGAATCTCCTGTAGAATCAACCAGACAATTGCATCCATGAGATGCGAAGGAAGTAAAAATGCAGGTGTCAGAACTGAAAATAACCACCTGCTGAAGTTTTTGTTATACTTATTTATAGATTGTTGTAATTGTTATTATATATTTATAAAGGACTTTTAAAATTGATGCTTTTAGAATTCCTATTTCCCTAAGAAAGGGGGAAATTGGACTGCAGTTCATGCCTTTTATATTCTGAATTGGTTAAATAAAGTAAATTGAAGACTTACAAGTAAATTTTTTAAAGCAAAAACATGATGGTTAAAATCTGAGCTGATCACTGTTCTTGTATTTGGGGGAAATTATACGTATGTATATGTAGAAGTCTCCCCTCTATACTTTCAAAAGCTGAAGACAATCTGGGATGAACCTCGATTTACAAGCCTCCACTTATTGTATCAGCTTTCTTTATCTAGAAGCCTGTGCCCAATATTGGGACAATAGCTCACAGAATTCCCAGCTAGTAAGATGAAAAAGTTCCAAGCCCATGCAATATAAATTGAGAATTTTGTTAAAATTCTATTTACCAGAATCTGTAGGAGAAAGTGTTTAAAGAAAAAATACTTTTGTGATTTTGTTTTTATGTAATATTATTTATAATATTTTAAAGTCCTGTGGTAACTGTTGATATATTTACTGTGTATTTATCTGAATTGGTGGTGGAAATTAAATTTGCCTCCTTCATTCTTGGTTTTCCATAAGTTTTAAAAACTGAATTGTTTAGAGGAATCTGCGGAGGATGAACTGATACCATTGATTTGTTATTGTTGTTATTGATGCTTTATTTTATCTTATTGTATTGTATTATTTAAAATATATATATTATGAATATTTGACTATGCTTGATTGCATTATTTATTTATTTATTTATTTATTTATTTATTTATTTGATTTATATCCCACCTCACTTCCCCCAATGGGGAACTCGAGGCGGCGTACAAAAGGATAAAAACAATTTCTATACAATATAAAAACAAAAACTCATTCATACCAATCCAAAACATACACAGGGGAAGAGCAAGGTCTCAGTGCCATACCCTCCGACAAAGCCAGGTCTTAACGGCTTTGCAGAAGGCAAGTAGATTTGGGATGGATTTTACTGCATTTTAAATGCCATGTGCGTATAATTAATCACTGAGAGTAATTACAACCATCACTGTGGGTAGTGGTGTGGAAGGAAGGAAGGAAAGAAGGAAGGAAGGAAGTTTATAAAATGAAAAATACATAATATAATGGCACAATTAATACTGGATCCCTCATAAAATGAATTAGTAATGCTATTTCATCTACAACATTGTTATAATTAATTTACTGATATATTTTCAGTTGTCATAGGTTCTGCACTAAGATATTCATTTCTCATTCTCTGAAGTTCCATGCTCAAATTTTGTTGAATAGACTTTATATCAGGATTGTAAGATATTCAATTGTAAGATAAGAGCCTTGGTGGCTCAGGCTGTAAATGCCTGCTCTTAAGATCCAGCTGTCTACAATTACTGTAGGCTCGAATCCCACCAGGCTCAAGGTTGACTCAGCCTTCCATCCTCTCGGGGTAGGTAAATTGAGGACCCAAGATTGTTGGGGGCAATTAGCTGACCTTGTAAAAATGCCGCTTAGTAATAAGCAGGCATATACAATGGAATGAAGGCTATTGCTGAGCACACTGGGTTGTATCCCAAAAAATTGTAAGCCGCCCTGAGTCTTCGGAGAAGGGCGGCATATAAATGTAATTAAAAAAAAAAATTCATCATTGACATTTCAGCCTATAAATTAAAATGAAGAGATGTGTCAACCCTTCCTTTACAGAACACCTAAAGAACAACTAGTGTATTGTATTTACAAACCACAAATGTAGCCGTAAAACAGAAATGTGATGTACAATAAAAGTAGCCTTAAACAAAACATTTTCAATACCAGTACAGTTAACTGTTGCTATTTTGTAGGCATCATAAAAACTATGAATTACCATATGGGACTCAGGAATCAGAGTCTTCTGTCCGATTCATGGAGCAGAGGCCTATAAAAGAATGCATTTGGGGCTCCTTCTATATGCTTGGGTAGACTTTTCAAATCAATATATACCCAGTGGATTTTGTAATCAAGAGAAAAATCAGCAGAAAGGTAAAACTTAAACAGAAAAAAAAACCTGACTTTGACAAACAGAGTCTCTTCCCACAGCTTGCTCCCATGCAGGAGTCTGCCTCCCCTTTTAGGTGACCCAGCAAAGACTTCTGGGAAAAAATCCACTTCAGCAAGTACCCCAGTGGCTTTTGACCAGTGGTGGGATTCAATTATTTTTACTACCGGTTCTGTGGGCGTGGCTTTGTGGGCATGGCAGGGGAAGGATACTGTAAAATCTCCAGTCAGAGGTGGTATTTGCCGGTTCTTTGAACTATTCAAAATTTCCTCTACTGGGTTCTCCAGAACTGGTCAGAACCTACTGAATACCACCTCTGCTTTTGACCATTCTAATGTCAAAAGATGAAAATTATTACTATGCAATTGGTAGTTAGGCCGGTTCTAAATTACAAGAATCATTATCTCTTGCATTAAGATGCATTATTTGACTTTATTGTATTAAATATTCAATGTTATACACATTGCTATAGGGCATTGCAGGCCAAAACAACTAGACACAGAGACAGAGTTTTTTCCCCTCAGGCCATTACTCTGCTGAACACCTAATTCTCAAAGTGCTGTCTAATGGCTATGTGTATTTACCTAACTAGTATGCCTGTAGCATTTTTATTTATTCTTATTATTCTCCTTCTTACTCCCTCTCTTATAATTACTGTTATGGTGATTATATGGTGATAATCATCATTATTCCTCAAGTGTCCAATCATACTTGGCCAAATAAAGTATTCAATTCAATTCATTAAATGTGCCAAATAGAACTAAAGTCAGAGGCAGATTTTTTTTCTTGTTTCCCTTTCCAAAAGCTTCAGAGCATCTTATAGTCCAAAAACTATGGTAAGTCTTCATTTACCATGCTTAACAGAGCAGAAGAAGGGCTATTTCACCTTGTGTGCAATTTTCCCTCAACTCCTTTAAATGTTATGTGTTTCAGCATTTTTGTGTTTTACATTGCTTGCTTAAGCCAAAATCAGCATTGTATAGTAGGTATGGTCTCCCATGCTCATACTCACTATTGCTTTCCTGGTGCAAAAATGTGATGGCCCAGTTTCAGTAAAAGACTTCCAAAAAAATACCCAAAAGTGGGTAGAAATGTCTACGTGCAGACCGTGAAGTATACATTACCTCAGAGGTCCCCAATGGTGGGCCGGTGCTGGTCTTTTGGTGAATAGTAGCCAGGTGGTGGCATGGGGTCCTTTTACAGTGCTGAACTTTGCCTCTTCTGTCTTTGTCATTGCCAATATCTTCTGTCTCTTTTCTGCAGTGCAGGAGTCAATAGGCAGAGCTGATACATGTGGTTCTCTCAGGCTCAGCCTCCTGCCCTCACTACACTCCATATTTGGTGCTCCATATTCACAGTACTCTGATGGGGACACCTAATATAAGGGGGCATTCTGATGGGGATGGGGATGTACTAATATAAATATATAAACCACTTGGTTCAGAATATTTTTTTCTTCTTTTCCTCCTCTAAACCTAGCTGCGTCTTATGGCCAGGTGCATCTTACAGTGCGAAAAATACAGGTACATAATACATAAATAATTTAAACAAAGCCATGGAAACCATTTCATCATATTTTATACCTCCAGTTTAAGACCAGCTGGCAGATCCATCTTGTCCAGGTCCAGAATGACAAAAATGATACTAAAACATAGAAAAGTAAACAGTAACCATTTTGTAACTCTTTGCTGGAGAGAAGGTATACTTACTGGGGCTATCCCAAAAGGAACTACAAATTAATAATTTGCACCTATTAGAATTATACTATACATACTAACTTCTGATTATTATTTAGCAAACTAATTAGTCCCATTGCACAAAAGTGTGTGAAATCTAAAGCCCTGATTTCAAAATGCAACCTCAATTGTGTCCCTTAACATTTGTAAGAAAACGCATGTAGATGTATATGATCTTTTACAAAGAAAGTTATCCATAATACAAAAGAGACTCTTTAGGAAAGTGTATTTCTTCTCTTAGAAGTCTTAACTAAAATGCTGGGTCCTCAAGACACGTGTTCCAAAAGAAAAGCAGCGGACAAGTAGTACCAGAAGCACAAAGTTATTTGCCACTTTCATATTCTTCTTTATGAAATGGTTTTGTCTATCAAATACTTTATGCTGGTGTTTGAATTCTGATTACTCCAGATGCAACCATTTCTGGGGGAGTGATCAAGATCTGAACTGGGACTAAGGAGGCTCAGGCTGAAGTCCTCCTTTGGGCATAGATTTCACAGGGTTGCTCCCTGTGTTAATCCAAGCAAAGAAGTGAACTTCATCGGTGAGATTCCAGAGGTGATATTCCAGAGGAAGGCAGAATAGAAATGTAAGAATAAAACATGCACTGCCCAGTATAGTCAATGGTGGGACATGAAACCTCAAATCTTATTTCCTTATTTATGTGTGTGTTTAATAACTGCTATTTATTTATTTATTTACTTCCTACTTGATTTGGAATTAAAAATGATATGGGCAACTGCCAAAGCACCTTGTGCCAAATCTGCCCACTTTCCAAATTTCCAAAGTAAAGCCAAGGCTGAGACTTTATAACATCCATTTGAATCAAATATATAAGCCCTGCTGCATCTTTTGAACTCTACTAACGATCAATGATTTCATATATTGCAAAATGTTTTATGTCACTAAACAGTATGAATTTCAAAACTGAGCATTCCACACCAATGAAATAAAATCTGATGCTTTCTAACATATTTTTTCTATGCTAAGAATTCATTTTCTGAAAATGACTAATGATGCTAACCAATCATCATTAGACATCATTAGACTCAAGCTAGAAAGTACTATGTCACTACCATATCATTTGTTTCACCATAACTCAATAAAGAGTTTAACTAGCACTCTCTTTCGAAGTCAGAAATACTTCAGAAAAGAATACAAAATCCTGGAGAAACTAGATGTTCTGGATGAGCCAGCTTATAAAGCATAGCAGAGATTGACATAAGGGTGGGAGGGGGAGTTTGAGGATTAAAGAACTATATCAATAAAAGAAAAAAAATACGTTTTCAAAAATAAAAACCCTCAAAGGGCAGACTAGTTCTTTTCCTGCAATCAGTTTTCTATGTTTCTGTATGCAATAAAAGAGAGGATAGAATGAAACATATCTTGATTATCCACATCCGGAACTAAGATTCTTTTCTGGGCTCTAAGCAGATATTTTTAGGTTGCTTTAATTCCACAGATATCAAATTCTTGTGGGCCAAAAAAGAACAGAATAATTTCCATGAACAGTTCCAAGGATATTCTCTGGAAATAATTTATGAATTACATGTATAGCAACCATTCTGCTAAGTTTTCTGTATGTGAAACCAAACATAGTCTGACTTATGAAGAAGTACAGATCTTGTCAGAACTTGGGGCTACTTAATTTCTGATCCCAACAATGTACTTATTTCTCAGTGGCTTATATAACATTTTGGATTAATAGACTTGAGTGAGAAAGGAACATTCTCTCATTCTCCTAATCAGGATTAGGTTTATAAGGTCAATGTCAATAATAAATGAGGAAGTGATTTTAAAAGAGTAAGAATTTGTGCATAGTTATATGCTTGCATCTAGGTTGTTCAGTAAAAGGCTAGCTATTGGGGAAAGACTAAGCATTTCCTAATTATGCATGGCTATGTATCAATTGAAAGTTGCATTACAGCTGGAGTTTCTCACAACAAAAAAGGTCATTTATATCCCAGTTGGGCAGAAGGAAGCCTTTTACTTCATCCTAGATACTGGGGATGTTGAGAGAGACAGAGTAGCATAACAATATATATTCAGATTTAGGGGCATAAAAATCATGGAGAGGTAATCTAATACATTGGCCTGGTTTATAAGTAACACTTAGTGGAATAAAATTTAACTAGGAAAGAAGAAAGCAACAGACTAGCCTTCCTGGGATTTTCTCATCAGCAGAGGCAATGAAGGCAAATTAGAAACACAAGTCTGTCATAAAACCATCCACACCAACCAGGTGCTCCACTACCAAAGTAACAACCCAACCTTCCTAAGAGAAGTTGTGTATGACTACTATTTAGATAAACCCAAACACAACACAGCAACCCTGATCAGAAAAGGGAAACAGATCATCTATACAACCTCTTCTAACAAAATGAATATCCACTTGCTTCATCAAAACCCAATATAGCACAAGCAGCACAAGAAGTGAAAAAAGAACACCTTCATACATCTAAAAACCTCTCAGAAAAGCTATAAAAGTGAATCCATGCACATGTACAGATAACCTGGAAAATCCTCTCAAAGCAGCCACACCAAGACATTCAGAAAACACAGCTGCCTCAACTCTTCAAGGAGATATTTGAATGCTTTGTACATTCCTAACAAAGCTTGTGATCAGCAGAAATCTGTTTGAATAATTATTTGTAAAATTATAGTTCTAATTTATAAAATAATTCATTCTAAAACTATCCCTTTGACTAGTAAATTACTAATCTAATTGGGCCTTGGTGGCTCAGGCTGTTAAATGCCTAGCACTTAAGTTCCAGCTGCCTGCAATTACTGTAGGCTCAAATCCCACCAGGCTCAAGGTTGACTCAGCCTTCCATCCTCTCGAGGTAGGTAAATTGAGGACCCAAGATTGTTGGGGCAATAAGCTGACTTTGTAAAAATGCCGCTTAGTAATAAGTAGGCATATACAATGGAAGGAAGGCTATTGCTGAGCACACTGCGATGTATCCCAAAATATTGTAAGCCGCCCTGAGTCTTCGGAGAAGGCGCATATAAATGTAATTTTTAAAAATCTCTTTTGTGAAGCACTGCATACATGAAACATTTGCTAGAGGAGAGAGGATGGGAATGGCAGCAGGATCATTCTTGCCTATGACATAGAATACCCTTTCAATTTGCAAAGCAGTTTACAAATCATTGTCCTGAATACAGACCATATCATATCAAAAATATTGCAGGGAGGCAGAAGAATTTGAAAAAGAATCTTGCTTATTTAGCTTCTTTAACAAAACTGCCCAAATTGTTTAACTTGCCTGAAAATGCCTTGTTTTCATTTTGCTAATAAAAAAAATAGAGAAAATTCACGAGTTTGCTCTGTACACTGCCTCTTGGATCAACTCCCAAATTCCCAAAGACCTGGACACTGCATACAATAAAGTGAACTTAACTCTAATAGTAATAACTATTCTATTATTCCATATAACTTTATTGCATTATTCTATATAATTTGAGCAAGTAATCTGATACCAGTAACTAAGTCACATTTATCTTCCCTCTATCAACAACATGAAGAGAACCAATCAAATGATGGTCTTCAGTTGTGCAACGTACAATAAGGTCACCTTTCTAGCATGAGGAAATCTTTTCAGGATGATAATTATCCAGGATAACTGTATAGTAACGAGCTTATGAAAATGTACTATCTCCATTAAAAAGTGGTTAAGCAAGTCAATGGTTGTGGTTTTATTTGTTTTAAAATATAATTCCTTTCTAGTGTGAGGTTGAGACAAGTTTTTAAGGAAAAAAAGGTTAAAGGCTACTTTAAAATGTAAGTTACATTACATTTCTCACTGGGTGAAAGGAGTTTTCTTTGTCAATTCTCCCAATCTAAGATAACAATCTAAGCCTTTTGACATGGTTACCTTATCACAATGAAACATGAACCAATATAAGCCACAAAATGCATTAGGTGACATTTCAGGGTGACAATTGTATTCTGAGTTTAGGGACAAGGGACAATGGAACTCTGCACCAGCAAGGCAGTACATGCCTTTTTGATACTTTTTTGCTGCCTCTCAGGTGAGTAAGCTTATAAACTGATGATCATGCCACCATGTGAGTCCTAAGAACAGATGATGATGATGGTGGTGGTGGTGGAATGGTGATTTTCCAAGTCAATGGGAAGTCATATTCTCTTGCATGTGTAGGTTTGTGTGTATGTAGGGAGATTACAGCTATAGCTGTAGATAGAGACAGATGATCTAGACAATATAGATCAGGGCTGTCAAACTTGCAGCCCATGGGCCAAATACATCAAGTGTCGACCACCCCGTGCCTGGTTTAGTGAAAGAGGAAAAAGTAGTAATACATCATGTGATGCTGCCATGATGACGCAAGTTTGACACCCCTGATATATATGATCTAGGTGAACTATTCTAGACAATATAGATGATATAGATACAGGCTGTCAATAATCTGTATATGAATGTGAAAAGACAATCTGGGACATATGTGGCATGAACATTTAACTTATCAGCAATTCCTTAAAGAAACAATGTCTTCTTTGGGCTCCATAGTAGTTCATGTTCCAAGGAAAAGTGACATTTGACTTCAAAGAAATGGCATCAGGGGAAAGCTGGACACATAGTCAGACTAGTGGAAATCAAATTACCAGAAGACTCAGGTTCATCTCCAAGTATGTCCAACTAATAGATATCAAATTTACAAATGTAAACCTAATCAGAGCACAATCATTTTGGACTAGATGGGCAAAAGACCATCTTGGGCTACTATAAGAAAGTTTGCTTTGTTCTTAATCCCTTCAATTGGGATTCGTTGCCTTTCTCTGAACAGAGGAAAAATAACAATAGCTTTCTTATTTAAACTGATGAACTAAAATTAATAAATGGAGGGAAAGTTTTGTTACAGTTCAAATTTTGTGTAAATTTGAATAGATGCATATATTTTCTAGAGATAATGCCTTCTGGCATCGATAGGGTATAACTCTATATTTTCATTCTAGGAACAGCTAGTAAAATGGAGAAGAGGTTAGTACCAGCATTGTTTTTATGATTCATATGGGCCTAAACCATAGTTGGGAAAATTTTAAGACTAATTTAGCTAGGTCAGACTTCGGGCTCAATGACATTATCTAGACCATTCTTCAAACTTAGCAATTTTAAAATGTGTGGAGTTCAACTCATAGAATTTCCCATCTTACAATCGTCCACCAAGGGCAAAGTGAACAAGAGGTAAGGCCCTTGCTTAGAAAAAATCATTGTGTCCACACATGGAAAACTATGCTGGAACTGAGTTGCCCATCTCCTTCTTGGAATTTCCCAGTCCTTTCTTTTCCTCACAGCTCAAATGTGAAAGGAACACCCATATTTTGATGCTTTACTTAAAGCCAGCAGAATTGGAACCAAGAAAATCTCTGGAGGGTTGCTATTTCCACAGGACAGATGAGAAGGCCCCAGACAACTTTAATGATCATGGTTTTCCAAAAAGATGGATTTTTCAGAAGGTGATCTGATCCTTTTCCTTTCCTAGGGCCAACAGTCTCCTCAAGTAGACATCTGCAGCTCTCCCAGTTCTTGTCCTGTTGCCCCAGGATCTACCATCCTCTCTGTGGAACCGATAATGTGACCTATCCAAACATATGTCAATTCTGCAAGCTAGTAGGTGAGTCGCTTTCCCACCTTGCAACTCAATGTCACATCATCTCAAGCAAGTGATAGCACATGGGCCAACTACTGCATTCCCCTGCTGCCCAAACCCCAGGGCAGTTTGTCTCGGCACAGGCTGCCCAACACTCACCTTTCCTTCTTCTTCCGGTTTCTAAAGGAAAGCGGAGGAAATCTTCAGATACTGCACAAAGGACAGTGCAAAGTCAAGAAACACATTGAAAAGCAACTTGTCTCACGCCCCTCCTTCTCGGGTTTTCCCAGACCTTGAAGTGGCTCTTAAAGCTGGAGGCACAGGGAGGCAGGGAAGTAATTCACTGTATCCCAATTCAGAACTTCCCCTCAAATCCTGATAGTGCCAAGGATTGGTCTCCTTTCCACTAGCAAAAGGATGCTGGAAGAAACCTCTGTCCTTCTTTTCACAGGATGAGTGCAGCCAGGTCACTGCAACTGGAGGCCTTACCCACCAATGCACATTGGACTCAGCTCCAATCTGTGGCAGTGATGGTGTCACCTACCCCAATAAATGTGTTTCTGCATCGCCAAAGGTTAGCTCTGAGATTTGTGTCCACTTGGATGAGAAAGTCCCTCTGAGGGCTCGTGCTGCCCAGAGAAATGGGTACCAAGCACGCCAGGTTGACTGAGAGAAGTCTAGAGTGTTCACCGTGTGAAGTCTGTTGTGTTGAGACCTTTAGAGATCCCATCGGACAACATCCATTACTTCTCCTGCTTTGGCCATTGCATGTCTGACATGAGTCTGAGGCCAAATTTTTCCTTCAGGTTGAGTGGAAACCATATTACAATCATCCACCAGGGGCAATGTGAACAACAGGTAAGGCCCTTTGC